>CM077593.1:60702500-61952500 GCA_039654915.1 Aquilaria yunnanensis
TGCTATTGGAGGACCTAATTACTCATGGAAGACAAGTTTGGACAAAGGAAACACTAAAGGCAATAAGGACCTAAATGTCCTAGTGTAAACCTTAAGGTGTTGAAGCTTTTGACTTAAGTCTAAGGGTGGAATTTTGGGGTTACCCGACCATGGGGGAGGCAGCCATGACTTGATAATTAGTCAAAAATGTTGGGCACATGTGTACCAATGAGTTTAAGACAAAGAAACCATAAATAGTGAGAAGGAAAATGACATAAAGCAAGGTTAAGCTTGTTAAGTGTGTTTTGGTGCCCTTAAACTCATTTAAGGCCATTTAAGTGGCCAAATCACTTATCCCACTCTCATTTTCGTCCTCCCCTACCCCAAGAACACATCCATACTTCCTCCATAGCCACCACACCTTCAAACCTGCAATTGATTGAAATTGAAGGCAAAAGGAAGCAATTGGAAGCAAACTAGAGCTATTTCTTGCATACTTCAAGGATTAAGCTTGATTTTTGGCCTACCCACTTTGGTAAGGGCTCTCTTGCCCTCATGGGTTGTTTTCTGTATTTTCAAACATCCATGGAGCTATGGCTAAGCATGGAAGAGAGCCGTGAGCTTGTTGAACCAAGCTTATTGAGGGGAGTGCACTTATTGAAGGTTTTGTGACCTATTGTCAAGTGCACAAAGATGGCAGTGAAATGAGGGTTTCTAGAGCCCAAAGTTAGTACTAACTAGTGTTAAAATCATCCTAAGACGAAGCATTAGCTTGAGGAGGGCTGCCATAGTGATTTGGTTATGTTTATTATGTGGTTTATGGGCTAACCCATGGTATATGTTGCTGCCACATTTCATGTGTTTGTTGTTTGTGTTTGGCTGCTGCATTTGGTTGCTATATCTTGTGTATATGCATTGTGGTTTTTTTGTTTTAGTGTCTTTGGATGCAGGTTTTAATGAGGATCACATTACCTTAAGAAACCAAGTGTTACCCTTACTAAGTTTCTCAATGAAACTTACTCCCCTCAATTCTGTCATTTCAGGTCCAGCTGAAAGATCACCTTCAAACTAACCTTTGTGGTTTGAATTTTGATCTGAAATTTCAGTTACATGAACTTCCGTATGTCTAGTTGTGATCTGGAAATTTTGGTGATTTTAGGAGCACATTTGGTTTTTTTAATGGTGGTACTTACTGTGTTGTGCAGCAGCTGTCCAGCATCCTGTTTTTGGAGTCCATTGTGTCTCAGGACCTCCTGTAACTTAGGGTGCGTATTTATCTGAGTTAAGACCATGTTGTAGTGCATGTATTCATGTACATGTAGTGTATGTAAAATGAGACAAGTTTGTGAACATTTGAGTAATGTTTTGGCTATGTAAGTGATGTGGTGCAAAGCTGCCTAAGTGCCAACGATGGGCTGCTTACTTGTAAATTCTGTTTTGCCAACATAAAGTTGTTAAAAGAAAGGGAATGTATTTCCTATGTGTATTGGACATGTATGGGATAGACTTGGAGGGCTTTCCCCTTGTGAATGAAGTGTTTGCATGGTTTGGAAAAATTGTATGGGCAAAATGGTCCAAAAGTTGCCAGAATTTTGACTCTGGACATAAAGTTTAATATCTCCCTGTGTAGAATGAACCTTGGTATGAAATTTTTACCACTCCTAGAGGACATAAATTTTTACCTCCCTCCAAAGAAGCTCACCTCCCCAAAGGACCTCTGTACTCCAAAGGAGTTCGGTCCCCCGAAAAGGCCATGCTGGCTTACGACGGAATGGCTGAGGACTCTCTGACACACCGTACTCGTATGGCCCTAACTCGCTGCCCTTGGACATGCTCTGGCAGGCCGCCCTAGGCTTCTGACTAGGCGGCCTATGGCCAGCTAGAGGCCCCCCCACTCTCGAAGGTACGGACCACATCCGACCGAACACGTGTCACGATCTGGGCCGGCTGTGGCAAACGGACTTCTCCTATACACCTCCCTATAAATATTCGGGAAACGCCCCAGGTAAGGGGATTCGACTCCAAGGGGAAAAATCTCTCCACTCCTTACTCATTCTCCCTTTCAAAACACTGACTTGGGTGTCGAAGGTTTCTCCCCCGAAAAAACATTCCGTGGACCTCCTAACCCTCATTCTTTGAGGATTTCAGGCAGTCTCTCCCAGCAAGGCCCCTCATCCAGGCGTCCCCATACCGGAAGTTTCTGCTCTAGGCTCACCATGTTTCACGATGAAGATGCGGAGGGCATCATTTGGCACCGTCTGTGGGAACCCTTTCCCAGGTCGCCATCGTAGAGACTCGGCGTTCAAAAGACAAGGGGCTCTTGAAGTCCACCTCTGCACCGGAGGCTCAGCCGGCGACCCAGCAGCCCACTGCAGAAACTTCTGTACCAGAAGATGACCGCCCTCGAACAGTGACAATGGGATTCTTATGAGACTTCCAGTGCTCCATTGTCACTGAAATGACCCAGCAACTTGATCGGAGGTGGCCTTATGCTACTTCAGTCCGAAGTACCTCCCCCTCGGCAACACGCCGGGAGAGGAGCCCTAGGCCCACCCACCAGAGTTCCAGGAGTGAGAGCTCTCATGATACATCTTTGATGGAGGACGCGCCCCCTAGGGCATGACCCACAAAAGAAGGGGCCCAAAAAGAAACTAAGACCTCCCGTCGGAAGAGTCCGTCCCCTTATCGAAGGTCCCAGTCTCCTCGCCGCCAAAGTTACTCTCTGAAAATGAGAAGAAGTTCGCCATTGCCAATGACCACCAGGCAACAGGGGAAGCTAACAGAGCTACCATCATGGAAAAGATCTTTGGAAGACTGGAAAAGGTTAAGAGACAGATCTCCCGAAAACCAGTCTGGTCAAGATTGTCCGACGCTTATATCGGAGAAGAGTCACCCTTTGTACGGGAAGTGGGGGAGGCGCCCATGCCTAGTGAACTAAGGAGGCTTTTGAGGGTGCATGGAGGGAAGAGTGGCTAAATGCAATGAAGGATGAGTTGCATTCAATGCATCTCAATGGGGTTTGGGAGCTAAGTGATCTTCCTCCAGGCCGTAAGGCAATTGGGAACAAGTGGGTTCTCAAGATCAAGGTGAACTCTGATGGAAGTATCGAAAGATACAAGGCCCGTTTGGTGGCCAAGGGTTTTACACAGAAGTAGGGTGTTGATTTCAAAGACACCTTCTCTCCTGTTGTAAAATTGACTTCCATCAGGATATTACTTGCCATCGTGGCAAATCTAGACATAGAGTTACATGAAATGGATGTAAAGACCGCCTTTCTCAATGGTGATTTGAGTGAGGAGTTATATATGAGACAACCTGAGGGGTTTGTCCAAAAGGGTCAAGAGGATAAGGTATGTAGACTAAAGAAGTCTATCTATGGTCTTAAGCAAGCTTCAAGACAGTGGTGCTTGAAGTTTCACCATGCAATCACAAGCTATGGCTTTGTGATGATGCATGAAGACCATTGTGTATACTTGTACTCTTCTGGGTCTAGTTTTGCAGTATTGACTCTATATGTTGATGATATTATGATTGCAAGTAATGGGCTTGCTTTGTTAAGTATCATCAAGGGATGGTTGTCTTCCACCTTTGACATGAAGGACATGGGAGAGGCTGCATTTGTCCTAGGGGTTAAGATCCTGAGGGATAGAAAGCCGAGGCTGTTTGCCCTTTCTCAAGAGCCTTATATTGATAAGATTCTTGCAAGGTTCAACTTAACAAATGCAAAGCCCATGAGTACACCTTTTGCATATGGTTGCAAGATTGGAGAGGACTTATGTCCTAAGACTCCAAAGGAGAAGGAAGAGATGGCTCAGGTCCCCTACCTAAATGCCATTAGTAGCTTGATGTATGCCATGTTATGTACAAGGCCAGACATCAGTCAAGCGGTTGGACTTCTAGCACGATATTCTTCCAACCCTAGTCTGGAGCATTGGAAGAGTGTCAAAAGGATCCTAAGGTACCTCAAAGGTACTAAGGATTATTGGCTTTGTTACCAAGGTAAAGACCTTGGTTTACGTGGCTATTCTGATGCTGATTGCGGAGGAGATAGAGACTCCAGCAAGTCTACATCTGGTTATATTTTCATGCTAAATGGTGGGGCTACTACTTGGTGTAGTAAGAAGCAAACTTGTATAGCATTGTCTACAATGGAGGCTGAATTTGTTTCATGTGCCTCAGCAGTACAAGAAGCCCTTTGGCTAGGTTATATCCTTAAAAATTTGGAGTCCAGGGTTTCTATTGAGAAACCTATTACTATCTACAGTGATAGTATGGCAGCCATGGCTTATAGTAAGGACCCCAAATACCATGGAAAAACCAAGCACATTAGCATGAAATATAACTTTGTGAGGGATGCAATTGAAGAGGGTGAAGTTAGGATTGAGTACATTTCTACAGACCTGATGGGGGCAGATCCTCTCACTAAGCCGTTGCCACCACTTGTATTTTATCGACACGTTAGAGCAATGGGTCTTAGAAGAATGTAAAAGTTGGATGTACTTCACCTCTTTGGTGTCACACATGTTATGTATTTCTTTGAAATAATACAAATTATTTTACGAAATACTCAGTTCAATTTTGTGAATCACAACAAACAAATGAACATGTCAAACATAGGCAGAGGATGATTTTCTCACACAAGTCATCCGCCCTTGATCTTTGTGTAAGATTAAGGATGAGACTGGCTAAAAACTTAAATGAAACTTAAGTGAATGATACATTTAAGTGGGAGTCATGCTCCAACAGATGACACTTTAGCTTTTATGGTCGCCTTGATTATGAGTAATCAAGATTCAATGCTTTGGTGCATTCAGTTTGTATGGCCATTCATACATCCTAGCCTATGTTAAATGTAAGCTAAGGTTTACATGGAGAAATTTCATCGTTATTGACATGTCCTCCTTTTATATGTTAAGAGGAGTACACTTCATGGTGTTTTAAGAGGGAGAATTGACACACTCCTCAATTGGAATGGAGATCACTCCAAGTGGGAGTGACATGAGTAAAACACCTTAGAAGTGTATTATGGAACTTTAATGGATGTGTTTTCCAAGTGTCCCATGACCATGAAATACAACTAGAGAATAATTTAAGCAAGTTGTCTCTATATTCTTGCTTAGTGTGATATTCTTCGAATCAGACTCTTAGTGACTATGGCTTGCTATTAGGAAGTTGAGTTAATTATGATTACTTTGATTGGTTGTCGAAGGTCTTAGAGAAATGAGACTGGAGTATCCTCCTTTTGGGTAGTCATGTTAACTCATTGACCTAAGTAGTTGAAGCTAAAAGGAAAGACATTAAGATGATACACGTTCACTAAATTCAATCTTGGGCCCACATATTACTGTGAGTAGTATGCTAGATTGAATGACAAGTGATTGAAATGAGTACTCAATGCTTAATACAATCATGGATTTCAAGGTGTTGAAATTCTAAGAAAGAGATTGATTGTGATTAAGTAATGTATCATATGTCTGGGGTCTGAAAGGCATAACTTGATGTGTTCAAGCAAGCTTGATGTGTTTAAGCAACATACTTGAATTTGATGTGTTCAAAGGAAAGTTTGAAGAAGTTCAAACTATGAGGAGAGGACAATCTTCTATTGAGAGTCTAACAACCTCAATGGAAGAGACTTAGTGTGTGTGCCTAAGGTCACACCCACAACTCTATATATGTAGAAGTGTTTGGATCATTTCGGCTATTAGGATTAAGGAGTTTGTTTTGAGTGGGAGCTGGAAGCTTAAAAGTATCTTAGTGCAAGTGGGAGTTTATTGGAATTCTAGGTGCACCAAGATCCTTTTAAGATAGGATTTGAGCTCATTGAGCTAACTCTAGCTTGAACAGCTATCTAAGGCAGCCAAAAGTAGCTCCCTTTAGCTCAAGTCAGCTCACTTCAGCTATAAGTAGCTCAAAGTAGCTCGACTTCAGCTCAAGTTAACTCAAGTCAGCTCAAGTCAGCTCACTTCAGCTTCTGGTAGCTGAATGTAGCTGGACTTTAGCTCAAGTCAGCCCACTTCAGCTATAAATAGCTCAAAGTAGTAGGACTTCAGCTCAAGTCAGCTCACTTCAGCTTTTGGTAGCTGAATGTAGCTGGACTTCAGTTCACTTCAGCTGAGAGTAGCTAACTCCAGCTCAAGGTCAATTCAGGGAACTAGACCTTAGTTCATGGAGCTTGATTGGAGCTTAGAGGAGCTCAATGGTGCATAAGTAGCATAGTGAGCTAGCTTTGTGCCAGCTCACCTTGCTTTTAGGTCAAAACCACCAAGAGACACATCTTTTGTGTAAAGGTATGTCTCTTCATCAAAAGAGATGACTATTGGCTAAAAGAACATGTCTTTTCATCCAAAGGAAGTGTTCCTTGAGTGAAAAGACATGTATATTCGGCCATGAGGGTGGTTATCGCACCAAGAGTGATGTCCTATGACTTCAAGGGACATGTATATTCGGCCATAAGGTAGTTATGGGGTGGTTATAGGCCAAAGGAAGTGTTCCTTGGCTAAAAGACATGTATTTTCACCATAAGGTAGTTATGGGGTGGTTATAGGCCAAAGGAAGTGTTCCTTGGCTAAAAGACATGTATTTTCGCTACCATACATGACCCTTGGCCAAAGAAAGTGTTCTTTGGCTTAAAAGACACCTTTTCTTGGTGTAAAGGTGTGGCTTTTGGTCATCTATAAATAGCGTTTAGAGGCCAGCCATTTTAAGCACGAATTTGCACTCCATTTGCTCCATTTTTCTTGAGAGAAAATTGTTCTCCTCCTATTTCCTTTAGAGGCTGAAATATTAAACACTTCTTGAGAGCATTGTGGGTGGATTTACATAGAGATTGTTCATCTCTATTTCAAGCTTCAAGGCGCTCCTCTAAGATCAAGTTCTCCCTCAAGTTTTTTCGTTAAAGATAACCAAGAAGAAAGGTGCACATCTTTTCTTGGTTTAGTAGTATGTTAGGTTGCATTTTCGTATATTCTTAGTAGCGTGCTAGGATTTATTTAACACAACTTGTATGTGATCTTGATATGTTATATAATATGTTATGCATGCCTATATCCATGTTGAATTCAAATGAACAAATATGCATGTGGCATATACATGAGTAGATAACATAAAAGTATGCTATCATAAGATCATAAGATCTTGAAATCTTCAATCAAGGTTCCCAATAGATGAGTCTCATACTTTGATACTTCCCTTTATTGCTTGTAACTAAATGAACTTGAATGAGGTCATTGGGTATGTCACATATCTTGTGGAGGGTTTTGTATGATCAAGATGGGATTTGTCCCTCATCTATGGTAGGAGTGATATCTTCGGGCCCCTTGATAGAGTGAGACTTAGAAAATGCATGGCCATGCTTAGATGAGTGGATATATGATATCAATGTCATCAATTTAAGTTATTTTACTCAGTAATCAAGAAATGAAAAATTGGGCTATACGAACGTGGCACATTCCATGTCGCCTACTCAGTCTTGATATCTTTGATAAAGGGACAATGTCATATACAGATAATGATAATAAAGGTCTAGTCGAATCACCGACTATCATGTTAGTTGGGTAGCAATGATGTCTTGCTACACACTGGTCATTGCTTATGATCATAAATGTGATTTATGATCATTACCAATGTGGTAAGAGCCTATTGGGTCGCACACATAGAGCCAATTGGATTATTTGAGTGCATGGATTAATTTATTTGGTTTATGGTTTCATGATAATTTTGTATTAATAATTGGCCCAAAAGTTGAGCCATTGTTAAGCCCAAAATTAAACCTCATTGGATTAGGGCTTTGAAACTCATTAGGCTTGCAAGTTGAGTCCCACTATAAATACATCATATAGTGACAAATTTTGCAGCTTTTGACCTATCCTCCCAAAAGTTACAGTCGTACTCTTCTCTAGCCATTTCTTGGAGGACACAAGTTGGCACTGTGGGTGCAAAAGAAACGCATCTGTTGGGATGTGGTGGAAGCATGGTGATCCCGAGAGGCTCATGTGGATACTGTAGATAGCTTGAACACGTCAACTATTCAGGTTTTGTTATTTGACTCAACAGTTGGGTGAAATATCTCAACCGAATTAGGTATCAAATTTTGAACACCTAGTTTACCCTGTTTCACTTGGATCCTAGAGGGTTTCGGTTATATTGCATTGTGCTTGTCTGGCTCCTAAAACATTACAGTGGTATCAGTGCTACTGGTTAAACCTTAAATCGTGATTGAATGTCGAATCACATGATGTATTGTGTGTTAGGTTATTTTGATCATGATTAATTAGATTGATTCATGATGCATGGAACCATAACTTGTAATGTACATATAAGATATATGAAGAAATGACACAAATTGGTTAATGAGATTGACCCTAGATTGATTGCTATGAGAAATCTATACAGATTAGGATTCTTGGAATAATTGCGAAACCCTAGCATGGATTGGATTCGGGCTGTTCGGGCTTCGAGAGTAGAGTACTTTTGCTGGCTCTAATGGATGTGGTCTCGGGTGCCTAGTTGCCTAAAATAGAAGATCTTGGACAACACAATTATAAGACAACTTTTTGCTCCAGGGGGCTGCCGCACTCTCACAACCCCCCGTAAGGGCGGTTCCCCTTGACCCCGCCCACTGATCGGTCAACTGGACCACCACTTGTTGACTGGCCAATGGGACTGTCGTATGTGGAATGCCACATTAATGAAAACTGGTTAATCAACGTGCATTAATTGGCATAAATCTTTTTTGAATGAGGTTTGACATGTTATGCTGATTGGTTGTTGAAGCATGGTGCATGGTTATAGCCCTTGTTGGTTGTACTTGTAAATATGGCCTACGAGTCATGCCTTATTCTTGTTATTCTCAATGTACATTCTCCTCTCACCTTACTCCCCTCAAATGTAACTCAAGGTTCCTATTATTGATGTAATTGTACATTTTGGGATCATCCAAGGTGGGGGTGTCCAAGGAGGTGACAACAAAAGGGAAACCAAGCAAAGAGGAGAAGGAGCTTGTGAAGACTCTTTTCTTTTCTTAGTCTTTTATGATATTCTCATTGGCTTGAGAACACCGCATAGTTTGGGCTATAACCATGTCAAGTTTACTTTCTTGTTAGCATGAGATGCATGTTTTATATTTGTATGTGATGCATGTATAAGAAAATCGAAGATAATAATTGGTGAGATCAAAAACAAAAATCCCTCAAACAAAATATTAAGTCATTAAATATGATGCCTTCCAAATGTTGGCACTCGCCAAGACTTTGGTCAACATTGAGTGGGTTTTCCAAAGTAAAGCACCTATGTTCATCTTGGTAAGGCGCATGAGATATTAGTGATATCTAAATTACTAACTTTGGGTTTGACTTAACTAAGTTATCCCAATAGGATTGGGGACTTAGAGGCATAGGGTTGCGCTTAAGTTCTTAAGCTGAACCTGGACAAGTGTTGCTCACCCAATTATCCAAGGGTTGCATGAGATGCAATTGGCAAAGAGTTGCCTACCTACATAACTGTAACTTGAGAGAAAAGTCAAAGTTGACTCAAGTTATGGTGAAATATGGATTTTGGCCCACTAGAATACCTTTGCGCTGAGGTGTTCTGAAATAATATCGAGGGTTATTATTTTCAGTAAAATAGTGGGAGCATCGTTCAATAAAAGTCCTTATTAAATAAGTTAAAATACATGAATTTTACACTACATATTTATTGCTGTAGATAATCGTGGCACAAAACACATCGACACTTTCATTGCGATCGATCCTTGAGAAGGAAAAACTTACTGGGACCAACTTTCTCAAATGGTACAAAAATTTGAAGATAGTCCTTAGGCAAGAGAGAAAGGCTTATGTCCTAGAGTAGCCCATTCTAAATGAGCCTGCTGCCACTACTCCAAGAGCTAAAAGGGATGCTCGCAATAGGCATTCCGATGATGCTTTTGTTGTTGCTTGCCTCATGCCTATTACCATGGAATCTAAGCTTCAGAAGCAACATGAAAACATGGGGGGCATTTGATATGATGAAACATCTCAAAATGCTCTTCCAAAAGCAAGCTAGCGATGAGAGGTTTGAGACCTCTAAGGCATTGTTTCAGTGTAAAATGTCTGAAGGAAGTCCCATGGGTCCTCATGTGCTCAAGATGATTGGATACATTGAGAATCTTGAGAATTTGGGATTTGCTCTTAAGAAACAGTTGGCTGTTGATATAGTCCTGCAATCATTGCTGAAAAGCTATAGTCGGGTCATCATGAACTATAGCATGAACAACCTTGACATGTCCCTTCCTGAATTTCTCAACATGTTGGGAACTACTGAGCAAAACCTTAAGAAGGCTAAGCCCATTTTGATGGTTCAAAAGGGAAAGGGAAAGGGAAAAGCCAACAAGAAGAAGGATAAACCTAAAGGAAAGTCCACTGCTAATTTTTCTTCAGTCACATTAAAACCATCTGGTGGTGTGGGAAAGGAAGGGGAGTGCTTCCATTGTAAGCAACCTAGACACTGGAACTGCAATTGTAACCTCTATCTTGAAGAAGTTGCTAAGGAGAAGGGTAAGTTTTCTACTTCCTCATCTTGGATATTGGATACTAGATATGGATCTCACATTTGTGCAAATGTGCAGGATCTAAGTAGGAGTAGAAGATTAGCCAGAGCTGAAGTGGTCCTATGTGTTGAAAATAAAGCAAGAGTTGCTGCCTTAGCTGTAGGGACTTACGTTCTGACTTTACCTAGTGAATTAGTTTTAGAATTAGACAACTGCTACTCTGTGCCTACTATTACTAGAATTTTGATTTCTGTTTCTTGCTTGGACGAGAAACGTTTTTCATTTATAATAAAGGAAAAATGTTGTTCTATTTATTTGAATGAAATCTTTTATGGTGGTGCTCAACTTAACAATGGGTTGTATGTTCTAGAACTTGAAAATCCAATCTATATTGTGAACACCAAGAAGGTTAGATTGAATGATTCAAACCTGACCTATCTCTGGCACTGTTGCTTGGGTCATGTAAATGAGACCCGCATATCCAAGCTCCATAAGGATAAACTATTGGACTCATTTGATTTTGAATCATATGAGACATGTGAGTCATGTTTGTTAGGCAAGATGACCAAAGCCCCATTCACAGGGCAAAGTGAAAGGGCTAATGACTTACTAGGACTCATACATGGTGATGTTTGTGGCCCTACATTTGCACATGCTAGATGAGGCTTCCAATACTTCATTACCTTTACTGATGACTTCAATAGATATACCTGTGTATCTCAAGAGACAAAAGTTAGATTCCTTTGAAAAGTTCAAAGAATTCAAGAATGAAGTAGAGAATCAACTCGGGAAAAGTATCAAAGTACTTCAATCAGATCGAGGTTGAGAATACTTGGATCGAAAATTCCTTGACTATTTGATAGCTGAAGGGCCATCGCCCCCTTAAGGACTTCACATGTGCGTACCACCCTTGGCCAGCGCAACACCTCCTGTCAAAACAGACGCGACAAACCCCAGCAAATAAAGGGCCTCAGCACCCTCGGACAAGCCAGATAGGCGTTACCCTCAGGAAACCCATAGGACCAACTTCGGTCAGAAGGGGACACCACCCTTCCCGAAGGTGACCTCGCACCGACCTCACGTGCCCAAAACCGCCTTCGGATACTCTTTGGGCCACCCTCAGAGCGTGCTCATGAAGTGCCATCATCAGGTACCTGAGCCTGACCTCGGGAGAGCCTAACTAAAGGTGCCTCGTACAAGCAAGGGACCTTCCTCCAAAGGAGCTCACCTCCCCGAAAGAGCTCTATACTCCGTAGAAGTTCGGTCTGCCGAAAAGGCCACATGGACATATGAAAAAATGGATGAGGAGCCTCTGACACAAGAGCCTCGTACACGCCCCTAATGTGGGCACCCCAGTCACAGCACCCCCGCTAACACCCTTGGTCAGAACGGCCTAAGGCCAGCTGGAGGAGCCCTCTGCAGGGGTACGGACTAAATCAGGCCAAACACACATCACCATCTCAGCAGGCTATGTCAAACTGCCTTCTCCCTGCGCCCTCTTATAAAAACTTGCACAATGCTTTCATAAGCACCAAGAAGAGGTAACAAGGAATTCTTGCTATACTCTGCTTACTATTCCTTTTCTCTACTATCACAAAGTACTAACTTGGGCGTCCGAGGCTCCTCCCCTGGAATATACTCCAGGGAGCTCCTAACCCTTGCTTTTCTGAGTCCTTGCAGCCCTCCTCCCACCGGAGGCCCCTCATCCAAGTGTTCCTTCACCGGAAGTTCCTGCTCCAGGCTCACCATGTTACACAACGAAGGTGCGGAGTGGCATCATTTGGCGCCGTCTGTGGGAAACCCTTCGAAAGTCACCGTCATAGAGACTCGGCATTCCAAAGACAAGGGGCTCCCGAAGTCATCCTCTACGCCGGAGGCTCAGCCGGCGACCGAGCAACCCACTGCAGAGACTTCTATGCCGGAGGACGACTGCCCTCTAACAGTGACGTTAGGCTTCTTACTAGACTTCCAGCACTCCATCATCGCTGAAATGACTTAGCAACTCGACCAAAGGTTGCCCCAGCCTCCTTCGGTCAGAAGGGCATCCCCCTCGGCAATACGCCGGGAAGGAAGACCAAGGTCCACCACCAGAGTTCCAGGAGTGAGGGCTCTCATGACGCATCTTCGACGGAGGACGTGCCCCCTAAGGCACAACCCACCAGAGAAAGGGCGCCAAAAGAAATTAGGACCTCCTGTCAGCGGAGTCCATCCTCGTACCGAAGGTCCTAGTCTCCTCGCCATCGAAGTTACTCTACGAGAAGGAGAAGAAGTTTGCCAGTGCCGGTGACCACCAGGCAGCAAGGGGAAGCTAACACAGCTACCCTCATGGAGAAGATCCTTGGAAGACTGGAAAAGGTTGAGAGGCAGATCTCCCAAAAACCAGTCTGGGCAAGATTGTCCGATGCTTATATCGAAGAAGAGTCACCCTTTGTACGGGAAGTGGTGGAGGTGCCCATGCCTAGTGACTTCAGGGTGCCACACTTGGAAACCTGCGACAATCGTAGTGACCCCCAGGCAGACCTGATAAAGTACAAGCGAAGCATGGTGCTCCACGGTGTAGATGACGCTACCCTTTGTAAGTGTTTTGAGGTGACCATCTTTGGTCTAGCAACGGCATGGTATAACTCCCTGGCCCACGGAACCTTGTTGAGTTTCCAGGAGCTATTTACTGCCTTCACCCAATAGGTCATTGGCAGCAGGCCAATGGCCAAGTTGCTAGTGCAGATGTTCGACAAAGCACAGCGAAGTGGGGAAACCATTCGTGACTACGTTGAAAGGTTCAACCGAGAAACACTAAGCGTGCCTGACTTTCGGCTCGACATTCGCATCCTCGCGATGATAAGGGGACTTTGTAGATACTCCCAGCTTTTTTATGAGTTCTCCAATGACCCGCCAGACACCTTCGGGGAGTTCTACCGAAAGGCCGAATAGCACATGACTGCCAAAGAACTCAGAATGCGGGGACCAAAGGTGGAACACGCTCGGCCTGAAGGACCAAGCCACCAGCCTCATTACTAGAATGAGGTTGGAGAAAGGCCCCGAAAACAATGGGGTAAAAGGCCAATGACGTTCACTCCCCTAAATGCCACGAGGGCCAGCATTCTCATGGCCTTAGAAAGGCAGGGGACTACAGTTCCAAGGCCAAAGGCCATGACTTCGGAAAACAAGAAGAACATGAAGAAGTACAACCAATTCCACCGAGATCATGGTCATGACATCGAGGACTGCTTCCAGCTGAGGAAGTACATCGAGTCTCTGATAAAGCAAGGCCAACTTCACCGGTACTTGCAAATGTCTTCTCCGAAGGGGAGAAAGGAAGAACAAAGAAGGGGGGACGCGGAAGACTATGATTCTGACAGACATCGTGATCGAAGTCCTCGAAAGAATCCGCCACCATTAGCAGGGGTCATCCAAACCATCACTACAGGGATACCCTCAGCTGAGAGGAAAAGAAAGATAAGAGAAATATCCATAATGGAGTATGGGGACTCGCCGAATAGGCTTGTTCGCAAACATGGGTCCACTGTGAAGTTCCCCCACGATGATCCACTCCTTCTCATGGCAAGGATAGGGAGTTGGGACATCAAAAGAGTACTTCTGGACGATGGCTCCAACACCGACGTCATCTTCTCACACCTACTGGATAACTTAGGCATTTCAAAAGGTGACCTCAACACAGTCAATTCTCCAAGCTTCGGGGTTGGGCCATCCAATCTCCCCATCCTCTGATACATCGATCTGACCCTAATGCTGAAAGGGACCTCGCCTCAGAGTTAGGAGGAACTGTTTGCCTTCATTATGACGAGGTTCATCATCATTGATGTTCCCTCATCATACAACACCATCCTTGGAAGGCAAACTGAAGGCAATCTCCACATCCGCTCGGATGTAAAGTACTGAACAGTCACCTTCGCAACTAAAGAAAGAGATGCAGAGATCTTCATTGACCAATCTGAGGTCAGGAGGGTCTTCACCAAGGCTAGACAAAGCCCGGTGAAGGTCCAAGTATAGACTTTGGCTTTTGAAGGAGCCATCATGACAGGCGAAGAGACAGCAAAAGAGGGAGTAGAGGAGTTGGAAAAAGTAGAAACAAAAGATGTAGAGCTGGTCCCCGGCCGGAACACTTGAGTAGGGAAAAAATTGGCCAAGGGTGACAAAGATAGGCTTGTATCTTTCTTGTTAATGAACAGAGATCTATTCACATGCATGGGGTCGACCTCAGCATAATCCACCATAGTCTTAAAGTACGCCCTGACGCAAGGCCAATTCGGCAGAAAAAATGAAACCTATCAACTCATAAGAAGTCCTTCGTTAAAATAAAAGTTAAGCGCCTGATTGAGGCAGGGGTAATAAGAGAAGTTAAATACCCTGAATGGCTCAGCAACGTGGTTATCACCATAAAACAAGGGAGTGAAAAGCTCCAAATGTGCATCAATTTTTTAAACCTGAATGATGCCTGTCCAAAGGACTCCTACCCTTTGCCAGCTATAGACCAATTGGTGGATTCAACCGCCGAATACGTCTTCTCAGTTTCCTCGATGCCTTCAGCAAGTATCATCAAATTTGGATGAACCACGAGGATGAAGAAAAAATCACCTTCATCACCGAAGTTGGTACCTACTGCTACCTCAGAATGCCCTTCGGGCTTAATAATGCAAGGGCCACCTATCAAAGGTTGATGAATAAAGTGTTCGACTCCCAAATCGGGAGGAACATAGAAGCATATGTCGATGATATGATAGTTAAGAGCAAAATGCCTAGTAATCATATCTTGGACTTAGATGAAACCTTTCAACGATTTCAGGAGTTCGGAATTCACCTTAACCCCGAGAAGTGCGTGTTTGGAGTAAGCGCAGGTAAGTTCCTTGGGTTCATGATGTCAGAAAGAGGAATAGAAGCCAACCCCGAAAAGGTCAAAGCCTTGTTAGGATTCCGAACACCTACAACCACTAAAGATATACAAAGGCATACCGAAAGAATCGCTTCCTTTAGTAGATTCATTTCTAGGTACGGTGACCGATGTCGACAATTCTGCAAGGTGCTTACCAAAGCAACCAAAAGCAAAGGCAACTTTGGAACCAAGGAGCACCCTTGGAACCAAGAATGTGAAAAAGCTTAGGATGAGCTAAAAAGCTACCTAACCCATCTGCCAACACTTCAGCAACCTTTGGAAGGAGAGCCTCTCATCCTCTACCTTGCCGTCACTGAAAAAGCTGTGAGTTCAGTCCTAGTGAAAGAAGAGGGTGGGAGGCAGTGGCCAGTATATTATGTAAGCAAGTCCCTGCACAGCGCCGAGGTCAGGCTACGGCCCTACTTTCAAGGACACGCCATCATTGTCCAAAGTAACCTACCTCTTCGTGACATAATGAAGAAGGTAGAGCATTCGGGAAGGCTGTCAAAATGGTGTATCGAGCTCAGAGAATATGACATCACTTATAGCCAATAAGGGCAATAAAAGCCCAAGCATTGGCAGACTTCATCGCCGAAGTCCAAGAAATAGAGAATGCCAAAGTTACCTCGGAAGACCTGATAAGGATTGAACCAGAGTGGAAACTCTTTGTCGATGGAGCCTCAGGAGCCGAACACCAAGCTGCTGGAGTGGTTCTTTGGGGGCCCAAAGGTATGGAAGCCTTCAAAGCCATCAAATTCAGTTTTGATGTCACCAATAACATCGTCGAATATGAGGCCCTCATAGCCGGATTAAAACTGGCCAGAAAAGTAGGTGTGAGAAACCTTAAGGCCCACAGCGACTCACAGCTAGTACCCCGGCAAATGACAGGAGACTACCCTGCAAAGGATCCAACCTTGGCAAAATATCATGACCTCGTCAAGAAACTCATGAAAGAGTTTGAGTCGGTACATATAGAAAACATGCTTCGTAGAGATAATGCTAAAGCTGACACCTTCGCCAAGTCCAACAAACTCACCGAGGTGCTGAGTCAACCCAGCACAGAGCTAATGTGCGTAGCATCCTAGGGAGAAGGATGGCTAGATTCCATCAAGAAATACCTTGCAACTTCGGGACTCCCCGAAGACCCTGCCGAGGCCGCAAAAGTGCAAAAAAGCTCTGGGAGATACTTCTTCGTCGGGGAGGAACTATACAGACAAGGGTATGCAAGTCCCTTACAGAGGTGCATGAGTCAAGAGGATGCCAGAACAATCCTCGAAGAAGTTCATGACGGGACCTGTGGTTCCCACATAGGAACAGACGCCCTCGCTAGAGTACTACTTCGCCAAGGTTACTTTTGGCCTACCTTAAGAAAGGATGCAAGGCAATTTGTTCGAATATGTGACAATTGCCAAAGACATGCCAACATCTAAAGGTTACCCTTGGAGGAGATAACTTTGGAAAATTACCCTTGCCCCTTCACCGTCTGGGGTATTGACCTCATCGGACCTCTCCCAAGCGCCCTCGGTGGGGTGAAGCTTTGCATAGTTGTAGTAGACTACTTCACTAAGTGGATCGAAGTAGAGCCTTTGGCATCGATCTCGGCCAAGGATACCCAGAAGTTCATCTAGAAGAATAAGATATGCCGATTTGGCATACCAAAGGTAATAGTGGCTGACATGTTGGGTCTCAGGAGCCAAACAGCACAGTGGAATTTAACCGAAACCGTCCAGGATCCAAGTGAAACGGGGTAAACCGGGTGTTCAAAAATTTGCATACCTCATTTTTGGTTAAGATCTCTCACTCAACTGTAGAGTCAAATCACAAAACCTGAACAGTTGACGTGTTCAGGCTCTCTATGGTATCCACACGAGCCTCTCGGGATCACCACCCTTCCACCACATCCCGGCAGATGCGTTTCTCTTGCGCTCGCAGTGCTAGCTTGCATCCTCCAAGGAATTGCAAGAGAATAGTGTGGCTGTCCTTTTGGGAGGCTAGTCCAAGGAGACCTGCGAATTTCTCACTAGAAGTTGTATTTATAGTGAGACTCAACTTTCAGCCCTAATGGGTTTCAAAGCCCTAATCCAATTAGGCTTTAATTTCGGACTTAATAACGGCTCAACTATTGGGCCCATTATTAATACGAAATTGTTGTGAAACCAAAACCCAAATTATTAGCCCATGCACTCTAATGATCCAAATAGCTCTATCTGTGTGACCCAATATGCTCTTACCAAGTTGGGAATGATCATAAATCACATTTATGATCATAAGCAATGAGCGGTGTCTAGCAACACATCATTGCTACCCAAGTGACAAGATTGTCGGTGATTTGACTAAACCTTTATGATCATCACTGATATATGCCATTGTCCCTTTGTCCAAGATATCAAGACTAAGCACGAGTCATGGAATGTGTCACTCCTGTATAGCCCAATCTTTGGTTTCTTGATTACCGAGTAGACCAACTTAAACTGATGACATTGATATCGTATATCAACTCATCCGAGCATGGCCATGCATTTTTCTAAGTCTTACTCTATCAAGGGGCCCGAAGATATCACTCCCGTTACATAGGAGGGACAAATCCCGTCTTGTTCATACAAATCCCTCCGCATGATATGTGACATACCCAATGACCTCCTTCAAGTTCACTCAGTTATGAACAACAAAGGAAAGTATCAAAGTATGTGACTCACATGTAGGGAACCTTGATGATCTTAGGTCGAAGGACTACATATACCATGATCACTATGAGAATCACTTATGCACTCATATAATGATCCATGAAGTGTTCTCATGGTGGGTCGGTGCAGTACACAAGTTCTCCAACTTGTACCCATATGTAGACTACATATCTCATATTAGTCTCCACATATGCTAGTCATTATGTATTATTGCATCCCGCTCCACAATAATACTGTACTAGGGACATTTAAGAATATCATTATTCTAGGGTTACAATTATGTTTATTACGTTACGCAGAAACAAAACAACAAACATAATGGTTGGATTAATGGCTCAACAAAATATCATGACTCAATGTGCAAAAATACAATCATCTCATGATTGGCTTTTTGGGCACAACACTAACATGACAATGGTACCCAGTTTACTGACAAAGGGTTTCAAGAATTCTTGACTAACCTCGGCGTAAAACTACACTTTGCCCCGGTAGCCCTTCCTTAAAGTAATGGACAAGTCGAGGTGTCTAATAGGACAATAAAAGATGGTCTAAAGAAAAAGCTAAAAGAGGCAAAAGGGAAATGGCCAAGGGAACTCCCAAGTGTACTATGGAGTTATCGCACTGTTGGATTTTGGGAGCCAAACAGCGCAGCGAAATTTAAACGAAACCCTCTAGGATCCAAGTGAAACAGGGTAAACCGGGTGTTCAAAAATTTTCATACCTAATTTTCGGTTGAGATCTCTCACTCAACTGTAGACTCGAATCACAAAACCAGAACAGTTGACGTGTTCAAGCTCTCTATGGTATCCACACGAGCCTTTCAGGATCACCACACTTCCACCACGTCCCGGTAGATGCATTTCTCTTACGCTCGCAGTGCTAGCTTGCGTCCTCCAAGAAATTGCAAGAGAAGAGTGCGGCTGTCCATTTGGGAGGCTAGGGCAAGGAGACCTGTGAATTTCTCATTAAAAGTTCCTTTTATAGTGAGACTCAACTTCCAGGCCTAATGGGTTTCAAAGCCCTAATCCAATTAGGCTTTAATTTTGGGCTTAACAATGGCTCAACTCTTGGGCCCATTATTACTACGAAATTAAAGCGAAACCATAACCCAAATAATTAGCCCATGCACTCTAATGATCCAAATAGCTCTATGTGTGTGACCCAATAGGCTCTTACCACATTGGCAATGATCACAAATCACATTTATGATCATAAGCAATGAGCGGTGTGTAGCAAGACATCATTACTACCCAAGTGACAAGATTGTCGGTGATTCGACTAAACCTTTATGATCATCACTGATATATGCCATTGTCCCTTTGTCCAAGATATCAAGACTAAGCACGAGACATGGAATGTGACACTCTCGTATAGCTCAATCTTTGGTTTCTTGATTACCGAGTAGACAAACTTAAACTAATGACTTTGATATCATATATCAACTCAACCGAGCATTGCCACGCATTTTTCTAAGTCTTACTCTATCAAGGGGCCCGAAGATATCACTCCCGTTACATAGGAGGGACAAATCCCATCTTGATCATACAAATCCCTCCGCATGATATGTAACATACCCAATGACCTCCTTCAAGTTCACTCAGTTACGAGCAACAAAGGAAAGTATCAAAGTATGTGACTCACATGTAGGGAACCTTGATGATCTTAGGTCAAAGGACTACATATACCATGATCACTATGAGAATCACTTATGACACTCATATAACGATCCATGTAGTGTTCTCATGGTGGGTCGGTCTAGTACACAAGTTCTCCAACTTGTACCCATATGTGGACTACATATCTCATATTAGTCTCCACATATGCTAGTCGTTATGTATTATTGCAACCCGCTACACAATAATACTAGACCAGGGATGTTTGAGAATATCATTATTCTAGGGTTACAATTATGTTTATTGCGTTATGCAGAAACAGAACAACAAACACAATTGCTGGATTAATGCCTTAATACAATATCAAGACTCAATGTGCAAAAATACCATCATCTTATGATTGGCTTTTTGGGCACGACACTAACATTCTCCCACTTACACTAAAGCCAGTCATCCATGTATCTAATACCAACGGACCTAGAATGGCTATCATGCTTTTGCTACGTAAGGGGCTTTGTCAGTGGATCAGTAATGTTGCTGTCTGTCAAAGTCCTACATATCCTTACCTCACCCCTCTCGATGATCTCCCTGAGGAGATAATAGCGTCGGAGTAAGTGTTTGGACCGCTGGTGAGATTGAGGTTCCTTAGCCTGTGCGATTGCTCCATTGTTGTCACAATAGAGCTCTATTGGGTCGGCAATGCTTGGAACCATTCTAAGTTCAGTGATGAACTTCTTGATCCAAATTGCCTCCTTCGTAGCATCAAAGGCGACAATGTACTGAGATTCTGTTGTAGAGTCAGCTACTATCTATTGCTTTGAACTCTTCCAGCTTACAGCACCACCACCAATACAAAACACATAACCAGATTGTGATCTAAAATCATCCTTATCGGATTGGAAGCTTGCATCAGTGCAACCCCTTACAACGAGCTCATCTTCACCTCCAAAGACCAAGAATGCATCCTCAGTCCTTCATAAGTACTTAAGGATGTTCTTAACAGCTATCCAGTGACTCTCTCCGGGGTTCGATTGGTACCTACTCGTCATGCTCAAGGCATATGAGACATCGGGACGAGTACATATCATGGCATACATGATAGACCCAATTGCTGAGCCATATGGAATCTTACTCATGTGCTCTCTCTCCTCTGGTGTACTCGGACACTGAGATCTAGAAGGAGTTATACCATGTGACATGGGTGGGAATCCTTTCTTAGAATCTTGCATGCTAAACCTCTTTAGCAACTTGTCAATGTATGTACTTTGACTTAGGCCAAGAAGCTTTCTAGATCTATCTCTATAGATCCTAATGCCTAACACATAGGCTGCTTCACCCAAGTCCTTCGTAGAGAAACATTTCCCTAGCCAAGTCTTCATAGGCTGTAGCTCAGGAATGTCATTCCCGATGAGTAGTATGTCATCTACATACAACACCAAGAAGAAAATAGCACTCCCACTAACCTTATTGTAAACACAAGGTTCATCTTCATTTTTGATAAAACCAAACTCTTTGATTGTTTCATCAAAACAAAGATTCCAACTTTGAGACACTTGCTTCAGTCCATAAATAGACCTTTGCAACTTGCACACTTTATTGGCATTCTCAGGAGTGACAAAACCCTCAGGTTGTGTCATGTACACATCCTCAAGTAGCTTTCCATTTAGGAATGCAGTTTTGACATCCATTTGCCATATTTCATAATCATAGTGTGCAGCAACAGCAAACAAAATTCAGATGGATTTAAGCATAGCAACTGGTGAAAAAGTTTCTTCATAGTCAATACCATGAATTTGCTTGAAACCTTTTGCAACCAATCGTCCCTTAAAGGTAATCACATTACCATCCATGTCAGTTTTCTTCTTGAAAACCCATTTGTACCCTATGGGTTTTACCCCTTCAGTTGGGTCAACCAAAGTCCATACTTGGTTTTCATACATGGATTCCATCTCAAATTTCATGGCCACTACCCACTTCTCAGAGTCAGGGCCCGACATAGCTTGTTGGTAGGTTGTGGGCTCATCCTGATCCATGAGCATCACATCACCAGTGTGAGTCACAAGAAATCCATATCTCTCAGGCTCACACCGAATCCTACCAGACCTACGTGGGCTCTGTGCTACAGGAATAGACTCTTGAACCACAACATCTTGTGGTGTCTGTTCAGGTTCCATTTCAGGTTCGATGTCTCCTTGTTGTTCTT
Organism: Aquilaria yunnanensis; assembly: GCA_039654915.1. Taxonomy (NCBI): domain Eukaryota; kingdom Viridiplantae; phylum Streptophyta; class Magnoliopsida; order Malvales; family Thymelaeaceae; genus Aquilaria; species Aquilaria yunnanensis. Next base: position 60,724,396 of record CM077593.1, read on the forward strand.
GAATTTCTTCAAGTTCTACTTTCCTCCCACTAGTTCCTTTAAAGATAAACTCTTTCTCTAAGAAGACACCAGTTCAAGCAACAAGCACTTTTTGGTCAGAAGGATTGTAGAAATAGTAACCCTTTGTTTCTTTGGGATACCTAACAAAAAGGAATTTTTGAGATTTGGGCCCTAGTTTTTCAGAGGATTGATGTTTCACATAAGTGTTATAGGCCCAAATCTTCATAAAAGACAAATTGGGACGCCTCCCACTCCATATCTCATACGGTGTCTTTTGAACCGATTTAGATGGAACTCGGTTTAGTGTAAAAGCGGTTGTCTCTAAAGCATGTCCCCAAAAGGAGTTTGGAAGGTCAGCTGGACTCATCATGGAGCGAACCATGTCTAACAAAGTTTGATATCTCTTTTCAGATACACCATTCCATTGAGGTGTACCAGGTGGAGTGAGTTGTGATACTATACCACAGTCCTTCAGATAGTTAAGGAATTCTTGATCCAGGTACTCTCCACCTCGATCTGATTGAAGCACTTTGATACTCTTCCCGAGTTGATTCTCTACATCATTCTTGAATTCTTTGAACTTTTCAAAGGATTCCAACTTGTGTCTCATGAGATACACATAGCCATATCTACTAAAGTCATCGGTGAAGGTAATGAAGTATTGGAAACCTCCTTTAGCATGTGTAGACATAGGGCCACATACATCACTATGTATGAGTCCTAGTAAGTCATTAGCCCTTTCACTTTGCCCTATGAATGGGGCTTTGGTCATCTTGCCCAACAAACATGACTCATATGTCTCATATGATTCAAAATCAAATGAGTCCAAGAGTCCATCCTTATGGAGCTTGGATATGCGGGTCTCATTTGTTAGTGTTGTGCCCAAAAAGCCAATCATGAGATGATTGTATTTTTGCACATTGAGTCATGATATTTTATTGAGGCATTAATCCAGCAATTTTCTTTGTTGTTTTGTTTCTGCGTAACGTAATAAACATAATTGTAACCCTAGAATAATGATATTCTTAAACGTCCCTAGTCTAGTATTATTGTGGAGCGGGTTGCAATAATACATAATGACTAGCATATGTGGAGACTAATATGAGATATGTAGTCTACATATGGGTACAAGTTGGAGAACTTGTGTACTGGACCGACCCACCATGAGAACACTTCATGGATCGTTATATGAGTGTCATAAGTGATTCTCATAGTGATCATGGTATATGTAGTCCTTCGACCTAAGATCATCAAGGTTCCCTACATGTGAGTCACATACTTTGATACTTTCCTTTGTTGCTCGTAACTGAGTGAACTTGAAGGAGGTCATTGGGTATGTCACATATCATGCGGAGGGATTTGTATGATCAAGATGGGATTTGTCCCTCCTATGTAACGGGAGTGATATCTTTGGGCCCCTTGATAGAGTGAGACTTAGAAAATGCATGGCCATGCTCCGATGAGTTGATATATGATATCAATGTCATCAGTTTAAGTTGGTCTACTCGGTAATCAAGAAACCAATGATTGGGCTATACGAGAGTGACACATTCCATGTCTCGTGCTTAGTCTTGATATCTTGGACAAAGGGACAATGGCATATATCGGTGATGATCATAAAGGTTTAGTCGATTCACCGACAATCTTGTCACTTGGGTAGCAATGATGTGTTGCTCGACACCGCTCATTGCTTATGATCATAAATGTGATTTATGATCATTGCCAACATGGCAAGAGCCTATTGGGTCGCACACGTAGAGCTATTTGGATCATTAGAGTGCATGGGCTAATTATTTGGGTTATGGTTTCACTTTAATTTCGTATTAATAATGGGCCAAGGAGTTGAGCCATTATTAAGCCAGAAATTAAATCCTAATTGGATTAGGGCTTTGAAACCCATTAGGCCTGGAAGTTGAGTCTCACCATAAATATAACTTTTAAGTGAGAAATTCACAGGTCTCCTTGCCCTAGCCTCCCAAAAGGACAGCCGCACTCTTCTCTTGCAATTCCTTGGAGGACGCAAGCTAGCACCGCGAGCGCAAGAGAAACGCATCTGCCGGGACGTGGTGGAAGTGTGGTGATCCCGAGAGGCTCGTGTGGATACCATAGAGAGCCTGAACACGTCAACTGTTCAGGTTTTATGATTCGACTCTACAGTTGAGTGAGAGATCTCAACCGAAAATCAGGTATGAAATTTTTGAACACCTGGTTTACCCCGTTTCACTTGGATCCTGGAGGGTTTCGGTTAAATTCCGCTGCGCTGTTTGGCTCCCGAAACCCAACATCATTTATATGGCCCAAGCGATAGTGCCAGAGATAGGTCAGGTTCGAATCATTCAATCTGACCTTCTTGGTATTCACATTATAGATTGGATCTTTGAGGTCTAGGACATACAACCCATTGCTAAGTTGAGCACTACCATAAAAGATTTCATTCAAATAAATAGAACAACATTTGTCCTTTATTATAAATGAAAAACCTTTCTTATCTAAACAAGAAACTGAAATCAACTTTCTACTAATAGTAGGCACAAAGTAGCAGTTGTCTAATTCTAAAACTAATCCACTAGGTAAAGTGAGAACATAAGCCCCTACGGCTAAGGTAGCAACCCTTGCTCCATTTCCAACACGTAGGTCCACTTTACATCGGGCCAATCTTCTACTTCTACTTAGATCCTGCACATTTGCACAAATGTGAGATCCACATCCAGTATCCAATACCCAAGATGAGGAAGTAGAAAAGTTAGCCTCTATAATAAAAATACCTGAAGTGGAAGTCTTACTTCACTTTTCCTTAGCAAGTTCTTTAAGATAAAGCTTGCAGTTGCGCTTCCAGTGTCCAGGTTGCTTACAATGGAAGCACTCCCCTTCCTTTGCCACACCACCCTTTGGTTTCAGTGCAGCTGAAGAAGAATTAGCATTGGACTTTCCATTAGCTTTATCCTTATTCTTGTTAGCTTTTCCCTTTCCTTTGCCCTTTTGAACCATCAAAATGGGCTTAGCCTTCTTAAGGTTTTTCTCAGCAGTTCTCAACATGGTGAGCAATTCAAGGAGGGACTTGTCAAGGTCGTTCATGTTATAGTTCATGACGAACTGACTATAGCTTTCAGGAAACGATTGTAAAACTACATCAACAGCCAACTCTTTCTGAAGAGCAAATCCCAAACTCTCAAGATTCTCAATGTACCCAATCATCTTGAGCACATGAGGACCCACGGGACTTCCATCAGACATCTTGCATTGAAATAATGCCTTAAAGGTCTCAAACCTCTCATGCCTAGCTTGCAGTTGGAAAACCATTTTGAGATGTTTGATCATATCGAACGCCGCCATGTTCTCATGTTGCTTCTGAAGCTCAGATTCGATGGTAATAAGCATGAGGCATGCAACATCCAAAGCATCATCAGAATGCCTCTCGTGTGCATCTCTTTCAGCTCTTGGAGCTATGGCAACAGGCTCATTTAGAATAGGCTGCTCTTGGACATAATCCTTTCTCTCTTGCCTGAGGATTATCCTCAAGTTTCGGTACCATTTGAGAAAGTTGGTCCCATTCAATTTTTCCTTCTCAAGGAAATATCGTAACAAAAGTGTCGATGTGTTTTGTGCCATGGTTATCTACAATAGTAAATATGCAATGTAAGAGCCATGTATTTTAACTCATTTAATAAGGAATTTTATTAAATGATACTCCCATTATTTTTCTCAAAATAGTAACCCTCGATATTATTTCGGAACACCTCGGTGTTAAGGTATTCTAGTGGGCCAAGATCCATATTTGACCACAACTTGAGTTAGCTATGGCTTTTCTCTCAAGTTACAACTATTTAGGTAGGCAACTTCTTGCCAATTGCATCTCATGCAACTCTTGCATAGTTGGGTGAACAACACTTGTCCAAGCTCATCTCATGAACTTAAGCCCAACTCTATGCCTTTAAGTCCCTAATCCTATTAGGATGACCTAGTTAAGTCGGACCCAAAGTTAGCAATTTGGATATCACTATTATCCCATCTCGCCTTACCAAGATGAACATAGGTCCTTTGATTTGGCAAACCCACGTAATGTTCATCAAAGTCTTGACAAGTGCCAACATTTGGAATGTTGGGTTTCGGTAGCGAAACAACGTAGCGGAATTTAACCGAAACCCTCCAGGATCCAAGTGAAACGGGGTAAACCGGGTGTTCGAAAATTTGCATACCTCATTTTCGGTTAAGATCTCTCACTCAACTGTAGAGTCAAATCACAAAACCTGAATAGTTGACGTGTTCAGGCTCTCTATGGTATCCACATGGGCCTCTCGGGATCACCACGCTTCCACCACATCCTGGCAGATGTGTTTATCTTGCGCTCGCAGTGCTAGCTTGCGTCCTCCAAGGAATTGCAAGAGAAGAGTGTGGCTGTCCTTTTGGGAGGCTAGGGCAAGGAGACCTGCGAATTTCTCACTCGAAGTTGTATTTATAGTGAGACTCAACTTCCAGCCCTAATGGGTTTCAAAGCCCTAATCCAAGTAGGATTTAATTTCGGGCTTAATAATGGTTCAACTATTGGCCCCATTATTAATACGAAATTATTGTGAAACCAAAACCCAAATTATTAGCCCATGCACTCTAATGATCCAAATAGCTCTATCTGTGCGACCCAATAGGCTCTTACCAAGTTGGCAATGATCATAAATCACATTTATGATCATAAGCAATGAGCGGTGTCTAGCAACACATCATTGCTACCCAAGTGACAAGATTGTCGATGATTCGACTAAACGTTTATGATCATCACCGATATATGCCATTGTCCCTTTGTCCAAGATATCAAGACTAAGCACGAGACATGGAATGTGTCACTCTCGTATAGCCCAATCTTTGGTTTCTTGATTACCGAGTAGACCAACTTAAACTGATGACATTGATATCGTATATCAACTCATCCGAGCATGGCCATGCATTTTTCTAAGTCTTACTCTATCAAGGGGCTTGAAGATATCACTCCCGTTACATAGGAGGGATAAATCCCATCTTGATCATACAAATCCCTCCGCATGATATGTGACATTCCCAATGACCTCCTTCAAGTTCACTCAGTTACGACCAACAAAGGAAAGTATCAAAGCATGTGACTCACATGTAGGGAACCTTGATGATCTTAGGTCGAAGGACTACATATACCATGATCACTATGAGAATCACTTATGACACTCATATAACGATCCATGTAGTGTTCTTATGGTGGTTCGGTCCAGTACACAAGTTCTCCAACTTGTACCCATATGTAGACTACATATCTCATATTAGTCTCCACATATGCTAGTCGTTATGTATTATTGCAAACCGCGCCACAATAATACTAGACCAGGGTTGTTTAAGAATATCATTATTCTAGGGTTACAATTATGTTTGTTAAGCTACGCAGAAACAAAACAACAAACATAATTGCTGGATTAATGCCTTAATAAAATATCATGACTCAATGTGCAAAAATATAATCATCTCATGATTGGCTTTTGGGCACAACACTAACATGGAAGGCATCACATTTAATGACTTAATATTTGTTTGAGGGATTTTTCTTTTGATCTCACGAATTTGTTATCTCGAGTTGTCTTATACATGCATCACATACAAATATAAAACATGCATCTCGTGCTTACAAGAAAATAAATGTGACATGGTTATTGCCCAAACTATGCGATATTCTCAAGCCAATGAAAATATCATAAAAGCCTAAGAAAAGAAAAGGGACTTCACAAGCTCCTTCTCTTCCTTTCTTGGTTGCCTTTTTGTTGACACCTCCTCGGACATACCATCTTGGATGATCCTTCGACATACCACCTTGGATGATCCCATAATGTACCATTACATCAATAATAGAAACCTCGACTTACATTCGAGGGGAGTAAGGTGAGAAGAGAATGTACAATGAGAGTAACAAGAGAAGGCATGACTCACAAGCCATATTTACAAATACAACCAATTAAGGGCTATAACCATGCACCATGCTACAACCATCAATCAGCATAACATGTCAAATCTCATTCAACAAATGCATGCCAATTTTCACGAGCTGATTAACCAGTTTTATTTATGTGGCGCTTTGCATATGGCAGTCCCACTGGTTGGTCAGCGGGCGGTGGTTTCACTGATCGATCAGCAGATGGGGTCAAAGGGGGCCGCCGTTGCAGGGGGTTGTGAGGGGGTTAGTGGCCCCACGACGCAAAAAATTGTCTTACAATTTCTTTGCCCGAGATCTTCTATTTCGAGCAAGTAGGCACCCAAGACTCCACTATTCGAGCCACCAAAAATACATTACTTTCGATGCCCGAACAGGCTGAATCGGAACAAAGCTAGGGTTTTTGCAACTATTGCAAGAATCCTAATCCATATAGGTATCTCATACCATTCAACTTCGGGTTAATCTCATTAACCAATTAGTGTCGTTTCTTCATATATGTCCGATTTCATGCATCATGAATCAATCTAATTAATCATGGCCGAAAGAAACCGAACACATAACATCATGCGATTCAACATTCAACCCCGATTTAGGGTTTCACCAGAAGCTCTGATACCACTGTTGGGTTTTTGGAGCCAAACAGTGCAGCAAAATTTAACCAAAACCCTCCAGGATCCAAGTGAAACGGGGTAAACTTGGTGTTCAAAAATTTTCATACCTAATTTTGGGTTGAGATCTCTCACTCAAGTGTAGAGTCGAATCACAAAACATGAACAGTTGGCGTGTTCAAGCTCTCTTACATATGCGTTTCTCTTACGCTCCCAGTGCTAGCTTGCGTCCTCCAAGGAATTTCAAGAGAAGAGTACGTCTGTCCTTTTGGGAGGCTAGGGCAAGGAGACCTGTGAATTTCTCACTAAAAGTTGTATTTATTGTGAGACTCAACCTCCAGGCCTAACGGGTTTCAAAGCCCTAATCCAATTAGTCTTTAATTTTGGGCTTAATAATGGCTCAACTCTTGGGCCCATTGTTACTATGAAATGAAAGTGAAACCATAACCCAAATAATTAGCCCATGCACTCTAATCATCCAAATAGCTCTATGTGTGCGACCCAATAGGCTCTTACCACATTGGAAATGATCGTAAATCACATTTATGATCATAAGCATTGGGTGGTGTCTAGCAAAACATCATTGCTACCCAAGTGACAAGAAAGTCGGTGATTCGACTAAACCTTTATGATCATCACTGATATATGCCATTGTCCCTTTGTCCAAGATATCAAGACTAAGCACGAGACATGGAATGTGTCACTCTTGTATAGCCCAATCTTTGGTTTCTTGATTACCTAGTAGACCAACTTAAACTAATGCCATTGATATCATATATCAACTCATCCGAGCATGGCCATGCGTTTTTCTAAGTCTTACTCTATCAAGGGGCCCGAAGATATCACTCCCGTTACATAGGAGAGACAAATCCGATCTTGATCATACAAATCCCTCCGCATGATATGTGACATAGCCAATGACCTCCTTCAAGTTCACTCAGTCACGAGCAAGAAAGGAAAATATCAAAGTATGTTGCTCACATGTAAGGAACCTTGATGATCTTAGTTCAAAGGACTACATATACCATGATCACTATGAGAATCACTTATGACACTCAGATAACGATCCATGTAGTGTTCTCATGGTGGTTCGGCCCAGTACACAAGTTCTCCAACTTGTACCCATATGTAGACTACATATCTCATATTAGTCTCCACATATGCTAATCGTTATGTATTATTGCAACCCGCTCCACAATAATACTAGACCAGGGAAGTTTGAGAATATCATTATTCTAGGGTTACAATTATGTTTATTACATTACCTAGAAACAGAACAACAAACATAATTGCTGGATTAATGCCTTAATAAAATATCATGACTCAACGTGCAAAAATACAATCATTTCATGATTGGCTTTTTGGGCATGATACTAACACGCACAACTCCCCAAAGGGCCATAGGAGAAACTTATTTCTCGCTCGTGTTTGGTACAGAAGCCATTATTCCCATTGAGGTCATACAACCATCAATAAGAATACAGGTGTTTGACGAAGAAGGAAACAACCTTAGCTTGAGGGCAAAATTAGACCTCGCTGAAGAACACCAGGAAATGGCCGAACTCGGGATGAAGGCTTTTCAACAAAGAGTAGCTAATACTAGTAACTTGCATGTAAAGAAAAAAGGAATCAAGTAGGGGGACCTCATCCTCCGAAAGGCCGAATTTAAGCCGTAAAAACCATCAGATGGGATACTTCGAGCAAATTGGGATGAACCTTTTCTGGTGCTCGACGAAATCCACCCAGGGGTCTACAAATTGGGCGACGCTGAAGGAGGAGAGTTGAGAAACATTTGGCATTCAGATTCTTTGAAAAAATTATACACTTAGACATTTTTTCTAAAGAAAAGCTTGTGATTACCCCTCTCCGAAATCGCCAGTAAACAAAAGTATACGTGTCAACTGAATATGGTTTGTAAACCGAATATGGTCACTTTGCTAGAATGGGCTCCTAGCATATTGACTTTTAAAAAGCTTCTCGAAGGTGCTAGCTCCCTAGCAAAGCCTAAGACTCGACGGAATATGTTCGAAAAAGTGAAAATGGTCGCTCTTTGTGTCACGGGAAAATGCTCCACATACTGGAAAATTTTCACTAAGGGAAGAACAGTACAAAGCTTTCCAAAGGCATGATTTCGAACGTGGCTGTTCGCCGAAGATGTGTACATAAAATCATACAAGCTTCTAGAGAATGATGACAAAGGAAAAGAACAGGAACTTAACTAAATCTTTGAAAAAAATAGCTTTGGGCAATAGTACAAAGGAGCAGGTTACAAGAAAAAAGAAAGAAGAAAAAGCCTACTACTGAGCCTGAGCGTTCGATGCCTCCTCGACGCTGGCATCCTTCTCTTGGATGGGAGCATTTGAAGGCGTGGGCACAACAGGCAGGAGGTTGAGGTACTCTGACTTCGACCACGTCCACCTAGCCTCTTTGGGTTAATCCAAAATGGCCAGGAAGGAGAGGTCGAGTTCGGGGTGCCGAGAAAGGACTTGATGCCGGGCCAGAAAAAAACCATCTTGATAAGGTACTTTCATCATCTGGTTAGATTGGTCCTTCTCGGCACTCAGAGTCTCCTGTTCAGAGGTGACCTCAGCAACCTTACTCTCAAGCTTTTTCTTCTTCTTCTTCTTGGCTTCCTTTTTCAACCGGTTGACCTTGGCTTGGTGCTCGGCGTTCAGAGCAAGCGCCTTCGTAAGGTTTTTCAGCATCATCTGCCCTTTCCTTTCGAAGGGCGTCGTTCTCCAAAGAGAGAATGGCATACTTTGTGCCGAGGTCTTCAACCTTGGCCGAAAAGTCGAGAAGGAGCTCCTTCTTACTCTCCAGAAGCTCTGCTCGGAGATTCTCCATATTCTCCTTGGTGATTTTGTTCAATTCGCCATACTTGAGGACATATTAGGCACAAAAATCCTTCGCCCTTTTTGGAGAATCCTCGGACCAAGAGCAAACCTCAGTCTGCTTTGTCGCCCAAGCTCAGAAATATCCACTATATGCTAAGAGCTGCAGAAAAAGAAAGCCTCGAGTAAGCGTCAAAGGGCAACAAAAATTCAGAAGAAAATTTTTCAAACTCCCCAAAGAAAGAAAGAAGAAATCTACCTGGGCAGCGTGCTCGCTCATCCTTGCTGCAAGGATCTCCTCATTCGGGCATTCGGCGATGAGCGACTGAAAGGTGGCGTTCGTCAACACACTCTTCGCCATTTAGGGAGCGATCAACTGGCTGTCCTCGAAGAACAAGTTCATGTCCTCCATGAAAGACCAGAGGGGCTCCCTCGGTACCTTATCTTTTGAGATATGGCTATCCCGATGGGCCTTCTTCCGGGATAAGCCTCCACCCAAGAAGTAGGTGTTATCTCCCCTAGAAGATCACGCCGAAGTTCCATTAGTATGTCATCCCTTAGCCATTCATCTAGAAGATCGAAGATACCAAAAACACCAAGATTCATAGAGGAATGGCTAAGAAACAAACCTGGTGGAACCTCGGTGACTGCATCCTCGACCTCGTTCGCCTCACGGAGTTCACCGGGAATGTTTTTGCCTTTCCTTCTTCGGCTCTCCTTGAGCTCCTGAGCCGAAGTACCTTTGACCGAAGTCTTAGTCGTAGCACCCAAACTCAAAGGTGTCCCAAGGATGGTAGGATCTGAAGGTGGATCAGTGTGGGCAGGAGACTAGGCAGGCGACGGATCCTGCACCTCCATGATGTCTTCAGGGGGAGGGGAAAGGACGTCCGCTTTGGCTTTCTTTGCCTTTGATGGCCCCACAGTCGTCTTCTTCCTCTTCGCAGACATCTTCTGATAGCCAAAGGACTATCGCCTCCACCTGGCCGAACTCCCTGCCACCGACTGGCCAGGAGATCTGGCGCTACCCGGAAAAAGGTGGGATCACACTCCTCGGAGAAAAGCCGAAGAGCCCGAGCTCGGCACGCCAGGAAACCTGAGGATACTATTAGCCCCCCCGAGGTAGTAAACAGACCGCCTTCGGAAAAGTGGCACCAGCTAGTGCGGGCCGAACATAATCTTCCTGAAGGCGGAACTCCCTGAATCTGGGAACCCCCGAACTGGGGCATGTTTCCAGAAGTGGCACGGTCCGTACTAGAGGACGGCCTCATCCAGGGACATCGGGAGTACGGTAGGAGCATTTAAGGAAGCCTCTGACATGTCGCCCACAGACGTCACAAGCCACCTCAAACGGTGCTCTGACACGCCGACGCCATCAAAGTCACATCATGGCCCGTCTCGGCTCAGGGCTCAAGAAAGCCTGCCACCAGCTACTTGTCCTCTATGCCCAGACATTCAGAGAACATCCGATCGAACACGTGTCACGATCTGAACGGGCTGGACACCTCTATAAATACCAGGGAATACACTCTGGCAAACGGCTGGCTGGTAAATATCCTGACTCCTCACTCTGAGAAAATACGACCAGGCGAGTTCACTGCACCCCTCAGTGTTATTTCCTCTGCTTTCACTCAGCACCACTAACTTGGGCGTCGGAGGCTCCTCCCCGGAAAAACACCCCGGGGACCTCCTAACCCACTTTTCCTGAACATCTCAGGCACTCTTCCTTGGGCAAACAGACCACCAGGCGTTCTTCCTCTCCGGGAGTCCCTCCATTAGTCACCATGGCTACCAACGATGAAGCCCCTGGGCATCATCTTCCTCGGCGTCTGCTCCCCCTTCTCAGCCTGACCGAGAAAAAGGGACTTATAGAACTCCACAAATTGATCACCCATCTCTGCAAAAGCAAGAAACATCAGTGTAAGTCCAAAAGGAATATAGGTAGCAAAGCCTGGAAGACAACTTACTCTCGGCAAAAGCCTCATATGAAATCTCAGCCCGGAGAAGCATCACCAACCACGCCTTCTTTCGTTGAAGAATAGGCACGGGCAGGTTCAAGTCGAACTTATGCTCGTGGATTACCCCCAATTCCCGAAGGACCTCTTCGGACATATGGTCCTACTTAATGGGAAAGCGGTATAAGGAATGCGAAGAGACCTCGGAGTCCCCATCCGCAAAGGCCCGAATGCGTCTGTTGAGCTCGTCAAATTCCGTGGCCAACCTAGAGGTCAGCAGCTTCCGAGGATCAACCAAATCTGTCTTCAACTCCCCCAAAACCCATCTGGTCGAAACGTAGCACCATCTTTTGAGAATTGATAGGAAAAAGAACTTGTTTTGCCACCCTCGCCAGCTGTCCTTCATCCCGAAGGTAAAGGTGAACTTCTTGCTCCCGGATCCTTGGGGAAGCAAGAAGTAGAAGCCACCCTTCCGGATTGGGTGGAGCTTATAGTATTGCATGAAGAAAAGAAAATGGGGTCTTACCTTAAAGAACCCACACATGCAAAGAAAGGCATTGAAATAAGAATAGGAGTTTGGAGCAAGCTGGTTCACGGCAATCCCATGGAACTTGCAGAACTCACACACCACGTGCGGGGGAGGATACCGAAGGCCGGCCTTCAATTGGGCTCGGTAAACGGTGATCTCATCAGGACCGGCCATGTAACCATACGTGCCCGTGATAGGTAATCTTAGGACAGCATAAGTAGGGAGATAGAATTTCGCTACCCACTTCTTCATCTTTTCCGAAGTAGTGCAACATGGATGAGACTCAAGGGGGAGAAAACTCTTGTGAATAGGACGGACGGTCATCAGTGGAACAGGGTTTGACATTTCTCAAAGAGAAGAGAGGTAGCTTTGGGAAAATTAAAGAAAGAGAACTGAAGGACTTCGAAAAAAAGCAAAAATTTGGAACAAACAACTTCAGAAAGAAGGAAAAACTTCAGAAAGAAAGACCCACCGAAAGTTTTGCCAAATTCTGGATTCCTGGACGTAGTCGTGAAGGGTTGCCAGAAATCGCTCCACCACTAGAACCGCTACTGGAAGGAGAAAAAAGACGAGAGATAATTCTGGAGCAAACAAGAGCAAAGGAAAAGAGTGTAAAGGTCTGGGGCAAGAGGGGTTTATATAGGCTGAAGGGGGTAGGCGAAACGTCGTCATTATTGCTCCTCGAAGGTGAAGACACGCAATTGATGTAACCCACATAACCGTTCACTACTCATAAGTTGCCAGATGTAAACTGACACGGGAAACGAGGGCATGACCTTGACAACTAGCCGACCTACATAACCCTATCCGAGGTAACGCGGCCATTTGTATGGGAAAATGAAATGATTCACTGACAGAGAGGTCAGTGGAAGTACGTGCCTCAGACGATGACCTCAGCGGGAGTGCCAGGGACACCACTCAAACACCAGAGGTATTACCTCGGTAGAGCACTTTAGTTTGCTGGAGTTCACTACTGGGAAGAAGGAGACTTCGGATGGAAGCCCATCATGGCAACAAGACCAAGCATCGCTTGCCACAAAAAGGCTCCCGAAACTCCCAAAACCGAAGAAACATCTTCAATTTTCCGAGGGGGGCATGTGATAGCCGAAGGGTTATGGCGCCCTGAAGAAGTTCGCATGTGCGCACCATCCTTGCCCAGTGCAGCACCTCCGGTCAAAACAGACATGGCAAAGCCCTGACAAAGAGAGGGCCTCAGCACCCTCGGACAAGCCGGATAGGCGCTTCCCTCAGGAAACCCATGGGACCAACTTCGGTCAGAAAGGGACACCACCCTTCCTGATGGTGACATCGCACCGACCTCACGTGCCCAAAACCACCTTCGGATACTCTTTGGGCCACCCTTGGAGCGTGCTCACGAAGTGCCATCACCAGCGACCTGAGCCTAACCTCGGGAGAGCGCAACCGAAGGTGCCTCGTACAAACACGGACCTCCCTCCAAAGGAGCTCACCTCCCCGAATGAGCTCTATACTTCAAAGGAGTTTGGTCCCCCAAAAAGCCCACATTGACATACGACAAAACGGCTGAGGAGCCTCTGACACAAGAGCCTCGCACATGCCCCTGACATGGGCACCCCTATCACAGCACCCCCACCGGCACCCTTGGTCAGAATGGACTAAGGCTAGCTAGAGGAGCCCTCTGCAGAGGTACGGACTAAATCGGGCCGAACACATGTCACCATCTCAACAAGCTATGTCAAACGGCCTTCTCCCTGTGCCCTCCTATAAATACTTGCACAGTGCTTTCATAAGCACTAAGAAGAGGTAACAAGGAATTCTTGCTACTCTCTGCTTACTATTCCCTTTCTCTACTCTCACAAAGTACTGACTTGGGTGTTAGAGGCTCCTCCCCTAGAAAATACTCTAAGGAGCTCCTAACCCTTACTTTTCTGAGTCCTTGCAGCTCTCCTCCCACTGGAGGCCCCTCATCCAGGCATTCCTTCAACGAAAGTTCTTGCTCCAGGCTCACCATGTTGCACAACGAAGGTGAGGAATGGCATCACTATCTAAAGGAGTGTGGTATAGTATCACAATTCACTCAACCTAGTACACCTTAATGGAGTGGTGTATCTGAAAGGAGAAATCAAACTCTGTTAGACATGGTTCGATCTATGATGAGTCAAGCTGACCGTCCAAAGTCCTTTTGGGGACATGCTCTAGAGACAGCCACTTTTACACTAAACCGAGTTCCATCTAAATTGGTTCAAAAGACACCATATAGGATATGGAGTGGGAGGCATCCCAGTTTGTGTTTTGTTAAGATTTGGTGCTATGGCGCTTATGTGAAACATTAATCATTTGACAAGCTAGGGCGTAAATCTCATAAATGCCTCTTTGTTGGGTATCCTAAAGAAACAAAGGGTTACTATTTCTACAATCCTTTTAAGAAAAAGGTGTTTGTTGCTCGAATTGGTGTCTTTCTATAGAAAGAGTTTATCTCTACAGGAACCAGTGGGAGGAAAGTAGAACTTGAAGAAATTCAAGAACAACAAAGGGACGTCAAACCTGAAATGGAACCTAAACAGACACCATAAAATGTTGTGGTTCAGGAGTTTGTTCCTGTTGCACAGAGCCCACGTAGGTCTGGTAGAATTTGTCATGAGCCTGAGAGATATGGATTTTGTATGACTTACATTGGCGATGTGATGCTCATGGATCAGGATGAGCCCATAACCTACCAACAAGCTATGTAGGGGCCTAACTCTGAGAAATGGCTAGAGGCCATGAAGTTCGAGATGATATCGATGTATGAAAACCAAGCATGGACTTTGGTTGATCCACCTGAAGGGGTCAAACCTATAGGGTGAAAATGAGTTTTTAAGAAGAAAACTGACATGGATGGTAATATGATTACCTTTAAAGGGTGATTGGTTGCAAAAGGTTTCAAAAAAATTCATCGTATTGACTATGATGAAACTTTTTCACCATTTGCCATGCTTAAATCCATATGAATTTTATTGGCTATTGTTGCACACTATGATTATGAGATATGGAAAATGGATGTGAAAACTGCTTTCCTTAGTGGAAAGTTACTTGAGGGTGTGTACATGACACAGCTTGATGGTTTTGTCACTCCTGAGAATGCCAAACAAGTGTGCAAGTTGCAAAAATCCATTTATGGACTAAACCAAGCTTCTCGGAGTTGGAATCTTCATTTTGATGAAGCAAACAAAGAATTTGGTTTTATCAAAAATGAAGATGAACCTTGTGTCTACGAGAAGGTTAATGGGAGCACTATTGTCTTCTTGGTGTTGTATGTAGATGACATACTACTCATTGGGAATGACATTCCTCTGCTGGAGTCTGTAAAGACATGGCTAAGGCAATGTTTCTCTATGAAGGACTTCGGTGAAGTAGCCTATGTGTTAGGCATCAGGATCTATAAAGATAAATCTAGAAAGCTTCTTGACCTAAGTCAAAATACACATGTTGACAAGGTGCTAAAGAGGTTTAGCATGCAAGATTCCAAGAAAGAATTCTTTCCCATGTCACATGGTATAACTCTTTCTAAATCTTAGTGTCAAAGTACACCCAAGGAGAAAGAGCATGTTACTAAGATTCCACATGCCTCAGCAATTGGATCTATCATGTATGCCATTATATGTACTCATCCCGATGTCTCGTATGCCGTGAGCATGATGAGTAGGTACCAATTGAACCTTGGTGAGAGTCACTGAACAGTTGTTAAGAACATGCTTAAGTACTTATGAAGGACTAAGGATGCATTCTTCATCTTTGGGGGCGAAGATGAGCTCGTTGTAAGGGGTTACACTGATGCTAGCTTCCAATCCGATAAGGCTGATTTTAGGTCACAATTTGGTTATGTGTTTTGTATTGGTGGTGGTGCTGTAAGCTGGAAAAGTTCAAAGCAAAAGATAGTAGCTGACTCTACAATAGAATCTGAGTACATTGCCGCCTCTGATGCTACGAAGGATGCAGTTTGGATCAAGAAGTTCATCAAATAACTTGGAGTGGTTCTAAGCGTTGCCGACCCGATAGAGCTCTATTATGACAACAATGTAGTAATCACATAGGCTAAGGAACCTCGACCTCACCAGCAATCGAAACACATACTCTGACACTATCATCTCATCAAGGAGATCACTAAGAGGGGTGATGTAAGGATATGCAGAACTTCAACAGATAGCAACATTGCTGATCCATTGACATGTAGCAGAATCATGATAGCCATTCTAGGTCCATCAATATTAGATACATGGATGATTGGCTTTAGTGCAAGTGGGAGATTGTTAGTATTGTGCCCAAAAGCCAATCATGAGATGATTGTATTTTTGCACATTGAGTCGTGATATTTTATTAAGGCATTAATCCAGTAATTATGTTTGTTGTTTTGTTTCTGTGTAATACAATAAACATAATTATAACCCTAGAAAATGATATTCTTAAATGTCCCTAATCTAGTATTATCGTGGAGTAGGTTACAGTAATACATAATGACTAGCATATGTGGAGACTAATATGAGATAAGTAGTCTACATATGGGTACAAGTTAGAGAACTTGTATACTGGACCGACTTACCATGAGAATGCTACATGGATCCTTATATAAGTGTCATAAGTGATTCTCATAGTGATCATGGTATTTGTACTCCTTTGACCTAAGGTCATCAAGATTCCCTACATGTGAGTCTCATACTTTGATACTTCCCTTTGTTTTTCATAACTGAGTGAACTTGAAGGAGGTCATTGGGTATGCCACATATCATGCGGATGGTTTTGTATGATCAAGATGGGATTTGTCCCTCCTATGCAATGGCAGTGATATCTTCAGGCCCCTTGATAGAGTGAGACTTAGAAACTGTATGGCCATACTCGAATGAGTTGTATATGATATCAATATCATCAGTTTAAGGTAGTCTACTCAGTAATCAAGAAACAAAAGATTGGGCTATACGATAGTGACACATTCCATGTCTTATGGTTAGTCTTGATATCTTGGACAAAGGGACATGTCAAATGTAGATAATTATCATAAAGGTCTAGTCGAATCACCGACTATCTTGTCACTTTGGTAGCAATGATGTGTTGCTAGACACCACTCATTGCTTATGATCATAAATGTGATTTATGATCATTTCCAATGTGGTAAAAGCCTGTTGGGTCACACATATATAGTCAATTGGATTATTTGAGTGCATGGGCTAATTTATTTGGGTTATGGTTTCATGATAATTTTGTATTAATAATTGGCCCAAAAGTTGAGCCATTATTAAGCTCAAAATTAAACCTAATTGCATTTGGGCTTTGAAACCTGTTAGTCTTGGAAGTTGATTCTCATTATAAATACATCATATAGTGAGAAATTTGGAGCTCTTGCCCTAGCCTCCCAAAAATTCTAGCTACACTCTTCCCTTGCCATTCCTTGGAGGACGGAAGCTAGCATTGTGCGCGCAAGAGAAACATATCTGCTAGGACGTGGTAGAAGCGTGGTGATCCCGAGAGGCTCGTGTGGATACCGTAGAGAACTTGAACACGTCAACTGTTCAGGTTTCGTGATTTGACTCAACAGTTGGGAGAAATATCTCAACCGAAATAGGTATGAAATTTTGAACACCCGGTTTACCCCATTTCACTTGGATCCTGGAGGGTTTCGGTTATATTCCGCTGTGCTTGTTTGGCACCCAAAACCTTACACTTCTCGGGATCACCATGCTTCGACCATGTCCCAGTAGATGCATTCCTCTTGCACCTGCAGTGCTAGCTTACGTCCTCTATGGAATGGCAAGAGAAGAGTATGGCTGTAACTTTTCAGAAGCTTTCTGATTTCGTCCATAGGGAGGATATGACAAGAGCTATGAAATTTTTACTATTTGATGTATATATAGTGATTCTCAACTTCCAAGTCTAATGGGTGTCAAAACCCTAATCCAATTAGGTTTAATTTCAAGCTTCAATAATGGCTCAACCTTTGGGCCAATTATTAATTCAAAATTACTATGAACCCAAAACCCAAACAAGCTAGCCCATGCACTCAAATAATCCAATTGGCTTGAAGTGTAAGACCCACTAGGCTTCTACCATGTTGTCAATGATCATAAATCACATTTATGATCATAAATACTTAGCGGTGTCTTGCAACACATCATTGCTAACTAAGTAACAAGATAGTTGGTGATTCAACTAAACTTCTATGATAATTATCCGTATATGCCATTGTCCCTTTGTCCAAGATATCAAGAGCAAGCACGAGACATGGAATCTGTCACTCTCACATAGCCCAATCTATGGTTTCTCGATTACCGAGTAGACTAACTTAAACTGATGACAATGATATCACATATAAACTCATCTGACCCTGCCCATGCATTTTCTTAGTGTCACTCTATCAAGGGGCCTAAAGATTTCACTCCCGTTACATAGAAGGGACAAATCCCATCTTGACCATACAAAACCCTCCCCATGATATTGACAAACCCAATGACTACCTTTATGTTCATTTAGTTATGAGCAACAGAATGAAGTATCAAAGTATGTGACTCTCATGTAGGGAATCTTGATGACCTTAAGTCAAAGGACTACAAATACCGTAATCACTATGAAAATCACTTATGACACCCATATAATAATCCATGTGGCATTCTTATGGTGGATAGGTTTAGTACACAAGTTATCAAACTTGTACCCAGATGTAGATTACATATCTCATATTAATCTCCACATATGCTAGTGTTTATGTATTATTGTAACCCGCTCCACAATAATACTAGACCAGGGATGTTTAAGAATACTATTATTCTAGGGTTATAAATACGTTTGATTATGTCACACAAAAACAATACAACACAATTACTGGATTAATGCCTCAATCAAATATCATGACTTAATGTGCAAAATACAATCATCTTATGATTGGCCTTTGGGCATAACACTAAGACACACTTCTTCAAATTCTTGTCTAGAATCATAGAGGTGTCATCAACGTCCACCTCCAAGCCCTCGGAAGCCCACTCACCTGATATCCCGTAAGACTCTTCTGCTAGGTGTGCTAGCCATCCCAAGTATCGAACAGGAAATAGTACTTCTTGCTCTTGGAAGCTTATGGGTGCATGAAATAAAATGACCCATTTGACATAATGAATAGCTTGTAGAATTGAAAAAAGATTAGAAAATGTGGCTCTAGCCTGAACATGTTGCTCATTCATAGATATGTGTTAACGTGAACATAAGAGTTTGGAGAAGCTGGTTGACTGTGATCCCATGAAATTCACAAAAGTGCTTCACTAGTGGATGGGAGATATTGGAGCTCAACCTTCAACTAGTCATAAAGATGGTAATCTCACATTCACGGGGCTAATAGCAAATTAGCCCCTTGTTTGACACCCAAACAGCGACCTCTGCAGGAAGAGAGTACTGTCTTCCATTTCGCTACCTTCTACATTGTTGTGCCATTAGGATGATCATCCAAAGACTCTCAATTGACCCTAGAACTGATGGTTGGCTAGGTCGTTGGTCAACTTCGGTTAAAGGAATGAATAAGGAATTAGAAAGAAAGCCCACCTAAGAAAGGAAAGGCTTCCCCAAAATTCGACCGGAAAATTAGGAACACTTAAGAGCAAAAAAGCAAGTGTGAGTGGGGAGCAAGAGCAAGTGAGAGTAGAGAGCAACCATGAGTCTCCCACTAGAGCGAAGGGGTATATACATCCTATAAACAAGTGCAATCAAGCATCACATTGAATGAAGATGTGAAAAAATGAAAATGCCCCTCTACTCACTACAGGCACATGCTATTGTCTGCAGCAATTGCTAATGACATAAAGCTGGTCACTCATAAACTGACTTCATGCATGTAGATTGAAAAGACGTAACTGACACCCTTGAGATGAAGTGACATAACATAATTCTGGCTGAAATTGTTGGGTTTCGGGAGCCAAACAGCGCAGCGGAATTTAACCGAAACCCTCCAGGATCCAAGTGAAACGGGGTAAACCGGGTGTTCGAAAATTTCATACCTAATTTTCGGTTGAGATCTCTCACTCAACTATAGAGTCGAATCACAAAACCTGAACAGTTGACGTGTTCAGGCTCTCTATGTTATCCACACAAGCCTCTCGGGATCACCACGCTTCCACCACATCCCGGCAAATGCGTTTCTCTTGCGCTCGCAGTGCTAGCTTACGTCCTCCAAGGAATTGCAAGAAAAGAGTGCGGCTGTCCTTTTGGGAGGCTAGGGCAAGGAGACCTGCGAATTTCTCACTTAAAAGTTGTATTTATAGTGAGACTCAACTTCCAGGCCTAATGGATTTCAAAGCCCTAATCCAATTAGGATTTAATTTCGGGCTTAATAATGGCTCAACTCCTTGGCCCATTATTAATACGAAATTAAAGTGAAACCATAACCCAAATAATTAGCCCATGCACTCGAATGATCCAAATAGCTCTATGTGTGCGACCCAATAGGCTCTTGCCATGTTGGCAATGATCATAAATCACATTTATGATCATAAGCAATGAGCGGTGTCTAGCAACACATCATTGCTACCCAAATGACAAGATTGTCGGTGAATCGACTAAACCTTTATGATCATCACCGATATATGCCATTGTCCCTTTGTCCAAGATATCAAGACTAAGCACAAGACATGGAATGTGTCACTCTCGTATAGCCCAATCTTTGGTTTCTTGATTACCGAGTAGACCAACTTAAACTGATGACATTGATATCATATATCAACTCATCGGAGCATGGCCATGCATTTTCTAAGTCTCACTCTATCAAGGGGCCCAAAGATATCACTCCCGTTACATAGGAGGGACAAATCCCATCTTGATCATACAAATCCCTCCGCATGATATGTGACTTACCCAATGACCTCCTTCAAGTTCACTCAGTTACGAGCAACAAAGGAAAGTATCAAAGTATGTGACTCACATGAGAATCACTTATGACACTCATATAACGATCCATGAAGTGTTCTCATGGTCGGTCGGTCTGTTAGTGTTGTGCCCAAAAAAGCCAATCATGAGATGATTGTATTTTTGCACATTGAGTCATGATGTTTTATTGAGGCATTAATCCAGCAATTTTGTTTGTTGTTTTGTTTCTACGTAACGTAATAAACATAATTGTAACCCTAGAATAATGATATTCTTAAACGTCCCTAGTCTAGTATTATTGTGGAGCGGGTTGCAATAATACATAATGACTAGCATATGTGGAGACTAATATGAGATATGTAGTCTACATATGGGTACAAGTTGGAGAACTTGTGTACTGGACCGACCCACCACGAGAACACTTCATGGATCGTTATATAAGTGTCATAAGTGATTCTCATAGTGATCATGGTATATGTAGTCCTTCGACCTAACATCAGCAAGGTTCCCTACATGTGAGTCACATACTTTGATACTTTCCTTTGTTGCTCGTAACTGAGTGAACTTGAAGAAGGTCATTGGGTATGTCACAAATCATGCGGAGGGATTTGTATGATCAAGATGGGATTTGTCCCTCCTATGTAACGGGAGTGATATCTTTGGGCCCCTTGATAGAGTGAGACTTAGAAAATGCATGGCCATGCTCCGATGAGTTGATATATGATATCAATGTCATCAGTTTAAGTTGGTCTACTCGGTAATCAAGAAACCAAAGATTGGGCTATACGAGAGTGACACATTCCATGTCTCGTGCTTAGTCTTGATATCTTGGACAAAGGGACAATGGCATATATCGGTGATGATCAGAAAGGTTTAGTCGATTCACCGACATTCTTGTCACTTGGGTAGCAATGATGTGTTGCTAGACACCCCTCATTGCTTATGATCATAAATGTGATTTATGATCATTGCCAACATGGCAAGAGCCTATTGGGTCGCACACATAGAGCTATTTGGATCATTAGAGTGCATGGGCTAATTATTTGGGTTATGGTTTCACTTTAATTTCGTATTAATAATGGGCCAAGGAGTTGAGCCATTATTAAGCCCGAAATTAAATCCTAATTGGATTAGGGCTTTGAAACCCATTAGGCCTGGAAGTTGAGTCTCACTGTACATACAACTTTTAAGTGAGAAATTTGCAGGTCTCCTTGCCCTAGCCTCCCAAAAGGACAGCCGCACTCTTCTCTTGCAATTCCTTGGAGGACACAAGCTAGCACTGCGAGCGCAAGAGAAACGCATCTGCCAGGACGTGGTGGAAGCGTGGTGATCCCGAAACGCTCGTGTGGATACCATAGAGAGCCTGAACACGTCAATTGTTCAGGTTTTGTGATTCGACTCTACAGTTGAGTGAGAGATCTCAACCGACAATTAGGTATGAAATTTTCGAACACCCGGTTTACCCCGTTGCACTTGGATCCTGGAGGGTTTCGGTTAAATTCCGCAGCGCTGTTTGGCTCCCGAAACCCAACAAGGCTATAAGAGCTACTGGTGAAACCCTAAATCGGGATTGAGTGTTGAATCGCATGATGCTATGTCTTTGATTGGTTTTCGGCCATGATTAATTAGATTGATTCATGATGCATGAAACCGGAATTCGTAATGAATATATGAGATATATGAAGAAACGACACAAATTGGTTAATAAGATTAACCCGAAATTGATAGGTATGAGATACCTATATGGATTAGGATTCTTGCAATAGTTGCAAAAACCCTAGGTTTGTTCGGATTCGGCCTGTTCGGGCACCGAAAGTAAGGTATTTTTGGTGGCTCGAATGGAGGAGTCTTGGGTGCCTACTTTCTCGAAATAGAAAATCTCAGAACCACCGCTCGCTGACCGGCCAGTGGGACCGCCGTATGCGAAGCGCCACATAAATAAAAACTGGTTAATCAACACGCGAAAATTGGCATGCATCTTTGTTGAATGAGATTTGACATGATATGTTGATTGGTGTTTGAAGCATGGTTCATGGTTATAGCCCTTGATTGGTTGTACTTGTAGATACGGCCTGCGAGTCATGCCTTTTCTTATCACTCTCATTGTACATTCTCTTCTCACCTTACTCCCCTCGAATGTAACTCGAGGTTTCTATTATTGATGTAATGGTGCATTATGGGCTCATCCAAGGTGGTATGTCCAAGGATCATGCAAGGAGGTATGTCCAAGGAGGTGACAACAAAAGGGCACCAAGAAAGGAAGAGAAGGAGCTTGTGAAGACTCTTTTCTTTTCTTAGGCTTTTATGATATTCTCATTGGCTTGAGAATATCGCATAGTTTGGGCTATAACCATGTCACGTTTATTTCTTGTAAGCATGAGATGCATGTTTTATATTTGTATGTGATGCATGTATAAAACAACCGGAGATAACAAATTGGTGAGATCAAAAGATAAAATCCCTCAAACAAATATTAAGTCATTAAATGTGATGCCTTCCAAATGTTGGCACTCGTCAAGACTTTGATCAACATTAGATGGGTTTGCCAAAGCAAAGCACCTATGTTCATCTTGGTAAGGCGCGATGGGATAATAGTGATATCGAAACTGCTAACTTTGGGTTCGACTTAACTAAGTCACCCTAATAGGATTAGGGACTTAGAGGCATAGAGTTGGGCTTAAGTTCATGAGATGAGCTTGGACAAGTGTTGTTCACCCAACTATCCAAGAGTTGCATAAGATGCAATTGGCAATGAGTTGCCTACCTAAATAGCTGTAACTTGAGAGAAAAGCCAAAGCTGACTCAGGTTGTGGTCAAATATGGATCTTGGCCCACTAGAATACCTTAGCGCCGAGGTGTTCCGAAATAATATCGAGGGTTATTATTTTGGGGAAAATAGTGGGAGTATCGTTTAATAAAAGTCTTTCTTAAATGAATTAAAATACATGACTCTTACACTGCATATTTACTGTTGTAGATTACCATGGCACAAAACACATCGACACTTTCGTTGCGATCGATCCTTGAGAAGGAAAAACTGAATGGGACCAACTTTCTCAAATGGTACCGAAACTTAAGGATAGTCCTCAAACAAGAGAGAATGGCTTATGTCCTAGAGCAGCCCATTCCGAATGAGCCTGTTGCCACTGCTCCAAGAGCTGAAAGGGATGCTCACAAGACGCATTCTGATGATGCTTTGGATGTTGCATGCCTCATGCTTATTACCATGGAATCTGAGCTTCAGAAGCAACTTGAGAACCTGCGGGCGTTCGATATGATCGAACATCTCAAAATGCTTTTCCAAGAGCAAGCTAGGCATGAGAGGTTTGAGACCTCTAAGGCATTGTTTCAGTGCAAGATGTCTGAGGGAAGTCCCGTGGGTCCTCATGTGCTCAAGATGATTGGGTACATTGAGAATCTTGAGAATTTGGGATTTGCTCTTCAGAAAGAGTTGGCTATCGATGTAGTCTTGCAATCGTTGCCTGAAAGCTACAGTCAGTTCGTCATGAACTATAACATGAACGACCTTGACAAGTCCCTTCCTGAATTGCTCAACATGTTGAGAACTGCTGAGCAAAACCTTAAGAAGGCTAAGCCCATTTTGATGGTTCAAAAGGGCAAGGGAAAAGGAAAAGCCAACAAGAAGAAGGATAAAGCTAATGGAAAGTCCAATGCTATTTCTTCTTCAGCTGCACTGAAACCAAAGGGTGGTGTGGCAAAGGAAGGGGAGGGCTTCCATTGTAAGCAACCTGGACACTGGAAGTGCAACTGCAAGCTCTATCTTGAAGAACTTGCTAAGGAAAAAGGAAGTAAGACTTCCATTTCAGGTATTCTTGTTATAAAGGCTAACTTTTCTACTTCCTCATCTTGGGTATTGGATACTGGATGTGGATCTCACATTTGTGCAAATGTGCAGGATCTAAGTAGAAGTAGAAGATTGGCCCGAGGTGAAGTGGACCTACGTGTTGGAAATGGAGCAAGGGTTGCTGCCCTAGCCGTAGGGACTTATGTTCTCACTTTACCTAGTGGATTAGTTTTAGAATTAGACAACTGCTACTTTGTGCCTACTATTAGTAGAAATTTGATTTCTGTTTCTTGTTTGGACAAGAAAGGTTTTTCATTTATAATAAAGGACAAATGTTGTTCTATTTATTTGAATGAAATCTTTTATGGTAATGCTCAACTTAGTATTGGGTTGTATGTTCTAGACCTCGAAGATCCAATCTATAATGTGAATACCAAGAAGGTCAAATTAAATGATACAAACCCGACCTATCTCTGGCATTGTCGCTTGGGCCATATAAATGAGACCCGCATATCCAAGCTCCATAAGGATGGACTCTTGGACTCATTTGATTTTGAATCGTATGAGACATGTGAGTCATGTTTGTTGGGCAAGATGACCAAAGCCCCATTCACAGGGCAAAGTGAAAGGGCTAATGACTTACTAGGACTCATACATAGTGATGTATGTGGCCCTATTGTTAGTATTGTGCCCAAAAAGCCAATCATGAGATGATTGTATTTTTGCACATTGAGTCATGATATTTTATTGAGGCATTAATCCAGCAATTATGTTTTTTGTTTTGTTTCTGCATAACGTAATAAACATAATTGTAACCCTAGAATAATGATATTCTTAAACTTCCCTAGTATAGTATTATTGTGGAGCGGGTTGCAATAATACATAATGACTAGCATATGTGGAGACTAATATGAGATATGTAGTCTACATATGGGTACAAGTTGGAGAACTTGTGTACTGGACCGACCCACCATGAGAACACTTCATGGATCGTTATATGAGTATCATAAGTGATTCTCATAGTGATCATGGTATATGTAGTCCTTCGACCTAAGATCATCAAGGTTCCCTACATGTGAGTCACATACTTTGATACTTTCCTTTGTTGCTCGTAACTGAGTGAACTTGAAGGAGGTCATTGGGTATGTCACATATCATGCGGAGGGATTTGTATGATCAAGATGGGATTTGTCCCTCCTATGTAACGGGAGTGATATCTTTGGGCCCTTTGATAGAGTGAGACTTAGAAAATGCATGGCCATGCTCCGATGAGTTGATATATGATATCAATGTCATCAGTTTAAGTTAGTCTACTCGGTAATTAAGAAACCAAAGATTGGGCTATACGAGAGTGACACATTCCATGTCTTGTGCTTAGTCTTGATATCTTGGACAAAGGGACAATGGCATATATCGGTGATGATCATAAAGGTTTAGTCGATTCACCGACAATCTTGTCACTTGGGTAGCAATGATGTGTTGCTAGACACCGCTCATTGCTTATGATCATAAATGTGATTTATGATCATTGCCAACATGGCAAGAGCCTATTGGGTCGCACACGTAGAGCTATTTGGATCATTAGAGTGCATGGGCTAATTATTTGGGTTATGGTTTCACTTTAATTTCGTATTAATAATGGGCCAAGGAGTTGAGCCATTATTAAGCCCGAAATTAAATCCTAATTGGATTAGGGCTTTGAAACCCATTAGGCCTGGAAGTTGAGTCTCACTATAAATACAACTTTTAAGTGAGAAATTCGGAGGTCTCCTTGCCCTAGCCTCCCAAAAGGACAGCCACACTCTTCTCTTGCAATTCCATGGAGGACGCAAGCTAGCACTGCGAGCACAAGAGAAACGCATCTGCCGGGACGTGGTGGAAGCGTGGTGATCCTGAGAGGCTCATGTGGATACCATAGAGAGCCTGAACACGTCAACTGTTCAGGTTTTGTGATTCGACTCTACAGTTGAGTGAGAGATCTCAACCGAAAATTAGGTATGAAATTTTCGAACACCCGGTTTACCCCGTTTCACTTGGATCCTGAAGGGTTTCGGTTAAATTCCACTGCGCTGTTTGGCTCCCGAAACCCAACAGTGGTATCAGAGCTACTAGTGAAACCCTAAATTGGGATTGAGTGTTGAATCGCATGATGCTATGTGTTCGATTGGTTTTCGGCCATGATTAATTAGATTGATTCATGATGCATGAAACCGGAATTCGTAATGAACATATGAGATATATGAAGAACCGACACAAATTGGTTAATGAGATTAACCCGAAATTGATTGGTATGAGATACCTATATGGATTAGGATTCTTGCAATAGTTGCAAAAACCCTAGGTTTGTTCGGATTCGGCCTGTTCGGGCACCGAATGTAAGGTATATTTGGTGGCTCGAATGGAGGAGTCTCGGGTGCCTACTTTCTCGAAATAGAAGATTTCGGGCTAAGCAATTGTAAGCCAATTTTTTGCGCCGGGGGGCACTGCCCCCCACGCCACCCGCAAGGGCGGCTCCCCTTGACCCCGTCCGCTGACCGGTCAGCGGAACCACCGCCCGCTGACCGGCCAGCGGGACCGCCGTATGCGAAGCGCCACATAAATAAAAACTGGTTAATCAACACGCGAAAATTGGCATGCATCTTTGTTGAATGAGATTTGACATGATATGCTGATTAGTGTTTGAAGCATGGTGCATGGTTATAGCCCTTGATTGGTTGTACTTGTAAATACGGCCTGCGAGTCGTGCCTTTTCTTATCACTCTCATTGTACATTCTCTTCTCACCTTACTCCCCTCGAATGTAACTCGAGGTTTCTATTATTGATGTAATGGTGCATTATGGGCTCATCCAAGGTGGTATGTCCAAGGAGGTGACAACAAAAGAGCAGCCAAGAAAGGAAGAGAAGGAGCTTGTGAAGACTCTTTTCTTTTCTTAGGCTTTTATGATATTCTCATTGGCTTGAGAATATCGCAGAGTTTGGGCTATAACCATGTCACGTTTATTTCTTGTAAGCATGAGATGCATGTTTTATATTTGTATGTGATGCATGTATAAAACAACCGGAGATAACAAATTGGTGATATCAAAAGATAAAAGCCCTCAAACAAATATTAAGTCATTAAATGTGATGCCTTCCAAATGTTGGCACTCGTCAAGACTTTGATCAACATTACGTGGGTTTGCCAAAGCAAAGCACCTATTTCATCTTGGTAAGGCGCGATGGGATAATAGTGATATCCAAACTGCTAACTTTGGGTTCGACTTAACTAAGTCATCCTAATAGGATTAGGGACTTAGAGGCATAGAGTTGGGCTTAAGTTCATGAGATGAGCTTGGACAAGTGTTGTTCACCAAACTATCCAAGAGTTGCATAAGATGCAATTGGCAATGAGTTGCCTACCTAAATAGCTGTAACTTGAGAGAAAAGCCAAAGCTGACTCAGGTTGTGGTCAAATATGGATCTTGGCCCACTAGAATACCTTAGCGCCGAGGTGTTCCGAAATAATATCGAGGGTTATTATTTTGAGGAAAATAGTGGGAGTATCGTTTAATAAAAGTCCTTATTAAATGAATTAAAATACATGACTCTTACACTGCATATTTACTGTTGTAGATAACCATGGCACAAAACACATCGACACTTTCATTGCGATCGATCCTTGAGAAGGAAAAACTGAATGGGACCAACTTTCTCAAATGGTACCGAAACTTGAGGATAGTCCTCAAACAAGAGAGAAAGGCATATGTCCTAGAGCAGCCCATTCCGAATGAGCCTGCTGCCACTGCTCCAAGAGCTGAAAGGGATGCTCACAAGAGGCATTCTGATGATGCTTTGGATGTTGCATGCCTCATGCTTATTACCATGGAATCTGAGCTTCAGAAGCAACATGAGAACATGGGGGCATTCGATATGATCGAACATCTGAAAATGCTTTTCCAAGAGCAAGCTAGGCATGAGAGGTTTGAGACCTCTAAGGCATTGTTTCAGTGCAAGATGTCTGAGGGGAGTCCCGTGGGTGCTCATGTGCTCAAGATGATTGGGTACATTGAGAATCTTGAGAATTTGGGATTTGCTCTTCAGAAAGAGTTGGCTATTGATGTAGTCTTGCAATCGTTGCCTGAAAGCTACAGTCAATTTGTCATGAACTATAACATGAACGACCTTGACAAGTCCCTCCCTGAATTGCTCAACATGGTGAGAACTGCTGAGCAAAACCTTAAGAAGGCTAAGCCCATTTTGATGGTTCAAAAGGGCAAGGGAAAAGGAAAAGCCAACAAGAAGAAGGATAAAGCTAATGGAAAGTCCAATGCTAGTTCTTCTTCAGCTGCACTGAAACCAAAGGGTGGTGTGGCAAAGGAAGGGGAGTGCTTCCATTGTAAGCAACCTGGACACTGGAAGCGCAACTGTAAGCTCTATCTTGAAGAAATTGCTAAGGAAAAGGGAAGTAAGACTTCCACTTCAGGTATTTTTGTTATAGAGGCTAACTTTTCTACTTCCTCATCTTGGGTATTGGATACTGGATGTGGATCTCACATTTGTGCAAATGTGCAGGATCTAAGTAGAAGTAGAAGATTGGCCCGAGGTGAAGTGGACCTACGTGTTGGAAATGGAGCAAGGGTTGCTGCCTTAGCCGTAGGGACTTATGTTCTCACTTTACCTAGTGGATTAGTTTTAGAATTAGACAACTGCTACTTTGTGCCTACTATTAGTAGAAATTTGATTTCTGTTTCTTGTTTGGACAAGAAAGGTTTTTCATTTATAATAAAGGACAAATGTTGTTCTATTTATTTGAATGAAATCTTTTATGGTAGTGCTCAACTTAGCAATTGGTTGTATGTTCTAGACCTTGAAGATCCAATCTATAATGTGAATACCAAGAAGGTCAGATTAAATGATTCAAACTCGACCTATCTCTGGCACTGTCGCTTGGGCCATATAAATGAGACCCGCATATCCAAGCTCCATAAGGATGGACTCTTGGACTCATTTGATTTTGAACCATATGAGACATGTGAGTCATGTTTGTTGGGCAAGATGACCAAAGCCCCATTCACAGGGCAAAGTGAAAGGGCTAATGACTTACTAGGACTCATACATAGTGATGTATGTTGTCCTATGTCTACACAAGCTAGAGGAGGTTCCCAATACTTCATTACTTTCACTGATGACTTCAGCAGATATGGCTATGTGTATCTTATGAGACACAAGTCAGAATCCTTTGAAAAGTTTCAAGAATTCAAGAATGAAGTAGAGAATCAACTCGGGAAGAGTATCAAAGTGCTTCGATCAGATCGAGGTGGAGAGTACTTGGATCGAGAATTCCTTGACTATCTGAAGGAGTGTGGTATAGTATCACAACTCACTCCACCAGGTACACCTCAATGGAATGGTGTTTCTGAAAGGAGAAATCGAACTCTGTTAGACATGGTTCGCTCCATGATGAGTCAAGCTGACCTTCCAAACTCCTTTTGGGGACATGCTCTAGAAACTGCCGCTTTTACACTAAACCGAGTTCCATCTAAATCGGTTCAAAAGACACCATATGAGATATGGAGTAGGAGGCGTCCCAATTTGTCTTTTATAAAGATTTGGGGCTGTGACGCTTATGTAAAACGTCAATCCTCTAACAAACTAGGGCCCAAATCTCAAAAATGTCTTTTTGTTGGGTATCCCAAAGAAACAAAGGGTTACTATTTCTACAATCCCTCTGAGCAAAAAGTGTTTGTTGCTCGAACTGGTGTCTTTTTGGAGAAAGAGTTTATCTCTAAAGGAACTAGTGGGAGGAAAGTAGAACTTGAAGAAATTCAAGAACAACAAGGAGACATCGAACCTGAAATGGAACCTGAACAGACACCACAAGATGTTGTGGTTCAAGAGTCTGTTCCTGTAGCACAAAGCCCACGTAGGACTGGTAGGATTCGGCGTGAGCCCGAAAGATGTGGATTTGTCGTGACTCACACCGGTGATGTGATGCTCATGGATCAAGATGAGCCCACAACCTACCAACAAGCTATGTCGGGGCCTGACTCTGAGAAATGGCTAGTGGCCATGAAATCCGAGATGGAATCCATGTATGAAAACCAACTATGGACTATGGTTGACCCACCTGAAGGGGTAAAACCCATAGGGTGCAAATGGGTTTTCAAGAAGAAAACTGACATGGATGGTAATGTGATTACCTTTAAGGGACGATTGGTCGCAAAACGTTTCAAGCAAATTCATGGTATTGACTATGATGAAACTTTTTCACCAGTTGCTATGCTTAAATCCATCCGAATTTTGTTTGCTATTGCTGCACACTATGATTATGAGATATGGCAAATGGATGTCAAAACTGCATTCCTAAATGGAAAGCTACTTGAGGATGTGTACATGACACAGCCTGAGGGTTTTGTCACTCCTGGGAATGCCAATAAAGTGTGCAAATTGCAAAGGTCCATTTATGGACTGAAGCAAGCTTCTCGAAGTTGGAATCTTCGTTTTGATGATGCAATCAAAGAGTTTGGTTTTATCAAAAATGAAGATGAACCTTGTGTCTACAAGAAGGTTAGTGGGAGCGCTATTGTCTTCTTGGTGTTGTATGTAGATGACATACTACTCATCGGGAATGACATTCCTGAGCTACAGTCTGTGAAGACTTGGCTAGGGAAATGTTTCTCTATGAAGGACTTGGGTGAAGCAGCCTATGTGTTAGGCATCAGGATCTATAGAGATAGATCTAGAAAGCTTCTTGGCCTGAGTCAAAGTACATATATTGACAAGGTGCTAAAGAGGTTTAGCATGCAAGATTCCAAGAAAGGATTCTTGCCCATGTCACATGGTATCACTCTTTCTAGATCTCAGTGTCCGAGTACAACCGAGGAGAGAGAGTGCATGAGTAAGATTCCATATGCCTCAGCAATTGGATCTATCATGTATGCCATGATATGTACTCGTCCCGATGTCTCATATGCTTTGAGCATGACGAGTAGGTACCAATCGAACCCCGGTGAAAGTCACTGGACAGCTGTTAAGAACATCCTTAAGTACTTACGAAGGACTAAGGATGCATTCTTGGTCTTTGGAGGTGAAGATGAGCTCGTTGTAAGGGGTTACACCGATGCAAGCTTCCAATCCGATAAGGATGATTTTAGATCGCAATCTGGTTATGTGTTTTGTATTGGTGGTGGTGCTGTAAGCTGGAAGAGTTCAAAGCAAGAGACAGTAGCTGACTCTACAATAGAATCTGAGTACATTGCCGCCTCTGATGTTGCGAAGGAGGCAGTTTGGATCAAGAAGTTCATCACTGAACTTGGAGTGGTTCCAAGCATTGTTGACCCGATAGAGCTCTATTGTGACAACAATGGAGCAATCGCACAGGCTAAGGAACCTCGATCTCACCAGCGATCCAAACACATACTTCGACGCTATCATCTCATCAGGGAGATCATCGAGAGGGGTGATGTAAGGATATGCAGGACTTCGACAGATAGCAACGTTGCTGATCCACTGACAAAGCCCCTTTCGCAGCAGAAGCATGATAGCTATTCTAGATCCATCGGTATTAGATACATGGATGATTGGCTTTTAGTGCAAGTGGGAGATTGTTAGTATTGTGCCCAAAAAGCCAATCATGAGATGATTGTATTTTTGCACATTGAGTCATGATATTTTATTGAGGCATTAATCCAGCAATTTTTTTTTTGTTTTGTTTCTGCGTAACGTAATAAACATAATTGTAACCCTAGAATAATGATATTCTTAAACGTCCCTAGTATAGTCTTATTGTGGAGCGGGTTGCAATAATACATAATGACTAGCATATGTGGAGACTAATATGAGATATGTAGTCTACATATGGGTACAAGTTGGAGAACTTGTGTACTGGACCGACCCACCATGAGAACACTTCATGGATCGTTATATGAGTGTCATAAGTGATTCTCATAGTGATCATGGTATATGTAGTCCTTCGACCTAAGATCATCAAGGTTCCCTACATGTGAGTCACATACTTTGATACTTTCCTTTGTTGCTCGTAACTGAGTGAACTTGAAGGAGGTCATTGGGTATGTCACATATCATGCGGAGGGATTTGTATGATCAAGATGGGATTTGTCCCTCCTATGTAACGGGAGTGATATCTTTGGGCCCTTTGATAGAGTGAGACTTAGAAAATGCATGGCCATGCTCCGATGAGTTGATATATGATATCAATGTCATCAGTTTAAGTTAGTCTACTCGGTAATTAAGAAACCAAAGATTGGGCTATATGAGAGTGACACATTCCATGTCTTGTGCTTAGTCTTGATATCTTGGACAAAGGGACAATGGCATATATCGGTGATGATCATAAAGGTTTAGTCGATTCACCGACAATCTTGTCACTTGGGTAGCAATGATGTGTTGCTAGACACCGCTCATTGCTTATGATCATAAATGTGATTTATGATCATTGCCAACATGGCAAGAGCCTATTGGGTCGCACACGTAGAGCTATTTGGATCATTAGAGTGCATGGGCTAATTATTTGGGTTATGGTTTCACTTTAATTTTGTATTAATAATGGGCCAAGGAGTTGAGCCATTATTAAGCCCGAAATTAAATCCTAATTGGATTAGGGCTTTGAAACCCATTAGGCCTGGAAGTTGAGTCTCACTCTAAATACAACTTTTAAGTGAGAAATTCGCAGGTCTCCTTGCCCTAGCCTCCCAAAAGGACAGCCACACTCTTCTCTTGCAATTCCTTGGAGGACGCAAGCTAGCACTGCGAGCACAAGAGAAACGCATCTGCCGGGATGTGGTGGAAGCGTGGTGATCCTGAGAGGCTCATGTGGATACCATAGAGAGCCTGAACACGTCAACTGTTCATGTTTTGTGATTCGACTCTACAGTTGAGTGAGAGATCTCAACCGAAAATTAGGTATGAAATTTTCGAACACCCGGTTTACCCCGTTTCACTTGGATCCTGGAGGGTTTTGGTTAAATTCCGCTGCGCTGTTTGGCTCCCGAAACCCAACACCTATGTCTACACAAGCTAGAGGAGGTTTCCAATACTTCATTACTTTCACTGATGACTTCAGCAGATATGGATATGTGTATCTTATGAGACACAAGTCAGAATCCTTTGAAAAGTTCAAAGAATTCAAGAATGAAGTAGAGAATCAACTCGGGAAGAGTATCAAAGTGCTTCGATCAGATCGAGGTGGAGAGTACTTGGATCGAGAATTCCTTGACTATCGAAGGAGTGTGGTATAGTATCACAACTCACTCCACCAGGTACACCTCAATGGAATGGTGTTTCTGAAAGGAGAAATCAAACTCTATTAGACATGGTTCGCTCTATGATGAGTCAAGCTGACCTTCCAAACTCCTTTTGGGGACATGCTCTAGAGACGGCCGCTTTTACACTAAACCGAGTTCCATCTAAATCGGTTCAAAAGACACCATATGAGATATGGAGTGGGAGGTGTCCAAATTTGTCTTTTATGAAGATTTGGTGCTGTGACGCTTATGTGAAACGTCAATCCTCTGACAAACTAGGGCCCAAATCTCAAAAATGCCTTTTTGTTGGGTATCCCAAAGAAACAAAGGGTTACTATTTCTACAATCCCTTTGACCAAAAAGTGTTTGTTGCTCGAACTAGTGTCTTTTTGGAGAAAGAGTTTATCTCTAAAGGAACTAGTGGGAGGAAAGTAGAACTTGAAGAAATTCAAGAACAACAAGGAGACATCGAACCTGAAATGGAACCTGAACAGACACCACAAGATGTTGTGGTTCAAGAGTCTATTCCTGTAGCACAGAGCCCACGTAGGACTGGTAGGATTCGGCGTGAGCCCGAGAGATATGGATTTCTCGTGACTCACACCGGTGATGTGATGCTCATGGATCAAGATGAGCCCACAACCTACCAACAAGCTATGTCGGGGCCTGACTCAGAGAAGTGGCGAGTGGCCATGAAATCCGAGATGGAATCCATGTATGAAAACCAAGTATGGACTTTGGTTGACCCACCTGAAGGGGTAAAACCCATAGGGTGCAAATGGGTTTTCAAGAAGAAAACTGACATGGATGGTAATGTGATTACCTTTAAGGGACGATTGGTCGCAAAACGTTTCAAGCAAATTCATGGTATTGACTATGATGAAACTTTTTCACCAGTTGCTATGCTTAAATCCATCTGAATTTTGTTTTCTATTGCTGCACACTATGATTATGAGATATGGCAAATGGATGTCAAAACTCCATTCCTAAATGGAAAGCTACTTGAGGATGTGTACATGACACAACCTGAGGGTTTTGTCACTCCTGGGAATGCCAATAAAGTGTGCAAATTGCAAAGGTCCATTTATGGACTGAAGCAAGCTTCTCGAAGTTGGAATCTTCGTTTTGATGATGCAATCTAAGAGTTTGGTTTTATCAAAAGTGAAGATGAACCTTGTGTCTACAAGAAGGTTAGTGGGAGCGCTATTGTCTTCTTGGTGTTGTATGTAGATGACATACTACTCATCGGGAATGACATTCCTGAGCTACAGTCTGTGAAGACTTGGCTAGGGAAATGTTTCTCTATGAAGGACTTTGGTGAAGCAGCCTATGTGTTACGCATCAGGATCTATAGAGATAGATCTAGAAAGCTTCTTGGCCTAAGTCAAAGTACATATATTGACAAGGTGCTAAAGAGGTTTAGCATGCAAGATTCCAAGAAAGGATTCTTGCCCATGTCACATGGTATCACTCTTTCTAGATCTCAGTGTCCGAGTACAACCGAGGAGAGAGAGCGCATGAGTAAGATTCCATATGCCTCAGCAATTGGATCTATCATGTATGCCATGATATGTACTCATCCCGATGTCTCATATGCTTTGAGCATGACGAGTAGGTACCAATTGAACCCCGGTGAAAGTCACTGGACAGCTGTTAAGAACATCCTTAAGTACTTACAAAGGACTAAGGATGCATTCTTGGTCTTTGGAGGTGAAAATCAGCTCGTTGTAAGGGGTTACACCGATGCAAGCTTCCAATCCGATAAGGATGATTTTAGATCGCAATCTGGTTATGTGTTTTGTATTGGTGGTGGTGCTGTGAGCTGGAAGAGTTCAAAGCAAGAGACAGTAGCTGACTCTACAACAGAATCTGAGTACATTGCCGCCTCTGATGCTGTGAAGGAGGCAGTTTGGATCAAGAAGTTCATCACTTAACTTGGAGTGGTTCCAAGCATTGTTGACCCGATAGAGCTCTATTGTGACAACAATGGAGCAATCGCACAGGCTAAGGAACCTCGATCTCACCAGCGATCCAAACACATACTCCGACGCTATCATCTCATCAGGGAGATCATCGAGAGGGGTGATGTAAGGATATGTAGGACTTCGACAGACAGCAACATTGCTGATCCACTGACAAAGCCCCTTACGCAGCAGAAGCATGATAGCCATTCTAGATCCATCGGTATTAGATACATGGATGATTGGCTTTTAGTGCAAGTGGGAGATTGTTAGTCTTGTGCCCAAAAAAGCCAATCATAAGATGATTGTATTTTTGCACATTGAGTCATGATGTTTTATTGAGGCATTAATCCAGCAATTTTGTTTGTTGTTTTGTTTCTGCGTAACGTAATAAACATAATTGTAACCCTAGAATAATGATATTCTTAAACGTCCCTAGTCTAGTATTATTGTGGAGCAGGTTGCCATAATACATAATGACTAGCATATGTGGAGACTAATATGAGATATGTAGTCTACATATGGGTACAAGTTGGAGAACTTGTGTACTGGACCGACCCACCATGAGAACACTTCATGGATCGTTATATGAGTGTCATAAGTGATTCTCATAGTGATCATGCTATATGTAGTCCTTCGACCTAAGATCAGCAAGGTTCCTTACATGTGAGTCACATACTTTGATACCTTCCTTTGTTGCTCGTAACTGAGTGAACTTGAAGGAGGTCATTGGGTATGTCACAAATCATGCGGAGGGATTTGTATGATCAAGATGGGATTTGTCCCTCCTATGTAACGGGAGTGATATCTTTGGGCCCCTTGATAGAGTGGGACTTCAAAAATGGATGGCCATGCTCCGATGAGTTGATATATGATATCAATGTCATCAGTTTAAGTTGGTCTACTCGGTAATCAAGAAACCAAAGATTGGGCTATACGAGAGTGACACATTCCATGTCTCGTGCTTAGTCTTGATATCTTGGACAAAGGGACAATGGCATATATCGGTGATGATCAGAAAGGTTTAGTCGATTCACCGACATTCTTGTCACTTGGGTAGCAATGATGTGTTGCTAGACACCGTTCATTGCTTATGATCATAAATGTGATTTATGATCATTGCCAACATGGCAAGAGCCTATTGGGTCGCACACATAGAGCTATTTGGATCATTAGAGTGCATGGGCTAATTATTTGGCTTATGGTTTCACTTTAATTTCATATTAATAATGGGCCAAGGAGTTGAGCCATTATTAAGCCCAAAATTAAATCCTAATTGGATTAGGGCTTTGAAACCCATTAGGCCTGGAAGTTGAGTCTCACTATAAATACAACTTTTAAGTGAGAAATTCGCAGGTCTTCTTGCCCTAGCCTCGCAAAAGGACAGCCGCACTCTTCTCTTGCAATTCCTTGGAGGACGCAAGCTAGCACTGCGAGCGCAAGA
Organism: Aquilaria yunnanensis; assembly: GCA_039654915.1. Taxonomy (NCBI): domain Eukaryota; kingdom Viridiplantae; phylum Streptophyta; class Magnoliopsida; order Malvales; family Thymelaeaceae; genus Aquilaria; species Aquilaria yunnanensis. The sequence continues at coordinate 60,761,566 of CM077593.1, forward strand.
GAAACGCATCTGCCGGGACGTGGTGGAAGCGTGGTGAGCCCGAAAGGCTCGTGTGGATACCATAGAGAGCCTGAACACGTCAACTGTTCAGGTTTTGTGATTCGACTCTATAGTTGAGTGAGAGATCTCAACCGACAATTAGGTATGAAATTTTTGAACACCCAGTTTACCCCGTCTCACTTGGATCCTGGAGGGTTTCGGTTAAATTCCGCTGCGCTGTTTGGCTCCCGAAACCCAACACGGTCCAGTACACAAGTTCTCCAACTTGTACCCATATGTAAACTACATATCTCATATTAGTCTCCACATATGCTAGTCATTATGTATTATTGCAACCCGCTCCACAATAATACTAGACTAGGGACGTTTAAGAATATCATTATTCTAGGGTTACAATTATGTTTATTACGTTACGCAGAAACAAAACAAAAAACAAAATTGCTGGATTAATGCCTCAATAAAATATCATGACTCAATGTGCAAAAATACAATCATCTCATGATTGGCTTTTTTTGGGCACAATACTAACAGAAATAACCATCACTTCAAAGAAGCTCAAGCGATGCATTAGTAAGAAGAGGGCAACACCAAAGCAACACATTGTCAATGGACATAAAGCATCCATTGGCTATTTGGGGGAGGGCATCTGATGCCCAAAGGATATGAGCCTTGAGTCTCACCTGAGGTACATTCAAGGCGTGAGTAGTTCGGCCATATGGCTCAACCTCAGATCACTCGTAATTCAGCTTGAAGCAATTTGACCAAAGGAAAAGCCGCATACCTTGGCAATGATGAGTCCTATTATTAAGAAATACCATTAGGAAAGTACCCGCAGGTGCATTCACATCACTCAGGCCTGTGTAGAACAAGTGGCTACAGTGACAGTTGGGATGACATAGACCCTTATTCCCCAATCTAGCCAACCATGTGCATGGTAGATTTGGGCGGCTCAGCCTCTCAAAATAGGCATAGAATGAGCCATCCCTAGGTACACACACTTAGGAAGCTAATATGTTAAGCTATTGACATACTCCTAGCCATATTACCTGCTAACTTGGGTGCTGAAAAGCCCCCCCCCCCCCTCAAAAAACATTTCAGGGACTCCCTTCACCCCTTTCTGGTGTCTTTTAGGAAATGTAGCTGATTAGAGCATGTACGTCTAGTCGTAGATACAGAACTCAAAAGATTGAAATCCCCAAGGACACCATGTTCTCTCATTGCTTTATATCTTTTTTCCTTCTTTGGGTAAAAGTTAGTATAGTGGTGGGATTTCTGACAGGGTCTTTGTGGTGTTCCGATAGCTCTCTCAATCAGTAGTGAATGCTTAAGTGGGTATCTTTGCTCAAAGTCCTTTTTTCTTCCTTCCATTATAGCTAAAGTAGGCACTAGTTTTCCCAAGGTTAAGAATATGGATTTGCATCAATCAATTTCTGAGCTTCCCAACACTATGGTGAAGAAGAGTTGAAGGTCCCTTGATGCACATTTGAGTTGTGCTACCTTAGAGAAAATGCAGAAATGGTGTTCCAAGTATTTCTTGCCTTTATATGCAGAACTTCAAGTCCTAGAGCAGGGCAAATTGAGCTACCAACCTCAGGAAGGGGAGACTACCATCTTCAACATGTAGATAAAGGTAAGCCTTCGATATCCACTATCAAAGATGAATGCTAACCAGCTCCCCCCAAACCCTTACGTGTATTTCAATGCCTTTTTGTCTAGGCATGGTGATGCCCTTCGGCATCTCCTTCATGTGTCATGGTGAAGTCACAGGAAGCAAGGGTTAGGAGGTCCCCGGAGTGTTTTTCTGGGGAGGAGCCTCCGACGCCCAAGTGAGTCCTTTTGAAGGTAATGAGATGATGTTTTTAGAGTAAAGGAGTACCTTATCTCAAGTAACGTCCCCCTTACCTAGAATAATTACCCAGTACATATAGAGGGGCGGATAGTGATAGTTCTTCTCGTATGGCCAGCCCAGATCGTGGCACATGTTCGGCGGGATGCGTTCCATGTCTTTTGGTCAACAGGGGACTCCTAGCAAGGCATGGGCCTCTGGGCTAGGAGTCTAATCAACCCAAGAGTGACGTGCTAGACTGTCCCTGCAAACAGCGTGTCAGGGTATGGCCGGGGCGGGTTATCGGGGATGTGTCAGAGGCTCCTTAAATGCTTATACTATACTCCCGAGGTCCCTTTTGGTAGAGGAAGCCTCTTCGGAGAACTTGTCCTCCGGTGTCACTTTAGTATCGCAGGAGTATATTTCTCGAGGGCGACCTTTCTCGGAGGCACCCCCACTTCCGAGGATGGCTTACTCGTTCTCCCAAGGTTGGCACTATTGTTTCCAGGAATGGAGAAATGCCGAGGCAGGATTTCGGGAGGTTGGGCATCCTTCATTCCGCGGCAGGTGGTTTACCTTCCGAGGTCGGCGCTTTGTCCAAACCAGTGGGTTCTGAGGGTGATCGGCACCTTGGCTATCACATGGAATCTTTAAGGTTGATCCCAACTTTATCCTCTTCATGCGGTATTATAAGCTTAATCCTTACTTCAAAGGCTCATTTTATTACCTTTTTACCTGATGCATATGAAGTAAGAAGTATACATTCATATTTGCCACCAAGGATAGTTGGAGGAACTAGCAGATAAAGTACTTCTTTATGAAGTTGACAGATTCTTAGGAAATTTTAGCCAAGTGGGAATTGGGGTTGCTTATGCCCGATGTGGGGGATCCACCGTTGTCATGCCCAACACAGCCCCTGGCCTAAATAAGAGGTTTAGAACCTTTAGTAAAAGGTTTTGATGTTCAATTATGTCTATCGAATTTGATTTGGAAGGTTGATTTGCAAGTATGTAATACATACTAGTCATTAGCTTAAGTCCTTTTTTGGTGCGGGTAGGACATAGGGGAGGGGCACTAGGGTGTGCCTGGACACTGCTAGGACACATGGGCATGTACCCAGGATACTTACTAGAACCTGCCTTGTTAAATCTTATAGGCTCATGTTCTCTTAAACAAAGTAAGTACCTATGTGGGTTCTTAAGTTCATTTCATCTCAAATGCCAATCATTAATCAAGTTTATGTATGGCAACCAAAACACCAATCCAAGTTTTGAAAACTCTGTTTTATATGTGCATGACTTGCACACTCACATGTGTCTTGACAAGCCTACCTTGAGGCACCCTATGCATACTAAATCCGAGAGCCTGCACATGACCACAAAATAACACAAATGCACAAGTACATACACATACACAACTTCACTACTTCATACTTGGTCAAACACTTATATAAGCATCCATTTCATCCTACTAGCCTAGGCACACTTAAGGCTTGCCAGGCCTACCATAGACCTTCCTTGCACACATGTTATTCTAAAACACATATGCATATACTAGTGCACCCAAAAGTGCAATTACATAACCACATGCACTTATCTATGTTGTATAGCATGTTGGCTTAACATAAACATTCATTTCCATACCATATCAGGTTTACACTACAAGTGCTTCTTAACATATACATACATATCTAAGGGAGCCCAACGTAGGCCACCTATACAAACACCATCTGAAATATATAGATAGAACTTGGTAAGCGTACCAAGAACACCAAAACACACTACCATTATCTTGCCTACTTCTCAAGTAATCCTTTTCCTACATACATAAAAAGTAAGGCAATGAGTATGAAACTCAGTAAGGTTTCCATATGGCATCCAAAGCCTAACATAGATTAAGTATTCAACTAACTGAATAGATCCAAACTCTTGCAAAGAAAACACCAAAACACAAAGAACAAAATACATGTATACGTATAATAATAAAAACAATCTAAAGGGTTAGCATGCACAAACAAGCAAAGAAGCACGCATTAACAACAGACACATAAACACCAATCCCAAAAAAGGGCTTAGTAAGCATGAATCACTAACACATGGATTTAGTTAACCTTTCTACATTTCCTACTAAGTCTGAGAGCTCTTTAGCTTGGGAATTGAGTTGGCCTACTTGATTCCTAGCCCTAATGCTTGCCTTACATAGCTAATTACCATAATAAACATAGTCGCTGAAGCAACTTTAGCCCTTATAGCATCCTTAGGATCCTTTGGCATTGGAATCCATAACCTAAGAGCCCAAATACTCACAATCAAATATAGTTTTACTATGGAACTTAGTGAGTAAGATGAATGCTTACCTCAACCTTAGCAACTCTTGCTGGCCGAAAGCTTAGAAGCTTGAAATGTACCCTTCTTAGCTTGTTGTTGCTTGAACTTATGTTCCTACCTCAATTGGTTCACAATTTTGCCAAGACCACAAGCCTTCACCCTAATTGTCTCGGTTACACTTGGCACCCACATAAATGAAGGTACTTGGCTGGACGAAGGAGGAGGTGTAAGTAGAAGCATGTCAAGGGTGAGTGGAAGCATGTGGGAGGCTATATGTGGCCAAACGGCCCTAAAAATGGGTTTAACTCTAGTTTTGCAAGCCCATTTTCATGCATGTAGAATTTATGGCCCGCATAAGAGATTTCTTCATTTAAACCACTTAATTAGTCATCCAAAACTTCTAATTGAGTCCTTCAAGTTCACAAATCATCATTTGCATCTCTTTTACCTTGGTTAATTAACAGTATGAATCTGAGAGTGTCCAACACTCAATATACAATCAAGTTACAATCATAACATCATCTGCATCTCTTACTTCTTCGCCAAGTTACTGAAACCCCAAAATGGTTTCAATTCTCAAGCTTCACATAACTTCTGTTTCTTAGGTTTTAAATTCTCATAGTCTATGGTCTAATCACTTAGGAGATTTGGGGCATTACAGCTGCAGTTGCTAAATTAAAACCTCCAAAAAATTTCTTAGACTTAAACTCCAAATTTGGCAAGTGGCAGACTAGGCTAATGCTCGAGTTGCTCGTGATTCATACCCCTTCCCCATCAAGTGGATTAATGATAGAGGAAGTGTTGCAGGAGCTCAAGCTCATGACAGAGCACCTAACCGACATCGATATGCCTAAGCCTAAGCTAGATAAGTGAAGTCCCCTTTGGTGTTGCTCCATCAAGAGGAGCTTTCTTACTTTAAATTTTTAGAGAGTAATTTTTTGCTTCCTTTACGCTTTTTGATCAATATGTACTTATAATAATGTTTTTCACCTTTTGCTGAGATGGCTAATAGATCATCTAACTTCTACAAGAGAATGTTCCTCGAATAGGCCAAGTAGCAAAAGGAAAAGAAAAAGCTCCTCAAAGGAAGATGGGGAAAAGTACTCAGGAAACTAGCTCAACGAAGGCCAAAGAAGCTCCCCCTTCGGCTTCTGAGGTTACTGAGACTACTCCCATTGAGATTGTTGAAGTTGATGTCCATGACACACCTTTCAGTCCCACAACTGTTACCTATTCTGGGGTAGTCTAGTTATGGTGCCAAAATTATGCATTTAAAATCCCAAGATTGGTATTTCCTGTTCACCATCAGAACAATACCCTTAACGTGCATACCCAAGTGGCCCTCTTGGGCACTATGTGAATACATACATATTGGTCCAACCATTACACACATATTCACATTTTATCCACATCATGGTAGCAAGGAAGAAAAACACTAGCACAAGCCTTAATCTTGGCTATCATACAATAGGCAATCTTGTCAAGTTCATGTTTCAAGCCACTGCATCCGAACTTCTCTAAAATTTTTTTATTAATATAGCCATGTACCCTTAAGTTTATTTGCTCCATTATTAAGAAAAAAGTTAAACCAAACCAAGGAATTTGGGATTAAATCAATAGCCCACCTATGGACCAAGTTATGGATTTTTTAAATTGGTTACAAAATTCTGACCAAATGAACAGTAAATTAGTCAAATTTGCAACATCATAACTTTAATTAAAGTGATTAAAATGTAGAAATTTTAGAGCCTAGTTAAACATGTGGATGTGCTCTAGGAGTGCTAAAAATTTCATACCAAGATTCATTATACACAGGGAGATATAGAACTTTGAGTGTAGGGTTGAAATTTTATCCACTTTATGACCATTATGCCCATACAAAATTTCATAAGCATGTAAACACTTCATTCATAAGGGGTAAGGCCTCCAAGGCTATCCCATACATGTCCAATACACATAAGAATTACACATTCTTGCATATAGCAACTTTATGTGGTCAAAAAAGAATTTACAAACAAGCAGGTCATCATTCACATGTAGACAGCTTCCACCACATTCACATACATAGCAAATGTTCACATACTTGTTCCAACTTTACATGCCTTACATGTAAATTAATCCATGCCCTACATCATGGCCTTAAACTAGCTAAAGACACACACCCAAGTCACAGGAGATGCTTGAGACACAACGCACTCCAAAACAAGATGCTGGACAGCTGTTGCGTAACCCAATAAGCACAATCCTTAAAAATACCAATGTGCTCCTAAAATTACCAAAATTTCCAGATCATAAATATATACATGGGGGTTCATGTAGCTAAAATTTGAGATCAAAAATCAAATGACAAAGGTCAGTTTGAATGTGATCTTTCTGCTGAACTAGAAATGGGCAAATTTGAGGGGAGGTAAGTTTCATGGAGATACTTAGTAAGGAGAACACTTTAACACTAAGGTAATGTATCCTTTAGCAATCACCTGCATCCAAAAACACTAAAACATGAGGAAACAGAATGCAACTATCCAATATAGAGCATCCCAATGTAGCAATCAAACACAAACAACAAACACATGTATCCGACAGCAACAATATTCATTGGTTAGTCCATAAAACATATAATAAACATAAGTAGATCAATATGGCAGCCCTCCTAAAGCAAAAGCTTTACCTTATGAGAGTTTTAATATTAGTTAGTACTAACTTTGGGCTCTAGCAACCTTAAATTCACTACCATCGCTGTGCATTTCACATAACATCACAAAACCTTCACTAAGTGCACTGCCCTCACTAAGCTTGGTTCATCAAGCTCATGGATCTCGTCCAAGCTTAGCCCTAACCCCATCAATGGTTGAAAATACAGTAAACATCCCATGAGAGCAAGAGAACTCCTTACCTTTTGCTGGAAATCCAATAAACCTTTCATAAACCCAAAAACTAGGGTTTATGGTCTTCTTTGATGCTTCGGTTGTCTTCTCTTGATTGTTTGCAGAAGGGTGGCTATGAAGGGATGTCGAGGAGTTCAAGGAAGAACCCTAGCAAGTGGAGGTCAAATTTTTTTGAAGAAAATGGGGAGAAAATGATTTTTTTCTAGCTTTATTTCGTTCTTGGTCTTTCGTAATGGCATGTTTACAAATTTTGCAAACTTTAGGCTACACTTGGACAATGTTCTTACTAGCCATTTGGGAAGGGAAAATGACAACTTTTGGCTGATTTTAACCTTTAGAAAAGTTTGGGACACTCAAGCCCTTAATTGTCCTTAAGCATTAAATGACTAACTTTGCCTCCTTGAGCACTTTAGTCCTCAACAATATCCTTAATTCCCTCCATGTCCTTTCTTCATAATTCCATCCATGTCCTTTCCTCACAATTCCATCCATGTCCTTTCCATAGCCATCATTGCAAAATTGTGCAATTGAGCACCCAACTTTTGTAACCTTATAAATTAGTCGATAGGTTACTTGAAAATTAAGCAATATGCCAATCCTTTTTTAAGGACCAAATTATCATTGTTTGTGCCACTTAGGGGACTGTATACTAAATACTTTACACCTCACAATTCATACACTATAGTGAAAATTAAAGCATACAAGTTGAGGTCCTTATGCTGTAATTTTCCCATTTTGTGAAGGTGGTAACATTCTCCCCACTTAAAACTTTTGGTCCTCCAAATTTTCCTTTAACTTGAAGTACTCTACTAGATATCTCTCTTGCATTTCTTTCTCAATTTCCCTGGTCACCTTTCTTTCAAAATGGTGTGACCATTCAATTTTGGGCATAGGAATAAGCTTGTTCCTTAACTTTCTAGAATCCTTGGCTAAGATAGCTATAGGTTTCTCTTCATATGCGAAGTTAGGTTCCAACTATATGTCTTCCACTACAATAGCATGCTTTATGTCCAATAGACACTTCTTAAGCATGCTAATGTGGAATACATTATGAACACTTGACATGCTTGGCGGTAAAGCTAACCTGTATGCTACCTTGCCAACTCTATCCAAGATCTCATAAGGACCTACATACCTTGGAGCTAACTTGGATCTTCTACCAAATCTGATAGTGCCTTTAGTTGGTGCAACTTTCAGCCAAACATTGTCACCAATCTTAAATTCCAAGTCTCTCATTCTTTGATTCAAATAGGTTGTAGTTCTTTCATCGACTGCTTTCAATCTTTCCTAAATTTTCTTGATCTTGGCAATAGTTTCCTCAATGATTTCAGGACCCAAATCTAGCCTGTCTAAAGCTTTCACCCAACAATGGGGTGTCATGCACCTTCTTCCATATAATGCTTCAAAAGGTGCCATGCCAATGATACTCTGATAACCGTTGTTATATGAAAATTCTATTAATGGAAAGTGTTGGTCCCATTCACCCTTAAAATCCAACACACAGCTCCATAGCATATCTTGCAATTTCTGTATCACCTTTCAGTTTGCTCATCAGTCTGAGGCTGATAATCAGTACTCAGGTGGATTTTGGTCACAATGCACTCCAAAATTGAGCTGTAAATCTTGGATTTGTATAAGATACAATGGAGTCTGGTACTCCATGTAATCTCACTATCTCCTAGATGTACATTTGAGCCAACTTCTCTAAGGAGTTCGTGAGTATCATAGGGAAGAAGTGGGCACATTTTGTTAACCTATCCATAATGACCTAGATTGTATCATGCCTTAATCAGGTCGTAGGCAGCCCAGCCAAAAAGTCCATGGTTATGTTACCCCATTTCCTCACTGGTATAGGTACAGTATGAAGGGTACCAGCTGGCTTCTAGTGCTCTTCCTTTACCCTTTGGCATATGGCACGTTTGGAGATATAAGTGGCTATATCTTTCTTCACCATTGGCCACCAGAAGTGAGTCTTCAAGTCTTTATACATTTTCTCACTTCTTGGATGGATGTTCAACTTGCTTGTGTGAGCTTCTTCAAGTATTTCATCTTTGAGCTTTGGTCCTTTACGCACATAGATTCGGTCCTTGAAGTATAGTCATCCTTGCTTGTAGGCAAAGGATTCATACAAGGAACCCTTTTCCTCTCCTGAAATCTTTCTCAACTCAGGATCTATTTTCTGTGCCATTTTTACCTCTTAAATCCATAAAGACTAGATTGTCAATGTGCAAATTTAGGCTTCCTCCTATTTCTGCCACTTAATCGATATGCATAGCAAACTATTCTGCTCATCATGATCAACTATCGATCCTCATTTTACAAAACCTATGTGTTTCCTACCCAAAGCATCTGCCAACAGATTTTCTTTGCCCTCTGTATACTCTATGCTATAGTCATAGTTTTTAATGTATTCTAACCATCTTTTTTGCCTTTTGTTCAACTCTTTCTGAGTGAACAAGTACGTTATGCTTTTATGGTCAATGTAGATCCCAAAGGAACTACCCATCAAGTAGTGCCTCCATTGCTTCAAAGCAAAAATCACTGCTGCCAATTCTAGGTCATTGGTAGGATAATTTTGCTCATGAGGTCTCAACTGTCTTGACCCATAAGCAATGACATTTCTCTCTTGCATAAGTACACAACCTAACCCAGATCTAGATGTATCTATATATATGATGTAGGGCTTGCTTGGATTAGGAATAATCAATACTGGTGCTTTAATTAACCGCTTCTTGAGCTCCTAGAAACTCTTTTCACATTTCTCAGTCCACTCAAGCCTTTGACCTTTTTTGGTTAGATCAGTAATAGCTAAGGCAATCATGAAGAATCCTGATACAAATCTTCTATAGAATCCAGCTAATGCTACGAAACATCGGGTCTCCTTTACAGTCTTTGGTCTTTCCCATTCTTGCACTACCTTGACCTTTTAAGGGTCTAACTTAAGGCCCTGTACATCTATAATATGTCCTAGGAAAGACACTTCCTTTATCCAAAATTGACACTTGGAGAACTTAGCATAAAGTTGATGTTCCAACAGAGTCTTTAAGACAATGTTCAGATGATGTTCATATCCATTTTCATCCTTGGAATACATAGCATGTCGTCAATGAATACAACCACAAATTTATCTCGATGTGGTCTAAACACCTTGTTCATCAGGTCCATGAAAGTAGCTGGGGCATTAGTCAAACCAAATGGCAGGACTGTGTACCCGTAATGCCAGTATCTGGTCCTGAATGTAGTCTTAGGAATATCCTCTTCCTTTGCTCTCAACTGAAAGTATCCAGGTATCAGATCTATCTTGGAGAAGATTTTAGCTCCATTAAGTTGATCAAATAGATCCTTAATCCTAGAGAGTGGATACTTGTTCTTGATTGTCACTACATTAAGCTTCTTATAGTCAATGCAAAGTCTTAATGGTCCATCCTTCTTTTTCACAAAGAGCACTAGAGCTCCCCACAATGAAACACTTGGCATTATGAACCCATTTTCAAGAAGTTTATCTAGTTGTTTCTTGAGATCATTCATCACTTTGATAGGCATTCTATAAGAAGGAATGGATATTGGACTAGCTCCCGTTTGTAGCTTGATCTCAAACTCAATCTCCATTGGTGGAGGAATACCTGACAGATCTTTAGGAAAGACCTGTGGAAAGCCTCTCACTACAGGTATTTTATCCACCTCTTCGTCACAATCGAAGCCATTAAATGCAAAACAATAAACATGCTTAGAAATCATAGACATTTCATCTAATACCTTTAGTTCCATGCCATGCATTTCATACACTAATTGCTTAGAATTCAGTAATGCAAGCACTTCACCATCAGGCAATGTGATTTCCCTCTTAGCACAATCAATTCTTATGTTATGCATAGGAAGCCAATTCATACCTAGTACTATATCATACTTAGGAATATCCAACACTAGCAGATTAGTCATAAATACTTAGGAATATCCAACACTAGCAGATTAGTCATAACCTTACTCTTTCCTACTTCTAGCTCACAACCCTTAGCTAGATCATTAGTGAAAAGGCATTGACTACCTACTATTTTCACTAAGGACATCCTAGGCGTGATTTCAGTGAGCAACTTCATGGCATCAACAAATTTCCTAGTCACTATAGACAGATGCACCAGTATCAAACAAAACACTAACAGGCACATCATTTAAGTAAATGTTACCTTTTAGTGTACCTCCTTACTGTGGTGACTCTAGTCTCTCTATCTGGAACACTCTACCAGCTCTTTGCACTAGAGGCCATGGCATTGGAAGAACTGGTCTTTGCTGTCCCTCCCTATGTGCTCCAGGAGGTCTCACTGGACCTTGGTCGTTTAGTCTTCTTTCTTGGGCATGTGGACAATCTCTAATCCAGTGATCCATTGCACCACATCTTAGGCACACCTGGGTGTCAAAGTAACAAGGTTTCCTCCCATGAAACCTTTTACACTTAAGGCACATTAGGCCAGGGGCCTTCCCCTTAACCTTGTCCACACCACCTGGATGGGAAATCTTGGCAATTTCTTTGCCATGTGGTGGCTTCTTCTACTTGCCTCCTGGGTGGCTACTTTCCCCAGGTCCACTGGGAAAGTACATAGTCTCATACTCATCTTGTTCATCCAAGAAGGCCTTCTGGATTGCCTCATAGTATGTCACTACTCCAAATGGCCTCACAGCCCTTCTGATGTCTAATCATAGGCCTCTGACAAATCTATTAGCCTTAAACTCTTCCAATCCCTGATACTGAGGAGCATACCTCACAACTGATGGAATTTGTGCTCATACTCTAGGACAGTTAGGTTGTCCTACGTTAGAGCATCAAATTCAGCTTGCTTTAGGTCCATGATGGCATCATTGACATACTACTCCTGAAAATGCTAAGTGAACTCTAGCCATCTCATATCTCTATCTCTGGTGGTCCTCCATCACATCTCTGCACTGCCTACTAAATTATAAGTAACTGGTGACACTTTCTCGGTGGATCTGTGTGGCATCCTCTGAAAAATCTTTTCTATTAAGACTAACCATTCCCCAGCTCTTTCTGGTCCTGCTCTTCCATCAAATTATGGAGGTCTTAGTTCTTGGAACCTCTCCAATAGTCTGACCTCATCTAGGCCTTCTAGATCGTCTGCTCTCTATCTCCTAGATTTGGGAGAACCTTCAGCCTGATGATGCTCTCCATGATATCTATGTCTTCCCTTACGTTTTCTCTCAGGGCCCTCATCAATCTCATTCCTAGTGGAGGAATGGTCATAGACTGAAGGACTAACCTTGGACACCTGACCAACCTCAGATCTCATTCTTCTTCCTCTTGGATTTCTCCTATCCTCATATCGCACCTTAACAGTTTCATCATTTGTATCTTTTGATCTTCCAGGAGGAACATATTCAGATGTGTTCCTAGTCTCCTCTTCTTCTTGTTATTGCCCATTTTGAACTAGTTCCCTTTCTTGTTGTGCTTGTATTAGCCTTACTAAGTTTTCACTGATTAGAGCTTAGTTCCTCTAAAGCTTTAACCAAATCTATCGCACTTCAGGGCTTGGTGCCCTTATTGGCCTTGATTCCTCCCTTCCTGTCCATTTCTTTGTTCCCTATGTTTAGTAGGAGGCCTTTGATGGTGGTTGCCCTTTCCTTGGGGCAACCATAATTACTTCCTGTGTACACGATTCATCATAGGGCACATTCAAAAATCATAAGTATTTTATTGGTACTTGACACTAGCAACTGACACATGTATGTAACTAGCATGCATGATGCAACTATATGCTATGTACATGTATAAAGCATGCTCTAATACCAACATATGTTACCCATTCTGGGGTAGTCTAGTTATGGTGCCAAAATTGTGCATTTAAAATCCCAGGATTGGTATGTCCTGTAGGCCATCAGAACAATACCCTTAATGTGTATACCCAAGTGGCCCTCCTGGGCACTATGTGAAAACATACATATTGGTCTAGCCATTATATAGATATTCACATTTTATGCATATCATGGCAGCAAGGAAGGAAAACACTAGCACAAGTCTTAATCTTGGCTACCACACATTAGGCAATCTTGTTAAGATCAAGTTTCCATCCCCTACACCTGAACTTCTCTAAAAAAAATGTATTAATATAGCCATGTGCCCCTATTTTCTTTGCTCGACTATCAATTACAAACTTAGGACAAACCAAGGAATTTTTTTTTACATCAATACCCCACCTATGGAACAGGTTATGGATTTTTTAAGTTGGTTACAAAATTCTGACCAAATGAATAGTAAATTAGCTGTCTTTGCAACATCATAACTTTGACTATAGGCCTCTAAATGCAAGAATTGCAATACCAGTTAAACGTATAGATGTTCTTTAGGTTTGGTGAAAATTTAATACCAAGATTCACTCTACACAGGGATATATTGAACTTTGAGTGTAGGGTCAAAATTCTGCCCCCTTTATGACTATTACGCCCATACAAAATTTCATAAGTGTGCAAAAAATTCATTCATGAGGTGTAAGCCCTCCAAGGCTATCCCATACATGCCCAATATAGATAGGAATTACATTCTCTTGCATATAGAAACTCTCTGTGGTCAAAACAGAATTTACAAACAAGCAGTGCATCATTCACATGTAAACAGCTTGTGCACCACCAACGCAAACATAGCAAAACCATCCTCAAATGGTCACGTACTTGTTCCAAGCTTACATGCCTTACATGTACATGCATCCATGCACTACATCAGGGCCTTTACTTAGCTAAAAACATGCACCCAAGTCATAGGAGATGTTTGAGACACAATGCACTCCAAAATAGGATGTTGGACAGCTGCTGCGTAACACAATAAGAACCATCACTAAAAATACCAAATGTGCTCCTAAAATCACTAAAAATTCTAGAACATAATGACACATGGAAGTTCATGTACCTAAAATTTTAGATCAAAACTCAAACAAAAAAGGTCAGTTTGAATGTGATCTTTCTGCTAGACCTGAATTGGGTAGATTTGAGGGGAGGTAAGTTTCATGGAGAAACTTAGTAAGGAGAACTCTTTAGCACTAAGGTAATCTAACCTTTAGCAATCACCTGCATCCAAAGACACTAAAATTCATGAAAAGACAATGCAAATATCTAATATAGAGCATCCAAATGCAACAATCAAACACAAACAACAAACACATGTATGCGGCAGCAACAACATTAATTGCTTAGTCCATAAAACATGTAATAAAATAAGTAGACCACTATGGCAGCCCTACTCAAGCATGATCTTGGTCTTAGGAGAGTTTTAACACTAGTTAGTACTAACTTTGGGCTCTAGAAACCCTTAAATTTGCTGCCATCACTGCGCACTTCACACTAGGTCACAAAACCTTCACTATTTGCAATCCCCTCACTAAGCTTGGTTCATCAAGCTCATGCATCTCTTTCAAGCTCAGCCCTAGCTCCATGGGTGCTTGGAAATATAGTAAACATCTCATGATAGCAAGAGAACTCCTTACCTTTCGCTGGAAATCCAATAAACCTTAGATAAACCCGGAAACTAGGGTTTCTGGTCTTTTTTTATGCTTTGGTTGCCTTATCTTGCCTTATCTTGATTGTTTGGAGTAAGGTGGCTATGAAGGGATGTAAAGGAGTTCAAGGAAGAACCCTAGTAGGTGGAGGTCAAATTTTTGGAAGAAAATGGGGAGAAAATGATTTTTTTTTCTAACTTTATTTCTTTCTTGGTCTTTAGTAATGGCATATTTGTAAAATTTGCAAACTTTAGGCCACACTTGGACAACATTTTTACCAGCCATTTGGGATGGGAAAATGATAGTTTTTGACCTATTTTAGCCTTGATCATCATTTTCACCTTTAGAAAAGTTTAGGACACTTAAGCCCTTAAGTGTCCTTAAGCATTAAATGACTAACTTTGCCTTCTTGAGCACTTTGGTCCCCAACAATATCCCTAATTCCATCCATGTTCTTTCTTCATAATTCCATCCATGTCCTTTCCTCACAATTCCAACCATGTCCTTGCCATAGCCATCTTTGGAAAATTGTGCAATTGAGTACCTAACTTTTGTAACCTTACAATTTAGTCCATAGGTTACCTGAAAATTAGGCAATATGCCAATGCTTTCTTAAGGACCAAATTTTCATTGTTTGAGCTGCTTAGAGGAGTGTTTATTGAATAGTTCAGACTTCACAATTCATACACTATGGTGAAAATTAAAGCATACATGTTTAGGTCCTTATGCTGTAATTTTCCTATATTGTGAAAGTGGTGAGAACGATAACCATGGAGACCCTTGGCTTGATGCTCTAAGAAGTTGAGGTTTCTAACACCGAATGGCAACGACAAGAGAAAGGGAAGATGGGCCCTCCCAAGGTCCAGAAGGTGAGCAATTCTGAGGAAGTGGCTCCTGCTCAAGGTTCCCCCATGTTCGATCCCTGACTTTTCATCTATGATTTTTTGATTATTTGTGGGTGTAAGATATATAGAAGATGCATTTAGGACAGACTTCATAGTGGAACTTCAGTGTGATCATGAGGGGGAAAGACATGAGCTGGACTAGGTGACTGACCATGAACACAGGCACTGGCTGAAGAATATTAAGGTCCCTAAGGGATTGGTTTTAAGGGAACCTTTTTGGCAGTTTATGAAGGACAAGGATTTGTTTTCTGGACATTGCTAGAAGATAATTCCCTAGATGGTGAGGGAGATCATGACCAATGCCACCTTCTAAGCTCTAGCAGTCATATGTCCAAATGAAGAGATCCTGGCAACTCGCCTTACTAAGCTTGCTACTAAGTTAACACTAAGAATTTTTTTTTATTTCCTTTATTTTGACATGGAGTTTTTTTATAGATGCTCGGGATGTTACGACGCTCTAGGTATCGGACCAATGACGGTCATGTAAAACTTGGTTATGAGAAATGAAATCCTTTATTAAAACATTTAATTTAGCAAGTCAAGCGTGTTCTTCAAGGGTTTGATGGTTCCTAGGTCATTTGGCACCTAAGTGTCACCAGGGGCAAAACAGTCATTTTACAACCTGAGGTGATAAGATTTGTTTTAAGGCTCAAAGTAATTCATTTGCACTTGAGTGACAGGAAACCATGAATTTCCAAAGTTAGTGCACTATTTGGAAGTGGGGTTTTTTTTTCAAAATTAAGTTGAAGGGCCAAAATGTGGAAGGTTGGTTTTTAAACCATTTTAGGGGGCTTGAATGCCACTTTTCATCATCCCTTCCACCTCTAACTCATAGTTCTATCTTCCCCCACAAATTCCATGGCCAAATCTCACTCATTTCTTCAATTCTTGGGGAAATTGGAAGCCCCATGGACTACCCAAGTGTAAGCAAGCTTACTCTTGCTTAGTTTTGGTGGGTTGAGCTTTGGAGGGATGCTTTTTTCTTCTTGGGAGCTTAAGTACATTTTTTCCCTTTGTGTCTTGGTTTTTTTAGCTTCCTTAAGTTGGGTCATGCTTACTTGAGATAGAATTTTTGCGATTTGTGATGAATTTGTCTTGCAAGCATAGGAAACTCCTTGTCGGGCCTTGGAAGCTTTGGTGCTCAACTTGTTTGATTTTGGTTTGGATGTTCTTAAGGTATGGGGATTTCTTTTTTTCCTTGTTATATGAATGTTTTTACATCATATTTGGCCTTGGGGATGAGTAATTGCAGGCCTATAAGTGATTGGAACAATGTTTAAGTCAATTGTGCATAGTTTTCATGAAGATGGATGCAGTTGGTAGGTTCTGGGCATTGTGGCACTGTTCTGGTGCTGAGCCGCAAAGGAAATCTTTGCATAGGTCATGCTCTAGGTGTTGTGGCACCAGGGACACTATAGCACTAGTGAAGTAATGTTACCCATTCCGAGGTAGTCCAATTATGGTGCCAAAATTGGGCATTTAAAACTCCCAGGGTTGGTATGTTTTGTAGGCCATCAGGACAATACCCTTAGTGTGCATACCCAAGTGACCCTCTTGGGCACCATGTAAATGCATGCATATCGGTCCAACCATTGCACACATGTTCACATTTTATGCACACCATGGCAGCAAGGAAGGAAAACACTAGCACAAGTCTTAATATTGGCTACCACACATTAGGCAATCTTATTAAGTGTAATTGACTAGCCGCTACACCTTAAACTTCTTCCAAAAAACTATATTAATCTAGCAATGTAACCCCCTATTTCCTTTGCTTCATTATCAAGTAGAGTCTTTAAGGAAACCAAGGAATTTGGTTTTTCATCAATAGCCCACCTATTGGCCAAGTTATGGATTTTTTGAAGTTGTTTCAAATTTGCAATGTCATATCTTTGGCTACAACGCTCAAAATTTAAAAATTCTAAATCCCAGTTCAACCTCTTGATGTGCTCTAGATGTAGTCAAAATTTCAAATCAAGATTCATTTGACATGGAGATATTAAACTTTGGGTGCAGGGTAAAAAATCTGGCCACTTTTCGACCATTTTGCCCATACAAATTTTCCAAACCATGCAAACACTTCATTCACAAGGGGTATGCCCTCAGAAGCTTTCCCATATATGTCCAATACATGTAGGAAATATGTGCTCTTGAATTTAACAACAATATATGGC
Source organism: Aquilaria yunnanensis (assembly GCA_039654915.1). Classification (NCBI taxonomy): domain Eukaryota; kingdom Viridiplantae; phylum Streptophyta; class Magnoliopsida; order Malvales; family Thymelaeaceae; genus Aquilaria; species Aquilaria yunnanensis. The sequence goes on from CM077593.1 coordinate 60,779,178, forward strand.
CAAAATTAATTTACCAATGAGCAGCCTATCATTCACACTTAGGCAACTTTGCACCACATTACATATGTTGCGAAAACATTACTCAAAAGTTCACATACTTATCTCATTTTACATACACTACATGTGCATGCATACATACACTAAATAATGGTCTTAAATTAGCTAAGTATGCACCCTAAGTTATAGGAGTGCCTGGGACACAATGGACTCGAGAAACAGGATGCTGGATAGCTGCTGCATAACACAATAAGCACCATCACTAAAAATACCAAATGTACTCCTAAAATCACCAAAATTTCTAGATCATAACTAGACATATGGAATTTTAATTAACTAAAATTTTAGATCAAAACTCACACCACAAAGTTCATTTTGAATGAGATCTTTTTGCTGGACCTAAAATGGGCAAATTTAAGGGGAGTAAGTTTAATTGTGAAACTTAGTATGGGTAACACTTCTACTCTTAAGGAAATGTGACCCTTATTGATAGCCAAAGGCTATTGCCTCCTCGGTAGTAACTCCCTGCCAGAATATTGGCCGAGGAGTCTGACGTCATCCAAGAGATGATCTTTTTACGGACCTTGGAAGGTGCGAAGTCAAACACTATGAGCTCGAGACTTCGGTTAGCTCGTCAGGAATTCCGAGGACAACACCATCTCCATCGAGGGGCCAAACTGACTGCCTCCGGGTAAGAGAGCCATCTTTTTGAAGCAAGGGAGAATCTCCCCGAAGGCAGAGGCCCCGAAGAGGATCTTCCCCGAACAAGAAACACCTGAACAAGGGAATCCCCTAACTATGGGTGTGAGTCCCGAAGAAGGTATTCATCAAGGGAACTCCCAGAACTATGGAATAGATCCCGAAGGAGGTGCTCGCACCAAAGGACGGATAGAATCCGAAGAGGGTGCACGCACCGAAGGGCGACCTCGCCCAGGGGACCTCGGGAGTACGGTATGAGCATTTAAGGAGCCTCTGACATGTCGCCCACAAGCCCTACACGTCACATCTGAACGGCGAACTGACACGCCGCAGCCGCCCCCATCCTGACACAACCCGTCCGGGTCCAGGGCTAAAGGAGGCTGCAAACGGCTGCCTATCCCCTAGGTCCAAAACTACAGATCAAATCCGACTGAACACGTGTCATGATCTGAACGGACCAGCTACTCCTATAAATACTAGGAAATGGGACTGGGCAAAGGATGGGCATTTTCCTCCCTCTGAGAAAACACAAAACAGGCAAGACACTTGATCCCTTAGTGTTCTTCCTCCACTTTCACTCAGAAAACTGACTTGGGCCTCGGAGGGTCCTCCCCGGAAAAGCAAACCGGGGACCTCCTAACCTCTTCTTTGAGCTTTACAGGCACGCTCAGCTGCGAAACCAGAGCTCCAGGCGCTCGCCTCCTCAGGAAGTCTCTCCACCTGTCAACATGACAGCAAACGAAGATGCCTTGGGGCATCATTTGGCGCCGTCTGTGGGAAACTACTCCCAGGTAGCTGTCGTCGAAACTCGGCGTTCGAAGGATAAAGGACTCCCGAAGTCCCCGTCTGCGCCTGAGACCCAACCAGCTACCGAACAAAGTCCCCCAGAGACTTCCTTGCCTGAAGAGGAACGCCCTCTTGTCATCACCATGGGTTTTTTACGAGACTTTCAGAGGTCTGTTGTGGCTGAAATGACACAACAGATAGACCGAAGGTGGCCGCCACCAGCCCAGGCGCAAAAACCCACTTCACCAGCACGACCTCGAGAGAAAAGCCCAAGGGCAACCCATCATAGCTCGGGAAGTGGGGAGCCACGGGAAGAGTCCTCGACAGATAACTTGCCCCTCGGGGCACGGCTGGCGGAAAGAGCGAGGTCTGAACGACCCGAAGTCCCGTCCAGCAGAAGTTTGTCGCCAGAGGCAAAGTCCCCCTCACCTCGGTACCGAAGTCGCTCCCCGAAGAGACAGCAACAGTCCTCTTACCGAAAAACCTCCAAGCACCAAAAAGAGGAGCCCAGTGCTACACTCCTCCTGGAGAAAGTCTTGGCAAGACTGGAGAAAGTGGAACAGCAGGTGGCACGCAAGCCTGTTTGGGCCATGCTAACTGAAACCGTCTCTGGAGATGAAACTCCTTTCGCCCGAACAGTGGTCGAGGCGGCCATGCCAAGTGACTTCAGGCTACCTCGGCTAGAGACCTATGAGGGTCGGACTGATCCCCAGGCCCACCTAACAAAGTACAAACGCAGCATGGTGCTACATGGGGCTGATGATGCTACACTCTGCAAGTGCTTTGAAGTCACCCTCGCAGGACCAACAACTGCCTGGTACAATTCCCTGCCTCCCGGAAACATCAGGGGGTTCCAGGAGCTGTCCACAGCGTTCACCCAACAGTTCATTGGAAGCAAGCCGACGGCGAAGATGCCCGTCCAGATGTTTGACATAGCACAAAGAAACGGGGAGACCATCCATCACTATGTCGAGAGGTTCAACAGAGAGGGCCTCAGTGTTCCGGACTTTCACCCCGAAATCCGCATCCTCTCCATGACGAGGGTCCTCCGGAGGGATTCGCACTTGATTTATGAATTCTACCGAAGGGCTGAACAACATATGACAGCCGAAGAGCTGAGAATGACAGGACCGAAGGCTGACCATATTCACGCTCGTGGCGAAGGCTCCAGCCAGCAAGCCCGGTGTCCAACGGAACAGTTAGGCCGACCTCGGAGAGCGCGAGTAGGAGGAAGGAAGCCCCAAAACTTTACACCTCTGAGCACCACGAGGGCTAACGTCCTCATGGCATTGGAAAAACAGGGGGCTCAAATCCAACGACCGAGGGGCATGACTGCTGACAACAGAAGGAACATGAAGAAGTTCTGTCAGTTCCACCGTGATCACGGTCATGACACCGAAGACTGCTTTCAGCTGAAAAAGTACATCGAATCACTAATAAAGCAGGGCCAGCTTCGGCGTTATTTGAGAATGCCTTCCCCGAAGGGCAAAAAATAGGAAGAAGGAAAGCCCGATGACGAGGATTACGATTCAGACAGGCGAAGGAACCGAAGTCCGAGAAGGCGTCCTCCACCTTTGGCAGGAGTAATACAGACGATCACAACCGGACTTCCATCCTCGGAAAGAAAAAGAAGGGCCAGAGAGATAGCGGTGATGGAATATCAGAGCCCAACGAAAAAATTGGCCCGCGAGGATGGCTCCACCATCGTATTTCCCCATGACGATCAATTGCTGATAATGCCGAGGATAGGAAACTGGGACGTTAAGAGAGTACTGCTTGACGATGGGTCAAACGCAGACGTCTTGTTCTCACATTTGCTGCCAAGCTTGGGCGTATTCAGGAGTGACCTCAAGGCTGTTACTTCACCCACGTTCGGCGTAGGACCATCTGAGCTACCTGTCCTCGGGTGGATCGACCTCCCCTTGATGATGAAAGGAACTTCGGAGAAAGGAACTGCTGAGTTGTTCGCCTCTACCATGGCAAGATTCATAGTCATGGATGTCCCTTCGTCATACAACGCCATCCTCGGCAGACAGACACAGGGAAATTTGCACATTCGCCCTGATGTAAAGTACTTGACCGTCACCTTCGCCACCAAAGGAGGAGACACAAAGATCTTCATTGATCAAGGCGAGGTGAGAAAGGTGTTCGTCAGAGCACGAAAGGCTCCAGCAAGCAACTTAGCACTTGCTGTAAAAGCAAAAGAGCTGGAAAGGGGCGAGGCAGAAGATCCCACAAAAGCGGAAACAGAAGAAGTAGAACTTGTCCCAGGCCATAATACCCGAATAGGGAAAAGCATGGCCGAAGGAGACAAGGAAAAACTTGTATCTTTTCTGCTTGCAAATAAAGATCTGTTCGCCTACTCGCCGAAGGACATGCCAGGGGTAAACCCTTGCGTAATCCAGCATAGCCTCAAAGCGAGTCCGGAAGTAAAACCCGTCCGGCAAAAGAAACGGAGCATCTCGGCTCACAAAAATGACTTCGTCAAGACCGAAGTCCAGCGTCTAATAGACGCTAGCATTATCCGGGAGGTAAACTACCCCGAATGGCTAAGCAACGTGGTAATTGCCACAAAAGAAGGAAGTAGTAAGCTCCGGATGTGCATCGACTTCAGAAATTTGAACGATGCTTGCCCGAAAGATTCATATCCTCTTCCGCCAATAGACCAACTGGTAGACTGAACTGCCGAGTACGGGCTCCTAAGTTTCCTGGACGCTTTCAGTGGGTATCATCAGATAAGGATGAACCTTGAAGATGAAGAGAAGACTGCCTTCATCACTGAGGGAGTAACATATTGCTATATCAGGATGCCCTTCGGACTCAAAAATGCAGGAGCCACCTACCAGAGGCTAATGAACAAAGTCTTCAAAGACCAAATGGGGAGGAACATGGAGGTGTATGTTGATGATATGATAGTCAAAAGCAAACTGCCTGGCTACCACGTTGAAGATTTAGAGGAAACCTTCCAAAAACTCAGAGCCTTCGGGATCCGCCTTAATCCGGAGAAATGCATCTTCGGGGTGACCTCGGGAAAGTTCCTTGGGTACATGGTATCCGAAAGAGGCATCGATGTTAACCCCGAGAAGTTTAAGGCTTTGCTCGAATTTCGAACTCCTGCCAAGGTCAAAGACGTGCAAAGACTCACCGGAAGAATAACCTCTCTGAGCAGGTTTATTTCCAGGTACGGAGATAGGTGTCGACCCTTCTTCAAAGTGCTCACAAAGACTGCAAAGATGGAAGGCGACCTCGGAAGGAATGGTCATCCTTGGGATGAAGATTGCCAAAAAGCCTGGGAAGAACTCAAAGTCTACTTGCCCGGCCTGCCGACTCTGCGGCAACCTCGGGAGGGAGAGCCCCTCGTATTATACCTCGCCGTCACAGAAAAAGCTGTGAGCTCGGTCCTCGTGAAAGAAGAAGGGCCAAAGCAATGGCCGGTCTACTATGTCAGCAAGTCCCTGCATGGCGCCGAAGTCAGGTACCCTTTGCTTCAAAAAGCTATATACGCCTTAGTGCTTGCAGGGAGAAGGCTGCGGCCATACTTTCAGGCTCACCCCATTATCGTCCGAAGTACCCTGCCTCTACGGGATGTTATGAGGAAAGTTGATCACTCGGGAAGGCTTTCCAAGTGGTGTATAGAGCTTGGCGAACACAACATCACGTATGAACCCCGGAAAGCTATAAAAGCTCAAGCTTTGGCAGACTTCATTGCCGAAGTACCAAACACCGAGGAGGGACATTCGTTCTCTGGCGAAGACGAGCCAGAATGGAAGTTATATGTTGACGGGGCCTCAGGATCCGAACACCAGGGAGCTGGAGTGATTATCAGAGGCCCTGAAGGCCTAGAAGTAATGAAGGCCATCAAGTTCAGTTTCAACGCCACCAACAATATGGCCGAGTATGAGGCCCTCATAGCAGGATTACGCCTGGCCAGAAAGATTGGCGTGAGAAACCTGAAAGCCCACAGTGACTCCCAGCTAGTGGGTCCGGCAAATGGCAGGGGACTATGGCGCGAAAGACCCGACCTTGGCGAAATGCCATGAGTTGGTGACAAAACTTATTCGAGAGTTCGACGTCGTGAAAATCGAGAACGTACCCCGACGAGAAAATGCTGAGGCAGACTGCTTGACGAAGTCCAAAACTTGCACCGAAGTGCTAAGCCACCCCAGCGTCGCGATGTTAAGCATAGCGATCTCGGGGAAAGGATGGAAAGAACCAATCAAAACGTATCTCACAACCAACACACTCCCCGAAGACCCCAGCAAAGCCGCAAAAGTGCGAAGGCGCTCCGGACGTTTCTTCCTAATTGGAGAAGAACTATATCGGCAGGGATATGCAAATCCACTACAGAGGTGCGTTAGTGAAGAGGATACTGAAATGATCCTTGAAGAAGTTCACGAAGGTGCCTGTGGTTCGCACATCAGAACCGACGCCCTGACAGCAGTGATACTTCGCCAAGGATACTTCTGGCCTACCCTGAGAAAGGACGCGAAGCAGTTCGTCCGGAAATGTGGTAGTTGCCAGAGACATGCGAACATCCAAAGAACACCCTCGGAGTTCCTGACTTCGGCAGACTATCCTTGGCCCTTCACAGTTTGGGGCATAGATCTCATTGGGCCACTCCCAACGGCGCCTGGAGGCGTAAAGTTCTGCGTAGTAGCAATAGACTATTTCTCTAAGTGGGTCGAGGCAGAACCTCTGACAACTATCTCGGCAAAAGAAGTGCAGAAGTTCGTATAGAAAAACATCGTATGTAGATTTGGCATACCGAGGGTACTCGTAGCGGACAATGGATCCCAGTTCATAGACAAAGGATTCCAAGAGTTCATTAGCGACCTCGGGACAAAAATGCACTTCGCCCCAGTAGCTTACCCCCAAAGTAATGGGCAGGTGGAAGTATCTAACAGGACCATAAAAGATGGCCTGAAAAAGAGATTGGGAGAAGCAAAAGGGAAATGGCCAGGAGAACTCCAAAGCGTGTTATGGAGTTACCGAACAACACCCCGAAGAGCCACAGGGGAAACGCCCTTTTCACTCGTCTTCGGTACAGAGGCCATCATCCCTGTCGAGGTAGTACAACCGTCAATACGAGTCCAAGTGTTCGATGAAAAAGGAAATGACCTCGGCCTGAGAACCAAGCTCGACCTCGTCAGCGAACACAGAGAAGTAGCTGAGCTGAGAAGAAAAGCTTTCTAGCAAAGAGTGGCAGCAGCCATAAACTTACGCGCCAGGCCAAAGGGAATAAAGAAGGGAGATCTCGTTCTCCGAAAGGCTGAATTTGCACCCCGAAAGCCGTCCCACGGGGTACTTCGTGCAAATTGGGAAGAACCGTACCTGGTTCTTGCTGAAGTACGAAAAGGAGTTTATAAGCTCGGTGATGCCGAAGGCATAGAATTAAAAAACACTTGGCACTCAGAGGCCTTGAAAAAATTCTATGCCTAAAAAGTTTGGTGGGAAAGTTGTATTGCACAAGTTGGACAAATTTGTCTAAGTAAAAAGTTCTGAAGAAGTACAAAACAAGAGTCTCACGAAAGCAATAGCCGAGGAAAGCAAAAGTATGGCTTTCCAAAGTCCCTTGAGGGAATATGTTCGGGACAAAGGAAAGCAAGAGTATGGTTTTTCGAAGTCCCTTGAGCGAATATGTTCGGGACAAAGGAAAGCAAAAGTATGGTTTTCCGAAGTCCCTTGAGCGAATATGTTCGGGACAAAGGAAAGCAAGAATATGGTTTTCCGAGGTCTCTCGAGCGAATTATGTTCGGGACAAAGGGAAACAAAGGGATCTGGCAAAAAATAGTTAGCCAAATTTTTATCTATTAAGCCAAAGAGTGCTTACAGAGAAGAAAGTTGCTGAAAGACTACGAAAAAGAAGAAGAAAATGAAGACAAAAGGCCCTAGTACAAACTAAGGAACCTCGGCGTCTTGAGAACTGCCACCCTCTGTGCTTTTCTCAGCAGCCTTCGGCGCCGAGAAAGAAGGAGGCAGTTTCAAGTGCTCGATCTTGGACCAAGTCCACCGAGGCTCCTTCGGGATGTTCATGCCTTCGAGGAAGGAGAGGTCGAAATCTGGGAACTTCTGCAGAATTTGGTGCCGAGCAAGACAGAAGCCGTCTTGAAAGCCCAACTTCGTCATATCGTCGGACTCCCGCTTCTTGACCGCCAAATCTGCATAGTCCTTCTCCAGATCCGCGTAATCGTTCTCCAGATCCTTATGCTTTTTCTTCAATGCCTTCATCTTCTTCTTCTCTTCTGAAGGCTTCTCCAGAGATGCGACCTCGGCTTCGAGCTGGGCCTTTTCCTCGAACGTCTTCGCAAGGATTGCGTCACTTTCTGACTTATCCTTTTGAATCGCTTCTACGACCGAAGTCAGCTCCGTCACCCGAGAGCCGATGTCGGAAAGTTTCTGGGAGGAGCCTTTCTCAAGTTCCTCTTTCTCTTTTATGAACCCCTCCCGAAGTTCAGCAATTTCCTTCTCCGAAGACTGCTTTAGCTGAGCATTGTCGGCAGCCAACGCCGAACACTGGGCCTTCGTCTTGGTGTAAAGGTCCCAGAGTGAGGCCTCCGTTTTGTCTCTCACGTTACCCGAACACGGAGCAACGCGGCATAACCCATCAGCTGCAAAAAAGGCAAAACAAAGGGAAAATGATGCTAAGTAAAAAGCAAAGGCGAAATCAGCACTAAGGAAACAGTGAAGCATACCTGGGCGGCATGTTCAGTGAGTTTGGCGGCCAAAGAGATGTCGCCAGGGTAAGCCTCCGTAAGGGCCTTGTAAGAGGCCTCAGTAAAAACCCCTTTGCACATCTGCCTGGCCATTTCGGGACAGTCCTCGGAGTACATATTCATGTCCTCCGTGAACGTCCAGAAGGGCTCCTTCAGAACTTTCCCTGCCGGGACTTGGGCATCCCGAAGGGCCCTCTTGCGGGCGTGTTCGGCAACCCAGTCAGGAGCGGCCACCTCCGCTGCACAACAAGGCAGGAAAATTGGTTAAGGCCAGAAAAGTCTTAAGGATTTACAAGAGAGAAAAGGTTCTTCGACAAAATACAAACCTGCTGGCACCTCGGTAACGTCATCGTCAAGAATCGACGTCACCTCAGTAGAGACCCCCTTGCCTCTTATTCGGCGCCGCTCCTCGGCAGAAGGGGTCTCCTCCCCATCGCCCTCCAGAAGAGCATGCGAAGGCGTGGGGCTTTGAGGAAGGACGTCGGAAGAAGGGACGTCAATAGGAGGAACCTCGGGCAAAGGGGCAGCAAGGTCTTCGGGCTCCTCGCCTACCTCCTCCGGAATTTGCGGAAGAGAGGAAGGAGCAGCTTTCTTTGCCCGTTTGGGGGGAGGGCTGCCCGAAGTCTGCTTCCGCCTCCGAGAGGCGGCCTTCTTTGTCTGTTCGCCCCTCTGGGCCTGGCCGGTAAAAAGAGCCTTGTAAAAGGCAGCCGCGTCGTCGCCCATCTCTGAAAAAAGAAAAAAGAAGATCAGTGTAAGTCCAAGATGAAGTTATGAAGGAAAAAATGAGAAAGTAACTTACTCTCGTAAAAAGACTCATAAGTCTCTTTCCCCTGAAGGAGTTTCACGAGCCAGGAGTCCTTCCCCGAAGAAGCCGGTTTCGGCATATTGAGGTCTGTCACGTGCTCCTTTACCACCTTAAGTTCCCGAAGGACCTCTTCAGTCATGAGCCTCCAGTTGATCGGAAAGGGGTAAAGGGCACGAGGAGAGACCTCGGTAGCCCAGTCAGAGACGGCCCGGATGCGCCTGTCGAAGTCCTCGAAGATAGGTGCTACGTCGGCGTCTAGCAGTATCTTCGGGTCAACAACATCCATCTTGAGCCTCCCCTGAGCCCACTTGGTCGGGACGTGCGACCAAGCCTCTGACTTCTTCAGGAAAAAGAATTTTTGTTGCCACCCTCGCCAGCTATCTTTGGTGGTGAAGGTGAACGTATACTTTTTGCTCCCGGATCCCCGAGGCAGCATGAAGTAGAAGCCACCCTTTGGGACCACGAAGAGCTTGTAGTACTGAAGAAAAACTACAAAGTGAGGTTTTATTTTGAAAACGCCGCACATACAGAGGAAGGTGTTGAAATAGCAGTAGGAGTTAGGTGGGAGTTGGTTAACGGCAATGCCATGGAAGTTGCAGAACGCGCTAACCATCTCCGGGGGGGATACCGAAGTCCGGCCTTCAGTTGGGCTCGAAAAACTGTGATTTCATCACTTCGGTTGGAGAAAGCAAATTGATCAGGACGGGGCAACCTCGTCACAGAGTAAGAGGGTAAGAAAAAAATTTTCTTCCACTTCGCTAGCTTTGCCGGAGTAGTGCAGCAGGGGTGAGAAAGAAGAGGTTGCCAACTCTCGGGAACAGGCATGATGAAAACGAGTTCAGGAAAAACAAGGAAGAATCTTTGAAAAAAGCAGAAGGACTAAAACCCACCAAAGGTCTTGCCGGAATCTGGATTCCTGGAAGCCGTCGTGAAAAGTGGTCGGAAAAACACCTGAAAAATGAGGACCGCCGCGGAAAATCGGGAGAGAATTAGAAGGCAAAAGAAAGCAAAAGCAGAAAAAGAAAAAGGTTTATGACAGGACTGATATATATAGGCCAAGAAGGCCAGGAGAACCGTCGTCATTAGTACCCCTCGGAAGGCGAAGCGTCGCCATAACTGCTATGGGTGCCTGAAAAGTCGCGCCAGCCGTACTCAGTGCATTCTTACCCAATAAAAGTGTGCCATGTGTCGGTCATCGCGCAGCAAACGTGCCACGTGTCGTCCATCACGTAGAGCACGCCCTCTGACACCGTTTGGTCTAGAGGCACCGCCCTAAACTGACTCTGCTAGATACAGGACGCGACGCATGAGTAGACCTATAAAGGCAAAAAAGTAGGTTACCTCGAAGACACCGAAAGACAGCCTGTGACTTCGGGCAAAACGTCTATCTTCGGTACAAGGTTATCCTATTTCCCCTTGCCACAAGGACACCAAGAGACAGCCTGTGACTTCGGGCAGAAGGTGTATCTTTGGCACAGGGACAGCCTATCTTCTCGCGCCTCGAGGACGCAAACATGCTGCCCATCGGTACAAGCAGAAGAAGGCGTCTTCGGCACAGACATCACAACCACAGGACCCGAAAACCGATGAACCGAAGTTTCTCACTTCGGATTTTCGAAGGGAGGCCTGTGATAGCCAAAGGCTATTGCCTCCTCGATAGTAACTCCCTGCCAGAATATTGGCCGAGGAGTCTGACGTCACCCAAGATAGGATCTTTTTACGGACCTTGGAAGGTGCGAAGTCAAACACTATGAGCTCGAGACTTCGGTTAGCTCGTCAGGAATTCCAAGGACAACACCGTCTCCATCGAGGGGCCAAACTGACTGCCTCCGGGTAAGAGAGCCATCTCTTTGAAGCAAGGGAGAATCTCCCCGAAGGCAGAGGCCCCGAAGAGGATCTTCCCCGAACAAGAAACACCTGCACGAGGGAATCCCCTAACTATGGGTGTGAGTCCCGAAGAAGGTGTTCATCAAGGGAACTCCCAGAACTATGGGATAGATCCCGAAGGAGGTGCTCGCACCAAAGGACGGATAGAATCTGAAGTGGGTGCACGCACCGAAGGGCGACCTCGCCCAGGGGACCTCGGGAGTACGGTATGAGCATTTAAGGAGCCTCTGACATGTCGCCCACAAGCCCTACACGTCACATCTGAACGGCGAACTGACACGCCGCAGCCGCCCCCGTCCTGACACAACCCGTCCGGGTCCAGGGCTAAAGGAGGCTGCAAACGGCTGCCTGTCCCCTAGGTCCAAAACTACAGATCAAATCCGACCGAACACGTGTCATGATCTGAACGGACCAGCTACTCCTATAAATACTAGGAAATGGGACTGGGCAAAGGATGGGCATTTTCCTCCCTCTGAGAAAACACAAAACAGGCAAGACACTTGATCCCTTAGTGTTCTTCCTCCACTTTCACTCAGAAAACTGACTTGGGCGTCGGAGGGTCCTCCCCGAAAAAGCAAACCGGGGACCTCCTAACCTCTTCTTTGAGCTTTACAGGCACGCTTAGCTGCGAAACCAGAGCTCCAGGCGCTCGCCTCCTCAGGAAGTCTCTCCACCTGTCAACATGACAGCAAACGAAGATGCCTTGGGGCATCACTTATTAAAACCTAAATTCAAAGATAGTAAAATGGAAAACCACAATGCATATGTACAAGATATAGAAACCAAATGCAACAACTATTCACAACCAACAAACACATGAAATGCGGCAGTAACATAAACCCTAGATTAGTCCATAAAACATACAATAAACATATGCAAATCACTGTGGCAGCCATCCTAAAGCATAAGCTTAGTCTTAGGAGAGTTTTAATACTAGTTAGTACTAACTTTGGGCTCTAGAAACCCCAAATTTGCTGCCATCACTATGCACTTCACACTGGGTCACAAAACCTTCACTAAGTGCACTCCCCTCACTATGTTTGGTTCATCAAGCACTTGGCTCTCTTCCAAACATAGCCCTAGCTCCATGGATGTTTGAATAATACAATAAATAGTCCATGAGAGCAAGGGAGCTCCTTACCTTGAGTGTATGCCAAAATTGGAGCTTGATCCTAGGTGCATTCAAGTTTTAGCACCAAATAGATTCCAATTGTACTTTCTTGCTTTCAATTGCTTCTAGCTTCAGGCTTGGAGGTATGATGGCTATGGAGGAAGTGTGGAAGATGGTGGGCTACATCCCTTGGTTGGTATGGCTGAATATGAGAGAATAAATGGTGAAAAATACACTAAACACACTTAAGTAGTCTTAACCTTGCTTTATGTCATTTTCCTTGCTATAAGACCATCATTTATTAACCTTAATTTATTGCCCCACATTTGAATTCAATATCCCTTGCCTTAGCTACCCTCCCTAGTGTGGGATAACCCCATAATTTGACCATTTGACTTAAGTCAAAGACATACACATCTTAAGGCCTACACTAGAACACTTAGGTCCTTTATGCCTTTTTGTGTTTTCTTTGTCCTTAGTTTTCTTCCATAAGCAATTTGGTCCTCCAATAGCACTTTCATACCATTCATATCCTTCTCATAATTCTCCAAATCTCTTTTTGTGAAATTTTTGAAAATGAGTATCTGAATTTCCAAAATCTTATAGAAAAGTTCATAGGTTGCTTGACAAACAAGCAATCCTTAGGCTTTTCTTGGGGGAAAGGTAACCAACTTGGAACACTTTGAAGGAGATGTTGATCATGCCTTTTACCCTCCATACTTCAATCACTATGATGAGAATTACACAATATAATGGTTTTTGACCATTATGCCACACTTTATAATTCTCCCATTTTTGTGAGGTGGTAACAAGTAACATCTCAAAGTAGATTCACACAAATCTGGCACCGTAGTGCCAAGCTCATATTACAACACCATAGTGTAGGGTTTTACGAGGCAAACAAGCATAGTGAAATATAACTGAAACCCTCTAGGATCCAAGTAAAACAGAGTAAACCGGGTGTTCGAAATTTTCATACCTAACTTGGTTGGGAATTTTCACCCAATTGTTGAGTTGAATCACAAAACTTGAATAGTTGACATGTTCAAGCTCTCTACAATATCCGCACAAGCCTTTCAGGATCACCATGTGTCCACCACGTCCTGGCAGATGTGTTTACCTTGCGCCCACAGTACTAGCTTGTGTCCTTCATGGAATGGCAAGAGAAGAGTGCTGCTGGTCTTCAAAACTCTTCTGATTTTGTCTTTGTGGGAGGCTAGGGCAAGAGCTACAAAATTCACACTATATGATGTATTTATAGTTAGACTCAATTCCCAAGCCTAATGGGTTTCAAAGCCCTAATCCAATTACGTTTTAATTTCAGGCTTAATAATGGCTCAACTTTTGGGCCAATTATTAATACAAAATTATCATGAAACCATAACCCATATAAATTAGCCCATGCACTCCAATAATCCAAATAGGCTTTATGTGTGCAACACAATAGGCTCTTACGATGTTGGTAATGATCATAAATCACATTTATGATCATAGGCAATGAGCAGTGTTTAGCAACACATCATTATTACCCAAGTGACAAGATACTCGGTGATTCGACTAAACCTGTATGATCATTATCCATATATGCCATTATCCCTTCTCCAAGATATCAAGACTAAGCACGAGACATGGAATATGTCACTCTCATATAGCCCAATCTTTGGTTTCTTGATTCCCGAGTGGATGAACTTAAACTGATGACATTTATATCGTATATCAAGTCATCTAAGCTTGGCCATGCATTTTCTTAGTCCCACTCTATCAAAGGGCCCAAAGATATCACTCCCATTACATAGGATGGACAAATGCCATCTTGATCATACAAAATCCTCTACATGATATGTGGCATACCCAATGACGTCCTTCAAGTTCACTCAGTTATCAGCAACAAAGGGAAGTATCAAAGTATGTGACTCACATTTAGGGAACCTTGATGACCTTAGGTCAAAAGACTGCATATACCATGATCACCATGAGAATCACTTATGACACTCATATAATGATCCATGTAGCGTTCTCATGGTGGGTCGGTCCAGTACACAAGTTCTCCAACTTGTACCCATATGTAGACTACCTATCTCATATTAGTCTCCACATATGCTAGTCGTTATGCATTATTGTAACCCAGTCCACAATAACACTAGACCAAGAACATTTAAGAATACTATTATTCTAGGGTTATAATTATGTTTGATTATGTCACATAGAAAACATATAACAAGCAAAATTTTTGGATTAATGGCTTAATAAAATATCATGACTCAAAGTGCAAAATACAATCATCTCATGATTGGCTTTTGGGCACAACACTAACACATAGTTACTTCAAAACTTGGAAAAAAAGGGTGTTTTTGGTTTGTAATTGGTTCCTAAAAATCCTAGGCATGTTCCTAAGGGTGGTTCAAGATTTAAATTGGAAATGGAATGAAGAACAGGTGACAAATGGCTCAAATGAAGCAAGGGGAAGATGGTTTGTGCACAATCAAACCATGTGTGCCCGTAAGGGTATTTTGGTATTGTAGTTAAGGTTTGTAGTCTTCCCTACAGTAGTTTAAATGTATTAATAATGAGTAACCAATTTTTTTAAGAAAGGAGCATGGTAAACTAGCACTGGTGAACTAGAACTATAGCCTAGTCAACTAAAAATAGTGCGTATGCACTATGGCATGGTTAGTTTGGGCAACTTATCGCAAAAATTCTTGTAGTTTGGTAAGATGATTTGGGTTAGTATTTCATTGACCCTAGATTGGTTCAAGAACTACAACAACTACAAAAAGTAATGAAAACACCTAAGGGAAAATAAGGCACTACGAGGCTAATAGCGGCACATAAACAAATTTAGGAGCAATGTGAGCCATATGGGCCATTGGAATCCTAGAATGGATAATGTGGTAGCTCAGCATGGCTTGGAAGGTTGCCTGAAACCCAAGTAAGTACAAGCTACCCTAGGGAATCAAAGGGAACACTAAGATCTCTATGTAGGTAAGTAATTTAGATCTCAAGCTAAGTTACTAGAGCAGTTTGAGGGGCCTTGGATGCACAAGGTAGTTAGGCTACCTTAGTACATTCGGGACCCTAGTATGTGATAGAAAACACAAGGAAAACTTAAAGGGAGCATGATTCCTAGTAATGGCCAACTTATTAACATGTAGTAAGCATCAAGCCTAGTATCATTCAAGGTTCACCAATGAAGGTGGAGGCATAGCAACACTTGGTCACCTAGATGGGTGTTGGACCTGAAGGACTAAAGTGGGAGCCCAGTATACCTAGGGGTAAAGGCTTAGTACACCTAGTTACATAGATAGGTCTCAAACCTGAGGAGCTAGTTCGAAAACCTAGCTTGCGCAAACAAGATTGGCCATGTGATAGTTAGAG
Organism: Aquilaria yunnanensis; assembly: GCA_039654915.1. Taxonomy (NCBI): domain Eukaryota; kingdom Viridiplantae; phylum Streptophyta; class Magnoliopsida; order Malvales; family Thymelaeaceae; genus Aquilaria; species Aquilaria yunnanensis. The sequence continues at coordinate 60,794,551 of CM077593.1, forward strand.
TTGACCATAGGAAAGGTGAAAGGTTTGTAACACCTTTTGGCCTAGTCAGCTCTTATGCCAAAGGCGGTAGCATGGGACCTTAGTTCACCCAACTTGGCTTTTCCAAGTACACTTGGATTACTCATGCACATTGTATCTAAGGGGAAGTAGCTATGTGCCTAGCTAACAGCTTAGCACAGTTGGCAAACTAACACTTCGTAGAGCGAGTTAGGAGCCACAACTTGCTAGCCGTGGGAAAATGTCCTGTTGAAGGGTGAGGATCAGGAAGGGTCACAAGGGAGCCACATATATGCACATATCTTAGGCCTCAGACCATTATGAGCTCATAGTAGATTTGTGGCATTTATTGTCCATTATCCTCTAGGGTTTTATTTTGAAGGTACTCTAAAGACACCTTACTGGAAATCTATGATTCTTGCTCCTTAGTTTATGTGTGCAGGTTTGGGTTGTTCGGCTAACAACCAAAGTATGGTTGTTGATCTAGTTTAGTAGGTATAAATTATACTCATTAGTTTGCATGTTTTGGTTTATTGGATACAATTTACTGGATAAGTTTTATACTAACTATGTTAGATTAACCATAACTAGTGGTTCATCTAGAAGCATAAGATGAGGCCAAGTCTAGGGTCTATTTAAAGGTAGAGCTCATGCGGTCAACATAGTGTGGCCTGTTAGTGTTGTACCCAAAAGCCAATCATGAGATGATTATATTTTTGCACATTAATTCATGATATTTTATTAATGCATTAATCTAGCAATTATGTTGTTGTTTTGTTTCTGCGTGATGTAATAAACATAATTGTAACCCTAGAATAATGATATTCTCAAATGTCCCTGGTCTAGTATTATTGTGGAGTGGGTTACAATAATACATAACCACTAGCATATGTAGTCTACATATGCATACAAGTTGGAGAACTTGTGTACTGGATCGACCCACCATGAGAACCACTACATGGATCGTTATATGAGTGTCATAAGTGATTCCTATAGTGATCATGGTATATGTAGTCCTTTGACCTAAGATCAACAAGGTTCCTTACATGTGAGTCACATACTTTGATGCTTCCCTTTGTTGCTCGTAACTAATTGAACTTGGAGGAGGTCATTGGGTATGTCACATATCATGCGGAGGGATTTGTATGATCAAGATGGGATTTGTCCCTCCTATGTAATGGGAGTGATACCTTTGGGCCCCTTGGTAAAGTGAGACTTAGAAAATGCATGGCCATGCTTGGATGAGTTTATATACAATATCAATGTCATCAGTTTAAGTTAGTCTACTCAATAATCAAGAAACCAAAGATTGGTCTATATGAGAGTGACACATTCTATGTCTCGGGCCTATTCTTGATATCTTGGACAAAGGGACAATGGCATATATGGGTAATGATAATAAAGGTTTCATCAAATCACTGACAATCTTGTCACTTGGGTAGCAATGATGTGTTGCTAGACACCACTCATTACTTATGATCATAAATGTAATTTATGATTATTTCCACCGTGGTAAGAGCCTACTGGGTCACACATATAGAGCTATTTGGATTATTAGAGTGCATGGGCTAAAGATTTTGGGTTATGGTTTCATAATAATTTGGGTTAATAATGGGCCCAAAAGTTGAGCCATTATTAAGCCCGAAATTAAAGCCTAATTGGATTAGGGCTTTAAAACCCATTAGGACTACAAGTTGAGCTTCACTATAAATACAACTTTTAGTGAGAAATTCGAAGCTTTTTGCCTTAGCCTCCCAAAGAGGACAGCCGCACTCTTCTCTTCCAATTCTTTGGAGGACGCAAGTAGCATAGTGAGCATAAGAGAAACGCACCTGCCGAGATATGGTGGAAGCTGGTGATCTCGAGAAGCTCATGTGGATACCATAAAGATCTTGAACATGTCAACTTTTTAGGTTTTTGTGATTCGACTCTACAAGGCGAAATATCTCAACCAAATTAGGTATGAAAATTTTTGAACACCTGATTTACCCCATTTCACTTGGATCCTGGAGGGTTTTGGTTAATTTCTACTACGCTTGTTTGGCTCCCAAAACTCTACATGGCCATCTTAGTCGGTTATGCTTGAGTACATAGTTGTACTAGATGCCTCTAGCAATATTGGTTAGTTTTGTGTTTTGGTTTATAATTCATGTACATAATTGATTAAGGTACATAGGGTTGATCCTCGTAGAAAATGTGTTTATGGCTTTAACTAGTTTTGTAATTGTTTTAAGTGTAGTACAACCAATGTTTTGAATGTCATACTTTAAGTTTAAATTTCCATCCCAAAGCTACTCATGCATTATTTAATGCTAGTATCTAGGTTAGTAAGCTTAGGTCAGGTGCATTAGTTTTGATCATAAGAAAATAAACCAATAACTATGAACCAAAACTCAAGAATGCCTTGAATTCCTAGTGATCTTGGGTAGCACGTAGCCACAGGTAGCCTAGAGCTGCCACAGTTGGTATCAGAGTCACATTTGTCAAGAGGCATAGGTAACTAAGATAGTAATGGGCCAATGTTCTAGAACATAGTTAGTGGTAACTAATAAATTGTGTACTACAGTGTTGTGCTTGACAGGTAAACATGGTGAACTCGTGGGCAATTGTGATGGTCTAGAACTAAAGGATGTTCTTGAAAGGCCTGTTGGTGGCAACAGGTGGCTAGTGTAATGTAAGGCTTCAACCATTCAGTAGCTGTAAGGTATTTTTGTTGAAAAATTTGGCATCAGTTTACTGGCATACTTGTTGCTTTGGTTGCGAGGTAGTGGTTTCTTAAGACCCACTTCCTTGTTATGGAACCGTAAGTAAAGGCATAAAGTCCTTAGATTGGATGAGCTAAAAAGGGTTCCATAGGTTGAATCCCTTCCTTGGGTTAGCAAAGTTGGCCTAGGTTGTAACAATAAATATTACGTTATATCTGTTAGTGTTGTGCCCAAAAGTCAATCATGAGATGATTGTATTTTTTGCACACTGAGTCATGATATTTTATTAAGGCATCAATCCAGCAATTTTGTTTGTTGTTTTCTTTCTACGTAACATAATAAACATAATTGTAACCCTAGAATAATGATATTCTCAAACATCCCTGGTCTAGTATTATTATGGAGCAGGTTGCAATAATACATAATGACTAGCATATGTGGAGACTAATATGAGATATATAGTCTACATATGGGTACAAGTTGGAGAACTTGTGTATTGGACCGACCCACCATGACAACACTACATGGATCGTTATATGAGTGTCATAAGTGATTCTCATAGTGATCATGGTTTATGTAGTCCTTTGACTGAAGGTCATCAAGGTTCCTTACATGTGAGTCACACACTTTGATACTTTCCTTTGTTGCTCATAAATGAGTGAACTTGAAGGAGGTCATTGGGTATGTCACATATCATACAGAGGGATTTGTATGATCAAGATGGGATTTATCCCTCCTATGTAACAGGAGTGATATCTTCGGGCCCCTTGATAAAGTGAGACTTAGAAAAATGCATGGCCATGCTCGGATGAGTTGATATACGATGTCAATGTCATCAGTTTAAGTTGGTCTACTCAGTAATCAAGAAACCAAAGATTGGGCTATACGAGAGTGACACATTCCATGTCTCATGCTTAGTCTTGATATCTTGGACAAAGGGACAATGGCATATATCGATGATGATCATAAAGGTTTAGTCGAATCACTGACAATCTTGTCACTTGGGTAGCAATGATGTGTTGCTAGACACCGTTCATTACTTATGATCATAAATGTGATTTATGATCATTGCCAATGTGGTAAGAGCTTATTGGGTCGCATACATAGAGCTATTTGGATCTTTAGAGTGCATGGGCTAATTTTTTGGGTTATGGTTTCACAATAATTTCGTATTAATAATGGGCCCAAAAGTTGAGCCTTTATTAAGCCCAAAATTGAAGCCTAATTGGATTAGGGCTTTGAAACCCGTTAGGCCTGGAAGTTGAGTCTCACTGTAAATATGACTTTTAGTGAGAAATTCGTAGCTTCTTGCCCTAGCCCCCTAAAAGGACACCGCACTCTTCTCTTGCAATTCCTTGGAGGACATAAGCTAGCACTGTGAGAGTAAGAGAAACGCATCTACCGGGACATGGTGGAAGCATGGTGATCCCGAGAGGCTCGTGTGGATACCATTGAGAGCTTGAACACGTCAACTGTTTAGGTTTTGTAATTCGACTCTACAGTTGAGTGAGAGATCTCAACCGAAAATTAGGTATGAAAATTTTTGAACACTCGGTTTACCTCATTTCACTTGGATCCTGGAGGATTTTGGTTAAATTCTACTACGCTGTTTGGGTCCCGAAACCCAACAATATCGGTAAGTTCCCTAGAGTGGCCGAGTAGTAGAGCTATTCAATCAGACATCGATAAGGTGAACAGGTAAGTTTTAATTTTATTTCTAACAATTGTTTGTTGAAGGAAGCAAGGAGTACGAAACTTATCTGGAGGGTAGAGTGGATGGATGGACCTATTCATTCATTAGTTATATACCCTAGTGTAGAGCTAGTAGGGGCAAAAATGTTGTTATGTTTTCGGCTTAGCTACTAGAATGTAGTGTGAGAACCCTGGCAATGAGATGGTTTGCATGGGCTAAGGGATAGCCCAGTGACATGTCATCATCATCCTAAGGTTAAGTAGATTCCAAGGCCACCAAGATCACCGTGGGAAAGAACAAAGCTTGGCTTGTGAGGCTTGCAAACAAGTAGTGGAACAAAGTCCTAAATGGGGCCAAGCAAGTATGGTCAACACTTGTTGTTCTAGTGCCAGTATTTCATTCCCAACATAGCCCCTAGCCCAAGTTAGTGCTTAGAAAACAAAATAAGTAGTTAAGACATTCAAATATGTCTATCAAGTTTAAAACATTAAGCTATTTACTAAGTGTCTAGTGTATACTAGACTTAAGGGCTTAAGCAACCTAGGCACCTCAAAGACGCATGAAGGTTCAACTCCTATACACCGGGGCACAACGGAGGAGTGCTAGGGCGTGCCTAGACCCTGCCAGGACACATGGGCATGTAGGACACAAGCAACACCAAATTTGTTATGCACACCAATTTTTTTTATTACTCATCTAAAACAAACTAGGCACCTAGATGGATTTCAGGCCAAAATCATCACAAACATGATTCATTGAACATGTACATATGCATGGAAACCAAAACACCAGCTCAAGTTTTGAAAACATAACTTTGCATTGTATGGCACACACACACAAGCATCAGTAGGCCTACCATTGGCCATGCTAGTACACATAACATCCGAAAATGCCTATACACACATTAGTGCACTTAACTACATCCAAAATAGTTCTAATACAACATAAGCATGTACATCCATCTTAAAACATGTTCAAGTTATACACACATAAGTCTTGGTGAGCCTACTATAGCCCAGCTATACATGTAAATACCTGAGACTTTCATATACATGAACATCCATACAAAACACAACATATGTACATCCTATGCATATCCATCATTAATAAAGCTTGTTACCACAACTCCAAATGCATAAGACCTACAAACAATGGACTTCCACACATTAGCCAACTACACAAGTTATCCATGACACTAAGAATATTGAGTCAAAAACTTCAGACTAACATATTCCCTTACCAAACCCGAAAGAGTACGAACCACTCTTAGCTTCCTTACTTCTCAAACAAACCTTTCCCTATAACATAAAGAAGTAGGGCAATGAGTTTTCAACTTAGTAAGGATTCCAATGGCCTCCAAGGCCTAACATAGATTAAGCATTAAGCTTAACCGAAGCTATATTCCAAGTACCTACACTCAAAGACAAGAAAACACAAAGCAACTCATAAATATATACATAAAAAGTAAGCAATATAAGGGGGGTTAGCATGTACAATCAATCATAGAAGCACACAAATACACACACAGCACTAACACCGGCCAAAAGGGCCTAGCAAGCATGGTTCCCTATCCATATCAATTCGGTTAACCACCTAGCTTTTCCTATACTAATTTGAGAGCTCACTAGAATAGGAATTGAGTTGGCCTTCTCAATTCCTAGCCCTAATACTTTCCATACTTAGCTAATCAGCATCATACATATGGTTCCTGATGCAACTATAGCCCACACGGTTTTTTAGGAACCTTTGGCTTCAACATCCATAACATAAGCACCTAATAATCACTAAAACAATAGAATCCAACTATGAATCTGAGTGAATACATACAATCCCTACCTTCTTTAGCAACACTTGTTGCCGAAAGCTTCATAAGCCCAATTGGTTCTCTTTCTAGCTCTTAGTGGTGAAAAGCTTCTTCTTCGGCCCAAATTAGGCATGAAATCATCAACTCCCATAAACTCCCATTTGATTCTAGCTTCAGTTTGGTCCTAGAAGCTCAAGAACATAATGGAACCTTCAAAATTTGACCTCAAGCCTTCATCCATGGAGTTTGTAACCAGTTAGAGATGAAAAAAGTGAGTGGTTGGATGAGGCCAAATGGTGTTAAAATGGTTTAACGCTAGATTAAGGAAGCTTAAATGTTTGCATGGAGCACTTGAGGCAATACATAAAAGATTCCTTTACTTAAGCCATGTGATAGACTTGGAATTAAGTCCCTCAATCTTTCAAATCATCATAAGCATCTCTTTCTTATTAGCAAGTCACTTTTGAATCCGAAAGTGCTTGACATTCAAACCACTCCCCAATTTCCACCGAACCTAAACTTTCTTAGTTCTATAAGCTCAAAACTAAGGTTCCCCATACATTTTTTGAAACCTTGGACCACATAGCCCATGGCTAAAGCAATTATAGTTTTGAAGGCATTATAACCTCCCCTCCTTAAGAAATTTGGTCCTCCAAATTTTCTAGAAGTTTAGACAACACACTTGGATAGTTCTTAATCATTTCAGCTTCAACTTCCTATGTGGCTTATTCCTCTGAGTGATTTGTCCATTGGACTTTAACCATAGGTATCCATCTACTCCTAAGCTTCTTAGTCTCTTTTGCTGATATGTGAATTGGCTCTTCCTCATAGGTGAGGTTTGGAGCTATAGGAACACTAGTGGCATGAATTACTTGCTTAGGATCCAAGATACATTTCTTCAATAGTCTTGCATGAAATGTATCATGCACATGTCCCTGCTTAAGAGGTGGCTCTAGCTTGTGGGCTACATTTCCAACTCTTGCCATTATTGGGTATGGTCCTACATACCTTGGGGCTAACTTCACTTTCTTGCGAAATCTCATCACCCCTTTTATGGGTGATACCTTTAACCACATCCAATCTCCTACTTAGAACTCAAGGCCCCTTTTCCTCTTTTGGCTGGCATAGGACTCTTTTTTATTGTTGCTAGCTTTAATCATTTCTTCGATTACCTTAATCTTCCTAGTAGTTTCTCTTATGAGTTTTGGGATTATTTCCAACTTATCTCCAAGTTCATGCTAACAATGTGGGGTTATGCATATTTTGCCATAGAGTGCTTCATACAGTGCCATGCCAATCATTGAATGATGGCTGGTGTTGTAGGAAAATTCCACTGAAGGCAAGTTTTCATCCCATTCTCCTTGGAAGTCTATACATAACACCCCATCATGTGCTCCAATACTTGTATAGCTCTTTCACTTTGTCCATCTGTTTGAGGTTGGTATGCTGAGCTAAACTTCAGTTTGGTGCCTAATGCATGGTATAAGGACCTCCAGAACCTAGATACAAACCTAAGGTCTTTATCCAAGACAATGTGTTCTAGTATACCATGCAACCTTATTATCTCTCTAATTTAGAGCTAAGCAAACTTATCTAAAGAATCAGTGGGCTGCCTTAGTCAATCTATCCACTATGACATAAATAACATTGTGCTTTCTTCTGGTTTAGGCAAGCTTTGAATCTTACCCCAAGGCCTCTGGTGCTCAACCTTTACTTGTTGCCAAGTCATGCACTTAGCTACATAAAGCACCTATCTAGTGCTTCATGTATGGCCACTAGAAATGCGATCTTAAATCTTTGTACATATTTTGAGCTCCAGGATGCATTCTTACCAAGCTGGAGTGGGCTTCCTCTAGGATTTGTTGCTTAAGCCCATACTTACTAGGCACATAAATCCTATCTTATAAGTACAACATTCCCTGGCTAAAAGAGAATCCTCGGTATAAGTTCCCCTATTTCTACCAACATAGCTTACGAAGCTCCTCTTCTTGCAACTGTACTTCCTTAATTAGGTCTATCCACTTTGACCTAATGGTTAAAACCTTTACTTGGTTTATTGTGTACTACCTTCACTCTCAAGCTAACATAGTTAAACTAAGTACCTCTACTGCTATAGGCTCCCTAGTGGCTTTAAGTACACCTATGTACTTTCTGCTGAGAGCATCAACTACTACAATAGCTTTGCTGACTGTATAATCAATGATGCACTCAAAATCCTTCAATTACTCAAGCTATTTTCTCTACCTCATGTTCCAGCCTTTCTGTGTACATAGATACTTTAGTCTATTGTGGTCCGTGGAGACTTGAAAATTGCTTCCTAAAAAGCAGTGTCTCCACTTCTTAAATGTTACCACCTCACAAAAATAGGAGAATTACAAAGTGTGGCAGAATGGTCCAAAAGTATTATATTGTGTAATTCTCACCATAGTGATTGAAGTGTGTGGGCAAAAGGGCAAGATCAAAACCTCTTTAAAATCATTTTAAGTTGGTAACTTGGGCCCCAAGAAAAGCCTTAAGGATTGCTTGTTTGTCAAGCAACCTATGGACTTTTCTATAAGATTTTGGAAATTTGGGTACTTAATTGCAAAACTTCCACAAAAGAGATTTGGAGAGTTATGAAAAGGATATGAATGGTATGAAAGTGCTTTTGGGGGACCAAATTGCTTATGGAAGACAACTAAAGACAAAGAAAATACAAAAAGGCATAAAGGGCCTAAGTGTTCTAATGTAGGCCTTAAGATGTGTATGTCTTAGACTTAAGTCAAATGGTGAAATTGTGGGGTTATCCCATGCTAGGGAGGGCAACTAAGGCATGGAATGAGGAAGTAAAATGTGGGCCAAGAAATTAAGGTTAATAAACCATAGTCTTGTAACAAGGAAAAGGACGTAAAGTATGGTTAAGACTAGTTAAGTGTGTTTGTGCACTTAAGACCATTTAAAGTCCATCTTGGTCATTATCTCTCCACAATTTTGGCCTCCACTAGCAAAAAGAAACTCAACCCTCTCCTTCACACTTCCTCCATAGCCACCATATGTTCAAACTTAAAGCTACTTGAAATTGAAGGTAAAAGGAAGCAATTAGACGCAAACTAGAGCTATTGCGTGCGTGCTTCAAGGATCAAGCTTAAAATTTGGCTGACCCATCTTGGTAAGCATTTTTTTCCTCTCATGAATTGTTTACTGTATTTTGCATTGTGTTTTGTTTTATTTTAGTGTGTTTTGATTCAAGTGATATCACGGGTTACATTTTACCTTAAGACTATAAGTGTTCTCCTTACTAAGTTTCACAATGAAACTTACTCCCTTCAAATCTGCCCATTTCAGGTCCAGTAGAAAGATCACATTCAAACTGACCATTTTGGTTTGATTTTTGATATGAAAATTTAGGAACATGAAATTCCATGTATCTAGTTGTGATCTAGAAATTTTGGTGATTTTAGGACCATATTTGGTATTTTTAGTGATGGTGCTAACTGTACTGTGCACCAGTTGTCCAGCATCCTGTTTCTGGAGTGGATTGTGTCTAAAGCTCTCATGTAACTTGGGTTCATGTTTTAGCTCACTTAAGGTCATTATGTAGTGCATGGATGCATTTAAATGTAATAGATTTGAATTTAAAACATGTATGTGAACATTTGAGGACTGTTTTGCTATGTATGTAAATGTGGTGCACAAACTGTCTAAGTGTGAATGGTAGGTTGCATGTTTGTAAATTCTGTTTGGGCCACATAAAGTTTCTAGATGCAAGAACATGTAATTCCTATGTGCATTGGACATGTATGGGATAGCCTTGGAGGGCTTACCCCTTGTGAATGAAGTGTTTGCACACTTATGAACTTTCGTATGGCCAAAATGGTCATAAAGTGACCAGAATTTTGACCCTGCACCTAAAGTTTAATGTCTCCCGGTGTAAAAATAATATTGGTATGAAATTTTGACCACATCTATAGAACATATCGAGGTTTCACTGGGATTTGAAATTTCTAAATTTGGAGGACTGTAGCCAAAGATATGATGTTGCAAAGTTGGCTAAGTTACTGTTCATTTTATCAAAATTTTGTAACCAACTTAAAAAATCCACAACTTGGTCCATAGGTGGGCTATTGATGTAAAACAAAATTCCTTGGTTTAACTAAAGACTGTAATTGATAATGAAGCAAATAAAACATGGGGTTACATAGCTAGATTAATAGACTTTTCCTAGAAGAAGTTTCGGGTGCAGTGGCTGGTCAATTACACCTAATAAGATTGCCTAATGTGTGGTAGGCAAAATTAAGAATTGTGCTAGTGTTTTCCTTCGTTCTTGCCATCATGTGCATAAAATGTGAATGTGTGTAATGGTTGCACCAATATGCATGCATTTATATAGTGCCCAAGAGGGCCACATGGGTATGCACACTAAGGGTATTGTTCTGATGGCCTACAGAACATATAAATCTTGAGAGTTTTAAATGCACAATTTTGGCAACATAACTAGACTATCCCAGAGTGTGTAACATTAAAAGAAAAGATCACTACTACTAACTCTAGATCATGCACTAGATAACTCTTCTCATCAGGTCTAAACTACCTTGATCCATAGGCTATTGCTTGTTTCCCGTGCATTAACACTCAGCCTAGCCCTACCTGAGGAGAAATTGTATACACTTCATACTCCATAGTAAGTTCTGGTAGTACCAGTATTGGGGTTGTATACAATTCATACACTTGAGTTCTTAGAAACTAGCCTCACTCTAGTCGTCCCACTCAAACTTCTGATCTTTCCTTGTCAACTAATTTAATGGGGTTGTTATTATAGAAAATTTTGGCACAAATCTCCTCTAATAACCAGCAAGCCCTAGGAAGCTTCTTATTTCCCTCACATTCTATGTAATGGGCCTCTAAGTATTAGACCAGTGATGGTCTAGTAAGGCTTGGTTACAAGCTAAGCAATCCCTTACCAAATATTTATTATGCATTTCAAGCAAGTAGGAAGGGTTAGAGAGGTTCCCCAAACACGATTGCCACCTAAGTGCCATGAAGGGAAATTTGGAAATTTTGTCCTAGGTAAGGAGTAAAGCTATAATTATGGTATACTCAAGGTATTTAAGGTGTAAATGACCCATTAGATTAAGATCATAATCTTCAAAGTTCATTAGAACCATAGAACCAAGGGTAAGGACCTAAATTGCACTAAGTGTTATTTTGGGGACTTGTTGTGCTTTATATGCACAGATGGCCTAGAAACCTAGCTTGGGGCTTAGTTGGAATTATGGAGCTCTTATTTGTAACCCCAAGTGGTGACATAAATTGGCTAGAGGGGTCAAAGTAAGAGTAAACAAAGCTTAAGGGCAAGTTTGGACAAGGAGCAAAAGTTGCAGTAGGGATGAGGTTGTATTAGACTTATGTTAGAGTTAAAGAATGGGCACTATTCACCATCCCTAACCTCTCATTCTTGTCTCTCTCTCTCTTTTTACCTCCATTAGAGCATATAATCACGCTTTCAAATGAGCATTTCTTGGTAAATCAAGAGCCCCGAAGCAAGTATATCAAAGCCTAAGCTAGGCGGAGATCATGGGAGGTGTAATTTGAAGTTTTGAAGGAGTTCTACCTTAAGAACTCTAGGTAGGTCAAAACCCAGAAAATTTCCTTGGTTCTAAGTTGTTTATAGCTTGTAAATGGTCTTGATTTAGCTTCCTTGGTGCCCATTTATAAAGGAAACTTGATTGGAACCTAGGAAATCCTTAATGGATCCTTTAAAGCTTATGTGGATTTACTTGTTTGATTCTTACATAATTGTGTTTAAGGTTAGGGGATTTCTTGTTTTCTATGTTTTTTTAATGCATTTCTATCATATTTGACCTTGTGGATGAGTAATTTCAAGCCTAGAAGTGATTAGAATAAAGTTTGGGTCAATTAAGCATAGATTTCATGAAGTTGAATGATGTTGGAGAACTCTGGGTGCCTAGGACCCAAAAGAATTCATATCCTAGCCATGCCCCAGAGGTCTAGGTGCTAGGATGCTCATTTCTAGATAGCTTCAAGTCAACTATGGCACCGTGGTGCCAGTCTCGCACTGCAGCGCCACAGTTTCTTCAGAACTCATCCAAATAGGTTGTTTTTGGTTTCTAATTAGTTCTTAAACATCAGAGACATGTTCCTAAGTATGGTACATGATTTAAAATGGAAATAAAATCAAGAACAAGTGAGAATTTGATCAAAAGAAACAAGGGAAGATGGTATGTACACAATTGAACCATTTGTGTTTCTAAGGGTATTTTAGTGCTTTAGTTTAGGCTTGTAGTCATCCCTAAGGTAGTTTAAATGCATTAATAGTGAGTAACCAAGTAATTTATGAAAGAAGCATGGTGAACTAGGAATGGTGAACAAGAATTGTGGCCTAGGCAACTAAGGGAAGTGCATGTGCACTAACGCACAGTTAGTGTGGGTAACTTGTGGCAGAACTTCTTGTAGATTGGTAAGATGATTTGGGCTAGTATTTCATTGGACCTAGATTGGTTCGAGACCTACAAGAACTAAAAAGAGTCAATGAAATCACCTATGGGCCAAAGAACGCACTATGAGGCTAATAGGGGCACATAAGTGCATTTGGGCATAATGTGATCTTTAGGGCCCATGGGAAGCCTAGATTGGGTAATGTGGGAGCTTGGCATGGCTTGGAAAGTTGCTTAATACCTAAGTAAGTACAAGCTACCCTAAGGAATCAAAAGGAACACTAAGAGCTCTAAGTAGGTAAGTGACTTAGCACTAAAGCTAAGATACTTGGGCACATTGAGGGGATTTGAGGAGCAATGTAGTTAAGCAAACTTAGTGCATTTAGGACCTTAATATGTGGTAGGAAACACAAGGAGCACATAAAGCAAGGATGATTCCTAGTTATGGACAACTCATTAAAGTGTAGTAAGTGCCAAGCCTAGCATTATACAAGGTTCAACAAGGAAGGTAGAGGCTTAGTAACAATTGGTCATGTTACCCATTCTGAGGTAATCCAATTATGGTGCCAAAATTGTACATTTAAACTCCCAAGATTGGTGTGTCATGTGGGTCATCAGAGCAACACCCCTAGTGTACATACTTAAGTGACCCACTTGAGCACTATGTAAATATATGCATACTGGTCTAACCATAACACACATATTTACATTTATGCACAGTATGGTAGCTAAGAAGGAAAACACTGGCACAAGTCTTAGTTTTCGGTTCCACAAATTAAGCATTCTTACTAGGTTCAAAAATTCCAGCTACTATACCCAAATTTCCTCAAACAAACTGTATTAATCTAGCCATGTAACCCATTTTTTCTTCACTCCATTATCAAGTATAGACCTAGAGAAAACCAAGGAATTTTTTTACATCACTAGCCCACATATGGACCAAGTTATGGATTCTTTAAGTTGGTTACAAAATTCTGACCAAATGAACAGTAAGTTGGCCAACTTTGTAACATCACATCTTTGCATACAGAGCTCCAAATTCATAAAGTCCAATCCCAGTCCAACCTCTAGATGTGCTTAAGGTATGTTGAAATTTCTATACCAATATTCCTTCTATAGAGAAAGATATAGAACTTTAAGTGCAAAGTCAAAATTCTAGTCACTTTATGACCATTTTGCCCATACAAAATTTCGTAAGTGTGCAAACACTTCATTCACAAGGGGAAAGCCCTCCAAGGCTACCCTATATATGTCCAATATAATTGGGAAACAAATTTTCTTGCATCCAACAACTTTATGTGCCGAAACAGAATTTACAAGTAAGAAGCCTATCATTCACACTTAGGGAGCTTTGCACCACATCACCTAGATAGCCAAAACATTACTCAAATGTTCACATACTTGTCTCATTTTACATACACTACATGAAAATGCATACATTCACTACGTAATGGTCTTAACTTAGTTAAATATGCACCCTAATTTACTAAAGCACCTGAGACACAATGGACTTCAGAATAAGAAGCTGGACAGCTGTGCATGACACAATAAGCACCATCACTAAAAATACAAAATGTGCTCCTAATATCAAAAGAAATTTCTAGATCAAAACTAGACACAAGGAAGTTCATGTACCTAAAATTTCATATCAGAACTCAAGTGAAAAAGGTTAGTTTGATGTGATCTTTCTGTTGAACTTGAAATGACAAAATTGAGGTGAGTAAGTTTAATTGGGAAGCTTAGTAACGGTAACACTTGGATTCAATAGGCAATGCAACCATCATCAAAACCTAAATCCAAAGGCATTAAAACACAAAAGCACAAAGAATATATACAAAATATAGCAACCAAATGCAGCAGCCATTCACAACCGGCAAACACATGAAATGTGGCAGAAACATATACCTTAGGTTTGTCAATAAAACACATTATAAACATAACCAAATCACTATGGCAGCCCTCCTTAGGCTAATTCTTGCTCTTAGGGGGATTTTAACACTAGTTAGTACTAACTTTTGGGTCTAGAAACCCTTATTTCATTTCCATCTTTGTGCACTTCACACTAGGTCACAAAACCTTCAATAAGTGCACTCCCCTCACTATGCTTGGTTCATCAAGCTCATGGTGTTAGTGTTGTGCCCAAAAGCCAATCATGAGATGATTGTATTTTTGCACATTGAGTCATGATATTTTATTGACGCATTAATCCAGCAATTATGTTAGTTTTTTTGTTTCTGCATAACGTAATAAACATAATAGTAACCCTAGAATAATGATATTCTTAAACGTCCCTAGTATAGTATTATTGTGGAGCGGGTTGCAATAATACATAATGACTAGCATGTTGGGTTTCGGGAGCCAAACAGCGCAGCGGAATTTAACCGAAACCCTCCAGGATCCAAGTGAAACGGGGTAAACCGGGTGTTCGAAAATTTCATACCTAATTTTCGGTTGAGATCTCTCACTCAACTGTAGAGTCGAATCACAAAACCTGAACAGTTGACGTGTTCAGGCTCTCTATGGTATCCACACGAGCCTCTCGGGATCACAACGCTTCCACCACGTCCCGGCAGATGCGTTTCTCTTGTGCTCGCAGTGCTAGCTTGCGTCTTCCAAGGAATTGCAAGAGAAGAGTGCAGCTGTCCTTTTGGGAGGCTAGGGCAAGGAGACCTGTGAATTTCTCACTTAAAAGTTGTATTTATAGTGAGACTCAACTTCCAGGCCTAATGGGTTTCAAAGCCCTAATCCAATTAGGATTTAATTTAGGGCTTAATAATGGCTCAACTCCTTGGCCCATTATTAATACGAAATTAAAGTGAAACCATAACCCAAATAATTAGCCCATGCACTCTAATGATCCAAATAACTCTATGTGTGCGACCTAATAGGCTCTTGCCATGTTGGCAATGATCATAAATCACATTTATGATCATAAGCAATGAGCGGTGTCTAGCAACACATCATTGCTACCCAAGTGACAAGATTGTCGGTGAATCGACTAAACCTTTATGATCATCACCGATATATGCCATTGTCCCTTTGTCCAAGATATCAAGACTAAGCACAAGACATGGAATGTGTCACTCTCGTACAGCCCAATCTTTGGTTTCTTGATTACCGAGTAGACCAACTTAAACTGACGACATTGATATCATATATCAACTCATTGGAGCATGGCCATGCATTTTCTAAGTCTCACTCTATGAAGGGGACCAAAGATATCACTCCTGTTACATAGGAGGGACAAATCCCATCTTGATCATACAAATCCCTCCGCATGATATGTGACATACCCAATGACCTCCTTCAAGTTCAGTCAGTTACGAGGAACAAAGGAAAGTATCAAAGTATGTGACTCACATGTAGGGAACCTTGCTGATCTTAGGTCGAAGGACTACATATACCATGATCACTATGAGAATCACTTATGACACTCATATAACGATCCATGAAGTGTTCTCATGGTGGGTCGGTCCAGTAGACAAGTTCTCGAACTTGTACCCATATGTAGACTACATATCTCATATTAGTCTCCACATATGCTAGTCATTATGTATTATTGCAACCCGCTCCACAATAATACTAGACTAGGGACGTTTAAGAATATTATTATTCTAGGCTTACAATTATGTTTATTACGTTACGCAGAAACAAAACAACAAACAAAATTGCTGGATTAATGCCTCAATAAAATATCATGACTCAATGTGCAAAAAATACAATCATCTCATGATTGGCCTTTTGGGCACAATACTAACATAGCGTATGTGGAGACTAATATGAGATATGTAGTCTACATATGGGTACAAGTTGGAGAACTTGTGTACTGGACCGACCCACCATGAGAACACTTCACGGATCGTTATATGAGTGTCATAAGTATTCTCATAGTGATCATGGTATATGTAGTCCTTCGACCTAAGCTCATCAAAGTTCCCTACATGTGAGTCACATACTTTGATACTTTCCTTTGTTGCTCGTAACTGAGTGAACTTGAAGGAGGTGATCGGGTATGTCACATACCATGCAGAGGGATTTGTATGATCAAGATGGGATTTGTCCCTCCTATGTAACAAGAGTGATATCTTCGAGCCCCTTCATAGAGTAAAACCCCGAAAATCCATGGCCATGCTCGGATGAGTTGATATATGATATCAATGTCATCAGTTTAAGTTGGTCTACACGGTAATCAAGAAACCAAAGATTGGGCTATACGAGAGTAACACATTCCATGTCTCATGCTTAGTCTTGATATCTTGGACAAAGGGACAATGGCATATATCGGTGATGATCATAAAGGTTTAGTCGAATCATCGACAATCTTGTCACTTGGGTAGCAATGATGTGTTGTTAGACACCGCTCATTGCTTATGATCATAAATGTGATTTATGATCATTGCCAACATGGGAAGAGCGTATTGGGTCACACACATAGAGCTATTTGGATCATTAGAGTGCATGGGCTAATAATTTGGGTTTTTGTTTCACAATAATTTCATATTAATAATGGGCCCAATAGTTGAGCCATTATTAAGCCCGAAATTAAAGCCTAATTGGATTAGGGTTTTGAAACCCATTAGGCCTGGAAGTTGAGTCTCACTATAAATACAACTTCTACTGAGAAATTTGCAGGTCTCCTTGCCCTAACCTCTCAAAAGGACAGCCGCACTCTTCTCTTGCAATTCCTTGGAGGATGCAAGCTAGCACTGCGAGCGCAAGAGAAATGCGTCTGCTAGGACGTGGTGGAAGCGTGGTGATCCCGAGAAGCTCGTGTCGATACTATAGATAGCCTGAACACGTCAACTATTCAGATTTTGTGATTCGACTCTATAGTTGAGTGAGAGATCTCAACCGAAAATTAGGTATGAAAATTTTTGAACACCCAGTTTACCCCGTTTCACTTGGATCCTGGAGGGTTTCGGTTAAATTTCGTTGTGTTGTTTGGCTCCCGAAACCCAACAGTTGTATCAGATCAACTGGTGAAACCCTAAATTGGGATTGAGTGTTGAATCGCATGATGCTATGTGTTCGGTTGCTGTTCGGCCATGATTAATTAGATTGATTCATGATGCATGAAAGCAGAACTCGTAATGAACATATGAGATATATGAAAAAATGAAACAAATTGGTTAATGAGATTAACCCGAAATTGATAGGTATGAGATACCTATATGGATTAGGATTCTTGCAATAGTTGCAAAACCCTAGCTTTGTTTGAATTCGGCCTGTTCGGGCACCAAAAGCTGACCGGCCAGCAGGACCACCGTATGCGAAGTGCCATATAAATAAAAACTGGTTAATCAACGCATGAAAATTGGCATGCATCTTTGTTGAATGAGATTTGACGTGATATGCTAATTGGTGTTTGAAGCATGGTGCATGGTTATAGCCCTTGATTGGTTGTACTTGTAAATACGGCCTGCGAGTCGTGCCTTTTCTTATCACTCTCATTGTACATTCTCTTCTCACCTTACTCCCCTCGAATGTAACTCGAGGTTTCTATTATTGATGTAATGGAGCATTATGGGATCATCCAAGGTGGTATGTCCAAGGATCATCCAAGGAGATATGTCCAAGGAGGTGACAACAAAAGGGCAGCTAAGAAAGGAAGAGAAGGAGCTTGTGAAGACTCTTTTCTTTTCTTAGGCTTTTATGATATTCTCATTGGCTTGAGAATATCGCATAGTTTGGGCTATAACCATGTCACGTTTACTTTCTTGAACGCATGAGATGCATGTTTTATATTTGTATGTGATGCATGTATAAGACAACCGGAGATAACAAATTGGTGAGATCAAACGAAAAATCCCTCAAACAAATATTAAGTCATTAAATGTGATGCCTTCCAAATGTTGGCACTCGTCAAGACTTTGATCAACATTAGGTGGGTTTGCCAAAGCAAAGCACCTATGTTCATCTTGGTAAGGCGTGATGGGATAATAGTGATATCCAAATTGCTAACTTTGGGTCCGACTTAACTAAGTCATCCTAATAGGATTAGGGACTTAGAGTCATAGATTTGGGCTTAAGTTCATGAGATGAACTTGGACAAATGTTGTTCACCCAACTATCCAAGAGTTGCATGGGATGCAACTGGCAAGGAGTTGCCTACCTAAATAGCTGTAACTTGAGAGAAAAGCCAAAGCTGACTCAGGTTGTGGTCAAATATGGATCTTGGCCCACTAGAATACCTTAGTGCCGAGGTGTTCCGAAATAATATCAAGGGCTATTATTTTGAGGAAAATAGTGGGAGTATCGTTTAATAAAAGTCCTTATTAAATGAATTAAAATACATGACTCTTACACTGCATATTTACTGTTGTAGATAACCATGGCACAAAACATAATGACACTTTCGTTGCGATCGATCCTTAAGAAGGAAAAACTAAATGGGACCAACTTTCTCAAATGGTACCAAAACTTGAGGATAGTCCTCAAACAAGAGAGAAAGGCTTATGTCCTAGAGCAGCCCATTCCGAATGAGCCTGCTGCCACTGCTCCAAGAGCTAAAAGGGATGCTCACAAGAGGCGTTCTGATGATGCTTTGGATGTTGCTTGCCTCATGCTTATTACCATGGAATCTGAGCTTCAGAAGCAACATGAGAACATGGGGGCGTTCGATATGATCGAACATCTCAAAATGCTTTTCCAAGAGCAAGCTAGGCATGAGAGGTTTGAGACCTCTAAGGCATTGTTTCAGTGCAAGATGTCTGTGGGAAGTCCCGTGGGCCCTCATGTGCTCAAGATGATTGGGTACATTGAGAATCTTGAGAATTTGGGATTTGCTCTTCAGAAAGAGTTGGCTATCGATGTAGTCTTGCAATCGTTGCCTGAAAGCTACAGTCAGTTCGTCATGAACTACAGCATGAACGACCTTGACAAGTCCCTTCCTGAATTGCTCAACATGTTGAGAACTGTTGAGCAAAACCTTAAGAAGGCTAAGCCCATTTTGATGGTTCAAAAGGGTAAGGGAAAAGGAAAAGCTAACAAGAAGAAGGATAAAGCTAACGGAAAGTCCAATGCTAGTTCTTCTTCAGCTGCACTGAAACCAAAGGGTGGTGTGGCAAAGGAAGGGGAGTGCTTCCATTGTAAGCAACCTGGACACTGGAAGCGCAACTGCAATCTCTATCTTGAAGAACTTGCTAAAAAAAAGGGAAGTAAGACTTCCACTTCAGGTATTCTTGTTATAGAGGCTAACTTTTCTACTTCCTCATCTTGGGTATTGGATACTAGATGTGGATCTCACATTTGTGCAAATGTGCAGGATCTAAGTAGAAGTAGAGGATTGGCCCGAGGTGAAGTGGACCTACGTGTTGGAAATGGAGCAAGGGTTGCTGCCTTAGCCATAGGGACTTATGTTCTCACTTTACCTAGTGGATTAGTTTTAGAATTAGACAACTGCTACTTTGTGCCTACTATTAGTAGAAATTTGATTTCTGTTTCTTGTTTGGACAAGAAAGGTTTTTCATTTTTAATAAAGAACAAATGTTGTTCTATTTATTTGAATGAAATCTTTTATGGTAGTGCTCAACTTAGCAATGGGTTGTATGTTCTAGACCTCAAAGATCCAATCTATAATGTGAATGCAAAGAAGGTCAGATTAAATGATTCGAACCCAACCTATCTTTGGCACTGTCGCTTGGGCCCTGTAAATGAGACCCGCATATCCGAGCTCCATAAGGATGGACTCTTGGACTCATTTGATTTTAAATCATATGAGACATGTGAGTCATGTTTGTTGGGCAAGATGAAAAAAGCCCCATTCACAAGGCAAAGTGAAAGGGCTAATGACTTACTAGGACTCATACATAGTGATGTATGTGGCCCTATGTCTATACAACCTAGCGGAGGTTTCCAATACTTCATTACCTTCAATCATGACTTCAGCAGATATGGCTATGTGTATCTTATGAGACACAAGTCAGAATCCTTTGAAAAGTTCAAAGAATTCAAGAATGAAGTAGAGAATCAACTCAGGAAGAGTATTAAAGTGCTTCAATCAGATCAAGGTGGAGAGTACTTGGATTGACAATTCCTTGACTATTTGAAGTAGTTTGGTATAGTATCACAACTCATTCCACCAGGTACACCTCAATGGAATGGTGTATCTGAAAGGAGAAATCAAACTCTGTTAGACATGGTTCGCTCTATGATGAGTCAAGCTGACCTTCCAAACTCCTTTTGGGGACATGCTCTAGAGACAGCCGCTTTTACACTAAATCGAGTTCCATCTAAATCGGTTCAAAAGACACCATACGAGATATGGAGTGGGAGGCATCCCAATTTGTCTTTTATGAAGATTTGGGGCTGTGACGCGTATGTGAAACGTCAATCCTCTGACAAACTAAGGCGCAAATCTTAAAAATGTCTTTTTGTTGGGTATCCCAAAGAAACAAAGGGTTACTATTTCTACAATCCTTCTGAGCAAAAAGTGTTTGTTGCTAGAACTGGTGTCTTTTTGGTGAAAGAGTTTATCTCTAAAAGAACTAGTGGGAGGAAAGTAGAACTTGAAGAAATTCAACAACAACAAGGAGACATCGAACCTGAAATAGAACCTGAACAAACACCGCAAGATGTTGTTCAAGAGTCTGTTCCTATAGCACAGAGCCCACGTAGGTCTGGTAGGATTCAGCGTGAGCCCGAGAGATATGGATTTCTCGTGACTCACACCGGTGATGTGATGCTCATGGATCAAGATGAGCCCATAACCTACCAACAAGCTATGTCGGGGCTTAACTCTGAGAAGTGGCTAATGTTCATGAAATCCGAGATGAAATCCGTGTATAAAAACAAAGTATGGACTTTGGTTGACCCACCTGAAGGGGTAAAAACCATAGGGTACAAATGGGTTTTCAAGAAGAAAACTGACATGGATGGTAATGTGATTACCTTTAAGGGACGATTGGTTGCGAAAGGTTTCAAGCAAATTCATGGTATTGACTATGATGACACTTTTCACCAATTGACATGCTTAAATCCATCCAAATTTTGTTTGCTATTGCTGTACACTATGATTATGAGATATGGCAAATGGATGTCAAAACTGCATTCCTAAATGGAAAGCTACTTGAGGATGTGTACATGACACAACCTGAGGGTTTTGTCACTCCTGAGAATGCCAACAAAGTGTGCAAGTTGCAAAGGTCCATTTATGGACTGAAGCAAGCTTCTCGAAGTTGGAATCTTCATTTTGATGATGCAATCAAAGAGTTTGGTTTTATCAAAAATGAAGATGAACCTTGTGTCTACAAGAAGGTTAGTGGGAGCGCTATTGTCTTCTTGGTGTTGTATGTAGATGACATACTACTCATCGGGAATGACATTCCTAAGCTACAGTCTGTGAAGACTTGGCTAGGGAAATGTTTCTCTATGAAGGACTTGGGTGAAGCAGCCTATGTGTTTGAAGATTTCAGGATCTTATGATCTTCTGATAACATACTTTTATGTTATCTACTCATGTATATGCCACATGCATATTTGTTCATTTGAATTCAACATGGATATAGGCATGCATAACATATTATATAACATATCAAGATCACATATAAGTTGTGCTAAATAAATCCTACCATGCTACTAAGAATACATGAAAATGAAACCTAACATGCTACTAAACCAAGAAAAGATGTGCACCTTTCTTCTTGGTTATCTTTAGCAAAAACACTTGAGGGAGAACTTGATCTTAGAGGAGCGCCTTGCAGCTTGAAATAGAGATGAACAATCTCTATGTAAATCCACCCAAAATGCTCTCAAGAAAGTGTTTAATATTTCAGCCTCTAAAGGAAATAGGAGGAGAACAATTTTCTCTCAAGAAAATGGAGCAAATGGAGTGCAAATTCATGCTTAAAATGGCTGGCCTCTAAAGGCTATTTATAGATGACCAAAAGGCACACCTTTACACCAAGAAAGGTGTCTTTTAAGCCAAAGAACACTTCCTTTAGCCAAGGGTTGCAATAATACATAACGACTAGCATATGTGGAGACTAATATGAGATATGTAGTCTACATATGGGTACAAGTTCAAGAAGTTGTCTACTGGACCGACCCACCATGAGAAAACTTCATGGATCATTTTTTGAGTGTCATAAGCGATTCTCATAGTGATCATGGTATATCTAGTCCTTCGACCTAAGATCATCAAGGTTCCCTACATGTGAGTCACATACTTTGATACTTTCCTTTGTTGCTCGTAACTGAGTGAACTTGAAGGAGGTCATTGGGTATGTTACATATCATGCGGAGGGATTTGTATGATCAAGATGGGATTTTTCCCTCCTATGTAATAGGAGTGATATCTTCGGGCCCCTTGATAGAGTAAGACTTCGAAAATGCATGGCCATGCTCGGATGAGTTGATATATGATATCAATGCTATCAGTTTAAGTTGGTCTACTTGGTAATCAAGAAACCAAAGATTGGGCTATATGAGAGTGACACATTCCATGTCTTGTGCTTAGTCTTGATATCTTGGACAAAGGGACAATGGCATATATCGGTGATGATCATAAAGGTTTAGTCGAATCATCGACAATCTTGTCACTTGGGTAGCAATGATGTGTTGTTAGACACCGCTCATTGCTTATGATCATAAATGTGATTTATGATGTTTGCCAACATGGGAAGAGCCTATTGGGTCGCACACATAGAGCTATTTGGATCATTAGAATGCATGGGCTAATAATTTGTGTTTTGGTTTCACAATAATTTCGTATTAATAATGTGCCCAATACTTGAGCCATTATTAAGCCCGAAATTAAAGCCTAATTGGATTAGGGTTTTGAAACCCATTAGGCCTGGAAGTTGAGTCTCACTATAAATACAACTTCTAGTGAGAAATTCGGAGGTCTTCTTGCCCTAGCCTTCCAAAAGGACAGCCGCACTCTTTCCTTGCAATTCCTTGGAGGATGTAAGCTAGCATTGCGAGCGCAAGAGAAATGCATCTGCCGGGACGTGGTGGAAGCGTAGTGATCCCGAGAGGCTCGTGTGGATACCATAGAGAGCCTGAACACGTCGACTGCTTAGGTTTTGTGATTCGACCTTATAGTTGAGTGAGAGATCTTAACCGAAAATTAGGTTTAAAATTTTTGAACACCCGGCTTAACCCGTTTCACTTGGATCCTGGAGGGTTTCGGTTAAATTCCGCTGCGCTGTTTGGCTCCAAAAACCCAACACATAGCTCTTTTCCAAGCCTAGCCCTAGCTCTATGGTTGCTTGGAAATATATAAAACAACCCATAGAGCAAGAGAACCTTTGCCAAAGTGGGTAAGCCGAAAATCAAGCTTGATCTTTGAAGTATCCAAGCAATAGCTCTAGTTTGCTTCCAGTTGCTTCCTTTTGCCTTTAATTTCAATCAATTGTAGGTTTGAAGGTGTGGTGGCTATAGAGGAAGTGTGGATGTGTTCCTGAACTAGAGGACGTTGAAAATGGGAGAGAGATAAGTGAGTTAGTGATTTAAATGGGCTTAAATGAGCTTAAGGGCACAAAACACACTTAACAAGCTTAATCTTCCTTTATGTCCTTTTCCTTGCTACAAAACCTTGGTTTATCATGCTTAATTTCTTGGCCCACATTTGACCATATCCTTACCATTCCTTAGCTATCCTCCCTTGAATGGGATAACCCCAAAATTTCTCCATTTGACTC
This sequence comes from Aquilaria yunnanensis, assembly GCA_039654915.1. Taxonomy (NCBI): domain Eukaryota; kingdom Viridiplantae; phylum Streptophyta; class Magnoliopsida; order Malvales; family Thymelaeaceae; genus Aquilaria; species Aquilaria yunnanensis. The sequence goes on from CM077593.1 coordinate 60,818,826, forward strand.
AAGTCAAAAGCATAAACAACCAAAGGCCTACACTAGGACACTTAGGTCCTTAAGCCCTTTCTATGTTTTCTTTGCCTACACTTGTCTTCCCTAAGCAAGTCCTCCAATAGAACTTTTATACCATTCATACTCTTCCCATAACTGTCCAAAGCTCTTTCTTGAGAGTTTTACAATTAAATACCCACAATTTGAAAACCTTACAAAAAAGTTCTTAGGTTGCTTGACAAACAAGCAATCCTTAAGGATTTTCTTGAGGGCCAAGTTACCAATCTGGAACACTTTTAAGGAGGTGTTGATCTTGCATTTTACCCCTATACTTCAATCACTATGATGAAAATTACACAATATAATGGTTTTTGACCTTTATGCCAAACTTTATAATTATCCCATTTTTGTGAGGTGCTAACAATCCTCCCCCCCCTTAAAAATTTTGGTCCCCCAAAATAGCCTTTAGCTTCAGGTATTCTTCAGGATACCTTTCCATAAGGTCTTTTTCAGTTTCCCATGTTGCTTTTCTTTTAGAATGGTGTGACCACTGAACTTTAACCATGGGAATGAGTTTATTTTTTGACCTTCTGGTATCCTTGGCTAAGATAGCTATAGGTTTCTCTTCATATGTAAGTTAGGTTGCAACTGTATGTCTTCCACTTAAATAGCATGCTGTATGTCCAACAGAGACTTTCTTAAGTATACTGATGTGAAAAACATTATGAACACTTGACATACTTGGCGGTAGAGCTAACCTGTATGCTACCTTGCCAACTCTATCCAAGATCTCATGAGGTCCTATATATCTTGGAGCTAACTTGGTTCTTATACCAAATCTGATAATGCCTTTGGTTAGGGCAACTTTTAGCCAAACATTGTCACGAGCCTCAAACTCCAAGTCTCCCCTTCTTTTATTCACATAGGTTGTGGTTCTTTTATTGGCTGGCTTTAATCTTTCTTGAATCTTCTTGATCTTGGTATTAGTTTCCTTAATAATTTTGGGACCCAACTCTAGCCTATCTAAGGCTTCAACCCAAAAGTGGGGTGTCATGCACCTTCTTCCATATAATGCTTCATAAGTTGCCATGCCAATGGTGCTCTAATAACTATTATTATATTAGAATTCCACAAATGGTAAGTGTTGGTCCCATTCACCCTTTAAGTACAACACACAGCTCCTGAGCATGTCTTCTAGTATCTGTATCACCCTTTTAGATTGCCCATCTATTTGAGGATGATAAATAGTACTCAGGTGGATTTTGGTTCCTATTACTTTATGAAAAGCACTCCAAAACTGACTTGTAAATATTGGATCTTTATCAGATAATATGGAGTCTGGCACTCCATGTTGTCTCACTATCTCCTGGATGTACATCTGAGCTAACTTCTCAGAGTAGTCCATGAGTTTCATAGGTAAGAAGTGGGCACATTTGGTTAGCTTATCCACAATGACACAGATTCTATCATGCCTTAATCTGGTCATAGGCAACCCAATCAAAAAGTCCACGGTTATGTTTTCCCACTTCTTTACTAGTATAGGTAGAGTCTATATGGTACCAGTTGGCTTCTGATGCTCTACCTTTACCCTCTGGCATGTGGCATATTTGGAGACATAAGTAATTATGTCTCTCCTCATATTTGGCCACCAGAAGTGAGTCTTCAAGTCTTTATACATTTTCTCACTTCCTGGATGGATTTTCAACTTGCTTGTGTGAGCTTCTTCAAGTGTTTCGTCCACGAGCTTTACTCCTTTAGGCACATCGATTTGGTCCTTGAAGTATTGTAATCCTTGCTTGTAGGCAAAGGATTGATACAAGGAACCGCTTTTGTCCCCTCAAATCTTTTTCAGATCAAGACCTGTCTCCTGTGCCTTTTTAGCTTCTTCAATCCATCCAAACTGAATTATCAATGTGTAGATTTGGGCTTCCTCCTACTTATGCTACTTATTCCATAGGCATAGCAGACTATTCTACTCATCATAATCAGTTGTGGAACCTCCTTTCAGTAGATCTATGTACTTCTTGCCCAAGGCATTTGCTACTAGATTACCTTTGCCCTCTGTGTACTCTATACAACAATCATAGTCCTTGATGTATTCTAACCATATCCTTTTCCTCATGTTCAACTTTTTCTAAGTGAGTAAGTTCTTTAGGCTCTTATGGTTAGTGTAGATCACAAAAGAACTACCCATCAAGTAATGTCGACTTTGCTTGAAAGCAAAAATCACTGATACCAGTTCGTAGTCATGGGTAGGATAATTTTGCTCATGAGGTCTCAACTGTTAGGATCATCCCTTAGTACTTGGCTTAAACTAGGAATATAGAGAAAACACTAATTAAAAATGAGGGACTTGATTGAAAATGTGAATAAGGGTGTAAGTGCAAAACTAAGAAAGTTTTGGATTTAAGTGCACATGAATAATTAGACTATGATGTCTTTGGCATGAATTAAAGTTGGAGGACTAAAATGCACACCTGAACTAGTGATGCAAGTGAAACTACAAACCATGAAAGAGAACTTTTGGCCATGCAAATTTGTATAGGGACTAGTGGAACATTAAACCAACTTTTGGTAAGTTTTTTATGGCCGATCAAGCCTTGTCTCCCACCAAGGATTTATGCCATCAATTTCTTGGTTTGTTTAATTAGCCATTGTCTTGGTGAATGGCCGAAACGTGCATGGGATAATGGCCATTTTCAGCCATTTTAAATAATGCTTGGCAATGTAGGCCATGAATCAAGGTTAATGCCGAAATGAACATGTGTTTTAGTGACTAAAATGAAGCCATGGATTCTTGAAGAGCTAAATGAATCATGCAAACTAGTTTAAGGTTAAATGGAGCATTAAACCAATATTTGGACATGTGTCCATGGCCGGCTACCATCTCTCCCATTAAGGAATTAAATTAGCATTTCGGTCATGATGAACGCCATTTGTGTCTTTTGTTTTAATAGCCAAAACTAAAATGGTTCTTGGTGTTCTCGAACATTTTGCTGCCGAGTTCATGTCGAATTAGTGATGAATTGAAGCTTGGACATAAAATCAAGCTTAGAGTCTTCAATTTCGGGGGTAGGTGACCTTAAGTTTCAAGTTGGAAGCTTGGAATTGAAGAAACAAGGTTTGGCCGAGAGTTGTTCAAGCTCCAATTGAGGTAAGATTCATAGTTCACTTGGAATTCTTGGTAAATGTCCATGCTCAAGTGATTATGATGGCTAAATGATAGCCTTGTTGTGCTAGGCAACGTTAATTTGGAAGTTAATCTCGGCCTTAGACACACAAGCTCAACTGAAAGCTCAAGCTCTTGAATTTAGGGTAGGGTTTCACGTTTTACTTGAATTCTTGGTACTTTTTCCATGATCAAGTAATAATGGTGGCTAAGTGATGGTTAGATATTGCTATATGATCTTAGTTTTCTAGATGGGCTTATTGAGGAGATTCGGTTGTATGTTAATTGGCTAGCTAATCAAGGTTTAATGGCAAGCATGTAAAGTTCTTAGTTAGGCCAACTTACTAGTGAACTTGGAGCTCTAGTGGATTGGAGGGGAATTGGAAGGCTTAAAGTGCAAGGATTTGATGTGTGCTTGCTAGTGGTTTTCAACCGAGTGAATAATTCATTCGGGTGAATATTTCAACTGAATGAACATTGTGGTGTGTGCGTGAGTTGTGTGCTTGTTTGATTTGTTTGTGCGTGCTAACCCAATGTAGATAGTGTTTAAGCTTATATATATGTCTCGATTAGTATTGAATTTGCATTATATGCCTTGTATCTTGGTGTTTTCATGTCTTTCTTGCAGGACAAGCAAGCTTGAGGAGGTTAAACCGAATGAACATTGTGGTGTGTGCGTGAGTTGTGTGCTTGTTTGATTTGTTTGTGCATGCCAACCCAATGTAGATAGTGTTTAAGCTTATATATATGTCTCGATTAGTATTGAATATGTATTATATGCCTTGTATCTTGGTGTTTTCATGTCTTTGTTGCAAGACCAGCAAGCTTGAGGAGGTTAAGTCTTGGACTTAACTAAATAGGCTCAGTATGAGTCATTTGAGTTGTTAATCCCTACTGAGTATTAGTACTCATGCCCACAATGTTTGTGTTTCAGGCAACGATATAGAGCTTGAGTGATTTGTGCTTGAGTGGGTTGCTTCTTTATGTGCTAGGTAGTACACTTATTGCTCAAGGTATGGGCCAACTCAATCTTGGCTTGAATATTTGCATCTACAAGTCTTATGGTTTAGGGCCGAAACTTATGCTCTAAGATTTGCAGGCTTGAGTAGTTGTGGGACACGTATAGGTGCAGGATGGATGTGTGGACTATGGCTCTGATTGTAGTGTTCACGTTCATGACCATGAATATGGTCATTGGGCTGGTGCTTTAGTGTGTGCTGCTGTATTGCACACTTAGGTATCTTCTCAGGGAGTAAGGGAACTTGGCTTGTAAAACCTAACCTTCGCTCGATTTTGCACTTATAGCATGCTTGGAATGTTTCCAAGCTAGTGATGCTTGTACTTAGGCTATTTTGTGTATATATGTAGCCTTGGTTGTACATCGTTTTGTATGTACATGTGTTGGATGCTTATGTGCCAAGTTATGTTAAGTTTATGAGCTCATGGTTATGTTTCATGTAAGAAACCTCTTGAGTTACCTTGTTTGGCCGAATATACATATGCATGGGAACCTTGATTTTTAAAACTACAAAGATGTGGGCTTTTGGTTGTCATTCATGAAAGTAGCACACATCCTAGACACTTAACAGATTAAGTGTATGCCTTGCTTGTATCGCAAGTTATAGATTTATAGCCTTGCCTTGTGTTGAAATTTAGTGGTTGGGCCCTACTTAAGCTGCAAGTAATTGTTCTAATTAATTCATAAGCCTCCTAGGGCACTTCCCAGCTCTCAGCTTAAAAAAATAAGATTTAAAACTACCTAACAAACAATAGCCAAAATAAAAGGTAGTTAATAACACCTGAACATAAGAGTATTTAAACAACTCTTTGGTACAAATGGTGAGTGGCATTGAGAGTGTAAAGGCTGGGGCCTGTGTGGGGTGTGACATCAACTACCTTGGCCCATAAGCAATGACATGTCTATCTTACAAGTACATAACCTAACCTAGATTTAGATGCGTCTATATAGATGATGTAGGGCTTATTTGGATTAGGAAGAATCAATACTGGAGCTTCAATCAACCTCTGATTGAGCTCCTGGAAACTCTTGTCGCACTTCTTAGTCCACTCAAATCTTTGACCCTTCTTGGTCAGATGAGTAAGAACTAAGGAAATCACGGAAAAGCCTGATACAAATCTCCTGTAGTATCCAGCTAATCATAGGAAACTTCTAATTTCCTTCACAGTCTTTGCTCTTTCCCACTCTTGCATTGCCTTGACCTTTTTAGGGTCTGCCTTAAGGCCTTGTGCATCTATGATGTGTCCCATGAAAGACACTTCCTTTATCTAGAATTAGCACTTAGATAACTTGGCACAAAGTTAATGTTCCAACAAAGTCTTTAAGACAATCTTCAGATGATGTTCATGTTCATTTTCATCCTTGGAATACACTAGGATATCATCAATGAACACAACCATAAATTTTTCCAAATGTGGTCTGAACACCCTGTTCATCAAGTCCATGAAAGCAGCTAGGGCATTAGTCAAACCGAATGGCATGACTGTGTACTCATAATGCCCATATCTAGTTCTAAATGCAGTCTTAGGAATATCATCTTCCTCTACTCTCAACTGGAAGTATCCAAATCTTAAATCTACCTTGGAGAAGATCTTACCTCCCTTGAGTTCATCAAATAAATCCTAAATCCTAGGGAGTGGATACTTGTTCTTGATAGTCACTCCATTCAGCTTCCTGTAGTCAATGCAAAGTCTCAATGATCCATCCTTCTTCTTCACAAAGAGAATAGGATCTCCCCATGGTGAAATACTTGGCCTTATGAACCCTTTTTGAAGAAGTTCATCAAGTTGTTTCTTGAGCTCATACATCTCTATGATAGGCATTCTGTAAGGAGAAATAGATATAGGAGTAGCTTCTGGTAGCAACTTGATCTCAAACTCAATCTCCCTTGCTCGAGGAAAACCTGGTAGGTCTTTAGGAAAGAGTTCTAGAAAGTCTCCCACTATAGGTATTATGTCCACTTCCTCATAACAGTGCAATTCATTCAATGCATAACAATAATCATGCTCAGAAATCACAGGTATCTCATCTAGTACCTCTAGTTCCATGCCATGTATTCCATACACTAATTCCTTAGAATTTACTAATGCATGTACCTCACCATCAGATAATAAGACTTATCTTTTAGCATAATCAATTCTTATGTTATGCATAGCAAGCCAATTCATACCCAGCACTAGATCATACCGTGGAATGTCCAACACTAGTAGATTAGTCACAACAATAGTCTTTCCTACTACTAGCTCACAATCGTTAGCTAGCTCATTTGTGAAAAAACATTGACTACTTGTTTTTTTAACTAAGGATATCCTAGGCATGATTTCAGTGGGCAAATTCATGGCATCAACAAATTTCCTAGCCATTGTAGACACAGATGCAACAGTATCAAACATAACACTAGCAGGCATATTATTATGGTAAATATTACCTCTTAGTGCACATCCCTACTGTGATGTCTTCGTCCTCTCCACTTGGAAGACACTTTTAGCTCTCTACACTGGACACCGAGCCATTGAAGGAACTGGCCTCTACTGTCCTTCCCTAGGTGCTCCCCATCTAGGTCCTGCCCCAATAGGCCTTGTTGTACCTTCATCTTCTAGCCTCATTTGAGCTTGTGGGTAGTCTTTGATCCGATGATCCATGGATCCACATCTTAGACACGCTTAGGTGTCAAAATTGCAAGGTTTCTTTCCATGAAACATCTTGCACTTAGGGCACCTTAGACTAAGGGACTTCCCCCTAACCATGCCCTCACCACCAAGATGGGAACTTTTGGCAATTCCCTTGCCTTGTGATGGCTTTTTCTGGTTGCCTCCTGCGTAGCTACTTTCCCCCATTCCACTGGGAAAGTGCCTAGTGATGCCCACCGGCATCTTCACTGTGTGACATAGTGAGACTGGGAGGAACTTCCAGTGAGGGAGGAACGCCTGAACGAGATACTTCCAAGGGGAGATTACCTGAAAAACTCAACGAATGCGGGTTAGGAGGTCTCCGGAGTATAAGCCTCCGACGCCCAAGTTAGTATTTTGAGAGGATGGAAGTCGTAATAGGAATATGAAAGATGTCTTTTTACTCCCCCGAGCCCGCCTTTTACTGAGGCGTTTTCCCATATATATAGGAGGGTGTCAATGGACAAATCTACCTGATGTAACCTGCCCAAATTGCAACACGTGTTCGGTCAGATGCAACCCGTACCTTCAGGCGTGGGGGCCTCTTCCCTACCGCAGGTGGTGAATCATTCCCTTCCAAAGCTAGTTCGATCACCTCACTGAGGACGGCGATGCACCGCATTCCCGAGGTCGGTAATGTCGCTTCTTTGGGTGGCGATGGATCGCCGAGGTCGGATGTTCAAGGGGTTTTCTGAAGGCGGTGCTCGTGATCTTTATGGGCGATGCTTGACCCGCCGAGGATGGTGTTTTGGCTATCACATGCACCCCCTCGAAAAGTTGAAGTGGGAACTTCGGCTCTAGAATCTCTGGGGGCACCTTGCAGGACTCTAAGCGGGACACCGTACAAGAAAGACACTTCGCCACCCAAGGGCGTGCCTTCCTAGCTGAGGCGTCATTACTTGGCCTTTTGTTAGTCCCTTGGCATTCTCGGGGTGCGCACTCTCTTTATTTTTACTTTTTCTGTTGCAGGTCAGTGGACCGTCACGTCTCATGACCAGGAGTATCAGTTTGGATAAGCACGCCTGGGTTTTGATGGTGTCAGAAAGTCTGTCCTCGTTCTGCGCGTTGGATGACACATGGCATGCGATGATTGGGGGTAGTCACGTCGGTTACACCAGCCACGTCTTTTCACCTTCGAGGGGTAATTATGGCAATGATTCACCTTCGCAGGGTAGTTATGATGATGATTCGGTTACCCTTCTTCGGTCTATATAAACACTCCTTCCCCTCATGGCTCTCATTTGCTTCCCTCTGCCTCTATTTTGTTCTCGTCTGTCTTTGAGCTATTCCTTCTCTTTTTGTGGTGGTGCAAGCGGCGGAGGGATTTCCGACAACCATTTACAATGGCGTCTTCTAATCCCTACTGTGGCAAGTGTTTTGGTGGGTTTCTCTTCCAGGGGTCCTTCGGTCATTTTGGTTTCTATTTTTTCTAGTCCTTGAAGTTTTTTTCTTTTTTCCTGAAGTCCTTTAACTCTCTTTTTCGAAGTTGCTTTCTCTTTGCTGAACATGTCTTCCCCTATCCCGCTTATGTCTGTCCAACCCATTCCTGAAAGAGGCAGCCTCTCATGCCTCACCCTTGTTGTTCCACTTCGGAAAAATTAGCAACGTGGACAACTAAATTCTTTCTTCCCTCCTTTGCCACTACTAGGCTACCCCATCCCGGCCACTTCAGCTTAATGAACAGCCGTGACGAGGTTACCATTTTTTTGGCCCAATTGAAGGCTGGACTTCAGTTTCCTCCGTCGAAGATGATTTGCGACTTTTGCCAATTCCATGGCATAGCCGTGAATCAGCTTCCTCCCAACTCCTACTGTTACTTCAACGTTTTTCTCTACATGTGTGGGGTTTTCAAGACAGAACCCCACTTCATCATTTTCATGCAGTACTACAAGCTCTATCCGGTCCCGAACGGCGGCTTCTATTTCATGATGCCTCGGGGATCTGGGAGCAAAAAATATATGTTCGCCTTCAGTACAAAAGACAGTTGGAGAGGGTGGCAAAGGAAGTTCTTCTTTCTGAAGGTGGAGGAGACATGGTCAGACATGCCAACTAGGTCGGCCCTGGGGAAGTTGGAGACGGACGTCGTTGATCCCAAGAAGTTGCTAACTCTCGAGTTGGCAGCGAGGTTGATGATTTCGACAGCCGTATCCGAGCTGTCGCCGACTGGGATGTCGAGGTCCCACCGCGCTCCTTGTATCGCTTCCCCATCAAGTGAAACCGTATGACCGAGGAGGTTCTTCGGGAGCTGGGGGTGGTCAACAAGCATGAGACGGACCACGGTATGCCAGCTCCTGCCGCTGACGGGAAGAAGTCCTGGCTGGTGAAGCTTCTTCGGAGGGAGCTTTCTTACGAGGCCCTTTTTGAGGGTAAGATACTTTCCAATTTTTGGTATAGGTATCCTTTTGGACTTACACTGATATTTTCCTGCTTTTTTCAGAGATGGGCAATCAGTCAGCTGCTTTCTACAAATCCCTCTTCCTCGGTCAAGCCGAGAAGGGGGAACAACCAAAGAAGGGGGCCCTGAAGTGGCCAAAGATGTTTGGGGGCAGTCCATCTTCAGTGAAGAAGGTGAAGAAGAACGCCCTTCCCGCACCCCCAGAGGATGTCAAGGAGGCCGAGGATCAGCCCGAGGTCCCGGCCGTCCTACCACCAAAGCTTGCCGTCGGCTCCACTCGCCGGAGTCCCACCACTTCGGCGGACCTTCTAGGTTCTTCGGCACGAGGCGCTTCTGCTGAGGAACTCGAGGAGCGCAGAAGAGGTAAGGGCAAACACGTCCCTGCCAAAGTGGACGAGGTTCGGGACTTTGATGATGATGTCACTGAGGTGCCGCCAGGTTTGTTCCTTAGATATTTTTATCACTCTCAATCTCATTGATGTATGGCTAAGGAACAATATCCTAATGGAACTGTGTCTTGACTTTGCATGGGAATTGGCACCTTCGGGGTGGATGGTGGAGCATGCCCGGAAGCGGGCCCTTCGGGACTCTCATATCCCGAAGGATAAGGTCCTGAGGGAGCCTTTCTGGTCTTTCATGGAGGACATGAATTTGTTCTCCGAAGACGGCCAGCAAATGGCTCCCCAAATGGCAAGGGACGTGCTCACCCAGGCTACCTTCAAATCCGTGGCTGAAGAGTGAACTAATGAGGAGATCCTCGCCGTGAGGATGTTCGAGCATGCTACTCACGTACTCTTTAGACCCTTTATTTTTCTCCCAATTTTTCTAAGTGTTTGGCTTTCCTTGTGCAGCTTTACCAAATGTCCTTCTTGTTAGTATTGTGCCCAAAAAGCCAATCATGAGATGATTGTATTTTTGCACATTGAGTCATGATATTTTATTGAGGCATTAATCCAGCAATTTTGTTTGTTGTTTTGTTTCTGCGTAACATAATAAACATAATTGTAACCCTAGAATAATGATATTCTTAAACGTCCCTAGTCTAGTATTATTGTGGAGCGGGTTGCAATAATACATAATGACTAGCATATGTGGAGACTAATATGAGATATGTAGTCTACATATGGGTACAAGTTGGAGAACTTGTGTACTGGACCGACCCACCATGAGAACACTTCATGGATCGTTATATGAGTGTCATAAGTGATTCTCATAGTGATCATGGTATATGTAGTCCTTCGACCTAAGATCATCAAGGTTCCCTACATGTGAGTCATATACTTTGATACTTTCCTTTGTTGCTCGTAACTGAGTGAACTTGAAGGAGGTCATTGGGTATGTCACATATCATGCGGAGGGATTTGTATGATCAAGATGGGATTTGTCCCTCCTATGTAACGGGAGTGATATCTTTGGGCCCCTTGATAGAGTGAGACTTAGAAAATGCATGGCCATGCTCCGATGAGTTGATATATGATATCAATGTCGTCAGTTTAATTTGGTCTACTCGGTAATCAAGAAACCGAAGATTGGGCTATACGAGAGTGACACATTCCATGTCTTGTGCTTAGTCCTGATATCTTGCACAAAGGGACAATGGCATATATCGGTGATGATCATAAAGGTTTAGTCGATTCACCGACAATCTTGTCACTTGGGTAGCAATGATGTGTTGCTAGACACTGCTTATTGCTTATGATCATAAATGTGATTTATGATCATTGCCAACATGGCAAGAGCCTATTGGGTCGCACACGTAGAGCTATTTGGATCGTTAGAGTGCATGGGCTAATTATTTGGGTTATGGTTTCACTTTAATTTCGTATTAATAATGGGCCAAGGAGTTGAGCCATTATTAAGCCCGAAATTAAATCCTAATTGGATTAAGGCTTTGAAACCCATTAGGCCTGGAAGTTGAGTCTCACTATAAATACAACTTTTAAGTGAGAAATTCGCAGGTCTCCTTGCCCTAGCCTCCCAAAAAGGACAGCCACACTCTTCTCTTGCAATTCCTTGGAGGACGCAAGCTAGCACTGCGAGCGCAAGAGAAACGCATCTGCCGGGACGTGGTGGAAGCGTGGTGATCCCGAGAGGCTCGTGTGGATACCATAGAGAGCCTGAACACGTCAACTGTTCAGGTTTTGTGATTCGACTCTACAGTTGAGTGAGAGATCTCAACCGAAAATTAGGTATGAAATTTTCGAACACCCGGTTTACCCTGTTTCACTTGGATCCTGGAGGGTTTCGGTTAAATTCCGCTGCGCTATTTGGCTCCCGAAACCCAACAGTGGTATCAGAGCTACTGGTGAAACCCTAAATCGGGATTGAGTGTTGAATCGCATGATGCTATGTGTTCGATTGGTTTTCGGCCATGATTAATTAGATTGATTCATGATGCATGAAACCGGAATTCGTAATGAACATATGAGATATATGAAGAAACGACACAAATTGGTTAATGAGATTAACCCAAAATTGATAGGTATGAGATACCTATATGGATTAGGATTCTTGCAATAGTTGCAAAAACCCTAGATTTGTTCGGATTCGGCCTGTTCGGGCACCGAAAGTAAGGGATTTTTGGTGGCTCGAATGGAGGAGTCTCGGGTGCCTACTTTCTCGAAATAGAAGATTTCGGGCTAAGCAATTGTAAGACAATTTTTTGCGCCGGGGGGCGCTGCCCCCCACGCCCCCCACAAGGGCGGCTCCCTTTGACCCCGTCCGCTGACCGGTCAGCGGAACCACCGCCCGCTGACCGGCCAGCAGGACCGCCGTATGCGAAGCGCCACATAAATAAAACCTGGTTAATCAACACGCAAAAATTGGCATGCATCTTTGTTGAATGAGATTTGACATGATATGCTGATTGGTGTTTGAAGCATGGTGCATGGTTATAGCCCTTGATTGGTTGTACTTGTAAATACGGCCTGCGAGTCGTGCCTTTTCTTATCACTCTCATTGTACATTCTCTTCTCACCTTACTCCCCTCGAATGTAACTCGAGGTTTCTATTATTGATGTAATGGTGCATTATGGGATCGTCCAAGGTGGTATGTCCAAGGAGGTGACAACAAAAAGGCAGCCAAGAAAGGAAGAGAAGGAGCTTGTGAAGACTCTTTTCTTTTCTTAGGCTTTTATGATATTGTCATTGGCTTGAGAATATCGCATAGTTTGGGCTATAACCATGTCACGTTTATTTCTTGTAAGCATGAGATGCATGTTTTATATTTGTATGTGATGCATGTATAAAACAACCGGAGATAACAAATTGGTGAGATCAAAAGATAAAATCCCTCAAACAAATATTAAGTCATTAAATGTGATGCCTTCCAAATGTTGGCACTCGTCAAGACTTTGATCAACATTAGGTGGGTTTGCCAAAGCAAAGCACCTATGTTCATCTTGGTAAGGCGCGATGGGATAATAGTGATATCCAAACTGCTAACTTTGGGTTCGACTTAACTAAGTCATCCTAATAGGATTAGGGACTTAGAGGCATAGAGTTGGGCTTAAGTTCATGAGATGAGCTTGGACAAGTGTTGTTCACCCAACTATCCAAGAGTTGCATAAGATGCAATTGGCAATGAGTTGCCTACCTAAATAGCTGTAACTTGAGAGAAAAGCCAAAGCTGACTCAGGTTGCGGTCAAATATGGATCTTGGCCCGCTAGAATACCCTAGCGCCGAGGTGTTCCGAAATAATACCGAGGGTTATTATTTTGAGGAAAATAGTGGGAGTATCGTTTAATAAAAGTCCTTATTAAATGAATTAAAATACATGACTCTTACACTGCATATTTACTGTTGTAGATAACCATGGCACAAAACACATCAACACTTTCGTTGCGATCTATCCTTGAGAAGGAAAAACTGAATGGGACCAACTTTCTCAAATGGTACCGAAACTTGAGGATAGTCCTCAAACAAGAGAGAAAGGCATATGTCCTAGAGCAGCCCATTCCGAATGAGCCTGCTGCCACTGCTCCAAGAGCTGAAAGGGATGCTCACAAGAGGCATTCTAATGATGCTTTGGATGTTGCATGCCTCATGCTTATTACCATGGAATCTGAGCTTCAGAAGCAACATGAGAACATGGGGGCGTTCGATATGATCGAACATCTCAAAATGCTTTTCCAAGAGCAAGCTAGGCATGAGAGGTTTGAGACCTCTAAGGCATTGTTTCAGTGCAAGATGTCTGAGGGAAGTCCCGTGGGTCCTCATGTGCTCAAGATGATTGGGTACATTGAGAATCTTGAGAATTTGGGATTTGCTCTTCAGAAAGAGTTGGCTATTGATGTAGTCTTGCAATCGTTGCCTGAAAGCTACAGTCAATTCGTCATGAACTATAACATGAACGACCTTGACAAGTCCCTCCCTGAATTGCTCAACATGTTGAGAACTGCTGAGTAAAACCTTAAGAAGGCTAAGCCCATTTTGATGGTTCAAAAGGGCAAAGGAAAAGGAAAAGCCAACAAGAAGAAGGATAAAGCTAATGGAAAGTCCAATGCTAGTTCTTCTTCAGCTGCACTGAAACCAAAGGGTGGTGTGGCAAATGAAGGGGAGTGCTTCCATTGTAAGCAGCCTGGACACTGGAAGCGCAACTGTAAGCTCTATCTTGAAGAACTTGCTAAGGAAAAGGGAAGTAAGACTTCCACTTCAGGTATTTTTGTTATAGAGGCTAACTTTTCTACTTCCTCATCTTGGGTATTGGATACTGGATGTGGATCTCACATTTGTGCAAATGTGCAGGATCTAAGTAGAAGTAGAAGATTGGCCCGAGGTGAAGTGGACCTACGTGTTGGAAATGGAGCAAGGGTTGCTGCCTTAGCCGTAGGGACTTATGTTCTCACTTTACCTAGTGGATTAGTTTTAGAATTAGACAACTGCTACTTTGTGCCTACTATTAGTAGAAATTTGATTTCTGTTTCTTGTTTGGACAAGAAAGGTTTTTCATTTATAATAAAGGACAAATGTTGTTCTATTTATTTGAATAAAATCTTTTATGGTAGTGCTCAACTTAGCAATGGGTTGTATGTTCTAGACCTTGAAGATCCAATCTATAATGTGAATACCAAGAAGGTCAGATTAAATGATTCAAACTCGACCTATCTCTGGCACTGTCGCTTGGGCCATATAAATGAGACCCGCATATCCAAGCTCCATAAGGATGGACTCTTGGACTCATTTGATTTTGAATCATATGAGACATGTGAGTCATGTTTGTTGGGCAAGATGACCAAAGCCCCATTCACAGGGCAAAGTGAAAGGGCTAATGACTTACTAGGACTCATACATAGTGATGTGTGTGGCCCTATGTCTACACAAGCTAGAGGAGGTTACCAATACTTCATTACTTTCACTGATGACTTCAGCAGATATGGCTATGTGTATCTTATGAGACACAAGTCAGAATCCTTTGAAAAGTTCAAAGAATTCAAGAATGAAGTAGAGAATCAACTCGGGAAGAGTATCAAAGTGCTTCGATCAGATCGAGGTGGAGAGTACTTGGATCGAGAATTCCTTGACTATCTGAAGGAGTGTGGTATAGTATCACAACTCACTCCACCAGGTACACCTCAATGGAATGGTGTTTCTGAAAGGAGAAATCGAACTCTGTTAGACATGGTTCGCTCCATGATGAGTCAAGCTGACCTTCCAAACTCCTTTTGGGGACATGCTCTAGAAAAAGCCGCTTTTACACTAAACCGAGTTCCATCTAAATCGGTTCAAAAGACACCATATGAGATATGGAGTGGGAGGCGTCCCAATTTGTCTTTTATGAAGATTTGCGGCTGTGACGCTTATGTAAAACGTCAATCCTCTAACAAACTAGGGCCCAAATCTCAAAAATGTCTTTTTGTTGGGTATCCCAAAGAAACAAAGGGTTACTATTTCTACAATCCCTCTGAGCAAAAAGTGTTTGTTGCTCGAACTGGTGTCTTTTTGGAGAAAGAGTTTATCTCTAAAGGAACTAGTGGGAGGAAAGTAGAACTTGAAGAAATTCAAGAACAACAAGGAGACATCGAACCTGAAATGGAACCTGAACAGACACCACAAGATGTTGTGGTTCAAGAGTCTGTTCCTGTAGCACAAAGCCCACGTAGGACTGGTAGGATTCGGCGTGAGCCCGAGAGATATGGATTTCTCGTGACTCACACCGGTGATGTGATGCTCATGGATCAAGATGAGCCCACAACCTACCAACAAGCTATGTCGGGGCCTGACTCTGAGAAGTGGCTAATGGCCATGGAATCCGAGATGGAATCCATGTATGAAAACCAAGTATGGACTTTGGTTGACCCACCTGAAGGGGTAAAACCCATAGGGTGCAAATGGGTTTTCAAGAAGAAAACTGACATGGATGGTAATGTGATTACCTTTAAGGGACGATTGGTTGCAAAAGGTTTCAAGCAAATTCATGGTATTGACTATGATGAAACTTTTTCACCAGTTGCTATGCTTAAATCCATCCGAATTTTGTTTGCTATTGCTGCACACTATGATTATGAGATATGGCAAATGGATGTCAAAACTGCATTCCTAAATGGAAAGCTACTTGAGGATGTGTACATGACACAGCCTGAGGGTTTTGTTACTCCTGGGAATGCCAATAAAGTGTGCAAATTGCAAAGGTCCATTTATGGACTGAAGCAAGCTTCTCGAAGTTGGAATCTTCGTTTTGATGATGCAATCAAAGAGTTTGGTTTTATCAAAAATGAAGATGAACCTTGTGTCTACAAGAAGGTTAGTGGGAGCGCTATTGTCTTCTTGGTGTTGTATGTAGATGACATACTACTCATCGGGAATGACATTCCTGAGCTACAGTCTGTGAAGACTTGGCTAAGGAAATGTTTCTCTATGAAGGACTTGGGTGAAGCAGCCTATGTGTTAGGCATCAGGATCTATAGAGATAGATCTAGAAAGCTTCTTGGCCTAAGTCAAAGTACATATATTGACAAGCTGCTAAAGAGGTTTAGCATGCAAGATTCCAAGAAAGGATTCTTGCCCATGTCACATGGTGTCACTCTTTCTAGATCTCAGTGTCCGAGTACAACCGAGGAGAGAGAGCGCATGAGTAAGATTCCATATGCCTCAGCAATTGGATCTATCATGTATGCCATGATATGTACTCGTCCCGATGTCTCATATGCTTTGAGCATGACGAGTAGGTACCAATCGAACCCCGGTGAAAGTCACTGGACAGCTGTTAAGAACATCCTTAAGTACTTACGAAGGACTAAGGATGCATTCTTGGTCTTTGGAGGTGAAGATCAGCTCGTTGTAAGGGGTTACACCGACGCAAGCTTCCAATCCGATAAGGATGATTTTAGATCGCAATCTGGTTATGTGTTTTGTATTGGTGGTGGTGCTGTAAGCTGGAAGAGTTCAAAGCAAGAGACAGTAGCTGACTCTACAACAGAATCTGAGTACATTGCCGCCTCTGATGCTGCGAAGGAGGCAGTTTGGATCAAGAAGTTCATCACTGAACTTGGAGTGGTTCCAAGCATTGTTGACCCGATTGAGCTCTATTGTGACAACAATGGAGCAATCGCACAGGCTAAGGAACCTCGATCTCACCAGCGATCCAAACACATACTCCGACGCTATCATCTCATCAGGGAGATCATCGAGAGGGGTGATGTAAGGATATGCAGGACTTCGACAGACAGCAACATTGCTGATCCACTGACAAAGCCCCTTACGCAGCAGAAGCATGATAGCCATTCTAGGTCCATCGGTATTAGATACATGGATGATTGGCTTTTAGTGCAAGTGGGAGATTGTTAGTATTGTGCCCAAAAAGCCAATCATGAGATGATTGTATTTTTGCACATTGAGTCATGATATTTTATTGAGGCATTAATCCAGCAATTTTGTTTGTTGTTTTGTTTCTGCGTAACATAATAAACATAATTGTAACCCTAGAATAATGATATTCTTAAACGTCCCTAGTCTAGTATTATTGTGGAGCGGGTTGCAATAATACATAATGACTAGCATATGTGGAGACTAATATGAGATATGTAGTCTACATATGGGTACAAGTTGGAGAACTTGTGTACTGGACCGACCCACCATGAGAACACTTCATGGATCGTTATATGAGTGTCATAAGTGATTCTCATAGTGATCATGGTATATGTAGTCCTTCGACCTAAGATCATCAAGGTTCCCTACATGTGAGTCATATACTTTGATACTTTCCTTTGTTGCTCGTAACTGAGTGAACTTGAAGGAGGTCATTGGGTATGTCACATATCATGCGGAGGGATTTGTATGATCAAGATGGGATTTGTCCCTCCTATGTAACGGGAGTGATATCTTTGGGCCCCTTGATAGAGTGAGACTTAGAAAATGCATGGCCAGGCTCCGATGAGTTGATATATGATATCAATGTCGTCAGTTTAATTTGGTCTACTCGGTAATCAAGAAACCGAAGATTGGGCTATACGAGAATGACACATTCCATGTCTTGTGCTTAGTCTTGATATCTTGGACAAAGGGACAATGGCATATATCGGTGATGATCATAAAGGTTTAGTCGATTCACCGACAATCTTGTCACTTGGGTAGCAATGATGTGTTGCTAGACACTGCTCATTGCTTATGATCATAAATGTGATTTATGATCATTACCAACATGGCAAGAGCCTATTGGGTCGCACACGTAGACCTATTTGGATCATTAGAGTGCATGGGCTAATTATTTGGGTTATGGTTTCACTTTAATTTCGTATTAATAATGGGCCAAGGAGTTGAGCCATTATTAAGCCCGAAATTAAATCCTAATTGGATTAGGGCTTTGAAACCCATTAGGCCTGGAAGTTGAGTCTCACTATAAATACAACTTTTAAGTGAGAAATTCGCAGGTCTCCTTGCCCTAGCCTCCCAAAAAGGACAGCCATACTCTTCTCTTGCAATTCCTTGGAGGACGCAAGCTAGCACTGCGAGCGCAAGAGAAACGTATCTGCCGGGATGTGGTGGAAGCGTGGTGATCCCGAGAGGCTCGTGTGGATACCATAGAGAGCCTGAACACGTCAACTGTTCAGGTTTTGTGATTCGACTCTACAGTTGAGTGAGAGATCTCAACCGAAAATTAGGTATGAAATTTTTGAACACCCGGTTTACCCCGTTTCACTTGGATCCTGGAGGGTTTCGGTTAAATTCCGCTGCGCTGTTTGGCTCCCGAAACCCAACACTTCTCCCCTCTTTTTTTTTGCAGCTCTTGGCGTACAGCGGCTTCTTTAGAGCTTGGGCAGCAAAACAGTCTTCGGTTCAAACTTGGACTGAAGACCGTCTGGAGAAGGCAAAGGTATTCTGTGCTAACTTGGTCATCAAGAACGCCGAGTTGAGTAGAATAGCTAAAGAGAATGTTGCCAAACTTTGGTAGGAATTTTTTAAGGGCTAGGAGGAGCTCTTGAAGGATTTCTCCCAGAAGATGTCTGACTTCGGTGCGAAGGTCGTCGAGCTCACTTTTGCCAACGAGGCCTATTGGAAGGAGAATGAAGAAGATTCTGCTATCCTGACGAAGGCCCTTATTGACAATGCCGACCTTTAGGCCGAGGTCGTGGCCTTGAAGAAGGAGACAAAGAAGAAGAAGATGAAGAAGCTAGAGAAAGAGGCCGTCGATTTGCAAAATCAGGTGGAAGACCTGTCTGTCCAGTTAGACAAGGCCAATTAGGCGACCAAGGTTGGCTTTCAAGATGGCTTTTACCTAGGTCAACACCAAGTTTTGGAAAAATATCCAGACCTCGACCACTCCTTCCTAGCTGCCCTAAACATCCCCGAGGGGCCTCGCTGGACTTGGTTGAAAATCGAGCTCCTCAACTTACCTTTTGCCCCTCTTCCGGCACTGAAGGTCATGGCGAAGGATGTTGGGGACGAAACATCTCAAGATGCCGGGGTCCCTTAGATGCCTAAGGCTTTACTTTGTCTTCTTCTTTTTTCCTTGTATTCTTGTTCTTGTAATCTCCTCCATGTAATAAGGCTTTCTCAATGACATTTTTCCTTCCTTTAAAATTTGGCTAAGTCCCCAAGCAATAATTTTTGTCCCCAAGGGTTGTCTTAACGACTTTCGGTCTGGGACCCTTGGGAAGATACTTTTTGCTCTTTTTATCCACCGTCTTTGGGAAAATGCTAGCTTTGGCGAATACCTTTAGGCAACGTTTGACCTATTTTCATCAGTTGTGTTCAGTCGACACACCTTTTGGGGAAAATGACACAACCAACTTCGGAGGAAACATGTCGTTTTCGCAAGTAGTCACTTGTGCCGTGCTCGGCAAGATTTCTTAGGTGGAGTTATCTTTCCAAAAAAATTTCTGTAATTAGAAAAATTTCTAACTGTACAATTTCCTAACAAGATTCTAAGCGTAGAATTTCTTCAAGCCATCCGAATGCCATGTATTCTTCAGTTCTCTACCTTCGGTATCGCCGAGCTTATAGACCCATTTCCGAACCTTGTCAAGGACCAAATAAGGTCCTTCCCAGTTTGCTCGAAGTATCCTGTGAGACTGTTTTCAGGGCTCGAACACAGCTTTTTGGAGTACGAGGTCTCCCTTTCTGATTCCTTTTATCCAAACACGCAAGTTCACAGCCATAGCCGCTCTTTGCTAGAAGGCTTTTCTTCTAGGTTTGGCTACTTCTCTATGTTCGTCAATTGGGTCGAGCTTAGTTCTTAATCCGAGGTCATTCCCTTCCTCATCGAACACTTGTATCTTGACCGATGGCTGGACTACCTCGATAGGGATAATGGCCTCTATGCCGAAGACAAGCGAAAAAGGCGTCTCACCCGTGGTTCTTCGGGGTGTTGTCCGATAGCTCCATAGCACACTAGAAAGTTCCCCTTCCTTCCCCCAATCTCTTTTTTCGACCATCTTTTGTGGTTCTATTAGATACCTCTACCTGTCCGTTGCTCTGACGATGAGCTACCGAGGCGGAGTGCATTTTTATCCTGAGGTCAGTGATGAATTCTTGGAATCCCTTGTCAATAAACTGGGAACCATTGTAGGCTACTATCACCCTCGGTATGCCGAATCTGCATACAATGTTCTTCCAGATGAATTTTTGTATGTCCTTTGCCGAAACGGTTGCTCGGGGCTCTCCCTCGACCCATTTAGTGAAATAATCCATTGCGACCACGCAGAACTTCACACCTCCAGGTGCAATCGGGAGTGGCCCAATAAGGTCAATACCCCATACTGCAAAGGGACAGGGGCAGTTTGCCGAGGTTATCAATTTCGAGGGTAACCTTTGGACGTTGGCGTGCCTTTGGCAATTGTCACATTTCTGGACAAATTGCCTCGCGTCCTTTTTTAGGGGGGGCCAGAAGCACCCTTGGCGAAGTATCACTCCTGCCAAGGCGTCCGTTCCAATGTGGGAACCACAAGCCCCCCCGTGGACTTCCTAGAGGACTATCTCAATGTCCTCTTTGCTGACACACCTTTGTAGTGGGCTTCCATACCCCCGTCGGTACAATTCTTCCCCAATTAGGAAATATCGTCTGGAGCGTCTTTGCACTTTTGCTGTTTCGCGAGGGTCATCGGGAAGCTTTGAGGTCATAAGATAGCTCTTTATGGGATTTTTTCATCCTCTTTCCGAGGTCGTTATGTTCATTGTTGCTTTGCTCGGGTGGCTCAATACTTCAGTGGAGTTTTTTGATTTAGCCAGCTATCCGCTTTAGTATTGTCTCGGCGAGGCACGTTCTCAAAGTGAACTATGTTCAACTCCTAAATGAGCTTTGATACGAGCTTGTGATATTTTTCCAAAGTTGGGTCCTTCGCGGTATAGTCCCCTGCCATCTGTCGGACCACCAACTGAGAATAGCTGTGTACCTTCAGGTTTCTCACACCAATTCTTTTAGGAAAGCGTAATCCTGCTATAAGGGCTTCATATTCTGCCACATTGTTGGTGACACTGAATCCGAATTTGATGGCTTTCATGACCTCCATACCCTCGGGACCGCGAATGATTACTCCAGCTCCCTGGTGCTCGGAGCCGGAGGCCCCATCTACAAACAGAGTCCACTCCGGTTCATTTTTGCCGAGGTCTAGTTGACTTTGCTCGGAAATGGGTACTTTGGCAATGAAGTCCACTAGGGCTTGAGCTTTTATTGCCTTCCTCGGCTCATAGGTGATATCTGTTGGGTTTCGGGACCCAAACAGCGTACCGGAATTTAATCGAAACCCTCCAAGATCCAAGTGAAATGGGGTAAACCGGGTGTTCAAAAATTTTCATACCTAATTTTCGGTTGAGATCTCTCACTCAACCGTAGAGTTGAATCACAAAACTTGAACCGTTGATATGTTCAAGGTCTACACGGTATCCACATGAGCCTCTCTAGATCACCACGCTTCCACCACATCCCGGCAGATGCGTTTCTCTTGCGCTCGCAGTGCTAGCTTGCATCCTTCAAGGAATTGCAAGAGAAGAGTGCGGCTTGTTGGGTTTCGGGAGCCAAACAGCGCAGCGGAATTTAACCGAAACCCTCCAGGATCCAAGTGAAACGGGGTAAACCGGGTGTTCGAAAATTTCATACCTAATTTTCGGTTGAGATCTCTCACTCAATTGTAGAGTCGAATCACAAAACCTGAACAGTTGATGTGTTCAGGCTCTCTATGGTATCCACACGAGCCTCTTGGGATCACCACGCTTCCACCACGTCCCGACAGATGTGTTTCTCTTGCGCTCGCAGTGCTAGCTTGCGTCCTCCAAGGAATTGCAAGAGAAGAGTGTGGCTGTCCTTTTGGGAGGCTAGGGCAAGGAGACCTGCGAATTTCTCACTTAAAAGTTGTATTTATAGTGAGACTCAACTTCCAGTCCTAATGGGTTTCAAAGCCCTAATCCAATTAGGATTTAATTTCGGGCTTAATAATGGCTCAACTCCTTGGCCCATTATTAATACGAAATTAAAGTGAAACCATAACCCAAAAAATTAGCCCATGCACTCTAATGATCCAAATAGCTCTATGTGTGCGACCCAATAGGCTCTTGCCATGTTGGCAATGATCATAAATCACATTTATGATCATAAGCAATGAGCGGTGTCTAGCAACACATCATTGCTACCCAAGTGACAAGATTGTCGGTGAATCGACTAAACCTTTATGATCATCACCGATATATGCCATTGTCCCTTTGTCCAAGATATCAAGACTAAGCACGAGACATGGAATGTGTCACTCTCGTATAGCCCAATCTTTGGTTTCTTGATTGCCGAGTAGACCAACTTAAACTGACGACATTGATATCATATATCAACTCATCGGAGCATGGCCATGCATTTTCTAAGTCTCACTCTATCAAGGGGCCCAAGGATATCACTCCCGTTACATAGGAGGGACAAATCCCATCTTGATCATACAAATCCCTCCGCATGATATGTGACATACCCAATGACCTCCTTCAAGTTCACTCAGTTATGAGCAACAAAGGAAAGTATCAAAGTATGTCACTCACATGTAGGGAACCTTGATGATCTTAGGTCGAAGGACTACATATACCATGATCACTATGAGAATCACTTATGACACTCATATAACGATCCATGAAGTGTTCTCATGGTGGGTCGGTCCAGTAGACAAGTTCTCGAACTTGTACCCATATGTAGACTACATATCTCATATTAGTCTCCACATATGCTAGTCATTATGTATTATTGCAACCCGCTCCACAATAATACTAGACTAGGGACGTTTAAGAATATCATTATTCTAGGGTTACAATTATGTTTATTATGTTACGCAGAAACAAAAACAACAAACAAAATTGCTGGATTAATGGCTCAATAAAATATCATGACTCAATGTGCAAAAATACAATCATTTCATGATTGGCTTTTGGGCACAATACTAACACGGCTGTCCTTTTGGGAGCCTAGGGCAAGGAGACCTATGAATTTCTCACTAAAAGTTGTATTTATAGTGAGACTTAACTTCCAAGCCTAATGGGTTTCAAAGCCCTAATCCAATTAGGCTTTATTTTCAGGCTTAATAATGGTTCAACTATTGGGCCCATTATTAATACAAAATTAAAGTGAAACCATAACCCAAATAATTAGCCCATGCACTCTAATGATCCAAATAGCTTTATGTGTGCGACCCAATAGGCTCTTGCCACGTTGGCAATGATCATAAATCACATTTATGATCATAAGCAATGAGTGGTGTCTAGCAACACATCATTGCTACCCGAGCAACAAGATTGTCGGTGATTCGACTAAACCTTTATGATCATCACCGATATATGCCATTGTCCCTTTGTCCAAGATATCAAGACTAAGCACGAGACATGGAATGTGTCACTCTCGTATAACCCAATCTTTGGTTTCTTGATTACCGAGTAGACTAACTTCAGCTGATGACATTGATAACGTATATCAACTCATCTAAGCATGGCCATGCATTTTCTAAGTCTCACTCTATCAAGGGGCCCAAAGATATCACTCCCGTTACATAGGAGGGACAAATCCCATCTTGATCATACAAATCCCTCCGCATGATATGTGACATACCCAATGACCTCCTCCAAGTTCACTCAGTTACGAGCAACAAAGGAAAGTATCAAAGTATGTGACTCACATGTAGGGAACCTTGATGATCTTAGGTCGAAGGACTACGTATACCATGATCACTATGAGAATCACTTATGACACTCATATAACGATCCATGAAATGTTCTCATGGTGGGTTGGTCTAGTACACAAGTTCTCCAACTTGTACCGATATGTAGACTACATATTTCATATTAGTCTCCACATATGCTAGTCGTTATGTATTATTGCAACCCGCTCCACAATAATACTAAACTAGGGACGTTCAAGAATAGCATTATTCTAGGGTTACAATTATGTTTATTACGTTACGCATAAACAAAACAACGAACATAATTGTTGGATTAATGCCTTAGTAAAATATCATGACTCAATGTGCAAAAAATACAATCATCTCATGATTGGCTAATACCGATAGTCCTAAAAATACAACGATAATAGTCTCCCACTTGCACTAAAAGCCAATCATCCATGTATCTAATACCGATAGTCCTAGAATGGCTATCATGCTTCTGCTGCGTAAGGGGTTTTGTCATTGGATCAGCAATGTTGCTGTCTGTCGAAGTCCTGCATATCCTTACATCACCCCTCTTGATGATCTCCCTGATGACATGATAGCGTCAGAGTATATGTTTGGATCGCTGGTGAGATCGAGGTTCCTTAGCCTGTGCGATTGCTCCATTGTTGTCACAATAGAGCTTTATCGGGTCGGCAATGCTTGGAACCACTCCAAGTTCAGTGATGAACTTCTTGATCCAAACTGCCTCATTCGCAGCATCAGAGGTGGCAATGTACTCAGATTCTGTTGTAGAGTCAGCTACTGTCTCTTGCTCTGAACTCTTCCAGCTCACAAGACCACCACCAATACAAAACACATAACTAGATTGAGATCTAAAATCATCCTTATCGGATTGGAAGCTTGCATTGGTGTAACCCCTTACAACGAGCTCATCTTCACCTCCAAAGACCAAGAATGCATCCTTAGTCCTTCGTAAGTACTTAAGGATGTTCTTAACAGCTGTCCAGTGACTCTCACCAGGCTTCGATTGGTACCTACTCATCATGCTCAAAGCATATGAGACATAGGGACGAGTACATATCATGGCATACATAATAGATCCAATTGCTGGGGCATATGGAATCTTACTCATGCGCTCTCTCTCCTCGGGTGTACTCGGACACTGAGATCTAGAAAGAGTGATACCATGTGACATGGGCAGGAATCCTTTCTTGGAATCTTGCATGCTAAACCTCTTTAGCACCTTGTCAATATATGAACTTTGACTTAGGCCAAGAAGCTTTCTAGATCTATCTCTATAGATCCTGATGCCTAACACATAGGCTGCTTCACCCAAGTATTTATAGAGAAACATTTCCCTAGCCAAGTCTTCACAGACTGTAGCTCAGGAATGTCATTCCCGATGAGTAGTATGTCATCTACATACAACACCAAGAAGACAATAACGCTCCCACTAACCTTCTTGTAGACACAAGGTTCATCTTCATTTTTGATAAACCCAAACTCTTTGATTGCATCATCAAAATGAAGATTCCAACTTTGAGAAGCTTGCTTCAGTCCATAAATGGAACTTTGCAACTTTCACACTTTATTGGCATTCTCAGGAGTGACAAAACCCTCAGGTTGTGTCATGTACACATCCTCAAGTAGCTTTCCATTTAGGAATGCAGTTTTAACATCCATTTGCCATATCTCATAATCATAGTGTGCAGCAATAGCAAACAAAATTCGGATGGATTTAAGCATAGCAACTGGTGAAAAAGTTTCATCATAGTCATTCTATGAATTTGCTTGAAACCTTTTGCAACCAATCATCCCTTAAAGGTAATCACATTACCATCCATGTCAGTTTTCTTCTTGAAAACCCATTTGCACCCTATGGGTTTTACCCATTCAGGTGGGTCAATCAAAGTCCATACTTGGTTTTCATACATGGATTCCATCTCGGATTTCATGGCCACTAGCCACTTCTCAGAGTCAGGCCCCGACATAGCTTGCTGGTAGGTTGTGAGCTCATCCTGATCCATGAGCATCACATCTCCGGTGTGAGTCACGAGAAATCCATATCTCTCAGGCTCACGCCAAATCCTACCAGTCCTACGTGGGCTCTATGCTACAGGAACAGACTCTTGAACAACATCTTGCGGTGTCTGTTCAAGTTCCATTTCAGGTTCGATGTCTCCTTGTTGGTCTTGAATTTCTTCAAGTTCTACTTTCCTCCCACTAGTTCCTTTAGAGATAAACTCTTTCTCCAAAAAGACACCAGTTCGAGCAACAAACACTTTTTGCTCAGAAGAATTGTAGAAATAATAACCCTTTGTTTCTTTGGGATACCAAACAAAAAGGCATTTTTTAGATTTGGGCCTTAGTTTGTTAGAGGATTGACGTTTCACATAAGCGTCACAGCCCCAAATCTTCATAAAAGACAAATTGGGACGCCTCCCACTCCATATCTCATATGGTGTCTTTTGAACCGATTTAGATAGAACTCGGTTTACTGTAAAAGCGGCTGTCTCTAGAGCATGTCCCCAAAAGGAGTTTGGAAGGTCAGCTTGACTCATCATAGAGCGAACGATGTCTAACAGAGTTTGATTTCTCCTTTTAGATACACCATTCCATTGAGGTGTACCTGGTGAAGTGAGTTGTGATACTATACCATACTCCTTCAGATAGTGAATGAATTCTGGATCCAAGTACTCTCCACCTCGATCTGATTGAAGTACTTTAATACTCTTACCGAGTTGATTCTCTACTTCATTCTTGAATTCTTTGAACTTTTCAAAGGATTCTGACTTGTGTCTCATGAGATACACATAGCCATATCTGCTGGAGTCATCAATGAAAGTAATGAAGTATTGGAAACCTCCTCTAGCTTGTGTAGACATAAGGCCACATACATCACTATGTATGAGTCCTAGTAAGTCATTAGCCCTTTCACTTTGCCCTGTGAATGGGGCTTTGGTCATCTTGCCCAACAAACATGACTCACATGTCTCATATGATTCAAAATCAAATGAGTCCAAGAGTCCATCCTCATGGAGCTTGGATATGCGGGTCTCATTTATATGGCCCAAGAGACAGTGTCAAAGATAGGTCGGGTTCGAATCATTTAATCTGACATTCTTGGTATTCACATTATAGATTGGATCTTTGAGGTCTAGAACATACAACCCATTGCTAAGTTGAGCACTACCATAAAAGATTTCATTCAAATAAATAGAACAACATTTGTCCTTTATTATAAATGAAAAACCTTTCTTGTCCAAACAAGAAATAGAAATCAAATTTCTACTAATAGTAGGCATAAAGTAGCAGTTGTCTAATTCTAAAACTAATCCACTAGGTAAAGTGAGAACATACGTCCTTATGGCTAAGGGAGCAACCCTTGCTCCATTTCCAACAGGTAGGTCCACTTCACCTCGGGCCAATCTTCTACTTCTACTTAGATCCTGCACATTTGCACAAATGTGAGATCCACATCCAGTATCCAATACCCAAGATGAGGAAGTAGAAAAGTTAGCCTCTATAACAAAAACACCTGAAGTGGAAGTCTTACTTCCATTTTCCTTAGCAAGTTCTTCAAGATAGAGCTTGCAGTTGCGCTTCCAGTGTCCAGGTTGCTTACAATGAAAGCACTCCCCTTCCTTTGCCACACCACCCTTTGGTTTCAGTGCAGCTGAAGAAGAATTGGCATTGGACTTTCCATTAGCTTTATCCTTCTTCTTGTTGGCTTTTCCCTTTCCCTTGCCCTTTTGAACCATCAAAATGGGCTTAGCCTTCTTAAGGTATTGCTCAGCAGTTCTCAACATGTTGAGCAATTCAGGAAGGGACTTGTCAAGGTTGTTCATGTTATAGTTCATGACAAACTGACTGTAGC
This sequence comes from Aquilaria yunnanensis, assembly GCA_039654915.1. Lineage (NCBI taxonomy): Eukaryota > Viridiplantae > Streptophyta > Magnoliopsida > Malvales > Thymelaeaceae > Aquilaria > Aquilaria yunnanensis. The sequence goes on from CM077593.1 coordinate 60,846,504, forward strand.
TTTCAGGCAACGATTGCAAGACTACATCAATAGCCAACTCTTTCTGAAGAGCAAATCCCAAATTCTCAAGATTCTCAATGTACCCAATCATCTTGAGCACATGAGGACCCATGGGACTTCCCTCAGACATCTTGCATTGAAACAATGCCTTAGAGGTCTCAAACCTCTAATGCCTAGCTTGCTCTTGGAAAAGCATTTTGAGATGTTCGATCATATCGAACGCCCCCATGTTCTCATGTTGCTTCTGAAGCTCAGATTCCATGGTAATAAGCATGAGGCATGCAACATCCAAAGCATCATTAGAATGCTTCTTGTAAGCATCCCTTTCAGCTTTTGGAGCAGTGGCAGCAGGCTCATTCGGAATGGGCTGCTTTAGGACATAAGCCTTTCTCTCTTGTTTGAGGACTATCCACAACTTTCGGTACCATTTGAGAAAGTTGGTCCCATTCAGTTTTTCCTTCTCACGGATCGACCGCAACGAAAGTGTCGATGTGTTTTGTGCCATGGTTATCTACAACAGTAAATATGCAGTGTAAGAGTCATGTATTTTAATTCATTTAATAAGGACTTTTATTAAATGATACTCCCACTAGTTTTCTCAAAATAATAACCCTCGATATTATTTCAAAACACCTCGGCACTAAGGTATTCTAGTGGGCCAAGATCCATATTTGACGACAACCTGAGTCAGCTTTGGCTTGTCTCTAAAGTTACAGTTATTTAGGTAGGCAACTCCTTGCCAATTGCATCTTATGCAACTCTTGGATAGTTGGGTGAACAACACTTGTTGAAGCTCATCTCATGAGCTTAAGCCCAACTCTATGCCTCTAAGTCCCTAATCCTATTAGGATGACTTAGTTAAGTCGAACCCAAAGTTAGCAGTTTGGATATCACTATTATCCCATCATGCCTTACCAAGATGAACATAGGTGCTTTTGCTTTTGCAAACCCACCTAATGTTGATCAAAGTCTTGACGAGTGCCAACATTTGGAAGGCATCACATTTAATTACTTAATATTTGTTTGAGGAATTTTTCTTTTGATCTCACCAGTTTGTTATCTCCGGTTGTTTTATACATGCATCACATACAAATATAAAACATGCATCTTATGCTTACAAGAAAATAAATGTGACATGGTTATAGCCCAAACTATGTGATATTCTCAAGCCAATGAGAATATCATAAAAGCCTAAGAAAAGAAAATAGTCTTCACAAGCTCCTTCTCTTCCTTTCTTGGTTGCCCTTTTGTTGTCACCTCCTTAGACATACCACCTTGGATGATCCCATAATGTACCATTACATCAATAATAGAAACCTCGAGTTACATTCGAGGGGAGTAAGGTGAGAAGAGAATGTACAATGAGAGTAACAAGAGAAGGCACGACTCGCAGGCCGTATTTACAAGTACAACCAATCAAGGGCTATAACCATTCACCATGCTTCTAACACCAATCAGCATATCATGTCAAATCTCATTCAACAAAGATGCATGCCAATTTTCACGTGTTGATTAACCAGTTTTTATTTATGTTGTGCTTAGCATATGGCGGTCCCGCTGGCCAGTCAGCAGGCGGTGGTTCCGTTGACCGGTCAACGGACAGGGTGGAGGGGGGCCGCACTTGCGGGGGGCTGCCCCCCAGTGCAAAAAATTGTCTTACAATTGCTTAGCCCGAGATCTTCTATTTTGAGCAAGTAGGCACCCGAGACTCCTCCATTCGAGCCACCAAAAATACCTTACTTTCGGTGCCCAAATAGGCCGAATCCGAACCAAGCTGGGGTTTTTGCAACTATTGCAAGAATCCTAATCCATATAGGTATCTCATACCTATCAATTTCGGGTTAATCTCATTAACCAATTAGTGTCATTTCTTCATATATCTCATATGTTCATTACGAGTTCCGGTTTCATGCATCATGAATCCATCAAATTAATCATGGACGAAAAGCAACCGAACACATAACATCATGCGATTCAACACTCAATCCCAATTTAGGGTTTCACCAGTAGCTCTGATACCACTGTTGGGTTTTGGGAGCCAAACAACGCACCGGAATTTAACCAAAACCCTCCAGCATCCAAGTAAAACGGGGTAAACCGGGTGTTCAAAAATTTTCATACCTAATTTTCGGTTGAGATCACTTACTCAATTGCAGAGTCAAATCACAAAACTTGAACATTTGACGTGTTCAAGCTCTTTATGGTATCCACACGAGCCTCTCTGGATCACCACGCTTCCACCACGTCCCTGCAGATTCGTTTATCTTGCACTCACAGTGCTAGCTTGCATCCTCCAAGGAAATGCAAGAGAAGAGTGCGGCTGTCCTTTTGGGAAGCTAGGGCAAGGAGACCTACGAATTTCTCACTAAAAGTTGTATTTATAGTGAGACTCAACTTCCAGGCCTAATGGGTTTTAAAACCCTAATCCAATTAGGATTTAATTTTGGGCTTAATAATGGTTCAACTATTGGACCCATTATTAATACGAAATTAAAGTGAAACCATAACCCAAATAATTAGCCCATGCACTCTAATGATCCAAATAGCTTTATGTGTGCGACCCAATAGGCTCTTGCCATGTTGGCAATGATCATAAATCACATTTATGATCAGAAGCAATGAGGGGTGTCTAGCAACACATCATTGCTACCCAAGTGACAAGATTGTCGGTGATTGACTAAACCTTTATGATCATCACTGATATATGCCATTGTCCCTTTGTCCAAGATATCAAGACTAAGCACGAGACATGGAATGTGTCACTCTCGTATAGCCCAATCTTTGGTTTCTTGATTACCGAGTAGACTAACTTAAGCTGATAACATTGATATCGTATATCAACTCATCTGAGGATGGCCATGCATTTTCTAAGTCTCACTCTATCAAGGGGCCCAAAGATATCACTCCCGTTACATAGGAGGGACAAATCCCATCTTGATCATACAAATCCCTCCGCATGATATGTGACATACACAATGATCTCCTTCAAGTTCACTCAGTTACGAGCAACAAAGGAAATTATCAAATTATGTGACTCACATGTAAGGAACCTTGATGATCTTAGGTCGAAGGACTACATATACCATGATCACTATGATAATCACTTATGACACTCATATAATGACCCATGAAGTGTTCTCATGGTGGGTCGGTCCAGTACATAAGTTCACCAACTTGTACCCATATGTAGACTACATATCTCATATTAGTCTCCACATATGCTAGTCGTTATGTATTATTGCAACCCACTCCATAATAATACTAAACTAGGGACATTTAAGAATATCATTATTCTAGGGTTACAATTATGTTTATTACGTTACGCAGAAACAAAACAACGAACATAATTGTTGGATTAATGTCTTAATAAAATATCATGACTCAATGTGCAAAAAATACAATCTTCTCATGATTGGCTGTTTGGGCACAACACTAACAATATCGTACTTGTCGAGTTCTATACACCACTTGGAAATGCTTCCCGAGTGGTCTACCCTCTTCATGATGCCCCGAAGAGGCAGGTTACTTCGGACAATAATTGGATGGCCTCGGAAATACGGACGTAGCCTTCTACTTGCTAGTATCAGAGCATAAATAGCCTTTTGCAATAGAGGGTAGCTAACTTCGGCACCATGTAGAGACTTGCTCACATAATATACTAGCCATTGCTCCACCCCCTCTTCCTTTACGAGGACCGAACTTAGCGCCTTTTCAGTGACGGTGAAGTATAGTATGAGGGGTTCCCCTTTCCGTGGCTGCCGGAGTGTCGGCAGCCAGGTTAGGTACACTTTAAGTTCTTCCCAGGCCTTTGGCACTCTTCATTCCAAGGGTGCACCTCGCTCCCGAGGTCGCCGCCGTCTTTTGCTGCTTTAGTAAGGACCTTGAAGGATGGTCGGCAGCGATCCCCATATCGGCAGATGAATTTGTTGAGGGACTTGATTCTCCTTGTGAGTTTTTGCACATCCTTTGTTGTCGTGGGAGTTCAGAATCTTAGTAGGGCCTTCACCTTTTCTGGATTAGCGTTGATACGTCTTTCTGACACAATGAATCCAAGGAACTTGCCCGTGTTCACCCCGAACACGCATTTTTGGGGTTGAGATGGATTCTGAAGACCCTCAACTGACGGAATGTTTCCTCCAAATCCGCGATATGGCTACTAGGCAACTTGCTCTTAACTATCATATCATCGACGTAGACTTCCATGTTCCTCCCTATTTGGGAACTAAAGACCCTGTTCATTAGCCTCTGGTAAGTGGCTCTTGCATTCTTAAGCCCAAAGGGCATTCTAACGTAGCAGTATGTACCAACTTCGGTGATGAAGGCAGTTTTTTCCTCATCTTCGGGGTCCATCCTGATTTGGTGATACCCACTGAAGGCATCAAGGAAACTTAGGAGGCCATACTCGGCGGTTGAGTCCACCAACTGGTCTATTGGCGGTAGTGGGTATGAATCTTTAGGGCAGGCATCGTTTACATTCTGGAAATTAATGCACATTCGGAGTTTGTCACTCCCTTCCTTTGTGGTGACAACTACGTTACTAAGCTACTCAGGGTATTTGACTTCCCTTATAACTCCCGCCTCCATTAACCGTTGAATTTTGAATTTTATAAAGTTGTTTTTATGTGCCAAAAAGCTTATTTTCTTTTGGCGTACAGGCTTCGCATCGGGGTGTATCTTAAGATTATGCTGAATTATGCAAAGGTCTACCCCAGGTATGTCCTTCGGCAAGTAGACAAACAGATCTTTGTTCTTTAACAGAAAAGATACAGGTTTTTCCTTATCACCTTCGGCCACTTTTTTCTCTATTCGGGTATTTCGGCCTGGGACAAGTTCTATATCTTCTGTTTCTATTTTCTCAGCGTCTTCTATTTCTTCTCTTTTTGCCTCTCTTGCTAGTACGGCCTTTGCTTCCGCAGCTCGTGCGCAACTCTTTGCTGGGGCCTTTCTTACCTTGACAAACACCTTTCTCACTTCCCCTTGGTCGATGAAGATCTCAGCATCTCCATCCTTTGTGGCAAAGGTGACAGCCAGGTATTTCACATCTGGTCGAATGTGAAGGTTTCCCTACATCTATCTTCCAAGGATGGAATTATACGAGGAAGGGACATCTATGACGATGAACCTTGTCATTGTGGAGGCGAAGAGCTCACCTTTGTTTTGTAGTGAAGTTCCACTTAACATCAGGGGAAGGTTGATCCACCCGAGGACAGGGAGTTCTAACAGGCCTACTCCGAAAGTAGGAGAAGTGATGGGTTTGAGATCGCCCCTTGGGATACCCAAGCTCAGCAGCAAATGGGAGAACAAGATGTCAGCATTAGAACCATCATCAAGAAGTACTCTTTTGACGTCCCAACTCCCTATCCTTGCTATGATCAGAAGGGGGTCGTCATGAGGGAATATTATGGTAGACCCATCTTTCTGACTAAGCTTTTTTGATGGGTTATCGTATTCCATTACTGATATGATTGTATTTTTGCACATTGAGTCATGATATTTTATTAAGGCATTAATCCAGCAATTATGTTTGTTGTTTTGTTTCTGCGTAACTTAACAAACATAATTGTAACCCTAGAATAATGATATTCTTAAACGTCCCTAGTTTAGTATTATTGTGGAGTGGGTTGCAATAATACATAACGACTAGCATATGTGAAGACTAATATGAGATATGTAGTCTACATATGGGTACAAGTTGGAGAACTTGTGTACTGGACCGACCCACCGTGAGAACACTACATGGATCGTTATATGAGTATCATAAGTGATTCTCATAGTGATCATGGTATATGTAGTCCTTCGACCTAAGATCATCAAGGTTCCCTACATGTGAGTCACATAATTTGATACTTTCCTTTGTTGCTCGTAACTGAGTGAACTTGAAGGAGGTCATTGGGTATGTCACATATCATGCGAAGGGATTTGTATGATCAAGATGGGATTTGTCCCTCCTATGTAACAGGAGTGATATCTTCAGGCCCCTTGATAGAGTAAGACTTAAAAAAAATGCATGGCCATGCTCAGATGAGTTAATATACGATATCAATGTCATCAGTTTAAGTTGGTCTACTCCGTAATCAAGAAACCAAAGATTGGGCTATACGAGAGTGACACATTCCATGTCTCGTGCTTAGTCTTAATATCTTGGACAAAGGGACAATGGCATATATCGGTGATGATCATAAAGGTTTAGTCGAATCATCGACAATCTTGTCACTTGGGTAGCAATGATGTGTTGCTAGACACCGCTCATTGCTTATGATCATAAATGTGATTTATGATCATTGCCAACATGGTAAGAGCCTATTGGGTCACACACATAGAGTTATTTGGATCATTAGAGTGCATGGGCTAATAATTTGGGTTTTGGTTTCACAATAATTTTGTATTAATAATGGGCCCAATAGTTGAGCCATTATTAAGCCCGAAATTAAAGCCTAATTGGATTAGGGCTTTGAAACCTATTAGGCCTGGAAGTTGAGTCTCACTGTAAATACAACTTCTAGTGAGAAATTCGCAGGTCTCCTTGCCCTAGCCTCCCAAAAGGACAGCCGCACTCTTCTCTTGCAATTCCTTGGAGGACACAAGCTAGCACTGCGAGCGCAAGAGAAACGCATCTACCGGGATGTGGTGGAAGCGTGGTGATCCCGAGAGGCTCGTGTGGATACCATAGAGAGCTTAAACACGTCAACTGTTCAGGTTTTGTGATTTGACTCTACAGTTTAGTGAGAGATCTCAACCGAAAATTAGGTATGAAAATTTTTGAATACCAGGTTTACCCCATTTTACTTGGATCCTGGAGGGTTTCGGTTAAATTCTGCTGCACTGTTTGGCTCCCGAAACCCAACAAAGGATTGGCTGTAGATCCTGAAAAGGTAAGATCAATCCTGGATTGGAAGCAGCCCCAGAGTGTAAGGGAAGTCAGAAGCTTCCTGGGGTTGGCTGGCTATTACAGAAGATTTGTGCCAAAGTTTTCTGTTCTAGCAGCACCTATGACTCAATTAACCAGAAAGAACCAGAAGTTTGTCTGGGAACCCAAATGTGAAGAGCTCCTATACTAGTCCTGCCAGACCCTGAAAGGGAATATGAGGTATTTACAGATGCCTTTCAGGTGGGACTAGGTTATGTCTTCATGCAAGAAAGACAAGCCATTGCTTTTGGTTCTAGACAGTTGACACCACATGAAAAGAAATATCCAGTCCATGACCTGGAATTGGCTATAGTGGTCTTTGCTCTTAAGCAATGGAGACACTATCTTCCTGGTAATAAATTCCAAGCGTTTACAGACCACAAAAGTCTCAAGTACCAGTTTACACAAAAGGACTTGAATTTGAGACAAAGAAGGTGGCTGGAATATTTGAAGGATTTTGACTGTGTAATTGAATACACAGCTAGAAAGGCCAATGTAGTGGCGGACGCTTTGAGTAGAAGCTATACTGGAATACTCAAAGGAGGTGAGATTGAACATAAGGCAGAGAGCCTGAGTATTACTCACCTGGCAAACCAATGGCTAACTGAAGAAGGTGAGCAGTTGAAAGTACTCATCATTACACCAGAGTGGAAAGAGCTTATTAAAGAAGCTCATGCTGGTGATAAAGAGCTAGAACTGATATCTGGCAGGAATAGGGGAGAACTATATCAAGGTTTTTCCTTTAAGCAAGGAGTGCTACATTTCCAAAATAGGTTGTATGTGCCTGAAAAGGACAACCTAAGAGTTCAAATACTGGAGGAGGCTCACTCTAGCAAGCTGGGTATGCACCCAGGGGCCACAAAGATGTATCATACTCTTAAAGCATACTTTTTGTGCCCATATATGAAGAAGGATATTAATACACTTGTGGCTAGTTGTGAAACATGCCAACAAGTGAAGGTAGAGCACCAAAAACTAGGAGGGAAGCTACAAAGCTTGCCCATACCTGAGAGAAAATAGGGATCCATCTCAATGGATTTTGTAGTGGGTATGCCACTAACAAGGAGGAGGCATAATGCCATTTGGGTCATTGTAGATAGATTGACCAAGGTAGCCCATTTTCTTCCCATGAATCTTACTTATTCTTTGGATAAATTGGCACAACTCTATATAAGAGAAATAGTGAGATTGCATGGAATACCTGATGACATAGTATCAGACAGGGATCCTAGGTTTGTTTCTAGGTTTTGGAAATCCCTACATCAAGCATTGGGCACCAAGCTCAAATTCAGTTCTGCTTACCATCCACAAACTGATGGACAAACAGAAAGAACTATACAGACACTGAAGGATATGTTAAGGTGTTGTGTAATTGACTTCCAGGGTGAATGGGATGTACATCTTCCATTGCTAGAGTTTTCCTATAATAATGGCTATCATTTAGTGATAAGAATGGCTCCTTATGAAGCCTTATATGGCAGGAGATGTATTACTCCTCACTGCTGGGATCAGCAAAAAGAGAAGTTGGAATTGGGGCCAGACATTATTAAGAAAACTACTGAGAAAATTAAATTGATCTAAGCCAGGATCAAGACTGCAAATGATAGGCAACAAGCCTATGCAAACTTGAAAAGAAGGAGAGACCTGGAATTCTAGGAAGGAGACTGGGTGTGGCTTAAAGTTTCTCCAATGAAAGGAGTAATCAGATTTGGGAAAAAGGGGAAACTAGCACCTAGATATGTTGGGCCATAACAAATACTGGCCAAAGTGGGGAATGTGGCATACCAGTTGGATTTGCCACCAGAACTTGGTAACATACACAATGTGTTTCATGTGAGTTTACTCAAGAAGTATGTTCCAAGCTATAAGCAGATAGAAACACCTACTGCTATGACTGTGGCACCAAACCTCACTTATAAGGAAGTACCAATTCAGTTCCTGGCCAGAGATACCAGGAAATTAAGGAGCAGATGGATTTCTATGATTAAGGTGCAGTGGAGTAACCACACTTCTGAAGAGGCAACCTGGGAAGTAGAACAAGAGATTGCCACTAAGTATCCTCAACTGTACCTTAAGTTAATTAAGGATTTGGAGGACCAAATTCTTTAAGGAGGGAGGAATTGTTAGGCTCACCTCCTAAGTGATTGGCTTAGGCCAAGGAAACAGAGAAAAATGATGTGAGAGGACTAAGGAAACTGGTGCAGTGATGTATGTGCAAAACTGGGAACTTTTGGGTCCTAATTGCACATGAAAACTCGACTATGGAAGAACTGACAGAAACCAAAGAAAGGGGACCAAATTGCACATTTAACTGATGGTACAATTAAAACCACAAAGTTGAAGGAGGTATTTTCGGCCACGCAAGTTTTTATGGTGACTAGTGCAATACTATGCCAAATTGAGGAGACATCAATGATAACAAGTCACATCATGTCTCCCACTAAGGTGTAAACCATCATTATTCTAGTTTGCCTAACTAGAATTATTTCTAGTTACATGGCTGGTTACCACATAGGATTATTGGACTTTTATGACACTTTTGTCTTATGCTTGGCATTCTAGGCCATGAATAGACTTAAGTACCAAGTGAAACATGATTTTTAATCGTGCATGTGTGACCGTGTGGGATTGTGGACTTCATTGATCCATGCAAATAAAGGGAGTCCAAAAGCTAGCATAATACCAATTTGAGTACAAGTGTCCTATGGCCGGGCTTAGTCAAGGCCATTTGTTTTGCCATTACGGGCTTGTTCCATCATTCCTTGGCCGAGAGCTTGCGCCTTCTCTCTCAAATTGGTCCTGAATTCAAGCAAACTTGGAGGCACTTGAAGGATTCAAGCTTGGAAGCTTGGTTTCGGCACAAGACTACTTGAAAACTGCTGAGTGAATATGGTGGATAACTTCTGGATCCCATTATGGTTCCAGAAGCCAAAGAGTTAGACCACGCAGTTGTCGGCCCTAATAGGGTGACTTCAAAACACTTGCAAAAAGTGGTGTCATTAGCACCATGCAACATCATGCTATGCTTGTATTTCGTCAGATGGGCTTGGGGGTTGCTGCGTCCATCATACGTCTCTAAGCGTGGTACTAGGAAGTCACTTGGCATAGGCGCCTCTACTACTGCACGGATGAAGGGTGACTCTTCTCTGGTGAAGGTCTCCGACAACCTTGACCAAACAGGGTTTTCAAGAAACCTATTTTTCCACCTTCTCCAACCTCTTAAGGATTCTCTCCATGAGGATGGTAATGTTGTCCTCTCCTCGTTGCTTGGCAGTCACCAGCAACGGAGAGTGACGTCTTTTTTTGGCGAGTAACTTCACCAATGAGGGGACTAGGATTTCCTACCAGGGGATGGACTTCACTGATTGGAAGCTCTGGAGGGTACGTTCTCCAGTGAAGACTCATCCTGAAAACCCCTACTTTCGGAGCTCTGGCGAGGTAACCTTGGGCTTCTTTCTTGACGGCTACTAGGAAAAGGTGCCTTTCCCCTAAGAGGTGGTTGTGACCAACTTTGGTCAAGCTGTTGGGTCATTTTAGCCATGATAGAGTGCTGAAAGTCACGTAGAAAGCCCATCATGACCGTCAGAGGACATTCATCCTCAGGTAAGGAAGTCTTTGCTGTAGGTTGTTTAGTTCCCATTTGATTCTCCGGCGCAGACTAGGACCCCGGGAATCCCTTGTCCTTAGAATGCCGAGTCTCAACAATGGCAACCTAAGACTGGTTTCCCACAGATGGCATCAAATTATGTCTAGTGGCATCTTCGTTCAATGACATGTTGACCCATAGGGAGGACTTCCAGTGTGAAGATGTCAAAAATACTTAGAAGAACAAGGGTTAGGATCTCCCCAGAGTGTGCTTCTGGGGGAGGAGCCTCAAATGCCCAAGTTAGTATATATGAGAGTGGTAGATGAAGAACAGATAGCAGAGAATAAAGAAAGTCTCTTCTGTGCTTACCAAGGTCCCTTCTATGTATTTATAGGAGGGTGAAGGCAGAAGGCCATTTGACACAGCTTGTCCAGATCATGACACGTGTTCGGTCAGATCCGATCTGATCCTTAAGAGGTAGGCATGTCCAACTGGCTGTAGGCCATTCTGGCTAGAGGGCATGGGCATGTGTGAGGTCTCTTTGTTAGAGGCTCCTTAACCATTTTTGTCCTATCTCCATAAGACCCTTTCGGGGTGAGAGACCCCTTCGGTCAGAGATTCCCCCTCTAGGTTTGTCGAGGAAGTGTTGGGTTTTCGGAGCCAAACAGCGCAGCGAAATTTAACTAAAACCCTCCAGGATCCAAGTGAAACGGGGTAAATCGGGTGTTCAAAAATTTTCATACCTAATTTTCGTTGAGATCTTTCACTCAACTATAGAGTCAAATCACAAAACCTGAACAGTTCACGTGTTCATGCTCTCTATGGTATCCACACGAGCCTTTCGGGATCACCATGCTTCCACCACGTCCCAGTAGATGCATTTCTCTTACGCTCGCAGTGCTAGCTTGCGTCCTCCAAAGAATTGCAAGAGAAGAGTACGGCTGTCCTTTTGGGAGGCTAGGGCAAGGAGACCTACGAATTTCTCACTAAAAGTTGTATTTATAGTGAGACTCAACTTCCAGGCCTAATGGGTTTCAAAGCCATAATCCAATTAGGTTTTAATTTCGGGCTTAATAATGGCTCAACTCTTGGGCCCATTATTAATACAAAATTAAAGTGAAACCATAACCCAAAAAATTAGCCCATGCACTCTAATGATCCAAATAGCTCTATGTGTGCGACCCAATAGGCTCTTACCACAATGGCAATGATCATAAATCACATTTATGATCATAAGCAATGAGTGGTGTCTAGCAACACATCATTGCTACCCAAGTCACAAGATTATCAGTGATTCGACTAAACCTTTATCATCATCACCGATATATGCCATTGTCCCTTTGTCCAAGATATCAAGACTAAGCATGAGACATGGAATGTGTCACTCTCGTATAGCTCAATCTTTGGTTTCTTGATTACCGAGTAGACCAACTTAAACTGATGACATTGATATTGTCTATCAACTCATCCGAGCATGGCCATGCATTTTTCTAAGTCTTACTCTATCAAGGGGCCTGAAGATATCATTCCCATTACATAGGAGGGACAAATTCCATCTTGATCATACAAATCCCTCCGAATGATATGTGACACACAATGACCTCCTTCAACTTCATTTAGTTACGAGCAACAAAGGAAAGTATCAAAGTATGTGACTCACATGTAGGGAACATTGATGATCTTAGGTCGGAGGACTACATATACCATGATCATTATGAGAATCACTTATGACACTCATATAACGATCCATGTAGTGTTCTCATGGTGGGTCAGTCCAGTACACAAGTTCTCCAACTTGTACCCATATGTAGACTACATATCTCATATTAGTCTCCACATATGCTAGGCGTTATGTATTATTGCAACCCGCTCCACAATAATACTAGACCAGGGATGTTTGAGAATATCATTATTCTAGGGTTACAATTATGTTTATTACATTACGTAGAAATAGAACAACAAACATAATTGCTGGATTAATGCCTTAATAAAATATCATGACTCAATGTGCAAAAATACAATCATCTCATGATTGGCTTTTTGGGCACGACACTAACAGGAAGGCCCTACGAAAGAGTGGGTCACCTTTGACAAACTTTTTCCTTTCTCGAGGATGGTGGATCTACTTTTCCAAGGTCAGTAGCTTCACAATCTGAGGGTGGTGAAGACACCTTTTCCCGGAGTTAGCCATGTTCCTTTCAGAGGGTGGTGTTGAAAATGCCCCGAAGTGGGGGCTAAGCTCCTTCTAAGGGTGGCATCAGGTCAGCTGATCAGGAGATCTCGGGCGCAATAGCCCTTCAACTGTCATATTCGTTTCTAGGTTACCAAGGTTACCACCCATAAGGAAATAGAGTTTGAGACCAAATTGACTCCAAGAGTAGTTCCTGTGTCCACTGCACCTTATAGGATGGCAATCCCTAAGATGAATGAGCTGAAGAAGCAATTGGATGAACTCCTTGAAAAAGGATTCATTAGGCCAAGTGTGTCCCCTTGGGGAGCACCAGTGCTGTTTGTGAAAAGGAAAGATGGGACTCTTAGGTGTGCATTGACTACGAAAAGCTTAATGCCATGACTGTAAAAACCAAGTATCCTCTCCCCATGATTGAGGACTTGTTTAATCAACTTAAGGGTGCCACAATGTTTTGAAGGATTGATCTCAGATTAGGGTATTTTCAACTAAGAGTCAAAGAAGTAGATATTCCTAAAACTGCTTTCCGAACTAGATATGGGCATTTTGAGTACGCTCTAATGCTATTTGTTCTTACCAATGTTACACTTTTCTTTATGGACTTGATGTAGAGGATATTCAGACCATATCTAGACACTTTGTGGTGATCTTCGTAGATGACATCCTAGTATATTCCAAGGATAAAGAGGAGCATGAAAAGCACTTGGGAATAGTGCTAGAAGTGCTAAAAACACAGCAATTGTATGGCAAGTTGAATAAATGCCATTTCTACACCAATCAAATTGAAGCTATCTTACAGTGAAGGCAGCCACAAAATGTTAGAGATATAAGACGTTTGCTGGGTCTAGCTAGCTATTATAGAAGATTTATGCCAAAATTTTCTGTAATGGCAGCCTCTCTGACTAAGTTGACCAGAAAGGGGCAAAAGTTTGAATGGTCTAGGGATTGTGAAGAGATCTTTCAGGGGCTCAAGACCAAGCTCACTTCCACTCCTATACTAATTTTACCTAATCCCCATAAACCTTTTGAGGTTTTCACAGATGCACCCATTGTGGGATTGGGATGTGTACTAATGCGACAAACACAAGCCAGAACTTATGGATCAAGCCAATTGAGACCACATGAAAAGAATTATCCAATGCATGATTTAGAACTTGCAACTATGATTTTTGCCTTGAAGCATTGGAGACATTACCTATTAGATAATAAGTTCTAGATCGTCACTTATCATAAAAGTCTCAAATATCTCTTTATTCAAAATGAGTTAAACATGAGATAGAGGAGATGGCTTGAATACCTTAAAGACTTTGATTGTACTACTAAGTACACTGAAGGCAGGGCCAACAAAGTGTATGATGCTTTAAGCAAAAAATATACAAGCACTCTAAAACATGGAGAAGAAGAACCAAATGAACTCAATAGCCTTACTTGTTTGGCTAGCAAATAGCTGGATTGGTAGAAAACCTAATTGAAGGTGATAACTATCTAGTCACCATGGAAAGCTGAAATACTAAGGGCACAATAACTGGATGAAGATCTTACCATGAGTTATGGGTAGAGGAATAGAAAGGTATTCCAAGGGTTCTGTTATAGGCAAGGATTGTTGTACTTCTAAGCCAGGATTTCTATACCCAAGGGATATAAATTAAGAGAACAAATTCTAAAAGAAGTCCATGCTAGCACCAAGATTAAGAGAACATCCTAGAACTATGAAAATGTAACAAGATTTAAAAGCACACTTCCGGTGGCCCAATATGAAAGGGGAGATTCACACCTTTGTGTCCAAATATGTGGTGTGCCAACAAGTAAAAGTTGAGCACTAGAAACTAGGGGCAAATTGCGAAGCTTGCCTGTTACCACCTCACAAAAATGAGAGAATTATAAAGTGTGGCACAAAGGTCAAAAACCAATTTATCATGTAATTCTCATCACAGTGATTGAAGTGTGAGGGGTAAAAGGCTTGATCAACAACTCCTTAAAAGTGTTCCATGTTGGTTACTTGGCCCCCAAGAAAAGCCTTAAGGATTGCTTGTTTGTTAAGCAATCTATGGAATTTTTTGTAAGGTTTTGGAAATTCGGGTACTTAATTGTAAAACTCTCAAGAAAGAGCTTTGGAGAATTATGGGAAGAAATTTAATGGTATGAAAGTGCTATTGGATGACCAAATTGCTTATGAAAGACAAGTGCGGGCAAAGAAAACACAGAAAAGGCTTAAGGACCTAAGTGTCCTAGTGTAGGCCTTTGGTTGTTGATGCTTTCGACTCTAGTCAAATGGAGAAATTTAGCGTTATCCTACTCAAGGGAGGACAGCTAAGGCATGGTAGGGATATGGCCAACTATGGGCCAAGAAATTAAGCATAATAAACCAAGGTTTTGTAGCAAGGAAAAGGACATAAAGCATGGTTAAGCTTGTTAAGTGTGTTTTGTGCCCTTAAGCTCATTTAAGCCCATTTAAGTGGCCAACTCACTTATCTCTCTCCCATTTTTGGCCTCATCCAGCCCAAGAACATAGCCACACTTCCTCCATAGCCACCACATCTTCCAACTTACAATTGATTGAAATTGAAGGCAGCAGGAAGCAATTGGAAGCAAACTAGAGCTATTGCTTGGATACTTAAAAAGGATCAAGCTTGATTTTTGGCCTACCCAATTTGGTAAGGGTTCTCTTGCTCTCATGGATTGTTTATTGTACTTTCAAGCATCCATGGCATTAGGGCTATACTTGGAAGAGAGACATGAGCTTGATGAACCAAGCTTAGTGAAGGGAGTTCACTTATTGAAGGTTTTGTGACATAGTGTGAAGTGCACAATGATGGTAGTGATGTGGAAAGTTTGGCAATTTTTGGAGCACATTTGGTATTTTTAGTGATGGTACTTATTATGTTATGTAGCAGCTATCCAGCATCCTGTTATGGAGTCTATTGTGTCTCAGGAATTCCTGTAACTTAGGGTCCATATTTAGCTGAGTTAAGACCATTATTTAGTGCATGTATTCATGTGCATGTAATGTATGTGAAATGAGACAAGTATGTGAACATTTGAGTAATGTCTTGGCTATGTATGTGATGTGGTGCAAAGCTGCCTAAGTGTGAATGGTAGGCTACTTACTTGTAAATTATGTTTTGCCCACATAAAGTTGTTAGATGCAATATATTGTATTTCCCATGTGTATTGGACATATATTGGGTAGCCTTGGTGGGCTTTCCCCTTGTGAATGAAGTGTTTGCACACTTATGAAATTTTGTATGGGAAAAATAGTCACACGGTGACCAGAATTTTGACTCTACACTTAAATTTCTATATCTTCTTGTGTCGAAGGAATCTTGGTATGAAATTTCAACCACACATAGAGCACATCTAGAGGTTGAACTAGTATTTGGAATTTTTGAATTTGGAGCCCTGTATCCAAAGATATGACATTGCAAAGCTGGATAAGTTACTGTTCATTTGGTCATAAGTTTTTAACCAACTTAAAAAACCCATAACTTGGTCCATAGGTAGGCTATTGATGTAAAAAAAAATTCCTTGGTTTGGTCTAAGTCTTTATTTAATAATGGAGTAAATAAAATGTGGGGTTACATAGCTATATTAATACAGTTTGTTGGAGGAAGTTTGGGTGTAGTGGCTGGAATTTTTAAACCTGGTAAGAATGCTTAATGTGTGGAAGGCGAAACTAAAACTTGTGCTAGTGTTTTCCTTCTTAGCTGCCATAGTGTGCATAAATGTAAATATGTGTGTTATGGTTAGGCCAATACGCATGTATTTACATAGTGCTCAAGAGGGTCAGTTGAGTATGTACACTAAGGGTGTTGTTTTGATGACCTACAAGATACACAAATCCTGGGAGTTTAAATGCATAGTTTTGACAACATAACTGGATTAGACCAGAGTGAGTAATAGATGTTGGTATCAAAGCACAGTTTATACATGTACATAGCATATAGTTGCATTGCATGCATCTACATAGATGGACTCAATTTGGTCAGCAAGTACCATTGAAATACTGATGATTTTATATGTGATCTATGATGAATCATCAATGTAGGAAGTAAACATTGTTAACACAAGGAAAGGGGAACCACTCCAAAGGCCTCCTACTAATTTTGGGCAACAAAAAAATGGAAATAATAGAGGGAATCAGGGGCAACAGGGGGTACCAAACCCTAAAGTGCCTCAGGTTTGATTAGAGCTTCAGAGGAACTTACCTCTAATCAATGAAAACTTAATTAGGCTGATTCAAGCATAATAGCAAGGAGTTAAAGCACCTCTAGTAGAACTAGTTCAGGATGGACAGTAACAACTAGAAGAGGATACTAAGAAGAAATCTGAATATGTTCCTTCTGGAAGCATAGAAGAGACAAATGATGAGACCATTGAGGACGAAGATGAAGATAGGAGAAATCCTAAAGGAAGAAGACTAAGGTCTGAGATTGGTTAGGTATCGAGAACCAATCCCTCAATCTATGACCATTCCCCCACTAGGAATGAGATTGAGGTAGGCCATGAGAGAACATCCAGGAGAAGGCAGAGAGATCATAAAGAGCATCACCATACATAGGGCTCTCATAGATCCAGAAGACATAGATCAGAGTATCTAGAAGGCCTAGATGAAGTCAAACTATTGGAGAGGTTCCAAGGCCTAAGACCTGCATAGTTTTATGGAAGAGCTGGGCCAGAGAGAGCTAAGGAGTGGTTAATCTTCATTGAAAAAATGTTTGAGAGGATGCCACTCAGGTCCAGCAAAAAAGTGTCGTTGGGTACCTACAATCTGGTAGGCAGTGCAGAGATATGGTAGAGGAGCACTAGAGATAGATATGCTGTCCAAAGGGGCAGAAGGCCATGAAAAGACATGGAAAT
Source organism: Aquilaria yunnanensis (assembly GCA_039654915.1). Classification (NCBI taxonomy): domain Eukaryota; kingdom Viridiplantae; phylum Streptophyta; class Magnoliopsida; order Malvales; family Thymelaeaceae; genus Aquilaria; species Aquilaria yunnanensis. Next base: position 60,864,042 of record CM077593.1, read on the forward strand.
GACCTGGATATAGTTCACCTAGCTATTCTAGGAGCAGTACATCAGTGATGCCATCAAGGATATAAAGCAAGCTGAATCTGATGCCCTAAGGCAAGACAACCTCAGTGTCCTAGAGTATGAGCACAAATTCAATCAGTTGGTGAGGTATGCTCCTCAGTATCATGGACTAGAGGAGTTGGAGTCCAAAAGATTTGTCAGAGGCCTAAGGTTAGAACTTAGAAAGGCTACAAGACCTTTTAGAGCAGTCACATACTACGAAGCAATGCAGAAAGCTCAACTAGTAGAGCAAGAAGAGTATGAGACTAGGTACTTTCTCAGTGGACCAGGGGCAAGTAGCCAGGCTGGAGGTAAGCAAACAAAGGCACCACAAGGCAAGGAATTGCCAAGAGTTCCCATCTTGGTGGTGAGGGCAAGGTTAAGGGGAAGTCCCCTGGTGTTACAGCCATCTAGGTAGCAGACCTTCAATGGTTAGGTACGACTTGTTAAACAAGTCAAAATCCCTTTTTCAATGCCTCAATTGTTTAAGTTAGCAAGTCAAGCAAGTTTATTAAGGGTTAGGTGGTTCCTAGGTCATTTTGGCACCTAAGTGTTGTCACATCCCACACAGGCCCCAGCCTGTCCACTCTCAGTAACACTCGCCAAAATTACCCAAGATTCAATTGATTTCACCTAAGACCAGGTGTTAATAACTCCATATTGTTTAAACCTTATTTTCTTAAACTGAGAGCTGGGATATGTCCCAGGAGGCTTAGGAATTATTTAGAACAGCAACCTGCAGCTTAAGTAGGCCCAACCCCTCACTTGCAGCACAAGGCAAGGGTATAAATCAATAACTTGCAATACAAGCAAGGCATACACTTTTATCTATTAAGTGTCTAGGATGTGTGCTTATCAAGTGAGCTACTTTCATGAATGACAACCAAGAAGCCCACATCTCTGTAGTTTGAAAAATCAAGTTTCCATGCACATGTACATTCAGCCAATAATAAGTACTCAAGAGACTGCTTCTTGAAACATAATCATAAGCTCATAATCTTAACATAACTTGGCACATAACATCCACCATATGTACATACAAACCATGTACAAACAAGGCTGTATATATATATACACTCAAAATAGCCTAATGTCCAGCATCACTAGCTTGGATACAATCCAAGGATGCTATAACCCAAAGTAGCCAAGGTTAAGGTTACAAGCCATATACCCTAGTTTCTTAAAAGAACCTAAGTGTACAGAACAGCAGCACACTCACAAAACCAACCCAAACATACAAACCGTAACCCGAGTCCAAATCCACACATCCTTCCTGTACCTAGACCGATCCCACAACTACAAAAGCCTGCAAACTTAGAACGTAAGTTTCAGCCTTAAGCCAAAAGACTTGTAATGTAAGTATTCAAGCCAAGATTTAGTTGGCACATACCTCGAGCAAAAAGTGTACTAGCTAGCACACAAACTAGTAACTCAAGCAAACTACTCAAGCTGTATATCCTTTTCCTGAAACAAAATGTATGGGCAATGAGTAACAATTACTCAGTAGGGTTTCACATACGACCATATAAGGTCTATTTAGTTAAGTCCAATGACTTAACCTCCACAAGCTTACTTATTCTGCAAGAAAAACATGGAAACAAGGAAAACACAAAAAAAATATACCAATACATATAATCATCAATATACAGATTAGCATGCACAAAGAATCACTCAAGCACACAATGGACACACACACACACCACAAAGTCCATTTGGCCAAGTACCATAACACGTGCCATTGTGCACTTTTGCACACAAAACTCCACCATAAACTCCACTTCCTCTAGAGCTCTGAAATGTCTAGCAAAATGGCCACATTCACTAGCATTTCTAGCACATGTCCATAGTCAATTAGCTAATTAACAACCATAACCGAATCAATCTCAATAGCCAATCAAGTAACTAAGGTCATTTGGCAAATTTAACCATCACTTAGCTACTCTAAACACTTGAATCATGGTATACTACCAAGCAGTCAAGTAGTTAGTGAACCCTACCTCACAATCAAAGCTTGAGCTCTCGGTTGCTCGAGTAACTAAGGCCGAAGCTCAATATATATTGCCTAACACAATAAGCCTTCATTTAGCTTTCATAATCACTTGTCCATGGAAAATCATCAAGAAAAACAAGTGATTATGAGCATTACCTCCTTAATCCAAGCTTGATTTCTCCTCCAAGCTTCAACTTCAACAATAGCACGGCAAGAACTCTAAACTTTGCTTCCAACAAGCTTTGAACCCCGTTGTTTTCTCGGCCAATTAGCCTAATGCGTAAGAGCCGAACTCTTTTCTCTTCTCCTTTCTTTCGTTTCTCTTCCTTTTTCGTTTCTCTTCCTTTTTCGGTCAGCTAACGCACTAGAGGAACGCTGAAGCTTGATTTCGTTCTTTGACAGATTTTCGTTTTTCGGCCAGCAACAAATGAAAGCCAAGTAAAGAAAATGAAGGCAACGAATTAATGCTCCTGGCGCATTAAATGAACGTATGCCCGGTGTTGAACATTTGAACCAAAAGGCAGCAAAGAGAACAACGAATTCTGGCGCATTAATTGGCGTTTGGCAGCCATTTACACATGTCCCCCAAATTGGCTCAATCCCAACATTGGTTCCCAAATTCTATTCATGTGACACTTTCCTCCCTTAAGTTTCCATATACACATTTTAATCACTAAAATGTAGGATTATTTTGGCTATATTCTTAACTCATGGCTCCAATTGCCAAGTTTTCATTAATATAGACGAAAATGGTAATTAACCCATAACCAAATTAATTTGGAAGAAGACGCAATTCTTGACCGGCCAATTTGTTTTTATCAACCAAAAATGGTCTAATTCCACCTTGATCCATGCTCTTATTTACATGGTGCATTTCACCCTTCAAGTTCCCATAATTTCATTTACATCCTCATCCTTACTTTCAATCAAGTCCCTCATGTTTTAAATTGGTGTTTCTTTTTATTCTTGGCCTAAGCCAAGTATCTAATGGTCCTAACAAGTGTCACCAGGGGCAAAATGGTCATTTTGTACCCCAATGTGATAGGTTTCATATTTAAGATCATGAGTTATTATTTTAGACCTAATTGACTGGAAACCAATGTGTGGGACAAAATTTGCCTAAGCTAGTGTTACTATTTGAGCATAGGGTTCTTTTCCAAAAATAACAAAAGTTGAAGGACTAAAGTGAGAAAATGGCTATTTAAACTATTTTCAAGGAATTTTCAGCCACTATTCATCATCCTCAACCTCCAAACTCATAACTCTCCTTCTCCTCTTGAATTCCATGGCCAAATATTCATAAAAACATCAATTCTTGGTAGAAATCAAAGTCCCATGAGGTAACCATGCAAGAAAAAACTCATTCTTGCATCAGTTTGGTGTGAACGGCCTTGGATCATGTTTTAGAGCTTAGTGAGCTTAGAGAACATTTTTCCCTCTCTGTTCTTGAGTTGTTCTTGGTTTCTTGAGGTTGTATGAGGTTGGGTCTAGCTTGGTTAAGCTTAATTTGGTGCCATTGTGTTTAATTTCTATGGAACCATAGGAAAACCCATTTGAGGAGCCATTTTGCTTAGTTAGATGCTTAATGTTGCTTGTTCTTCTCAATTGAGGTTAAGGATTTAGTTATTACATTCATTTGATGCATGTCTTAGTTTTTTGTTTATTGGTTACAAGTAGTTTGGAAGATATGCATAGGTTATGGTAGAATTTGCTTGTGATAGACTAGTGTGAAACCATGGTCTAGTGAGGTATGTTTGAAGCTTTAAGACTTCATGGCCTATTGTAGTAGTCATCATGAACTGGAGCTTATGGAGGGGAAGTATGAAGGTTTGAATGGCTTGGGAGTCCTCCAAACATGCTACAAATGAAGTTTTGAAGTGCAAGGGCCAGGGGCCCGCTGCCTAGGCGCTAGGTGGGGCTCTAGCACCCAACACCCCATTTGGAATTTGAGCGAAAAAAGCTCCTGGTGCCTTAGCACCGCTTCTCGCGCCTAGGTTCCAGCACTCGTTACCATTGACATGATGTAGTATTTCTTCCATAACTTTTCACTTGGGTGTCTGATTAAGGCGATTCAACATTCCATGTGAACCTAAGAGAAAGTCATAAAACTTTCATGCTTTCGCTAAGGTATGAATTGGCCTAGGTTTTTCTGTATTTTTCTCCAAAATGAAGGGTCAATGAGTGCTTCAAAGGCCTTAGGGTGGAAGTTGACCAATGGTACCTTAGTACCCTCTATACCTCCTCAAAGCACTAGTTTTGGATAGAGTTTTCTTGGGTACAAAGAAAGAATGAGGGAAAGTGATCTAGGATGAGCTTGGCGCACTATAATAGGGCCATTAGAAAAGGTTAAGGGTGTTTAGCACCATTGGTAGTCTAGTCTTATGCTTTGAGCTTAAGACACCAATAAGAGACTCTAGTGCACAGAGAGGTTCTATGGAACCTAGTAAATTAAGTCCGTGCATAGCAAATCTTACCATAATAATGTGAACCAAGTAATGGTGGATAGTGAAGCACTAGGGATGAAGGCTTAGTGCACTTGTGGCCTAGCCAAGTTGTGACATAAGGCACAAATGAAAGCTTAGTGCATCCTTGGTAGGTTAAATGGTCAAGGCTTAGTACCTTGGTTTTCTAGGTTGTGGCAACGTGCGGGTCGTTTTCGGGAGTCGCCACCAATTGGTTTTCGCTCAGGTCGATTGGACACCTAAAATATGGTCTGCGAGAGTTCAGGGGTTCGGGAGTACGGTTACGTTAAAACAATTTTGTTAAAACGCCCAAAAATTGGTACCTTAGTTGATTTTAATTTTGTTTTGCTTTGCTTTTAAAAAAATATTCAGTTAATTTTTGAAATTAGAAATTATAACTGAATTATTTAGTCGAATGTGGATTTTTGGTAATTAATTTGTATAAATTTTGATATTTCCGAACCATGGACTTTATCGAGTCACCCGGACACGGAAGTTTTAATTTCGAACCATGGACTCCGCCAAGTCACCCGGACACGGAATTTGATGAAATTTTAAATAATTTAATCCATATCGTAAATATGGATTTTTATCTTTGTATTTATTTAATTTATTTAATTAAAAAAAATAGATGTTTTCCAAACCGTAGATCTTGCCGGATCATCCGGATATGGAAATTATTTAATTCTTATTATTATTATGGAATTAATTATTAATTTAATTACTAATTTATAAGTCTTTTTATTAAATTTTAGATTTGTTAATGATCTTTAATGTTAACTAAAAAAAATTTTTTTTTTTTATATTTTTTGTATTTTTACTTCTTTTCTTTCTTTCTTTTCATTTTCTTTATTCTTTTCTTTTATTTGTTTTTTTCTTTCTTATCCTTTTACTTTTTACTTTTCTTTTACTTTCTTTTTTTTCTGTTTCTTTTTATTCTTTTCTTTCTTTCTTATTCTTTTTCTTTTCTTTTCTTTTATTTTCTTGTTTAATGAAAGATCTTTATTATTTAATTTTAAGTAATTATTCAATTTATAAAGGACCCACAAAGTATTTTTTTTTATTTTATCTAATATCAAGATTCTTTTATTTAATAAAGAAACTAAAGAGTTTTTAAAAAAATCTTGACATTCATATATTTTATTTTTATATTTATTCTTTTTATTTAATGAAAGATGAACCAAAAAGTAAATATTTAATCAAGATTTTAAAAAAACTTATATGTATAAAAGAAAACTCCTGATATTTATAAATTCTATTTTATGTTTATTCTTTTTATTTAATAAAAGATGAACCAAAAAAAAGAAATTATTTTAATCAAGGTTTTATTTATATAATAAAGAAACCAAAATAAAAGAAAAGTCTTAATATTTTATTTGATAAAAGGTGAACCAAAAAAGTGATTATTTAATCAAAATTTTATTTAAAGAAAACTAAGGATTTATATGTATATTTCAAAAATAAAAGAAATATTTAATAAAGGAACCAAAGATTTTATATTTATATTATTTTGATTTTTGATAAAAGATTAACCAAAAAGTGATTATTTAATAAAGAAACCAAAGATTCATATGTATATTTTAAAAATAAAAGTAAAGTCTTGACATTTATATATTTTGATGTAAGATTTTTAAAGTAATTATCTAATTTATAAGTCTAAAAAAAATCTAATTAATAAGTCTAAAATATTAAAGAGAATTTAGTTTTTTATTATTTTTATTTTTATTTTTATTAAAAATAATTTGGCTAAGATTTTTATTTTGTTTAATAGAGGAATTAAGAAGTTATATTTTAAAAGAAATAACTAAAATATAAAGTCTTAATTTTATATATTTTTATTCTTAAAAAATTTTGTTTCCATTTTTTTTATTCTTTTTACTGGATAAAAATTAAAAGTAACTATTAAAAACTAATTTTATTTTATACTTTATTTTAAAAATATTTTTTATTCTCCAAACCATTGGATTCTGGCGGATCATTTGGACATGGAGTTTAATTTTTTTTGTTAATTGTTTATTTAATGAATTTTAATCATAATTTTATTGGATTTTATTATTATTTTATTATTTTTCTTGAATTTTTAATTATTATTACTTTAGAAATATATTAAAAAAAGGAATTGATTTTTGTTGTATTTTTAGAATTATTTAATTATGATTTTTAATAACTTTAATAAAAAAGAATAAAAGGTTAACTTTTTGTTGTTTTTTTTTTAAGAAATAATAAATAAAAAACATGTATTCCAAATAAAAAATTGTTGGCTTTTAAAAATGATTTTTATTATTCTTAAAAATAATTATTCACATAAAATTATTTACTTATTATAATTAAAAGTGAAATAAATTTAACCACCTAAAAAAAACAATTATATAAAGTAAATAAAAGGACAATTAATAATAATAAAGTGGGGCTTTTGACCATCCACTAAAAAAAAAATTAGGAGGTATAACCTTCCATAATAATAATAACAAAGATAGTAAAAGTTAGTTGTTAGAATTAATAAGAACAATAATAAAAGTTAGCAAAGTTAGTAAGGTTAGTTGTTAACAACAATAATAAAAGTTAGTGAAGTGAGTAAGGTTAGTTGTTAACAATAACAATAATAATAATAATAAAGGTTAATAATAATACAACAATAAATAATAAACAAGAAAGTTAGTAATTACTTTTTTTTCTGCAAGGACAAATGAAAAGGTTAGTAACCAAAGAGAAAGAAAATGAAAAGATGATGGACTAAAGTAGAATTTTACCTAAGGAAAAGGATTTTGAATTTCCCAGGAAACGGACGTTGACGCGGGTGAGGAAAGGGGGAAGGTTTCACGGCGGGGCTGGCGGCAGGGGAGGAGACGATGACGAAGGTGGGGGCGAGGGAGGCAAGGCGTGACGACGGCGCGGCGGGGCGCGGCGGTGAACGTGGCAGGGCGAAAGTGAAAACGGCGGGTATGGACGGACGGCGTGATGGTAGGCGGAGGCTAGCTGGCGGCGAGGGCAGCAGGAGGACGGCAACGGCGGGACGACGGCGGCGGCGACGGCAGGACGACGGCGACGGCGACAAGCAGCGACGGCAGGGGCGCGCAGGGGACGGCAGTGAAAGAAAACGGAAGGAGGAAGATGGTCAAAGCGTCAAAAGGCAAAAATTTTGGGATTGTATGGAGAAAGGAAGGAGAGCTAGGAACCTAAGCTGTAATTTTTTCTTTTTTTAAAACGGAGGTCTAAGCTTGATTTCTTTTTTTTTATCTCTTCTTCACAGATTTTGGACCCCTATTTATAGGGGAAGGGGTGCTGGACTGTTCAAAATTAAAAATTAATTAAATTCAAACTTATCTCTTAATTTGGTAAAATAACAGTTTCAGTCCTTTACGTCTCTCAGACTCTGGATAAGTTTCAGAAGCTTCTGATTTTGAAAATTTTGTCGTTTTCTGTCAATTTGGGCCAGAAACGTCCGTCTGGCCCAAAATTGATGCAAAAAATTACCCAATGCTCCTGGAACTTTCAGAATTTGTCAATTTTTCTGAAAACTTCTCAATTTTGTCATTTTTACCCCAAACTTTTTAATTTTGTCATTTTTTATGGAGTTTTCTTTTCATTACATACATACATTTATACACATATATCATTTTTAATTAAATCCTCATAAAACAAAATGTATTTTAACTTAATTAAAGTTTTTCAGTAATAATAATTAATTAATTAATAATAATAATAATAATAATAATAATAATAATAATTTTTTTAATTAATTTTTTTAATTTAATTTTTTTTAATTAATTTTTAACGGTCGGACGAAATTGGTTGTCAACATAGGTTAAATGGGGAAGGCTTAGTACCTTGGTAATGTAGGCAAGCATATTAGCTTGAGACACCAAGTAGGAGCCTAATGCACCTAGTTGGGTAGAGGCTTAGTACAATAGTGGCCTAGACAAGCCAACGGCTTGAGGCACTATGTGGGAGCCTAGTACACCTAATGAGTTCCTTAGAACTCAAGCAAGAAGCATCCACTAAGTTCATCTATACAACAACAAAGGGAAGGTTAACCAATGAGCTAAGCTTATTAGGACGTCAGCAAGCTGAGCTTGCGAGGAGCGAGTTAAGGGCCAAGAACTCACTAGGCAAGGGCTGATGTCCATGCAAGGACTAGGAAAAGGTAGGGCCCAAGGGATTGCAATATATGTGCATATATTAGGCCTCAAACTACACAAGGCCTACAGTAGATTTCTTATATTACATATATGAGTGCCCTCAGGTTCTTGTTTGTAGGTTTTTAATGTTTCTTTATAGGTATCCAAATCCCTTATTGGGAATCTTTGGATTCTTACTCCCTTTAGTGTTGTTGTGTAAACTGATAGCCAAAGGGCTATTAACCTTTCTAGAATTCCTAAAGTTACCTGAGAAGCATAACCCTCGGGAAACTTGAGTGACCAACCTCGGGAAAGAAGGGGCCCTTACCATCCTTAGGAAGAACATCACCTTAGAACCAAGATCTCCAGATCACCTAGCCTAAAACCACCCTCGAAAGAGACCTAGCACCAACCTCAGTGAACAACAACCACCCTTGATAGGTAACAAGTCTGAGAAAATCTAAATACTACCATCTTTAGAATAGTGAACTCACCAAGTTCGGGAAAGAATATCCCCATGCTCGGTTGGGAAGAGCATCTTCCAAAGGTGCCCCACTCTGCTGAAGGCCTCCCCTAATTGCCCTCGGTGGCTATATTAAGCTGAAGGAGGCCTCCTTATCCGAAGGAGCCTTATACTCCGAAGGGGTTTCATTCTCCAAAGGGGTTATTGCGGAGATATGACAAAAATGGTTAAGGAGCCTCTAACAGAGAGACCTCACACACGACCCTTCCCTCAAGCCAAAATGGCCTATGGCTAGCTAGAGATACCTATCTCTGAGGGTACATATCAAATATGACTAAACACGTGTCACGACCTGAATAGGCTATGTCAAACGGCGTCCTCCCTCCACCCTCTTATAAATACTTAGGAAGGACCTTGGTAATGAAGGACATTGAACTCTTGCTATTTTCCTCACTTTCTGCTCCCTACTACTAGCACTCTCAAAAACACTAACTTGGGCATCGGAGGCTCCTCTCTCGGAAACACATTCCTGGGAGCTCCTAACCATGGTTCTTCTAAGTGTTTCAGGCACCTTCATACAGGAATTCTCTCCTTCAGGCCAGCATGTCATATGACTAGGACACCATTAGGCATCATTTCGCGCCATCTATGGGAACTCACTCCCAGGCCACCGTTGTTGAGACCCGACGTTCTAAGGACAAGGGACTCTCGGAGTCCCCGTTCACGCCGGAAACTCAACCGGTGACTAAAAAACCCACCATAGGGACTTCTTTGCCTAAGGACGAACATCCTCTAATGGTCACAATGAGCTTCCTGCATGATTTTCAGCGCTCTATTATGGCTGAGATGACACATCTCAACAAAAGGTGGTCTGAACAACCTTTGGGCCGATGGGCCTCTTCCCTAGTTGCCTGCCGGGAGAGAACTCCTAAGTCTACTCATCGAAATTCAGGAAGTGGGGACTTCCGCGATGAGTCCTCAACAGAGGATGTACCCCCCAGAGGTCGTCGGGCTGGAGAAAAGGCATCAAAAGGGCCCAAACCTTCCCACCAGTGGATTTCGTCACCGGATGAGAAGTCACAATCCCCCCACCGACGAAGTTATTCCCCAAAAAGGAGACGTCACTCTCCGTTACCGAAGGGCACCAGGCAATGAGAAGAGACTAGTACTACCACCCTCATGGAGGAGATGCTAGAGAGGCTGGAAAAAGTAGAAAGGCAGATTTCCCGAAAGCCTATCTGGTCAAGGCTGTCGGAGACCTTCACCAGAGAAGAGTCACCTTTCATCCCTGCAATAATAGACGCACCCATGCCAAGTGACTTCCGAGTACCACTCTTGGAAACATATGATGGGTGTAGCGACCCCCAAGCTCACCATAACAAAGTATAGACGCAGCATGGTGTTGCATAGTGCTGATGATGAGACCCTCTAGAAGTGCTTTGAAGTTACTCTCTCCGGACCGGCAACTGCATGGTATAACTCCCTGGCCTTCGGAACGATAATGGGTTTTTAGAAGTTGTCCACCGCATTCACTCAACAGTTCATTGGAAGCAGACCGACGGCAAAGATGCCCATCCAGATGTTCGACATAGCGCAAAGGAATGGAGAGACTATTCACAACTATGTCGAGAGGATCAATAGGGAAGCCTTGAGTGTGCCCGACTTTTGCCCCGAAATTCGCATCCTCACCATGATCAGGGGACTTCGGAGACACTCACGACTCTTCTACGAGTTCTCCAAAGATCCCCTGGACACCCTCGGGGAATTCTACCGGAGGGCAGAAAAACACATGACTGCTGAAGAACTACGGATGGAAGGGCCGAAGTCTGACCACAATCATACTGATGGTCAAGCTCACCAACCTCAGTATCTGACTGAGGGTGGAGCTAGACCTCGGAAACAAAGATGGATGAGGTAGGTTCATTCACTCACTTGAACAACATAAGGACAAACATACTGATGGCCATGGAGAGGCAAGGGACTACCATCCAACGTCCGAAGGCCATGAGAATAAGAAGAACATGAAGAAGTTTTCGCAGTTTCACCGAGGCCATGGGCATGACACCGAGGATTGCTTCCAACTGAAAAAGTACGTAGAATCTATGATCAAAAAAGGCCAACTACGGTGATACTTGTGAATGTTGTCCCCCAAAGGAAGAAGGGAAAAAGAAAGGAAATGGGAAGATGAGGAGTATGATTTCGACCGACATCGGAACCGAAGTCCCAGGAAGCATCCACCACCTCTGGCAGGAGTAATCCAAACAATCACCACTAGGATACCCTTAGCCAAAAGGAACAGGAAAGTCTAGGAAATCTTTATGATGGAGTTTGAAAACCCAGTGAGCAAGCATGTTCGAAAAAATGGGTCTACTATGAAGTTCCTTCATGATGACCCCCTCCTAATTATGGCAAGGATAGGGAGTTAGGACGTCAAAATAGTGCTCATTGATGATGGTTCCAATGCCGACATTCTGTTCTCCCACCTATTGCCGAACTTGGGCATCTCCAAAGCTGACCTCAAACCTGTTACTTCCCCTACGTTCGGTATAGGTCCCTCTGAACTCCCTGTGCTCAGGTGGATTGATCTGCCTTAGATGCTAAGGGGAACTTCGGTTCAATACAAGAAAGAGCTCTTCGGTGGCACAATGACAAGGTTCATCATCATAGATGTCCCTTCTTCATACAATGCCATCCTCCAAAGGCAGACACAAGGGAATCTCCACATTCGCCCAGATGTGAAATTCCTAACAATCACCTTCGGCACAAAGGAAGGGGACACAAAGATATTCATTGATCAAGCTGAGGTGAGGAAAGTCTTCGTGAAGGCTAGACAAAGTCCAATGAAAGTTCATGCATAGACTTCGGAAGAAAAGAGCATACTCGCTGAAGAGGCAATAAGGGAAGAAGTAGGTGACTTCGAAAAAATAGAAACAGAAGATGTCGAACTTGTCCTAGGCTGAAGTACCTGAGTGGGGAAACAATTGGCCGAAGGTGACAAGCAAAAACTTGTATCTTTTCTAGTAACGAACAAAGATCTAATTGCCTACTCTCCGAAGGACACGCCTGGGGTAGACCCTCGGATAATTCAACATATCCTTAAAGTACATCCACAGGTGAAGCCTGTTCGGCAAAAAAAGGGCAGCCTCTCAGCACATAAGAGCAACTTCATTAGAGCCGAAGTCCAAAGGTTAACAGAGGCAAGGGTAATAAGAGAAGTTAAGTACCCTGAATGGCTTCACAATGTTGTTATCGCCACAAAGGAAAGGAGTGATAAGCTCCGAATGTGCATCGACTTCCAAAATGTAAACAATGCCTGTCCTAAGGATTCTTATCCTCTACCACCTATAGATTAATTGGTGGACTCAACCGCCGCTGAATATGGTATGCTTAGCTTCCTCGACGCCTTTAGTGGATACCACCAAATTCGGATGGATCTCGAAGATGAGGGAAAAATTGCCTTCATCACTAAAGTCAGCACCTACTGCTACATTAGAATGCCCTTCAGTCTGAAGAATGCAGGGGCCACGTACCAAAGGCTGATGAACAGGGTGTTTCACACCCAAATCAAGAGGAATATGGAAGTATATGTCGATGATATGATAGTTAAGAGCAAACTACCTAATAGTCACATCTTAGACTTAAAGGAAACATTCCACTAACTTCGAGAATTCAGAATCCATCTCAACTCAGAGAAGTGCGTGTTCAGGGTGAATGCGAGCAAGTTCCTTGGATTCATGGTATCGGAAAGAGGTATCAATGCCAACCCAAAAAAAGTTAAGGCCCTGCTAGGATTTTGAACTCCCACAATAACCAAGGACGTGAAAAGGCTGACTGGGAGAATCACTTCCCTCAGTAGATTCATCTCAAGATATGGGGATCGATGCCAACCATTCTTCAAAGTGCTCACCAAAGCAGCAAAAAATGAAGGTACCTTCTGCTCTGAGGAACATCCTTGGAACGAAGACTACCAAAAGGCCTGGGATAAGCTCAAAAGCTACCTAACCCATGTGCCGACACCTCGACAATCGAGGGAAAGAGAACCTCTCATCCTTTACCTAACCGTCAGCGAAAAAGTAGTGAGTTCGATGCTTGTAAAGAAAGAGGGAGGAAGGCAGTGGCCAATATACTATGTGAGTAAGTCCCTACTGTTGGGTTTCGGGAGCCAAACAGCACAGCGGAATTTAACCGAAACCCTCCAGGATCCAAGTGAAACGGGGTAAACCGGGTGTTCAAAAATTTCATACCTAATTTTCGGTTGAGATCTCTCACTCAACTGTAGAGTCGAATCACAAAACCTGAACAGTTGACGTGTTCAGGCTCTCTATGGTATCCACACGAGCCTCTCGGGATCACCACGCTTCCACCACGTCTCGGCAGATGCGGCAGATGCGTTTCTCTTGCGCTCTCAGTGCTAGCTTGCGTCCTCTGAGGAATTGCAAGAGAAGAGTGCGGCTGTCCTTTTGGGAGGCTAGGGCAAGGAGACCTGCGAATTTCTCACGTAAAAGTTGTATTTCTAGTGAGACTCAACTTCCAGGCCTAATGGGTTTCAAAGCCCTAATCCAATTAGGATTTAATTTCGGGCTTAATAATGGCTCAACTCCTTGGCCCATTATTAATACGAAATTAAAGTGAAACCATAACCCAAATAATTAGCCCATGCACTCTAATGATCCAAATAGCTCTATGTGTGCGACCCAATAGGCTCTTGCCATGTTGGCAATGATCATAAATCACATTTATGATCAGAAGCAATGAGCGGTGTCTAGCAACACATCATTGCTACGCAAGTGACAAGATTGTCGGTGAATCGACTAAACCTTTATGATCATCACCGATATATGCCATTGTCCCTTTGTCCAAGATATCAAGACTAAGCACGAGACATGGAATGTGTCACTCTCGTATAGCCCAATCTTTGGTTTCTTGATTACCGAGTAGACCAACTTAAACTGATGACATTGATATCATATATCAACTCAACAGAGCATGGCCATGCATTTTCTAAGTCTCACTCTATCAAGGGGCCCAAAGATATCACTCCCGTTACATAGGAGGGACAAATCCCATCTTGATCATACAAATCCCTCCGCATGGTATGTGACATACCCAATGACCTCCTTCAAGTTCACTCAGTTACGAGCAACAAAGGAAAGTATCAAAGTATGTGACTCACATGTAGGGAACCTTGATGATCTTAGGTCGAAGGACTACATATACCATGATCACTATGAGAATCACTTATGACACTCATATAACGATCCATGAAGTGTTCTCATGGTGGGTCGGTCCAGTACACAAGTTCTCCAACTTGTACCCATATGTAGACTTCATATCTCATATTAGTCTCCACATATGCTAGTCATTATGTATTATTGCAACCCGCTCCACAATAATACTAGACTAGGGACGTTTAAGAATATCATTATTCTAGGGTTACAATTATGTTTATTACGTTACGCAGAAACAAAACAACAAAGAAAATTGCTGGATTAATGCCTCAATAAAATATCATGACTCAATGTGCAAAAATACAATCATCTCATGATTGGCTTTTTGGGCACAACACTAGCACCTACATGGTGCCGAAGTTAGGTACCCTCTTCTACAAAAGGCTATCTATGCCTTAGTATTGGCAAGTAGAAGGTTGCGACCTTACTTCCAAGGACACCCTATTACTGTCCGAAGTAACCTACCTATTCGGGATGTCATGCAGAAGGTAGACCACTCAGGAAGATTGTCAAAATGGTGCATTGAGGTTGGTGAATATGACATTACCTATGAGCCAATAAGCTCAATAAAGTCCCAAAAACTGAGGATACCCCGGAAGACCTCGAAAAAGATGAACCTGAGTGGACACTCTTTGTTGATGGAGCCTGCGACTCTGAACACCAAGGAGCTAGAGTAATCCTCCGTGGTCCCGAAGGTATGGAAGCGAGGAACGCCATCGAATTCGAATTCAATATCACCAACAACGTCACCGAATATGAAGCCCTCATAGCAGGCTTACGGCTGGCAAAAAGAGTTGGTGTGAGAAACCTGATTGCCCACAGTGATTCTCAGCTAGTCGTCCGGCAGATGGCGGGGGACTATGTAATACCTAGAAAATGCTAAATGACTAAGTCCCGGGTTAAGTGGATTAGTGATATAAAAAGTTTCCTAAATTGGAAACTTAGCTCAATTAAATTGAGGAGACATGGAATTAATTATAAAATGGGCATAAATGAGTGTTGGACACTCTTGGAATTAAACTTGGCAAAGGCCAAGAGAATTGGTGATGAAAATGGTGGAATTTGAAGTTGAGGGACTCAATCGCTCGAAGGAAAATTTTGTGGAAGGGTTCAATTGCGCAAATTAAGAAGTTGGAGGACTAAGTGGGGGATTTGGCCAATTTACATGGCATATTTTTCCATGGCCAGCCACCCCCAAAATACCATTTAAATATTGTCCCACTACACCTCTACTAAGAATTGTTTCTTGTACCACTTAGACTTGTCCCCCACCTTCACCTTATTTAATTATATTTGCCCATCCTTTGTCTCCCACTACAAACTCCACTATGATTAGTTTATTGTCTCCACTACCAATTGTTTAATGGCCATTGGAAATTATTCCCCCTCTCCACCAAGTGCGATAACCGGCCCTTATCCTTCAAACACTCTCATTTCACTTACACACCATTCTCTCTCTAGCCCTTATGCTCTCCCTCCTCTCTAAACTCTTACACAACCAGCCATGGCTTTGTTCAAGCTCCATCATCTTCTTCCTTCATCCTACCTCTCGGCCACAGCTAAAATCACTCTTCCTTGCACATGCAAACACATTTTCGTAGAGATTTCAAGCTCCTAAACCCATCTAGAGCAAGAAATCAAGAGAAAGGTCCAAGAAATGCTCTCTTGAAGTTTCAACCATGGAGGATTTTTAGTGTTCTTGAGCTCAACTCAAGAGCTCATGAACATGCATGGCGTTTTTAAGCCATGGGGAGCAAGGAAATCAAGAAGAACTCCAAGGAAAAGTGAACCTCATTTTTGGCCATTTTCCTCCATGTGAGGAGTTGTAAGTAAACCAAGTTTCCTTGGTGATTTTATGTGTTTTTGATCTAGAATAAAGCTTACTAAACTTTCGACCATTTTGGATTTATGCTAGAAAAGCAAGTTGAGCTTTCGGCCTTGGATTTTTATGAAGGATACCAAGTTTTTCTTGGTGATTTTAAAGCCATGCAAAGCAAAGGATGCAAGAAAAGCAAGAATGGATTTTTGGCCAAATGGGTATTTTTGGCATGCAAGCATAAAACCAAGTTTTCTTGGTAGAAATGGAACTCTTATGAGTATACAAGACAATGGCCAAAAGATGGATGTAAAAAGGAGAAATTTTGTAAACTAAGGAAGCTAGTAAAGTTTTGGCCATGTTGTAATTTTTGTAGCTTGGCATTTTAGCCATGAGTTCTTGACATTTTAGCCATGAGTTCTTGACATTTAATGAGTTCTTAGATGTATATGGAACTAAAATAATAAAGAAAGAAATGAATAGTACTTTCGACCTTAGTGCCAATTTTTGGTGGATGTGTGTAGACCAAGTGTTCTTGGTGGTATAAGTGTTCCTAATGAAATATGGGACTAAAATGATAAAGGAGAAGTAAAGGACAATTCTGTCAACAATTGTTCTTGAAGTCCTTAAGTGGAAACCAAGTGTGCTTGGTAATTATGAAGCTTTTAAGTACAAGAAAGCTCAAAAATCAAGTAAAGCTTGAGAGAGAAGTAAAGACAATGTTCGGCCATGACCATTACAGAAAAAGTTCCAGAGCTAAACACTTGAGCATAGTGTTCTTAGACTCCTACATTGGCTAAATTGGCCACATTGGCGATATTGGCAAAATGGGCTACAATTGACTACATGGGCTACATTGACTTGAGACTTGGACAAAGAGCAATATCCAAGAAAGGTTAAGTTGGGCCTTAACTCTTTAAGTTGAGGTTGAGTAAGTTAAACCAAGTGTCCTTGGTAAAATAAAATAATTATTATTATTATTATTATGGTTCTCAAAATTAATGAAAAGCAAGTAAATAACTTGTTAGTGTTTTTGGGCTTTATAGGTCCATTAAGGAAAGACAAGTTCCAACAACAAACAAAGCAAAGCAAGGCAAAGACAATGAGAAAAAGGTTACACAGACTGTGGTAAGGATTCCTATACTCACTATGTTGCATGGTGGATTTCCATGATTATGTTTTGTGAGTATTAGTGCCCCTATGTGATGGTCAAAGAACCGTGTGATCCTAGGTGTGCATGCAGGGCTAAGTTGTTTTATTGCTTCGGCAATTCTATGTGAGGATTTCTCATACTCACTTTGTGAGTATTTGGGCACCTAGTGCGTAAGTGGGCTAAGTATAGTTGCTTCAGCAACTCTGATTACTCATGAGTTCTGTGAAAGCATTTAGGGCTTGGAATTGAGTTTGGCCAACTCGATTCCCATGCTAAGGAGCGCTCAGTACGGTATAAAATAAAGAAAGGTCGACCGTGGATTTTGTGATGTGGAATATGCTAATGCTTGCGATGCCCATATGGAATGCGGTTATGTGGTGTGTTGTGTTGTGTGCTTCTCTGAAATTGGTTGTGCATGGTGACCCCGATCGTTATTATTATTATTATTGTATGCCTTGTATTTTCTTTGTTTTAGTGTTTTCCTTTGCAGGAACACGGGATAATTGCCATTACATTCTTGGCATAAGTTAGGCTTTGGAAGCCATATGTGATTTTGAGAGTCATGAGAATTACCTCACTATGTTACCAGGATCCTTACTGAGTTTTATAACTCACCCACCCTTTTCTACTTTTGTAGGAAAAATGGTTGCTTGAAAGATCAAGCTAAGAGTATTGGAATACTCTTTCTGATATGTTAAAGGGTTGGGTATGTGTATGGTGTTGCTCAATATATTCATATGATTCTAAGTGACTTATGTGGTGTAGATTGCTTGTGAATCAAGCTAATGTTATGGACTTACTTGTGCAGGCTTGTGGAATCTAGAAGTTGTGGGAACAAGGTCTATTAAGGTGGACTGTGTTCCATGTCATTATGAGTTGATGGTTGAGTAGTTATGAGAACTTGGTCTGTAAAACTTGAACTTGGCTAATTTTAGATATGTAGCATCCTTGGTATGTTTTCCAAGTAGGTGATGCTTGTTTGGTACTCATTATGGATAGGCATAACTCTGGATGACTTATGATGATGATTTTTCCTTGGATGGATGATTATGATGACTTGTGATGTTGATGACTTTGAAGGATGATTATATGAGAAGTATGCTTGAATTCATGCAGGTGGAATGTCTTGATGGATGATTGTGTTATGTATATTAGATTTGGTAGAATGCTCATGGATATGAAATATGGTTTTCAAACTTGAAATGGAATATGGGCTTCTTGGTTGCCATGCATTGAAATAGTACACTTGATGGACACACATCTGACGCACTTAGTGGATTAAGTGTATGGCTATATGTAGCTTGGATGAAATGAGCATGTGAAGATATTACCGGAGAAGCTTATGTTGAATTGGAATAAAGTATGCATGTAAGCAGGATAAAATCATGAATGGAACACTAGAAATTCCACTTAGGTGCTAGCTTGTACCTAAAGAGCACCCTACACCCTAATATCACCTAGGAAGTAATTAATTATCTAGCTAGTACCAGAATAGATCTTGGAGTCACGCCATAAGTGCTTATAATAGTTAATAAAGCCCCTTCCGTGTGAATAACTTCTGTTATACTACTTTAATAATCGGGCCCAGATGGGCCAGGGGCAGTTCGAGGCGTGGCAGACTATGGCGCAAGGACCCAACCTTGGCAAAGTACCATGACCTCGTCAAAAAGCTCATCCAAGAGTTCAACATGGTACATATAAAAAATGTACCTCAACGAGATAATGTGGAAGCAGACACTTTGTCCAAATCAAAGAAGTCCACCGAAGTACTAATTAGCCAAGCATAGCGATATTGTACGTAACAGCTTCAGCCAGAGGGTGGAAAGATCCCATCAAGAAATACCTCACAACGTCGAAACTTCCCAAAGACCCTCCCAAAGCCGCAAGAGTGTGAAAATGCTCGGGAAGATACTTCCTAATTGGGGAAGAATTATACCGACAAGGGTACGCAAGTCCGTTACAGAGGTGTGTTAGTGAAGAGGATGTTGAAGCTGTCCTGAAAGAAGTCCATGAGGGAGGGGGCTTGCAGTTCTCACATAGGAACTGATGCCCTGGCCAGAGTACTATTTCGGCAAGGATATTTCTGGCCCACCTTGAAGAAGGATGCGAGGCAGTTCGTCTAGAAATGCGAAAAATGCCAAAGATATGCACCTATCTAGAGACTACCCTCGAAAATGATAACTTCGGCAAATTACCCTTGTCCCTTCTCCGTTTAGGGTATTGACCTTATTGGACCTCTCCCAACAGCTCCAGGATGGGTGAAGTTCTGCGTAGTTGCAGTAGATTATTTCACTAAGTGGATCGAGGCAGAGCCTTTAGCGGCAATCTCGGCAAAGTACACACAAAGATTTTTCTAGAAGAACATCATATGCAGATTTGGCATACCGAGGGTGATAGTAGCTGATAATGGTTCCCAGTTTATCGAGAAAGGTTTCCAAGAATTCAGAGTCAACCTCAGGACAAAGTTGCATTTCACCTCGTGGCCCACCCTGAGAGCAATGGGCAAGTTGAAGTGTCCAACAGAACAATAAAGGGTGGCCTTAAGAAAAGGTTGAAGGAAGCAAAGGAAAGATGGCTAAGAGAGCTTCTGAGTGTCCTATGGAGCTATCGAACAACCCCTAGAGAGCAATGGGTGAGACGCCCTTCTCACTCATCTTTGGCATAGAGGCCATTATCCCTGTCGAGGTTGTGCAACCATCAGTCAAGACACAAGTGTTCGATGAAGAAGGGAACAACCTCGGTTTAAAAACCAAGTTGGACCTCATTGACGAGCACAAAGAGATGGCCGAGCTCAGAAGAAAACCTTTCCAGCAGAGAGTAGCCGTCACTACCAACCTGCACATCGAGCAAAAAAGAATCAAGAAGGGGAACCTCATCCTCTGAAAAGCCAAATTTGAAGCTCGAAGACCATCTCACGGAGTACTTTGGATGAACTAGGATGGACTTTATTTGGTCCTCGATGAAGTTCGACCAGGAATCTACAAGCTCGGTGACACTAAAGGTGGAGAATTGAAAAATACATGGCATTCAGATTCCTTGAAAAAATTCTATACTTAGAATTCTCACCGAGGGTGACTGACCGAACATGGTGTAAAAACTGAATGAAGTTTTTCCTAAAAATGCCTACGTGTTATACATTTTTTTCGAAGGCATAATGATTGAACATGTTGGCCTCCGAAGGAGAAAATGAAACATCTTCGCTTTCATGGGGGAAAAATGAACATGGTCACCTTCGATGGATGACAACCAAAGATGGTCATTTATAAAAGTGCCTCAGTAAATTTGCACACTTAGAAAAATTTTCAAGAAGAAAGTTGCGCAAAAACACCAAAGAGGCATAACCAAAGATGGTTATATCCGAAGGTGAATATTTCCTTCAACTGAACATGGTTTCCGAAGGAGAGCGTTTCATGTGACCAAACATGGTTGTACCTGAAGGAGGAAAGCCAAAAGTAGCTGCTTCTTGAAGTGCATAAGTGAAGAACTTAGAAAAAATTTTGAGGATGAAATGGTCCGAACGTGGATATGTTCGAAAGGTCACTTTTTCCAAAAAACATTAACTGAACGTGGTTGGTGAAAAACGGACTTAACTAGTTATACATGTGTTAAGTTTCGTGGAAGATGGTCTTTTTCCAAAGGGTGATGACTGAACATGGTCGCGACACCCTTCGACAACAAAGATAGTTCAGTAAGGAACTGAGCCAAAATTTTGAAGAAAGAAAGTTTCATTGAAATTTCATTACAAAGTACAAAGAGAGCAAATTACAAGGAAAAGAAGCTAAAGGAACCCTATTCAGAGTCCTGGACACTTGCTGGTTCCTCGGCATCTTCAGCTACCTCACCTTCGGCGTTATCTTTTTTGGCAGCAACTGTTGGGCCCGAAGGTGGATTAGCTGGGAGATTGAGAAACTCTATCCTTGATGACTCCCATGAGGGTCCTTTAGGGATGTCCAAGGCCTCTGGAAAGGAAAGGTTGATGTTGGGAAATTTGGATAGAACTTGGTGATGGGCCAGGCAAAAATCGTCCTGATAAGAGGACCTAGTCGCTTGGTCAGACTTGTTCCCCTCCACATGCAAGTCCTCCAGTTCATTTTTTAGGACCACGACCTACCTTTCCAACTTCTTCCTTTTCTTCTTCTCCTTCTTCAGCTTGTCGACCTCAGCCTGAAGTTCAGAGTTAAGAGCTAATGCCTTTGAAGGTTAGCAATGGCACCCTCCTTCTCCTTTTGGAAAGCCTCATTTGCCGAGGTCAAAGATATCACCTTCGACATGAGGTTTGACATCTTCACCAAAATGTCCTGAATGATCTCCCCCTGGCTTTTCAGAAACTCTTCTCGAAGGTTGGCTAGCTTTTCCTTGGCTATTTTATTAAGCTTGTCGTACCTGACGACAGAGCTGGCAATGAGGTCCTTGGCCTTTGCCAAGGACTCCAAAGGCCAAGGACTCCTCCAACCGACCTCGGATCGAAGACTGTTTGGTTGCCCAAGCTTTCAAATATCCACTATATGCCAAGAGCTGCAAAAGAAAAAGGCAGAATGAGGATCAGAAACGGGCAAAAACTTAGGAAATTTTTCTAAGTCCCAAAAGGTTCAAAAGCTTACTTGGGCAGCATGTTCACTCATCCTCGCGGTGAGGACCTCCTCATTCGGACACTCCTCCGTGAGGGACTGCAAAGTGGCGTTCGCCAGGACGCCCTTGACCATATTAGGAGCCATTTTCCGGCTACCCTCGGAGAACAAGTCCATGTCCTCCGTGAAAGTCTAGAAAGGCTCCCTCGGCACCATGTCTTTCGAAATCATGGTATCCTGAAGGGCCCTCTTTCGAGCATGTTCCACCACCCACTGAGCAGGTGCTTACTCCTCTGCAAAATCATGCCAAAGTTGCATTAGCACGTTATCCCTTAACCATTCATCTATAGGGTCTAAAATATCAAAAATTCCCAAACTCATAGAAGAATGGTGAAGGAACAAACCTAGTGGAAGCTCGGCGTTGTCTCCCTCAAAGTCACTAACCTCGAGGACCTCGGCAGGAACATGTTCACCTTTCTTCTTTCGGCGCTCCTCAAGCTCCTCGGCCGAAAGTCCCCCAACCGAGGTCCCCAAGGTCTCCACCGTAGTATTGGGACTTAAGGGAGTTGAGTAGATGGCCAGCTCCGGAAGGGGGGTCAGCGCGAACAAAAGTTTGATCCTGCACCTCTACATCACCTTCGGGTAGAGGAGGAATGGAGTCGTCCTTGACTCTCTTCAACTTTAAGGCCAAAGATGGTCCCCCAAGTGCCTTCTTCCTTTTCAGCGCCGACTTCTTTCTCTACTGCTCCCCCTTCTCGTCTTGACCGAGTAAGAGAGACTTGTAAAATGCAGTAGACTTGACACAATCAAAGAAGGCACAAACAAGGATGGCAAGGATCCATTGAAGGTTTCTAGTGGGCCAATGACAAGGTAGAAGTTTAAGGAGCTCACTAGTGCACTCAAGCTCGGATGTTGACAGATTGGCGATGTTCTGGTGGAAAAATCATATCCTGAGCTAAACAAATCAGAATTGAGTGATTCTTGATTCATTGGAAAGATAACATCTAGAGTTACAAATCATATGCATACCATGAAACCCAGTTTTCACGTTAAGGAGGTCCAATTTAGCTGCAAAGTCGCGATTTGTGAGTTATCACTGGTTCAGAAGCAGTTGCAGTATTTTGGGCATATCTTTGGCTTTAGATGTCTTTTTTGTGTGGTTCAGGTGTTATTTCAAAGATAAGAAATATATATACAAATTTAATGCTTTGAATTTTGAGAAATCATGGCTGCATCAAGTTCAAATTTCAGCTTGAAGATGAAGACACAAGCAAGATCCAGCTGAGAAGACCATTTTGGGATTTTTATGGCCAATCTTATTTTGTAACGTATTTTATTTTATTTTCCTATTTATTTACATTATTTAGGATATTTTTTAGTCCATGGAAGTGATTTAGGTAAATTAGGATAAATGGAATTCGCTGCACACCTTAAACATGTGTTAAAAGTGTGTTAGAGTCCTAGTTTGACTAGGTTTTCTTGAGTCCTTTGTAACTAGGTTTCCTAGGTGACTTGGGCTGCGAATTTTGCCCAGATTTGTTCCCTAGTTTAGGCCTATATAAAGGCAAATATTCTGGATGTAAACACACAGAAAAATTTTGAAATAATACTGCTCTTTGGAGAGGTTTTCTCTTTGGTTCTTTGTGGACTGCCTTGGTGCACAAGTGTGCTTGTGTTCTTGGAGTTCTATACTTCTTGTTTCTAATCACAGGTTGATTAGGGGTGGGGGTTTTAAACCTAATCTCTTTGATGTCTTGTGGAGCTTGAAAAACATCTTGGGCACGTTTCATGGTCTTTATACCATCGGGGTTCGCATCAGTTGGTATCAGAGCCACAAGTTCCATTGAAGGACATATCTTTGTGTTCTTGTTTCTCTGCGTTTTTTATTTAAATTTTTTACAGTAATTTCGTGTCTTAATCCTCTATTTTAATCCTTTTTTGTCTCGTTTCAGGTCTATCCCTTTTTATTCCATCCTTGTTCAAGTCCGAAAATCATAAAAACAGCAAAAAGAAGTCAATCCGTGTTGTCTAGTGTTCTCGGTTTCAATTCGTTTGTTCTTGTTCAATTCTTATCTTTTTGTTTCGTGCCCAGCCATATTAATCTCTTTTGTTTTCATTGTTTCCAGCATCTTAGAGTCAATAAAACACCAAAAAAAGAAGGATCCAAGTTGAGGAAGTTTCGGTATCAAAAGTTGTTTCAAAATTGTGCAAGTTTCAATAGTTTCTTGTTTTGGCCAAATTGAAAACTGACTTTTTGTCTTTGGCAGCAAGCAATTTCAAGGAGAACATTTTTTTAGCATCAAAACAGCAAGCAAAAAAAAAAAAGAGCAAAAAAAACAGAGAGAGAAAAGAGAAAAGAACAAAGAAAAGAAAAGAAAAGAATAAAGAAAAGAGCTTGCAAAAGGAAAGAAGTTTTTCTCAAAAGTGTTAAAAGTTTTGCGCCCCAAAAACCTATCTCATTGTTTTTGAGCCAAAAAGCTTTCTTTGTGGTTCTTGTAATCATCAATTGCAAGGGCTTCCCAGAGTCTTTTAAAGCTTGTTTAGCCCACCTCTTTTGGAGTCAAATAGTTCTTAAAAAATTCAAGTTTTCTTGTGTGCTTTAAGGATAGTTTTCCTAGAACTTTTGAGAAATCTTTGAATAGCAATATCTCACTAACAAATTGAGTGCTTGAGTGTTCACCTTTTGAGTGAAACACATGAGGTGAGTGTTTTTGAGGATCTTTGTTATTTTCAGGAGTATGGAGGGCCAGGAGGATAGGAGGATGGAAGTTAAAAACAATAAGTAGCTAACCATGAGAGAGCTTCAAGAAACTCTCAACAGACTTGTGACGAGGATTGAGGACATTGATTTGAGGTTGCCAAGGAGACCAAATCCCATCTTGTAACCAAGGGGAGGTCCAAGGAGAGAAGAACCCGGGGAGGAAGAAGGGCATTGGCATGACCATGGGCTTCCAAGGAGGGGGGAGCCAAGAAAAGATCATAACCTTAACTCCATCAAACTCACCATTCCACCTTTCCAAGGGAGGAGTGATCCTGATGCATGTTGGGAGTGGGAGCAAAAGATTAAAATGGTGTTTGATTTCCATCATTACCCCGAGGAAAAGAAGGTTAAATTGGCTACCATAAAGTTCACTAATTATGCTCTTGTATGGTGGAATCAGGATGTTATTTCTAGGAGAAGGAATGAGGAGGAGCCCATACACACATGGAGAGCCCTTAAAGCATTAATGAGGAGGAGATTTGTGCCTAGCTACTACACTAGAGATCAATGCCTCAAACTTCAAAAGCTAGTGCAAGGCCAAAGGAGTGTGGAGGACTACTACAAAGACTTGGAGATGACCTTGACCCGAGCCAACATCATGGAGGATGAGGAGACCACCATTGCTAGATTCATTAATTGTCTGAATCCTGAGATTGCCAACAAAGTGGAAATGGCACCTTATTTGAACATGGAGGATTTGCTTTATTATGCCACCAAGGCCGAGAGGATCATCAAAAGGTCCAAGGCATCCAAGATGTTTCCCGGAGGAATTTCCACATGCAGAGGAGCATGGAGCCAGGATGTGAGAGAAGCATCCAAGCCAAAAATGGAGGCCATAAAAGAAGACTTGTCTCAATCTCAACAAGAAAACTCAATCCTGCTTGTACCACTTTCACCACAACAAGTCTTGGAGGATCAAAGAAAAATTCAAAGTGAGCTTGAGAGAAAAGAAAAAGAGGGGAAAGTTGAGGGCAATAGTGATGAGGGGAAAGCTGAGAGAACAACCGAGAGATTAAGTGAGAAGAGTGAACATGAGGGGAGGAAGAGTAGAGAGTTCCCGAGAGAAGAAATTGAGTGCGAAGTTGAGAGAAGACAAGAGTGCAATGAACCCAAGCTGAGTGAAGAGAGAAAGACCTACAGAGAGGCCATACTTTCATCTAACATAATGGAGTCTTCTTCTAGTGTTGTGTTGTCTTCTTTTCAGGACTTAAGTGGATATGAACTTCAAGAATCAAGTGAGTTGCTGCCCATCCAAGAAGTTGGTGTTCCTAATATTCTAAGCCATGTCCCATGCATTAAAACAACAAAGGAGGTTGAGAAGGAACAATTTGAGGTAAGTCTAAGTGATTTCATTTGCAAAAGTTTGCCTAACATTGTTTCTTATCCTATGGTTCAAGGGGATGAAATTGTTGCAACTCCACCCAAAGTGATTAAGTGCAAAGGTGAAAATTTTGTGATTCCTACACCAAAGGAAGATACTTGGAGACTAAGTCCAACCACTGTAATGTATTTCTTCCTTACACTTAAATATGATGTGATTTTGCATGAAAATCTCAAACAATGTGTATTTGCTTGCGATGTTATTTTGACAAATGGTTTTCATGAAACTAGATTAAGAGAAGGAAGTAAGCATGAAAATTTGACAAAATATGGTTTTAAAGCTTCTAATTCTTTGGTTTTTTCAAATCATCTTTTGAATTCCATGAGTTTCTCTAGAGAAAAATCTGTTTTGGAGTCTTTTGTTTTTGAATTTGTTAGTTTTGCATCCGTCTCACATTGTTTTGTTCCATCTCAAGTAAAATATATTTCTTTGGAACTTTTCATGCATAAATTGGTTGTTACACATGCATTACATATTTCTTTGTTTCCCATTAACATTCAGCCCATTTTTATGCATCAATCTTTAATTTCCAGCAAGCATTTTTTTGTCATGACACATGCATTACACAAACTTTTCAGCATTGATCTTTTTGCTTTATGTCTAAACCTGAAAGTTTTTATTTTGAGTGAAAATTCTGGTTTTAAATTCAGCCTTTTAAGGAGGTATGTTGAGTCCTTTGTTTTGTGTCACATCCCATTCACAAATTTCATGCATTGTTGTGCATATACATACAAAAATAAGTTTGATCTTGTATCATTTAAAATGCTTAGGATTTTTGTGCAATTGGTGCATTCTTGTTTTGTTATTAGTTTAGCCCACATTGTGTTCAATTCTTGTTTGTTTGAATGGCCTATGCAAACCATTGTTTTGACATGCATAACTTGTGTTTCTCATGACGTTGACACTGTTGTGAGTTTAGGTCCATTTGTTTTGAGTGCATACAGCATCTCTAAGGTAAATTATTCCTACATTTTTACTTGTTGTGAGAGTAATGTTTTTGATATGGCAAAGGCAATGAAAGTGATGCCTAGAGTTAAGATGAAAATTGTGCAAAATTTCAGATTTGTTGCGCTAATTGCTTCTAACTTTGTTTTTGATCCTGGAGGTATCAAAATTATCATTGCATTTGGTGATTCGATTAGGTTTTGCACAAGATTAAAGCCCCATACACAAGCATTCCATGCTATTGGTTCTTATGTGAAAGGTAAGTGCTTATGTGTTGATTATTTCATTATTATTGATTCAATTCCCTTTTCTAATGCAAGTTTTGATTCGAGGACGAATCCTTGTAAGGAGGGGGGAGCTGATACGATCAAAGAAGGCACAACCAAGGATGGCAAGGATCCATTGAAGGTTTCTAGTGGGCCAATGACAAGGAAGAAGGTTAAGGATCTCACTAGTGCACTTCAAGCTCAGATGTTGACAGATTGGCGATGTTCTGGTGGAAAAATCATATCTTGAGGTAAACAGATCAGAATTGAGTAATTATTGATTCATTGGAAACATAACATCTAGAGCTACAAATCATATGCATACCATGAAACCCAGTTTTCACGTTAAGGAGGTCCAGTTTAGCTGCAAAAATCACGATTTGCGAGTTATCGCTGGTTCAGAAGCAGTTGCAGTATTGTGGGGATATCTTTAGCTTTAGATGTCTGTTTTGTGTGGTTCAGGTGTTATTTTAAAGATAAGAAATATATATACAACTTTAATGCTTTGAATTTTGACAAATCATGGCTACATCAAGTTCGAATTTCAGCTTGAAGATGAAGACACAAGCAAGAACCACCTGAGAAGACCATTTTAGGATTTTTATGGCCAATCTTATTTTGTAACGTATTTTATTTTATTTTCCTATTTATTTACATTATTTAGGATGTTTTTTAGGCCATGGAAGTGATTAGGTCACTTAGGATAAATGGAATTCGCTGCACACCTTAAACATGTGTTAAAAGTGTGTTAGAGTCCTAGTTTGACTAGGTTTTCTTGAGTCTTTTGTAACTAGGTTTCCTAGGTGACTTGGGCTGCGAATTTTGACCAGATTTTTACCATAGTTTAGGCCTATATAAAGGCACATATTCTGGATGTAAACACACAGAAAATTTTGAAATAATACTGCTCTTTGGAGAGGTTTTCTCTTTGGTTCTTTGTGGACTGCCTTGGTGCACAAGTGTGCTTGTGTTCTTGGAGTTCTATACTTCTTGTTTCTAATCACAGGTTGATTAGGGGTGGGGGTTTTAAACCTAATCTCTTTGATGTCTTGTGGAGCTTGAAAAACATCTTGGGCACATTTCATGGTCTTTATACCATCGGGGTTCGCATCAGTTGGTATCAGAGCCACAAGTTCCATTGAAGGACATATCTTTGTGTTCTTGTTTCTCTGCGTTTTTTATTTAAATTTTTTACAATAATTTCGTGTCTTAATCCTCTGTTTTAATCCTTTTTTGTCTTGTTTCAGGTTTGTCCCTTTTTATTCCATCCTTGTTCAAGTCTGAAAACCATAAAAACAGCAAAAAGAAGTCAATCCGTGTTGTCTAGTGTTCTCGGTTTCAATTCGTTTGTTCTTGTTCAATTCTTATCTTTCTGTTTCGTGCCCAGCCATATTAATCTCTTTTGTTTTCATTGTTTCCAGCATCCTAGAGTCAAGAAAACACCAAAAAAAGAAGGATCCAAGTTGAGGAAGTTTCGGTATCAAAAGTTGTTTCAAAATTGTGCAAGTTTCAATAGTTTCTTGTTTTGGCCAAATTGAAAACTGACTTTTTGCCTTTGGCAGCAAGGAATTTCAAGGAGAACGTTTTTTTAGCATCAAAACAGCAAGCAAAAAAAAAAAAAGAGCAAAAAAACCAGAGAGAGAAAAGTGAAAAGAACAAAGAAAAGAAAAGAAAGAATAAAGAAAAGAGCTTGCAAAAGGAAAGAAGTTTTCCTCAAAAGTGTTAAAAGTTTTGCGCCCCAAAAACCTATCTCATTGTTTTTGAGCCAAAAGGCTTTCTTTGTGGTTCTTGTAATCATCAATTGCAAGGGCTTCCCAGAGTCTTTTAAAGCTTGTTTAGCCCACCTCTTTTGGAGTCAAATAGTTCTTAAAAAATTCAAGTTTTCTTGTGTGCTTTGAGGATAGTTTTCCTAGAACTTTTGAGAACTCTTTGAATAGCAATATCTCACTAACAAATTGAGTGGTTGAGTGTTCATCTTTTGAGGGAAACACATGAGGTGAGTGTTTGTGAGGATCTTTGATATTTTCAGGAGTATGGAGGGCCAGGAGGATAGGAGGATGGAAGTTAAAAACAATAAGGAGCTAACCATGAGAGAGCTTCAAGAAACTCTCAACAGACTTGTGGGGAGGATTGAGGACATTGATTTGAGGTTGCCAAGGAGACCAAATCCCATCTTGCAACCAAGGGGAGGTCCAAGGAGAGAAGAACCCGGGGAGGAAGAAGGGCATTGGCATGACCATGGGCTTCCAAGGAGGGGGGAGCCAAGAAAAGATCATAACCTTAACTCTATCAAACTCACCATTCCACCTTTCCAAGGGAGGAATGATCCCGATGCATGTTGGGAGTGGGAGCAAAAGATTAAAATGGTGTTTGATTGCCATCATTACCCCGAGGAAAAGAAGGTTAAATTAGCTACCATAAAGTTCACTAATTATGCTCTTGTATGGTGGAATCAGGATGTTATTTCTAGGAGAAGGAATGAGGAGGAGCCCATACACACATGGAGAGCCCTTAAAGCATTAATGAGGAGGAGATTTGTGCCTAGCTACTACACTAGAGATCAATGCCTCAAACTTCAAAAGCTAGTGCAAGGCCAAAGGATTGTGGAGGACTACTACAAAGACTTGGAGATGACCTTGACCCGAGCCAACATCATGGAGGATGAGGAGACCACCATTGCTAGATTCATTAATTGTCTGAATCCTGAGATTGACAACAAAGTGGAAATGGCACCTTATTTGAACATGGAGGATTTGCTTTATTATGCCACCAAGGCCGAGAGGATCATCAAAAGGTCCAAGGCATCCAAGATGTTTCCCGGAAGAATTTCCACATGCAGAGGAGCATGGAGCCAGGATGTGAGAGAAGCACCCAAGCCAAAAATGGAGGCCATAAAAGCAGACTTGTCTCAATCTCAACAAGAAAACTCAATCATGCTTGTACCACTTTCACAACAACAAGTCTTGGAGGATCAAAGAAAAATTCAAAGTGAGCTTGAGAGAAAAGAAAAAGAGGGGAAAGTTGAGGGCAAGAGTGATGAGGGGAAAGCCGAGAGAACAACCGAGAGATTAAGTGAGAAGAGTGAACATGAGGGGAAGAAAAGTAGAGAGTTCCCGAGAGAAGAAATTGAGTGCGAAGTTGAGAGAAGACAAGAGTGCAATGAACCCAAGCTGAGTGAAGAGAGAAAGACCTATAGAGAGGCCATACTTTCATCTAACATAATGGAGTCTTCTTCTAGTGTTGTGTTGTCTTCTTTTCAGGACTTAAGTGGATATGAACTTCAAGAATCAAGTGAGTTGCTGCCCATCCAAGAAGTTGGTGTTCCTAATATTCTAAGCCATGTCCCATGCATTAAAACAACAAAGGAGGTTGAGAAATAAAAATTTGAGGTAAGTCTAAGTGATTTCATTTGCAAAAGTTTGCCTAACGTTGTTTCTTATCCTATGGTTCAAGGGGATGAAATTGTTGCAACTCCACCCAAAGTGATTAAGTGCAAAGGTGAAAATTTTATGATTCCTACACCAAAGGAAGATACTTGGACACTAAGTCCAACCACTGTAATGTATTTCTTCCTTACACTTAAATATGATGTGATTTTGCATGAAAATCTCAAACAATGTGTACTTGCTTGCAAAGTTATTTTGACAAATGGTTTTCATGAAACTAGATTAAGAGAAGGAAGTAAGCATGAAAATTTGACAAAATATGGAAAGCTTCTAATTCTTTGGTTTTGTCAAATCATCTTTTGAATTCCATGAGTTTCTCTAGAGAAAAATCTGTTTTGGAGTCTTTTGTTTTTGAATTTGTTAGCTTTGCATCCGTCTCACATTGTTTTGTTCCATCTCAAGTGAAATATATTTCTTTGGAACTTTTCATGCATAAATTGGTTGTTACACATGCATTACATATTTCTTTGTTTCCCATTAACATTCAGCCCATTTTTATGCATCAATCTTTAATTTCCAGCAAGCATTTTTTTGTCATGACACATGCATTACACAAACTTTTCAGCATTGATATTTTTGCTTTATGTCTAAACCTGAAAGTTTTTATTTTGAGTGAAAATTCTGGTTTTAAATTCAGCCTCTTAAGGAGGTATGTTGAGTCCTTTGTTTTGTGTCACATCCCATTCACAAATTTCATGCATTGTTGTGCATATACATACAAAAATACGTTTGATCTTGTATCATTTAAAATGCTTACGATTTTTGTGGAATTGGTGCATCCTTGTTTTGTTATTAGTTTAGCCCACATTGTGTTCAATTCTTGTTTGTTTGAATGGCCTATGCAAACCATTGTTTTGACATGCATAACTTGTGTTTCTCATGACGTTGACACTGTTGTGAGTTTAGGTCCATTTGTTTTGAGTGCATACAGCATCTTTAAGGTAAATTATTCCTACACTTTTACTTGTTGTGAGAGTAATGTTTTTGATATGGCAAAGGCAATGAAAGTGCTGCCTAGAGTTAAGATGAAAATTGTGCAAAATTTCAGATTTGTTATGCTAATTGCTTCTAACTTTGTTTTTGATCCTGGAGGTATCAAAATTATCATTGCATTTGGATATTCGATCAGGTTTTGCACAAGATTAAAGCTCCATACACAAGCATTCCATGCTATTGGTTCTTATGTGAAAGGTAAGTCCTTATGTGTTGATTATTTCATTATTATTGATTCAATTCCCTTTCCTAACGCAGGTTTTGATTCGAGGACGAATCCTTCTAAGGAGGGGGGAGCTGATACTATCAAATAAGGCACAACCAAGGATGGCAAGGATCCATTGAAGGTTTCTAGTGGGCCAATGACAACGAAGAAGGTTAAGGAGCTCACTAGTGCACTTCAAGCCCGGATGTTGACAGATTGGCGATGTTCTGGTGGAAAAATCATATCTTGAGGTAAACAGATCAGAATTGAGTGATTCTTGATTCATTAGAAACATAACATCTAGAGATACAAATCATATGAATACCATGAAAGCTAGTTTTCACGTTAAGGAGGTCCAATTTAGCTGCAAAGTCGCGATTTGTGAGTTATCGCTGGTTCAGAAGCAGTTGCAGTATTTTGGGCATATCTTTGGCTTTAGATGTCTTTCTTGTCTGGTTCAGGTGTTATTTCAAAGATAAGAAATATATATACAACTTTAATGCTTTGAATTTTGAGAAATCATCGCTGCATCAAGTTCGAATTTCAGCTTCAAGATGAAGACACAAGCAAGAACCACCTGAGAAGACCATTTTGGGATTTTTATGGCCAATCTTATTTTGTAACGTATTTTATTTTATTTTCCTATTTATTTACATTATTTAGGATGTTTTTTAGGCCATGGAAGTGATTTAGGTCACTTAGGATAAATGGAATTCGCTGCACACCTTAAACATGTGTTAAAAGTGTGTTAGAGTCCTAGTTTGACTAGGTTTTCTTGAGTCCTTTGTAACTAGGTTTCCTAGGTGACTTGGGCTGCGAATTTTGACCAGATTTTTACCATAGTTTAGGCCTATATAAAGGCACATATTCTGGATGTAAACACACAGAAAAATTTTGAAATAATACTGCTCTTTGGAGAGGTTTTCTCTTTGGTTCTTTGTGGACAGCCTTGGTGCACAAGTGTGCTTGTGTTCTTGGAGTTCTATACTTCTTGTTTCTAATCAAAGGTTGATTAGGGATGGAGGTTTTAAACCTAGTCTCTTTGATGTCTTGTGGAGCTTGAAAAACATCTTGGGCGCGTTTCATGGTCTTTATACCATCGGGGTTCACATCAAGACTTGTCACCCATCTCTGCAAAAATAAAAACATCAGTGTAAGTACAAAATTAGATATATGAAAAAATTTGGAAAGAAACTTACTCTGTTCAAGAGCTAGATACATGAGTTCGCGCTGAAGGAGCATTACCTGCCACACATTCTTCCCATCAAAAGGAGGCTACGATATGTTCAGGTCAGTAATGTGTTCCTTGATCACTCCCAGCTCTTGAAGAACCTCTTTGTTCATGAAATTCCATCTAATGGGAAAGAGGTATAGGGAATGTGGAAGGACCTCGGGATCCCAGTCCGCGACAGCCCGAATATGGCTGTCGAACTCGTCAAATTGGGCTTCTAACTTTAAGGTTAGCAGCTTCCTGGGATTAACTATATCAATATCCAAAGTCCCCGAAGCCCATTTGGTCGACACATGCTTCCATTGCCACCCTTGCCAGCTGTCCTTCATTTCGAAGGTGAACGTGTACCTCATGCTTCCAGATCCCCGAATAAGCAATAAGTAGAACCCACCCTTCGGGATGGGGTGGAGTTTGTAATATTGCATGAAGAAGATGAAGTGGGGCTCTATCTTGAAGACCCAACACATGCAAAGAAGAGCGTTGAAAAAAGAGTAGGAGTTCGGAGGAAGTTGGTTCACAGCTATGCCATGGAACTGGCAAAAGTCGCAAACCATCTTTGGTAGAGGATACCGAAGTCTGGCCTTTAGCTGGGCCTGAAAGACGGTAACCTAGTCTGAATGATTCATATAACTAGGCATACCTACATTAGGTAGCCTAATGACAGCATAAGAAGGAAGGAAGAATTTTGCCGACCACTTCTGAACTTTCTCCAAAGTGGCATAGCTTGGATGAGAGTTGAGGGGAAGCTAGCTCTTAGGATTGGGATAGGTCTTAGCTTGGGGAGCAGACATGTTCAAAAAAAAGAAGTCTAACCTTGGGAAAGCTAAAGAAAAAGAATGGGGAAGATGCACCAAAAAATTCCAAAGAATGACTTTCGAAAAGAGACCCACCTAGCTCCAAACAAGGAACGAACTTTGGAAGACCACCAAAACTGTTGTCAAAAATCGCTCCACCGCTAGCACCACCGCCGAAAAAAGAAAGAGATAAGAGGAAACTCAAGAGTAAAAGATAGCAAAAGAAGAGAAGTGTGGAAAAAACTGAGGAGAAAGGGTTTATATAGGCCGAAGGAGGTAGGCGAAGCGTTGCCCTAATGATCCCTCGAAGGTGAAGAGACGCGACTGTTTGCTGGTCACCAGGTGACACGTGTCACCTGACATGAGAAAAAAGGGCACGCTCCTGATAGCTGCCAAACCTATGCAAGTCCTTCCCAAGAAGACGCATTTATCTAGTCAAAGGATAAGACGATTCACTGGCAGGCATGAGTCTTTCTCGAGAAGATGGATCAATCTATTCAGAAGATGTGACAATTCACTAGCAGGCAATAAAAAACCCAGAAGGGGAATGTACACTCTATTATGACCCTTCTTGAGGAAGGTAAAGAGTTTTGAATTAAGTTTAGAAGTTTAATTTAAGTTTACTTAGCAAGAATAAAGGAGTTTGCCGAAGTTCACTAAGTTCCGACAAGAATAAAGCTTTGAACTAAGTTCAGGGGCAAAATGGTAATTTTGCACCATGAGTAGCCGGGACAAGTCCCGAGTGTTTTAAAATGAATTTTTAGAACTTAACTCTTAACTATAACTCAAACTTGACAAATAGACAAGAATTGAATCAAGAACTGTTAAGTTACAAAGATGGGGGACTTAATTGCACTTAACTTGAAACCTTGGTGATCTTGGTGTTAAGTGAGGGTTTAAGAAGGGAAAGAGGAGGAGAAGCTGCCATTAACACGTTCTTGAGCTTCCCTCACTCATTCCTCTCTCAAATTGAACTTGGAATCAAGTGATCTTAGTGTCAAGAGGTGCAATTAAGGGTGTATAAGCTTGGAGGATGCATTTTCAACCTTGAATTCGTGTTTTTGAGGCTTGGAGAGGCATTTTTCTCCATCCCCTATTTTTGAACGAGGTAAGAGTTGTGTTCTTGATTGAATTCTTGGTATTTGGTTGATTGGAAGCTTGGGTTTTGGTTAGGAGGCAAGAATTTGATGTTTAGAGCTTTGTTTTTGGTTTGGAATTGTGTAGAACTTTGGGAGCTTGTTTGAGGGAAGAGAAGCTTGATTCCTGCTTGGTTCTTGGAGTTAAGGTAAGGGAGTTTTGTTTTTAAGTTCATGGAATGCCATTAGCTTGGATTTGCTTGAGAAATTTGAGTGGTTTTAGCTAAGGCATTGAGGAAACGTTTTGGTGAATTATGGTGGACTAGCGGGATTGAGAGGAATTGTTTGATGTTACGATACATCATAGCTTAGCTTTTGATAGTTGGTTATGTTCCTTGCAACATGTACTTTGTGGGTATGAAATTTGGTAGCTTTCTATGCATATTTGATATGTGTAATTGGTTGCCAAAGTTCATAGCAGTAAAATGCGCCAATTTTGCATTTCTGCAGATTGGTGACACGTCGCCAATTTCAGGTCGAAACCAGCGACGCGTCGCCAATCCAGTAAAAATGTCTCCGAACGTCGACAACTGTGGCGACGCGTCGCCGAGACAGCATCTGACACCCAATTTTGTTTTCAGCATAACTTTTCGCTCGAGTGTCCGATTGAGGTGATTCAAGATTCTACTCGAAGCTAAGAGGGAGTACGATCACCTCAATGTTTTAAAAACACTTAAATTGTCCCAGTTTGAGATTTATATTAACTCGAAGTGGAGGCAAGTTTTTAAGGAAACTATGTTGCATTTGAACATAATTAGCTACCACTAGTTCAGGTGAGAGGTTTAGAACCCCCGTCGGCCTAGCCGTGCCGTAGCCACGAGGCCATGAGGCGAAACCTTGCTCATCTAGTGTACATCAACGAGGCCCTGCGGCCTAGTCTACAAAGTCCCACCATAATTCCCCTGCATAACAACTAGGTGAGAGGTCTTATGATTGTTTATGGCTTGCTAAGGTTCGCCCTTGGGCCGAGTGTCAGGTTGCTAAGCGGTTGCGCTTGGCCTGGTCAGGAGGACTACTTGAGGAGAGGTCTACGGACCTGGTTATATGCATATATACTAGTACCCTCATGCTGTGTGAGCTCGCAGCCAGAGTCCTAGGTTTTTCTTGCAGGTACTTGGAAGACCCCTTACTGAGAATTATTGAATTCTCACTCCCTGTTTGTTATGCAGAGCCTGGAGTAGCTGGACCGGATAATCGTTGAGGATTATTGCGGTAGTACCTTTTTGGTGTGTAAAGGTAAGGTAGTTGAGAAACCTTGAGTTTCTAGTTTGCCTAAGTGCTCAGTTGGTTTGTTGGTCAGGTAGCAGTACTAACTTGTTTCTTCCTTTGGCTGCAGAGCCTAGTAGCACTTGGCAGAGGATTTGTGAGACTCACCACTGGGACGGGTGTCCAAAGTGGGAGCTAGGGTAAAGAGATCTCAGCAAAGTCTTGTATTTTGATACAGTACTTTCTTTTGCCTCCATAATATATGTTATAAAGAGTCCTTGACTCAGGATTGTTCTTGGGTGAGAGCATTAGTTACTTCATTGTATGAATGCTTTCACGAGTTGTTTATGTGTAGTTAACCACACAAATTGTTGATTTTGATATGCTTTGGCAGTTTGTATATATTTGTGCAGAAATTACTCAGCCGAGTTCTTGTTTTAATCTT
Organism: Aquilaria yunnanensis; assembly: GCA_039654915.1. Taxonomy (NCBI): domain Eukaryota; kingdom Viridiplantae; phylum Streptophyta; class Magnoliopsida; order Malvales; family Thymelaeaceae; genus Aquilaria; species Aquilaria yunnanensis. Next base: position 60,900,685 of record CM077593.1, read on the forward strand.
TTATGGTTTTAATAAACCAAGTCAAAGCATAAGAGCATACACATTGCATTTTTAGGTTAATCAACTAGTAGCATCGGATTTAATCTGCACACATACTCAGCTAGCCAATTATAATCCACCGTGAGACATACGCTCACAGGGTATCCCGGGCAGGGGCACGGGGGATCGTGTCACACTCAGTCTAAAGGAATAACTTCAGGAACACCCTAAGCTTGGGCAAAGAATGAGTACCACTTAATGCCAAAGGTACTACCTCGGCTACGAGAGGCATCCGGAAACAAAAAAAGGCCCCCATCTGAAGAAGGTAACCTCGGTCAAAAATTCAGTTTACTTACTAAGACGATCGTCACCTACCACAAAGACGTCCACGAAATGCATGCAAAAGCTCAAGTACCAAAGATACAACTTCGGCTTTCTGAGGGGAACATGTGATAGCCAAAGGGCTATTAACCCTTCTAGAATTCCCAAAGTTACTTGAGAAGCACCACCCTCGGGAAACCTAAGTAACCAACCTCAGGAAAGAGGGGGCCCTTACCATCCTCGGGAAGAACATCACCTTAGAACCAAGATCTCTAGATCAGCTAGCCAAAAACCACCCTCGGGAGAAACCAAGCACCAACCTCGGTGAATGACAACCACTCTCGGTAGGTAACAGATCTGACCTCAGAAAATCTATTTACTACCCACCTTCGAAATAGCAAACTCACCAAGTTTGGGAAAGTATATCCCCATCCTCGATTGAGAAGAACGTCTTCTGAAGGTTCCCTACTTTGCCGAAGGCCTCTCCTAATTACCCTTGGTGGCTATATTGAGCCAAAGGGGGCCTCTTAATCCGAAGGAGCTTTATACTCCGAAGGGGTCTCATTCTCCAAAGGGGTCTTGTGGAGATATGACAAAAATGGTTAAGGAGCCTCTGACAGAGAGACCTCGTACAAGCTGCTGCCCTCTGGCTGAAACAGCTTACGGCCAGTTGGATATACCTATCTCCAAGGGTATGGATCAAATCTGACCGAACACCTGTCACGTTCTGAATAGGCTATGTCAAACAACCTCCTTCCTCCACCCTCCTATAAATAATTAGGAAGGACCTTGGTATGGAAGGACACAGAACTCTTGCTATTTTCCTCTCTCTCTGCTCCCTACTACTACCACTCTCAAAAACACTAACTTGGGTGTCGGAGGCTCCTCCCCCAGAAACACATTCGGGGGAGCTCCTAACCCTGGTTATTCTGAATGTTATAGGCACCTTCATACAGGAAGTCTCTCCTTCAGGCCAGCATGTCATACGACGAGGACGCCAGCAGGCATCACAGACTGAATTTGTTAGGAGTTGAAGACCTTGGAGGGTTGTTGAGCTAGCATTTATATTTTAGGTAACCACCTAGTAAACCATTCATTGATTCTAGTTTATTGCTGGTTATCCATTGTGCTAACTATAGTTGTTTTGCAGCCTTGTAGGGGCTATTGGCACAAGGACGGACATACTACACCATGGATCTCAGTAGTAGTCTTTTAGTATACATATGTATTGTTAGTATTGTGCCCAAAAGCCAATCATGACATGATTGGATTTTTTGCACATGGAGTCATGATATTTTATTAAGGCATTAATCCAGCAATTATGTTTGTTGTTTTGTTTCTACGTAACTTAACAAACATAATTGTAACCCTAGAATAATGATATTCTTAAATGTCCCTGGTCTAGTATTATTGTGGAGCGGGTTGCAATAATACATAACGACTAGCATATGTGGAGACTAATATGAGATATGTAGTCTACATATGGGTACAAGTTGGAGAAATTGTGTACTGGACCGACCCACCATGAGAACACTACATGGATCATTATATGAGTGTCATAAGTGATTCTCATAGTGATCATGGTATATGTAGTCCTTCGACCTAAGATCATTCAAGGTTCCCTACATGTGAGTCACATACTTTGATACTTTTGTTTGTTGCTCATAACTGAGTGAACTTGAAGAAGGTCATTGGGTATGTCACATATCATGCGTGATAGCCAAAGGCTATCGCCTCTATCTGGCCGAACTCCCTGCCACAAGAATGGCCAGAAGAAACTGGCGCTACCCGAGTAAAGGTGGGATCATACACCTCGGGAGATAGCCGAAGAGCTCCGAGCCCGGCACGCCAGGAAACTTGAGGATACTACTAGGCCCCCGAGGTTGCGAACAGATCGCCTTCGGAAAAGAGGCACCAGCTATTGCGGGCCGAACATGATCTCCCCGAAGGCGGAACTCCCTGAAGCTGGGTACCCCCGAACTGAGGGCGTGTTTCCCGAAGAGGCACCGTCCGTACCAAAGGACGACCTCGCCCAGGGACCTCGGGAGTACGACAGGAGCATTTAAGGAAGCATTTAAGGAAGCCTCTGACACGTCCTTTCATAGACGTCATAAGCCGCCTCAGAAGGCGCTCTGACACGCTGATGCCATCGAAATCACGTCATGGCCCATCTTGGCACAAGGCTCAAGGCAACCTGCTACCAGCTATCTGTCCCCTACACCCAGAAACTCAGGGAACATCCGACCAAACACGTGTCGCGATCTGAACGGGCTAGGCACTCCTATAAATACCAGGAAATAAATTCTTGGCAGGAGGTTGGTTGGCAAAGGTCTGACTCCCAGACTCTGAGAAAATCACCAGGCGAGACTCTTCAGCCCCTCTGTGCTATTTCCTCTGCCTTTTCTCAGCCACCACTGACTTGGGCGTCGGAGGCTCCCCCCCCGGAAACACATTCCGGGGGCCTCCTAACCCTTTATTTCTGGACTTTCAGGCACACTCCCAAGGGCGAACCATCCTCCCAGCGTTCTTCCTCCTAGAAGTCTCTCCACCAGTCACCATGACTCTAAACGATGAGGCCCCCGGCCTTCATTTGGCGCCGTCTGTGGGAACCCGCTCTGAGATTGCCGTCGTTGAAACTCGGCGTTCTAAGGACAAGGGACTCCCGAGGTCTCCGTCCGCGCCTGAGACACAACCGGCTGCTGAGCAAACACTCCCAGGGACTTCTGCGTCCGAGGAAGAACGCCCTCTAGTAATCACTATGAGCTTTATGAGGGCTTTTCAGCGTTCGGTCGTGGCCGAAATGACACAGCAGATCGACCGAAGATGGTCACAGCAGACACAGGCCCAGAAACCTCCCTCACCAGCACGCCCTCGGGAGAGAAGCCCGAAGTCTACTCATTGCAGTTTGGGAAGCGGAGATCCGCGCGAAGAATCGTCCACAGAAAATACGCCCCTCGGGAAACAGCCTGTGGGGCAGAAGAGGTCTGAGCGACCGAGGGTCTTGCAGCGAAGAAGTTCGCTGCCTGAGGCGAGGTCCCTGTCCCCTCAGCACTGAACTCGGACCCTGAAAAGGCGCCGGCAATCTCCCTTCCCTGAAGAAGGGCCTAGTCCCACAGTGCTTATGGAGAGGATATTAGCATGGCTAGATAGGGTGGAGAAAAAAACGGCCAGAAAACCCGTTTGGGCCTGACTTTCGGGAACATTCTGCGAAGATGACTCCCCATTCATTCAGGCCGTTGTTGAGGCAGCCATGCCAGGTGACTTCAGAGTACCTCGGTTAGAGATTTATGATGGCCGTACTGATCCACAGGCCCATCTGACGAAGTACAGACGCAGCATGATAATGCACGGTGCTGACGACGCTACCATGTGCAAGTGCTTCGGAGTCACCCTCACAGGGCCAGCAACTGCATGGTACAATTCATTGCCTTCAGGGACCATCACTGAGTTCCAGGAGTTGTCCACGGCCTTCACGCAGCAATTCATTGGGAGTCGACCTACTGCGAAGATGTCTGTCCAGATGTTCGACATAGAGCAGAGTAACGGAGAAACCATCCAAGACTATGTCGAAAGATTCAATAGGGAAGCTCTGAGCGTCCCAGACTTTCGGCCCGAAATCCGCATTCTTGCCATGACACAGGGCCTTCGGCGAGACTCACAGCTATTCTACGAGTTCTCAAAGGACCCCTTGTAGACCCTCGGAGAATTTTACCGAAGGGCAGAACAGCACATGACCGCCGAGGAACTAAGAATGGCTGGGCCGAAGTCCGATCACCACCCCGCCGAAGGGTCCAATCAACAAGCTCGGCATCCGACCGAACGGGCAGGATGACCTCGGAGGATGCAGGGAAGGAAACCCCAAAGTTTCACAGCACTGAGCACTACACGGACCAACATCCTCATGGCGCTGGAAAGGCAAGGGACGCAGATTTGGCGGCCAAGGGCCATGACCGCCGATAATAAGAAGAATGCAAATAAGTTCTGCCAGTTTCATCGCGACCACGGTCATGACACCGAAGACTGCTTCCAACTGAAGAAGTACATAGAGTCGCTGATAAAGCAGGGCCAACTTCAGAAATACCTGCGGATGCCATCCCCGAAAGGCAGAAAAGTGAAGGAAGAAAAGGCCGAAGATGAGGACTATGACTCCGACAGGCGGAGAAACCGAAGTCCAAAAAGGCGTCGTCCACCTCCAGCAGGGGTTATCCAAACAATCACCACGGGGCTCCCATCCTCGGAAAGAAAGCGAAAGGCCAGAGAAATCGCAGTCATGGAATATCAAAATCCAGCAAAGAAGCTGGCCCGCAAAGATGGATCTACCGTCGTCTTTCCCCACGACGATCCGCTGCTGATCATGGCGAGGATAGGGAACTGGGACGTCAAAAGGGTGCTACTTGATGACGGATCAAATGCGGACGTCCTATTCTCGCACTTACTGCCGAGTTTGGGCATCTCCAGCAGCGAGCTTAAGCCAGTCACCTCGCCCACCTTCGGGGTTAGACCATCCGAACTGCCCGTTCTTGGATGGATCGACCTCCCACTGATGATGAGAGGGACTTCGGTAGGTGGAGTAGCTGAGTTGTACGCCTCCACAATGGCGAGGTTCATCATCATGGACGTCCCATCTGTTAGTATTGTGCCCAAAAAGCCAATCATGAGATGATTGTATTTTTACAAATTGAGTCATGATATTTTATTGAGGCATTAATCCAACAATTTTGTTTGTTGTTTTGTTTCTGCGTAACATAATAAACATAATTGTAACCCTAGAATAATGATATTCTTAAACGTCCCTAGTCTAGTATTATTGTGGAGCGGGTTGCAATAATACATAATGACTAGCATATGTGGAGACTAATATGAGATATGTAGTCTACATATGGGTACAAGTTGGAGAACTTGTGTACTGGACCGACCCACCATGAGAACACTTCATGGATCGTTATATGAGTGTCATAAGTGATTCTCATAGTGATCATGGTATATGTAGTCCTTCGACCTAAGATCATCAAGGTTCCCTACATGTGAGTCACATACTTTGATACTTTCCTTTGTTGCTCGTAACTAAGTGAACTTGAAGGAGGTCATTGGGTATGTCACATATCATGCGGAGGGATTTGTATGATCAAGATGGGATTTCTCCCTCCTATGTAACGGGAGTGATATCTTTGGGCCCCTTGATAGAGTGAGACTTAGAAAATGCATGGCCATGCTCCGATGAGTTGATATATGATATCAATGTCGTCAGTTTAAGTTGGTCTACTCGGTAATCAAGAAACCAAAGATTGGGCTATACGAGAGTGACACATTCCATGTCTTGTGCTTAGTCTTGATATCTTGGACAAAGGGACAATGGCATATATCGGTGATGATCATAAAGGTTTAGTCGATTCACCGACAATCTTGTCACTTGGGTAGCAATGATGTGTTGCTAGACAACGCTCATTGCTTATGATCATAAATGTGATTTATGATCATTGCCAACATGGCAAGAGCCTATTGGGTCACACACATAGAGCTATTTGGATCATTAGAGTGCATGGGCTAATTATTTGGGTTATGGTTTCACTTTAATTTCGTATTAATAATGGGCCAAGGAGTTGAGCCATTATTAAGCCCGAAATTAAATCCTAATTGGATTAGGGCTTTGAAACCCATTAGGCCTGGAAATTGAGTCTCACTATAAATACAACTTTTAAGTGAGAAATTCGCAGGTCTCCTTGCCCTAGCCTCCCAAAAGGACAGCCACACTCTTCTCTTGCAATTCCTTGGAGGACGCAAGCTAGCACTGCGAGCGCAAGAGAAACGCATCTGCGGGGACGTGGTGGAAGCGTGGTGATCCCGAGAGGGTCGTGTGGATACCATAGAGAGCCTGAACACGTCAACTGTTCAGGTTTTGTGATTCAACTCTACAGTTGAGTGAGAGATCTCAACCAAAAATTAGGTATGAAATTTTCGAACACACGGTTTACCCCGTTTCACTTGGATCCTGAAGGTTTTCGGTTAAATTCCGCTGCGCTGTTTGGCTCCCGAAACCCAACACCATCCTCGTACAACGCCATCCTTGGAAGGCAGACACAGGGAAACCTGCACATTCGCCCTGATGTGAAGTACTTGACTGTCACATTCGCCACCAAGGATGGGGATGCAGAGGTCTTCATAGATCAAGCCGAGGTAAGGAAGGTGTTTGTGAAAGCACGAAAAGCTCCGGCAAATAACCTCGCACAAACAATGGAGGCAAAAGCACCAGAGAAGGGCAAAGAAGGAGAACCCCCAAGAGCGGAAACAGAAACAGTGGAACTTGTCCCAGGACAATCTACCCGAATAGGGAAGAGCTTGCCCGAAGGTGACAAGAAAAACCTTATATCTTTTCTACTGGTAAATAAAGATCTCTTTGCCTACTCACCGAAAGACATGCCAGGGGTGCACCCTGGCATAATACAGCATAGCCTCAAAGTAATCCCGGAAGCAAAGCCTGTCCGGCAAAAGAAGCGAAGCATCTCAGCCCATAAGAACAACTTTGTGAAAACCGAAGTCCAACGCCTGTTGGACGCTGAAGTCATCAGGGAGGTCAAATACCTCGAATGGTTAAGCAACGTCGTGATTGCCACAAAAGAAGGCAGCAGCAAGCTTCGGATGTGCATCGACTTCAGAAACTTGAACGATGCTTGCCCGAAAGACTCATACCCTCTTCCGCCAATAGACCAACTGGTAGACTCAACAGCCAAATACGGGCTCCTAAGTTTCCTAGATGCCTTCAGCGGCTACCATCAAATAAGGATGGACCCTGAAGATTAAGAAAAAACCACCTTCATCATCGAGGGAGGAACATACTGCTATGTCAGGATGCCCTTCGGGCTCAAAAATACAGGAGCCACCTACCAAAGGTTGATGAACAAGGTCTTTAAAGACCAAATGGGGAGAAACATGAAGGTGTATGTTGATGATATGATAGTCAAGAGCAAGCTGCCTAGCTATCACGTTGCAAATCTAGAGGAAACCTTCCAAAAGCTCAGAGCCTTCGGGATTCGGCTCAATCCTGAAAAGTGCATCTTCGGGGTAACCTCGGGAAAATTCCTTGGGTACATGGTATCCGAAAGAGGCATTGACGCTAACCCCGAGAAAATTAAGGCGCTGCTTGAGTTCCGAACTCCTGCCACAGTCAAAGACGTGCAGAGGCTCACCGGAAGAATAACATCCCTGAGCAGATTTATTTCCAGGTACGGAGATAGGTGTCGACCTTTCTTCAAAGTCCTCACAAAGGCAGCAAAAATGGAAGGCGACCTCGGAAAGAATGATCACCCTTGGGACGAAGATTGCCAAAAGGCCTGGGAAGAACTCAAAGTCTACTTGGCTAACCTGCCGACTCTGCGACAACCTCGGGAGGGAGAGCCCCTCGTTTTGTACCTCACCGTCACGGAGAAAGCTGTAAGCTCGATCCTCGTGAAAGAAGAAGGGCCAAAGCAATGGCCAGTCTATTACGTCAGCAAATCCCTGCATGGCGCCGAAGTCAGGTACCCTCTGCTTCAAAAAGCTATATACGCCTTGGTGCTTGCAGGGAGAAGGCTGCGACCATACTTTCAAGCTCACCCCATCATCGTCCGAAGTAGCCTACCACTACGGGACGTTATGAGGAAAGTGGATCATTCGGGAAGGCTCTCCAAGTGGTGTATAGAGCTTGGCGAACACGATATCACCTATGAACCTCGGAAGGCCATAAAAGCTCAAGCACTGGCAGAATTCATTGCCGAAATACCCACCACTGAGGACAGTCATCCGGATCTGAACGAAGGTGAGCCAGAATGGACCTTACATGTTGACGGAGCCTCGGGGTCTAACCACCAGGGAGCTGGGGTAGTTATCAGAGGCCCCGAAGGCCTAGAGGTAATGAAGGCTATCAAGTTCAGCTTCAGTGTCACTAACAATGTGGCTGAGTATGAAGCCCTCATAGCGGGATTACGCTTGGCCAGAAGGATTGGCGTGAGAAACTTAAAGGCTCATAGCGATTCCCAACTGGTAGTTCGGCAGACGGCAGGAGATTATGGGGTGAAGGACCCAATCTTGGCAAAATACCACGAGCTAGTAGCAAAGCTCGTCCAAGAGTTTGACGCCGTACGGATCGAAAATGTACCTCGGCGGAATAACACTGAGGCAGATTGCTTGGCGAAGTCAAAAACATACACTGAGGTGCTAGATCACCCGAGCATCTCAGTGCTGAGCATAGCGACCTCGTGAAAAGGATGGAAAGATCCCATAAAAAGATACCTCGTAGAAAATGTGCTCCACGAAGACCCCGGCGACGCTGCAAGACTGCGAAGACGCTCCGGCCGATTCTTCCTGATTGGCGAAGAGTTATACCGACAGGGATATGCAAACCCGCTGCAAAGATGCGTCGATGAAGAGGATACTGAAATGGTCCTTGAAGAAGTCCACGAAGGCATGTGTGGTTCACATATTGGAACTGATGCCCTTGCAGCAGTGATACTTCGCCAAGGATACTTCTGGCCTACCCTGAGAAAGGACGCAAGGCAGTTCGTCCGGAAATGCGGTAGTTGCCAGAAACACACGAACATCCAGAGGGCACCCTCGGAATTGGTAACTTCGGCTGACTATCCCTGGCCCTTCGCAGTCTGGGGTATAGACCTTATTGGGCCACTCCCCTCAGCGCCCGGAGGCATGAAATTCTGCGTGGTAGCGATAGACTATTTCTCCAAATGGGTCGAGGCAGAACCACTAGCAACTATCTCGGCAAAAGAAGTGCAGAAGTTTGTATGGAAGAACATTGTATGCAGATTTGGCATACCGAGGGTACTAGTGGCTGATAATGCATCCCAATTCATAGACAAAGGATTCCAGGAATTTGTCAGCAACCTCGGAATAAAGATGCACTTCGCCCCAGTAGCTCACCCCCAAAGCAACGGGCAGGTGGAAGTATCTAACAGGACCATAAAAGATGGCCTGAAGAAGAGACTGGGGGAAGCAAAAGGGAAATGGCCAGGAGAACTCCAAAGCGTGTTATGGAGTTACCGAACGACGCCCCGAAGAGCCACAGGGGAGACTCCCTTCTCACTCGTCTTTGGAACAGAGGCCATCATCCCAATCGAGATAGTTAGACCATCAGTACGGGTGCAAGTATTTGATGAAGGAGGAAACGACCACGGCCTAAGAATGAAGCTCGACCTCGTCGGCGAACACAGAGAAATAGCTGAGCTGAGAAGAAAAGCTTTCCAGCAAAGAGTGGCCGCGGCTATAAATTTACGAGCCAGTCCAAAAGAAATCAAAAAAGGGGACCTCGTTCTCCGAAAGGCTGACTTTGCACCACGAAAGCCATCTCACGGGGTATTTCGTGCGAACTGGGAAGGACCTTATCTGGTTATTGCCGAAGTACGAAAAGGCGTGTACAAACTTGGCGACACCGAAGGCGTAGAATTGAAAAACACTTGGCACTCAGATGCCTTGAAGAAATTCTACGCTTAAGATGGAGCGGAAGGATTGTGTTGTGCAAAAAATATCCTAAGTACAGAATGTCCTTGAGAAAAAATTCTTAAGTGTACAAAATGGTGCAAGGTAGAATTCCGCGAAGGAGTTCGCCAAAAGAAAGCGCAGATGTGATTTTTCGAAGTCCCTTGAGCCATCATGCTCGGGAAAGTGGGAAACAAAAATCTTGCGAAAGTAAGCGAAAGTACTCGTCGAAAAAAGTGGATAATAAATTTTGGTGATTGCAGGTTTCCCGACGTCTCTTGAGCGAACTTGTTCGGGACAATGGAAATGCAAAATCTTGCAAAAAGACTTAGCCAAAAAATATATTCATTGAGAATGATCAGGCTTACAAAGAAGAAGTGCCCGAAGAAGGAACACAAAAACGAAAAATGGAAAAGGCCCTAAGGGTTCTCGGCGTCCCAGGAGCCACCAGCCTCTGTGCCCTTTTCCACCACCTTCGGCGTCGGAATTGTGGAAGGCAGGTTCAGATGCTCGATTTTGGACCAGGACCACCGAGGCCCCTCGGGAATTTTGAGAGCTTCCAAAAAGAGAGGTCCAGACCTGGGAACCTCTCAAGGACTTGGTGCCGAGCAAGGCAGAATCCGTCTTGGAAGGCCACCTTGGTCATTTGATCAGATTTGTCCTTCTCAACCTCAAGGTCCTCGAGCTCGTCCTTCAAGTCTGCAACCTCCTTCTTTAGCGCCTTCACCCTCTTCTTCGCATCGGGCTCCTTCTTCAAAGACTGGACCTCGGCTTCGAGAGCCTTTTTCTCGCTCACCAATGACTGAATGAGATTGTCAGAATCTGACTTATCTTTGAGAAGGTCTTGGTTAGCAGCAAGCATCCCTTTCACCTGATCGCCGAGGTCAGCAATCTTCAGAGAGGAGTTCTTCTCAAGATCTTCCTTCTCCTTCCGGAACTCCTCCCGAAGGGCAGCAACTTCTTTCTTCGCAGCATCTGACAGCTGCTGGTTCTTGGCGATCAATGCCGAGCACGTGTCCTTCGCCTTCTTTAAGGTCTCCAAGGCCGAAGCTCGGAACGCCGCCTGCCTGGCCACCCGAACTCGGAGAAAGCCGGCGTACCCCAGCAGCTGCAAAAAGATGAACGCAAGGTCAGTAAGAGCCAAGCACATAGGAAAAATTGAAGGGAAAAAGGTGTGAGGAACATACCTGAGCAGCATGCTCGGTGACCTTCGCGGCAAGGGTGTCATCGTCCGGATGGGCCGCCGCAATAGCCTTGAAGGAGGCCTCTGTAAGCACCCCCTTCGAAATCTGTTTCGCCATTTCAGGACAATCTTCGGAGTACAAGTTCATGTCCTCCGTGAATGTCCAGAAAGGCTCTTTTGGTATCTTCCCTTGCAGGACTTCGGCGTCGCAAAGGGCCCACGCCTTCGCGTGTTCGGCCACCCAGTTCGGGGTAAGTAACTCCCCTGCCCGGCAAAAACGAGAAGCGGGTCAGAGACAAAGGAAAATTCAGAAAAACAAAAAGTGCCATACTTGTTCTGAAAACAACAGACCTAGCGGCACTTCGAACACGGCGTCCTCAGAATCCTCAGACTCCTCGGTCGAAATCGCCTTGCCTTTCCTCTTGCGCCGCTCCTCGGCAGAAGGAGCCTGTACCACGGCCTCCAGAAGGGCCTGCGGAGCAGAAGGGCTCTGGGGAGGGACGTCGGCGGAAGAAACTTCAGCAGCGGCAGGGACTTCGGCAGCTGCCTCAGACGCCAGAATCTCGGCTGTCCCAGGCTCTTCGGCAGCCTCCTCGAAAATTTCCTCCAGAGAAACCTAGGCAGTTTTCTTTGCCCGTTTCGCCGAAGGCCCAGCGGCAGTAGAATTCCTCCTTCGGGAAGCCGCCTTCTTTGTCTGATCGCCCTTCTCCACCTGGCCGGAGAAAAGGGACTTGTAAAACGCAGCAATCCCGTCGCCCATTTCTGAAAAAGGAAAAAGACATCAGTGTAAGTCCGAGGAAAAAATAGCAAAGGAGTAGAAGACAACTCACTTTCGACAAGCATTTCGAAAGAAATTTCCTCCTTAAGAAGCTTGACCAACCAGGAATCCTTCCCGGCGATGGCAGGAGCTGGCATCTTGAGGTCGGTCTCGTGCTCCTTAACCACCTTTAACTCCCGGAGGACCTCTTCGGTCATCAACCTCCAGTTGATAGGGAAGGGGTACAGAGAGCGAGGCACGACCTCAGGAGCCCAGTCAGAGACGGCGCGGATGCGGTCGTCGAAGTCCGTGAAAGTGGAAGCCAACTCTGGAGTCAGCAACAACCTCGGATCAACGACGTCTACATCTAGCCTTCCCTGAGCCCATTTGGTCGGAACATACGACCAGGCCTCCTCCATCTTCAGGAAGAAGAATTTCTGTTGCCACCCCCACCAGCTGTCCTTGGTGGCGAAGGTGAACATGAATTTTTTGCTCCCGGATCCCCGAGGTAGCATAAAATAGAAGCCACCCTTCGGGACCACAAAGAGCTTGTAGTACTGCATGAAGATTATAAAATGGGGTTTTATCCCGAACACGCCACACATGCAGAGGTAGGCGTTAAAATAGCAGAACGAGTTCGAGGGAAGCTGGTTCACAGCAATGCCATGAAATTGGCAGAACTCGCAAACCATCTTCGGGGGAGGGTACCGAAGTCCGGCCTTCAGCTGGGCTCGAAAAATGGTAACCTCATTGCTATGGTTTGAAAAAGCATAATGGCTAGAGCGAGGCAGCCTAGTAATGGCGTAAGAGGGAAGAAAGAACTTTTTCTTCCACCTCTCTAATTTTGCGGGGGTGGTGCAACAAGGATGGGCTAAAAGAGGCTGCCAGCTCTCAGGGATGGGCATTTTCGACATGAAAACGAGTTCGGAAAAGGCAAGAAAATAGTTTTCAGGAAAAACTCAAAAGAACAGAGGAATCAAAAGACTCTGGAAAACAAAAACCCACCAAAAGATTTGCCAAAGTCTGAGGACGCCGTCGTGAAAGTTGGCTGAAAAAGCTCCAATTAAGGTAGCTCCGCCACAGAAAGCAAGAAAATACGAAAACAGGGGCAAAGCAGAGGAAAGAGCAGAAGTAAAAGCAAATGGGACTTATGATGGAATGGGCTATTTATAGGCCAAAGGTTGGTAACCGAAACGTCGTCATAAGTACCCTTTTGGAGGCGAACCGTCGCCGTAACTGCCCTCTGCACCTGAAAAGGCGCGCCCTCTGTAACTGACGCGACTCTCCTCAAATGGCAAAGCGCCACGTGTCAATCGCCGCGCCAAAATAGGGGACACGTCTTCTGACATCCCTAAAAAGCTGGGACGCGTCGCTTAGACTGACATGCTTGGCCATCAGACACGATGTTACGCAGACCTGCAAGAAAAAAAGCAGTTTACCTCGAGGACACCAAGAGACAGGCTATGGCCAAACAGCCCATGACCTTCGAGCAAGAGGTGTATCTTCGGCACAGGCTCCGCCTCGAAGACACCAAAGAACAGGCCAAGGCCAAACAGCCCATACCTTTGGGCAAGAGGTGCATCCTCGGAACAGGTTGAGCTTCCTAAGAAACTCCCAAGAACAACCTCGGAAAGAGATGCAAAACCGAAGTCTTCACTTCAGCTTTCCAAAGGGGGGCATGTGATAGCCAAAGGCTATCGCCTCTATCTGGCCGAACTCCCTGCCACAAGAATGGCCAGAAGAAACTGGCGCTACCCGAGTAAAGGTGGGATCATACACCTCGGGAGATAGCCGAAGAGCTCCGAGCCCGGCACGCCAGGAAGCTTGAGGATACTACTAGCCCCCCGAGGTTGCGAACAGATCGCCTTCGGAAAAGAGGCACCAGCTATTGCGGGCCGAACATGATCTCCCCGAAGGCGGAACTCCCTGAAGCTGGGTACCCCCGAACTGAGGGCGTGTTTCCCGAAGAGGCACCGTCCGTACCAAAGGACGACCTCGCCCAGGGACCTCGAGAGTACGACAGGAGCATTTAAGGAAGCATTTAAGGAAGCCTCTGACACGTCCTTTCACAGACGTCATAAGCCGCCTCAGAAGGCGCTTTGACACGCTGACGCCATCAAAATCACGTCATGGCCCATCTTAGCACAAGGCTCAAGGCAACCTGCTACCAGCTATCTGTCCCCTACGCCCAGAAACTCAGGGAACATCCGACCGAACACGTGTCGCGATCTGAACGGGCTAGGCACTCCTATAAATACCAGGAAATAAATATTTGGCATGAGGTTGGTTGGCAAAGGTCTGACTCCCAGACTCTGAGAAAATCACCAGGCGAGACTCTTCAGCCCCTCTGTGCTATTTCCTCTGCCTTTTCTCAGCCACCACTGACTTGGGCGTCGGAGGCTCCCCCCCCGGAAACACATTCCAGGGGCCTCCTAACCCTTTATTTCTGGACTTTCAGGCACACTCCCAAGGGCGAACCATCCTCCCGGCGTTCTTCCTCCTAGAAGTCTCTCCACCAGTCACCATGACTCTAAACGATGAGGCCCCCGGCCATTAATGCGGAGGGATTTGTATGATCAAGATGGGATTTGTCTCTCCTATGTAACGGGAGTGATATCCTTGATAGAGTAAGACTTAGAAAAATGCATGGCCATGCTCAGATGAGTTGATATACGATATGAATGTCATCAGTTTAAGTTGGTCTACTCGGTAATCAAGAAACCAAAGATTGGGCTATATAAGAGTGACACATTTCATGTCTCGTGCTTAGTCTTGATATCTTGGACAAAGGGACAATGGCATATATCGGTGATGACCATAAAGGTTTAGTCAAATCATTGACAGTCTTGTCACTAGGGTAGCAATGATGTGTTGCTAGACACCGCTCATTGCTTATGATCATAAATGTGATTTATGATCATTGCCAACATGGTAAGAGCCTATTGGGTCGCACACATAGAGCTATTTGGATCATTAGAGTGCATGGGCTAATAATTTGGGTTTTGGTTTCATAATAATTTCGTATTAATAATGGGCCCAATAGTTGAGCCATTATTAAGCCCGAAATTAAAGCCTAATTGGATTAGGGCTTTGAAACCTATTAGGCCTGGAAGTTGAGTCTCACTATAAATACAACTTCTAGAGAAATTCGTAGGTCTCCTTGCCTTAGCCTCGCAAAAGGACAGCTGCACTCTTCTCTTGCAATTCCTTGGAGGACGCAAGCTAGCACTGCAAGCGCAAGAGAAATGCATCTGCCGGGACGTGGTGGAAGCGTGGTGATCCCGAGAGGCTCGTGTGGATACCATAGAGAGCCTAACACGTTAACTATTTAGGTTTTGTGATTCGACTCTACAGTTGAGTGAGAGATCTCAACCGAAAATTAGGTATGAAAATTTTCGAACACCCGGTTAACCCCGTTTCACTTGGATCCTGGAGGGTTTCAGTTAAATTCCGCCGTGCTGTTTGGCTCTCGAAACCCATCATGTATGCTAGTTTAGCCTCCAATGTCTCTCGGTCGAGCAGTATTTTAGTTGCTTTTGGGCATGTGCATAGTATTTACTTATGTAATGATGCACGTGCATGGTTATTACTTGTAGTAAATACACTTATGTTTTATGCTTTGACTTGTGGTTTGTTTACGTTTTATAAGAGCCATGGTAATGTTTTTAATTGATTACTTTAGATTGAAAGTCAAGTCAAAGCAAGTGTATGCGTAGTGCATTATAGGTTAATAACTAGATGCATGAAAGGTTTTTAAATAGGACAAGTAATTAACTAGCCAACTATAACTAGTATGGAACTTTGTTCTATAGTCTTCCTAGGAGAACCTCATTCGGGGTAAAGGACGCTTCAAGTGGTATTAGAGCAAGGCTCTAGACTTGATTAGGAGCCATTGGAGGCTAGGTGACTGAGATCAAGCTGTCATCCATGTGCTAGGATAGTTAGCACTAACCTGAAGTTTTTTTATTTTATGTGTACTGTGTGCATTTGGTTGTAGGTTGCAGTGGTGGAACCAGGTCAAGTGTAGTTTCAAACACTAGGAGTTCCGGCGTGAATCCTAGCAGTCTAGTTGTGTGGCAACATTTGGGTACGTAGTTTGACTTGGTTTAAAGTAGTGGCAACTCCTTGGTGCAAGTAGTGGGATGTGACCACCATCCTATGGGGAGTTTTCCATAGGCTCAAAATGAGGTAGGCAACATGATCCATAGGTGTAGGAGGTGTGGACCTCCAAGGTGGGGAGTTCCCCAAAGTTTTAGGGTTCTTTGGATGGGTTAGGCAACAAAGAAAGAAGATGAGGATGCACTGACCGAGATAAGACAACACTTGGTCATACGGGCTATGTAGTAGAGTAAAGGAGCACTCTTGTACCCTTTTTCCACAAGAGTAGAGCTTAAAGTTAAAACCAACAAGGCCTTAAGCTATCACTATCAAGGTTCTCTATGAGTATGGACATGGAGTTACCAACAAGTTTTTATGTAAAGCATCGGCTCTCACAAGAGAGTTAATGGAGTTAGACACATGATTGGCAAGGTGGAGGTTGGCTCAACCAACCTAGTTGGAGCATGGGCTGTTAGTGTTGTCCCCAAAAGCCAATCATGAGATGATTGTATTTTTTGCACATTGAGTCATGATATTTTATTAAGGCATTAATCCAGCAATTATGTTGGTTGTTCTGTTTCTGCGTAACGTAATAAACATAATTGTAACCCTAGAATAATGATATTCTCAAATGTCCCTGGTCTAGTATTATTGTGGAGCGGGTTGCAATAATACATAACTACTAGAATATGTGGAGACTAATATGAGATACGTAGTCTACATATGGGTACAAGTTGGAGAACTTGTGTACTGGACTGACCCACCATGAGAACACTCCATGGATCGTTATATGAGTGTCATAAGTGATTCTTATAGTGATCATGGTATATGTAGTCCTTCGACCTAAGATCATCAAGGTTCCCTACATGTGAGTCACACAGTTTGATACTTTCCTTTGTTGCTCGTAACTGAGTGAACTTGAAGGAGGTCATTGGGTATGTCACATATCATGTGGAGGGATATGTATGATAAAGATGGGATTTGTCCCTCCTATGTAACGGGAGTGATATCTTCGGGCCCCTTGATAGAGTGAGACTTAGAAAAATGCATGGCCATGCTCGAATGAGTTGATATACGATATCAATGTCATTAGTTTAAGTTGGTCTACTAGGTAATTAAGAAACCAGAGATTGAGCTATACGAGAGTGACACATTCCATGTCTCGTGCTTAGTCTTGATATCTTAGACAAAGGGACAATGACATGTATGGGTGATGATCATAAAGGTTTAGTCGATTCACCGACAATCTTGTCACTTGGGTAGCAATGTTGTGTTGCTAGACACCGCTCATTGCTTATGATCATTGCCAACGTGGTAAGAGACTATTGGGTCACACACATAGAGCTATTTGGATCATTAGAGCGCATGGGCTAATTATCTGGGTTATGGTTTCACAATAATTTCATATTAATAATGGGCCCAAGAGTTGAGCCATTATTAAGCCCGAATTAAAGCCTAATTGGATTAGGGCTTTGAAACCCATTAGGCTTGGAAGTTAAGTCTCACTATAAATACAACTTTTAGTGAGAAATTCACGAGGTCTCCTTGCCCTAGCCTCCCAAAAGGACAGCCGCACTCTTCTCTTGCAATTCCTTGGAGGACGCAAGCTAGCACTACGAGTGTAAGAGAAACGCATCTGCTGGGACGTGGTGGAAGTGCGGTGATCCCGAGAGGCTCGTGTAGATACCATAGAGAGCTTGAACACGTCAACTGTTCAGGTTTTGTGATTCGACTCTATAGTTGAGTTAGAGATCTCTACCGAAAATTAGGTATAAACATTTTTGAACACCCGGTTTACCCTGTTTCCCTTGGATCTTGGAGGGTTTTGGTTAAACTCCGCTGCGCTGTTTGGCTCCCGAAACCCAACATGGGCAACATTCCCATAGTGTTGAGGCTGGGTGATGTTTGAGAATGGATCATGACGACAACAAGGCTTATGCTCTTGGTGCAAAAAGAATATTGCTCTAAGCCATGCACCTATGAAACTGATTTTTGTGGTCTTAGTGATCATGGGCTTGGTTATGATAAAGCCGGCCTAGGAATAAGTCCCCAATAGTTGTTGCCACAAGGAGTCAACCTAGTACACTAGAGCAATAGTTCAAGTTTCACCTCGGCCAGTTAAGTGGTCGAGGTAGGCAACCGCTATACAAGTGCCACACTTGACTGGTAGTCATAGTAAACTAACGGGCAGGCTGAGGCTAGTGTGAGGTAACCTCTTAACCTTCCACTAGTAGTTTAATTTCCTGTTGGTTGTTCTAGCATCAGTTTATTGATATAGTCATATTTGGCATGCTGGGTAGTTTTCTTGAGTGGAGCTAAAGGTGAATCTGAGTGCATTAGAACATAAAAAATGCACTAAGTGTTAGGATGATACCCAAAGCCTAAGACCCACTTGCTAGTGCATAAAACCATATAAGTAAAGGCTTGAATGCCTTAAATTGGAAGTGTTCTAAGGTTCCACAGGCTACATTCTTTTGCAAAATAGCTTGGTTGGCCTAGTCAACATCAATAGCTGGCTAAGGAACTGGATGAGTTCCTGTAGGTAAGATTTAAATTTTTTACTTCTAACCATGTTAGGCAGATGGAAGCCATGAGAGGGAAAAAGGAGCAAGGAACTCATTCATAGGGTAAATAGAAGGATAGTTTTATTCATTCATTAGTTGTATGCCCTAGTCTATAGCCAGCAATAAGAAAATAGTTGCTAAGGGTTGGTCTCAGATACCAAGTGGTAGTAAAAAAACCTGAGCAATAGGAATGTCTGCCATTGATCAAGGGATAGTATTTGATTCATGGCCATCATCCCAAGGTTAAATGGAGTCAAGGGCCACCAAAATGACTTATGGGAGAAAAGTGCTCAACTAGTGAGGCTAGCCGAGTAAGTGTAGGACTAAGTCCTAGATGGGACCAAGGAACTTGTGGTAACTGTTTGATGGCCGAAGTGTTATCACACTAACCGCCTATCGACCACAGGAAAGAAGGAGCCAAACACTCAAGGCGTACGACTTCGGAAAGAACTCCGGAGTGAAGGAAGTTGTACACCTGAGGCACGTGACCTCGATGGCACGCCAAAGGCAAACTTCGGGAAACCAGCGCGTAGTATCCTTCGGGAAGACAGCTGAACCTTCTTCGGGGGAAAAGGCCTAAGCACCCTCTACAGGAGAGAGCTCCCCGAAGACAGAAACACCGAAATTCCAAACTAACTCCAGGAGAAGGCCCCTCCCTCAGAAGTGAGACATCAACCGTAGGGACCCTGGTTGTACGACAAGGGCCATTAAGATCCATTAAGGAGTCTCTGACACTCCGCTCACACACATCTCAGACATAACTCTGACACACCACCTTTAGATACGTTCTGGCACGCTACCTCCAGGCATGCTCTGGCACGCGTCGCAGTCCAGCGTCCTGTCACATAGGGCTATACCCACTACGGCTCGTAGCCCGAGGAGCCTGCAGACGACTGGGGACCTCTATGCCTAGAAGTACGAACATCATCCAACCATACACGTGCCGAAAATGTGTCATTATCTGAAGGGGTCATCCCCTTCCTTCTATACAAAGGAAATGACAACAAGCTGGGGGGGGCGGAACCCTGACCACCCCTAGAGGGCTCAGCTCTCCTCCAGAGAGAAAAGGGGACAAAGAGGCCGGAAAAATAGAGGATGATCTCCTCTCTCCGCCTGAATACTCTCCCTTCAGCCCCCAGAAGGATCTACGCCAGGCAAGCGTCCTTTGTGTTTATCATTACTGCCTATCTTTATCTAAAAGGCACTGACTTGGGCATCGGAGGTTCCCCCCCGGGAAACCACCCCGGGGGCCTCCTAACCCCTGCTTTCTGAGTGTTTCAGCCAGGTTTCCCTGATGGATCTCCCCTCCAGGCTCTCTCTCACGCCAGAGGTTCTCCCCGTCTCTTGCCGTGAGACTTAGAAGCTGTCGGCCGTTACCCAAGGTGATCCACCCAGGACACCGGTCCTCCGCGACCCACCAACACCTCTGGGTCCCCCTGCTACCTTAACCACTGAACACAGTGTGGACGCTGGCTCCGCCTAACCGAACCGCATCGGATGCCCGACCTTCTCCAAACGTCGGCATCATCTGGCGCCATCTGTAGGAAACCACTCCTAGGTCGTCGTTGTTGAAACTCGGCGTTCTAAGGACAAACGGACTCCTGAGGTCCCTGTCCGAAAGTCAATCGGCACCGAATAACGGCAGCAGGAATTTCCCTTATCTGAGGGCGAACGCCCTCTACTATGGGCTAAGTGACACAAAAGTCTAGCAAAAGAAGGCCGCAGGAAAATCCGAGCCGAGCGCCCCCTTCAACGGTACCTCGGTAGAGATGAGAGTTCCGGGCCAATTCACAGGAATTTGGGAAACGGAGATCAACGAGATGAGTCCTTGGCAGAAAACGTGCTCCCCGCAGTATAATCTACGGGAAAAGTAGGGTTGGGATGACCCAAACTTCACTGCCGAAAGAGTTCTACACCCAAGGAAAAAATCGCTATCTCCTCGCCAACGAAGTCAAAACCCATTGCCCCGAAAGGTCATCTGTGACTGGTGGACAGAAGGTCCCGACTCAACTTTCTCGGACATACTATCACTGTCCGAAGCGGCTCGCCTCCGAGCAACGTCACAAAAGAGAGTAGAGTATTCGGAAAATACTATCAAAGTGGTGCACCGAACTCAATGAACACTACATCGCGTGTAGGCTGAGAAGGGCAGTAAGCGCCCAAACATCGGCAGACTATGTTGCCAAAATCCCAGGAGCAAGAAAGGTTGAAACCAACAAGAAAGACAGAGCGAGGGTAGATCCTATAAAGAGGAACCTCGCACCCAAAGAGTCCCGAAAATCCTCATCAAGAGGTAGAAAGTGCGAAGACTTTCCGGACGATATTTCCTGACTAAGGAAAGACTATGCAGGCAAAGGTACGTAATTCCGTTATAAAATTATCTATATCGGTAAAAGGGTGTAGGACCATTTGTCCAAAAGATGTGAAAATAGCCAAAGACACACCAGCACCGAAGACTGCCCTCGAAGCAAATAACCTCGGAAAGATTTCATCGAGCCGCTCCCAACATCACCCGAAGAAGTAAAGTTCTGTGTGGCAACAGAGGACCACTTCACTGAGTGGGGTAAGGTAGGATCTCCAGCAGCCATGCCGACAAAAAAGCGCACAAAAAGTTCGTCCAGAACTACATAATATGCTGATTAGGCATACCGACGGTGATACTGGCCAAGTAATGATTTCCAGTCTATGGGCAAAGGATTCCAAAGAATTCATCACCGACCTCGGAATGAAAAGGCACTTTAGCCCACTAGCTTAGCCCCCGAGCAGCAGACAAGTAGAGGTAAGCCAAAAAAGGGACCAAGCGACCAAGAGAAAAGCAAAGGGAAAGTGGCCAGAAGAGTTTTCTGTTGTACTGAGAAGTTGCCAGTACAGAAGCCACTACCTATTTGAAGTAGTTCGGCCATCATAAAGATGTTTGACAAAAGAGGATGTATCCTCGGGTTGAGAATCAAGCTCGACTTAATTATCAAACACAGAGAAGCAGCCGAGCTCGGAAGAAAAGCCTTTTCGGCAAAAGGTGGCAGTACAGAACCTGCATTATAGGCCAAAAAGGAATAAGGAAAAAAGAGACCTTGCCCCCGAAGGGCCGAATCTGTACCCCGGAAAGCATCCCGTAAGGTACTTCGGTCAAACGAGGAAGGGCCTTATTCGGTGCTGGACGAGGTCCGAAAGGGAGCATACAAGTTCGGCAACACTGAAGAAGGAAAACTAAAAAAGTACAAGGCACTTGGGCGCTTTAAAGACTTAGAATTTTTAGACAAAAAAATGGTGCAAGCTAGAGATTTGTCTAAGTACAGAAAGTTTTTACTATATGGAAAAGTTTGCCGAACGGAGTTAAGGCATGGACTCCCGAAAGTCCCCTATTCCTACCAAAGTCAGTTGGGTTATAAACCCAAAAGAGGTGAAGTCTACCGAACATGGCCGACAAAGGGCACGCTGAAATTTGCCTAAAGAAATTTTGTTAACTACGAAAGTTCGCCCGAAGGATGGCCGATAAAACGAGCAAAGAAGTACCGAAGTCCCTTGACCGAAAATGGTCGGGACAATTGGGAAAAGTACCGAAGTCCCTTGATCGAAAATGATCGGCACGATTGGGAAGCAAAAAATGCTCAAAAAGACTTAGCCAAATTCATGAAGGAAAAATTCATTAAAGAAGGTCCATATACAAAGAGGAGATTACAGGAAGAAAAGTACAAAGAAGGAGAAAAAGGCAAAGGCCCTAGAATCTCTAAGAGACCCCGGCGTCATGGGAAGCTCCGGCTCCCGAACCCTTCGCCAGCGCCTTCATTGCCGAAGGGGGAGGCAAGTTAAGGAATTCGGATCTTGACCACATCCACCGAGGCCCCCTGGGAATATCCAGGGCAGCTAGAAAGGAAGGATCGAGGTCAGGATACTTCTTCAGGAACTGATAACGAGCTAAGCAGAAGCCGTCCTGAAAAGCAACCTTGGACGTCTGAACGACTTTGTTTCTTTCAACATCTAGCTCGTTCTCTTCATGCTCAAGATCAGCAACCTCTTTCTGAAGCCCGAAAATCTCCTCCTCCAGCTCCTCAGTCTTCTTCTCCTTCTCTGAACTCTCCTTCAGCAAGTCGACCTTGGCCCGAAGTTTGGCATTTTCAGCCACTGCCTTGGTCAGAAGGGCAGACTCCCCTTGTTTTTCCTTTTGAAGGACCTCGTTGGCCGAAGTCAGGCTGGCCAGTTTGCCGCCAAGGTCGGACATCTTCATGGAAAAGTGGATTAGGGCTTTGAAACCCACTTGGTCTGGAAGTTGAGTCTCACTATAAATACATCATATAGTGAGAAATTCACAACTCTTGGCCTAGCCTACCAAAAGTGACAGTCACACTCTTCTGTGGCTATTCCTTGCAGGACACAAGCTAGCACCTCAGGCGTAAGAGAAACACATCTGTCGGGAGATGGTGGAGGCATGGTGATCCTAAGACGCTCGTGTGGATACCATTGAGAGCTTGAACATGTTAACTGTTCAGGTTTTGTGATTTGACTCAATAGTTGGGTGAAAGATCCCAGCCGAAATTAGGTTTGAAAATTTTTGAACACCTAGTTTACCCTATTTCACTTGGATCCTGGAGGATTTCGGTTGTATTCCACTGCGCTTGTTTGGCTCCCAAACCCTATAGTGGTATCATAGCTATGGTGAAACTCTAAATCGGGATTGAATGTCGAATCGCATGAAATTGTGTATTCGGTTGCTTTCAGTCATGATTAATTAGATTGATTCATGATGTATGAAATCGGAAGTTGTAACGAATATATGAGATATATGAAGAAACGACACAAATTGGTTAATAACATTAACCCTAGATTGATTGGTATGAGATATCTATATGGATTAGAACTCTTGCAATAGTTGTAAAACCCCTAGCTTGGATCAAATTAGGGCTATTCGGGCACTGAGAATATAGTACTTTTGGTGGCTCAAATGGAGTTGGTCTCGGATGCCTAGTTGCTCAAAATAGAAGATCTTGGGCAACATAATTGTAAGACAATTTTTTGCGCCAGGGGGTGCTGCCCCCCTAGCAACCCCCCGCAAGGGCGGCTGACCGGCCAACGAGACCACCATATGCAAAGTGCCACATTAATAAAAACTAGTTAATCAACGCACTTTAATTGGCATGCATTTTTGTTGAATGAGATTTGACATGTTATGCTGATTGGTGGTTGAAGCATGGTGCATGGTTATAGCTCCTGTTGGTTGTACTCATAAATATGACTTGCGAGTCATGCCTTATTCTTGTTATTCTTATTGTACATTCTCTTCACATCTTACTCCCATCGAATGTAACTCGAGGTTTCTATTATTGATGTAATTGTATATTATGGGATTGTCCAAGGTGGTGTGTCTAAGGAGGTGACAACAAAAGGGCAACCAAGCCAAAATGAGGAGGAGCTTGTGAACACCTTTTTCTTTTCTTAGGTTTTTATGATATTCTTATTGGCTTGAAAATATCGCATAGTTTCGGTTACAACCATGTCACATTTACTTTGTTATTAGCATGAGATGCATGTTTTATATTTCTATATGATGCATGTGTAAGATAACCAAAGATAATAATTGGTGAGATCAAAAGGAAAAACCCCTCAAACCAAATATTAAGTCATTAAATTTGATGTCTTCCAAATGTTGGCACTCGTCAAGACTTTGATCAACATTAGGTGGGTTTGCGAAAGCAAAGCACCTATGTTCATCTTGGTAAGGCGTGATGAGATAATAGTGATATCCAAAATGCTAACTTTGGGTCCGACTTAGCTAAGCTGTCCCAATAGGATTGGGAGTTAGAGGCATAGGGTTGGGCTTAAGCTCATGAGATGAGCTTGGACAAGTGTTGTTCACCCAAGTATCCAAGAGTTGCATGAGATGCAATTGGCAAGGAGTTGCCTACCTAAATAACTATAACTTGAGAGAAAAGCCAAAGCTGGCTCAAGTTGTGGTGAAATATGGATCACTAGAATATCTTAGCACCGAGGTGTTCCGAAATAATATCGAGGGTTGTTATTTTAAGTAAAATAGTTTGAGTATCATTGAATAAAGTCCTTATTAAATGAATTAAAATGCATGACTCTTACACTGCATATTTACTGTTGTAGAAAACCATGGCATAAAACACATCGACACTTTCGTTGCGATCGATCCTTGAGAAGGAAAAACTAAATAGGACCAACTTTCTCAAATGGTAATGAAACATGAGGATAGTCCTCAAGCAAGAAAGAAAGGCTTATGTCCTAAAGAGCTTGACCGCATCAACTATTCAGGTTTTGTGATTCGACTCAACAGTTAGGTGAAAGATCTCAACCAAAATTAGGTATGAACATTTTCAAACACCCGATTTACCCCGTTTCACTTAAATCCTGGAGGGTTTCGGTTATATTTTGCTGCACTTGTTTGGCTCCCGAAACCCTACCCAAAGGACAAGCCCTAAGGGACAGAAATAATATGTGCATAGGTTTACCCTTGCACTAGTTTGAGCTCACAGTAGATTGCATATTATATATATACGTGCCACCAAGGTTTTTCTTACAAGTTGAAGGATGCCTTATTCAAAGTCATTGATTCTCATTCCCTTAGTGATTATTGTGCAAACTTTCTATCTGTGGAGTCGATAATTGTTAAGGATTGTTAAGGTAAGCTAATGAGCAGGTATTTGTTGATTTGAATGTTTAGGATTCTAGTTTTTCTGGTTTACTTGTTGGTCAAGTTATCGTGCTAACTATAGATTCATTTGGCCCAAGAGCGGCTAGTTTGGCATAAGGGAGGACTATGGAGCTCACACATTTCACGTATGGTCCCATGGTGGGAGCTAGTTATGGATCTCAGTAGTTTAACTTTGGTGGATAACTTTTTACACTAGTTTGCTTCTAATTTATATGGCTGAGTAATATACTCTAAATGTTGGGTTTTGGGGGCCAAACAAGCGCAGCAAAATTTAACCGAAACCCTCCAGGATCCAAGTAAAACTGGGTAAACTGGGTGTTTGAAAATTTTCATACCTAATTTTCGGTTGAGATCTCTCACCCAACTATAAAGTCGAATCACAAAACCTAAACATTTTACGTGTTCAAGCTCTCTATGGTATCCACACGAGCCTCTCGGGATCACCATGCTTCCACCACATCCCAGCAAATGCATTTCTCTTGCGCTCATAGTGTTAGCTTGCGTCCTCCAAGGAATTGCAAGAGAAGAGTGCGGCTGTCCTTTTTGGGAGGCTAGGGGAAGAAGCTGCAAATTTCTCACTAAAATTTGTATTTATAGTGAAACTCAACTTCTAGGCCTAATGGGTTTCAAAGCCCTAATCCAATTAGGCTTTAATTTCGGGCTTAATAATGGCTCAACTCTTAGGCCCATTATTAATACAAAATTATTGTGAAACCGAAACCCAAATAATTAGCCCATGCACTCTAATGATCCAAATAACTTTATGTGTGCGACCCAATAGGCTTTCACCACATTGGCAATGATCATAAATCACATTTATGATCATAAGTAATGAGCGGTGTCTAGCAACACATCATTGCTACCCAAGTGACAAGATTGTTGGTGATTCGACTAAACCTTTATGATCATTACTGATATATGCCATTGTCCCTCTATCGAAGATATTAAGACTAAGCACGAGACATGGAATGTGTCACTCTCGTATAGCCCAATCTTTGGTTGCTTGATTACCAAGTAGACCAACTTCAACTGATGACATTGGTATCGTATATCAACTCATCCGAGCATGGCCATGTATTTTCTAAGTCTCACTCTATCAAGGGGCCCGAAGATATTACTCCCGTTACATAAAAAGGAAAAATCCCATCTTGATCATACAAATCCCTCCGCATGATATATGACATACCCAACGACCTCCTTCAGGTTCACTTAGTTATGAGCAACAAAGGAAAGTATCAAAGTATGTGACTCACATGTAAGGAACCTTGATAACCTTAGGTCAAAGGACTACATATACCATGATCACTATGAGAATCACTTATGACAGTCATATAACGATCCATGTAGTGTTCTCATTGTGGGTCGGTCCAGTACATAAGTTCTCCAACTTGTACCCATATGTAGACTACATATCTCATATTTGTCTACACATATACTAGTCGTTATGTATTATTGCAACCCGCTCCACAATAATACTAGATCAGGGACATTTGAGAATATCATTATTCTAGGGTTACAATTATGTTTATTACGTAACGCAAAAACAAAACAACAAACATAATTGCTGGATTAATGCCTTAATAAAATATCATGACTCAATGTGTAAAAATACAATCATCTCATGATTGGCTTTTGGGCACAACACTAACACTAAAGTCACTCTTGGGTGTGAGCATAGTCTACTTATGTTTCGTTGTTCATACACTATTGGTTATGTGTAGTTAATCCCTTGACTATTTTGTATGATTTGATGATTTTGATGCTCGATTTTTAATGAAATGTCTTGACAATATTTCACATTTATCTTTTTTTATCACTTAAATCGAAGTATTACTTATGCATAGTTACATGGTAGGTTAATTAACTAAAAGCATTAAGGTTTTAATTTAACTAGTTCATATGTAATCAACTATCCAATTGTGACTAGTGTAGGACACATTCCTATAGGCTTCCTAGGTAGGCCGTCAGAAGTTGTCTCACCAATAGTAGCAATTCTACATAACACTTCCAAATCAAAGTTGTAACCAATGGCTCAATCTTCCAAACTTAGGAAAACTGATAATTATAGAATGAAAATAAAGATAGTCCTACTAAGAAAATGGAGGAATTGAAAAAACAATAAATCATACAAAGGAGCAATAACCACAATAAATTTTTTTTTCCAGGGAAAAAAAAGAGGAATCATTATCCTCATAAAAAGCTATGGCATTTTCCACTTTTTTTTTTTTTTGTAAAGCAATCCATAGCACAAAAAGAAATACTTTGCTATATAGAACTTACCCGTACCATCTTGGCTTAAAAAATTATTGGGTAACGATAATAATCTTGCAGAACTTGCAAATCAAACAACTAGAAATTTACCAACTAAGCAATTAATATTTGTAAAGTTGATAAAGTTAAATCACCTTGTTTATTAGTAAATACTCCAAACATGAGACCATCAATAGTTGATATCATTGTATCTGAAAAACACCCAAAATAATAAAGCGGCTGAAACTTTGATGCATATACAATTTTCACAATGATAATTGTGAAAATGAAATTATTCAAATCAACTCACACTGCAGCTTTATCTACTCATTACTAGATGTAGATGAAGCAATAATAGGAAATAAAACTAATGAAGGACAACTCTTATAAATAGAGATATCAATGCATGACCTGGGACTCAACAAACAAACTCAGCCCTCCTCAAATCATGGCAATCACTCTCATAAAATGGTGCATTTGTTGCTGACACTTATGCCATGGCCAATTGCTTGTCTTAGAGGGAGCCAAGGAGATTAAAGGTTCGAGTCTTGAGAGGTATACATTAATTAAGGATTAGCCAATCAAATGTGAGGTTGTATGTACAAGAAGTTCACACCATTGGTAGCTTATACTCCCACAATCAGTTGTCATCCTCAAATCAAGCTTTTTTGAGATGAATCGACTCTTATATATTAAGTTGACATAACTTAGAATGCGTTAAAATCACTTAGAAAATAAGAATGGAATGAAGAGTAACATGTGCAAATCTCCATCATTTTCTTGAAGCATTATTAGATTAGATTATGGAAGAAGATGACATTGTTACCTGATAAGAAAACTAGTTGAATGAAAACCGGAGGAAGGAGAAGAAAGATGAACAGTGCTAGTGGAGGCCTAAGAAAGCAACGATTAGATCTACAGTGGTCAAATCCTCATTTTGCAATGGGAGACAAAAATAATTTTATTAATGAAAAGCCATGTGAATTTTGAATTAATGCTTCTATTTTCTTTCTCTTTTTTTTCCCCAATTGCTTCCTTGTTAGATTATAAACAAATCAATAAAAGAAATAGTTTTGGACTTTTAATTCATTTTTTTCTTTTATCAAAAGTCAAATTTCTGCCCATGTTTTGCATTAGGGATAGTATAAAATAATGATGTAAAAAATTGTTAAATTCTTACTTAAAATAGCTAGTTTGTCACCTATCACCTCCAGATTGCATTTGTTAAGTGAAATGTCCATTTTATCCCTAAGTGTATTAAGCTTTTCTAGATACATACATACATTACATACATATGTATGTGTATATATATATATATATATATATATATATATATATATATATATTCAAAATTTGGAGTAGAAATCATTTTATAGCATATAATTATCTATCTACAATCGTATAACCAAGGTTGTCAAAATCTTGATTTAAAATTTAAATCTTAAGATTTGTTGATTTATAACAAGAAAATTGATTCAATTCAACATAAAATCATTTTTTTTAGTAAAATCTTATTAAATCTTGATCCAACCCTTGAAATCTTTAACATCTTAATGAGTGTACTTTTTCACACTTTTGGATGGAAAACCAGGATTTCAAGTTTAATTGAACTTATTTAATTTTTAAATGAACTAGATGACACCTAGTAATCAATTCTTGCTATATAGATAGAGGTGACAAAACTTAAATAATTATGTCATACACTTATTACTTACTACTGATAACTTTATCTTTGCATATACTTTTATGCAATGATGTTATGTACATCCTTTTATGTAACATACTATGTATTTATGTAAAAGAATAGCAACCTTTTAGGCATTGAATTATATATTTTTGTAGCGATTATTGAGAAGAAATAACTTGAAATAGTTGAATCTAAATTTTTTGTACTTTTTAATTATATTTATTTGAAGATCTTTTTTATAAGTTAAATATTAAGTTTAAAATTTATTGATACAGAACTTTGGTCATAAAATCCAAATTTATGTGTGGTTTAATAATCTTTATTGCTTTCATGAAAAAAACATAAATTTGTTAAGCTTTAAGATTTATGACATAGTTATATATTCTTTCTCGATTCAGTTCAATTTCACAATTACAATTCATGTAAAATGAAAAATGATTCTATATGGAATTCCAATTCTAACAACGTTGGGTTATAAACGGATATTTGAGTTACTATGGTCGTATATTGTTATGCGATAATATAAAAGTAATATTAGCAAAGTGTGTAAGTTTCTATGAGTAATTATGTTTAACTAAGCTTTCCACCGACTACACCAGCATCTTTCCACCCACCACACCAACATCTTTCCAGTGCTAAGGGCATCGTCAACTATGAATGTGGCTATTGAGAAGTCTTGGAATTCCTGCCGTTTGCTGAAAATGGCTACTAGATGAAGAATTAGGTGAAGATCGAAACTGCGCCTAAGTGGGTGCGACGGATCTCCCTGGGGGGGTCACCAGGAGTGGTGGAAGGGCGTAGCGGGAAGGGCCTAGGGCTATTGTCCAGGCTGTACTTGAGATAATTAAGTTGGTACTTAGAACGTTGTTGATTCGCACATAGCACAGGATGTGTTTTCACAAATGACAGGGGCCGTAATTTTGTTAATCTTTATGACTGGTTTCACGTTAACTTCAAATTGGGTCAAAAGTGATATAGAGGAAAACAAGTTTACACGGTCCTGTGAATGAAAAAGAACTGGTCTTAAATTCTTTACATCATCAAGTTCTCCCATTTCTATGCTAATTTAGTCTTCCTGTAGGCTATGTACAAATATACAATTTTTTACTCCCTCTATGCTTTTTTTTTTTTCTGAAACATTTGGTTTAGCACAAAAATTAAGAAAAGGAAAAAAATTTATGTATTGTTTCCACTTTTACTATTCACTTTTTATACATAAATCAAGAAAAATAGAAAAAGTGATAGGAAATATATTGCACAATATGTTAAAATAATTTAATAAATATAAAAATATTGCATAATATTTGGACGGTTCAAAATTGAATATATTACATCTTCTTAAGAAGGACAGAGTATAAAAGTTCAATACTGATGTAAATGATAATTATAGATCTGAGAGCAATGACGAATTTATCCCAAAAAAACTTGATCCAAAAAGCTAGAGCTTTTGTTTTTTTGTTATTCTTTTTCGCTTCCCCACTAAGTTCTACAATCATTCCATTTTTTTTTTATGCCTTTTACACGAGAAATTCCAATCCAATACTCTTTTACAAACCAGGAAGGACAACAACCGAAAATCATGAGACGGCAAAAGAAACAGTGGAATTAAAACCAATGTGAAAGTTTGAGCTCAGAAAGTCCATTTCCAGATCTTGATTCTGAGATCAACCTTACATTTGGTGGCGGAGATGTCGGCGGCGACGGGAGTTTTGCCTTTGGGCACTATCCCTTTGATCCCATCACACACAACTTTGATTCCAACTTTCTTGCTCTTCAGCTTCTCCATCTTCACTTCAACTCTCGTGTCCATCTGAATTTTCAGCTCAATCGATCCTGCTGTCTGCTTCAGATCCGATCTCAGCTTGTTCACGCTGTCGGCGTCCAGATCGCTCGTTGCCGACACTGCCACTCCCCGGAAAGTGGACTCATTCTTGCTGCTGCTGAAGAATGCCGGGATGGTCCCATTCCCGACGAGGACGGCATTACCGGCGGAGACTACATCAACGGAAAAGGGGTCGTAGGAGAAGGAGATGCGAGAGTTGGGGTTTTTGGAGGAGACAGTCAGCTTAAAGAGAGTGGAGAGGTGTGAAGAGGAGGCGTCGCGGGCGGTGGTGAGTTTGAGGCGTTGGACACGGAGGGAGTCGAGATTAAAGGTTGGGCGGTGGGGGCGATACATCATGTAAATGATTGTGCC
Organism: Aquilaria yunnanensis; assembly: GCA_039654915.1. Classification (NCBI taxonomy): domain Eukaryota; kingdom Viridiplantae; phylum Streptophyta; class Magnoliopsida; order Malvales; family Thymelaeaceae; genus Aquilaria; species Aquilaria yunnanensis. The sequence goes on from CM077593.1 coordinate 60,931,850, forward strand.
GGCGATGGCAGCAAGGAGGGCGACAATGAGGATTATTAGGATGGCCCAGAAGCAGAGACAGCAACAGTAGTTACGGCGGGGGCGGTGGTGGGAACGGCGGTTGTGGGGCTGACGATAAGGGAGACGGGCTGTGGGGTTTATGAGGTGGGTTTTGCTGGCAGCGCCGTTGGGCGCGGGAGGTGGGGCGCCTCCGCCGCCATTTGGGGTGATGGACGGGGTTGGCTTGGAAGCTGGAAAGACTCTGTCGGACATTTGTATTTGCCGAAAATAAGAGATAATTGGTCGTGTTTGTGATGGAATTTGCGCAGAGAAAGGATTTGTATAAGAACCAAGAACAGGGACAGATTAATACGGTCCAACCAGAGGGTAGAGGAGATGCTACCACCTCACCAGATTTAGAATTTTTCTTTTTTGTTGGTGAAATAGGAAGAAATCTTTTTGTAACTTTAATGCCAAGTTTCTTGGTTCGATTTGGGATTTAAAAGAGTATGGGAGGCAAGAATTGTTTATGGCGTTTTCCTTCGTGCTGCTTTTGACATGTGATGTCAGAAGCTTGGGCTCCACTTCCCACTCTTCCATTGGATTTCTTAAACAAAATGCCAAACCTAATGCTAGCCATTAATATGCTTTTTATTATTCAGAAGTAAATATTCGACTAAAGTTTGGGGAAATAAGGACGACATAAGAACAAAACTCACCAACAGCGATCAAATGTCTCTAGCTTCGGTAGGACTTGTTTTCTTTTGTTTTTTTTTTCTAACACAGAATTTAATATACTTTATTATAAGAGTAGGGGTGAGAGTGAAGAATTTAAAATCTAAAGAATGAAGATGTTCGCTGCATGCATCTTGAAGGATCTCAGCTGCAATTAGTCTACTTTCATGTGTCCTTTTTGTTAGTGTTTTGCCTAAAAGTTAATTATGAGATATTTGTATTTTTATATATTGAGTCATGATATTTTATTAAGGCATTAATATAGTAATTATGTTTGTTGTTTTGTTTATACGTAACGTAATAAACATAATTGTAACCCTATAATCATGATATTTTTAAATGTCCCAGGTTTAGTATTATCGTGGACCGGGTTACAATAATACACAACAACTAGCATATGTGAGACTGCTATGAGATATGTAGTCTACATATGGGTACAAGTTAGAGAACTTGTGTACTGGACCGACCCACCATGAGAACGCTACATGCATCGTTATATGAGTGTCATACGTGATTCTTATAGTGATCATAGTATATGTAGTCCTTTGATCTAAGGTTATCAAGGTTCCCTACATGTAAGTCACATACTTTAATACTTCCCTTTGTTGCTCGTAACTGAGTGAACTTGAGGACGTCATTAGGTATATCACATATCATGCGGAGGGTTTTGTATGATCAAGATGAGATTTGTCTCTCTTATGTAACGAGAGTAATATCTTCGGGATCCCTTGATAGAGTGAGACTTAGAAAATGCATGGCCATGCTCGAATGAGTTGATATATGATATCAATATTATCAGTTTAAGTTAGTCTACTTAGCAATTAAGAAACCAAAGATTGGTCTATACAAAAGTGGCACATTCCATGTCTCATACTTAGTCTTGATATCTTGGATAAAGAGACAATGGCATATATGGGTAATGATCATAAAGGTTTAGTCGAATCACCGACAATCTTGCCACTTGGGTAGCAATGATGTGTTGATAGGCACCGCTTATTGCTTATGATCATAAACATGATTTATGATCATTGTCAATGTGGTAAGAGCCTATTGGGTTACACACATAAAGCCTATTTGCATTATTACAGTGCGTGGGCTAATTATTTGGGTTATGGTTTCATGATAATTTTGTATTAATAATTGGCCCAAAAGTTGAGCCATCAATAAGCCAGAAATTAAAGCTTAATTGGATTAGGGCTTTGAAACCCATTAGGCCTAGAAGTTGAGTCTCACTATAAATACAACATGTGGTGAGAAATTCGTAGCCTTGCCCTAGCCTCCCAAAAAGAAACAGTCGCACTCTTCTATTGCTCTTCCTTGAAGGACACAAGCTAGCACTGCGAGCATAAGAGAAACGCATCTACTGGTACGTGGTGAGCATGTGGTGATCCAGAGAGGCTCATGTGGATACCAGAAAGAGCTTGAACGCGTCAACTGTTCAGGTTTTGTGATTCGAATTTACAGTTGAGTGAAAGATCTCAACCGAAATTAGGTATGATAAGTTTTGAACACCCGGTTTACCCCATTTCACTTGGATCTTGGAGGGTTTCGGTTAAATTCCACTGTGCTTGTTTGGGTCCCGAAACCCTGCCCCTTTTGCATTGTATAGAGTGAAGTGCCACTCCTCGAACCATAACCATGCTTGTGGCTGTCCCTTTGCATTACTGTTTTGCTGGCCAACACAAGGCCAGTATGTCCTACCCAACTGAGCCCCTAGCCAATTTTGGCCCAATTACTTAATCATGCAGCAGAATTTCATTAAAAGGGACATTTATTCATTTCTAAAACATATGGGCATGTTCCCAGGACATTAGTACTAGTTCATTAAGTATTTACTTACAGGTTTATATTGTGCTCTCGGAAACAAGCTAGTACTTATGTGGAACTTGTGTGTTCATTTTAAGCTCGTTATCCAACATAGCCAAGTACATGCATGGCAACCAAAACACCAGATTCAAGTTTTGAAAAAGAAACTTGTTTATGATGCATACTTCTTGCATACTCATATGTGTCTTGGTAACCCACTATTACACATAAACACGTACATGTCTTTAATTTCATTGGTTACCATTTTAGCTCGTTATAGGCTTGCATTTCCTTTCTAGTTCATGATTACTTAATTTTTATCTTTAAACATACATATAAGGCCGAGACATACATGATTCAATATTTCAACATGTGCTTGGAACACATAATTATGCATATCTGTTGACATCCAATTTCGTCCGACCTCTTTTTAAAAAAAAAAAATTAGTTAAAAAATAAAAATAATTACTAATTAATAATAAAAATTATTATTATTAATTAATTATACAAAGAGAGAATTAAATTAAATAGTTTTGGGAAGGGGCATTTTGTTAAGTTAATATCTATGTGTGTATATCCAAAGAAATTAAAATTCAAACAAATTAATTAAAAAATTATTATTATTAACTAATTAATTATTATTACTAAAAAAGATTTTAATTAATTAGTTTAAAATATATTTTGTTTTATAAGGGTTTAGTTAAAAATAATATATGTGTGTATGTATGTATGTAGGAATTACAAAAGAAAACTCCATAAAAAAAAATTGAAAAGTTTGGGGTAAAAATGACAAAATTAAGAAGTTTTGGGAAAATTTGACAAAATCTGAAAGTTCTAGGAGCATTTGGTAGTTTTTCACATGAATTTTGGGCCATACCGACGGTTCTGGCCCAAATTGATAGAAAAAGACAAAATTGTCTCAATCAGAAGTTTCAGGAACATCCCCAAAGTCAAAAAGACGGAAAGGACTGAAACTGTAATTTTACCAAATTAAGAGATAAGTTTGATTTTAATTATTTTTTAATTATGAATAGTCTGGCACTCTTTCCCGTATAAATAGGGGTCCAAATATGTAAAGAACAGGAAGGAGAAAGAAAGAAATCAAGATTAGAGCTTCGTTTAAAAAAAAAATAAAAACTGTAGTTTAGTCCCTGGCCTCTCCTTCGTCTTCCCAGAAAACCAGAATTCTCTCTCTCTGCCCGTTTAACCCCCGTTCCCACTTCCGTTTCTTTCGCCGTTCCCCGCCGTTATCCCGTCCACCTTCGCCGTCGACATGTCGTCCCCCTTCGCTCGTCGTCGTCTTCCTTTTTTGTTTTTTATTTTCTTCTCCCTTGTCCGACGCCGTCGCCGTTTCCCTTTCGGCTCGCCTTCTTTCCTCCTCTCCCTTCCTCTGCCCCGCCGCATCCCCCCCTTTGCCCGTCGTGCCTTTCCCTCCGGCCCTCCTCCTCCTCCTTTCCTCCCCTCCTCCCGGTACGCCGCCACCGTCGTCACCTGCTCGCCTGGCCGCCGTCCACCTCGCCCCTCCACGCTGTCGGCGCCAAGTCCGTCGTGTTCCTGTGACAGAATTACAATTTTGTTTTCCTAGGGTAAAATTCTATTTTAGTCCTTCATCTTTTCATTTTCTTTCTCTTTGGTCACTAACGTTTCTTTTATCCTTGCAGAAAACTAATTACTAACTCTTTTATATTTACTTGTTTATTCATTATTTATTGTTATTATTATTAACGACTAATTACTAACAACTAACTTTTATTATTATTATTGTTATTATTATTATTATTATTATAAGTCATTAACCTTCTAATTTTTGCACAACTAACTTTACTAACAACTAACTTTTATTATTATTATTATTATTAACAACTAACATTACTAACAACTAACTTTTATTAGTATTATTATTATTATTATTATTATTATTATTATTATTATTATTATTATTATCGCTCATGGAAGGTTATACCTCCTATTTATTTATTTTTTAAGTGGATGGCCAAAAAGCCCCACTTTTATTTATTTATTTATTATCTTTTAATATTCCTTTATTTAATTAAGTGTTTTCCCTTTATTTATTTGCATGTGTTATTTAATTTATGCATCTTTTATTTTTTAAATGGATGTCCAAACCAAAAAAAAAAAGAAAACCTCCCCTTTACTTTATTTATTTATTGTCATTTAATTTTCCTTTATTTATTTTATGCAAAATTTTATTTTCATGGTTGAACTTATTTCACTTATTTTACCTTTAGTCATAAAAAAATAAATAAAATAAATAAGTAAATAATAAAAAATTAAAAGAAGATTTTTTTATGTGAATCATTAACCTTCTCTCACTTATTTTTAGTGCTAATCAAGAATCCATTTTTACAACAAAGCCCCCATCCTTTATTATTTTGGAATACATATATTTTTTAAAAAAAAAACAATAAGAAATTAACCTTTTATTCCTTTTATTAAAAATAAAAACTAAAAAAAATCATAACCAGACAATAAAATAAAAAAAATCAATTTTTAAGTATATCTTTCCTTAAAAAAAAATCTTCCATCAAACAAAAATGAAAAGAATAAGAAAGAAAAAAGTAAAAAGAAAAAGAAGAAAAAAAAAGAAAAGAAAAGAACAAAATAAGAAAAATAAAAATAAAATAAGAAAAAAAGAACAAAATAAATTTTTCTAAAAAAATTAAAATTAGTTAACATTAAGGTTATTAAAAATCCAAAATTTCACAAAAATTTATGACAAATTAAGAATTAAGTTTTTTTTAAGTTAAAATCCATGTCCGGGTGATCCGATAGGATTCATGGCTTGGAGAAATATACAAACTTTTAATTGAATAAAAATTAAATACAAAGATGAAAATCCATATTCAGATAATTTGGTGAATTTATAATATGGATTAAAATAAAATTTCATCAAATTCCATGTCTAGGTGATCCGATAGGATTCATGGCTTGGAGAAGAAAAAAAAAATTTTAAATGAAATGAAATTAAGTATCAGCATGTAAATCTATATTCTGATAATTCGGTAGAATTCATGATATGGATTATTAATTAATTAAAATATTTAAAATAATTAACTAAAATTTCATCAAATTCCATGACCGGGTGATCCGATAGGATTCATGGCTTGGAGAAGGAAAAATAAAATTTTTAAATGAAATAAAATTAAATATCAGGATAAAAATCAATATTCTGATAATTCGGCAGAATTCATGATATGAATTGTTAACTAATTAAAATATTTAATTAAAATTTCATCAAATTCCGTGTCCGGGTGACTCGGCAGAGTCCATGGTTCGGAAATATCGAATTTGTAAAAAAAATTATATAAATTAATTACCGAAGATTTTAAAGCCCATATTAATTTAAAAATTCACATCCGACTAATTCAGTTAAAATTTCTGTTTTGAAAATTAACTGAATTTTATTTAAAAGCAAGCAAAACAAAATTAAAATCAACTAAGGTGCCAATTTTTGGGCGTTATAACAAAGTTGTTTTAGCGTAACCATACTCCCGAACCCCCGAACTCTCGCAGACCATATTTTTAAGGTATCCAATCGACCTGAGCGAAAACCGATTGGTGGCGACTCCCAAAAACGACCCGCACGTTGCCACTGCTTGGCGACTCCACTGGGGAGTCGATGTTAGTGAGTCAAGCCTAGAAGTTGATTTGTTTTGAGTTACTTTGCTTATTTTTATGTGGATTTATATATTATATCTACTTAAGTAAACATGCATAATGCATTCACGACATGAAGCTCTATACCCGAGCTTCCTCAAATCGAACACGTTCTTTCTAAGCGGAATTGGTGTTGTTGTCCTTGTGAGGCCATGGTCTCCAAGCCTTCACCGGTTTCAAAGTAGCAAAGTAGTGTATTGCCTCCTGAGACGGTTAGTCTCTGCATGGGCCCACGAAAAGCTACGACTCGAATTAATCCTTTCCTTACATAAACCCTAGAGGGTAAGGAATTGGGCTGTCACTATAATTTAGTGATGGGATTCGGGAACTACCCTCGGCCTTTTGACAAACCACCCTATGTATATAGAGCTCCTCACTTAACCATAGAACTGTTGGGTTTCGGGAGCCAAACAGCGCAGCGGAATTTAACCGAAACCCTCCAGGATCCAAGTGAAACGGGGTAAACCGGGTGTTCGAAAATTTCATACCTAATTTTCGGTTGAGATCTCTCACTCAACTGTAGAGTCGAATCACAAAACCTGAACAGTTGACGTGTTCAGGCTCTCTATGGTATCCACACGAGCCTCTCGGGATCACCACGCTTCCACCACGTCCCGGCAGATGCGTTTCTCTTACGCTCGCAGTGCTAGCTTGCGTCCTCCAAGGAATTGCAAGAGAAGAGTGCGGCTGTCCTTTTGGGAGGCTAGGGCAAGGAGACCTACGAATTTCTCACTTAAAAGTTATATTTATAGTGATACTCAACTTCCAGGCCTAATGGGTTTCAAAGCCCTAATCCAATTAGGATTTAATTTCGGGCTTAATAATGGCTCAACTCCTTGGCCCATTATTAATACGAAATTAAAGTGAAACCATAACCCAAATAATTAGCCCATGCACTCTAATGATCCAAATAGCTCTATGTGTGCGACCCAATAGGCTCTTGCCATGTTGGCAATGATCATAAATCACATTTATGATCATAAGCAATGAGCGGTGTCTAGCAACACATCATTGCTACCCAAGTGACAAGATTGTCGGTGAATCGACTAAACCTTTATGATCATCACCGATATATGCCATTGTCCCTTTGTCCAAGATATCAAGACTAAGCACAAGACATGGAATGTGTCACTCTCGTATAGCCCAATCTTTGGTTTCTTGATTACCGAGTAGACCAACTTAAACTGACGACATTGATATCATATATCAACTCATCGGAGCATGGCCATGCATTTTCTAAGTCTCACTCTATCAAGGGGCCCAAAGATATCACTCTCGTTACATAGGAGGGACAAATCCCATCTTGATCATACAAATCCCTCCGCATGATATGTGACATACCCAATGACCTCCTTCAAGTTCACTCAGTTACGAGCAACAAAGGAAAGTATCAAAGTATGTGACTCACATGTAGGGAACCTTGCTGATCTTAGGTCGAAGGACTACATATACCATGATCACTATGAGAATCACTTATGTCACTCATATAACGATCCATGAAGTGTTCTCATGGTGGGTCGGTCCAGTACACAAGTTCTCCAACTTGTACCCATATGTAGACTACATATCTCATATTAGTCTCCACATATGCTAGTCATTATGTATTATTGCAACCCGCTCCACAATAATACTAGACTAGGGACGTTTAGGAATATCATTATTCTAGGGTTACAATTATGTTTATTACGTTACGCAGAAACAAAATAACAAACAGAATTGCTGGATTAATGCCTCAATAAAATATCATGACTCAATGTGCAAAAATACAATCATCTCATGATTGGCTTTTTGGGCACAATACTAAAAATCTCCCACTTGCACTAAAAGCCAATCATCCATGTATCTAATACTGATGGACCTAGAATGGCTATCATGCTTCTGCTGTGTAAGGGGCTTTGTCAGTGGATCAGCAATGTTGCTGTCTGTCGAAGTCCTGCATATCCTTACATCACCCCTCTCGATGATCTCCCTGATGAGATGATAGCGTCGAAGTATGTGTTTGGATCGCTGGTGAGATCGAGGTTCCTTAGCCTGTGCGATTGCTCCATTGTTGTCACAATAGAGCTCTATCGGGTCAACAATGCTTGGAATCACTCCAAGTTCAGTGATGAACTTCTTGATCCAAACTGCCTCCTTCACAGCATCAGAGGCGGCAATGTACTCAGATTCTGTTGTAGAGTCAGCTACTGTCTCTTGCTTTGAACTCTTCCAGCTCACAGCACCACCACCAATACAAAACACATAACCAAATTGCGATCTAAAATCATCCTTATCGGATTGGAAGCTTGCATCGGTGTAACCCTTTACAACGAGCTGATCTTCACCTCCAAAGACCAAGAATGCATCCTTAGTCCTTCGTAAGTACTTAAGGATGTTCTTAACAGCTGTCCAGTGACTTTCACCGGGGTTCGATTGGTACCTACTTGTCATGCTCAAAGCATATGAGACATCGGGACAAGTACATATCATGGCATACATGATAGATCCAATTGCTAAGGCATATGGAATCTTACTCATGCGTTTTCTCTCCTCGGTTGTACTCGGACACTGAGATCTAGAAAGAGTGATACCATGTGACATGGGCAAGAATCCTTTCTTGGAATCTTGCATGCTAAACCTCTTTAGCACCTTGTCAATATATGTACTTTGACTTAGGCCAAGAAGCTTTCTAGATCTATCTCTATAGATCTTGATGCCTAACACATAGGCTGCTTCACCCAAGTCCTTCATAGAGAAACATTTCCCTAGCCAAGTCTTCACAGACTGTAGCTCAGGAATGTCATTCCCGATGAGTAGTATGTCATCTACATACAACACCAAGAAGACAATAGTGCTCCCACTAACCTTCTTGTAGACACAAGGTTCATCTTCATTTTTGATAAAACCAAACTCTTTGATTGCATCATCAAAACGAAGATTCCAACTTCGAGAAGCTTGCTTCAGTCCATAAATGGACCTTTGCAATTTGCACACTTTATTGGCATTCCCAGGAGTGATAAAACCCTCAGGTTGTGTCATGTACACATCCTCAAGTAGCTTTCCATTTAGGAATGCAGTTTTGACATCCATTTGCCATATCTCATAATCATAGTGTGCAGCAATAGCAAACAAAATTCGGATGGATTTAAGCATAGCAACTGGTGAAAAAGTTTCATCATAGTCAATACCATGAATTTGCTTGAAACCTTTTGCGACCAATCGTCCCTTAAAGGTAATCACATTACCATCCATGTCAGTTTTCTTCTTGAAAACCCATTTGCACCCTATGGGTTTTACCCCTTCAGGTGGGTCAACCAAAGTCCATACTTGGTTTTCATACATGGATTCCATCTCGGATTTCATGGCCACTAGCCACTTCTCAGAGTCAGGCCCCGACATAGCTTGTTGGTAGGTTGTGGGCTCATCTTGATCCATGAGCATCACATCACCGGTGTGAGTCACGAGAAATCCATATCTCTCGGGCTCACGCCGAATCCTACCAGTCCTACGTGGGCTTTGTGCTACAGGAACAGACTTTTGAACCACAACATCTTGTGGTGTCTGTTCAGGTTCCATTTCAGGTTCGATGTCTCCTTGTTGTTCTTGAATTTCTTCAAGTTCTACTTTCCTCCCACTAGTTCCTTTAGAGATAAACTCTTTCTCCAAAAAGACACCAGTTCGAGCAACAAACACTTTTTGCTCAGAGGGATTGTAGAAATAGTAACCCTTTGTTTCTTTGGGATACCCAACAAAAAGACATTTTTGAGATTTGGGCCCTAGTTTGTTAGAGGATTGACATTTTACATAAGCGTCACAGCCCCAAATCTTCATAAAAGACAAATTGGGACGCATCCCACCCCATATCTCATATGGTGTCTTTTGAACCGATTTAGATGGAACTCGGTTTACTGTAAAAGTGGCTGTCTCTAGAGCATGTCCCCAAAAGGAGTTTGGAAGGTCAGCTTGACTCATCATGGAGCGAACTATGTCTAACAGAGTTCGATTTGTCCTTTCAGAAACACCATTCCATTGAGGTGTACCTGGTGGAGTGAGTTGTGATATTATACCACACTCCTTCAGATAGTCAAGGAATTCTCGATCCAAGTACTCTTCACCTCGATCTGATCGAAGCACTTTGATACTCTTCCCGAGTTGATTCTCTACTTCATTCTTGAATTCTTTGAACTTTTCAAAGGATTCTGACTTGTGTCTCATAAGATACACATAGCCATATCTGCTGAAGTCATCAGTGAAAGTAATGAAGTATTGGAAACCTCCTCTAGCTTGTGTAGACATAGGGCCACATACATCACTATGTATGAGTCCTAGTAAGTCATTAGCCCTTTCACTTTGCCCTGTGAATGGGGCTTTGGTCATCTTGCCCAACAAACATGACTCACATGTCTCATATGATTCAAAATCAAATGAGTCCAAGAGTCCATCCTTATGGAGCTTGGATATGCGGGTCTCATTTATATGGCCCAAGCGACAGTGCCAGAGATAGGTCGAGTTTGAATCATTTAATCTGACCTTCTTGGTATTCACATTATAGATTGGATCTTCAAGGTCTAGAACATACAACCCATTGCTAAGTTGAGCACTACCATAAAAGATTTCATTCAAATAAATAGAACAACATTTGTCCTTTATTATAAATGAAAAACCTTTCTTGTTACCCACTCCGGGGTAGTACAGTTATGGTGCCAAAATTGTGCATTTAGATTCCCAGGATTGGTAATGTTCTGTAGGCCATCAGAACACTACCCTTAGTGTACATACCCAAGTGGCCCTCTTGGGCACTATGTAAATACATGCATATTGGTCCAACCATCACACACATATTCACATTTCATGCACACCATGGCTGCAAAGAAGGAAAACACTAGCACAAGTCTTAATCCTGGCTACCACACATTAGGCAATCTTATTAAATTCTAGTGGCCAGCTACTGCACCTGTAACTTCCACTAATAAACTGTATCATTCTAGCCACATAGCCCCCTGTTTTCTTTGCTCCATTATCAAGTAGAGACTTAGAGCGAACCAAGGAATTTTGTTTTACATCAATAGCCCACCTATGGACCAAGTTATGGATTTTTTAAGTTGGTTACGAAATTCTGACCAAATGAACAGTAACTCAGCCAACTTTGCAACATCATATCTTTGGCTACAGGGCTCTGAATCCAGAAATTCCAAATCCAAGTTAACCCTCTATATGTCCTCTAGGTGTGGTCAAAATTTCATACCAAGTTTCATTCTACACATGGAGATATTAAACTTTATGTCCAGAGTCGAAATTCTGGCAACTTTTGGACCATTTTGCCCATACAAAATTTCATAGGTATGTAAACACTTCATTGACAAGGGGAAATCCCTCCAAGGCTATCCCATATATGTCCAATACACAAAGGAAATAAATTCCCTTGCATTTAACAACTTTATGTGGCCAAAACAGAATTTACGAGTAAGCAGCCCATTATTCACACTTAGGCAGCTTTGCGCCACATCACTTACATAGCCAAAACATTACTCAAATGTTCACATACTTGTCTCATTTTTCATACACTACATGTACATGCATACATGCACTACAATATGTTCTTAACTCAGCTAAATACGCACCCTAAATTACAGGAGTTCCTGAAATGCAATGGACTCCATAAATAGGATGCTGGACAGCTGCTGCACAACACAGTAAGTACCACCATTAAAATTACCAAATGTGCTCCTAAAATCACCAAAATTTCCAGATCATAACTAGACACATGGAAGTTCATGTACCTGAAATTTCAGATCAAAACTCAAACCACAAAGGTTAGTTTGAAGGTGATCATTCTGCTGGACCTGAAATGACAGAATTGAGGGGAGTAAGTTTCATTGAGAAACTTAGTAAGGGTAGCACTTGGTTTCTTAAGGTAATGTGATCCTCATTAAAACCTGCATCCAAAGACACTAAAACACAAAAACCACAATGCATATATACAAGATATAGCAACCAAATGCAGCAGCCATTCACAACAAACAAACACATGAAATGCAGCAACAACAATAACCATAGGTTAGTCCGTAAAACATGCAATAAACTTAAATAAATCACTATGGCAGCCCTCCTCAAGCTAATGCTTGGCCTTAGGAGAATTTTAACAGTAGTTAGTACTAACTTTGGGCTCTAGAAACCCTTCTTTCTTACTGCCATCTTTAGCATGGTAACACTAAGGCCGAAACCTTGCCATGCTTCTTTTCCATTAACCCATACTTGGTTCCTAGAGCTTTTTGCTCTCTTCCAAGCATGGTCTTAGCTTCATGGATGTTTGGAAATACAATAAACAATCCAGGAAACTTTAGAAAACTCTTATTTCGCTGCCATCTTTGTACACTTGACAGTAGGTCACAAAACCTTCAATAAGTGCACTCCCCTCACTAAGCTTGGTTCATCAAGCTCATGGCTCTCTTCCAAGCTTAGCCCTTGCTCCATGGTTGCTTGAAAATTACAGAAAACAGTCCATGAGAGCAAGAGAACCCTTACCTTGAGTGTATGCTGAAATTGGAGCTTGATCCTAGGTGCACCCAAGTTTTAGCACCACATAGCTTCCAATTGCCCTTTCTTGCTTTCTTTTGCCTTCAATTTTTAATCTTGGAGGTATGGTGGCTATGGAAGAAGTGTGGGGGTGGAGAAGCTACGTTTTTTCTGCTGGAAGAAACCAAATGTGGGAGATAGATACAAAGATAACCACTTATAAAGACTTTAGTGCACAAAACACACTTAATAGCCTTAGTTAAGCTTTATGTCATTTTCCTTGCTACAAGACCATGGTTTCTTAGTCTTCATTTCTTGGCCCACATTTGACTTTCTTGCCATGCTTTGGCCAGCCATCCCTTGAGTGGGATAAGTGATTTGGCCACTTGAATGGCCTTAAATGAGCTTAAGGGCACAAAAGACACTTAACAAGCTTAACCTTGCTTTATGTCATTTTCCTTCCCATTAATTATGGTCTCTTTGTCTTAAACTCATTGGTACACATGTGCCCACCAATGTTGACTAATTATCAAGCCTTGGCTGCCTCCCCCATAGTGGGAAAACTCCAAATTGCTCCATTTGACTTAAGTAAAAAACGTACACATCATAAGGCTTACACTAGGACACTTAGGTCCTTTATGCCTTTTTGTGTTTTCTTTGTCTTTAGTTATCTTCCATGAGTAATTTGGTCCTCCAATAGCACTTTCATACCATTCATATTCCTCTCATAACTCTCTAAATCTCTTTTGTGAAAGTTTTGCAATTGGGTACCCGAATTTCCAAAATCTTACAAAAAAGTCCATAGGTTGCTTGACAAACAAGCAATCCTTAAGGCTTTTCTTGGGGACCAAGTTGCCAACTTGGAACACTTTTGAGGAGATGTTGATTATGCCTTTTACCCCTCACACTTCAATCACTATGGTGAGAATTACACAATATAATGGTTTTTAGCCATTATGACATACTTGTAATTCTCCCATTTTATGAGGTGGTAACAATCCTCCCCCCCTTAAAAATTTTGGTCCTCCAAAATAGTCTTTAGCTTCGGGTATTCTTCAGGATACCTTTCCATAAGGTCTTTTTCAGTTTCCCAGGTTGCTTCTCTTTCAGAGTGGTGTGACCACTGAACTTTAACCATGGGAATATGTTTGTTTCTTAACCTTCTGGTATCCTTGGCTAAGATAGCTATAGGTTTCTCTTCATATGTCAAGTTGGGTTCCAACTGTATGTCTTCCACTACAATAGCATGCTTTGTGTCCAATAGACACTTCTTAAGCATACTGATGTGAAAAACATTATGAACACTTAACATGCTTGGCAATAGAGCTAACCTGTATGCTACCTTGCCAACTCTGTCCAAGATCTCATAAGGACCTATGTATCTTGTAGCTAACTTGGTCTTTTAGGCACATAGATTCGGTCCTTGAGGTACAGTAATCCTTGCTTGTAGGCATAGGATTAATACAAGGAACCTTTTTCCTCTCCAGAAATCCTTTTCACACTTCTCAGTCCACTCAAATCTTTGACCCTTCTTGGTCAGATGAGTAAGAACTGAGGCAATCATGGAAAAGTCTGATATACATCTCCTGTAGTATCCAGCTAATCCTAGGAAACTTCTGATTTTCTTCAGAGTCCCTGGTCTTTCCCACTCTTGCACTGCCTTGACCTTTTCAGGGTCTGCCTTAAGGCCTTGTGCATCTATGATGTGTCCTAGGAAAGACACTTCCCTTATCCAGAATTCACACTTGGATAACTTGGCATAAAGCTGATGCTGCAACAGAGTCTTTAAGACAATCTTCAGATGATGTTCATCTTCATTTTCATCCTTGGAATACACTAGGATGTCATCAATGAACACAACCACAAATTTGTCCAGATGTGGTCTGAACACCCTGTTCATCAAGTCCATGAAAGCAGCTGGGGCATTAGTCAAACCAAATGGCATGACTATGTACTCATAATGCCCATATCTGGTCCTGAATGCAGTCTTAGGAATGTCCTATTCTTTTACTTTTAACTGGAAGTATCCAGAACTCAAATCCATATTGGAGAAGATTTTAGCTCCTTTGAGTTGATCAAACAGATCCTCAATCTTAGGGAGTGGATACTTGTTCTTGATAGTCACTGCATTAAGCTTCCTGTAGTCAATGCATAGTCTCAAAGATCCATCTTTCTTTTTCACAAAGAGAACAGGAGCTTCCCATGGTGAAACACTTGGCCTTATGAACCCTTTTCCAAGAAGTTCATCAAGTTGTTTCTTGAGCTCATTCATCTCTGTGATTGGCATTCCATAAGGGGGTATGGATATTGGACTAGCTCCTGATTGTAACTTGATCTCAAACTCAATCTCCCTTTGTGGAGGAATACCTGGCAAGTCTTTAGGAAAGACTTGTGGAAAGTCTCTCACTATAGGTATTCTATCCACTTCTTCTTCATAGTGCAATTGACTCAATGCATAACAGTAATCATGCTCAGAAATCACAGGTATCTCATCTAGTACCTCTAGCTCCATGTCATGCATTTCATACACTAATTCCTTAGAATTCACTAATGCATGCACTTCACCATCAGGCAATGTGATTTCCATCTTAGCACAATCAATTCTTATACTATGCATAGCAAGCCAATTCATACCCAGCACTAAATCATATTTAGGAATATCCAACACTAGCAGATTAGTCATATCCTTAGTCTTTCATACTACCAGCTCATAATCCTTAGCGAGGTCATTAGTGAAAGACATTGACTACCTGCTGTTTTCACTAAGGATATCCTAGTCATGATTTTCATAGGCAATTTCATGGCTTCAATAAATTTCCTAGCCACTATAGACACAGATGCACTAGTATCAAACGGAACACTAATAGACATACCATTAAGGTAGATGTAACCTCTTAGTGCTCCTCCCTGCTCTGATGTCTCTAGCCTCTGCACTTGGAAGACTCTGCCAGCTCTTTGCACTGGAGGCTGAGGCACTGGAGGAACCGGCCTCTGCTGTCCCTCCCTAGGTGCTCCCCCTCTAGGCCCTGCCCCAATAGGCCTGACTGGACCTTGGTCTTCTGGCCTCCTTTGAGCCTGTGGGCAGTCTTTGATCCAATGATCCATGGATCCACATCTTAGACACGCTTGGGTGTCAAAATAGCAAGGTTTCTTTCCATGAAACTTCTTGCATTTAGGGCACCTTAGGCCAAGGAACTTCCCCTTAACCTTGCCCTTACCACCAAGATGGGAACTCTTGGCAATTCCCTTGTCATGTGGTGGCTCCTTTTGATTGCCTCCTGCTTGACTACTTTCCCCTGGTCGACTGGGAAAGTACTTAGTCTCATACTCTTCTTGCTTTACTAATAGAGCTTTCTGCACTGCTTCATAATATGTAACTGCTCCAAAAGGTTTAACAACCTTTCTAATGTTTGACTTTAGGCCTCTGACAAATCTTTTGGCCTTCAACTCCTTCAATCCATGACACTGAGGAGCATACCTCACCAACTGATTGAATTTGTGCTCATACTCTAGGACACTAAGGTCGTCCTGCCTTAGAGCATCAAATTCAGCTTGCTTCATATCCTTGATGGCATCACTGATGTACTGTTCCTGGAACAGCTGTGTGAACTCTGGCCAGCTCATCTCAATATCTCTTCCTGGCCTTCTGCCATTCTAGAAAGCATACCTATCTCTGGTATTTCTCCACCACATCTCTGCACTGCTTACCAGATTGTAGGTAGCTAGTGACACTCTCTTGGTGGAGATGAGTGGCATCCTCTCAAACATTTTTTCAATGAAGATTAACCACTCCAACAATCTGACCTCATCTAGGCCTTATAGATCCTCTGATCTATGTCTCCTGGATATTTGAGAGTCCTCTTTATGGTGATGCTCACCATGATCTCTCTGCCTTCTCCTGGATCTTCTCTCATGGCCTTCCTCAATCTCATTCCTAGTGGAGGAATGGTCATAGATAGAGGGATTGGTCCTAGACACCTGACCAATCTCAGATCTTACTCTTCTGCCTCTTGGATTTCTCCTATCATCATCTTCCACCTCAATGGTCTCATCATTTGTGTCTTCTAAGCTTCCAGAAGGAACATATTCAAATGTGTTCCTAGTATCCTCTTCTGGTTGTTGTTGTGCATCCCGAACTGGTTCTGCAAGAGCTACTCAAACTCCTTCCTGTTGTGCTTGAATAAGCCTTACTAAGTTCTCATTGATTAGAGCTAAGTTTCTCTGAAGCTCTAACCAAACCTGAGGCACTTCAGGGTTTGGTACCCTCTGTTGCCCTTGATTCCCTCTATTCTGTCCATTTTTTTTTTTTTGCCCAGAATCAGTAGGAGGCCTTCGGGGTGGTTCCCCTCTCCTTGTGGCAACCATGTTTACTTCTTGCATTGATGATTCACCATAGAGCACATATAAAGATCATAGGTATTTTAATGGTACTTGACACTAGCAGCTGACCAAACTGAGTTCATGTATGTAGATGCATGCAATGCAACTATATGCTATGTACATGTGTAAACCATGCTCTGACCATGCTCTGATACCAACTTCTGTTACCCACTCCGGGGTAGTACAGTTATGGTGCCAAAATTGTGCATTTAGATTCCCAGGATTGGTAATGTTCTGTAGGCCATCAGAACACTACCCTTAGTGTACATACCCAAGTGGCCCTCTTGGGCACTATGTAAATACATGCATATTGGTCCAACCATCACACACATATTCACATTTCATGCACACCATGGCTGCAAAGAAGGAAAACACTAGCACAAGTCTTAATCCTGGCTACCACACATTAGGCAATCTTATTAAATTCTAGTGGCCAGCTACTGCACCTGTAACTTCCACTAATAAACTGTATCATTCTAGCCACATAGCCCCCTGTTTTCTTTGCTCCATTATCAAGTAGAGACTTAGAGCGAACCAAGGAATTTTGTTTTACATCAATAGCCCACCTATGGACCAAGTTATGGATTTTTTAAGTTGGTTACGAAATTCTGACCAAATGAACAGTAACTCAGCCAACTTTGCAACATCATATCTTTGGCTACAGGGCTCTGAATCCAGAAATTCCAAATCCAAGTTAACCCTCTATATGTCCTCTAGGTGTGGTCAAAATTTCATACCAAGTTTCATTCTACACATGGAGATATTAAACTTTATGTCCAGAGTCGAAATTCTGGCAACTTTTGGACCATTTTGCCCATACAAAATTTCATAGGTATGTAAACACTTCATTGACAAGGGGAAATCCCTCCAAGGCTATCCCATATATGTCCAATACACAAAGGAAATAAATTCCCTTGCATTTAACAACTTTATGTGGCCAAAACAGAATTTACGAGTAAGCAGCCCATTATTCACACTTAGGCAGCTTTGCGCCACATCACTTACATAGCCAAAACATTACTCAAATGTTCACATACTTGTCTCATTTTTCATACACTACATGTACATGCATACATGCACTACAATATGTTCTTAACTCAGCTAAATACGCACCCTAAATTACAGGAGTTCCTGAAATGCAATGGACTCCATAAATAGGATGCTGGACAGCTGCTGCACAACACAGTAAGTACCACCATTAAAATTACCAAATGTGCTCCTAAAATCACCAAAATTTCCAGATCATAACTAGACACATGGAAGTTCATGTACCTGAAATTTCAGATCAAAACTCAAACCACAAAGGTTAGTTTGAAGGTGATCATTCTGCTGGACCTGAAATGACAGAATTGAGGGGAGTAAGTTTCATTGAGAAACTTAGTAAGGGTAGCACTTGGTTTCTTAAGGTAATGTGATCCTCATTAAAACCTGCATCCAAAGACACTAAAACACAAAAACCACAATGCATATATACAAGATATAGCAACCAAATGCAGCAGCCATTCACAACAAACAAACACATGAAATGCAGCAACAACAATAACCATAGGTTAGTCCGTAAAACATGCAATAAACTTAAATAAATCACTATGGCAGCCCTCCTCAAGCTAATGCTTGGCCTTAGGAGAATTTTAACAGTAGTTAGTACTAACTTTGGGCTCTAGAAACCCTTCTTTCTTACTGCCATCTTTAGCATGGTAACACTAAGGCCGAAACCTTGCCATGCTTCTTTTCCATTAACCCATACTTGGTTCCTAGAGCTTTTTGCTCTCTTCCAAGCATGGTCTTAGCTTCATGGATGTTTGGAAATACAATAAACAATCCAGGAAACTTTAGAAAACTCTTATTTCGCTGCCATCTTTGTACACTTGACAGTAGGTCACAAAACCTTCAATAAGTGCACTCCCCTCACTAAGCTTGGTTCATCAAGCTCATGGCTCTCTTCCAAGCTTAGCCCTTGCTCCATGGTTGCTTGAAAATTACAGAAAACAGTCCATGAGAGCAAGAGAACCCTTACCTTGAGTGTATGCTGAAATTGGAGCTTGATCCTAGGTGCACCCAAGTTTTAGCACCACATAGCTTCCAATTGCCCTTTCTTGCTTTCTTTTGCCTTCAATTTTTAATCTTGGAGGTATGGTGGCTATGGAAGAAGTGTGGGGGTGGAGAAGCTACGTTTTTTCTGCTGGAAGAAACCAAATGTGGGAGATAGATACAAAGATAACCACTTATAAAGACTTTAGTGCACAAAACACACTTAATAGCCTTAGTTAAGCTTTATGTCATTTTCCTTGCTACAAGACCATGGTTTCTTAGTCTTCATTTCTTGGCCCACATTTGACTTTCTTGCCATGCTTTGGCCAGCCATCCCTTGAGTGGGATAAGTGATTTGGCCACTTGAATGGCCTTAAATGAGCTTAAGGGCACAAAAGACACTTAACAAGCTTAACCTTGCTTTATGTCATTTTCCTTCCCATTAATTATGGTCTCTTTGTCTTAAACTCATTGGTACACATGTGCCCACCAATGTTGACTAATTATCAAGCCTTGGCTGCCTCCCCCATAGTGGGAAAACTCCAAATTGCTCCATTTGACTTAAGTAAAAAACGTACACATCATAAGGCTTACACTAGGACACTTAGGTCCTTTATGCCTTTTTGTGTTTTCTTTGTCTTTAGTTATCTTCCATGAGTAATTTGGTCCTCCAATAGCACTTTCATACCATTCATATTCCTCTCATAACTCTCTAAATCTCTTTTGTGAAAGTTTTGCAATTGGGTACCCGAATTTCCAAAATCTTACAAAAAAGTCCATAGGTTGCTTGACAAACAAGCAATCCTTAAGGCTTTTCTTGGGGACCAAGTTGCCAACTTGGAACACTTTTGAGGAGATGTTGATTATGCCTTTTACCCCTCACACTTCAATCACTATGGTGAGAATTACACAATATAATGGTTTTTAGCCATTATGACATACTTGTAATTCTCCCATTTTATGAGGTGGTAACATTTCTTGTCCAAACAAGAAACAGAAATCAAATTTCTACTAATAGTAGGCACAAAGTAGCAGTTGTCTAATTCTAAAACTAATCCACTAGGTAAAGTGAGAACATAAGTCCCTACGGCTAAGGCAGCAACCCTTGCTCCATTTCCAACACGTAGGTCCACTTCACCTCGGGCCAATCTTCTACTTCTACTTAGATCCTGCACATTTGCACAAATGTGAGATCCACATCCAGTATCCAATACCCAAGATGAGGAAGTAGAAAAGTTAGCCTCTATAACAAAAATACCTGAAGTGGATGTCTTACTTCCCTTTTCCTTAGCAAGTTCTTCAAGATAGAGCTTACAGTTGCGCTTCCAGTGTCCAGGTTGCTTACAATGGAAGCACTCCCCTTCCTTTGCCACACCACCCTTTGGTTTCAGTGCAGCTGAAGAAGAACTAGCATTGGACTTTCCATTAGCTTTATCCTTCTTCTTGTTGGCTTTTCCTTTTCCCTTGCCTTTCTGAACCATCAAAATGGGCTTAGCCTTCTTAAGGTTTTGCTCAGCAGTTCTCAACATGTTGAGCAATTCAGGGAGGGACTTGTCAAGGTCGTTCATGTTATAGTTCATGACGAACTGATTGTAGCTTTCAGGCAACGATTGCAAGACTACATCAATAGCCAACTCTTTCTGAAGAGCAAATCCCAAATTCTCAAGATTTTCAATGTACCCAATCATCTTGAGCACATGAGGACCCATGGGACTTCCCTCAGACATCTTGCACTGAAACAATGCCTTAGAGGTCTCAAACTTCTCATGCCTAGCTTGCTCTTGGAAAAGCATTTTGAGATGTTCGATCATATCGAACGCCCCCATGTTCTCATGTTGCTTCTGAAGCTCAGATTCCATGGTAATAAGCATGAGGCATGCAACATCCAAAGCATCATCAGAATGCCTCTTGTGAGCATCCCTTTCAGCTCTTGGAGCAGTGGCAGCAGGCTCATTCGGAATGGGCTGCTCTAGGACATATGCCTTTCTCTCTTGTTTGAGGACTATCCTCAAGTTTCGGTACCATTTGAGAAAGTTGGTCCCATTCAGTTTTTCCTTCTCAAGGATTGATCGCAACGAAAGTGTCGATGTGTTTTGTGCCATGGTTATCTACAACAGTAAATATGCAGTGTAAGAGTCATGTATTTTAATTCATTTAATAAGGACTTTTATTAAACGATACTCCCACTATTTTCCTCAAAATAATAACCCTCGATATTATTTTGGAACACCTCGGCGCTAAGGTATTCTAGTGGGCCAAGATCCATATTTGACCACAACCTGAGTCAGCTTTGGCTTTTCTCTCAAGTTACAGCTATTTAGGTAGGCAACTCCTTGCCAATTGCATCTTATGCAACTCTTGGATAGTTGGGTGAACAACACTTGTCCAAGCTCATCTCATGAACTTAAGCCCAACTCTATGCCTCTAAGTCCCTAATCCTATTAGGGTGACTTAGTTAAGTCGAACCCAAAGTTAGCAGTTTGGATATCACTATTATCCCATCGTGCCTTACCAAGATGAACATAGGTGCTTTGCTTTGGCAAACCCACCTAATGTTGATCAAAGTCTTGATGAGTGCCAACATTTGGAAGGCATCACATTTAAAGACTTAATATTTGTTTGAGGGATTTTATCTTTTGATCTCACCAATTTGTTATCTCCGGTTGTTTTATACATGCATCACATACAAATATAAAACATGCATCTCATGCTTACAAGAAATAAACGTGACATGGTTATAGCCCAAACTATGCGATATTCTCAAGCCAATGAGAATATCATAAAAGCCTAAGAAAAGAAAAGCGTCTTCACAAGCTCCTTCTCTTCCTTTCTTGGCTGCCCTTTTGTTGTCACCTCCTTGGACATACCTCCTTGCATGATCCTTGGACATACCACCTTGGATGAGCCCATAATGCACCATTACATCAATAATAGAAACCTCGAGTTACATTCGAGGGGAGTAAGGTGAGAAGAGAATGTACAATGAGAGTGATAAGAGAAGGCACGACTTGCAGGCCGTATTTACAAGTACAACCAATCAAGGGCTATAACCATGCACCATGCTTCAAACACCAATCAGCATATCATGTCAAATCTCATTCAACAAAGATGCATGCCAATTTTCGCGTGTTGATTAACCAGGTTTTATTTATGTGGCGCTTCGCATACGGCGGTCCTGCTGGCCGGTCAGCGGGCGGTGGTTCCGCTGACCGGTCAGCGGACGGGGTCAAAGGGAGCCGCCCTTGTGGGGGGCGTGGGGGGCAGCGCCCCCCGGCGCAAAAAATTGTCTTACAATTGCTTAGCCCGAAATCTTCTATTTCGAGAAAGTAGGCACCCGAGACTCCTCCATTCGAGCCACCAAAAATACCTTACTTTCGGTGCCCGAACAGGCCGAATCCGAACAAACCTAGGGTTTTTGCAACTATTGCAGGAATCCTAATCCATATAGGTATCTCATACCTATCAATTTTGGGTTAATCTCATTAACCAATTTGTGTCGTTTCTTCATATATCTTATATGTTCATTACGAATTCCGGTTTCATGCATCATGAATCAATCTAATTAATCATGGCCGAAAACCAATCGAACACATAGCATCATGCGATTCAACACTCAATCCCGATTTAGGGTTTCACCAGTAGCTCTGATACCACTGTTGGGTTTCAGGAGACAAACAGCGCAGCGGAATTTAACCGAAACCCTCCAGGATCCAAGTGAAACGGGGTAAACCGGGTGTTCGAAAATTTCATACCTAATTTTCGGTTGAGATCTCTCACTCAACTGTAGAGTCGAATCACAAAACCTGAACAGTTGACGTGTTCAGGCTCTCTATGGTATCCACACGAGCCTCTCGGGATCACCACGCTTCCACCACGTCCCGGCAGATGCGTTTCTCTTGCGCTCGCAGTGCTAGCTTGCGTCCTCCAAGGAATTGCAAGAGAAGAGTGCGGCTGTCCTTTTGGGAGGCTAGGGCAAGGAGACCTACGAATTTCTCACTTAAAAGTTGTATTTATAGTGAGACTCAACTTCCAGGCCTAATGGGTTTCAAAGCCCTAATCCAATTAGGATTTAATTTCGGGCTTAATAATGGCTCAACTCCTTGGCCCATTATTAATACGAAATTAAAGTGAAACCATAACCCAAATAATTAGCCCATGCACTCTAATGATCCAAATAGCTCTATGTGTGCGACCCAATAGGCTCTTGCCATGTTGGCAATGATCATAAATCACATTTATGATCATAAGCAATGAGCGGTGTCTAGCAACACATCATTACTACCCAAGTGACAAGATTGTCGGTGAATCGACTAAACCTTTATGATCATCACCGATATATGCCATTGTCCCTTTGTCCAAGATATCAAGACTAAGCACAAGACATGGAATGTGTCACTCTCGTATAGCCCAATCTTTGGTTTCTTGATTACCGAGTAGACCAACTTAAACTGACGACATTGATATCATATATCAACTCATCGGAGCATGGCCATGCATTTTCTAAGTCTCACTCTATCAAGGGGCCCAAAGATATCACTCCCGTTACATAGGAGGGACAAATCCCATCTTGATCATACAAATCCCTCCGCATGATTTGTGACATACTCAATGACCTCCTTCAAGTTCACTCAGTTACGAGCAACAAAGGAAAGTATCAAAGTATGTGACTCACATGTAGGGAACCTTGCTGATCTTAGGTTGAAGGACTACATATACCATGATCACTATGAGAATCACTTATGACACTCATATAACGATCCATGAAGTGTTCTTATGGTGGGTCGGTCCAGTACACAAGTTCTCCAACTTGTACCCATATGTAGACTACATATCTCATATTAGTCTCCACATATGCTAGTCATTATGTATTATTGCAACCCGCTCCACAATAATACTAGACTAGAGACGTTTAAGAATATCATTATTCTAGGGTTACAATTATGTTTATTACGTTACGCAGAAACAAAATAACAAACAGAATTGCTGGATTAATGCCTCAATAAAATATCATGACTCAATGTGCAAAAATACAATCATCTCATGATTGGCTTTTTGGGCACAATACTAACAAGAACTGACCACAGTATTCCTCCCATTTACCAAAGCCATAAGCATGTCCTTGTTATGCTATGCTGTTGCTCTACACTTTTATTTTCTGCGTGTCTTATATTTATGGTTTTAACTCGTTTTTCCATAATAGTTCATGAGTTGTTAATTGCTATTTAACTTATTAATAACCTTATTTTTCGTTTTCTTGTACTTCTGTTTTGTGCAATTATTCTTCATGCATCAAAACCACACATCAAACTATGCTAACTTTTTAGTCTTTATAATAACAACTAAAAGTCTTGAAGTTCCATGACAATGGATAATCAAACTCACTCATTGCATGCATGCATCCATTGCATCAATCACATACACATAGAATCTAATAAAATAAATCTTACTTTAAAAAGGTAAAATTGGACCTCAACACCGATATTCAACTCGGCTCCAAACAAGATTAATGGCAGAACAAACCAAAGGACGTCTCATAGATATGGAGTCCAAGATAGAAAGCATGGCAGAACAAATGAAACAACTAATGGAGTTGATTAAGGGAAAAGCAACTCAAGTCCCCGTCAAAGAACCACATGATCCCACTTATCCTCCAGGATTTACCCCGCAACGAGTCTCAGTCCAAGAAAATCTGTTTCAGGAATCAGGTCCGTCCGCTAACATTCATCTGAAACAAGACACTGTATATGAAGAGAAGAAGACATTACCAAAGGAAGAAGGAGAATATCAAAAGTTTGAAACAATAGAAAAGAGACTTCGGGCCATTGAAGGAGGCACTATATTCGGATCTCTCTCAGTGGATGACCTCTGCTTAGTGCCAGATGTCGTAATCCCTTCAGACTTTAAGGTGCCAGACTTTGTGAAATACGATGGAACGAGCGATCCCATCACTCACATCACGTTGTTTCTAAGAAGACTACAACCACTCACAAAAGACGAAAAGGTGTGGATTGCACTTTTTCAAGAAAGTCTTACAAAATCAGCATTACAGTGGTATCTAAGTCAAGGTCCAAGAAACATCAAAACTTGGAATGACCTTGCTCAGGCCTTTATCAGCAACTACAAACATGTCATGGACTTTGCCCCGGATCGCCAAACTCTCCAAAACATGGAGAAGAAAAAGCAAGAAACCTTCAAGGAATATGCTCAAAGGTGGAGGGACTTAGCTGCACAAGTTCAGCCACCCATGACAGAAAGAGAAATGGTTACTTTATTTGTTCAGACACTGAAGTACCCATATTATGACAAGCTCATTGGCAATTCGGCAACTAATTTCTCTGACGTTGTCATGTCTGGAGAAAGGATCGAGCATGGGATTAGGACTGGGAAGATTGCTGAGTCCTTTAATGATCCTATGAAAAGAGGAGGACCATCCAGAAGAAAGGATGAGGAAGTACAACAAATAGGACGCGGAAGAGGGATTCCCCTCGTGGGTACTGTGGCTACCGGGCCTCGCCTATCCTATTCTGCCAATAGGCCCAATGATTATCCTCCTAATAGGCCCAATAATTATTTTCTCAACAGGCCTAATTAGTTACGGCCACCTGTTCCGACTCCTCCAGTACCTTCACAAAGACCAAGAGAAGTTTTTGCGCCAATTCCCATGACTTACACTGAGTTGTATCCAAAACTCATCGAAAGTCAACTTATTCGCCCAATTCCTACAAGGCCATTGGAACCCCCGTATCCAAGGTGGTATGTGATAGCCAAAGGCTATTGCCTCCTCGGTAATAACTCCCTGCCAGGATATTGGCCGAGGAGTCTGACGTCACCCAAGAGAGGATCTTTTTACTGACCTCGGAAGGTGCGAAGTCAAACACTATGAGCTCGAGACTTCGGTTAGCTCGTCAGGAATTCCGAGGACAACACCATCTCCATCGAGGGGCCAAACTGACCGTCTTCGGGTAAGAGAGCCATCTCTTTGAAGCAAGGAAGAATCTCCCCGAAGGCAGAGGCCCCGAAGAGGATCTTCCCCGAACAAGAAACACCTGAACAAGGGAATCCCCTAACTATGGGTGTGAGTCCCAAAGAAGGTGTTCATCAAGGGAACTCCCAGAACTATGGGATAGATCCCGAAGGAGGTGCTCGCACCGAAGGACGGATAGAATCCGAAGAGGGTGCACACACCGAAGGGCGACCTCGCCCAGGGGACCTCGGGAGTATGGTATGAGCATTTAAGGAGCCTCTGACATGTTGCCCACAGGCCCTACACGTCACATCAGAACGGCGAACTGACACGCCGCAGCCGCCGCAGTCCTGACACAACCTGTCCGGGTCCAGGGCTAAAGGAGGCTGCAAACGGCTGCCTGTCCTCTAGGTCCAAAAGTACAGATAAAATCCGACCGAACACGTGTCATGATCTGAACGGACCAGCTACTCCTATAAATACTAGGAAATGGGACTGGGCAAAGGATGGGCATTTTCCTCCCTCTGAGAAAACACAAAACAGGCAAGACACTTGATCCCTTAGTGTTCTTCCTCCACTTTCACTCAGAAAACTGACTTGGGCGTCGGAGGGTCCTCCCCGGAAAAGCAAACCGGGGACCTCCTAACCTCTTCTTTGAGCTTTTCAGGCACACTCAGCTGGGAAACCAGAGCTCGAGGCGCTCGCCTCCTCAGGAAGTCTCTCCACCTGTCAACATGACAGCAAACGAAGATGCTTTGGGGCATCATTTGGCGTCGTATGTGGGAACCTACTCCCAGGTAGCTGTTGTTGAAACTCGGCGTTCAAAGGACAAAGGACTCCCGAAGTCCCCGTCCGTGCCTGAGACCCAACCAGCTACCGAACAAAGTCCCCTAGAGACTTCCTTGCCTGAAGAGGAACGCCCTCTTGTCATCACCATGGGTTTTTTATGAGACTTTCAGAGGTCTGTTGTGGCTGAAATGACACAACAGATAGACCGAAGGTGGCCGCAACCAGCCCAGGCGCAAAAACCCACTTCGCCAACACGACCTCGGGAGAAAAGCCCAAGGGCAACCCATCATAGCTCGGGAAGTGGGGAGCCACGGGAAGAGTCCTCCACAGATAACTTGCCCCTCGGAGCACGGCTGGCGGAAAGAGCGAGGTCTGAACGACCCGAAGTCCCCTCCAGAAGAAGTTTGTCGCGAGAAGGAAGGCCCCCCTCACCTCGGTACCGAAGTCGCTCCCGAAGAGACGGCAACAGTCCTTCTACCCAAGAACCTCCAAGCACCAGGAATAGGAGCCCAGTGCTACGCTCCTCCTGGAGAAAGTCTTGGCAAGACTGGAGAGAGTGGAACAGCAGGTGGCACGCAAGCCTGTTTGGGCCAGGCTAACTGAAACCGTCTCCGGAGATGAAACTCCTTTCGCCCGAACAGTGGTCGAGGCAGCCATGCCAAGTGACTTCAGGCTACCTCGGCTAGAGACCTATGAGGGTCGGACTGATCCCCAGGCCCACCTAACAAAGTACAAACGCAGCATGGTGCTACACGGGGATGATGATGCTACACTCTGCAAGTGCTTTGAAGTCACCCTCGCAGGACCAGCAACTGCCTGGTACAATTCCCTGCCTCCCGGAAACATCAGGGGGTTCCAGGAGCTGTCCACAGCGTTCACCCAACAGTTCATTGGGAGCAAGCCGACGGCGAAGATGCCCGTCCAGATGTTTGACATAGCACAAAGAAACGGGGAGACCATCCGTGACTATGTCGAGAGGTTCAACAGAGAGGCCCTCAGTGTTCAGGACTTTCATCCCGAAATCCGCATCCTCGCCATGACGAGGGGCCTCCGGAGGGATTCGCACTTGTTTTATGAATTCTCCAAAAATCCCCCGGACACGCTGGGAGAATTCTACCGAAGGGCTGAACAACATATGACAGCCGAAGAGCTGAGAATGACGGGACCAAAGGCTGACCATATTCACGCTCGTGGCGAAGGGTCCAGCCAGCAAGCCCGGTGTCCAACGGAACAGTTAGGCCGACCTCGGAGAATGCGAGTAGGAGGAAGGAAGCCCCAAAACTTTACACCTCTGAGCACCACGAGGGCTAACGTCCTCATGGCGTTGGAAAAACAGGGGGCTCAAATCCAACGACCGAGGGGCATGACTGTTGACAACAGAAGGAACATGAAGAAGTTCTGTCAGTTCCACCGTGATCACGGTCATGACACCGAAGACTGCTTTCAGTTGAAAAAGTACATTGAATCACTGATAAAGCAGGGCCAGCTTCGGCATTATTTGAGAATGCCTTCCCCGAAGGGGAAAAAAGAGGAAGAAGGAAAGCCCGATGACGAGGATTACGATTCAGACAGGCGAAGGAACCGAAGTCCGAGAAGGCGTCCTCCACCTTCGGCAGGAGTAATACAGACGATCACAACCGGACTTCCATCCTCGGAAAGAAAAAGAAGGGCCAGAGAGATAGCGGTGATGGAATATCAGAGCCCAACAAAAAAATTGGCCCACGAGGATGGCTCCACCATCGTATTTCCCCATGACGATCCATTGCTGATAATGGCGAGGATAGGAAACTGGGACGTCAAGAGGGTACTGCTGGACGATGGGTCAAACGCAGACGTCTTGTTCTCACACTTTCTACCAAGCTTGGGCGTATCCAGGAGTGACCTCAAGGCTGTTACTTCACCCATGTTCGGCGTAGGACCATCTGAGCTACCTGTCCTCGGGTGGATCGACCTCCCCTTGATAATGAAAGGAACTTCAGAAAAAGGAACTGCTGAGTTGTTTGCCTCTACCATGGCAAGATTCATAGTCATGGATGTTCCTTCGTCATACAACGCCATCCTCGGCAGACAGACACAGGGAAATTTGCACATTCGACCTGATGTAAAGTACTTGACCGTCACCTTCGCCACCAAAGAAGGAGACACAAAGATCTTCATTGATCAAGGCGAGGTGAGAAAGGTGTTCGTCAAAGCACGAAAGGCTCCAGCAAGCAACCTAGCACATGCTGTAGAAGCAAAAGAGCTGGAAAGGGGCGAGGCAGAAGATCCCACAAAAGCGGAAACAGAAAAAGTAGAGCTTATCCCAGGCCATAGTACCCGAATAGGGAAAAGCATGGCCGAAGCAGACAAGGAAAAACTTGTATCTTTTCTGCTTACAAATAAAGACCTGTTCGCCTACTCACCGAAGGACATGCCAGGGGTAAACCCTCGCGTAATCCAGCATAGCCTCAAAGCGAGTCCGGAAGTAAAACCTGTCCGGCAAAAGAAACGGAGCATCTCAACTCACAAAAGTGACTTCGTCAAGACCGAAGTCCAGCGTCTGATAGACGCTAGCGTTATCCGGGAGGTAAACTACCCCGAATGGCTAAGCAACGTGGTAATTGCCACAAAAGAAGGAAGTAGTAAGCTCCGGATGTGCATCGACTTCAGAAATTTGAACGATGCTTGCCCGAAAGACTCATATCCTCTTCCGCCAATAGACCAACTGGTAGACTCAACTGCCGAGTACGGGCTCCTAAGTTTCCTGGACGCTTTCAGTGGCTACCATCAGATAAGGATGGACCCCGAAGATGAAGAGAAGACTACCTTCATCACCGAGGGAGGAACATATTGCTATATGAGGATGCCCTTCGGGCTCAAGAACGCAGGAGGCACCTACCAGAGGCTGATGAACAAGGTCTTCAAAGACCAAATGGGGAGGAACATGGAGGTGTATGTTGATGATATAATAGTCAAAAGCAAACTGCCTGGCTACCACATTGCAGATTTAGAGGAAACCTTCCAAAAACTCAGAGCCTTCGGGATCCGCCTTAATCCTGAGAAATGCATCTTCGGGGTGACCTCGGGAAAGTTCCTTGGGTACATGGTATCCGAAAGAGGCATCGATGCTAACCCCGAGAAGATTAAGGCTCTGCTTGAATTCCGAACACCTGCCACAGTCAAAGACGTGCAAAGACTCACCGGAAGAATAACCTATCTGAGCAGGTTTATTTCCAGGTACGGAGATAGGTGTCGACCCTTCTTCAAAGTCCTCACAAAGGCAGGAAAGATGGAAGGCGACCTCGGAAGGAATGGTGATCCTTGGGATGAACATTGCCAAAAAGCCTGGGAAGAACTCAAACTCTACTTGGCCAGCCTGCCGACTCTGCGGCAACCTCGGGAGGGAGAGCCCCTCGTATTATACCTCGCCGTCACAAAAAAAGCTGTGAGCTCGGTCCTCGTGAAAGAAGAAGGGCCAAAGCAATGGCCGGTCTACTATGTCATCAAGTCCCTGCATAGCGCCGAAGTCAGGTACCCTTTGCTTCAAAAAGCTATATATGCCTTAGTGCTTGCAGGGAGAAGGCTGCGGCCATACTTTCAGGCTCACCCCATTATCGTCCAAAGTACCCTGCCTCTACGGGATGTTATGAGGAAAGTTGATCACTCGGGAAGGCTTATAGAGCTTGGCAAACACGACATCACGTATGAACCCCTAAAAGCTATAAAAGCTCAAGCTTTGGCAGACTTCATCGCCGAAGTACCAAACACCGAGGAGGGACATTCGTTTTCGGGCGAAGATGAGCCAGAATGGACGTTATATGTTGACGGGGCCTCAGGATCCGAACACCAGGGAGCTGGAGTGATTATCAGAGGCCCCGAAGGCCTAGAAGTAATGAAGGCCATCAAGTTCAGTTTCAACGCCACCAACAATATGGCCGAGTATGAGGCCCTCATAGCAGGATTACGCCTGGCCAGAAAAATTGGCGTGAGAAACTTGAAAGCCCATAGTGTTTCCCAGCTGGTTGTCCGGCAAATGGTAGGGGACTATGGCGTGAAAGACCCGACCTTGGCGAAATACCATGAGTTGGTAACAAAGCTTATTCGGGAGTTCGACATCGTGAAAATTGAGAACGTACCCCTACGAGAAAATGCTGAGGCAGACTGTTTGGCGAAGTCCAAAACTTGCACCGAGGTGCTAAGCCACCCCAGCATCATGGTATTAAGCATAGCGACCTCGGGGAAAGGATGGAAAGAACCAATCAAAACGTATCTCGCAACCAACACACTCCCCGAAGACCCCAGTGAAGCCGCAAAAGTGCGAAGGCGCTCCGGACGTTTCTTCTTAATTGGAAAAGAACTATATTGGCAAGGATATGCAAATCCACTACAGAGGTGTGTTAGTGAAGAGGATACTGAAATGATCCTTGAAGAAGTTCACGAAGGTGCCTGTGGTTCGCACATCGGAACCGACGCCCTAGCAGCAGTGATACTTCGCCAAGGATACTTCTGGCCTACCCTGAGAAAGGACGCCAAGCAGTTCGTCCAGAAATGTGGTAGTTGCCAGAGACATGCGAACATCCAAAGAACACCCTCAGAGTTCGTGACTTCGGCAGACTATCCTTGGCCCTTCGCAGTTTGGGGCATAGATCTCATTGGGCCACTCCCAACGGCGCCTGGAGGCGTAAAGTTCTGCATAGTAGCAGTAGACTATTTCTTTAAGTGGGTCGAGGCAGAACCTCTGACAACTATCTCGGCAAAAGAAGTGCAGAAGTTCGTATGGAAAAACATCGTATGCAGATTCGGCATACCGAGGGTACTCGTAGCGGACAATGGATCCCAGTTCATAGACAAAGGATTCCAAGAGTTCATTAGCGACCTCAGGACAAAAATGCACTTCGCCCCAGTAGCTCACCCCCAAAGTAATGGGCAGGTGGAAGTATCTAACAGGACCATAAAAGATGGTCTGAAAAAGAGATTGGGAGAAGCAAAAGGGAAATGGCCAGGAGAACTCCAAAGCGTGTTATGGAGCTACCGAACAACACCCCGAAGAGCCACAGGGGAAATGCCTTTTTCACTCATCTTCAGTACAGAGGCCATCATCCCTGTCGAAGTAGTACAACCGTCAATACGAGTCCAAGTGTTTGATGAAAAAGGAAATGACCTCGGCCTGAGAACCAAGCTCGACCTCGTCAGCGAACACCGAGAAGTAACCGAGCTGAGAAGAAAAGCTTTCCAGCAAAGAGTGGCAGCAGCCATAAACCTAAGCGCCAGGCCAAAAGGAATAAAGAAGGGAGATCTCATTCTCCGAAAGGCTGAATTTGCACCCCGAAAGCCGTCCCACGGGGTACTTCGCGCAAATTGGGAAGGACCCTACCTGGTACTTGCCGAAGTACGAAAAGGAGTTTATAAGCTCGGTGATGCCGAAGGCATAGAATTAAAAAATACTTGGCACTCAGAGGCCTTGAAAAAATTCTATGCCTAAAAAGTTTGGTGGGAAAGTTGTATTGCACAAGTTGGACAAATTTGTCTAAGTAAAAAATTCTGAGGAAGTACAAAACAAGAGTCTCACGAAAGCAATCACCGAGGAAAGCAAAAGTAAGGTTTTCCGAAGTCTCTTGAGCGAATATGTTCGGGACAAAGGAAAGCAAAAGTGTGGTTTTCCGAAGTCTCTCGAGCGAATTATGTTCGGGACAAAGGGAAACGAAGGAATCTAGCAAAAAATACTTAGCCAAATTTTGATCTATTGAGCCAAAGAGTGCTTACAGAGAAGAAAGTTGCTGAAAGACTACAAAAAAGAAGAAGAAAATGAAGACAAAAGGCCCTAGTACAAACTAAGGAACCTCGGCGTCTTGAGAACTGCCAGCCTCTGTGCTTTTGTCAGCAGCCTTCGGCGCCGGGAGAGAAGGAGGCAGTTTCAGGTGCTCGATCTTGGACCAAGTCCACCGAGGCTCCTTGGGGATGTTCATGCCTTCCAGGAAGGAGAGGTCAAAATCTGGGAACTTCTACAGAATTTGGTGCCGAGCAAGACAGAAGCCGTCTTGAAAGCCCAACTTCGTCATATCATCGGACTCCCGCTTCTTGACCGCCAAATCTGCATAGTCCTTCTCCAGATCCGCGTAATCCTTCTCCAGATCCTTGAGCTTTCTCTTCAATGACTTCATCTTCTTCTTCTCTTCTGAAGGCTTCTTCAGAAATGCGACCTCGGCTTCAAGCTGGGCCTTTTCCTCGAGCGTCTTCGTAAGGATTGCGTCACTTTCTGACTTATCCTTTTGAATCATTTCTACGATCGAAGTCAGCTCCGCCATCCGAGAGCCGATGTCGGAAAGTTTCTGGGAGGTGCCTTTCTCAAGTTCCTCTTTCTCTTTTATGAACCCCTCCCGAAGTTCAGCAATTTCCTTCTCCGAAGACTGCTTCAGCTGAGCATTATCGGCAGCCAACGCCGAACACTGGGCCTTCGTCTTGGTGTAAAGGTCCCAGAGTGACGCCCTCCTTTCTGACTCTTGCGCCACCCGAACACGGAGCAACCCGGCATACCCCATAAGCTGCAAAAAAAGCAAACAAAGGGAAAATGGTGCTAAGTAAAAAGCAAAGGCGAAATTGGCACTAAGAAAATAGTGAAGCGAACCTGGGCGGCATGTTCAGTGAGTTTGGCGGCCAAAGAGATGTCGCCTGGGTAAGCCTCCGTAAGGGCCTTGTAAGAGGCCTCAGTAAACACCCCTTTGCACATTTGCCTGGTCATCTCGGGACAGTCCTCGGAGTACATATTCATGTCCTCCGTGAACGTCCAGAAGGGCTCCTTCGGAACTTTCCCTGCTGGGACTTTGGCATCCCGAAGGGCCCTCTTGCGGGCGTGTTCGGCAACCCAGTCAGGAGCGGCCACCTCCGCTGCACAACAAAGCAGAAAAATTGGTTAAGGCCAGAAAACTCTTAAGGATTTACAAGAGAAAAAAGGTTCTTCGACAAAGTACAAACCTGCTGGCACCTCGGTAACGTCGTCGTCAAGAATCGACGTCGCCTCAGTAGAGATCCCCTTGCCTCTTATTTGGCGCCGTTCCTCGGCAGAAGGGGTCTCCTCCCCATCGCCCTCCAGAAGAGCATGCGAAGGCGTGGGGCTTTGAGAAAGGACGTCGGAAGAAGGGACGTCGACAGAAGGAACCTCTGGCAAATGGGCAGCAGGGTCTTCAGGCTCCTCGCCTACCTCCTCCGGAATTTGCGGAAGAGAGGAAGGAGCAGCTTTCTTTGCCCGTTTGGAAGGAGGACCGCCCGAAGTCTGCTTCCGCCTCCGAGAGGCGGCCTTCTTTGTCTATTCGCCCCTCTCGGCCTGCCCGGTAAAAAGAGCCTTGTAGAAGGCAGCCGCGTCGTCGCCCATCTCTGAAAAAAGGAAAAGAAGATCAGTGTAAGTCCAAGATGAAGTTATGAAGGAAAAAATGAGAAAGTAACTTACTCTCGTAAAAAGACTCATAAGTCTCTTTCCCCCGAAGGAGTTTCAGGAGCCAGGAGTCCTTCCCCGAAGAAGCCGGTTTCGGCATGTTGAGGTCTGTCACATGCTCCTTTACCACCTTGAGTTCCCGAAGGACCTCTTTGGTCATGAGCCTCCAGTTGATCGGAAAGGGGTAAAGGGCACGAGGAGAGACCTCGGCACCCCAGTCAGAGACGGCCCGGATGCGCCTGTCGAAGTCCTCAAAGATAGGTGCTACGTCGGCGTCTAGCAGTATCTTCGGGTCAACAACATCCATCTTGAGCCTCCCCTGAGCCCACTTGGTCGGGACGTGCGACCAAGCCTCCGACTTCTTCAGGAAAAAGAATTTTTGTTGCCACCCTCGCCAGCTGTCTTTGGTGGCGAAGGTGAACGTATACTTTTTGCTCCCGGATCCCCGAGGTAGCATAAAGTAGAAGCCACCCTTCGGGACCACGAAGAGCTTGTAGTACTGAAGAAAAACTACAAAGTGAGGTTTTATTTTGAAAACGCCGCACATACAGAGGAAGGCGTTGAAATAGCAATACGAGTTCGGTGGGAGTTGGTTAACGGCAATGCCATGGAAGTTGCAGAACGCGCTAACCATCTCCGGGGGGATACCGAAGACCGACCTTCAGTTGGGCTCGGAAAATGGTGATTTCATCACTTCGGTTGGAGAAAGGAAATTGGTCCGGACGGGGCAACCTCGTCACAGAGTAAGAGGGTAAGAAAAACTTTTTCTTCCACTTCGCTAGTTCTGCCGGAGTAGTGCAGCAGGGGTGAGAAAGAAGAGGTTGCCAACTCTCGGGAACAGGCATGATGAAAACGAGTTCGGGAAAAACAAGGAAAACGAGTTCGGGAAAAACAAAGAAGAAGCTTTGAAAAAAGCAAAAGGACTAAAACCCACCAAAGGTCTTGCCGGAATCTGGATTTCTGGAAGCCGTCGTGAAAAGTGGTTAGAAAAATGCCTGAAAAAGGAGAACCGCCGTGGAAAATCGGGAGAGAATTAGAAGGCAAAAGAAAGCAAAAGCAGAAGCAGAAAGAGGGTTATGACAGGACTGATATATATAGGCCGAGAAGGCCAGGAGAACCATCGTCATTAGTACCCCTCGGAAGGCGAAGCGTCGCCATAACTGCTAAGAGCGCCTGAAAAGTCGCGCCTGCCGTACTCAGTCCATTCCCACCCAATAATAGTGTGCCATGTGTCGGTCATCGCGCAGCAAACGTGCCACGTGTCGTCCATCACGTCGAGCACGCCCTCTGACACCATTTGGTCTAGAGGCGCCGCCCTAGACTGACTCTACTGGACACAGGACGCAACGGATGAGCAGACCTATAAACGCAAAAAAGTAGGTTACCTCGAAGACACCAAACGACAGCCTGTGACTTCGGGCAAAAGGTGTATCTTTGGCACAGGGACAGCCTATCTTCTCGTGCCTCGAGGACGCAAAAAGGGCTGTCCATCGCTTCAGGCAGAAGAGGGCGTCTTCGGCGCAGATATCACAACCACAGGACCCGAAAACCGATGAACCGAAGTTTCTCACTTCGGCTTTTCGGAGGGGGGCCTGTGATAGCCAAAGGCTATTGCCTCCTCGGTAATAACTCCCTGCCAGAATATTGGCCGAGGAGTCTGACGTCACCCAAGAGAGGATCTTTTTACTGTCCTCGGAAGGTGCGAAGTCAAACACTATGAGCTCGAGACTTCGGTTAGCTCGTCAGGAATTTCGAGGACAACACTGTCTCCATCGAGGGGCCAAACTGACCGTCTTCGGGTAAGAGAGCCATCTCTCTGAAGCAAGGAAGAATCTCCCCGAAGGCAGAGCCCCGAAGAGGATCTTCCCTGAACAAGAAACACCTGAAGAAGGGAATCCCCTAACTATGGGTGTGAGTCCCGAAGAAGGTGTTCATCAAGGGAACTCCCAGAACTATGGGATAGATCCCGAAGGTGGTGCTCACACCGAAGGACGGATAGAATCCGAAGAGGGTGCACGCACCGAAGGGCGACCTCGCCCAGGGGACCTCGGGAGTACGGTATGAGCATTTAAGGAGCCTCTGACATGTCGCCCACAAGCCCTACACGTCACATCAGAACGGCGAACTGACACGCCGCACCCGCCCCAGTCCTGACACAACCTGTCCGGGTCCAGGGCTAAAGGAGGCTGCAGACGGCTGCCTGTCCTCTAGGTCCAAAAGTACAGATAAAATCCGACCGAACACGTGTCATGATCTGAACGGACCAGCTACTCCTATAAATACTAGGAAATGGGACTGGGCAAAGGATGGGCATTTTCCTCCCTCTGAGAAAACACAAAACAGGCAAGACACTTGATCCCTTAGTGTTCTTCCTCCACTTTCACTCAGAAAACTGACTTGGGCGTTGGAGGGTCCTCCCCGGAAAAGCAAACCGGGGACCTCCTAACCTCTTCTTTGAGCTTTTCAGGCACACTCAGCTGGGAAACCAGAGCTCCAGGCGCTCGCCTCCTTAGGAAGTCTCTCCACCTGTCAACATGACAGCAAACGAAGATGCTTTGGGGCATCAGTATGACCCCAACATAACTTGCCCATATCATGAGGGCGTTACAGGCCATGGCTTGGAAAATTGCATAGCATTGAAACGTATAGTCCAACAATTAATCGAGTCAAAGTGGTTGGACTTTTCCGTCGAACCGAACGTCACTGAAAACCCATTGCCACCTCATTAGGCTAAAGCAGTCAATATGATAGAAGAACATCGGCTGATAAAGAAGTCAGTCAATGATATCATAACACCTCTTAAGTATGTATATTCATGCCTTCTGAAAGAAGGGGTTATCATTCGGAAGTCTTCTTTTAAACATGAAGAAGTCAAAGATGAGGAATGTGCGATTTTCATGACAGTAAGAGTCATTCCATCCAGGAATGCTCAGAATTCCGTGAAATTCTACAAAGACTCAGACTCATCCCAACTCATCATTTTTATGTCAGATAAAGATGATGATGTAAATGTGATCATTCAAGAGCAAGAAGTCAATGCTATGCCAAGACCACTAGTCATACAAATTTCAAAACCTACTGTTAAGCCTTTAAGAATTCAAGTCCCGAAGCCATTCCCCTACAAATCAGAAAAGGCTATTCCGTGGGGCTATGATTACACTTCCAACATCACATCAACCCCATTAGAAGTTGGGAGCATGACTAGAAGTGGTCGGTGTTATTCTCCGGAGCAAATGCACAAGCTCCAACAAGATAAGAACGTTACAGATCCAACAAGTGGACCTCTTGATACAAATACATCCAAAGAGCAAGAGATGCCTCGAGCGGTAACAGATGAACAAGCTATTGAGTTTCTCAAACTCATAAAGCAAAGTGAGTACAGCATCGTTGAGTAGTTAAACCGCCTGCCAGCAAAGATTTCCATACTTTCATTACTCTTAAGCTCTGATGCTCATCGAGAAGCCCTTCTCAAAGTCTTGAATAAGGCCTATGTTGAGCAAGATATTTCTGTGAACAACTTTGACCACCTTGTCAACAACATCACGGCACAGAATCTCATCACATTCACTGACGATGAGATACCAACAGAAAGAAGAGGTCACTCTAAGGCTCTACATATTTCGGTTAAGTACAAAGATCGAATTATGGCTAGAGTTCTTATCGACAATGGGTCAGCTCTAAATGTAATGCCACTTGAAACCTTACATAAGATCGGTATAGACCCATCATATCTCAACAACAGTCATATCGTCGTTCGAGCGTTTGATGGGACGAAGAGAGATGTTGTTGGAGAAATAGAGCTGCCAATATGATTGGCCCTTGTGTCTTCCACATCACATTCCAAGTTATGGATATTAATCCTTCTTATACTTGTCTGTTGGGAAGACCATGGATCCATATGGCTGGAGCAATTCCTTCTTCGTTACACCAAAAAATGAAATTCATTATTGAAGGAAAGTTAATCACAGTCTTTGCTGAAGAAGACATTCTGCTATCTAGACCTACGGATGCTCAATATGTCGAGGTCAATGAAGATGTGCCTGATTGCTCTTTCAGGTCATTTGAAATTGTTAATGCTACCTATGTCGATGGAGAAGAACTCGTGCCAAGCATCTCCAAAACAAGTCGCATGATCGCCAAACTCATGATGAAAGGAGGATACTCACCGGGGTTAGGTCTAGGACAAGATTTACAAGGACTACCAGAGCCATTGAAAATCTCTGCAAATGAAGGGAAATATGGCCTAGGTTTCACACCGACAAGGCAAGACAAAATGAAGGCGATAGCTGAAAAGAGAGAAAAGAGGATTGCACAATTAACAGGGCATCCTCTACAGGAAAGAAATCTGGATATCCCTGACATCACTGAAACATTCGTGAGTGGTGGCTTAATTCCGAAAAATGACAATGAAGGCTCGCTGACCATCAACATCAACAAGCCTTTTGAAAGTCTTTCTATTCAGGCAATAATCAGTGATTCACCTGAAGATGAGGAGCTCGTTCAACCCTGCAGCCCACAGGATGTGCTGAACAATTGGGAGGCGATAGAACTGCATGTTATAATCGAAAGCTTTTTGAAGTAATCTAATAGTAAAAACCTCCTAAAGAAAGGTTCAATCAATAGGGTGTAGTCTTTGCTTAAGTGAACCTTTTAGTTATTGCTTTTCATTCCAATAAAGTTGTGATTTATGCACATTATAAATAAAGTACCAGTTTGCATCCATCTCATTCTTGCCATTTTCTCTTCTCTCTATTTTCTTTCTGGTTAATGCAGACCTGAAACTCTCTTTGATGACAATGAAAGAATGAACTTTGATAATCCTATAAACACTACCGACTCGGATGACGAAGATCTTCAAATATCTCCTGAGCTATTAAAAATGATCGAGTGAGATGAAAAAGAAAGAGCAACAAGTCAGGAACCAACTGAGGCATTCAACTTGGGAGACAGTCAGGATGTAAAAGAAGTCAAGATTGGCACTCTATTTCCTCCTGAAGAGAAAGAAGAATTAGTGCACTTATTGAAGGAATATTTGGATGTATTTGCTTGGTCATACCAAGATATGCCCGGCTTAACCTCAGACATAGTGCTACACAAAATACCCTTGAAGCCTGGGGCGAAGCCTGTCAGACAGAAGTTACGAAGATTAAAGCCGGATCTAATTTTGAGAGTAAAAGATGAGATTCGAAAGCTTTGGGATGCAGGATTCTTTGGGGTCGCTGAATATACAGAATGGGTGGTCAACATTGTTCCAGTCGAAAAGAAAGAAAGTAGGAAACTAAGAGTTTGTCAGGACTATCGACCCTTGAACGAGGCCAGTCCTAAAGATAACTTCCCACTTCTTCACATTGATACGCTGGTGGATAATACCGCAGGAAACTTATACTTTTCCTTCATGGATGGCTTTTCTGGGTAC
The DNA here is from genome assembly GCA_039654915.1 of Aquilaria yunnanensis. Lineage (NCBI taxonomy): Eukaryota > Viridiplantae > Streptophyta > Magnoliopsida > Malvales > Thymelaeaceae > Aquilaria > Aquilaria yunnanensis. The sequence continues at coordinate 60,971,531 of CM077593.1, forward strand.
AATCAAATCAAACTTGATCCAGATGATATGATAAAAACTGCTTTTATTACCCTTTGGGGTACCTTCTACTATAAGGTGATGCCTTTTGGATTAAAGAATGCTGGTGCTACATATCAAAGAGCCATGGTCGCGTTATTCCATGACATGATGCATAAAGAAATTGAAGTGTATGTAGATGACATGATCGCCAAAACTTTCACTGCTAGGCGGCATCTAAAAGTACTAAGAAAACTGTTTGATAGACTTCGCAAATATCAACTAAAGTTGAATCCTGCCAAATGTACTTTTGGAGCCTCTTCAGGAAAGTTATTAGGTTTCATGGTAATCAAAGATGGGATTCGAGTTGACCCAAGTAAAGTTAAGGTGATACAAGAAATGCAACCCCCGAAGACTCCAAAACAAGTAAGAAGTTTTCTGGGTAGAATCAACTTTATAGCAAGGTTCATATCACAATTGACGTCCAAGTGTGAACCTCTTTTCAAATCACTAAAGAAGAACAATCCGATCGAGTGGAATAACGAATGCCAAGAAGCATTCGAGAAAATCAAGCAATATCTATCAAATCCACCAGTCTTGGTACCACCTCGATCTGGAGAACCGTTGATTCTATATTTATCCATACAGGATTCTTCATTAGGATCCGTATTGGGTCAACGTGATGAGACAGGCAAGAAAGAGCATGCAATTTACTATTTGAGCAAGAAGCTTACCACATATGAAGCGAAATACTCAATAGTAGAAAAGTCCTGTTGTGCCCTTCCATGGGTAGCACACCGACTACGACACTACATGCTCAACAACACCACATTGCTGATCTCCAAAACTGATCCCATTAAGTACATTTTTGAGAAACCCGCTTTATCAGGCAGGATTGCAAAATGGCAAATGTTGTTGTTTGAATATGACGTACAATATGTCACCCAAAAGGCTGTAAAAGGGAGTGTGATTGCTGAATATCTGGCTGATAAAGCATTGGATGATTATGAGCCAATGAGAATGGACTTTCCTGATGGAGATATAATGACGATAGAACAGGAAGTCTCTAAAGATGATGAAACATGGAAAATGGCATTCGATGGAGCATCTAATGCTTTGGGACAAGGGATTCAAAATTGATCCCTTATCAAAAGCTCATACTAGACTTGGCTCGAAAATTTAACAGTATAAGCTTCCATCATCTTCCAAGGGAAGATAATCAAGTTCCGGATGCTTTAGCTACTTTAGCTGCTATGTATAAGATAAGCGACCCTGAGCATACTCCTGTGTTCGAAATGAAAATAATAGATTCCCCAGCTTATTGCATGAGCATCGAAGAAGAATTGGATGGGAAACCTTAGTATCACGATATAAAGAAATACCTCCAAGAACAAGTGTATCCACCAGAAGCATCAGAAAATGACAAGAAATTTCTATGAAGACTGTCAATGGGTTTTCTTTTAAACCTAGACATACTTTATAAGAAAACCCCAGACTTGAAGCTACTTCACTGTGTAGATGCTCATGAAGCACGAAAGATCATGGAAGAAATTCATTCTGGAATGTGTGGAGCACACATTAGTGGTCATACCATGGCAAGACAAATAATGAGGGCTGGCTACTATTGGCTCAGATTGGAAAGTGATTGCATCAATCACGTAAGAAAATGTCACAAATGTCAAATATATGCCAACAAGATCCAGGCTCCACCTGCTCCTCTTAATGTAACAGCAATACCTTGGGCTTTTGCCATGTGGGGAATTGATGTCATTGGAGCCATTACCCCTAAAGCTTCTAATGGTCACAAATTCATCCTAGTGGCAATAGACTACTTCACTAAATGGGTAGAATCTGTGTCTTATGCAAATGTAACTCAAAAGGTGGTATGCCGGTTCATTAAGAAAGAAATCATTTGTCGCTATGGGCTGCCAGAGTGTATCATCTCAGTAATGCCATGAACTTGAACAATGTAATGATGCAGACTTTGTGCCAACAGTTCAAGATCAAGCATCTCAATTCGGCACCTTATCGACCGATGATGAATGATGCAGTAGAAGCAGCCAATAAAAATATGAAGAGAATTATTGAAAAGATGATCGTCACTTACAAGGACTGGCATGAGATGTTACCTTTTGCACTACATGCTTATAGAACTTCTACCCGTACTTCTACTGGAGCAACACCTTTTTCTCTGGTATATGGCATGGAGGCTGTATTGCCCATTGAAGTTGAAATTCCTTCATTAAGGGTACTAATGGATACTCAATTAAGAGAAGCAGAATGGATCAAGGCTAGATACGAGAAATTAAACCTAATTGATGAAAGAAGAATGATAGCCCTCTGCCATGGGCAGCTTTATCAAAGGAGGATGATTTGCGCTTACAATAAAAAGGTTCGCCCACGGCAATTTCACGAGGGTGACATAATTCTCAAGAAAATTCTACCCATTCAGCATGATTCTAGAGGAAAATGGACACCAAATTATGATGGGCCATATGTCGTGAAGAAAGCATTTTCAGGAGGGGCTCTAATTCTAACAGAAATGGATGGACAAGAGTTACCAAAGCCAGTAAATTCAGATTCAATAAAGAAATACTTTGCATAATGAAGAAATTTTCAGACAGAAGGGAAGAAGTGGATACAGGGTTACCAAAGTCTATTTGATCAAAGTTGTCAAAGAGAGCGTTCTTCCCTCACACTTTCATTGTTATGCATCTGTACCCAAGACTTTTATATTCTCTTACGCATAAATAAAAAGCCAATTCTCTTTAGCTTTCCTTTGATTCTCACGTTCAACTTTTATATTCCGTTGTTAAAAAAAAAATGATGAAGTCATTTCTATGAAGTTATTTTCCTTCAAATCTCACATTCCTACTAGCCTTAAGTGTGCAATAAATTGTGACATTTGTAGGAAGAATAGTAATATTTAAAACTCAAAAAAAGTAAAGACCGTAGATTACTTTGATAAGCTTTGTGAATTAAAACAGGTAAGATTGAGGTCCTGCTTTGCGAACGGCACAGAACATAGGCTAACAAAGAAGAAGGAGTAACAAATCTTCGGGAGATAGCCTTGGTAGTTGGCTGGATGATCGCTTCAGAAGTCTTAGCATGTTCATGTCAGCAAGAAAGAACCATACTCACAAATATTTCAACAGGGACAATTATCCAGAGAGGCATAAAGTATGAGGCGGGGGAACATTAAAGAAATTGAGGCCAAAATTCAAGAACAAGTCAAGGAAAGGGGATTTTGAAAAGAATTGGGCTTTTAAGGCAATGAACAAGAGCTGGGAAGCATAAAGAGATTCAATGATAGTCCAAGAAGGCAATCACAAAGAAGATCCAGTAAAGCAAAGACATGAAGAACTAGATCCATCCAAAAATCCAAAAAAAAAAAAACCATCAGTTACACATGCTCTACATTCATGCATTTCACATCATGCATGCATGGCCTTTGCATAACAGGGACCAAACGGGAAGCACATTCACGACACAGTTACAGCAGTATAAGCTGAGATCTCAATGACATCAGCTCTTACCAGTCTATCACTGGATGTATAGCTAATACGCTGGACCAACCCGCATCAGGAATTCAAGGATAAGGTAGACAATATGTCAAAAGCCTGGCAATCGATTCAATAATCGAGACTACACCTGGAAGGACAGGATTGACGTCAGCTAGTAGTATCCAAGATAAGAGATAGCTATAGCCAAGGATAAGGCAGATATCAAGAAATATTGTCGTTGACAATTTGTCAAAAAGCTTCATAATGGATTCAATAATCGAGGCTACACCTGGAAGGACAGGATCGACGATAAGAGATAGCTATAGCCAAGGATAACGCAGAGGTCAAGAAATATTGTCGTTGACAATTTGTCAAAAGCTGGTAATGGATTCAATAATCGAGGCTACACCTGGAAGGACAGGATCGACGATAAGAGATAGCTATGGCCAAGGATAAGGCAAATGTCAAGAAATATTATCGTTGACAATTTGTCAAAAGCTGACAATGGATTCGATAATCGAGGCTTCATGCACAAGGACAGGATCGACGTTAGCTCGACGGAATATCAAAGATAAGAAATATTGTCAAAAAGTTGGCTCCATTTTTCCGGTTAAGTGGCGGATACGGTACTCTGTGACTCTCAAGTCGGTTCTCTCAGTTGCCCATAATAACTGATTCCTTCCTCCCTTCTTTCTTTTACTTCCCGCTAGAAAATGGATCCTACTCTTTCTCCCTTGCGAAAATATTTTCCTTCTCTCCCAATGAACATTCTCAAAAAGATCTACCGAGTTCCCTGTGAACAATTAAGAGTTTTGATGCACAAAGGAATCCCTAAAGATGTACGGTGGTTAATCGAAGCTAAGGTTCATCTGGCAGGCGAAGCCCCAGATGCATTTACGTCTCACATGCCTGGCATAGGCAAAAGCTCTTATGCCAAAAAACCAAGAGCGAAAAGGTTACAAGTCTGTCATAAATGTGGTCGATGGACTTGTAATACTAAATGTCGTTCTTTACGAATAATCTCTGATAATCGAGAAGATAAAATACGATTCATCAAGAATGGCCTGAGTAAGGATTCGTTGGATGATATCTGATTGACTCTTGAGACGCATTCTTGTGGATCAGTGCAACGCGAACTTCTTGGTTTATGGAGTATTTTTCATGAAGAATAAGAGCGTTACAGTCCCGAGAATCTGACTTTAAAAGACCTTGTTTGCTAGTTTATAAGAAAACTGAATGGGAAGCAAATCCCCGACTCATAGAAGGCATTGAAGCCGTTACTGGACGTAAAACCAGTGGAAGATATGAGCCACAGTCACAATTACTGTACATACAATTTGTCACATTTGAAAATTTACATTTTTCTTTTGACAATAATGTACTTGCTCCCGTAAGCGTAATTAACACGTTATCCTTTCACCTCTATAAATGTGTGTTCTTCTTTCCGGTTAAGTAGTGGATGCGATACTCCCTGACTCTTATAATCGGTTATTTCATTTTCCTACAATAACTGATTTCTTCATCTCTTCTATCAAATTCTTCTTTTATCAATGGATTCTACTCTTTCTGCCCTGCGAAGTACTTTCCTTCCCTCCCAACAAATGTTCTTAAAAAAGTCTACCAAGCTAGATGTGAAAGAATCAAGAGTTTTTATACACAAAGGCATTCCTGACGATGTGCGGTGGTTAATTGAAGCTAAGGTTCGTTCGGCTGGTGAAGTTCCAGATGCATTTATGCCCCGCATGCCCGGTTTAGGTAAAAGCGGTTATGCCAAAAGGCGAAGAGCAAAGAGGCTAGGCGTGTGTTATAAATGTGGGCGATGGAATTATGATACTAAATGTCGCTCTTTAGGATACATCTCCAGAAATCGTGAAGATAAAAGAAAATTCATTAAGAATGGCCTGCGTAAGGAATCTCTGGAGGATATCCGAGAGACTCTTGAAACGCATTCTTGTGGAGGAGTGCAAGGTGAAATTATCGACTTATGGTTGACTTACCATAAAGAACGAGACCATTACAATCTTGGGAAAGTGATTTTAAATGACCCTGTTTGCCAGTTTGTAAGAAAACTGGAAGGGATGCAAATTGCCAATTCATAGAAGGCATTGAAGCCGTTACTGGACGTAAAGCCAGTGGAAGACGTGAACCAAAGTAACGACTACTGTACACGCTAGCTGTCACTTTTGAAAATTTTCCTTCTCTTCCAAGAATAATGTACCTATTCCTGATGTGAGCCACAGTCACGACTACTGTACATGCTAGCAGTCGCTTTTGAAAATTTTCCTTCTCTTCTGACAATAATGTACCCATTCCTGACGTGAGCTACAGTCATGACTACTGTTTATGCTAGCTGCCACTTTCAAAAATTTTCCTCCATTTCCGACAATAGTGCACCTACTCTTATAGATGTGATTATTGCATTATCCTTTTACCTCTATAAATACATCCTTATTTCTTCATTTCTCACAAGGTTAAGGATAGGAATGGAGAAAACCCCAACTCATAAATCCTGAAGTATTTGTGTATTTTCTGGAGCTTTTCCTGGAAAAGATGAAGAGTATTTAAAGGCAGCCAACCATTTGGGTAGAGTATTAGCTGAGTGAAAAATACATTTAGTTTATGGAGGAGGTAGTGTCGGATTAATGGGAGGTGTAGTATCAGCAGCATCTTTAGGAGGAAGTCAAGTATTGGGCATCATCCCTGGACCTTTGAAATTTGTTTCTGGGGGCACGATTGGAGAAGAATTAGTGGTTAAAAATTTGCAAGAGCGTGTGTTACAAATGCTTTTAAATGCTGATGCTTTTATCGCTCTATCAGGTGGTTTTGGCACATTGGGAGAAGTCTTTCAAATTGCTTCCATGGCCCAACTTAATTTGCATAAGAAACCCATTGGATTGTTGAATGTTAACAATTTCTTTACAGGTCTGATAGCTTTTGTGGATTACGCTATGCAGAAGAATTTCATATCAAAAGTGGCACGATGAATCATAATATCCGCAACAACTGCTGAAGAATTGCTAGATAAAATGCAAGCATTTATTCCTGAATCAGATCCAGCATGATCCAGATAGACTGGACACGACAGTCTTTCCCAACCAGTTTCGTCCCATAATTGTCCTTTACCCGGCCTGTTGAAGCATTGTGGAAAAAGAAGCGATCCGATCCGTTTTTCTGGTCCTTTAGTTTTATTATCAGCATTTTCTTTCGTGTTTCAGTTTTTCTTTTCAGGGAATTTCTTTATCTTATAAGATAGTTTCGTGCATGCTGATATTAAAACCATAGGACAATGCCTTTAGGTTGGAATGGCTGAGTAAAGAGTAATTTTATTGCTCTTGAGACGCATCCTATTAGGTCTACTAGGCATGACATTTTGGGGTAGTTAAGCTTCAACCTTATTTGGATGACATATCTCACAAGGGAATCTATATTTACTGAAGAAAATATTAGATGAACCTTGGATATTGATTCCAAACATCCGTTCCCTTTACATAATTTGTCAGTGTTATTGTCATCACCAAGATTCACTCATCTTATCGAAGTCTAAATTTTTGCACTCGCCTATTATGAAGATCCACACTTTCGAAGAAAATTATTCAAATTTCAATTGCTTTCATATAAATTTCGCTCGAGGTCCTAAGGAAAGCTCCTTAGCCTCAAAATCAATCAATTTTCATTCAACGGTAGGACTGCTCCTATCGTCGGGGTTATAAGGATGGAACCTTTGCCTTGAAATCAATCAATTTTCATTCAACGGTAGGACTGCTCCTATCGTCGGGGTTCTAAGGATGGAACCTTTGCCTCGAAATCAATCAATTTTCATTCAACGGTAGGACTGCTCCTATCGTCCGGGTTCTAAGGATGGATCCTTTGCCTCGAAATCAATCAATTTTCATTCAACGGTAGGACTGCTCCTATCATCGGGGTTCTAAGGATGGAACCTTTGCCTCGAAATCAATCAATTTTCATTCAACGGTAGGACTGCTCCTATCGTCGGGGTTCTAAGGATGGAACCTTTGCCTCGAAATCAATCAATTTTCATTCAACGGTAGGACTGCTCCTATCGTCGGGGTTCTAGGGATGGAACCTTTGCCTCGAAAACAATCAATTTTCATTCAATGTTAGGACTACTCCTATCGCTGGGGTTCTAAGGAGGATTCCTTAACCTCAGGACTTAGGTGGCAAGAAGGTTCTCAATGCCTAGCTAAGTCGAACGAAATTTGGTAACGACTTTGCATACATCATGTCCCATGAAGGATGCAAAGGGGGGCAGCTGTTGACACCCAATTTCGTCCGACCTCTTTTTAAAAAAAAATAGTTAAAAAATAAAAATAATTAATAATTAATAATAAAAATTATTATTATTAATTAATTATACAAAGAGAGAATTAAATTAAATAGTTTTGGGGAAGGGGCATTTTGTTAAGTTAATATCTATGTGTGTATATCCAAAGAAATTAAAATTCAAAAAAATTAATTAAAAACTTATTATTACTGAAAAAATTTTTAATTAATTAGTTTAAAATATATTTTGTTTTATAAGGGTTTAGTTAAAAATAATATATGTGTGTATGTATGTATGTAGGAATTACAAAAGAAAACTCCATAAAAAAAAATTGAAAAGTTTGGGGTAAAAATGACAAAATTAAGAAGTTTTGGGAAAATTTGACAAAATCTGAAAGTTCCAGGAGCATTTGGTAGTTTGTCACATGAATTTTGGGCCAGACCGACGGTTCTGGCCCAAATTGACAGAAAAAGATAAAATTGTCTCAATCAGAAGTTTCAGGAACATCCCAGAAGTCAAAAAGACGGAAAGGACTGAAACTGTAATTTTACCAAATTAAGAGATAAGTTTGATTTTAATTACTTTTCAATTATGAACAGTCCAGCACTCCTTCCCCTATAAATAGGGGTCCAAATATGTAAAGAACGGGAAGGAGAAGGAAAGAAATCAAGATTAGAGCTCCGTTTTAAAAAAAAATAAAAACTGTAGTTTATTCCCTGGCCTATCCTTCTTCCCAGAAAACCAGAATTCTCTCTCTCTGCCCGTTTAACCCCCGTTCCCACTTCCGTTTCTTTCGCCGTTCCCCGCCGTTATCCCGTCCACCTTCGCTGTCGACACGTCGTCGCCCTCCGATCGTCGTCGTCTTCCTTTTTTTTTTTTTTCTTCTCCCTTGCCCGACACCGTCGCCGTTTCCCTTTCGGCTCGCTTTCTTTCCTCCTCTCCCTTCCTCTGCCCCGCCGCATCCCCCCCTTCGCCCATCGCGCCTTTCCCTCTGGCCCTCCTCCTCCTCCTCTCCTCCCTCTGCTCACCATCGTCGTCGCCCTCCTGGTACGCCGCCACCGTCGTCGCCTGCTCACCTGGCCGCCATCCACCTCGCCCCTGCCAGCTGCCGGCGCCAAGTCCGTCGTGTTCCTGTGACAGAATTACAATTTTGTTTTCCTAGGGTAAAATTCTATTTTAGTCCTTCATCTTTTCATTTTCTTTCTCTTTGGTCACTAACCTTTCTTTTATCCTTGCAGAAAACTAATTACTAACTCTTTTATATTTACTTGTTTATTCATTATTTATTGTTATTATTATTAACGACTAATTACTAACAACTAACTTTTATTATTATTATTGTTATTATTATTATTATTATTATAAGTCACTAACCTTTTAATTTTTGCACAAGTAACTTTACTAACAACTAACTTTTATTATTATTATTATTATTATTAACAACTAACATTACTAACAAGTAACTTTTATTATTATTATTATTATTATTATTATTATTATTATAGCTCATGGAAGGTTATACCTCCTATTTATTTATTTTTTAAGTGGATGGCCAAAAAGCCCCACTTTTTATTTATTTATTTATTATCTTTTAATATTCCTTTATTTAATTTATGTGTTTTCTCTTTATTTATTTGCATGTGTTATTTAATTTATGCATCTTTTATTTTTTAAATGGATGTCCAAACCAAAAAAAAGAAAACCTCTCCTTTACTTTATTTATTTATTGTCATTTAATTTTCCTTTATTTATTTTATGAAAAATTTTATTTTCATGGTTGAACTTATTTCACTTATTTTACCTTTAGCCATAAAAAAATAAATAAAATAAATAAGTAAATAATAAAAAATTAAAAGAAGATTTTTTTATGTGAATCATTAACCTTCTCTCACTTATTTTTAGTGCTAATCAAGAATCCATTTTTACAACAAAGCCCCCATCCATTATTATTTTGGAATACATATATTTTAAAAAAAAAATAAAATAAAAAATTAACCTTTTATTCCTTTTATTAAAAATAAAAACTAAAAAAAATCATAACCAGAAAATAAAATAAAAAAAAATCAATTTTTAAGTATATCTTTCCTTAAAAAAAAAGTCTTTCATCAAACAAAAAAGAAAAGAATAAGAAAGAAAAAAGTAAAAAGAAAAAGAAGAAAAAAAAAAGAAAAGAAAAGAACAAAATAAGAAAAGTAAAAATAAAAGAAGAAAAAAAGAACAAAATAAATTCTTTTAAAAAAATTAAAATTAGTTAACATTAAGGTTAATAAAAATCCAAAAGTTCACAAAAATTTATGACAAATTAAGAATTAAGTTTTTTTTAAAGTTAAAATCCATGTCCGGGTGATCCGATAGGATTCATGGCTTGAAGAAATATACAAACTTTTAATTGAATAAAAAATAAATACAAAGATGAAAATCCATATTCAAATAATTCGGTAGAATTTGTAATATGGATTAAAATAAAATTTCATCAAATTCTATGTCCGGGTGATCCGATAGGATTCATGGCTTGGAGAAGAAAAAAAAAATTTTAAATGAAATGAAATTAAGTATCAGCATGTAAATCCATATTCTGATAATTCGGTAGAATTCATGATATGGATTATTAATTAATTAAAATATTTAAAATAATTAACTAAAATTTCATCAAATTCCATGACCGGGTGATCCGATAGGATTCATGGCTTGGAGAAGGAAAAATAAATTTTTTAAATGAAATAAAATTAAATATCAGGATAAAAATCCATATTCTGATAATTCGGCAGAATTCATGATATGGATTGTTAACTAATTAAAATATTTAATTAAAATTTCATCAAATTCCGTGTCCGGGTGACTTGGCAGAGTCCATGGTTCGGAAATATCGAATTTGTAAAAAAAAATTATATAAATTAATTATCGAAGATTTTAAAGCCATATTAATTTAAAAATCCACATCCGACTAATTCAGTTAAAATTTCTGTTTTGAAAATTAACTGAATTTTATTTAAAAGCAAGCAAAACAAAATTAAAATCAACTAAGGTGCCAATTTTTGGGCGCTATAACAAAGTTGTTTTAGCGTAACCGTACTCCCGAACCCCCGAACTCTCGCAGACCATATTTTTAAGGTATCCAATCGACTTGAGCGAAAACCGATTGGTGGCGACTCCCGAAAACGACCCGCACGTTGCCACAATATCTATCAACTTTTTACTTAGGCCCAAAGATGACTATAAACCAGAATGTCCAAGAGTTCATATATATGCCATAGACATACTACATGGCCGAATATACTTAGATTCGAATTTAGCATGTCCTTTTATTTAAGTACCCAAAAGTGTCCATAAGCACTTAAAATCACAAATTTGGTTTTTAAGACAAACCAAAATACATAGCACATGCTTATACATGGCAAATCACACATAGAACACATTTCCACCTTAGAGACTTTGTTCCCACAGTCTAGACTCCAAGTCCTGCACATAAAGTCCACACTTATTAGCTTATTACACAAGCAACCCATAACACTTAGAATACTTAGAATATTGAGCAAATACCACACAAATGCATAATACCTTTACCATATAAAGAGTATAAAATACTCTTAACCTTAGTGCCTTTCAAGTACTCCTTTTCCTACATGAAGTAGAGAAGGGCGGGTGAGTAAAACTCAGTAAGGATTCTGTTTTGGCTCCCAGAGCCTAACATATGGCTTCCAAAGCCTAATATAGCCAAGAATAACATGGCAACAAATATTCCATACTCCTGCAAAGAAAACACTAAGACAAAGAAGATACAGGTACATGCATATAACAATAATAATAATAATCAGGGGTTAGCATGCACAACCAAACATAGAAGCATAGAACACACATACCACTTAACACCTTATCCCCTTGAAGGGCAGAGCAAGCATGATCCATATTTCTCATTTCTTAGGTTAAACATTTTATTAATCCATTTTAAAATCTGAGCTCTTTATGCTTGGGAATTGAGTTGGCCAACTGAATTCCTAGCCGTAATGCTTGCATGCAGCTAGCTAGCATGGAGTTGCCTAAGCAACAAAACATAGCTCTCTATAGCCTTCTTAGGATCACATGGCATCCAATATCCATCACCCAAGGGCCCGAATACTCAAAGAGTATAAGAATCCTTACCAAAACCGTTAACAACTTTTGTTGCCCGAAAGCTTTAGAAGTTTGGCTCTTTGTTTTTCCTTGCTTGTTGTAACTAGAACTTGTGTTCTAGCTTAAGATCCTCAACCAAAAGAGGTATGACTGAATCCTTTGGCTTGATTTCTTTAGAGCTCCCATTCGTCTTTTCTTGAATCCACCACTTGATTCCTTGCCGTGGAAGGCCTTAGAAGCTTATGTGTATCAAGAACACAAATTTCAAACATAAGAATGCCAATAACAAGACTTGGCCAAAACTCCTCCCGGTTGATGACTTCCAAAAATGTCTCCTTTCTTCAATCTGCTTCTTAATTCTTGTTTGAGGTGTTCTTAAGAGTTTGTAGACACCAAGAACACTTGGTAAAATCTCAAGGATGCTCAAGAATGAGTCTTGGCTGAATTTAGAAGGAAGAAGAAGTTTGGAAGAGTGTTTTAGAGTTTAAGGCAAAATTTGAGAGAGAAAATGAAGGAGTTTTAGTGAGAGATTGTAGAGAGAGATGAAGGAGAGTTAAATGAAGTAATTGGAGTGTTTTTGGGCAAATAATGGTCATCCATATGGAGGGGAAAGTGAGGGAAATCATGTGATTCACATAGGGTGAGTGGAAGAGAAAGTGGGAGATAAATTGGAAAACTTTGGTGAAAGTTGGGTGAACTTGTCAAAAGTAAGGGAAAAGTAGTTGGAGGAAGGAATCGTAAGTGATGAGTTGGATGGGAGGAGGATTAAAATAATGGGAAATGGAGGGAGGTGGCAGCCATGGCATCCAATGCCTTTAAAATTGGCTAATCCCCCCCTTAGTCCCTCAATTCCTCGTATTTGGGCAATTGAGCCCAACCACCCAAAGTCCCTTTTGTCCAATTGAGTCCCTCACCTTATATTTTCATCATTTTGCTTGGCCTAAGCCATGATTCAATTCTGAGAGTGTCTAACACTCATCATACTCCCCAATCACACTTAATTTATTGTATCCTGAGCTCAATGAGCTCAATTCCCAAATTGGGAAAAAAAAATTCTTCTCATAGCCCGAGGCTTGAATCATTTAGGATTTTGCGGGCATTACACAGTAGGATTTGCTGGACAATACTAATTAATAATAGCTATAAGACACTACTAATAAATAATAGTTGTAAGAAAAAATTATGTTACTTTGATGTCAGAGTTTGTGAACAATCTTTAAGTATTAGGGAAAATGACCAAAAGCCCCTGAGGTTTGATCAAACTTACAATTTTATCGCCCATTTTTAAGAAACCTACGTTGACCTCCCTCAAAAGCTTAAAATCCCTACACTTACCTCCTTTGCTTTTAATATCCATTAAAACATCTAGACTAACCAAATCCTTTCTCTCTGCCCTTCTCTCTTACTGAAATCATCCTTTCACCTCATCTTCATCCGATTTGGCTCAAAACTCTAGGTTCCAATACTAGCAGTGTAGATGATAAAATCGAAGGAGGGATGAAGATCGGTGGAATCAAGCGAACAAATCTGCACCCACATCAAATGGTGAAATCAAAGATCAAGAGAGGGAAACAATGTTGAGAAAAGGTTCAATTCAAGCGAGAGTGTCGGAGCAACCAAGTTTCCTCTAGGAATTCATTCTATGACACCATTCGGATCTTGCTGCCTAAGCAAAAAACTTTCTGGTCTTTTGGTGCTTCCCATGGCCACGATTCAACTTTGCCATTAGTGAAGAGCTCATCATGGAAAAGAACCATCAAGGTGAAATCATGGAACATAAAGGAAAATGAAAAGGGTCTGTGAAATGGTTTTCTTTTTCTTCAAGTTTAGTAATCTCCAGATTTGGTCTTTCCTCTTTAATTTGAGATTGATTTTTGCTTTTGGGTCAAAAATTAAAATCCTTTTTGTCTTTTTTTTTTTGGGCATCAATCAGGAGGAAGAAGAATAAAAGGAGTAGGAGGAAAAGTAGGAGACGACTTTTGCAGCCTAGATCTGTTGCTTCTAATTAATTTCTTTTTATTTTTATCTGATTGATTTTTTTTTCTGATGTTCATCATGTTCCTTGACTTGACTATTCTATTGATTTTATATTTCTAGTGTTATTCATCATGTTTTGGTTTTGTTCATCATGTTATGGGTGGTGTTCATCATGTTCATCATGATTCATTGTGTTGTTCATCTTGTCCATCATCTTCTTAGGGTATTTGTTGTTGTCAATTAATGCTAAGGAACATCATGTTCAAAGTTTTAGGGGCAAAGTAATCAAGTGGAGAAGGCTAGGAGGTTAAAACAAAATTTTCCTTTTTTCCTTAAACAACCATTAATGAAGCTAGCCCTAGAGATAAGTGTGTGTATGATAACTTTTGAGGGGAGTTAGGATAGGTATTTGAAATAGGGAGGACAGAAGCATAGGTTCACCTAAACCTAAAAGGAGTTTTCGTAATTTTTTGTAAGGATAATAGAAGTTCTAATACTTGTACTATTACCCACTCTGGGGTAGTCCAGTTATGGTGCTAAAACTGTGCATTTAAACTTCCAGGATTGGGGTGTCCTGCAGGTCATCAGAACTGATGCCCGGTATCATCTTCGTCAGGTGACATTATGACTTCGGGAGGGACATCCTATGAGGGAGGATGTCTGGAGCAAAGGTTCCCCAGAGGAATGTGCCTGAAATGCTCAGAAGAAAAGAGGTCAGGAGGTCCTCGGAGTGTTTTTCCGGGGAGGAGCCTCCGATGCCCAAGTCAGTGTTCTAAGAGGAGATAAAGGAAGAGCGCTAAGAGGCTTTGTGGTCATGCCTATTCGTGTTTTCTCAGGGAGAGGGCTTGGATCCTTTGCCAGGGCTTGTTTCCTATTATTTATAGTGGTGCCTAGCCCGTTCAGATCACGACACATGTTCGGTAAGATGCGATCTGTACCTCCGGGCGTAGGAGACAGGTAGCCGTTTGTAGGCTCCTCGGGTCTAGGACCGAGACAGGTCATGACAAGACTTGGACGGTGTCGGCACGTCAGACCGCTTTTCGAGGCGACGTGTAGCGCATGTGGGTGACATGTCAGAGGCTCCTTAAATGCCCATGCCGTACTCCCGCGGTTCTCCGACGAGGTCATCTTTCGGTACGGACGCCCTTCTTCGGGAATTATGCCTGTAGTTCAGGGGGTTCCCTGGCTTAGGGGTTTTGCCTTCGGGGAGATTCTCTCCTGCTTGAAATAGCTGGTTCTTTATCTCCGAAGGCAATCCGTTTGGTCTCCCGAGGGAGCCGGTGGCATCCTTGTAATTCCTGACGTTCTAGCTGAAGTCTCGAGTTCGGGGTATTTTGACTTCGCTCCTTTTGAGGTTCGTGATATCGCCTCTTTCGGGTAATGGCAGTTTTCCTAACCATACTACTGGCAGGATGTATGTACTGAGAGAGGCGATAGCCCTTCGGCTATCACATGCCCTGCTCCGGAAGGCCGAAGTGAAAACTTCTGTTTGTAGGCTTTCTGAGGGTGCCCTTCGGGGGTCTTGGGTGCAATACCTGTGCCGAAGATGCACCCTTTTGTCTGAAGACATAGGTTGTTTGACCATAGCCTGTCTTTTGGTGCCTTCAAGCTAGCCCACTTCTTTCTTTTTGCGGGTCTACACAACGTCGCGTCTCATAACCAAGCGTGTCAGTCTGGAGCGGCGTGCCCAGGGTTTAGGGGTATCAGAAGGCGTGTCCTTGTTTGGCGCGATGACTGACACGTGGCACACTATCATTGGAGGGGACTCCATCGGTTACGGCAGGCGCGCCTTTTTAGACGTAGGGAGCAGTTGTGGCGACTGTTCGCCTTCGTGGAGTACTTATGACACCGGTTCGCCAATCCGCCTTCAGCCTATATATAGCCTGTTCCGTCATAAGTTCCTTTTGTTCTGCTTTTGCTCTTCCCCCGCTCTCAACTGTTCTTGCGTTTTTTCACGACGATGCTTTTTCTCAGGTGTTTTCCGGGAACCTTTTATGACGGCGACCCCGAACCCAGATTTTGGCAAAGCGTTTGGTGGGTTTTGACTCTCAAAATCCTTTGATTTTTTGCGCTCTTTTGCTTTCTGAAAGCTTTCCTGAAGTTGATTTTTTGTCCCCTGAAGTCCTTTTTTCATTGAAAATGTCTTCGCTAATTCCTCTTATGTCTGTTTCCCCCATCCTAGAGAGCTGGCTTCCTCTTCTCAATCATACTTGCTGTACGTCTTCAGAAAAACTAGAAAGATGGACAAAAAAGTTTTTTCTTCCTTTTTACGCCATCACCAGACTTCCTGGCCCTCAGGTGGTCAGTTTTATGAACCGCCGAAATGATGTTACCATTTTTCGCGCCCAACTGAAGGCCGGACTTCGGTTTCCTCCCTCGAGGGTGATTTGCGACTTTTGCCAATTTCATGGCATTGCCGTAAATCAACTTCCCCCGAACTCGTACTGCTATTTTAACGCCTTCCTTTGCATGTGCGACGTTTTCAAAATAGAACCTCATTTCATTCTTTTTATGCAGTACTATAAGCTCTACGCGGTCCCGAAGGCTGGCTTTTACTTAATGCTGCCTCGGGGATCAGGGAGCAAAAAGTATATGTTCACCTTCGCCACTAAGGACAGCTGGCGAGGGTGGCCTGGTCGTACGTTCCGACCGTGTGGGCTTCGGGAAGGCTGGAGACGGATGTTGTAGACCCAAAGAGGCTGCTGACTCCTGAGTTGGCGGCCAGCTTCACGGACTTCGACAGACGGATCCGGGCAGTCTCTGACTGGGACCCCGAGGTCCCTTCACGCTCCCTCTACCCCTTCCCCATCATGTGGAAACTGATGATTGAGGAGGTCCTTCGGGAGCTAGGGGTAGTGAAGGAGCATGAGACGGACCTCGAGATGCCGGCTCCTGCCATCGCAGGGAAAGACTCATGGCTGGTAAAACACCTTCGGGAGGAGGTTACTTACAAGACTTTTTGTGAGCGTAAGTTATCTCAAAATTTTTTTGTTATAGACACATCTTAGACTCACACTGATGTTTTCCTTCTATTTCAGAGATGGGCGACGACTCCGCTGCTTACTACAAGGCGCTTTTCCTCGGTCAAGTCGAGAAGGGGGAGCAAACAAAGAAGGCCGTCTCCCGAAGGCGGAAATCGTTTGGGGCCGGGCCATCATCGGCAAAACGGGCGAAGAAAGACGCGCCTCTTCCTCACCCGGAAATTCTCGAGGAGGCGCGTGAAAAGCCTGATGTTGCTGTTGCCCCACTGACCGAGGTTATTGCTAACGCCCTTTCTCGGAGTCCCACTTCCTCAGCGGCTCTTCTGGAAACCTTGGGGGAAGTCCCTTCTGCCGAGGAGCGCCGGAAGTAAAAAGGGAAAGAAATTTCTGCCGAGGGGGTCCGGGACGCTGATGATGATGTCACCGAGGTGCCGCCAGGTTCGTTCTTTGGACAAGCTGTAGTATTTTAATTTTTTGAACTTTGAGAATTGCTTGCCTTAACAAGTTTCTTGTCTTACCGTGTAGAGGAGGTACCATCTTCGGGGTGGGTGGCCGAGCATGCCCGGAAACGGGCCCTTCGGGATTCCCATATCCCCAAGGGGAAGATCCCGAGGGAGCCTTTCTGGTCGTTTACGGAGGACATGAACTTGTACTCCGGTGACTGCCAGCAAATGGCCAACTAAATTTCAAAGGGGATCCTCACCGAGGCCTCTTTCAAGGCTATTTCGGAGTCTTGTCTGGACGAAGAGTCCCTTGCTACAAAAGTTTCCGAGCATGCTGCCCAGGTATACTTCACGCCTTGTTTTCCTTTTGATTTCTTCTAAGTGTTTGACTCATTTTTTGCCTTACTAACTTTGTTCTTACTTTGCAGCTGTTGGGGTACACCGGCCTCCTTAGGGTTCGGGCAGCGAAGCAAGCGGCGTTCCGAGCTTGGGCCTTAGACTGTATGGAGAAATCCAAGGTCATGTTCTCCTACTTGGTCGCGAAGAATTTGGAGACGACTCAAGCTGCAAAGAAGGAGGTTGCTGCCATTCGGGAGGAGTTGTTGAAGGAAAAAGAGGAACTTCTGAAGGACTCATTCGAAAAAATATCTGACCTTGGTTCCAAGGTGGCGTAGCTGACTTCGGCAAACGAGGCATACCAGAAGGAGAAGTCAGAGTCCGAGGCTCTCTTGGTGAAGGTGCTTGCTGAGAAGGCCGCGCTCCAGGCTGAGGTCAAGTCTTTGAAGAAGGAGCCAAAGAAGAAGAAGACGAAGGCACTAAAAAAGGAGATCGCTGACCTAGAGAAAGAGCTTGATGACTTAGCCGTTGCGAAGGAGAAGGCCGACCAAGCGACCAAGGTCGGTTTTCAGGATGGCTTTTGCCTCGCTCGTCATTAAGTTCTGCAGAGGTTTCCGGGTCTAGACCTCTCTTTTTTGGCGGCCTTGAACATCCCCGAGGGGCCTCGGTGGTCTTGGTCAAAAATTGAGCACCTCAACTTGCCCTTTCCTCTTCCGGCGCCGAAGGCGGTGGACAAGGACGCAGGAGCTAGTGGCTCCCGAGAGACCGAGGTCCCTTAGTCTCTTCTAGAGCCCTTTGCCTTCTTTTTCTCCTTTTTTGTACTTCTTCTTTTGGCGAGTTTCCTTCTTTGTAGTCAGATCCATCTTTGTTAATAAAGACTCTTTTTTTCATGAATTTTTGGCTAAGTCTGTTGCGCAAAATCTTTTATTTCTCACTGTCTCGAATACGTTCGCTCAAGAGACTCCGGAAGATCATAGCTAGACTTATCACACCAATTAGCCTTGGAATCAGCCTTGGGAAATTCTCTTAAGTGAATCTCCAATCTTCAGAGAAGGTTGATAACCTTTGTAAATAAGCTTTCTTTCGGCGACGACTATTCTTGGTCAAAAGAAGCTTCTGTACTTAAAAAAATTTTCCTAAGAAACTTTTGTACTTAGAAATTTTTCTAACTTGTACAATTTTCCCACCAAAATCCTAAGCATAGAATTTTTTTAAGGCATTCGAATGCCATGTATTTTTTAATTCTACGCCTTCGGTATTGCCGAGCTTGTAAACTCCTTTTCGCACTTCGGCAAGTACCAGATAGGGACCTTCCCACTTGGCCCGAAGTACTCCGTGGGAAGGCCTTCGGGGCCCAAATTCAGCCTTTCAAAGAACGAGGTCTCCTTTCTTTATTCCCTTCGGCCTGGCGCGCAAGTTTATAGCCGCGGCCACTTTTTGCTGAAAGGCTTTTCTTCTCAGCTCGGCTGTTTCTTTGTGTTTGCCGACGAGGTCCAGCTTGGCTCTCAGGCCGAGGTCATTTCCCCTTTCATCAAACACTTGTACTCGCACCGATGTTTGTACTACCTCAATTGGGATGATAGCCTCTATACCGAAAACAAGTGAAAAAGGTATTTCCCCTGTGGCTCTTCGGGGTGTTGTTCGGTAGCTCCATAACACACTTGGGAGCTCTCCTGGCCATTTCCCTTTTGCTTCCCCCAACCTCTTTTTCAGACCATCTTTTATGGTCCTATTAGATACTTCTACTTGCCCATTGCTTTGGGGGTGAGCTACTGGGGCGAAGTGCATTTTTATTCCGAGGCTGTTGATAAATTCTTGGAACCTTTTGTCTGTAAACTGGGATCCATTATTGGCTACTAACACCCTCGGTATGCCGAATCTGCACACAATGTTCTTCCATACGAACTTCTGCACATCTTTTGCCGAGATAGTCGCCAAGGGTTGTGCCTCAACCCATTTGGAGAAATAATCTACTGCGACCACGCAGAACTTCATGCCTCCAAGCGCTGTCGGGAGTGGCCCAATGAGGTCTATGCCCTAAACTGTGAAGGGCCAGGGATAGTCAGCCGAAGTTACCAATTCCGAGGGTGCCCTTTGGATACTCGTGTGTCTTTGGCAATTCCCACATTTCTGGACGAACCGCCTAGCGTCTTTTCTTAGGGTAGGCCAAAAGTATCCTTAGCGAAGTATAACTGCTGCCAGGGCGTCGGTTCCAATGTGTGAACCACAAGCACCTTCGTGAACTTCTTCGAGGATCATTTCAGTATCTTCTTCACCAACACACCTTTGTAGTGGATTTGTATACCCCTGCCGATATAATTATTCTCCGATTAGGAAAAAATTACCGGAACGCCTTCGCACTTTTGTCGCTTCGCTGGGGTCTTCGAGGAGCTCACTGGTTGCGAGATACCTTTTTATCGGATCTTTCCAGCATTTTCCCGAGGTTACTATGCTCAGCACTGTGATGCTCGGCTGGTTTAGCACCTCAGTGCATGTTTTCGACTTCACCAAGCAATCTGCCTTGGCATTATCTCGACGAGGCACATTTTTGATTCGTACGGTGTCGAACTCCCGGATAAGCTTTGCTACCAGTTCATGGTATTTTTCCAAGGTCGGGTCCTTCGCCCCATAGTCCCCTGCTATTTGTCAAACTACCAACTGGGAATCACTATGCGCTTTCAAGTTTCTTACAGCAATTTTTCTGGCCAAGCGTAACCCTGCTATGAGGGCTTCGTATTCAGCCATATTGTTGGTGACGTTAAAGCCGAACTTGATGGCCTTCATTACTTCTAGACCTTCGGGGCCTCTGATAATTACCCCAGCTCCCTACTGTTCAGACCCTGAGGCTCCGTCTATGTACAAAGTCCATTCTGGCTCACCTTCACCAGGATTCGAATGGCTGTCCTCGGTGATGGGTATTTCGGCAATGAAGTCTGCCAGAGCTTGCGCTTTTATGGCTTTCCGAGGTTCGTAGGTAATATCGTACTCGCCCAGCTCTATACACCATTTGGAAAGCCTTCCCAAATGATCAACTTTCCTCATGACGTCCCGTAGAGGTAGACTACTTCGGACGATGATTGGGTGAGCCTAAAAATATGGCCGTAGTCTTCTGCCCGCTAGTACCAGGGCATATATAGCTTTTTGTAGCAAGGGATATCTGACTTCGGTGCCGTGCAGGGACTTGCTTACATAATAAACCGGCCATTGCTTCAACCCCTCATCTTTCACAAGGACCGAGCTTACTGCTTTTTCTGTGACTGCGAGGTACAACACGAGGGACTCTTGATGCCCGGCGGCATCTTTGTCTGAAGACATTGTGACTCCGTGAGGGACTTCCTAAGGGGGAGAACGTCTGGAGCTCAAATTTCCCAGGGGAGTGTGCCTGAAAATACTCAGAAAAGAGGGTTAGGAGGTCCCCGGGGTGTTTTCCCGTGGAGGAGCCTCCGACGCCCTAGTCAATGTCCTGAGAGGTGAAAGAGGGGGAGCACTAGGAAGTTCAGTGGCCTTGCCTGTTTGTGTTTTCTCAAGGAGGAGGAGTCGAACCGTTTGCCAGGGTCTGTTCCCTGGCATTTATAGGAGTGCCCAGCCCGTTCAGATGATGACACGTGTTCGGTCGGATGTTCTCTGAGTTTCTGGGCATAGGGGACAAGTAGCCAGTGGCAGGCTCCTTGAGCCTTGAACCGAGACAGGTCGTGACAAGACCTGGACGGCGTCGGTGTGTCAGACCAACATTTGGGGCGGCATGTAATGTCTGTGGGCGACATGTCAGAGGCTCCTTAAATGCTCATGCCGTACTCCCGAAGTCTTCCGGGCGAGGTCGTCCTTTGGTATGGATGCCCTTCTTCGAGGGTTATGCTCGTAGTTCGGGGAGTCCTTTAGTTCGGTGGTTCTGCCTTCGGAGGATTCTCTCCTACTTATAAGGGCTAGGCCTCTATCCAAAAGATGATCCGTTTGGTCCCCCGAAGGAGCCGGCAATACCTTTGGATTTCCTGGAGTATTAGCCGAAGTCCTGACTTCGTGGTGCTCGACTTCGCTCCTGCCGAGGTCAATGACAGTGCTTCTTTTCGGGCTACGCTAGGCTTCCCGAACACAACTTCGGCGGGAAGTACGTACTGGGAGAGGTGAAAGTCCTTCGGCTATCACAGGCCTCCCTCCAAAAGGCCGAAGTGGAAACTTCGGTTTGTCAGCTTTCAGAGGGCGCCTCTTTGGGCCTTGGGTGTAGTACCTGTGCCGAAGAAGGACCTTTCGTCCGTAGACGTAGGCTGTTCGACCATAGCCTGTCCTTTGGTGTCTTCGAGGTAACCTACTTTTTTCCTTTTTGCAGGTCTGTGTGACGTCTTGTCTCGTAACCAGGCGTGTCAGTCTAGAGCGGTGCGCCCAGGATTTAGGGGTGTCAAAAAGCGTGTCCCTCTTTTCGCGAGATTGCTGACACATGGCACGTTTTTCATTGGCGAGGGCTGCATCAGATACAACAGGCGTGTCTTTTCACACGCAGTAATCAGTTACGGCGACTGTTTGCCTTCGTGGGGTACTTATGACGCCAGTTCGCCTACCCCCCTTGGCCTATATATACTCTTGTTCCTTCATAACCTCCTTTTGCTTCTGCTTTTGCCTTTCAACTGTTTTTGCATTTTCTCCTGCTTTTCATGGCGGTGCTGTTGACAGAGTTTTTTCCGGCCACCTTTCAAGACGGCGTCTTCAAACCCAGATTTTGGCAAAGCATTTGGTGGGTTTTAACTTCCCGAGACTTCTGTTTTTCAAACTTTTTTCCCGAAGTCATTTTTTCCTTTTTCCGAACTCGTTTTTCAGCCGACATGCCTATTCTTGAGAGTTGGCAACCTCTTTTGTCTCACCCTTGCTGCACTACTCCTAAAAAATTAGAAAGATGGAAGACTAAATTTTTTCTTCCCTTGTATGCCATTACAAGGTTGCCACGTTCTGACCAATTTAGCTTTTCAAACCGTAGTAACGAGGTTACCGTTTTTCGAGCCAACTGAAGGACGGACTTCGGTACCCTCCTCCGAAGATGATTTGCGACTTTTGCCACTTCCTCAGATCAACTTCCGCTGAACTTGTACTGCTATTTTAACGCCTTCCTGTGTATGTGTGGCGTCTTCAAAATAGAACCCCACTTCATTATCTTTATGTAGTTCTATAAGCTCTTCGTGGTCCCGAAGGGTGGCTTTTACTTTATGCTACCACGGGGATCAGGGAGCAAAAAGTATATGTTCACTTTTGCCACTAAGGACAGCTGGCGAGGGTGAGTTTTTCTTTCTAAAGATGGAGGAGGCATGGTCGTAAGTTCCGACCAAGTGGGCTCGGGGAAGGCTGGAGATGGACGTCGTAGATCTGAGGATACTGCTGACTCCCGAGTTGGCTCCCGTATTCGCGGACTTCGACAGACGTATCCGAGCCGTCTCCGACTGGGATTCCGAGGTCCCTTTCCGCGCTCTCTACCCCTTCCCCATCAATTGGAAGCTGATGACCGAGGACGTTCTTCGGGAGCTAGGGGTAGTGAAGGAGCACAAGACGGACCTTGGGATGCCGGCTCCTGCTGTCGCTGGGAAGGACTCCTGGCTGGTGCAACTCCTTCGGGAGGAAGTTACTTACGAAACTTTTTATGAGCGTAAGTTATCTTCGAGTCCCTTTGTTATAATTTCATCATGGACTCACACTGATGTCTTCTTTCTTTTTCAGAGATGGGCGATGACACTGTTGCCTTCTACAAATCCCTTTTCCTTGGTCAATACGAGAAAGGTGAGCAGACGAAGAAGGCCGTCTCCCGAAGGCGGAAAGTGACTGGAGCTGGGCCTTCTTCTAAACGGGCGAAGAAGACTGTTCCACCTCCTCAGTCGGAAGTTCTTGAGGAGGTAAGCGGAGAGCCCGAAGCTGCCGCCGCTCCACCGCCCGAGGTTGCTGTCGACGTCCCTCCTCAGAGTCCTAGTTCGTCGCAGGCTCTTCTGGATGCCTTGGTAGAGGCCCCTTCTGCCGAGGAGCAGCGCAAGAGCAAAGGCAAGGGGATTTCTACCTAGGAGGTTTTGGATTCTAACGAAGACGTGGCCGAAGTGCCACCAGGTTCGTTTTCTAGCGAACTATGATGCCTTCACTTTTTTTCAATTTTGAGATTTACTTGCATTGACCAGCTTTTTGGTTTGCCGTGCAGGGGAGTTACTTACTTCGGGTTGGGCAACCGAGCATGCTCGGAAGCGAGCCCTTCAGGATGCCCGTATCCCGAAGGGGAAGATCCCGAAGGAGCCTTTCTGGTCATTTACGGAGGACATGAATTTGTACTCCGGAGACTGCTAGCAAATGGCCAAAGAGATCTCAAAAGGGATCCTTACCGAGGCCTCCTTCAGGGCCATTGCGGAGGCTCACCCGAGCGACGATTCCCTCGCCGTGAAAGTTTTCGAGCACGCTGCCCAGGTATGCTTCGCGCCTTTCTTTTTCCTTTTGATTTCTTCTAAGTTTTTGGCTCTCTTTTTTGCCTTACTGACTTTGCCTTTATTTCTTTTCAGCTGCTTGGGTATGTTGGTTTCCTCAGAGTTCGGGTGGCGAGGTAGGCGGCGTTCTGAGTCTCGGCCTTAGAAGTCATAGAAAAAACTAAGGCCACGTGCTCGGAATTGGCTGCCAAGAACACACAGCTGGCTCAAGCTTCAGAGAAGGAAGTTGCTGCCGTTCGGGAGGAGTTCCTAAAAGAAAAAAGGGGAACTTTTGAGGGACTTCTCCCAGAAAATTTCTGACCTTGGCTCCCAAGTGGCAGAGCTGATCTCGGCGAACGAGGCGCATCAAAAGGAGAAGTTAGAGGCTGAGGTTCTCCTGGCGAAGGCGCTTGCTGAGAAGGCTGCGCTCCAAGCCGAGGTTGATTCTTTGAAGAAGGAGCTGAAGAACAACAAGATGAAGGCACTGAAGAAAGAGGTCGCAGATCTGAAGAAGGACCTTGAGGACCTTGGGGTCGAGAAGGATAAATCCGACCAGATGACCAAGGTTGGTTTCTAGGACGGGTTTTGCCTCTCTCGGCACCAAGTTCTTCAGAGGTGCCCAGATCTGGACCTTTCTTTCTTGGAGGCCTTAAACATTCCCGATGGGCCTCGGTGGTCTTGGTCCAAGATTGAGCACCTGAACTTGCCTTCTTCTTTCCGAGCGCCAAAGGTGGTGGAAAAGGACGCAGGAGCTGGTGGCTCCCAGGATGCCGAGATTCCTTAGTTTGTTCTAGGGTCCTTTGCCTTCTTTTCCTTCTTTTTTGTACTTCTTCCTTTGGCACTCCTTCTTCTCTATAAGCAAATTCATTTCAAGAAAGACTTTTCTTTTTAGAAAATTTGGCTAAGTCTTTTTGCGAGATTTTTCATTTCCCATTGTCCCGAACACATTCGCTCAAGAGACTTCGGAAAATCATATTTGCGCTTGTTTCGGCGATCACCTTCGCGGAATTCTGACTTGTACAATTTATGCTTAGGAACTTTTTTGAGAAACTTTTGTACTTAGAATATTTTTTCTAATTTGTACAATACCATTTTCCCATTGAAATCCTAAGCATAGAACTTTTTCAAGGCGTCTGAATGCCAAGTGTTTTTCAATTCTATGCCTTCAGGATCGCCGAGCTTGTACACCCCTTTTCGCACATAGGCAAGTACCAGGTAAGGTCCTTCCCAATTTGCACGAAGTACCCCGTGGGATGGCCTTCGGGGTGCGAATTCAGCCTTTCGGAGAACGAGGTCTCCTTTCTTGATTCCCTTTGGCCTGGCCCGTAAGTTTGTGGCCCCGACCACTCTTTGCTGAAAAGCTTTTCTTCTTAGCTCAGCTATTTCTTTGTGTTTGCCAACGAGGTCGAGCTTGGTCCTCATGCCGAGGTCATTTCCCATTTCATCAAACACTTGCACTCGTACTGATGGTCGTACTACCTCGATTGGGATGATAGCCTCTGTACCGAAAACCAGTGAAAAAGGTGTCTCCCCTGTGGCTCTTCGGGGTGTTGTTCGGTAACCCCAAAACACGCTTTGGAGCTCTCCTGGCCATTTCCCTTTTGCTTTCCCCAGTCTCTTTTTCAGACCATCTTTCATGGTCCTATTAGATACTTCTACCTGCCCATTGCTTTAGGGGTGAGCTACTGGGGCGAAGTGCATTTTTGTTCCGAGGTCACTGAAAAATTCCTGGAATCCCTTGTCTATAAACTGGGACCCATTATTAGCTACTAGTACCCTTGGTATGCCGAATCTGCATACAATGTTCTTCCATATGAACTTCTGCACCTCTTTTGCCGAGATAGTCGCCA
Organism: Aquilaria yunnanensis; assembly: GCA_039654915.1. Lineage (NCBI taxonomy): Eukaryota > Viridiplantae > Streptophyta > Magnoliopsida > Malvales > Thymelaeaceae > Aquilaria > Aquilaria yunnanensis. Next base: position 60,997,408 of record CM077593.1, read on the forward strand.
GGGGTTCTACCTCGACCCATTTGGAGAAATAGTCTACTGCTACGAAGCAGAACTTTACGCCTCCAGGCGCTGTTGGGAGCGGCCCAATGAGGTTTATGCCCCAGACTGCGAAGGGCCAGGGATAGTCAGCCGAAGTTACCAATTCTGAGGGTATCCTCTGGATATTCGCGTGCCTTTGGCAATTACCGCATTTCTGGACGAATTGCCTAGCATCCTTTCTCCGGGTAGGCCAAAAGTATCCTTGGCGAAGTATTACTGCTGCCAGGGCGTCAGTTCCGATGTGCGAACCACAAGCGCCTTCGTGTACTTCTTCGAGGATCATTTCAGTATCCTCTTCGCCAACACACCTCTGTAGTGGATTTGCATATCCCTGCCGATATAATTCTTCGCCAATTAGGAAGAATCGACAGGAGCATCTTCGCACTTTTGCAGTTTCGCTGGGGTCTTCGGGGAGCGTATTGTCTGCGAGATATCTTTTTATCGGGTCTTTCCAGCCTTTTCCCGAAGTTGCTATGCTCAGCACTGTGATGCTCGGGTGGTTTAGCACCTCGGAGCATGTTTTTGATTTTGACAAGCAATCTGCCTCGGCATTATCCCGTCGAGGTACGTTTTCGATTCGTACGGTGTCGAACTCCCGGATGAGTTTTGCTACCAATTCGTGGTATTTTGCCAAGGTTGGGTCCTTTGCCCTGTAGTCTCCTACCGTTTGCTGAACTACCAGCTGGGAATCACTGTGGGCTTTCAAGTTTCTTATGCCAATTTCTCTGGCTAGGCGCAATCCTGCTATGAGGGCTTCATACTCAGCCATATTGTTGGTGACGTTAAAGCCGAACTTGATAGCCTTCATTACTTCTAGGCCGTCTGGACCTCTAATAATTACCCCAACTCCCTGGTGTTTGGACCCTGAGGCTCCGTCAACATACAAAGTCTATTCGGGCTCACCTTCGCCAGGATCCGGATGGCTATCCTCGGTGGTGGGTACTTCGGCGATGAAGTCTGCCAGTGCTTGAGCTTTTATGGCTTTCCGAGGTTCATAAGTGATGTCGTGTTCGCCAAGCTCTATACACCACTTAGAAAGCCTTCCCGAATGATCAACTTTCCTGATGACATCGCGTAGTGGTAGACTACTTCGGACGATGATAGGGTGAGCCTGAAAGTATGGTCGTAACCTTCTTCCTGCTAGTACCAGAGCAAATATAGCTTTCTGCAGCAAGGGATACCTGACTTCGGCACCGTGTAGGGACTTGCTTACATAATAGACCGGCCATTGCTTCGGCCCCTCTTCTTTCATAAGGACCGAGCTCACAGCTTTTTCTGTGACGGCGAGGTATAACACGAGGGGCTCTCCCTCGCGAGGTTGTCGCAGAGTGGGCAGATTGGCTAAGTAGATTTTGAGTTCTTCCCAGGCCTTTTGGCAGTCTTCATTCCAAGGATGATCATCATTTCCAAGGTTGTTCTCCTTTTTTGTTGCCTTAGTGAGGACTTTGAAGAACGCTCGACACCAGTCTTCATATCTGGAAATAAACCTACTAAGAGAGGTTATCCTTCCAGTGAGTCTTTGCACATCTTTTATTGTGGTGGGAGTTCGGAATTCGAGCAGAGCCTTAATTTTTTCTGGGTTAGCATCAATGCCTCTTTCTGATACCATGTACCCAAGAAACTTTCCCGAGGTCACTCCGAAGATACACTTTTCAGGATTAAGGTGGATCCCGAAGGTTCTGAGCTGGTGGAAAGTTTCCTTTAGATTCGGGACGTGGTCACTAGGCAGCTTGCTCTTAACTATCATGTCGTCGACATAGACTTCCATATTTCTCCCTATTTGATCACTAAAGACGTTGCTCATCAACCTCTGGTAGGTGGCTCTTGCATTTTTAAGGCCGAAGGGCATCCTGACGTAACAGTACGTTCCCCCCTCGGTGATGAAGGAGGTTTTCTCCTCATCTTCGGGGTCCATCCTTATTTGATGATACCCACTAAAGGCGTCTAGGAAACTTAGGATCCCGTATTCAGCAGTTGAGTCTACCAATTGGTCTATCGGTGGGAGAGGGTATGAGTCTTTAGGGCAAGCATCGTTCAAGTTCCTGAAGTCGATGCACATTCGGAGCTTACTACTTCCTTCTTTTGTGGCAATTACGACGTTGCTTAACCATTCGGGGTGTTTGACCTCCCTGACGACACCAGCGTCTAACAAGCGCTGGACTTCGGTTTTGACAAAGTTACTTTTATGGACCGAGATGCCCCGTTTCTTTTGCCGGACAGGTTTTGCCTCCGGACCTACTTTAAGGCTATGCTGTATTACGCTAGGGTTTACCCTCGGCATATCTTTCGGCGAGTAGGCAAATAGATCTTTATTTGTCAGCAGAAAAGATACAATTTTTTTCTTGTCATCTTCGGCCATGTTTTTCCCTATTCGGGTATTTTGGCCTGGGACAAGTTCCACTTCTTCTATTTCCGCCTGCGCGGGATCTTCTACCTCCCCCTTCTTTGGTTCCTTTGCCTCCATCATTTGTGCGAAGTTGTTTGCTGGAGCTTTTCGTGCCTTGACGAACACCTTCCTTACTTCGCTCTGATCGATGAAGATTTCCGCATCTCCATCCTAGGTGGTGAAAGTGATAGTTAAGTATTTCACATCAGGGCGAATGTGCAGATTTCCTTGTGTCTGTCTTCCAAGGATGGCATTGTATGATGAAGGGACATCCATGACGATGAACATTGTCATTGCGGAGGCAAATAACTCAACAGTCCCGTCCACCGAAGTCCCTTTCATCATTAGGGGAAGATCGATCCATCCGAGGACGGGTAGCTCGGATGGTCCCACCCCGAAGGTAGGCGAGGTGACAGGCTTGAGGTCGCTGCTGGATATGCCCAAGCTCGGCAGCAAATGCGAAAACAGGACGTCGGCATTTGATCCATCGTCAAGTAACACTCTCTTTACGTCCCAATTTCCTATCCTCGCCATGACCAACAGTGGGTCGTCATGGGGAAATATGACGGCGGAACCATCCTTTCGAGCCAGCTTCTTCGTTGGGCTCTAATATTCCATGACTGCTATTTCTCTGGCCTTCCTTTTTCTTTTCGAGGATGGAAGTCCCGTCATGATTGTTTGTATTATCCCTGCCGGAGGTGGAGGACGCCTCTTTGGACTTCGGTTCCTCCTTCTGTCGGAGTCGTAATCCTCATCATCTGCCTTTCCTTCCTCCTCTTTTCTCCCTTTCGGGGAAGGCATTCGCAGATAACGCCGAAGTTGACCCAGTTTGATCAGTGACTCTATGTACTTCTTCAGTTGGAAGCAGTCTTCGGTGTCGTTGCCGTGGTCGTGGTGGAACTGGCATAACTTCTTTATGTTCTTCTTGTTATCAGCGGTCATGGCCCTTGGCCGCTGAATTTGGGTCCCCTGTCTTTCCATTGTCATGAGGATGTTGGTCCTTGTGCTGTTCAGGGGTGTGAAGATTGGGAGTTTCCTTCCCCGCATTCTCCGAGGTCGTCCTGCCTATTCAGCTAGATATCGGCTTTGCTGGGTGGATCCTTCGACCCGGTTGTGATCGGACTTCGGTCCACCCATTCTCAGCTCTTCGGCCGTCATGTGCTGTTCGGGCCTTCGGTAGAACTCACCAAGTCTGTCTGGAGGGTCTTTGGAGAATTCGTAAAATAGCTGTGAATCCCTTCGAAGGCCCCGTGCCATTGCGATGATGCGTATTTCGGGCCGAAAGTCTGGGACACTCAAAGCTTCTCTGTTAAACCTTTCGACATAGTCGCGGATGGTTTCTCCACTTCTTTGCGCTATGTTGAACATCTGGATGGGCATCTTCGCCGTCGGCCGACTTCCAATGAATTGTTGTGTGAAGGCCGTAGATAACTCCTGAAACTCTGTGATGGTTCCTGGAGCTAATGAATTGTACCAGGCTGTTGCTGGTCCTGTGAGGGTGACCTCAAAACATTTGCACAAGGTGGAGTCATCGGCACCGTGCATCATCATGCTACGTCTATACTTGGTCAGATGAGCTTGTGGATCAGTTCGGCCATTGTACATTTCCAGCCGAGGTACTCGGAAGTCACCTGGCATGGCTGCTTCAACTACAGCTCGGGTGAATGGGGACTCATCCCCACAAAAGGTCCCAGATAGCCTGGCCCAGACGGGCTTACGGGCTACCTGTTTTTCCACCCTGTCCAACCTCGCCAATATCTTCTCCAAAAGGAGCGTGGCGCTAGGCTCTTTCTCCTAGTGCTAGTAGGCTTCGCTGCAAGGAGACTGCCTATGCCTCTTCGGGGAGTGACTTCGACGCCGAGGGGATGGAGACTTCACCTCGGGTGATGAGTTCCTTTGGTATGGGACTTTAGGTCGCTTAGACCCTGCTTGTCCCGCAAGTCGTGTCCCGAGGGGCATGATTTTTGTCGAAGACTCTTCACGGGGGCCCCCACTTCCCGAACTGGGGTAGGTTGGCTTGGGGCTTTTCTCCCGAGGGCGTATTGGTGAGGGAGGACTTTGGGCCTGAGTTGGTTGCGGCCACCTTCGGTCTATCTGTTGCATCATTTCAGGCACAACAGACCGTTGAAAGTCGCGCAGAAAACTCATGGTGATGACAAGAGGGCGCTCCTCTTTCGGCAAAGAAGTCCCTGGGATGGTTTGCTCAATAGCCGGTTGAACTTCAGCCGCGGACGGGGACCTCAGGAGTCCCTTGTCCTTGGAACGCCGAGTCTCAATGACGGTGACCTGAGGGTGGGTTCCCACAGACGGCGCCAAATGATGCCCGGCGGCATCTTTGTCGGAAGACATTGTGACTCCGTGAGGGACTTCCTGAGGGGGAGAATGTCTGGAGCTCAAATTTCCCAGGGGAGTGTGCCTGAAAATACTCAGAAAAGAGGGTTATGAGGTCCCCGGGGTGTTTTCCCGGGGAGGAGCCTCCGACGCCCTAGTCAATGTCCTGAGAGGTGAAAGAGGGGGAGCATTAGGAAGTTCAGTGGCCTTGCCTGTTTGTGTTTTCTCAAGGAGGAGGAGTCGAACCGTTTGCCAGGGTCTGTTCCCTGGCATTTATAGGAGTGCCCAGCCCATTCAGATGATGACACGTGTTCGGTCAGATCTTCTCTGAGTTTCTGGGCGTAGGGGACAAGTAGCCGGTGGCAGGCTCCTTGAGCCTTGAACCGAGACAGGTCGTGACAAGACCTGGACGGCATCGGCGTGTCAGACCGCCGTTTGGGGCGGCATGTAATGTCTGTGGGCGACATGTCAGAGGCTCTTTAAATGCTCATGCCGTACTCCCGAAGTCCTCCGGGCGAGGTCATCCTTTGGTATGGATGCCCTTCTTCGGGAGTTATGCTCGTAGTTCGGGGATTCTTTTAGTTCGGTGGTTCTGCCTTCGGAGGATTCTCTCCTGCTTATAAGGGTTAGGCCTCTGTCCCGAAGATGATTTGTTTGGTCCCCCGAAGGAGCCGGCAATACCTTTGGATTTCCTGGTGTATTAGCCGAAGTCCTGACTTCATGGTGCTCGACTTTGCTCCTGCCGAGGTCAGTGACAGTGCTTCTTTTCAGGATACGCCAGGCTTCCCGAACACAACTTCAGCGAGAAGTACGTACTGGGAGAGGCGAAAGCCCTTCGGCTATCAACTCTCCCCGCGAGGTTGCCGAAGAGTAGGCAAACGGGCCACATAGGCTTTGAGTTCTTCCCAAGCCTTTTGGCAATCCTTATTCCAAGGATGATCATCACATCCAAGGTCGCCCTCCTTTTTTGTTGCCTTAGTGAGGACTTTGAAGAATGCTCGACACCGGTCTCCATACTTGGAAATGAACCTACTAAGAGAGGTTATCCTTCCGGTGAGTCTCTGCACGTCTTTCACTGTGACGGGAGTTCGGAATTCAAGCAGAGCCTTAACTTTCTCTGGGTTAGCATCAATGCCTCTTTCTGATACCATGTACCTAAGAAACTTTCCCGAGGTTACGCCGAAGATGCATTTTTAGGGATTGAGGTGAATTCCGAAGGTCCTAAGCTGGTGGAAAGTCTCCTTCAGATTTGCAACATGGTCGCAAGGCAGCTTGCTCTTGACTATCATGTCGTCAACGTAAACTTCCATGTTCCTCCCTATTTGGTCCCTAAAGAGTTTGCTCATCAACCTCTGGTAGGTAGTTCTCGCATTTTTGAGCCCGAAGGGCATCCTGATCTAACAATACGTTCCACCCTTGGTGATGAAGGCGGTTTTCTCCTCATCTTCGGGGTCCATCCTTTTTTGATGGTACCCACTGAAGGCGTCCAGGAAACTCAGGAGCTCGTATTTGGCAGTTGAGTCTATCAACTGGTCTATTGGTGGGAGAGGATATGAATCTTTTGGGCAAGCATCATTCAAGTTTCTGAAGTCGATGCACATTCGGAGCTTACTGCTCACTTCTTTTGTGGCGATAACCACGTTGCTCAACCATTCAGGGTACTTGACCTGCCTGATTACATCTGCGTCTAATAAGCGCTAGACTTTGGTTTTGACGAAGTTATTTTTATGGACTGAGATGCCCCGCTTCTTTTGCCTGACAGGTTTTGCTTCCGAACTTACTTTAAGGCTATGCTGTATTATGCGAGGAACTACCCCCGGCATATCTTTCGGTGAGTAGGCAAACATGTCTTTATTCATCAGTAGAAATGATACAAGTCTTTTCTTGTCACTTTATCCAAGTTTTTCCCTATTCGGGTATTTCGGCCCGGAACAAGTTCTACTTCTTCTATTTCTACCTTCACGGGATCTTCTGCCTCTCCTTCTTTTGGCCTTCCATCTGACAAAACCTCTGCATCCACATTTTGTGCGAGGTTGGTTACTAGGACCTTTTGCACTTTGACGAACACTTTCCTTACTTCGCCTTGATCGATAAAGATTTTCGCGTCTCCATCCTTGGTGGTGAAAGTGACCTTTAAGTACTTTACATCCGAGCGAATGTGCAGATTTCCTCGTGTTTGCCTTCCAAGGATGGCGTTATATGACGAAGGAACATCCATGACAATGAACCTGGTCATTGTGGAGGCAAATAACTTGTCTGTCCCATTTACGGAACCTCCTATCATCATCAGGGGCAGGTCGATCCATCCGAGGACAAGCAGTTCGGACGGCCCTACCTCGAAAGTTGGCGAAGCGACGGGCTTGAGGTCGGTGTTGGATATTCCCAAGCTCGGCAACCGATGCGAGAACAGGACGTCGGCGTTTGATCCATCATCAAGTAATACCTTTTTGACGTCCCAATTTCCTATTCTTCCCATGACCAACAGTGGATCGTCATGGGGAAAGATGATGGTGGAACCATCCTTTCGGGTCAGTTTCTTCGACGGATTTTGATATTCCATCATTGATATTTCTCTGGCTTTTCTCTTTCTTTCCGAGGATGGTTGTCCCGTCGTGATTGTTTGTATCACTCCAGCCGGGGGCGGGAGACGCCTCTTTGGACTTCGGTTCCTTCGTCTGTCAGAGTCGTACTCCTCATCATCAGCCTTTCCTTCCTCCTCCTTTCTTCCCTTCGGGGAAGGCATTCGCAGATAACGCCGGAGTTGGCCTTGTTTTATTAGTGACTCAATATACTTTTTCAGTTGGAAGCAATCTTCAGTGTCGTGCCCGTGGTCGCGATGAAACTGGCAGAATGTTTTCATATTCTTCTTGTTGTCAGTGGCCATAGCCCTTGGCCGCTGAATCTGGGTTCCCTGCCTCTCCATTGTCATGAGGATATTGGTTCTTGTAGTGTTTAGGGGTGTGAAGTTCGGAAGAGGTTTCCTTCCCCTAAACCTTCGAGGTCGCCCTGCCTGTTCGGCCGGGTACTTTGTTTGCTGGCCGGGCCCTTCGGGATGGGTGTGATCATTCTTTGGTCCACCCATTCTCAGCTCTTCAGCTGTCATGTGCTGCTCGGCCCTTCGGTAGAATTTGCCAAGCATGTCCGAGGGGTCCTTGGAAAACTTGTAGAACAGCTGTGAGCCCCTCCGAAGGCCCCGTGTCATGGCGAGGATGCGTATTTCGGGCCGAAAGTCTGGAACACTTAGGGCCTCCCCATTAAACCTTTCGACATAGTCGCGGATGGTTTCTTCGTTCTTCTACGCTATGTCGAACATCTGGACCGGCATCTTCGCCGTCGGACGGCTTCCAATGAACTGCTGCGTAAAGGCCGTGGACAGCTTCTGAAACTCCCTGATGGTTCCAGGGGCCAATGAGTTATACCACGCCGTTGCGGGCCCTGTAAGGGTGACCTCAAAGCATTTGCACAGAGTAGCATCATCAGCACCGTGTAACACCATGCTACGTTTGTATTTAGTTAGATGAGCCTGGGGGTCAGTTCGGCCATCATAGGTTTCCAGCCGAGGCACCCGAAAGTCACTTGGCGTGGCTGCCTCGACTACTGTTCGGGTGAACGACGATTCATCCCCACAGAAAGTTTCAGACAACCTGGCCTAAACTGGTTTGCGAGCTACCTATTTTTCCACTTTCTCCAACCTCGCTAACATTTTCTCCACAAGGATCGTAGCACTGGGCTCTTCTTCCTGGTGCTTGTAGGCTTCTGGGAAGGGAGATTGCCGGCGCCTTTTTGGGGACGGACTTCGCCGCCGAGGGGATGGTGACTTTGCCTCAGGCAATGAACTCTTTTGGCGTGGGGTTTTAGGCCGTTTAGGCCCTACTGGCCCCTTAGGTCGTCCCCCGAGGGGTATGTTTTCCGTTGAGGACTCATCACTCGGATCCCCACTTCCCGAACTCCGGTAAGGTGATCTCGGGCTTTTCTCCCGATGGAGTGCTGGCGAGGTAGGCCTTTGGGCCTGCGTTGGTTGCGGCCACCTGTGGTCTATTTGCTGCGTCATTTCGGCCACAATAGAGCACTGGAAGTCGCGCAGAAAACTCATAGTTATGACTAGAGGACGTTCTTCCTTAGGCGAGGAAGTCCCTGGAAGGGTTTGCTCAGTAGCCGGTTAAGCTTCAGGCGCGGACGAGGACTTCGGAAGTCCCTTGTCCTATGAACGCCGAGTTTCAACAACGGTGACCTGAGGGTGAGTTCCCACAGACTGCGCCAAATGATGCCCGGTAGCATCTTCATCGGGTGACATTATGACTTCGGGAGGGACTTCCTGTGAGGGAGGATGTCTGGAGCAAAGGTTCCCTAGAGGAATGTGCCTGAAATGCTCAGAAGCAAAGAGGTCAGGAGGTCCCCGGAGTGTTTTTCCGAGGAGGAGCCTCCGACGCCCAAGTCAATGTTCTGAGAGGGGATAAAGGAAGAGCGCTAAGAGGCTATGTGGTCTTGCCTGTTCGTGTTTTCTCAGGGAGAGGGGTCGGATCCTTTGCCAGGGCTTATTTCCTAGTATTTATAGTGGTGCCTAGCCCACTCAGATCACGACACGTGTTCGGTCAGATGCTATCTGTACCTCCTGGCATAAGAGACAGGTAGCCGTTTGTAGGCTCCTCGGGTCTGGGACCAAGACAGGTCGTTACAAGACTTGGACGACGTCGGCACATCAGACCGCTTTTTGAGGCGGCGTGTAGTGCATGTGGGCGACATGTCAGAGGCTCCTTAAATGCCCATGCCGTACTCCCGCGGTTCTCCGGTGAGGTCGTCTTTCGGTACGGATGCCCTTCTTCGGGAATTATGCCTGTAGTTCGGGGAGTTCCCTGGCTCATGGGTTTCGCCTTCGGGGAGATTCTCTCCTGCTTGAAATAGCTGGTTCTTTATCTCCGAAGGCAATCCGTTTGGTCTCCCGAGGGAGCCGGTGGCATCTTTGGAATTCCTGACATTCTAGCCAAAGTCTCGAGTTTGGGGTATTTTGACTTCGCTACTTCTGAGGTCCGTGATATCGCCTCTTTCGTGTAATGCCAGTTTTCCTGACCATACTACTGGCAGGATGTATGTACTGGGAGAGGCGATAGCCCTTCGGCTATCAAGAACAACACCCCTAGTGTACATACTCAAGTGACCCTCCTGAGCATTATCCAAATACATGCATATTCATCTAACCATAACACACATATTTACATTTATGCACACTATGGCAGCCAAGAAGGAAAACAATAGCACAAGTCTTAGTTTTGGCTTCCACACATTAGGCAATCTTGTTAAGTTCTAGTAACCAGCCACTACACCTGTAACTTCCAATAGTAAACTGTATCATTCTAGCCTTGTACCCCTATTTTATTTGCTCCATTATCAAGTAGATACTTATAGCAAACCAACGAATTTTGTTTCACATCAATAGCCCACCTATCGGCCAAGTTATGGATTTTTTAAGTTGGTTACAAAATTCTGAGCAAATGAACAATAACTTAACAAAATTTGAAACATCATATATTTGGCTGCAGGACTCCAAATTCATAAATTCCAAATCTCGGTTTAGCCTCTAGATGTTATCTAAATGTGGTTAAAATTTTATGCCAAGATTCCTTCTACACATGGAGCTATATAAGTTTAAGTGTAGAGTCAAAATTCTGGTCACTTTATGACCATTTTGCCCATAGAAAATTTCATAAGTCTGCAAACACTTAATTCACAAGGGGAAAACCCTGAAAAGCTATCCCATATATGTCCATTACACATAGGAATTACATTCCCTTGCATCTAGCAACTTTATGTGGCCAAAACAGAATTTACAAGTAAGCAGCCCATTATTCACACTTAGGCAGCTTTGCCCCACACCACTTACATAGCCAAAACATTACTCAAATATTCACATGCTTGTCTTATTTTACATACATTACATGTAAATTCATACATGAACTACACAATGGTCTTAACTTAGCTAAATATGTACCCTAGGTTACAAAAGTGCTTGAGACACAATGGACTCTAGAACAGCATGCTGCACAGCTGCTGCACGACAGAATAAGTACCACCATTAAAAATACCAAATGTGCTCCTAAAATTTACCAAACATTCCAGATTATGACTAGACATATGGAAGTTCATGTACCTAAAATTTCACATCAAAACACACACCACAAATATCATTTTGAATGAGATCTTTCTGCTGGGCCTGAAATGACAGAATTGAAGGCAGTAAGTTTAATTGGGAAACTTAGTAAGGGTAACACTTGGTTTCAATAGGCAATGTGACCATCATCAAAACCTGCATGCAAAGACACTAAAACACAAAAAACACAATGCATATATACAAGATATAGCAACGAAATGTAGTAGCCATTCACAACCAACAAACACATGAAATGTCGCAGCAACAATAACCATAGATTAGTCCATAAAACACATAATAAACATAACAAAATCACTATGGCAGCCTTCCTCAAGCTAGTGCTTGGCCTTACGAGGATTTTAACACTAGTTAGTACTAACTTTTGGGCTCTAGAAACCCAGAAATTCACTGCCATCATTGTGCACTTCACACTAGGTCATAAAACCTTCAATAAGTGCACTCCCCTCACTAAGCTTGGTTCATCAAGCCCATTGCTCTCTTCCAAGCTTAGCCATAGCTTCATGGTTGCTTGAAAATATATAAACAACCCATGGGTGCAAGACAACCCTTGCCAAAGTGGGTAGGCCAAAACTCAAGCTTGATCTTTGAAGTATCCAAGCGATAGCTCTAGTTTGCTTCCAATTACTTCCTTTTGCCTTGAATTTCAATAAATTGCAAGTTTGAAGGTGTGGTGGCTATGAAGGAAGTGTTGCTATGTTCTTAGGCTGGAGGAGGACAAAAATGAGAGAGGGATAAGTGATTTGGCCACTTAAATGGCTTTAAATGAGCTTAAAAGCACAAAATATACTTAAACAAGCTTAACATTACTTTATGTCATTTTCCTTCTCACTAATTATGGTTTCTTTGTCTTAAACTCATTGGCACACATGTGCCCAACATTTTTCACTATTTATCAATTCTTGGCTGCCTCCCCTTTGGTGGGATAACCCCACAATTCCACCCTTAAACGTAAGTCAAAAGCTTGAACACCTTAAGGTTTACAATAAGACATTTAGGTCCTTAATGCCTTTAGTGTTTCCTTTGCCCAAACTTGTCTTTCATGAGCCACTTGGTCCTCCAATAGCACTTTCATACCATATATGTGCAGATTTCAAGATCTCATGATAACATATCTTTATGTTATCTACTCATGTACATGGCACATGCATTTTGATCATTTGAGTTTAACATCAATACAAGCATGCATCATTATAATTCTTTTAACATATTTTGTGCATTTGATATAGCATATCAGTTTTACATACATATTGTGGCAAACAAATTCCTAGCATGCTGCTAAGAACATTCATGTAAATAATGAATGAAACCTAGCATGCTACAAAACCAAGAAAAGGTGTGCACCTTTCTTCTTGGTTATCTTTGGCGAAAACTTGAGGAAGAACTTGATCTTAGAGGAGCACCTTGAAGCTTGAATTGAGATGAATAATCTCAATGTAATTCCACCCACAATGCTCTAAAATGGTGTCTAATATTTCGACCACTAAAATAAAGGAAGGAGGAGACTTTTTCTCTCAAGAAAAATGGAGCAAATGGAGTGCCAATTAATTATCTAAATGGCCGGCCGATAAAGGCTATTTATAGATGACCAAAAGGCACACCTTTACACCAAGCAAGGTGTCCTTTAAGCGAAAGAACACTTCCTTTGGCCAAGGGTCATCTATGGTGGCGAAAATACATGTCTCTTTGGCCAAGGAACACTTCCTTTGGCCTAAGAGACATGTCCCTTTGGTCAAGAGACATCTCTTGGTGCTATAACCAACCCATGGCCGAATATACATGTCTCTTGATGTCAAAGGACATCATTCTTGGTGCAATAACCACCCCAACCACCTCATGGCCGAATATACATGTCTCTTGATGTCAAAGGACATCATTCTTGGTGCAATAACCACCCCAACCACCTCATGGCCGAATATACATGTCTATTCACTCAAGGAACACTTCCTTTGGATGAAAGAACATGTTCTTTTAGCCAATAGTCATCTCTTTTGATGAAGAGACATACCTTTACACAAAAGATGTGTCTCTTGGTGGTTTTGCGCTAAAAACAAGGTGAGCTGACACTAAGCTAGCTCACTTTCCTTCTTATGCACCATTGAGCTCCTTTGAGCTCCAACCAAGCACCATGAACTGAGGTCCAGCTCCTAGAGTTGACCTTCAGCTGGAGTTAGCTGCTCTCAGCTGGAGTGAACTAAAGTCCAGCTACACTCAGCTACCAGAAGCTGAAGTGAGCTGACTTGAGCTAACTTGAGTTGAAGTCTAACTATTTTGAGCTACTTATAGCTGAAGTAAGCTGAAGTAAGCTGAAGTCCAGCTACATTCAGCTACCAAAAGCTGAAGTGAGCTAACTTGAGCTGAAGTCCAGCTACTTTGAGCTACTTATAGCTGAAGTGAGTTGACTTGAGCTAAAGGGAGCTACTTCTAGCTGCCTTAGATAGTTGTTGAAGCTAGAGTTAGCTCAATGAGCTCAAATCCTATCTTAGAAGGATCTTGGTGCACCAAGAATTCCAACATCATGTCCTTCCCATAACTCTCCAAGTCTCTTTCTTGAGAGTTTTGAAATTGAGTGCCTGAAATTTCCCAAACCTTACAAAAAAGTTCATAGGTTGCTTAACAAACAAGCAATCCTAAAGGCTTTTCTTGGGGGCCAAGTTACCAACTAGGAACATTTTTAAGGAGGTGTTGATCATGCCTTTTACCCCCACACTTCAATCACTATAGTGAGAATTACACAATATAACGGTTTTTAGCCATTATGACACTTGTAATTCTCATATTTTTGTGTGGTGGTAACAATCCTCCCCCCTTTAAAAATTTTGGTCCTCCAAAATAGGCTTTAGCTTCGGGTATTCTTTAGGATACATTTCCATAAGGTGTTTTTTAGTTTCCCAAGTTGCTTCTCTTTCAGAGTGGTGTGACCACTAAACTCTGACTATAGGAATATGTTTGTTTCTTAACGTTTTGGTATCCTTGGCTAAGATAGCTATAGGTTTCTCTTCATATGTCAAGTTAGGTTCCAACTATATGTCTTCAACTACAATAGTATTCTTTGTGTCCGATAGACACTTCTTAAGCATACTGATGTGAAAAACATTATGAACACTTGACATGCTTGGCCGTAGAGCTAACGTGTATGCTACCTTGCCAACTCTATCCAAGATCTCATAAGGACCGATGTATCTTGGAGCTAACTTGGTTCTTTAGCCAAATCTGACAATGCCTTTTGGCACATAGATTCGGTCCATTAGGCACATAGATTCGGTCCTTGAAATACAGTAATCCTCCCTTGTACACAAAGGATTCATACAAGGAACCTTTTTCCTCTCCCGATATACTTTTCACATTTCTCAGTCCATACAAATCTTTGACCCTTTTTGGTCAGATGAATAGGAACTGAGGTAATCATGGAAATGCATTATACAAATCTCCTGTAGTATCCAGCTAATCCTAGGAAACTTCTAATTTCCTTCACAGTCTTTGGCCTTTCCCACTCTTGCACTGCCTTGACATTTTCAGGGTATGCCTTAAGGCCTTGTACATCTATGATATGTCCTAGGAAAGACATTTCCCTTATCCATAATTCACACTTGGATAACTTGGCATAAAGCTGATGTTCCAACAAATTCTTTAAGACAATCTTCAAATGATGTTCATGTTCATTTTCATCCTTGGAATACATTAGGATGTCATCATGAACACAACCAGAACTTTGTCTAGATGTGGTCTGAACACCTTGTTCATCAGGTCCATGAAAGCTGCTGGGGCATTTGTCAAACCAAATGGCACAACTGTGTACTCATATTGCCCATATTTGGTCCTAAATGTAGTCTTAGGAATGTCTTCTTCCTTTACTCTCAACTAGAAGCATCTAGATCTCAAATCTATCTTGGAGAAGATCTTCACTCCTTTGAGTTGATAAAAAAGATCCTCAATTCTAGGGAGTGGAAACTTGTTCTTGATAGTCACTGTATTGAGCATCCTGCAGTCAATGCATAGCCTCAATGATCCATCCTTCTTTTACACAAAGAGAATAGGAGCTCCCTATGGTGAAACACTTGGCCTTATGAACCCTTTTTCAAGAAGTTCATCAAGTTGTTTCTTGAGCTCATTCATCTCTATGATTGGCATTCCGTAAGGAGGTATGGATATTGGTGACGTTGAAGCTGAACTTGATGGCCTTCATTACTTCTAGACCTTCGGGGCCTCTGATAATTACCCCAGTGCCCTGATGTTCGGACCCCGAGGCTCCGTCAACATACAAAGTCCATTCTGGCCCACCTTCGCTGGGCTCCGGATGGCTGTCCTCGGCGATGGGCACTTCGGCAATGAAGTCTGCCAGGGCCTGAGCTTTTATGGCTTTCCAAGGTTCATAAGTAATATCGTGTTCACCAAGCTCTATGCACCATTTGGAGAGCCTTCCTGAATGATCAACTTTTCTCATGACATCCGGCAGGGGTAGACTGCTTCGGACGATGATAGGGTGAGCCTCAAAATATGGTCGCAGCCTCCTTCCTGCTAGCACCAAGGCATATATAGCTTTTTGCAGCAAAGGATACCTGACTTCGGCGCCCTGCAGTGACTTGCTTACATAACAGACCGGCCATTGCTTCGGCCCTTCCTCTTTTACGAGGACCGAGCTTACTGCTTTTTCTATGACAGCAAGGTATAATACGAGGGGCTCTCCATCGCGAGGCTGTCGCAAAGTGGGCAGGCGTGCTAAGTAGATTTTGAGTTCTTCCTAGGCCTTTTGGCAGTCTTTGTTCCAAGGATGATCGTCACTTCCGAGGTTGCCCTCCTTTTTTGCTGCCTTAGTGAGGACTTTCAAGAATGCTCAGCACCGATCTCCATTTCTGGAAATAAACCTACTAAGAGAGGTTATCCTTCCAGTGAGTCTCTGCACATCTTTTATTGTGATGGGAGTTCTGAATTCGAGTAGAGCCCTGATTTTTTCTCGGTTAGCATCAGTGCCTCTTTCTGATTCCATGTACCCAAGAAACTTTCCCAAGGTCACTCCGAAGATGCACTTTTCGGGATTAAGGCGGATCCCGAAGGTTCTGAGCTGGTGGAACGTTTCCTTTAGATCTGCGACATGGTCGTTAGACAGCTTGCTCTTGACTATCATGTCATCGACGTAGACTTCCATGTTTCTCCCTATTTGGTCACTGAAGACCTTACTCATCAACCTCTGGTAAGTGGCTCATGCATTTTTGAGCCCGAAGGGCATCCTGATGTAACAATATGTTCCACCCTCGGTGATGAAGGCGGTTTTTTCCTTGTCTTCGGGGTCCATCCTTATTTGATGATACCCAGTGAAAGCGTCGAGGAAAGTTAGGAGCCTGTATTCGGCAGTTGAGTCTACCAATCGGTCTATTGGGGGGAGAGGGTATGAATCCTTTGGGCAAGCATCGTTCAAGTTTCTGAAGTCGATCCATATCCGGAGCTTACTGGTCCCTTCTTTTGTAGCAATAACCACATTGCTCAACCATTCAGGGTACTTGACCTCCCTGATTACATCAGCGTCCAATAAGCGCTGGACTTCGGTTTTGACGAAGTCATTTTTGTGGGCCGAGATGCCCCGTTTCTTTTGCCGGGCAGGTTTTGCTTCCGGGCTTACTTTAAGGCTGTGCTGTACTACGCGAGGACTTACCCCAGGCATATCTTTCGGCGAGTAGGCAAACAAGTCTTTATTCATCAATAGAAAGGATACAAGTTTTTTCTTGTCACCTTCGGCCAAATTTTTCCCTATTCCGGTACTTCACCCTGGGACAAGTTCTACTTCTTCCATCTCTACCTTCGCGGAATCTTCTGCCTCGCCCTTTTTTGGCTTTAAAGCCTCTGCCTCTACAGCTTGTGCAAACTTGTTTGCTGGAGCTTTTCGCACTTTTACGAATACCTTCCTTACTTCGCCCTGATCAATGAAGATTTCCGCGTCTCCATCCTTGGTGGCAAAAGTGACAGTTAAGTATCTTACATCAGGGCGAATGTGCAGATTTCCCTGTGTTTGTCTCCCAAGGATGGCGTTGTATGATGAAGGGACATCCATAACGATGAACCTTGTCATTGTGGAGGTGAAGAACTCGGTTGTCCCATCAACCGAAGTCCCTTTCATCATTAGGGGAAGATCGATCCACCCGAGGACAGGCAGTTCGGATGGTCCTACCCCGAAGGTGGGTGAGGTGACGGGCTTGAGGTCGCTGTTGGATATGGCCAAGTTCGGCAGCAAATGTGAAAACAGGATGTCTGCGTTTGATCCATCGTCAAGCAAGACTCTCTTGACGTCCCAGTTTCCTATCCTCACCATGACCAACAGCGGGTCGTCGTGGGGAAAGACGATGGTGGAACCATCCTTACGGGCCAGCTTCTTCGTCGAGCTCTGATATTCCATGACTGATATTTCTCTAGCCTTCCTCTTCCTTTCCGAGGATGAGAGTCCCGTTGTGATTGTTTGTATTATCCTGGCCGAAGGTGGAGGGCGCCTCTTCGGACTTCGGTTCCTCCGCCTGTCGGAGTCGTAATCTTCGTCATCTACCTTTCCTTCCTCGTCTTTCCTCCCCTTCGGGGAAGGCATTCGTAGATAGCATTGAAGTTGGCCTAGTTTTATTAGCGAGTCTATGTACTTCTTCAATTGGAAGCAGTCTTCGGTGTCGTGGCCGTGGTCGTGGTGAAACTGGTAGAACTTCTTCATATTTTTCTTATTATCAGCGGTCATGGCCCTTGGCCGTTGGATCTGGGTTCCCTGCCTTTCCATTGTCATGAGGATGTTTGTCCTCGTGGTGTTCAGAGGCGTAAAGTTAGGGAGTTTCCTTCCCCGCACTCTCCTAGGTCGGCCTGCTTGGTCCGCTGAACACCGTATTTGGTGGCTCGACCCTTCGGCACGGGCGTGCTTGGACTATGGTCCAGCTATCCTCAGCTCTTCGGCTGTCATGTGCTGCTCGGCTCTTTGGTAAAACTTGCCAAGCGTGTCCGGATGGTCTTTGGAAAATTCATAAAAGAGCTGTGAGTCCCTCCGAAGGCCCCGTGTCATGGCGAGGATGCGTATTTCGGGCTGAAAGTCTGGGACATTCAAGGCTTCTCTGTTAAACCTTCTGACATAGTCGCGGATGGTTTCTCCGTTTCTTTGCGCTATGTTGAACATCTGGACAAGCATCTTCGCCTTCGGCCGACTTCTAATGAATTGCTGCGTGAAGGCTGTAGATAACTCCTGGAACTCCCTGATGGTTCTTGGAGCCA
Source organism: Aquilaria yunnanensis (assembly GCA_039654915.1). Classification (NCBI taxonomy): domain Eukaryota; kingdom Viridiplantae; phylum Streptophyta; class Magnoliopsida; order Malvales; family Thymelaeaceae; genus Aquilaria; species Aquilaria yunnanensis. The sequence goes on from CM077593.1 coordinate 61,015,560, forward strand.
ATGAATTGTACCACGCAGTTGCTGGTCCTGTGAGGGTGACCTCAAAACATTTGCATAAGGTAGCATCGTCTGCACCGTGCATCATCATGCTGCGTTTGTACTTGGTCAGATGAGCCTGTGGATCAGTCTGGCCATCATAAGTTTCCAGCCGACGTACCCAGAAGTCACTTGGCATAGCTGCCTCTACGATAGTTCGGGTGAACGGGGACTCATCCCCACAGAAGGTTTTAGATAGCCTAGCCCATATCGGCTTGCGAGCTACTTGTTTTTCCACTCTGTCCAACCTCGCTAATATTTTCTCCATAAGGATCGTGGCACAAGGTTCTTCTTCTGGGAAGGTAGATTGTCGGTGCCTCTTCGGGGAGTGACTTCGGCGCGGAATGGATTTACACTTCGCCTTGGGTGATGAGCTCCTTCGGTGTGGGATCTTGGGTCACTTGGACCCAGCTCGTCCTGTAAGCCGGGCCCCGAGGGGCATGTTTTCTGTTGAAGACTCCTCACGTGGGTCCCCGTCTCCCGAACTACGATGGACTGGTTTGGGGCTTCCTTCCCGAGGGCGTGCAGGCGAGGGAGGCTTTTGGGCCTGAGCTTGTTGTGGCCACCATCGATCTATCTGCTGTGTCATTTCAGCCACAATAGAACATTGAAAGTCGTGTAAAAAGCTCATGGTTATGACCAGAGGGCGCTCTTCCTTAGGCGTGGAAGTCCCTGGATGGGTTTGCTCAGTAGCCGGTTGAACTTCAGGCACGGACGGGGACCTTGGAAGTCCCTTGTCCTTCGAACGCCGAGTTTCAACAATGGCGACCTAAGGGTAAATTCCCACAGACGGTGCCAAATCATGCCCAGAGGCAACTTCGTTGGAAGACATCGTGACTTCGGGAGGGACTTCCTGTGAAGGAGAATGTCTGGAGCCTAGATTTCCCAGGGGAGTGTGCCTATAAAACTCATAAAAAAGGGTTAGGAGGTCCCTGGAATCTTTTTCCGGGGAGTAGCCTCCGACGCCCAAGTCAGTGCCCTGAGAGGTGAAAGAAGGGGAGCACTAAGAGGTTTAGTCGCCTTGCCTGTTTGTACTTTCTCAGGGGGAGAAGGTCGGATTCCGGGGGGGTCCTTTTGCCAGGGCCTGTTTCCTGGTATTTATAGGAGTTCCCAGCCAGTTCAGATTATGACACGTGTTCGGTCAGATGTTCTCTGTGTTTCCGGGTGTAGGGGACAAGTAGCAGTTTGCAGGCTCCTTGAGCCTTGAGCCGAGACAGGTCATGACAAGACCTGGACGGCATTGCCGTGTCAGACCGTCGTTTGGGGCGGCGTGTAGCGCCTGTGGGCGACATGTCAGAGGCTCATGAAATGCTCATGTTGTACTCCCAAGGTCCTCTGGGCGAGGTCGTTCTTCGGTACGGATGACCTTCTTCGGAAGTTATGCTTTGTAGTTCGGGGAGTCCCCTGGTTCGAGGGTTCCGCCTTCGGGGAAGCTTTCTCATGCTTACAATAGCTAGTTCTTAATCCCCGAAGGCGATCCGTTTGGTCCCCCGAAGGAGTCGGCGATACCTTTGAAATGCCTAGTGGTATCCGACTTCACTCCTTCCGAGGTCAGTGATAGCGCCTCTTTCGGATGACGCCAGGTTTCCCAACCATGTTTTCGTCAGGAAGTATGTACTGAGAAAGGCGATAGCCCTTCGGCTATCAAAAACGTCTCCTGAAGGTGCCCCACTCTGCCAAAGGGGCCTTCTCCAATAGCCCTCGGGGAAAATCTCCACCCGAAGGGGTCTCATGTAGGGGCCTTACGGAGATACGACAAAAACTGTTATGGAGCCTCTGATAGGGAGACGTCGTACACGCCCCTGCCCTTTGGCCGGAACGGCCTACGGCCAGCTGGAGATATCTATCTCTGAGCGTACGAATCAAATTTGACTGAACATATGTCATGATTTTAACAGGCTTTGTCGAATGGCCTCTTCCCTCCACTTCCTATAAATACTTAGGAAGGACCTTGGTAAGGGTAGGAGACAGAACTCTCGCTATTTTCCCACTTTATGGTCCTTACTACTCTCACAAGCACTGACTTTGGCGTCGGAGGTTCCTCCCTTGGAAACACATTCCGAGGAGCTCCTAACCCTTGTTCTTCTGAGTGTTTCAGGCACCTCCAAACGGGAAGTCTCTTCTTCAGGCCAACATGTCATACAACGAGGATGCCACCGGGCATCATTTGGCATTGTCTGTAGGAGCTCATTCTCAGGTCACTGTCATTGAGACTCGATGTTCACAACCACCTACCGAGGGAAGGGTGCCTTCTGCTAGCACCCGGCAAGAGAAGAGCCCAAAGTTACACCGCCAGAGCTCCGGATGTGGAGGCTATCACAATGAGTTTTCAATGGAGAATATACCCTCCAAAGGATGTCATGCTGGAGAAATAGTGTCAAAAGAGCCTAGGATTTCCTACTGGTGAAGTCCATCCCTGTATGGAAGTCCTAGTCCCCCCACTGACGAAGTTACTATCCAAAAAAGAGACGTTGCTCTCTGTTGCTAGCGACCACAAGGCAACGAGTGGAAGACAGCACTACCACCCTAATGGAGAAGATCCTAGAGAGGTTGGAAAAGGTGGAAAGACAAATATCCCGGAAGCCTGTTTGGTCAAGGTTGTCGGAGACCTTCACTAGAGAAGAGTCACCCTTCATCCATGCAGTAGTAAAGGCACCTATGCCAAGTGACTTCCGAGTACCACGCTTAGAAACATATGATGGATGTAGTGACCCCTAAGCTCACTTGACAAATTATACACGTAGTATGGTGTTGCATGGGGTTGATGATGCCACCCTCTACAAATGCTTCGAAGTCACCCTTTTAGGGGCTGCAATTGCATGGTATAACTCCCTGGCTCCAGGAACCATAATGTGTTTCCCAGATTTATTCACAGCATTCACCCAGCAGTTCATCGGAAGTAGATCAATGGTGAAGATGCCCATCCAAATGTTTGACATAGCCCAAAAGAATGGGGAGACCATTTGTGACTATGTTGAGAAGTTCAACTGAGAAGCTTTGAGTGTGCTCGACTTTCGCCCCAAAATCCGCATCCTTGCCATGATCAAGGGACTTTGGAAAAATTCACAACTCTTCTACGAATTCTCCAAGGATCCCTTTGACACCTTCGGAGAATTCTACCGAAGGGCAGAACAACACATGACAGCCGAAGAATTGAGGATGGGAGGGCCGAAGTTTGATCACAATCACTCCGAGGGTTAGAGTCACCAACCCCGGTACCCAATCGAAGGTGGGGGCAAACCTCAGAAACCAAGGGGAAAGAAACTGATGTCATTCATGCCCTTGAACACTACAATGACGAACATATTCATGGCCATGGAAAGATAAGGAACCGCTATCCAGCGTCCGAAGGCCATGACCTCAGAAAACAAGAAGAACATGAAGAAGTTTTCCCAGTTTCACCAAGAGAGTACCGAAGTCCCTTGACCGAAAGTCATCGGGACAAATGGGAAACAACAATTGCTCAAAAAGACTTAGCCAAAATAATGAAGGAAATTCATTGAAGAAGGTCTTGATACAAGGAGAAGATTACAAGAAGAAGAGTACAAAGAAAAAGAAGAAGGCAAAGGTCCTAGAATATCTAAGGGACCCCGACGTCATGGGAAGCTTCGGCTCCTGAATCTTTCGCCGCCACCTTCGGTGCAGGAGGAGGAAACGGCAGGTTAAGGAACTTGACTCTTGACCACATCCACCGAGGCCCCCCGGGAATATCTAGGGCAACCAAAAAGGAAGGATTGAGGTTCGGATACTTCTTCAGAAACTGATGACAAGCTAGGCAGAAGCCGTCGTAAAAAGCAACCTTGGACCTCTGGACGGCTTTGCCTTTTTCAACGTCCAACTCGTCCGCCTCATGTCGAAGATCCAAAATGTCTTGCTGAAGGTCGGAAATCTCCTTCTCCAGCTCCTCGGTTTTCTTCTTCTTCTTTGAACCCGCATTCAGCAAGTCGACCTTGGCCTGGAGTTCGGCATTTTCAGCCATTGCCTTCGCCAGGAGGGCAGACTCCCCTACCTTTTCCTTTTGAAGGGTTTCGTTGGCCGAAGTCAGGCTGATTAATTTGTTGCCAAGGTCGAACATCTTCTTGGAGAAATCCTTCAAGAGCCCCTCTTGGCCCTTCAAGAACTCCTCCCGAAGACTGGCAATCTTCTCCTTGCATATTTGGTTCAACTTGGTGTTCGTCAGCACGGAGTTGGCACAAAAAACTTTGGCCTTCTCCAATTTGTCTTCAGCCCAAGCTCGGGCCGAACACTGCTTTGCTACCCAAGCTCGGAGGTATCCACTATTCCCAAAAGCTGCAAAAAAAGAGAAGGTACTTAGCGAAATTTGCACAAGGAAAGCCAAAAACACTTAGGCAAAAAGTGGGAAGGAAAAGTGAAGAGCCTGAAGAGTTACCTGAGTAGCATGCTGGGAAACTTTTGCAGCAAGGGCATCCTCAGAGGCACACTACTCGGCGACTGCCTTGATGGATGCCTGAGTAAGCACGCCCTTCGCCATTTGGGGAGCCATTTCCCGACAATCCTTGAAGAACAGATTCATGTCCTCCGTGAAAGACCAGAATGGCTCCCTTGGGACTTTGTCCTTCGGGACATGAGAATCCCGAAGATCCTTCCTTCGGGCGTGCTCAATCTTCCAAGCCAGGGGCACCGCATCCTCTGCAAAAAGAAACATGCATCTTATCAGGTAAAAATTCCTTGATTATAAAAAATGTAAGTTGATTGGAGGGAAAAAAAAAAGAGACAAACCTGGCGCAACCTCGGCACAGTCGTCATCAGAGTCACCGACCTCCTCCACATCGGCAGGAACATGTTTGCCCTTGGCCCTTTGGCATTTTTCTAAATCTTCGACAGATAGATCCGCCAAAAAGCCCAACAAATCCACCAACGTGGTGGGACTCGGAAGGGCAGGAACGGCAATTTCAGGCTGGGGCAAAGTTGCAACCTCTGTAGAAGTTGCAATGACATCGGCAGCCTTGGTGGAAGTAGCAATGACATCGCCGACTTCCGAGACGTCCTCTAGAGGGGGAAAAGGGATGTTCTTCTTGGCCTTCTTGGCCGAAGATGATCCGCTCCCAGAAGCCTTGCGCCTCTTCTTTTGTTCTCCCTTCTCGGCCTGACCAAGGAAGGGAGACCTGTAGTAGGCGGCAGACTCGTCCCCCATCTCTGAAAAAGAGGGAAGAAATCAGTGTAAGTCCGCAGGCACTTAGGCTGAAAAAACTTTGAAAGAAACTTACTTTCAAAAAAGGCTTCGTAAGTAAGCTCGCTCCGAAGGAGCTTCACCAGCCAAGAGTTCTTCCCCTCGGTAGCAGGAGCTGGCATGCCGAGATTCGTCTTATGCTCCGTAACCACCCCCAACACCCGAAGGACATCCTCGGTCATGAGTTTCCACATGATCGGGAAAGGGTAGAGAGAGCGTGAAGGGACCTCGGCATCCCAGTCGGCGACAGCACGGATTCGTCTGTCAAAGTCCCTAAACCTCACCGCCAACTCGGCAGTTAGCAGCCTCCTGGGATCCATGACATCCGCCTCAAGCTTTCCCCGAGCCCACTTAGTCGGGATGTACGACCAGGCCTCTGCCACCTTCAGGAAGAAGAACTTCCTTTGCCACCCTCGCCAGCTATCCTTGGTAGCGAAGGTGAACATAAATTTCTTGCTCCCAGATCCCCAAGGCAGCATGAAATAAAAGCCACCCTTCGGAACTGGATAGAGCTTATAGTACTGCATGAATAGGATGAAATGGGGTTCTACCCTGAAGATCCTGCACATGCAGAGAAAGGTGTTGAAATAGCAAAATGAGTTGGGAGGAAACTAATTCACGGCTATGCCATGAAATTGCCAAAAGTCACAAATCATCTTCGCAGGAGGAAACCGAAGTCCGGCCTTCAGTTGGGCTCAGAAAATGGTAACCTCGTCACCCCGATTCATAAAGCTAAACTGGCCAAGGGGAGGTAACCTTGTGATGGCATACAAGGGAAGGAAAAATTTGGTCTTCCACTTTTCTAGTTTTTAAGGAGTGGTGCAACAAGGGTGAGACATAAGAGGTTGCCATCTCTCGGGAACATGCATGGTTGACCGAAAAACGACTTCGAAAGAAGGGGGAAAATGATTTCGGAAAGAGGAAAAATGACTTCGAGAAGTGAAAAGAAAAGCAGAAACCGAAGGAACTCTAGAAATCAGAACCCACCAAAAGTCTTGCTGAAGTGTGGGTTTGAGGACACCGTCGTAAAAGATCATCGGAAATTGCACCATCGCTAAAACCTCCATAAAAGAGGAGAAAAAGGCACAGAGCAAAATGAGAGCAAAGAAACACAAATAAAGAGTATGACAGAAGGAAAACTTATATAGATTGAGGAAGGGTAGCCAAAAGGGCGTCATAAATGCTGCGCGAAAGTGAAATGTCGCCATAAGGGCCCCTCGTGCGTGAAAAGGCATGCCCATCCCAGCTGATGCTTGCCACATGTCGCCCGTCATGAGAAACTAGGACGCATTTTGTGACATTCAGGGAACCCGGGCATGCTGCTTGAGACTGGCAGGACTAGTTTCAAGACACGATGGTTCACTAGCGTATGGTGGGAAAAATAAGAAAGTTGGGTATCTCGAGAACACCGAAGGATGGATAGATGACATCTGTCCGAACAAGGCTTATCACCTAGGAGGTGAAGCGCCTCCCTAACCGACGTCATACTCCAGGTGTAAATCCATAAGGTCCGGGGTTCAAGGCTCCGTGCCGCCCTGTTCGACCAAAATGGACATACTACCACGTGGACCTCCAAGAGTCCACGATGTCGTCCTGTCAAAACTGCCAATTGAGCAATAGACGGACACCAAAAGGACTACTTGCCGAAGTCTCCACTTCGGCCTTTCCAAGGGGGGCATGTGATAGCCAAAGTGCTATCGCCCTGACCACCTGCCGACCACGGGAAAAAGGGCGCCAGACACCTGAGGCATATGACCTCGGAAAGGACTCCGGAGTGAAGAAAGTCATACACCTGAGGCGCACGACCTCGGTACATCACCAAATGAAAACTTCGGGAGCCAGTGTAGTGCCTTTTTCGGGAGGGCGACTGAACCAACTTCAGGGGAGAAAGACCAACCACTCCCTGCGGGAGAAAGCCCCCCGAAGGCGTAGGCATCGAAGTTCCAGCCCGACTCCAGAAAAGGACCCATGACCCCGAAGTGAGACATCAACCAAAGGGACCTCGGTTGTACGGCAAGAGCCATCAAGGAGTCTCTGACACTCCACTCATATACGTCTTCGACATGCCACCCCCAGACACACTCTAACACACCATCGTAGCATGCGTCCTGTCACACAGGGCTACACCTACTACAGCTCACGGCCCGAGGAGCCTGTAGATGACTAAGGGCCTCAACACCCAAAAATACGAACACCATCCGTCCATACGTGTGTCACAATCTGAAGGGATCACCTCCTCCCTTATAGACCAGGGAAATGGTCACAGGTAGGAGCTTCTTCGCCCGGAGGACCAAAAGGATAAGAGGACGCTCTCCTCCCTCCGCCTGAATACTCCCATTTCAGCCCTCAGAAAGACACACCAGGCAAGAGTCCCTTGTGCTTATTACTGAGTATCTCTCTTTCTCGGAGCACTGACTTTGGCGTCAGAGGTTCCCCCCAGAAAACAACCCCGGGGGCCCCCTAACCCCTGTTTTCTGAGTGTTTCAACCAGGTCTCCCTAAAGGCTCTCCGCTCTGAACTCTCACCCACACCGGAAGTCTTTCCCGTCCTCACCAACCATGGTACCAGGAAGCTGCCGGCCACCGATTAAGGTGACCCTCTCAGGGTACCTTCTTGCACCACTAGGACCCCCTGCTGCACACAGTGGAGATGCTGGCTCCCCCTAATCGGACCGCATCAGATGCTGGCTCTGCACCTCCCAAAGCCCGGCATCAGACTCATGGGGAGAATCACGGCCCTTAGCAGATTCATCTCCAGATACGGGGATAGGTGCCGACCATTCTTCAAGGTGCTCACCTAAGCAGGAAAAAAAGAAGGTGACTTTGGTCCCAAGGAACATCATTGGAATGAAGACTGCCAAAAACTACCTAACCCATCTACCAACACTTCGGTAGCCACGGGAGGGAGAACCCTTCATCCTCTACCTCACCGTCACTGAGAAGGAAGGCAGTAAGCTCGGTCCTAGTAAAGGAAGAGGGATGAAAGAAATGGCCAGTGTACTATGTGAGTAAGTCCCTTCATGTTGCCAAAGTTAAGTACCCTATTTTACAGAAGGCCATCTATGCCTTAGTATTGGCAAGTAGAAGGTTGTGACCTTACTTCCAAGGGCACCCTATCATGGTCCGAAGGAACCTACCTTTTCGAGATGTTATGAGAAAGGTAGTCCACTTGGGAAGATTGTCAAAATAGTGCATTGAGCTGGGTGAATATGACATCACCTATGAGCCAAGAAGGGCAATAAAGACCCAAGCATTGGCGGACTTAATTGCCGAAGTCCTAAAAGTCGAGGATACACCAGAAGACCTCAGAAAAGATGAACCTGAGTGAACATTCTTTGTTGATGGAGCCTCCAATTCTGAATGCCAAAGAGCTGGAGAAATCCTCCACGGGCCTGAAAGTATGGAAGCCAGGAAGGCCATCAAATTTGGATTCAATGTCACCAACAATGTCACGGAATATGAAGCCCTTATAGTAGGCTTGCGGCTGGCAAAAAGAGTTGGTGTATGGAATCTAAAGGCCCACAGAAATTCTCAGTTAGTGGTACGATAGATGGCAGGGGACTACAACACAAAAGACCCAAACTTGGCAAAATACCATTACCTAATAAAGAAGCTCATCCAAGAGTTCGACACAGTACGTATGGAAAATGTACCATGGTTAGATAATGTGGAAGCAGATACTTTGGCCGAATCAAAAGAGTCCACTGAAGTACTATATCAACCAAGTATAGCGATAATGTGCATAACGACTTCGGGCAAGGCTGGAAAGATCCTATCAAGAAATACCTAACAACTTTGGAACTTCCCACAAATCCTCTTGTAGCCGCGAAAGTGTGAAAGTGCTTAGGAAGATACTTCCTAATTGGGGAAGAGTTGTACCGACAAGGGTACGCAAGTCTGTTACAAAGGTGTGTCAATGAAGAGGATATTGAGATGGTCGTCAAAGAAGTCCATGAGGGGGCTTGCAGTTCTCACATAGGAACTGATGCCCTTGCTGGGGTACTACTTCACCAAGGATACTTTTGGACTACCTTGAGGAAGGACGCGAGGCAGTTCATCTAGAAATACGACAGCTGCCAGAAACACGCTCCTATCTAGAGACTACCCTTCAAAGTCATAACTTCAGCAAACTACCATTGCCCTCGCTATTTAGGGTATTGACCTCATCGGACCTCTCCCAACAGCTCCAAGAGGAGTCAAGTTCTGCATAATCGCAGTAGACTATTTCACCAAATGGATCGAGGCGGAGCCTTTAGCAACAATATCGGTGAAGGACATCCAAAGATTTGTCTGGAAGAACATCATATCTAGATTTGGCGTGCCGAGGGTGATAGTAGCTAATAATGGTTCCCAGTTTACTGATAAGGGGTTCCAAGAATTCACAACCAACCTCGGGATAAAATTGCACTTCGCCCCTATGGCCCATCCTCAGAGTAATGGACAAATTGAAGTATTCAACAGAATGATAAAAGATGGCCTGAAAAAGAGGTTGAAGGAAGCAAAGGAGAAATGGTCAGGAGAACTCCTGAGTGTGCTATGGAGCTATCGAACAACTCCCCGAAGGGCCACGGGTGAGACACCCTTCTTACTCATCTTCAGCATGGAGGCCATTATCCCTATAGAGGTCATACAGCCATTTGCGAGGGTACAGGTATTCGATGAAGAAGGGAACAAACTCAGTTTTAGAACCAAGTTGGATCTTATTGCAGAGCATAGAGAGATGGCCGAGCTCAGAAGAAAACCTTTTCAGAAAAAAGTAGCCGTTGCTACGAACTTGCATGTCAAGCGTAAAGGGATCAAGAAAGGGGACCTCATTCTCCGAAAGGCTGAATTTGAAGCCCTAAGACCATCTCACAAAGTACTTCAGGCAAACTGGGATGGATCTTATTTGGTCCTCAAGGAAGTTTGGCTGGGAGTCTACAAGCTCGATGATACTGAAGGTGGAGAATTGAAAAATACATGGCATTCAGACTCTTTGAAAAAATTCTACACTTAGAAAAATTTTCAAGAGAAAAATTGAGCAAAAGAAGCCGAAGGTGGGTAACCAAATGTGTTTTTTTCCAAAGGAACGTGTGTAAAGATATACATTTTCGCCGAAGGGTATTTACCAAACATGGTCGATTCTGAAGGAGCAAACCAAACAATGACGGTTCCGATTGCGGAACCCGAACATGGTTATTTCCGAAGGAGCATTTGTGAAAATAGGCAATCTTTGCCGAAGATTATTGCACACCCCCGAACATGGTTAACGATGATGGGGGTTGTTTCCTAAAGTGTATAAGTGTGTATACTTAGAAAAATTTTCAAAGGCAAAATTATGCAAAATACCGAAGATGGTAAACCAAATGTTGTCATTCCGAAGGACCATGAGTAACTTGTACAAGATTGCCTAAGGTATATTAGCTAAACATGGTTCAAGCCGATAAAGGGAAATTGAAAGTACAAGTTCACCGAAGGTAGTCGACTAGACATGGTAGATGCCAAAGGTACTTAACCATTATTTGTGCTAATTCAGCTTGACCAAAGATGGTCGTAAAATGCCTCAGCTCGAAGATAGTTTAGTACTGAAGAGTGAAAATAATACTCGAAGGTCAATCAAGGACTTAGCCAAAATTTCAGAAAAAGAAAAATTTCATTGACACTTCAACACAAAGTGCAAGGAGTGAGTTACAAAAAAAAAAAAAAAGGAGCCTATTGCTGGGACTGATCACCTTCGGGGACCTCAGCATCCTTGGTCTGATTGCCTCCGACCTCATCATCCTCATCTTCACTAACCTTGGGCACCGGAGGAGGAGGGATGGGAAGGGTGAGAAACTCTGCCGTTGACCATTCCAAAGAAGGCCCTTTAGGAATATCAAGAGCCACCAAGAAGGAAAGATCAAGGTTGGGAAACTTGGAAAGGACTTGGTGGCAAGCAAGGTAGAATCCATCTTGGTAGGAGGACTTAGTCGCCTTGTCCAACTTGGCCTTCTCCTCCTTTAGGTCCTCCAGTTCCTTCTTCAAGATCTCCACCTCTTTCTTCAGTTTTTTTTTCTTTTTCTTTTTTTCCTTCTTTAGCCAATTGACCTCAGCTTGGAGTTCAGAGTTTAGACCAAATGCCTTTGAGCGATCGGCAATGGCATCCTCCTTCTCCTTTTGGAAAGCCTCATTTGCTGAGCTCAGAGATATCACCTTCGCGCCGAGGTCAGACATCTTTGAAGAAAAATCTTAAATAAGTTCCCCCTGGCTCTTCAGCATCTCCTCCCGAAGGTTGGCCAGCTCCTCCTTGGCTATCTTATTAAGCTCACCGTACTTGATGACAGAGCTACCAAGAGAGTTCCCTGGCTTTTGCCAAGGACTCCTCGGACCGAAGACTTCTTGGCCGCCCAAGCTCGGAAATATCCACTATATGCCAAAAGCTGCAAAGGGAAAGACTCCGAATAAGGTTCAAAAACCAGCAAAAACATAGGAAATTTTGCAAAGTCCTAAAGCGTTCTGGGCTTACTTGTGCAGCATGTTCACTCATCCTCGCAGCGAGGACGTCTTCATTTGGACACTCCTCCGTAAGGGACTGGAACGTGGCATTCATCATAATGCCCTTCACCATTTGAGAAGCCATTTTCTAGCTGTCCTCAGAGAACAAATCCATGTCCTCCGTGAAAGTCCAGAAGGGCTTCCACGGCACCTTGTCCCTCAAAATTTTTGTATCCCGAAGGGCTCTCTTGTGAGCGTGCTCCACCACCCACTGAGCAGGTGCTTGCTTTTCTGCAAAATCACACCAAAGTTCCATTAGCACGCTATCCCTTAACCATTCATCTATAAGGTCTAAAATACCAAAAATTCTAAAACTCATAGATGAATGACTAAGGGACAAACCTGGTGGAAGTTTGGTGGCTTCTCCCTTGAAGTCACTGACGTCGAGGACCTCGGCGGGAACACCTTTGCCTTTCCTCTTTCGGCGTTCCTCAAGTTCTTCGGCCAAAATACCCTTGACCGAAGTCCCCAAAATCTTTGCAGCAGTACTAGGACTAAGGGGAGTTGAAAAAATGGCCAGCTCTGAAGATGCGTCGGCAGGAACAGGAGTGTGGTTCTGCACCTCCATGACATCTTCAGGCGGAGGCGGAAGAGAGTCCTCCTTGGCCTTCTTCAACTTCATTGCTGAAGATGGTCCCCTCGGCACCTTCTTCCTCTTTGGCACCACCTTCTTTCTTCGCTGCTACCCTTCTCAGCCTGCCCGAGGAAGAGACTCTTGTAGAAAGCAGTAGACTTGTCACCCATCTTTGTAAAAAGAAAAACATCAGTGTGAGTACAAAGGGGTATTTATGAAAAAATCTGGGAAGGGACTTACTTTTTCAAAGAACCGGATATGTGAGTTCACCCTGAAGGAGCTTTACACCACGCCCTCTTGCCATAAAAAATGGGCTTTGGCATATCCTTGTTAATAATGTGTTCCTTGACTACCCTCAGCTTTCGAAGGACCTTTTTGGTCATAAAATTCCACCTAATAGGGAAGGGGTATAAGGAACACAGAGGGACCTCGGGATCCCAATCCGTGACAGCCCGAATACGGCTGTCAAATTCTTCGAATTGGGCTTCTAACTCCAAAGTTAGTAGCTTCTTGGGATCTACTACATCAACATGAAGAGTCCCCGAAGCCCATTTGGTTAGAACGTGTTTCCATGCATCATCCACCTTCAGAAAGAAGAACTTCTTTTGCCACCCTCGCCAACTGCCCTTCATTCCGAAGGTGAATGTATATTTCTTGCTCCTAGATCCCCGAGGAAGTAGGAAGTAGAACCTGCCCTTCGGAACGGGGTAGAGTTTGTAGTATTGCATGAAAAAAATGAAGTGGGGCTCTATCTTAAACACCCCACACATGCAAAGGAAGGCGTTCAAATAAAAGTAGGAGTTCAAAGGAAGTTGGTTCACGGCTATGCCCCGGAATTGGCAAAAGTCACAAATCATCTTCGGGGGGGATACCGGAGTGCCACCTTCAGCTGTGCCCTAAAGACAGTGATATCATTGGGCCGAGGGGCATAGCTAGGCATACTTGGACTAGGTAGCCTGGTGACAGCATAGGAAAGAAGGAAGAATTTAGCTGACCACTTCTTCACTTTTTCCAAAGTGGCACAGCTAGGATGAGAGTTAAAAGGGAGCCAACTCTCGGGGATGGGCTGAGCTTCAACTTAGGAGGAAGACATATTCGGAAATAGAAAACCCTGACCTCAGAAAAATCAAGGCGAAAGGAATTGAAACAAAAAGAGAGAGAAGAATAACGTTAAAAGTAAACCCACCTAGTTTGGACCGAAGATAACAACTTCAAAAACCACCACAAGCTTCCGGAAAGCGCTCTGCCGTTAGCACCACCACCAAAGAAAGAAAACGACAAGAGGAAGTCAGAGAGCAAAAAAAAGTGAAAGTTGAGAAGTGTGGAGAAATCTGAAGGGAGAAGGGTTTATATAGACCGAAGGAGGCTGGCGAAGCGTAGCCATAATGACCCTTCGCAGGCAAAGGGATATAACTGATGTAACAGACACGACCGTTCACCAGTCACCTGGTTACACATGTCACCTCACGTGAGAAACAAGGGCACGCCTTCTGACAGTTAACGGACCTATGCAAGTCTAGCCTGAAGTGACATGTCTACCTGGTCAAAGGATGTGATGATTCACTGGCAGGCATAAGTCTAGCCCGAAGTGATGCATGTACCTGGTTAGAAGATGTGATGATTCATTGGCAGGCATCTAAAAACATGGAAGGGGAAAACACTACTTCGGAAATTGTCGAGAGTTCGGTCAAAGATCCTTCTTCAGCCAAAAGAGGCATCCTGAACCAAAAATAGTGCCCATTCCGAAGAAGGTGACCTCGATTAGAATTTGGTTATGCTAACTCGGATGTTGGCCACCTCCAACAAAGATTTTCACATCACTTTCACAAAGGCTTAATGCTGAAGACACAACTTCAGCTTCCCGTAGGGGGCATATGATAGCCAAAGGGCTATTACCCTTAAAGAACTCCCAAGTGGCCTATTGAGCACTACCCTCGGTGGGTATGTGCGACCAACTTAAGAGAAGGGGTGCCTTCACTGTCCTCGGAGGAACACTGCCTGATAGCCGAAGGGTGATGGCCCCCGAGGTCTCTTGATTAGAGACCACCCTCGGTGAAAGCCTAGCCCCGACCTCGGGGAACACTTATATACCACCCTCGGCAAGGCAACATAACCAACTTCGGGAAAAGGTATCTTTCACCATCCTTGGATCGATGAAACTACTAACCTCAGGAATGTTGATCCACCATCCTCGACAAAGAAAAATGTCTCCTGAAGGTGCCCCACTCTGTCAAAGGGCCTTCTCCATACCCCTTGGGGAAAATCTCCACCTGAAGGGGTCTCATGCCCCAAAGGGGTCATACAGAGATACGAGAAAAATGGTTCAGAAGCCTCTGATAGAGAGACCTCACACATGCCCCTGCCCTCTGGCCCGAATGGCCTACGACCAGCTGGAGACACCCATCTCTGAGGGTACAGATCAAATCTGACCGAACACGTGTCATGATCTGAACAGGCTGTGGTGAATAGCCTCCTCCCTCCACCCTCCTATAAATACTTAGGAAGGACCTTGGTAAGGATAGGACACAGAACTCTCACTATTTTCCCACTTTCTGTTCCTTACTACTGTCACAAACACTGACTTGGACGTCGGAGGTTCCTCCCCCGGAAACACATTCTAGGGAGGTCCTAACCCTTATTCTTTTGAGTGTTTCAGGCACTTTCATACCGGAAGTCTTTCCTTCAGGCCAACATGTCATACAATGATGATGCCATCAAGCGTTAATTCCAATCATCACAAACCTCACAGTCCACCATGATTCAACCTTGTTCACTAACTAATGTTATTGCTAGAATTATCCAAATTCTTGAATAAAACTCATTCCAAGAGCATTAATGGAACTTAAAAACACAACTCCCTTACATCAACTCCAAGTAACAAGCAAGAATCAAGCACTCTTCCAATGCACTCAGCTCACCTAAGCACCAGCTAAGTTCCAAACAAAACATAGGCACCTAACATCAAATTCTCGCTTTCTAACCAAAACCGAAGCTCCTAACTAACCAATAAACATGAATTCAATCAAGAACTCATTGGTTACATCGTACTAAAAATAGGGGATGGGAGAAAACATGCTTCCAAGCTCGAAAACCTTGGTTTTATGCTTGAAATGAGCTCACAATGGCCTATGTACTTATGATGGCTTCTCTTTTCACCAAGAAACTTTGATTTCAAGCTCAATTGGATGGAAAAATGAGGGTGGAGAGAATGAACTCGGGTTTATGGTAGCCACCCTTAACTTTACCCTCTTATAACCCTTGCTTAACATAAAAGCCACCAAAGTATTAGACTTGATACACTTAAGCCGCCATCTTTTGGTAACCTTAGCTATACTTGATTAATCCTTGTTTATTTCAACATGTTTGGGTTAAAGTTGGAAGTTAAGTTATAAAACTTCATTTTAACCACTTGGGACCTAACCCAGCTAGTTAGGATGTAAAATTACCATTTTGCCCCTGAACCCCATTTAGTGCCTTAACTTTCTTGGAACTTAGTGAACTTTACTAAAATTTTCTATTCTTGCTATGTAAACTTGAATTAAGGTTTAAAAACTTAATTTAGAGTACTTTACTTATTATCCACTCCAGCGTAGTCCAGTTATGGTGCCAAAACTATGCATTTAAACTCCCAGGTTTGTTGTGTCTTATAGGTCATCAGAATAACACCCCTAGTGTACATACTCAAGTGACCCACTTGAGCACTAAGTAAATACATGCATATTGGTCTAACCATAACACAGATATTTACATTTATGCACACTATGGCAGCTAAGAAGGAAAACACTAGCACAAGTCTTAGTTTTGGCTTCCACACATTAGGCAATCTTGTTAAGTTCTGGTGACCAGCTACGGCACCTGTAACTTCCACTAATAAATTATATCATTCTAGCCCTAGCTACTCCATTATCAAGTAGAGGCTTAGAGAAAATCAAGGAATTTTGTTTTACATCAATAGCCCACCTATGGACCAAGTTATGGATTTTTTAAGTTGGTTACAAAATTCTGACCAAATGAACAGTAACTCAGCCAATTTTGCAATGTCATATCCTTGGACACAAAGCTCTAAATCCAAAAATTCCAAGGCCCAGTTAACTATCTTGATGTATCTAGGTGTAGTCAAAATTTCATACCAAGGTTCCTTCTACACAGGGAGATATAGAACTTTAAGTGCAAAGTCAAAATTCTGGTCACTTTATGACCATTTTGCCCATATAAAATTTCACAAGTGTGCAAACACTTCATTCACAAGGGAAAAACCCTCCAAAGCTATCCCATATATGTCCATTACACATAAAAATTACATTCCCTTCCTTTTAACAACTTTGTCTGGCCAAAACAGAATTTACAAGTAAGCAGCCCATCATTCACACTTAGGCAACTTTGCACCACATCACTTACATAGCCAAAACATTACTCAAATGTTCACATACTTGTCTCATATTACATACACTACATGTACATGCATACATGAACTACAATATGGTCTTAACTCAGCTAAATACGCACCCTAGGTTACAGGAGGTCCTGAGACACAATGGACTCCAAAAACAGGATGTTGGACAGCTGCTGCACAACACAGTAAGTACCACCATTAAAAATACCAAATGTGCTCCTAAAATAACCAAAATTTCCAGATATTAACTAGACATATCAAAGTTCATGTAACTAAAATTTTAGATTAAAAATCAAACCACAAAGGTTAGTTTGAAGGTGATCTTTCAGCTGGACCTGAAATGACAGAATTGAGGGGAGTAAGTTTCATTGAGAAACTTAGTAAGGGTAGCACTTGGATTCAATAGGCAATGTAACCATCATTAAAACCTGCATCCAAAGACACTAAAACACAAAGACCACAATGCATATATACAAGATATAGCAACCAAATGCAGCAGCCATTCACAACAAACAAACACATGAAACGTGGCAGCAACATATTCCATAGGTTAGTCCATAAAACACGTAATAAACATAACCAAATCACTATGGTAGCCCTCCTCAAGCTAATTCTAATGCTTGGCCTTAGGAGGATTTTAACACTAGTTAGTACTAACTTTGGGCTCTAGAAACCCTCATTTTACTGCCATCTTTGTGCACTTCACACTAGGTCACAAAACCTTCAATAAGTGCACTCTCCTCAATAAGCTTGGTTCATCAAGCTCATGACTCTCTTCCAAGCTTAGCCCTAGCTCCATGGATGTTTCAAAATTACATAAAATAGTCCATGAGAGCAAGAGAACCCTTACCAAAGTGGGTAGGCCGAAAATCAAGCTTGATCCTTGAAGTATCCAAGAAATAGCTCTAGTTTGCTTCCAATTGCTTCCTTTTGCCTTCAATTTCAATCAATTGCAAGTTTGAAGGTGTGGTGGCTATGGAGGAAGTATGGCTGTGTTCTTGGCCTGGGGGAGGATGAAAATGACAGAGGGATAAGTGATTTGGCCACTTAAATGGCCTTAAATGAGCTTAAGGGCACAAAACACACTTAACAAGCTTAACCTTGCTTTATGTCATTTTCTTTCTCACTAATTATTGTTTCTTTGTCATAAACTCTTTGGTACACATGTGGCCAAAATTTTTGACTAATTATCAAGTCTTGGCTGCCTCCCCCATAGTGGGATAACCCCATAATTCCACCCTTAGACTTAAGTTAAAAGCTTGAACACCTTAAGGTTTACCCTAGGACATTTAGGCCCTTATTGCCTTTAGTGTTTCCTTTGTCCAGACTTGTCTTGCATGAGTAATTTGGTCCTCCAATACCACTTTCATACCATTTATATCCTTCCCATAACTCTCCAAGTCTCTTTCTTGAGAGTTTTGCAATTGAGTATCCGAATTTCCAAACCCTTATAAAAAAGTCAATAGGTTGCTTGACAAACATGCAATGCTTTAGGCTTTTCTTGGGGGCCAAGTTACCAACTTGGAACACTTTTAAGGAGGTGTTGATCATGCCTTTTTCCCCCTACACTTCAATCACTATGGTGATAATTACATAATATAATGATTTTTTAGCCATTATGACACACTTATAATTCTCCCATTTTTGTGAGGCCATAACATTCTCCCCTCCTTCTGTAATTTGGTCTTCCAGATTCCACTGTAACTCTGGAAAAATAGTAGGATATCTGTTCAGCATATCCTGCTCCGTTTCCCAGGTGGCTTCCTCTTCACTATGGTTAGACCAAAGGATCTTAACCATCAGAATCCATTTAGTTCAAAGTTTCTTGACTTGCCTATCAAGTATTTAAACATGATGGTGATGACGGCCATCAGCATCTCCACTGTGTGTCGTAGAGAATGCGGCAGGAGCTTCCGAAGGTGTAGGCGAGCCCTGAAAGAAGGTGCTCTATGTGGATTACCTGTGATGGCCGGCAGCATCTTCACGTAGCAGGCATGGTGAGGCCGAGAAGGACTTCCAGTATGAGAGAGAGGTCCGGAACAGGGATTACTTAAGAGGACTGACCTGAAACACTCAGAAAATAGGGGTTAGGAGGTCCCCGGAGTGATCTTCCAGGGAGGATCCTCCGACGCCCAAGTCAGTGGTTTGGGAGGGGTGGAAAGAGAGAGAGCAGCAAGTACCAGAGAGTCTTTCCTGTCCCTTTTTTCTTTTGAGGGCTCGAAGGAGAGGATTTAGAGCGGAGAGAGGAGAAAGAGAGAGCTCTTTCACCTGTGACCATTCCCCTGGTATATATAGGAGGGGGTGAGCCCTTCAGATTGTAGCACGTGTATGGATTAACACCATCCGTACTTCTGGGCATGGGGGGCCCCTAGCCGCCTGCAGGCTCCTCGGGCCATGTGTTGCAATAATCATAGCCTTACATGACAGGACGTACGCAATGGCGATACGTCAGAGTGCCTGCGAGGACGGCATGTAGGCTGTGCGAGCGTAATGTTAGAGGCTCATTGATGGCTCCTGCCGTACCTCCGAGGTGCCCTTAGTTGATGTCTCACTTCAGAGTGAGAGACCTTTTCCCGGAGTCGCAGCGGTACTTCGGGGCTTTCCCTGGCTCCGAAGTTAGCCTTTCGGGGGACTTTCACTTGCAGAAGGTGGCTGCCACTTCTCCCCGAAGCTAACTCGATCGCCTTACCGATGGAGGTGATACGGTAGTTTCCCGAGGTTGGTATTGGCGAGCTGTCGAGGTCACGTGCCTCAGGCGTCTGGCTCCCTCCTTTCCGGGGTCCTTAGGTGTTCGGGGCGATAGCACTTTGGCTATCACATGCCCCCCCTCGGGAAGCCGGAGTGGAGACTTCGGCTAGTGGTCCTTTTGTGGGCGTTTTTCAGGACTTGGGGTGTGCCGTTCGTAGGGGAGGCATTTCGCCACCTGGGGGCATGGTTTGTTCAGACAGGTCTCACCTTCTTCCCTTTGGTGTCCCCGAGATCCCTAACCTCTTTACTTTTTTCCGCCATGGGTTAGTGGACCGTCATGTTTTGAAACTAGCCGTGTCAGTCTGGGGTGATGCACCCAAGTTTTCAAGATGTCAAAATATGTGTCCTAGTTGCTCGTGACGGGCAACACGTGGTAGGTGCTGGTTGGGATGGGTACGTCTTTTCGCGCGCAAGGGGCAATTATGGTGACATTTTGCCTTGGCACAGCAATTATGACGCCCTTTTGGCTTCCCTTCCTTGATTTATATAAGCCTCATCCTGTCATTCTCCTCATTTGTTTTTCTTTGCTCTTACTTTGCTCTCGTTTGCTCTTGCGTCTTCTCTTGCCTTTTTCCTTTTTCTGGCCACGGTTTTTACGGCGGAGCGATTCTCGGCATCTTGCACGACGGCACCCAGGAATCCTGATTTCGGCAAGACTTTTGGTGGGTTCTTCCTTCAGTTTTTTCTTTTATTTTAGCTTCCCGAAGTCATTTTTCTTCTTTCCGAAGTCTCTCTTTTGGTCAACCATGTCTTCGGCTATTCCCGAGAGCTGGCAATCTCTTATGTCTCACCCTTGTTGCTCCACTTCTGAAAAATTAGAGAAGTGGACAGCCAATTTTTTTCTTCCCCCCTACGCCACCACGAGGTTACCCCCCCTCGGTCATTTTAGTTTTATGAACTGGGATGACGAGGTTACCGTTTTTGGGGCTCAACTGAAGGCCGGACTTCGGTATCGTCCCACGAAGATGGTTTGCGACTTTTGCCAATTTCAAGGCAGAGCCGCTAATCAGCTTTCTCCCAACTCTTATTGCCATTTCAACGCCTTTCTCTGCATGTGCGGGGTCTTCGGGGTAGAACCCCATTTTATCCTGTTCATGCAGTATTACAAGCTCTATCCGGTTCCGAAGGGTGGCTTTTATTTCATGCTACCTCAGGGATCTGGCAGCAAGAAATTTATGTTCATCTTCACTACCAAGGATAGCTGGCGAGGGTTGCAAAGGAAGTTCTTCTTCCTAAAAATGGCGGAGGCCTGGTTGTATGTTCCGACTAAGTGGGCTCGGGGAAAGCTGGAGATGGATGTCGTGGATCCCAAGAAGTTGCTAACTCCAGAGTTGGCGGCGAGGTTTAAGGACTTCAACAGACGTATCCGTGCTGTTGTCAACTGGGATGCCAAGGTCCCTGCACGCGCTCTCTACCCTTTCCCTATCATGTTGAAACTCATGACTGAGGATGTTCTTCGGGAGTTGGGGGTGGTTAAGGAGCACAAGACGGATCTTGGCATGCCAGCTCCTGCTACCAAGGGGAAGGGCTATTGGCTAGTGAAGCTCTTTCGAAGCGAGCTCACTTATGAAGCCTTCTTTGAAAGTAAGTTCCTTTCAAAGTTTTTCAGCATAAGTGCCTATCTGGACACACACTGATGTTTTCCCTCTTTTTCAGAGATGGGTGACGAGTGTGCTGCCTACTATAAGTCTCTCTTCCTTGGTCAGGCTGAGAAGGGAGAGCAAACGAAGAGAGGCGTCTCCAAGAGGCGCAAGACTACTAGGAGCGGACCATCTTTGGCCAAGAAGGCAAAGAAGGATACCCTTCTTCCACCCTCGGAGGATGTGGCAGAGGTCGGAGGTGTCATTGTAACTTCCACGGAGGTTGGTGGTGCCATTCCAACTTCCACCAAGGTTGCAACTCTCGCCGAACCTGAAACTCCCTCGGAGGTTCCTGCCGGGGTGGTCGCTGTCACGGCTTCTCTGAGTCCCACGACGTCGGTGGATCTTTTGGGCTCTTTGGCAGAGAGTCCTTCTGCCGTGGAGTTGGAAAAACGCTGAAGGGGCAAAGGCAAACATGTCCCTGCTAACGTGGAAGAGGTTCGGGACTCCGACGACAACGTTGCTGAGGTTGCGCCAGGTTTGTCTCTTATCTCCTTTTCGGTTTTTGTAATCTCATGGCTTTCTCAGTCAAGGAGTTTTGCCTGATGAGATGCATGTTTTCTATTTTGCAGAGGATTTGGCGCCCTCACCTTGGATGGTTGAGCATGCCCGAAGGCAGGCTCTCCAGGATTCCCACGTCCCAA
Source organism: Aquilaria yunnanensis (assembly GCA_039654915.1). Lineage (NCBI taxonomy): Eukaryota > Viridiplantae > Streptophyta > Magnoliopsida > Malvales > Thymelaeaceae > Aquilaria > Aquilaria yunnanensis. The sequence continues at coordinate 61,037,298 of CM077593.1, forward strand.
GAGACAAAGTTCCGAGGGAGCCGTTCTGGTCTTTCACAGAGGACATGAATCTGTTCTCCGAGGATTGCTGGGAAATGGCTCCCCAAATGGCGAAGAGCATACTCACTTAGGCTTCCTTCAAGGCAGTTGCCGAGGAGTGTGCCTCCGAGGATTCCCTTGTTGCTAGAGTTTTCGAGCATGCCGCTCAGGTAATTCTTCAGGCTCCTTCATTTTTCCTCCCACTTTTTTGCCTAAGTGTTTTGGCTTTCCTTGTGTGACTTTTACTAAGTACCTTCTCTTCTTTCTTTGCATCTCCTGGGGTACAGTGGATACCTACGAGCTTGGGTGGCAAAGCAGTCTTCAGTCCGAGCTTGGGCCGAAGAAAAATTGGAGAAGGCCAAGGTCTTCTGCACTAACTCGGTTGTGATGAACACCGAGTTGAGCCGTATAGCCAAGCAGAAGGTTGCCCAGCTTCGGGAAGAGTTCTTGAAGGGCCAAGAGGATCTCTTGAAGGACTTCTCCAAGAAGATGTCCGACCTTGGTGAGAAGGTTGTGAGCTTAACCTTGGCCAATGAGGCCATTCAGAAGGAGAAAAAAGAAAAAGCTGCTCTCCTGACGAAGGCTCTTGCCGACAAAGCCGAACTTCAAGCCAAGGTCGACTCGTTGAAGAAGGATTCAGAGAAGAAGAAGAAGATAAACGAGTTGGAGGAGGAGGTCGCCAGTCTTCAGAAAGAGGTTTCGGATCTTCAGAATGAGGCAGACGAACTAGACATAGAAAAAGGACAAAGCTGTCTAGGCGACGAAAGTTGCCTTTCAGGATGGCTTCTGCCTAGCTCGTCACCAATTTTTGAAGAAATATCCAGACCTCGACCCTTCCTTCTTAGCTACCCTGGATATTCCCGAGGGTCCTCGGTGGACATGGTCGAAAGTTGAGTTCCTCAACTTGCCATTCGCCCCTCCTCCTGCACTGAAGGCGGCGGCCCAAGACACAGGAACCGGAACTTCCCATGACGTCGGGGTCCCTTAGATATTCTATCACGTTTGCTTTCTTCTTTTTTCCTTGTGTTCTTCTTCCTGTAACCTTCTCCTTGTACCAAGACCTTTTTCAATGAATTTTCCTTCATAATTTGGTTAAGTCTTTTGAGCAATTTTTTGTTTCCTCGTTGTCTCGACCACTTTCGGTCAGGGGACTTCGGAGAGGTATACTTTGCTTGTTTCATCGGTCAACCTTCGGGTAAACGTTCGTTGTTGGTGAAGTTCCCTTAGGCAAATTTTAGCCTGCCCTCGTCGGCCGTATTCGATGGACTTCACCTTTTTTGGGCATATAACCCAACCATCTTTGGAAGGAAAATAGGACTTTTGGGAGTCAATGGACTTCACGCTTTTATGGGAGTATAACCCAGTCATCCTTGGAAGGAAAACAAAACTTTCGGGAGCATGTGCTTCAGCTTTGTTCGGCGAGTACTTTCAGATAGGGGAAAACTTTTGTACTTAGAGAAATTTCTCTCTCGTACAATTTCTTATTTGAAATTCTAAGTATAGAATTTCTTTAAGGCGTTTGAGTTCCATGTATTTTCCAGTTTTCCTTTTTCGGCGTCGCCAAGCTTGTATACTCCCTTTTAGACCTCGTCCAAGACCAAATATGGCCCCTTCCCATTTGGTCGAAGTACCCGATGGGATGGTTTTCGGGGTTCAGACTCGGCATTTCGGAGGATGAGGTCTTCTTCCGTTATTCCTTTTGGCCTATCATGCAGGTTTGCACTTATGGCCACCTTTTGCTAAAAGGCCTTTCTTCTGAGCTTGGCCATTTCTCAGTGTTCATCAACTAGGTTGAGCTTAGTCCAAAACCCAAGGTCATTTCCTCTTTTGCCAAACACCTGTATTCTAACTGATGGTCGTACTACTTCGATGGGGATAATGGCCTCTATACTGGAGAGAAGTGAGAAAGATGTCTCCCCCGTGGCCCCTCGGGGAGTTGTGTGATAACTCCTGGGCACAGCAGGAAGTTTTCCTGGCCATTTTCCTTTTGCTTCTCCCAACCTTTTTTATAGTCCCTCGTTCATGATTCTACCCCCACTTATCTATTGCTTCGTGGCTAAGCTAGTGGGCCAAAGTGTAATTTTACTACGAAGTCAGTGGCAAATTCTTGGAGTCCCTTGTCCATAGTTTGGGAACCATTATCGGCCATTACCACCGTCGATATGCCAAATCTGCATATCATGTTCTTCCAGATGAACTTTTTTATATCTTTTGTAGGAATAGTTGCCAGGGGCTCTGCCTCCACCCACTTAGTGAAGTAGTCTGCTGTTACTACGCAGAACTTCACTCCTTCGGGTTTTATCAGGAGTGGCCCGGTGAGGTCTATTCCCCATACTGCCAAGAGGCAAAGGTAATCTTCCGGGGTTATCCACTCCGAAGGCAGCCTTTGGGTGCTGGTGTGTCTCCGGCAATTTTCACACCTTCTGGACGAACTGTCCTGCACCCTTTTTACCGGTTCATCTTTGTAGCGGACTTGCATACCCCTGCCGGTATAATTCCTCCTTAATTAGGGGACATCGTCTGGAATATCTTCGCATTTTTTGCCACTTCATGAGGATTTTCGGGACTCTTTGGTTGCGAGATACCTCTTTGTAGGATCTTTGCTTCCTCTGTCCGAGGTTGCTGCCCCTAGCGTTGCCATACTTTGGATGGCCCAACACTTTGGTAACCAAATTTGATGGCTTTAGTGGCTTTCCTGCCCTTGGGCCCCCGAGGGGCTACTTCAGCGCTTTGCTGTTTTGCGCTTGGATTTTTCTTCGGCAGGGAGTTCCCACTCTGGGTTTACCTTCGCTCAGTTTCCCTCGTTGGTTTTGGGATTTTCCATTTCTGGGGTTTCGGCAATGAAGTCTGCCAGTGCCTGGGCTTTTATTGCCCTTCTAGGCTCATACGTGCTATAGTATTCTCCGAGCTCGATGCACTCTTTTGATGATCTTCCCCAAATGCTCTACCTTTTTCATGACGCCGCCTAGAGGTGAGTTACTCCGGACAGTGGTAGCGTGACCTTGGAAGTAGAGTCATAGGCTTCTTCCTACAAATAACAAGGCGTAGATGGCTTTTTTGGTTAATGGGCATATGCCCTTGTTGACGAGGAGATGGCAACTTTTCTTTGGGTGTAGAACTTCTTCGATGGGGAGCTCGGGGTATTTTCGGCCCTGCTTCTTCCACAGGTTGCGTTCTGAAGGGTATGCTTCCCGTCGATGACTCATCTTCGTTGATCTCTCCTTCCGAACTCCCGTGAGTTGACGTGGGATCCTTCTCCCGATGAGGTACTAGTCAGGAGGGCCTTCGGCCCGAATCGAGCTGTGGCCATCTTCGGTCTAACTGCTGCATCACTCCAGCCACGACAGGGAGTGAGAACTCACGCAGGAAGCCTATGGTAGTAGTCAAAGGACGTTCGTCCTCGGGCACAGAAGTCCACGCTACAGTCATTCGGTTACCAATTGAACCTCTGGCGCGGACGGGGACCTCGAAAGTCCTTTTTCCTTATAATGCCACGTTTTCAACAATGGCGACCTGGGAGTGAGTTCCCACAAATGGTGCCAAATGATGGCTATGAGGGCCATCAACATCTCCACTGTGTGTCGTGGAGAATGCGGCAGGAGCTTCCAAAGCTGTAGGCGAGCCCTGAAAGAAGGTGCTCTATGTGGATTACCTGTGATGGCCGGTAGCATCTTCACGTGGCAGGCACGGTGAAGCCGAGAAGGACTTTCGGTATGAGAGAGAGGTCCAGAATGGGAATTCCGCAGGAGGACTGGCCTGAAACACTCAGAAAACAGGGGTTAGGAGGTCCCCGCAGTGATCTTCTGGGGAAGAGCCTCCGATGCCCAAGTCAGTGCTTTGGGAGGGGTGGAAAGAGAGAGAGCAGCAAGTATCAAAGAGTCTTGCGTGTCCCTGTTTTCTTTTGAGGGCTGGAAGGAGAGGATTCAGAGAGGAGAGAGGAGAGAGAGAGAACTCTCTCATCTGTGACCATTCCCCTGGTATATATAGGAGGCGATGAGCCCTTCAGATTGTAGCACGTGTATGGACGAACAACATGTTAGTGTTGTGCCCAAAAAACCAATCATGAGATGATTGTATTTTTGCTCAATGAGTCATGATATTTTATTGAGGCATTAATCCAGCAATTTTGTTTGTTGTTTTGTTTCTGCGTAACGTAATAAACATAATTGTAACCCTAGGATAACGATATTCTTAAACGTCCCTAGTCTAGTATTATTGTAGAGCGGGTTGCAATAACACATAATGACTAGCATATGTGGAGACTAATTTGAGATATGTAGTCTACATATGGGTACAAGTTGGAGAACTTGTGTACTGGACCGACCCACCATCAGAACACTTCATGGATCGTTATATGAGTGTCATAAGTGATTCTCATAGTGATCAAGGTATATGTAGTCCTTCGACCTAACATCATCAAGGTTCCCTACATGTGAGTCACATACTTTGATACTTTCCTTTGTAGCTCGTAACTGAGTGAACTTGAAGGAGGTCATTGGGTATGTCACATATCATGCGGAGGGATTTGTATGATCAAGATGGGATTTGTCCCTCCTATGTAACGGGAGTGATATCTTTGGGCCCCCTGATAGAGTAAGACTTAGAAAATGCATGGCCATGCTCCAATGAGTTGATATATGATATCAATGTCGTCAGTTTAAGTTGGTCTACTCGGTAATCAAGAAACCGAAGATTGGGCTATACGGGAGTGACACATTCCATGTTTCGTGCTTAGTCTTGATATCTTGGACAAAGGGACAATGGCATATATCGGTGATGATCATAAAGGTTTAGTCGATTCACCGACAATCTTGTCACTTGGGTAGCAATGATGTGTTGCTAGACACCGCTCATTGCTTATGATCATAAATGTGATTTATGATCAGTGCCAACATGGCAAGAGCCTTTTGGGTCGCACACATAGAGCTATTTGGATCATTAGAGTGCATGGGCTAATTATTTGGGTTATGGTTTCACTTTAAGTTCTTGTTAATAATGGGCCAAGGAGTTGAGCCATTATTAAGCCCGAAATTAAATCCTAATTGGATTAGGGCTTTGAAACCCATTAGGCCTGGAAGTTGACTCTCACTATAAATACAACTTTTAAGTGAGAAATTCGCAGGTCTCCTTGCCCTAGCCTCCCAAAAGGACAGCCGCACTCTTCTCTTGCAATTCCTTGGAGGACGCAAGCTAGCACTGCGAGCGCAAGAGAAACGCATCTGCCGGGACGTGGTGGAAGCGTGGTGATCCCGAGAGGCTCGTGTGGATACCATAGAGAGCCTGAACACGTCAACTGTTTAGGTTTTGTGATTCGACTCTACAGTTGAGTGAGAGATCTCAACCGAAAATTAAGTATGAAATTTTCGAACACCCGGTTTACCGCGTTTCGCTTGGATCCTGGAGGGTTTCTGTTAAATTCCGCTGTGCTGTTTGGCTCCCGAAACCCAACACACCATCCATACTTCTGGGCGTGGGGGGCCCCTATTAGTGTCGTGCCCAAAAGCCAATCATGAGATGATTGTATTTTTGCACATTGTGTCATGATATTTTATTAAGGCAATAATCCAGCAATTATGTTTGTTGTTTTGTTTTTGCGTAACGTAATAAACATAATTGTAACCCTGGAATAATGATATTCTTAAATGTCCCTGGTCTAGTATTATTGTGGAGCGGGTTGCAATAATACATAACGACTAGCATATGTGGAGACTAATATGAGATATGTAGTCTACATATGGGTACAAGTTGGAGAACTTGTGTGTTGGATCGACCCACCATGAGAACACTACATGGATCGTTGTATGAGTGTCACAAGTGATTCTCATAGTGATCATGGTATATGTTGTCCTTCCACCTATGATCATCAAGGTTCCCTACATGTGAGTCACATACTTTGATACTTTCCTTTGTTGCTCGTAACTGAGTGAACTTGAAGGAGGTCATTGGGTATGCCACATATCATGCGGAGGGATTTGTATGATCAAGATGGGATTTGACCCTCCTATGTAATGGGAGTGATATCTTCGGGCCCCTTGATAGAGTAAGACTTAGAAAATGCATGGCCATGCTCGGATGAGTTGATATACAATATCAATGTCATCAGTTTAAGTTAGTCTACTCGGTAATCAAGAAACCAAAGATTGGGCTATATGAGAGTGACACATTCCATGTCTCGTGCTTAGTCTTGATATCTTTGACAAAGGGACAATGGCATATATCGGTGATGATCATAAAGGTTTAGTCGAATCATCGACAATCTTGTCACTTGGGTAGCAATGATGTGTTGCTAGACACCGCTCATTGCTTATGATCATAAATGTGATTTATGATCATTGCCAACGTGGTAAGAGCCTATTAGGTCGCACACATAGAGCTATTTGGATCATTAGAGTGCATGGCCTAATTATTTGGGTTATGGTTTCACTTTAATTTTGTATTAATAATGGGGCCAAGAGTTGAGCCATTATTAAGCTCGAAATTAAATCATAATTGGATTAGGGATTTGAAACCCATTAGGCCTGGAAGTTGAGTCTCACTATAAATACAACTTCTAGTGAGAAATTCTCAGGTCTCCTTGCCTTAGCCTCCGAAAAGGACAGCCGCACTCTTCTCTTGCAATTCCTTGGAGGACGCAAGCTAGGACTGCGAGCGCAAGAGAAACGCATCTGCCGGGACGTGGTGGAAGCGTGGTGATCCCGGGAGGCTCGTGTGGATACCATAGAGAGCTTGAACACGTCATCTGTTCAGGTTTTGTGATTTGACTCTACAGTTGAGTGAGAGATCTTAACCAAAAATTAGGTATGAAAATTTTTGAACACCCGGTTTACCCCATTTCACTTGGATCCTAGAGAGTTTCGGTTAAATTTCGCTGCGCTGTTTGGCTCCCGATACCCAACAGCCCCTAGCCGCTTCCAGGTTCCTCAGGCCACGAGCTGCGATAATCGTAGCCCTACATGACAGGACGTAGGCAGTGGCGCTAAGTCAGAGTGCCTGCGAGGACGGCATGTAGGGTGTACGGGCGTAATGTCAGAGGCTCCTTGATGGCTCCTCCTGTACCTCCGAGGTCCCCTTGGTTGATGTCTCACTGCGGAGTGAGGGACCTTTTCCTATAGTTGCAGCGGTACTTCGGGGCTTTCCCTAGCTCCGAAGTTAGCCCTTTCGGGGGACTTTCACCTGCAGAAGGTGGCTGGCACTTCACCCCGAAGCTGACTCAGTCGCGTTCCCGATGGAGGCGATACGGTAGTTTCCTGAGGTTGGTATTGACGGGCTACCAAGGTCGCGTGCCTCAGGCATTTAGTTCCCTCATTTCCGGGGTCCTTAGGTGTTTGGGGCGATAGCACTTCGGCTATCAGAACAGGTTTCTCTTCATAGGTCAAGTCTTCCTGGATGGGTACCATTGAAGCATTAACTACCTGTCCCGGATGCACTGTGTATTTTCTAAGTAGACTAACATGAATCACATTATGCACTTGAGATATGTTAGGTGGTAATGCCGGCTGATAAGCAACTCTCCCTATTCACTCCAAAACTTCATAGGGTCCAATGTACCTAGGGGCTAACTTACCCCTCTGCACAAAATGGGTAACTCCTTTAAATGGAGACACTTTAAGAAGTACTTTGTCCCCAACTTCAAAACTCAAGTCTCTTCTTCTCAAATTAGCATACTTAGTTTGCCTATCATTGGCTACCTTAATCCATTTTCGGATTAACTTGATCTTAGCTGTGGTATTAGCCATGATTTCATGATCAATAACTACTCTATCTGCAAGGTCTACTCAACAATGGGGCGTCATACATCGCCTTCCATACAATGCCTCGTATGGTGCCATACCAATAACAGTTTGATAATTGTTATTATAAGCAAAGTCAATAAGTGGTAAATCCTTATCCCAATCACCTCTTAAATCAATAGCACACATATGTAACATATCCTCCAAAGTTTGGATCACTCTTTCATATTGCCCATCAGTCTGAGGATAGAAAGCGGTACTGAGACTAACCTTGCTCCCTAATGCCTTTTGGAAAGCATTCCAAAATCGTGACACAAACCGAGGATCTCTATCAGATATAATTTGATCCGGTATGCCATGGAGTCTCACAATTTCCTTAAGATACAACTGAGCTAACTTCTCCAATGTATATATGATCTTAACAGGTATAAAGTGTGCTGACTTCATCAGCCGATCAACAACTACCCATATAGCATTATCTTGACTTCGAGTATTTGGCAATCCCACTAGGAAATCCATAATAATGGACCCCCATTTCCTCACTGGAAAAGGTAAACTCTGAAGTGTACTTACTGGTTTTTTGATGTTTAGCTTTAACCATTTGGCATGTCAGACACTTTGCCACATGTCCTCCTACATCCTTTTTAAGTCCTCGCCACCAAAAATGTGTCTTCAGATCATGATACATCTTACTAACACCAGGGTGAACATTCATAGTACTAGTATGCGCCTCCTATAGGACTTGCTACCTAAGTCCTTCCACATTCGATACATAGAGATGATCTCCATAGTGTAGTATTTCATCCTTGTATTGGAATTCTTTTTTCACAGTACCAAGTTTCGCTTCTCCTGAAATTTTCTTCAACAATGGATCTTTCATTTGAGCATCCTTAGCCTTGACTAACCAAGCTAATTGTATTTCTAGAACGTAGACTAGGGATTTCTCTTTGTTTTATCAAAACTCATGCAAAGCTGAGAAACAATCTCCCAACGCTTCTTCGGGGGAATTCATAGCCTGATCCTTACATAGGATCACTCCTGTGTATTTCTAGCTCAATGCATCTGCTTCCACATTTCCTTTGCCAAGATAGTACTCAATTGGGCAATCATAATCTTTTATGTATTCAATCCATCGACGTTGCCTCATGTTTAGATCCTTCTGTGTAAATAGATATTTCAAACTCTTATGATCGGTGAAGATCCTGAATGACCTCCCCATCAAGTAATGCCTCCAAAACTTGATTGCAAAAATTACTGCCGCTAGTTCAAAATCATGAACAGGATAGTTCAACTCATTAGACCTCAATTGTCTTGAACCATAGGTGATCACTTTATTCTCCTGCATTAACACACACCCTAAACCAGAACCAGATGCATCAATGTATATTGTAAAAGCTTTGTTCGGATATGGTAGAATGAGTATAGGTGCACTAGTCAATCTTTTCTTCAACTCCATGTAAGCTTCTTCACACGTCGATGTCCACTCAAACTTTTGAGTTTTCTTGGTCAAGGTCGTTAAAGGTGTAGCTATCACAGAGAATTTCTCTATGAATCACCTATAGTAGCCTGCCAAGCCCAAGAAACTCATAAATTCTATAACTGTAGATGGTCTCTTCCACTCAACTACTACCTGAACATTTTCAGGACCAACAGACAAACCCTGAGCACTGATAATGTGCCCTAAAAACTGAATTCTTTAAGACCAAAACACACTCTTAGACAACTTTGCATAGTAATGATTATCCTTCAGCACTTGTAAAACTATCCTAAGGTGCCTCTCATGTTCTGATGAAGATGGTGAATATACCAAAATGTCATCGATGAAAACTTCAACAAACTGATGCAAAAATGGTTTAAAGATTCGATTCATAGCTTCCATAAATACTGTTGGAGCGTTAGTCACACCGAATCACATAGCTGTATGTTCATAGTGTCCATATGATGGTTGACAGTTGCCATCATCATCATTTCCACTGTGTGTCGTGGTGCGTGCGGCAGGGACTTCTGAAGGAGGGGGTGAGCCCCAACAGAAGGTGCTCTGTGGGGTCACCTGTGATGGTCAGCAACATCTTCGCGTGGCAGGCACGGTGAGGCCGAGAAGGACTTCCTGTATGGGAGAGAGCCTAAAGGGGGATCCCTCAGGAGGATCTGCCTGAAACACTCAGAAAATTGGGATTAGGAGGTCGCCGGAGTGATTTTCCGGGGAGGAGCCTCCGACGCCCAAGTCATTCCTTAGGGGGTGGAGAGAGAGAGAGCAGCTAGTACCAGAGAGTCTTGCCTGTCCCTATTTTCTTTTGAGGGCTGGAAGGAGAAGATTCAGAGCGGACAGAGGAGAGAGAAAGAGCTCCCACGCTTGTGACCATTCCCCTGGTATATATAGGATGGGGTGAGCCCCTCAGATTGTAGCACGTGTATGGATGAACACCATCCGTACTTCTGGGCGTGGGGGGCCCCTAGCCGCCTGCAGGCTCCTCGGGCCACGAGCTACGATAATCATACCCTACATGACAGGACGTAGGTAGTGGCGATGCGTCATAGTGCCTGAAAGGACAGCATGTAGGGTGTACAGGCGTAATGTCAGCGGCTCCTTGATGGCTCCTGCCGTACCTCCGAGGTCCCCTTGGTTGATGTCTCAGTTCGGAGTGAAGGACCTTTTCCCGGAGTCGAAGTGGTACTTCGGGGCTTTCCCTGGCTCCGAAGTTAGCCCTTCGGGGGACTTTCACCTGCAGAAGGTGGCTGGCACTTCTCCTCAAAGCTGACTTCGTCGCCTTCCCGATAGAGGCGATACGGTAGCTTCCCGAGGTTGGTATTGGCGGGCTGCCAAGGTCGCGTGCCTCAGGCGTTTGGCTCCCTCCTTTCCGGGGTCCTTAGGTGTTCGGGGCGATAGCACTTTGGCCATCACCATACCTTGTCCTAAAGGCAGTTTTCGTGAAATCTTCTTCCTTAACTCTGATTTAGAAATATCCAGATTGGAGGTCAATTCTAGAAAACAATTTTGCTCCCCTGAGTCTATCAAACAGATCATCAATTCTTGGAAACGGATACTTATTCTTAATTGTTGCTGCATTCAACTTTCTATGGTCGATGCACAATCTAATAGTTCCATCCTTTTTTTTCACAAATAACACCGGGGCTCCCTATGGTGATGTACTAGGCCTTATAAAGCCTTTCTTTAGCAGTTCCTCCAACTGCTTCTTTAACTCATCCATCTTAGGAGCTGACATTCGATAAGCTGGTATTCAAATAGGTTCAACGCCAGGCTGAAGATGGATTGCAAACTCAGTATCCCTCTTGGGTTGTAACCTAGGTAACTCTACTAGAAACACTTTAGGAAACTGATTGGCTACCGAAATCTTTTCAAGTTCCTCCTCTATGGCCACACCATTCAATGAATATTACTCTTTTTCTCTGACTTTGGGGATGGTATCCATAAGCCTAAGATGTAAACTTTTAGCACTAGATGCTAATCCTCCTGTGCAAGTCACTCTAGCTCCCTGAGCATCAGTAATGTCGACTAAGTGATTTGCACAGTCAATTTGTGCCTTATGCTTACTTAGCCAATCCATTCCCAACACTAGGTCGTAAGACCTCAATTTTGTCACCCACAACTCACAACAGAAATCATGGTTGCCTAACTACAAGGGATACCTAGTACTTTATTGGTCACAATAAAACTCCTCCCTGTAGTCTTGATAAGTCTTAACTCACTGGAGATTTCTCGTTGCAACCTAAACTTATCTACCAAGGTAGATGATATCACTGAAAGAGTAGCTCCTGTATCAAAAAGCACTCTAACACTACCTTCTGAAAAGTAAAATTACCTGGAACGATGACTGGTTCTTTGGTCACCAGCCTTGCCAGGGTGAAAACCCTCAGGTCAACTACTGCTGCGGCTACACCAAGTCGATTTCCTATAGCAAGGGGTGCAGGGGGTACATTGCTAGGCGAACCTGGCAATGGTCGAGCTCGTGGGCATTCCCTCACCCAATGCCCTTTTTGACCACAGATTTTACAGATATTAGTTCTCAAGGTGCATGGCCTCATACCATGGAACCGCTTACACTTAGGACATAAACCTATCTTCTTTCTCTTGAAGGGACCTTGGCTTTCAACCATTGGCCGCTTCTTGGCACTTTTTCCTAGGTTAGCTGGTCCAACCTCCACCTTTTTGCTAGATGTCCTCATATCCTCAAATTCCCTTTCTAAGGCTAACACCTTCTGTACCACTTGGCGATACCTTCGAAGCACTGGTTTCAAACCTTGAAAGAATTTCTTGGCCTTTAACTCATCATTACCAACCATGCAAGAAGCATATCGAACAAGTGAATTGTGACACTGCTCATACTCTCGGACAAACATCTTTCCTTATACTAGATTCTCAAACTGAATCCTCCTTTGGTCTTGTGCAGCTTCACAAATGTCCTCCTATCGAAACTTCTTCCCAAAGTCTGACTACTTGAGCACCTTTTTCTTATGCTCCGATCAAGTACCATTGCTTTCTCTGAGCATCTCCATCACATCATCCTACCATAAACTAGCCCTCTCTCTAAAAAAGAAAGGTACTAAGGGCATCCTTTGTTCAGACTCATAACCTCCACAAGTGAAAAGTCTATTCATCCTAGATAACTAATCTTCTGCTCGATCGGGATCACCTATCCCATCAAAACTCGATGGATCAACAGTCTTAAACTTTTCTAACAACCTAAGTTGATGTGGAGTGTCTCCCCTCCTTGGAGCCTCCATAACGTCTAACTCCTCTTCCTCCTCATGAACATAATTTCTGCATTCATGAGCCCTAGGCATTCGATGCTACTCAGCATGCCTTTCCTGATCCTGGTGTGGATCATTTTCCTCTTCGACAACTTTTTTATCCTCATGATCCTAGAACACTCAATCATGATGGTAGTCATACCCTGTGCCACTTGGCCCATAGTCTGAGTTAACCCCTTAAGCACCCTGGATATTTCATCCAGTCTTGCTACAACTAGGTCAATAGAATCTTCACCAGGTTCTCTAGCTCCTCTTGAATCTCTTGACCTAGTGTCAACCATAGTAAACTGTAACCAAAGCCAGACAACATTCCCTAAATGTTGGTCAGTACTAACTTTCCTAGCACATGGACTTTCCAAAACTAGATCTCAATCTTAGGCTGTAACATCTATGGATTGAGCTCTAAACTCTAATACGAAAAACTGACATGGCCATCCTTGGCCTCTGCCCATGAGACCTGTGAGAGCTGGCCTCACGGTGGATTGCAATTGGCTCATTGTATATTCATGCGAATTAAAACTCCGTGATACTAGTTGATTAACTTAGAATATGCAGGATGCATGCTCTTCATGCTTTGACTTATATTAACAAAAACCATAAAACCTTAATTTTTCCAAGAGATTTCCATAGAAAATAAGTTCAAATAGCCAAAGCATGCAAAAATCCACATTTATGTGAGTTTACTACACATAACAACTATGTGGGAGCATTCATACATAAAGTAGACTAATGCCCTCACCCAAGAACAACGCTAGAGTCTAGGACTCCTCGAAACATAGACAATGGAGGCATCTAAAAGTACTATATATATAAGCCTCAACTGAGATCTTCTTAAACTAACTCCCACCTTGGATGTAAGTCTCAGTCGTGCGTCACAAAAGTCCTTGTCCAAGTGCTACTAGGCTCTACGGCCAAAGGAAGAGTCTAGTTAGTACTGTTACTTGACCAACAAGTTACCTATGTAGGCTAGAACCATAGAGATTCTCAAGTACAATACCTATAAAAAAGCTAACTACTGCAATAACACTCATCGATTACCCAGTCCAACAACTTCAGAATCTGCACAACATAACTAGGGAGTGAGAACCTAAACATTCTCAGTAAGGGTCTTCATTGTACCTGCAAGAAAATTACTAAGGACTCCACATATGATAACAGATGTAACTTGCTGTGAGCTCTTACAGCTTGAGGGTCTAATATATATGCACATATAACTAGGTCCGTTGAGACCTCTCCTCACCTAGTCCTTGAACCACAAGGCATAGCCTTGTCTTCTAGCAAGCTTAGCTTGCCAGCCAAACTAGTTATAAATCACCAGTTGAACCTCTCCCATTTATGTTGTACAGGGGAATTATGGTGGGACTATTAGAGACTAGGCCATAAAGACCTTGTAGACTAGCTGCACTAAGGTTTCACCTTGGAACCTCATGGCTAACGGCACAGCTAGGTCGCCAAGGGTTCTAAACCTTCCACCCAAGTTAGTGGTCTTTAGTTGTGGTCCTTAGTAAACTAGTTTTCTTGCTTATGGTACAAGTCACCACAAAACTTTATAAAACTCAAGAAAACTCCTAGGTCTTGAAGGACTTTTGGAAGTCTCGGAGTACCCCCACAATACTTAGTCCTTAAGGTACCCTAAGAACCCCCTCAGATCTCCCCTCGACCTTCCTAGCAAAACTTGGAAAATTCAGCCAACCTGCTTGTGGCGATGTGTCGCCACAGTTGGTAATGTTCTGCCAACTTTTCTGATATTCGTGATGTGTTGTGCACAATGGTACCAAACTGGCGACGTGTCGCCAATCTACGATTCTGCAGAATTTTCACAAATTTTGCTGCTATGAATTTTGGACATTTACCAAACATATCAACCATGCTTGGTTAGCCTCCAAACTTCACATACATATAAAAAATGTTCGATAGATCACAACCAACTATCACAAGCTAATCTATGATGCATTACAACATCATTCCAATCATCACAAACCTCATAGTCCACCATGATTCAACCTTGTTCACTAACTAATGCTATTGCTAGAATTACTCAAATTCTTCAAGCAAACTCATTCCAATAGCATTAATTGAACTTAAAAACACAACTCCCTTACCTTAACTACAAGTAACAAGCAAGAATCAAATGCTCTTCCAATCCACTAAGCTCACCAAAGCACCACCTAAGTTCCAAGGAAAATATAGGCACCTAACATCAAAGTCTCGCTTTCTAACCAAAACCCAAGCTCCTAAATAACCAACAAACATGAATTCAATCAAGAACACATTGGTTACTTCGTACTAGAAATAGGGGATGGTAGAAAACTGTTAGTGTTGTGCCCAAAAGCTAATCATGATATGATTGTATTTTTGCACATTGAGTCATGATATTTTATTAAGGCATTAATCCAGCAATTATGTTTGTTGTTTTGTTTCTGCGTACCTTAACAAACATAATTGTAGCCCTAGAATAATGATATTCTTAAATTTCCCTGGTCTAGTATTATTGTGGAAAGGGTTGCAATAATACATAACAACTAGCATATGTGGAAATTAATATGAGATATGTAGTCTACAAATGGGTACAAGTTGCAGAACTTGTATACTGGACCGACCCACCATGAGAACACTACATGGATCGTTATATGAGTGTCATAAGTGATTCTCATAGTGATCATGGTATATGTAGTCCTTCAACCTAAGATCATCAAGCTTCCCTACATGTGAGTCACATACTTTGATACTTTCCTTTGTTGCTCGTAACTGAGTGAACTTGAAGGAGGTCATTGGGTATGTCACATATCATGTAGAGGGATTTGTATGAACAAGATGGGATTTGTCCCTCCTATGTAACGGGAGTGATATCTTCAGGCCCCTTGATAGAGTAAGACTTAGAAAAATGCATGGCCATGCTTGGATGAGTTGATATACGATATCAATGTCATCAGTTTAAGTTGGTCTAC
Source organism: Aquilaria yunnanensis (assembly GCA_039654915.1). NCBI lineage: Eukaryota > Viridiplantae > Streptophyta > Magnoliopsida > Malvales > Thymelaeaceae > Aquilaria > Aquilaria yunnanensis. The sequence continues at coordinate 61,052,764 of CM077593.1, forward strand.
TCGGTAATCAAGAAACCAAAGACTGGGCTATATGAGAGTGACACATTCCATGACTCGTGCTTAGTCTTGATATCTTAGACATAGGGACAATGGCATATGATCATAAGTGTGATTTATGATCATTGCCAATGTGGTAAAAGCCTATTGGGTCGCACACATAAAGCTATTTAGATCATTAGAGTGCATGGGCTAATAATTTGGGTTTTGATTTCACAATAATTTTGTATTAATAATGGGCCCAATAGTTGAGCCATTATTAAGCCCAAAATTAAAGCCTAATTGGATTAGGGCTTTGAAACCTATTTGGCCTAGAAGTTGAGTCTCACTATAAATACAACTTCTAGTGAGAAATTTGTAGGTCTCCTTGCCCTAGCCTCCCAAAAGGACAGCCACACTCTTTTCTTGCAATTTCTTGGAGGATGCAAGCTAGCATTGCGAGCGTAAGAGAAACGCATCTGCTGGGACCTAGTGAAAGTATGGTGATCCCAAGAGGCTCGTGTGGATACCATAGAGAGCCTGAACATGTCAACAGTTTAGGTTTTGTTATTCGACTCTACAGTTGAGTGAGAGATCTCAACCAAAAATTAGGTATGAAAATTTTCGAACACCCAATTTACCCCGTTTCACTTGGATCCTGGAGGGTTTCGGTTAAATTCCACTGCGCTGTTTGGCTCCCGAAACCCATCAAAAACATGCTTCCAAGCTCCAAAACCATGGTTTTATGCTTGAAATGAGCTCCTAATGGCCTATATGCTTATGATGGCTTCTCTTTTTACCAAGAACCTTTGATTTCAAGCTCAATTGGATGGAAAAATGAGGGTGGAGAGAATGAACTCGGATTTATGGCAGCCACCCTTCACTTTACCCTCTTATAACCCTTGTTTAACACAAAAGCCACCAAAGTATTAGACTTGATACACTTAGGCCCCCATCTTTTGGTAACCTTAGCTATCCTTGAATAATCCTTGTTTATTTCAACAAGTTTGGGTTAAAGTTGAAAGTTAAGTTATAAAACTTCATTTTAACCATGCGGGATGTAACCTGGCTATTCAGGATGCAAAATTACCATTTTACCCCTGAACCTCATTTAGTGGCTTAACTTTCATGGAACTTAATGAACTTTGCTAAACTTTTCTATTCTTGCTATGTAAACTTGAATTAAGGTTTCAAAACATAATTTAGAGTACTTTACCTTCCTCAAGCATGCTTCCCATTAGTAGGGCCATAACACTCTACTCATTTTTGATTAGATGGAACTTAATGACCGAAGAGGTCCTACAGAAGTTGGATGCCATGAAGGGGCATGTTATTGACAAGGTTACGTCAAAGCCAGTGGTAGATGGGAATAAATCCTGACTTGTACTCCTCATTTGGGGGGAACTATCTTATGTTGTTGTTTTGGAGAGTAAGTTACCTTCCACTTGTTACTTATTGAATTTTTATACTTACATTGATGTTTCTTACTTTGCAAAGATGGTTGACAAATCTGCTTACTTCTACAAGGGCCTCTTCCTCAGCCAAGCTGGGAAGGGTGAACAGGGGGAAAAGAAAGCCGCAAAAAGGAAGAAGGGGCAGTCTTCAGGGGCACCAAAGTAGAAAAAGGTTAAGTAAGGCCTTCTTCTTCCTCCCCCCAAACACATTACCGAGATTCTGGAACCCTTATCTGTGGTTGCCTTTCCCAAGGTGGCCATACTTTCCATCCCTGTCAGCCTGAATTCAGCAGCGGAGACCTTAGGCACTTCCCTAGACTTGCTTTCGCCTGAAAAAGTTGAAGGAAGGCATAAGCAAAAGGGAAAGGATATCCCTATGGATATCCTCAAAGTGAATGATTCTGAGGGTGGAGTCGCTGAAGTCCCTTTACCAGGTTTGTCCTTTAACCCTTCATCTATAAGTTTAGGTTTTTTTTGGAATTTTGGACTTTGCAGATGAATGTCTAAGGGACAACATGGTAATGGAACTTTGGCAAGATCTTACAAGGGAGCTGCCCTCGATTGACTGGATGATCAAGCACGCTCAGAAGCATGCCAGTTGGGATACGAAGATCCGCATTAATAAAGTTGTGAGGGAGCCCCTTTGGACTTTTACCAAGGACTTGGATTTGTTCTCGGAAGGCTACTAGAGGATGGTTCCCCAGATGGCTAAGGGCATTATGACAAATGCAACATTTCAACCTCTAATGGACTCTTGTCCAAATGGGGAGATTTTGGTTGCTCAGTATGCTACTTAGGTACTCCTTTTGTGTTTAGTAGTTGGAAAAAAATTTGTTGTCTAAGCATTTGCATCACACTTAGCACCTTCTCTCTTTTTGTGGCTATTAGCCTATGGAGGATACTTTCGGGCTTAGGCGACAAAGCAGTCCTTGGTTAAAATTTAGTCGGAGGAGAATTTGGCTAAGGTCAAAATTTTTTTTGCAAGTACTTGCCTTAAGTATGGTGAGCTTAATAAGATTGGCAAAGAGGGTATAGCACAACTTCACCAAGAAGTGATGGAGAGCAGGTAGGCTCTCTTTTCTGACTATTCTTCTAAGGTTACGAACTTCGGAGTGAAGCTGGCAAAGAAGGATACTGCCTTGGAGGCTCTTCAGAAATAATAAGAAGATCTGATGGCTGACTTGACCAAAGCCTTTGGAATCAACAATGAGCTTGGTTCCAAGGTCGACCGGCTGAATAAGTGGAAGAAGAAGAAGAAGGAAATGGAGACTCTAAAGAAGGAGGTGGAAGCCTTGAAGGCAAAGAACGAAGAGGCCGATAAGGCTACAAAACCTTTCTCTAAGATGGTTTTTGGATGGCTTGCCATCAGCTACTTTCACATTACATAGACTTGGATGTTACCTTCCTTTAGACACTCAACATTCCCAAAGGCCCTTCTTCGAATTGGTCGATGGTTGAGTACTTTAACCTGCCCCTGTTGCCTCCAAAGATAGAAAATGAGGATGTCTAGGAGCCTAGAGATGTAGAGGAGTAGTCATAGTTTTTTCCTTTTCTTTTTTTTTCTTTTATTCTTCATCCTTTGGCTTAATGAAATCCCTTCCATTTTAAAATTTTGGCTAAGTTCACCAGAAGCATCTACACTTCAAGTTGTTTTAGCCACCTTCTGTATTTTTACTACCTTTGACAAAAAAATTCACCACCTCCGGTACTACCTTCAGTTTTGAATGTACTTTTTTCCATGTTCAGGAAAATGATTAATTTATCCACCATCTTGAGCTAGCTATGTTTACTCAGATAGCTTATTCACCATCTGATACTGACACGACCCCTCGTGGGCCTGCCCTGGAAGCCTGCGGGAGCTTGTCCCACATTAGCCGCAATTGGCTAATTGATTACATGCGTGTTAGTTAAAGCCTTTATGATTCTAGTTATTTAATCCTACTATGCAATCATGCATGAGTTTATGCTTTGACCTAATTAATAGAATAAAGAAATGGTGCTTAAAACAGTGCCATGGCATAATTTAATAAAAAAAAATATCGAAACTGTCAAAGTATTCAAAGCATTTAAGTGGAATTAACTACACATAATCAATTGTGTGCAAGCATCTAAACCAGAGTAGACTATGCTCGCACCCAAAAGTGACTCTAGAGTAAACTACTCAACATGACCATTGCAGGCGAACTAGTGTATGAGAACGATAAACTAAATGACTACACTAAGATCCAAAACTAAGCTTCCACCTTAGAGCAAACTCCTAGTGGCAAGCTTGGCAAGCCCGCCCTTGTGCTTCATTAGCCTCTGTAGGCCAAAAAGACAATTATAGTTAGTACAATAACTTAACCACCAAGTAACCCATAAACTAGAATCATAAAGATTAAAATAAACTAAATACCTACTCATATGCCTAGCTCAACAACCCTTAATGATTGCTGGCTTAACGACGCCTAAAACTGCACAACAAAAAGTAAGGGTGTGAGAATCAAAGATTCTCAGTAAGGGGCTTCAACCTGCAAGAAAAATCCTAAGGACTCAACATATGATAAGATATGTATCCTATGCTGTAAGCTCATAGAACCTGAGCGTCTAATATATGTACATATTGTTAGTGTTGGGCCTAAAAAGCCAATCATGAGATGATTATATTTTTCGCACATTGAGTCATGATATTTTATTAAAGCATTAATCCAGCAATTATGTTTGTTGTTTTGTTTCTACGTAATGTAATAAACATAATTGTAACCCTAGAATAATGATATTCTTAAACATCCCTGGTCTAGTATTATTGTGGAGCGGGTTGCAATAATACATAATGACTAGCATATGTGGAGACTAATATGAGATATGTAGTCTACATATGGGTACAAGTTGGAGAACTTGTGTACTGGACCGACCCACCGTGAGAACACTTCACGGATTGTTATATGAGTGTCATAAGTGGTTCTCATAGTGATCATGGTATATGCAGTCTTTCGACCTAAGATCATCAAGGTTCCCTACATGTGAATCACGTACTTTGATACTTTCCTTTGTTACTCGTAACTGAGTGAACTTGAAGGAGGTCATTGGGTCTGTCACATATCATGTAGAGGGATTTGCATGATCAAGATGGGATTTGTCCCTCCTATGTAATGGGAATGATATCTTCGGGCCCCTTGATAGAGTGAGACTTAGAAAATGCATGGCCATGCTCGGATGAGTTGATATACGATATCAATGTCATCAGCTTAAGCTAGTCTACTCAGTAATCAAGAAACCAAAGATTGGGCTATACAAGAGTGACATATTCCATGTCTCGTGCTTAGTTTTGATATCTTGGACAAAGGGACAATGGCATATATCGGTGATGATCATAAAGGTTTAGTCGAATCACCGACAATCTTGTCACTTGGGTAGCAATGATGTGTTGCTCGACACCACTCATTGCTTATGATCATAAATGTGGTTTATGATCATTGCCAACGTCGCAAGAGCCTATTGGGCCGCACACATAGAGCTATTTGGATCATTAGAGTGCATGGGCTAATTATTTGGGTTATGGTTTCACTTTAATTTCGTATTAACAATGGGCCCAAGAGTTGAGCCATTATTAAGCCCTAAATTAAAGCGTAATTGGATTAGGGCTTTGAAACTCATTAGGCCTGGAAGTTGAGTCTCACTAGAAATACAACTTTTAGTGAGAAATTCACATGTCTCCTTGCCCTAGCCTCCCAAAAGGACAGTCGCACTCTTCTCTTGCAATTCCTTGGAGGACGCAAGCTAGCACTGCGAGCGCAAGAGAAATGCATCTGCCGGGATGTGGTGGAAGCGTGGTGATCTCGAGTGGCTCATCTGGATACCATAGAGAGCCTGAACATGTCAACTATCGTGTGGATACCATAGAGAGCCTGAACACGTCAACTGTTCAGGTTTTTTGATTCGACTCTACAGTTGAATGAGAGATGTCAACCAAAAATTAGGTATGAAAATTTTTGAACACCCGGTTTACCCCGTTTCACTTGGATCCTGGAGTGTTTCGATTAAATTCCGCTGCACTGTTTGGCTCCTAAAATTCAACAGTGGTATCAGAGCTACCGGTGAAACCCTAAATTGGGATTGAGGGTTGAATCGCATGATGTTATGTGTTTAATTGCTTTTCGGCCATGATTAATTAGATTGATTCATGATGCATGAAACCAGAACTCGTAATGAACATATAAGATGTATGAAGAAACGACACAAATTGGTTAATGAGATTAACCCGAAATTGATAGGTACGAGATACCTATAGGGATTAGGATTCTTGTAATAGTTGTAAAAACCCTAGCTTGGTTTGAATTCGGCCTGTTCGGGAACCAAAAGTAAGGTATTTTAGGCCAGCGGGACTGCCGTATACGAAGCGCCATATAAATAAAATCTGGTTAGTCAACGCACGAAAATTGGCATGCATCTTTGTTGAATGAGATTTGACATGATATGCTGATTGGTGTTTAAAGCATGGTGCATGGTTAGAGCCCTTGATTGGTTGTACTAGTAAATACGACCTGCGAGTCGTTCATTTTCCTCTCATTGTACATTCTCTTCTCACCTTACTCCCCTCGAATGTAACTCAAGGTTTCTCTTTTTGATGTAATGGTACATTATGGGATCATCGAAGGTGGTATGTCGAAGGAGGTGACAATAAAAGGGCAACAAAGAAAGGAAGAGAAGGAGCTTATGAAGACCCTTTTCTTTTCTTAGGCTTTTATGATATTCTCATTGGCTTGAGAATATCGCATAGTTTGGGCTATAACCATGTCACATTTACTTGCTTGTACGCATGAGATGCATGTTTTATATTTGTATGTGATGCATGTATAAGAAAATCGGAGATAACAAATTGGTGAGATCAAATGAAAAATCCCTCAAACAAATATTAAGTCATTAAATGTGATGCCTTCCAAATGTTGTCACTCGTCAAGAATTTATCAACATTAGGTGGGTTTGCCAAAGCAAAGCACCTATGTTCATCTTGGTAAGGCGCGATGGGATAATAGTGATATCCAAATTGCTAACTTTGGGTCTGACGTAACGAAGTCATCCTAATAGGATTAGGGACTTAGAGGCATAGAGGTGGGCTTAAGCTCATGAGATGAGCTTGGACAAGTGTTGTTCACCCAACTATCCAAGAGTTGTATAAGATGCAATTGGCAAGGAATTGCCTACCTAAATAACTGTAACTTGATAGACAAACCAAAGCTGACTCAGGTTATGGTCAAATATTGATCTTGGCCCACTAGAATACCTTAGCGCCGAGGTGTTCTGAAATAATATCGAGGGTTATTATTTTGAGGAAAATAGTGGGAGTTTCGTTTAATAAAAGTCCTTATTAAATAAATTAAAATACATGACTCTTACACTGCATATTTACTGTTGTAGATAACCATGGCACAAAACACATCGACACTTTCATTGCGATCGATCCTTGAGAAGGAAAAACTGAATGGGACCAACTTTCTCAAATGGTAACAAAACTTGAGGATAGTCCTCAAACAAGAGAGAAAGGCTTATGTCCTAGAGCAGCCTATTCTGAATGGGCTTGCTGCCACTACTCCAAGAGCTGAAAGGGATGCTCACAAGAGGCATTCTGATGATGCTTTGGAAGTTGCATGCCTCATGCTTATTACCATGGAATCTAAGCTTCAAAAGCAACATGAGAACATGGGGGCGTTCGATATGATTGAACATCTCAAAATGCTTTTCCAAGAGCAAGCTAGGCATGAGAGGTTTGAGACCTCTAAGGCATTGTTTCAGTGCAAGATGTTTGAGGGAAGTCCTGTAGGTCCTCATGTGCTCAAGATGATTGGGTACATTGAGAATCTTGAGAATTTGGGGTTTGCTCTTCAGAGAAGAGTTGGCTATGAATTTAGTCTTGCAATCGTTGCCTGAAAGCTACAGTCAGTTCATCATGAATTATAACATGAACGACCTTGACAAGTCCTTTCCTGAATTGTTCAACATGTTGAGAATTGCTGAGCAAAACCTTAAGAAGGCTAAGCCCATTTTGATGGTTCAAAAGGGCAAGGGAAAGGGAAAAGCCAACAAGAAGAAGGATAAAGCTAACGGAAAGTCCAATGCTAGTTCTTCTTCAGCTGCACTGAAACCAAAGGGTGGTGTGGCAAAGGAAGGGGAGTGCTTCCATTGTAAGCAACCTGGACACTAGAAGCGCAACTGCAAGCTCTATCTTGAAGAACTTGCTAAGGAAAAGGGAAGTAAGACTTCCACTTCAGGTATTCTTGTTATAGAAGCTAACTTTTCTACTTCCTCATCTTGGGTATTGGATACTGGATGTGGATCTCACATTTGTGCAAATGCGCAGGATCTAAATAGAAGTAGAAGGTTGGCCCGAGGTGAAGTGGACCTACGTGTTGGAAATGGAGCAAGGGTTACTGCCTTAGCCGTAGGGATTTACGTTCTCAATTTACCTAGTGGATTAGTTTTAGAATTAGACAACTGCTACTTTGTGCCTACTATTAGTAGAAATTTGATTTCTATTTCTTGTTTGGACAAGAAAGGTTTTTCATTTATAATAAAGGAAAAATGTTGTTCTATTTATTTGAATGAAATCTTTTATGGTAGTGCTCAACTTAGCAATGGGTTGTATGTTCTAGACCTCGAAGATCCAATCTATAATGTGAATACCAAGAAGGTCAGGTTAAATGATTCAAACCCGACCTATCTTTGGCACTGTCGCTTGGGCCATATAAATGAGATCCGCATATCGAAGCTCCACAAGGATGGACTCTTGGACTCATTTGATTTTGAATCATATGAGACATGTGAGTCATGTTTGTTGGGCAAGATGACCAAAGCCCCATTCACAGGGCAAAGTGAAAGGGCTAATGACTTACTAGGACTCATACATAGTGATGTATGTGGCCCTATGTCTACACAAGCTAGAGGAGGTTTCCAATACTTCATTACTTTCACTTATGACTTCAGCAGCTATGGCTATGTGTATCTCATGAGACACAAGTCAGAATCCCTTGAAAAGTTCAAAGATTTCAAGAATGAAGTAGAGAATCAACTCGGGAAGAGTATTAAAGTGCTTCGATTAGATCGAGGTGGAGAGTACTTGGATCGAGAATTCCTTGACTATCTGAAGGAGTGTGGTATAGTATCAGAACTTACTCCACCTGGTACACCTTAATGGAATGGTGTATCTAAAAGGAGAAATCGAACTCTGTTAGACATGGTTTGCTCTATGATGAGTCAAGCTGACCTTCCAAACACCTTTTGGGGACATGCCCTAGAGACAGCCGCTTTTAAACTAAACCGAGTTCCATCTAAATTGGTTCAAAAGACACCATATGAGATATGAAGTGGGAGGTGTCCCAATTTGTCTTTTATGAAGATTTGGGGCTGTGACGCTTATGTGAAACGTCAATCCTCTGAAAAACTAGGGCCCAAATCTCAAAAATGCCATTTTGTTGGGTATCCCAAAGAAACAAAGGGTTACTATTTCTACAATCCTTCTGAGCAAAAAGTGTTTGTTGCTCGAACTGGTGTCTTTTTGGAGAAAGAGTTTATCGCTAAAGGAACTAGTGAGAGGAAAGTAGAACTTGCAGAAATTCAAGAACAACAAGGAGACATCGAACTTGAAATGGAACCTGAACAGACACCGCAAGATGTTATGTGATGCGAGTCCAATTGGTGGAGCCAGCGTCTCCACTGTGTGCAGTGGGGAGGGCAGCAGGGGGTCCTGGAGGTGCAGGCTAGTCAATAAGGAAGACTGGTGTCCTAGGTGGATCCCCTTAAGTGATGGCCGGTAGCTTCTTGGTCCCCTGACAGGGTGATGACGGGAAGGACCTCCGGTATGGGAGAGAGCCCAGAGGGGAGATTCTTCAGGGAGACCTGGTTGAAACACTCAGAAAATAGGGGTTAGGAGGCCCCCGAGGTGGTTTTTCGGAGGGGAACCTCCGATGCCCAAGTCAGTGCTTTTAGAGAGAAACGGACATAGTAATAAGGACCAAAAGCTCTTGCTTGGCGTGCCTTTCTAAAGGCTGAAGGGAGAGGATTCAGGTGGAGGGAGGATAGCGTCCTCTGTTTTTCGGCCTCTCTGTCCTCTTTTTCTCTCTAGGGGAGCCCCCTGTCTGTGACCATTTCCCTGGTATATAAGGGAGGGGTGATCCCTTTAAATTGTGGCACGTGTATGGATGGATGGTGTTCATATTTTTGGGTGCGGGGGCCCCTAGTCGCCTGCTGGCTCCTCGAGCCGTGAGCCGTGGTAGGTGTAGTCCGATGTGACAGGATGTTAGACTGCGATGGCGTGTCAGAGCGTGTCTGGAGGCATATGCGAGTGGAGTGTTAGAGACTTTTTGATGGCTCTTTCCGTACATCCGCGGTCCCTTTGGTTGGTGTCTCACTTCGGGGTGAGGGGCTTTTCCCGGAGTCAGACTGAAATTTCGGTGTCCCCGTCTTAGGGGGGCTTTCTCCCGCAGAGGGCGGTTGGTCTTTCTCCCCCGAACCTGGTTCGGTTGCCGTCCCGAAGGAGGCGCTATGCTGGCTCCCGAAGTTGGAATTGTTGAGCTACCGAGGTCGTGTGCCTCAGGTGTATGACTTCCCACTTCGGAGTCCTTTCTGAGGTCGTATGCCTCAGGTGTCTGGCTCCCTCCTTCCCGTGGTCGGTAGGTGGTCAGGGCGATAGTACTTCGGCTATCACATGCCCCCTTGGAAAGGACGAAGTGGAGACTTTGGCAAGTAGTGCTTTTGGTGTCCGTCTATCGCCCAATTGGCAGTTTTGACAGGACGACCTCGTGGATTCCCGGAGGCCCACGTGGTAGTATGTCCATTTCGATCGAACAAGGTGGCATGGAGCCTTGAACCCCGGACCTTATGGATTTACACTCGGAGTATGATGTCGGTTGGGGAGGCACCTCGTCACCTAGGTGATAAGCCTTGTTCGGACAGATGTCATCTATCCATCGGTCGTGTCTTGAAACTAGCTGTGCCAGTCTCGAGCAGCGTGCCTGGGTTTTTGGATGTCACAAAATGCGTCCTAGTTTCTCGTGATGGGCAACACGTGGCAAGCATCTGCTGGGATGGGAATGCCTTTTCGCACCCAAGGGGTAATTATTGCAACGTTTCACCTTTGCACAGCAGTTATGACACCCTTTTGGCTGCCCTTCCTCGATCTATATAAGCCTCCTCCTGTCATACTCTTCATTTGTGTTTTTCTTTGATCTCATTTTGCTCTTGTTTGCTTTTGTGCCTTTCCCTCTTTTTTACGGCGGCTTTAGCGGCGGAGCGATTTCCGGCAACCTTTCACGACGTCGTCCTCAAACCCCGACTTCGGTAAGACTTTTGGTGGGTTTTAACTTCTAGAGTTCCTTTGGTTTCTGCTTTCCTTTTAGCTTGCCGAAGTCATTTTTCTTCTTTCCGAAGTCATTTTCAGTCAACCATGCCTATCCTCGAGAGCTGGCAACCTCTTATGTCTCACCCTTGTTACTCTACTTCTGAAAAATTAGAGAAGTGGAAGACCAATTTTTTCCTTCCTTCGTATGCCACCACAAGGTTACCCTACCTTGGTCAATTTTGCTTTATGAACCAGGGTGACGAGGTTACTATTTTTCGAGCCCAACTGAAGCCCGGACTTCGGTTTCCCCCTACGAAGATGATTTGTGACTTTTTCCAATTTCATGGCATAGCCGTGAATCAGCTTCCTCCCAACTCATACTGCTATTTTAACGCCTTTCTCTACATGTGTGGGATCTTCAGGGTAGAACCCTATTTCATCCTATTCATGCAGTATTACAAGCTCTATCCAGTTCCAAAGGGTGGCTTTTATTTCATGCTACCTCGGGTATCCGGGAGTAAGAAATTTATGTTCACCTTCGCTACCAAGGATAGCTGGCGAGGGTGGGAAAGGAAGTTCTTCTTCCTGAAGGTTGTGGAGGCCTGGTCGAACGTCCCGACTAAGTGGGCTCGGGGGAAGCTGGAGACAGATGTCATGGATCCCAGGAAGCTACTAACTCCTGAGTTGGCGGCGAGGTTTGGGTACTTTGACAGACGAGTCCATGCTGTCATCGACTGGGATGCCGAGGCCCCTCCACGCTCTCTCTACCCTTTCCTGATCATGTGGAAACTCATGACTGAGGATGTCCTTCGGGAGTTGGGGGTGGTTACAGGGCACAAAATGGATCTCGGCATGCCAGCTCCTACTGCCGAAGGGAAGAACTCTTGGCTGGTGAAGCTTCTTTCGAGCGAGCTCACTTATGAAGCCTTTTTTGAAAGTAAGTTTCGTTCAAAGTTTTTCAGCATAAGTGCCTGTGGACTCACACTCATGTTTTTCCTCTTTTTCAAAGATGGGTGACGAGTTTACCGCCTACTACAAGTCTTTCTTCCTTGGTCAGGCCGAGAAGGGACAACAAACAAAGAAGAGGCGCAAGACTTCTGGGAGCGGAGCATCTTCGGTCAAGAAGGCAAAGAAGGACACCCTTCTTCCCCCCCTCGAAGGATGTTTCGAAGGTTGGCGATGTCATTGCTACTTCCACTAAGGCTGGCGATGTCATTGCAACTTCAACCAAGGTTGCAACTTTTTCCAAGCTTGAAACTCCCGGGGGGGTTCTTGCCGAGGTGGCCGCTACTGCCTCTGTGAGTCCCGTTACATCGGCGGATTTGCTAGGCTCTTTGGAGGATCCTTCACTGAAGAGTTAGAAAAATGCCAAAGGGCCAATGGTAAATACACTCCCGCCGACATGGAGGAAGTTCGGGACTCTGATGACAACGTCGATGAGGTTGCGCCAAGTTTGTCTCTTTTCTCCTGCAATCTTACATCTTTTATAACCAAAGAATTTTTACCTGATAAGATGTATGTTTCTTTATGCAGAGGATCTGGCGCCCTCAGCTTGGATGGTTGAGCATGCCCGAAGGTGGGCTCTTCGGGATTCTCATGTCCCGAAGGACAAAGTCCCAAGGGAGCCGTTCTGGTCTTTCACGGAGGACATGAACCTGTTCTCCGAGGATTGCCGGAAGATGGCTCCCCAAATGGTGAGGGGCATGCTTCAAGGCAGTCGCTGAGGAGTGTACCTCAGAGGATGCCCTTGCTGCAAAAGTTTCCGAGCATGCTGCTCAGGTAATTCTTCAGGCTCTTCACTTTACCTCCCCACTTTTTTTGTCTAAGTGTTTTGGCTTTTCTTGCGCAAATTTCACTAAGTACCTTTCTTTTTTGCAGCTTTTGGGGTATAATGGATACCTCCGAGCTTGGGCAGCAAAGCAGTCTTCGGTTCGAGCCTGGGCCGAAGACAAATTGGAGAAGGCCAAAGTCTTGTGTGCCAACTCGGTGCTGACAAAAACCAAGTTGAGCCAAATATGTAAGTAGAATATTGCCAGTCTTCAGGAGGAATTCTTGAAGGGCCAAGAGGAGCTCCTGAAGGATTTTTCCAAGAGGATGTCCGACCTTGGCGACAAATTAGTCAGCCTGACTTCGGCCAACGAGACCCTTCAGAAAGAAAAGGAAGGGGAGTCTGCCCTCCTGGCAAAAGCAATAGCTGAAAATGCTAAACTCCAGGCCAAGGTCGACTCACTGAAGGAGGGTTTGAAGAAGAAGATGAAAACCGAGGAGCTGGAGAAGGAGATTTTCGACCTTCGGAAGGAGGTTTCGGATCTTCATAATGAGGTGGATGAGTTAGACGTTGAAAGAGACAAAGCCGTCCAGGTGACCAAGGTTGCTTTTCAGGACGACTTCTGCCTAGCTCGTCATCAGTTTCCAAAGAAGTATCCGAACCTCGATCCTTCCTTTCTGGCTGCCACGGATATTCCCGGGGGGCCTCGGTGGACTTGGTCAAGAGTCGAGTTCCTCAACTTGCCGTTTCCTCCTCCTGCACTGAAGGCGGCTGTGAAAGGCTCAAGAGCCGAAGCTTCCCATGACGCCGGGGTCTCTTAGATATTCTAGGAGCTTTGCCTTATTCTTTTTCTTTGTACTTTTCTTCTTGTAATCTTCTCCTTGTACCAAGACCTTCTTCAATGAATTTTCTCCTTCAATGAAATGTTCTTTCATAATTTGGCTAAGTCTTTTTTGAGCAATTTTTGTTTCCCAGTTGTCCCGACCACTTTCGGTCAGGGGACTTCAGAACAGTATTTCTTTGCCCGTTTCGTCGGCCATCCTTCGGGCGGAATCTCGCAATTGGCGAATTTCCCTTAGGTGAATTTTAGCCTGCCCTTGCCAGCCGTGTTCGGTAGACTTGACCTCTTTTGGGCATATAACCCAACTAACTTCGGAAGGAACAGGAGACTTTCAGGAGTCCATACTTCAGCTTTGTTCGGCGAACATTCTTATGCAGGGGGAAACTTTCTGTAGTTAGACAAATTTCTAGCTTGCACCATTTCTTGTCTAAAAATTCTAAGTATAGAATTTCTTTAAGGGTCCCGAGTGCCTTGTACTTTTCAGTTTTCCTTCTTCGGTGTTGCCAAGCTTGTATGCTCCCATTCGGACATCGTTTAGGACCAAATAAGGCCCTTTTTCGTTTGGCCGAAGTACCCAATAGGACGGTTTTTGGGGTTCTAATTCGGCCTTTCGGGGGCGAGGTCTCCTTTTCCTTATTCCTTTTGGCCTATCATGCAGACTTGCACTTATGGCCACCTTTTTCCGAAAAGGCTCTTCTTTCGGGCTCGGCCGCTTATCAATGCTTGACAACTGGGTTGAGCTCAGTTCTCAACCCGTGAACATTTCCTCTTTCATCAAACATCTGTTATGCTGGTTGAACTACTTCCAATGGACAACGGCTTTCTGTACTGGGGAAAAGTGAGAAGGGTGTGTCTCCCTTGGTCCCTCGGGGAGTTATTTGATAACTCCTTAGTACAATAGGAAGTTCTCCTAGCCACTTCCCTTTGCTTCTCTTTTAGTCCCTTAGTCCCTCTTTTGGCTACCTCTACTCGTCTGTTGCTTGGAGGTTGAGCTAGTGGATAGAAGTGCCTTTTTATTCCGAGGTCAATGACGAATTCTTGAAATCCTTTGTTCATGGACGCCATGGTCACTAGGGGTCCTGCCTCATCCCACTCCGTGAAGTAGTACTCTGCTATCACGCAGAACTTCACATCTTCGGGTGCTGCCTGGACTGGCTCGATATAATCTCTCTCTGAGGTTATCCACTCCGAAGGCAGTCTTCGGGTGTTGGCGTGTCTCTGGCCATTTTCACACCTCTTGAACGAATTGTCCTGCACCCTTTTTAACGATATATCTTAATAACAGTGTTGCGTACCTTTGCCTGCATAGTTTTTCCTTAATCAGGAAATATCGTCCAGAATGTCTTTGCACTTTCTGCCGCTTCATGAGGATTTTTTGGACTTCTTTGGTTGCGAGATTCCTCTTTGTAGGATCTTTCCATCTTTCATGCGAGGTTATTATACCTAGCGTTGTCATGCTCGGATGGCTCAACACTTTTGGTAATCAAATTTGATTGTTTTGGTGGCCTCCCTACCTTCCGGCACCCGAGGAGGCATCTCAGCGCCCTGATGTTCTGCGCTACGGGTTCCACTGGCAAGGAGTTTCCATTCTAGATCTACCCTCGCTCTGTCTCCCTTACTGGTTTCAGCCTTCCCTACTTCTGGGATTTCGGCGATGTAGTCTGCCAGTACCCGGGCGTTCACTGCCCTTCTAGGCTGATACGTGATGTAGTACTTTCCGAGTTCAACGCACCATTTTGATAGTCTTTTCTGAATGCTCTACTCTTTTTCATGACGTCGCTCAGAGGCATGTCACTTCGGACAGTGATAGCATGTCCAGGGAAGTAGAGTCGGTGCCTTCTACCTGCCAGTCAAGTCGTAGATGACCTATAGGGGCAATGGGTTTTGACTTCGTTGCCGAGGAGATGGCGATTTTCTTTTCTCTGGTGTAGAACTCTTTAGGAGGGGAGGTCTCGGTCATCCCAACCCTGCTTTTCCAGTAGGTCATACTCCGGGGAGCACGCTTTCTGCCAAGGACTCATCTCGCTGATCTCTGTTTCCCAAATTCCTGTGAGTTGATATAGGACTCTCATCCCAACGAGGTACTGATGAGGGGGCCTTCGGCCCGAATTTTGCTGCGACCATCTTCGGCTTAACTCCCGCACCATTTCAGCCACAACAAGGCGTGGGAATTCGCACAGACTAGCCTATGGTAATAGTCAGAGGGCGCTCGCCCTCGGTCAGGGAAGTCCCTGCTGCCATTATTCGGTTGCCCGTTGAATCTCTAGCTCAAACGGGGACCTCAAGAGTCCCTTCTCCTTAGAACGCCGAGCTTCAACTTCGGCAACCTGGGTGTGTTTCCCACAGACGGCGCCATCTGATCCGAGTTCGATTGGCGGAGCCAGCATCTCCACTGTGTGCAGTGGCGAGGGCAGCAGGGGGTCCTGGAGGTGCAAGCTAGTCCAGAAGGAATACTGGTGTCCTGGGTGGATCACCTTAGGTGATGGCCGGTAGCTTCTTGGTCCCGTGACAGGGTGATGACGGGAAGGACCTCCAGTATTGGAGAGAGCCCGGAGGGGAGATTCTTCAGGGAGACCTGGCTGAAACACTCAGAAAACAGGGGTTAGGTGGCCCCGGGGTGGTTTTCCGGGGGGGAACCTCTGACGCCCAAGTCAGTGCTTTTAGAGAGAATGGGACATAATAATTAGCACCAAAAGCTCTTGCCTGGCGTTTCTTTCTAAGGGCTAAAGGGAGAGTATTCAGGCGGAGGGAGGAGAGCGTCCTCTATTTTTTGGCCTCTCTGTCCTCTTTTTCTCTCTAGGGGAGCTCCCTGTCTGTGACCATTTCCCTAGTATATAAGGGAGGGGGTGATCCCTTCAGATTGTGGCACGTGTATGGACGGATGGTGTTCGTATTTTTGGACGCGGGGGCCCCTAGTCGCCAGCTTACTCCTCGGGCCGTAAGCCGTGGTAGGTGTAGCCCGACGTGACAGGACATTAGACTGCGATGGTGTGTCAGAGCATGTCTGGAGGTGTATGCGAGTGGAGTGTCAGAGACTCCTTGATTGCTCTTGCCGTTCAACCGAGGTCCCTTTGGTTGGTGTCTCACTTCGGGGTGAGGGGCCTTTTCTCGGAGTCAGACGGAAATTTTGGCGTCCCCGTCTTCGGGGGCCTTTCTCCCACAGAGGGTGGTTGGTCTTTCTCCCCCAAAGTTGGTTCGGTTGCCGTCCCGAAGGAGGTGCTACGCTGGCTCCCAAAGTTGGAATTGGTGAGCTACTGAGGTCGTGTGCCTCAGGTGTATGACTTCCTTCACTCCGGAGTGCTTTCCGAGGTCGTATGCCTCAGGTGTCTGGCTCCCTCCTTCCCGTGGTCGGTAGGTGGTCAGGGCGATAGCACTTCAGCTATCATTGTGGTTCAAGAGTCTGTTCCTGTATCATAGAGCCCACGTAGGTCTGGTAGGATTCGGCGTGAGCCCGAGAGATATGGATTTCACGTGACTCACGCCGGTGATGTGATGCTCATGGATCAGGATGAGCCCACAACCTACCAACAAGCTATGTCAGGGCCTGACTCTGATAAGTGGCTAGTGGCCATGAAATTCGAGATGGAATCCATGTATGAAAACCAAGCATGGACTTTGGTTGACCCACCTGAAGGGGTAAAACCCATAAGGTGCAAATGGGTTTTCAGGAAGAAAACTGACATGGATGGTAATGTGATTACCTTTAAGGGACGATTGGTTGCAAAAGGTTTCAAGCAAATTCATGGTATTGACTATGATGAAACTTTTTCACCGGTTGCTATGCTTAAATCCATCCAAATTTTGTTTGCTATTGCTGCACACTATGGTGATGAGATATGGCAAATGGATGTCAAAACTGCATTCCTAAATGGAAAGCTACTTGAGGATGTGTACATGACACAACCTGAGGGTTTTGTCACTCTTGAGAATGCCAATAAAGTGTGCAAGTTGCAAAGGTCCATTTATGGACTGAAGCAAGCTTCTCGAAGTTGGAATCTTCATTTTGATGAAGCAATCAAAGAGTTTGGTTTTGTAAAAAATGAAGATGAACCTTGTGTCTACAAGAAGGTTAGTGGGAGCGCTATTGTCTTCTTGGTGTTGTATGTAGATGACATACTACTCATTGAGAATGACATTCCTGAGCTACAGTCTGTGAAGACTTGGCTAGGGAAATGTTTCTCTATGAAGGGCTTGGGTGAATCAGCCTATGTGTTAGGCATCAAGATCTATAGAGATAGATCTAGAAAGCTTGTTGGCTTAAGTCAAAGTACATATATTGACAAGGTCCTAAAGAGGTTTAGCATGCAAGATTCCAAGAAAGGATTCTTGCCCATGTCACATGGTATCACTCTTTCTAGATCTCAGGGTCCGAGTACACCCGAGGAGAGAGAGCGCATGAGTAAGATTCCATATGCCTCAGCAATTGGATCTATCATGTATGCCATGATATGTACTCGTCCCGATGTCTCATATGCCTTGAGCATGACGTGTAGGTACCAATCAAACCCCGGTGATAGTCACTACACAGCTGTTAAGAACATCCTTAAGTACTTTTGAAGGACTAAGGATGCATTCTTGGTCTTTGGAGGTGAAGATGTGCTCATTGTAAGGGGTTACACCGATGCAAGCTTCCAATCCGATAAGGATGATTTTAGATCGCAATCTGGTTATGTGTTTTGTATTGGTGGTGGTGCTGTGAGCTGGAAGAGTTCAAAGCAAGAGACAGTAGCTGACTCTACAACATAATCTCACTACCTTGCTGCCTTTGATGCTGCGTAGGAGGCAATTTGGATCAAGAAATTCATCACTGAACTTGCAGTGGTTCTAAGCGTTGCCAACCCGATAGAGCTCTATTGTGACAATAATGGAGCAATCGCACAGGCTAAGGAACCTTGATCTCACCAGCCATCCAAACACATACTCCGACGCTATGATCTCATCAGGGAGATCATCGAGAGGGTGATGTAAGGATGTGCAGGACTTCGACAGACAGCAACATTGCTGATCCACTGACACAGCCGCTTACGCAGCAGAAGCATGATAGCCATTCTAGGTCCATCGGTATTAGATACATGAATAATTGGCTTTTAGTGCAAGTGGGAGATTGTTAGTGTTGTGCCCAAAAAGCCAATCATTAGATGATTGTATTTTTTTCACATTGAGTCATGATATTTTATTAAGGCATTAATCCAGCAATTATGTTTGTTGTTTTCATTTTGTGTAATGTAATAAACATAATTGTAACCCTAGAATAATGATATTCTTAAACGTACCTGGTCTAGTATTATTGTGGAGCGGGTTGCAATAATACATAATGACTAGCATATGTGGAGACTAATATGAGATATGTAGTCTACTTATGGGTACAAGTTGGAGAACTTGTGTACTAGACCGACCCACCGTGAGAACACTTCATGGATTGTTATATGAGTGTCATAAGTGATTCTCATAGTGATCATGGTATATGCAGTCCTTCAACCTAAGATCATCAAGGTTCCCTGCATGTGAGTCACATACTTTGATACTTTCCTTTGTTGCTCGTAACTGACTGAACTTGAAGGAGGTCATTGGGTATGTCACATATCATGAGGAGGGATTTGTATGATCAAGATGGGATTTGTCACTCTTATGTAACGGGAGTGACATCTTCAGGCCCCTTGATAGAGTGAGACTTAGAAAATGCATTGCCATTCTCGGATGAGTTGATATACGATATCAATGTCATCAGCTTAAGCTAGTCTACTCGGTAATCAAGAAACCAAAGATTGGGCTATACGAGAGTGACACATTCCATGTCTCGTGCTTAGTTTTGATATCTTGGACAAAGGGACAATGGCATATATCAGTGATGATCATAAAGGTTTAGTCGAATCATCGACAATCTTGTCACTTGGGTAGCAATGATGTGTTGCTAGACACCACTCATTGCTTATGATCATAAATGTGATTTATGTTCATTGCCAACGTGGCAAGAGCCTATTAGGTCGCACACATAGAGCTATTTGGATCATTAGAGTGCATGGGCTAATTATTTGGGTTATGGTTTCACTTTAATTTCATATTAATAATGGGCCCAACAGTTGAGCCATTATTAAGCCTGAAATTAAAGACTAATTGGATTAGGGCTTTGAAACCCATTAGGCCTGGAAGTTGAGTCTCACTATAAATACAACTTTTAGTGAGAAATTCATAGGTCTCCTTGCCCTAGCCACCCAAAAGGACAACCGCACTCTTCTCTTGCAATTCCTTGGAGGACGCAAGCTAGCACTGCGAGCGCAAGAGAAACGCATCTATCGGGATGTGGTGGAAGCATGGTGATCCCGAGAGGCTCGTGTGGATACCATAGAGAGCCTAAACACGTCAACTGTTCAGGTTTCGTGATTCAACTCTACAGTTGAGTGAGAGATCTTAACCAAAAATTAGGTATGAAAATTTTCGAACACCCCGTTTACCCCGTTTCATCTGGATCCTGGATGGTTTCTGTTAAATTCCGCTGCGCTGTTTGGTTCCCGAAACCCAACATATATAACTAGGTCCCTTGAGCTGACCTCTCCTCGTCCTAGTCCTCCTCACGGGGTGTCACTTTGTGCCGAGTGAGTTCTGGCCAATAACTCACTCCTAGTAAGCCTTAGCTTACTGCCTAACACAATAATGTAGCCTTCATTTAGTTGTTGTGCAGGTGAACATGGTGGATGCTCCTTGCTTGCGCTCTAAGAAATCCATTAGGTGTACTAGGCCTCCACATAGTGCCTCAAGTCCTTAGACCTAACTAGGTCACTTCTGTACTCTGCCACCACCCATTTAACCTACCAAGGATGTACTAGGCTTTGACTTGTACCTCAAGGCACGGCTTCGTTAGGCAACAAGTGCACTAAGCCTTCATCCATGGTGCTCCCCTATCCACCATTACTTGGTTCACACTAGTGGAGTGGCAATAATCATGGTTGGACTCATTTGCTGGGTTCTTTGGAACGCTAACTAGGTGCACTAAGGTTTCCACATCAAAGACTCACATCCAAAGTCTTAACTAGGTTTTTGATGGTACTAAACCTCGCACCTAACTAATGGTGCTCATTGTAATCATATTTTCCTTTAAAACTTACCTTCACTTTGAGTTAAAATAAATTTAAAACTAGACCATTTTAAGTGTTTTGAAAGCATGGAATTGATAGTACTCCTTTTTAGCTCCGTGTGGAATCAAAAATCACCACAATCGAACACCCGACCGAAAAGTTATGAAGAAAACAAAACAGGGTGTCAATGCTGTGGCGGCGACGCGTCGCCACAGTTGTTGACGTTCTACCAATTTTTGAGGTATTGGCGACGTGTCATGCGAATTCGAATTTCTTGGTGACACGTCGCCAAACCTATGAAATACCTAGAAAACTTCCCATTTTGTTGCTATGAACTTTGAACACTTTCCAAACATATCAAACATGCATGGATAGACTTCAAACTTCATATACGTGTAGTACACATTGCAGAGATCACAACACATTATTCAAACCAATGCAATGGTGTCCATAAACACCACACAAATCTTCAAAAACTCCCTAATCCAACATGTTCATTACCATCCACCAACTAATGCCATCTATCGAAGTACTTGAATTTAACAAGCAACCAAGCTAGGAATGGCATCAATTATACTTGAATCATAAATCCCTTACCTCAATTACATATGAACTAGCAAGAATCAAGCACCAAAAGCTTCAAGCTTCAAACGCAAAGCTCCACTAACGTTTCCTATGGTTCCAAGCAAATTCAACTTATAAGGTACCAATTCAAGCTCATTCTAACTAGAACCAAGCTGATGGAAGCTCAAGAAACCAAGAACAATCAAAGAACAACAAGTCCCAGCCGAATTTAGAGCTTACCTAGCTCAAAAATGTGATTTCAAGCTTAAACCAAGCAACCCATGCAAAAACAAGCTCTTTTCCACTTGGGTTCTTTATGAAACTTTGATTTCCAACAAGAATTGAGGCTTTGGGTGAGATTTGGCTATGGAATTTGAGAGAATGAGGAGAGCTACGGGTTTATAAGGAGGAAGAAGATGAATAGTGGCTGAAAATGGTTCAAAATTTGCTTAAATAGCCAACTTCTCACTTGAGCCTTTCCACTTTTTTAGTTCTACCAAAAAGACCCCATGTTCAAATAGTGTCTTAAATCTTCAGAATTTCATCCAACTCTTTGGTTTCTTGTCACTTAGGTCCAAAAGATCAACTTATGAGCTTAAATACCAAACTTATCATGTTAGGGCACAAAATTACCATTTTGCCCCTAGTGACACTTAGGTTCCAAATTAAACTAGGAACCATCTATCCTTTAGATAACTTACTTGATCTTGCTAATTCACCTTTAATCAAGGTATTTGAACTAGGGATTTATGAACTTACCATACCGACCGAGCGTTCTGCTAGGAGGGCTATAACAGATGCCCAGCGGCATCTTCGTTATATGACATGCTGGGCCTGAGAGGGACTTTCGGTGAGAAGGTATCCACAAGATCTTGCAGGAAGTAGGTTAGGAGCTCCCCAAAATGTGTTTCTAGGCGAGGAGCCTTCGATGCTGAAGTCAATGTACGAGAGAGAAGTTGTTTAAGAGCAGAGAGTATAAAGGAGATAGTCTTGCGTCCTTTACCTGGGAGCCTCCCGAGTATTTATAGGAGGATGTAGGGAGAAGGCCATTTTATACAACTTGTTTAGATCAAGACACGTGTTTGGCTAGATCTGATCAATACCTTTAAAGAGAGGCACGTCTAGCTGGCCGTAGGCAGTTCCGACCAAAGGGTAGGGATGTGTGCGAGGCTTCTATGTCAGAGATCCCTCAACTGTATTTGTTGTTTTTCTGTAGGACCCCTTCAAAAGTATGAGACCTTTTCGGGCAGAGATTTTTCCCCAAGGGCCACTGGGGAAGGCCCTTTGGAAAGGTAGACCATATTCAGGAGACCTTTTCCTCTATCGAGGATGGTGGACCTATAATCTCGAGGTTAGTAATGTGCAAATCCGAAGGTGGCAAGGAGCTTTTTTCCCAGAGTCAGCTATGTGTATTATCGAGGGTGGTGGAAAGATTCCTCCCAAGGTTTGTTACCACCTCACAAAAATGGGAGAATTACAAGTGTGTCATAATGGCTAAAAACAATTATATTGTGTAATTTTCACCATAGTGATTTAAGTATGGGGGGTGAAAGGCATGACCAACACCTCCTTAAAAGTGTTCCAAGTTGGTAGCTTGGCACCCAAGAAAAGCCTTAAGGATTGCTTGTTTGTCAAGCAACCTATGGACTTTTTGTAAGGTTTTGGAAATTCGGTTACTCAACTGCAAAACTCTCAAGAAAAAGACTTGGAGAGTTATGGGAAGGATATGAATGGTATGAAAGTGCTATTGGAGGACCAAATTGCTCATGAAAGACAAGTTTGGACAAGCGAAACACTAAAGGCATCATGGGCCTAAATGTCATAGTGTAAACCTTAAGGTGTTCAAGCTTTTGACTTAAGTCAAAGGGTGAAATTGTGGGGTTATCCCACCATGGGGGAGGAAGCCAACACTTGATAAATAGTCAAAAATGTTGGGCACATGTGTACCAATGAGTTTAAGACAAAGAGACCATAATTAGTGAGAAGGAAAATGACGTAAAGCAAGGTTAAGCTTGTTTAAGTGTGTTTTATGCCCTTAAGCTCATTTAAGGCCATTTAAGTGGCCAATTCACTTATCTCTCTCCCATTTTTGCCCTCCTCCAACCCAAGAACACAGCCACACTTTGTCCATAGGCACCACACCTTCAAACATGCAATTGATTGAAATTGAATGCAAAAGGAAGTGATTGGAAGCAAACTAGAGGTATTACTTGGATGCTTCGAGGATCAAGCTTGATTTTTGGCCTAACCACTTTGATAGGTCTTCTTTTCCTCTCATGGGTTGTCTTCTATATTTTCAAGCAACAATGGAGCTAGGGCTAAGTTTGGAAGAGATCCATGAGCTTGATGAACCAAGCTTAGTGAGGGGAGTGCACTTATTGAAGGTTTTGTAACCTATTGTCAAGTGCACAATGATGGCAGTGAAATGAGGGTTTCTAGAGCCCAAAGTTAGTACTAACTACTGTTAAAATCCTCCTAAGACCAAGCATTAGCTTAAGGAGGGCTGCCATAGTGCTTTATTTATGTTTATTACATGTTTTATGGACTAACCTATGGTTATTGTTGCTACTACATTCCATGTGTTTGTTGGTTGTGAATGGGTGCTGCATTTGGTTGCTATATCTTGTATGTATAAATTGTGCTTTTTTCATTTTAGTGTCTTCAGATGTAGGTTTTAATGAGGATCACATTATCTTAAGAAAGCAAGTACTACCCTTACTAAGTTTCTCAATGAAACTTACTCCCCTCGATTATATCATTCCAGGTCCAACAGAAAGATCACATTCAAACTAACATTTTTGGTTTGATTTTTTATATGAAATTTCAGGTAAATGAACTTCCATATGTTTAGTTGTGATTTGGAAAGTTAGGTAATTTTAGGAGCACATTTGGTATTTTTAGTGATGGTACTTATTGTGTTGTGCAACAGTTGTCCAGCATCCTGCTCTGGAGTCCATTGTGTCTCAGGCACTCCTGTAACTTAGGTGCGTATTTAGATGAGTTAAGACCATTATGTAGTGCATGTATGCATGTACATGTAGTGTATGTAAAATGAGACAAGTATGTGAACATTTGAGTAATGTTTTGGCTATATAAGTGATGTGGTGCAAAGCTGCTTAAGTGTAAATGATGGGCTGCTTACTTGTAAATTCTGTTTTGGCCACATAAAGTTGTTAAAAGCAAGGGAATGTAATTCTTATGTGTAATGGATGTATATGGGATAGCTTTGGAGGGTTTTTCCCTTGTGAATGAAGTGTTTGGACACTTATGAAATTTTGTATGGGCAAAATGCATAAAGTGACCAGAGTTTTGACTCTACACTTAAAGTTCTGTGATAGCCGAAGTGCTATGGCCCCTGTCACCTGAGGACTTCGGCCAAACATCATGCTCGGGAAAATCCGACATGACCCACGAGGAATGCCAGTGCTGACCTCGGAAAGAAGGGAGTCAGACACCTTGGGTACACGATCTCGATAGTCCGCCAGTACCAACCTCGGATAAGTAGCGTATTGCCTCCCTCGGGAAGGCGACCGAACCAGCTTTGGGGGAGAGAAGGGCCAGCTACCTTCGGCGGGAGAAAATCCCCCCGAAGGAGTAACTTCGGAGCTAAGGAGTCCCCCAAACTACCGGTACAACACCGGGAAAAGGCCCCTCAGTCCAAAGGGAGACCTCAACCAAAGGGACCTTGGGGGTACGGGGGTACGGAAGGAGCAATCAAGGAGCCTCTGACATGTCGCTCGCACACCCTGCACGCCACCCTCGTATGCACTCTGATCCACCGGCGCTGCCTGCGTCTTGTCATGTAGGGCTCTGCTTGCCTCAACTCGTGGCCTGAGGAGCTTGCAGGCGGCTAGGGGCCCCCACACCCAGAAGTACGAATAGCATTTGACCGAACACGTGTCACAATCTGAACGGGTTACCCCCTCTTATATATATCAGGGGAATGGTCTCAAAGGGGATCCTCTTTTTTCCCCACCTCCAAAAAAATGTAACGGGCAAGAGTCTCTAGTCCTTATTACTCCCTCTCCACCTGCCAAAGCACTGACTTGGGCGTCGGAGGCTCCTGCCCGAAAAAAGACTCCGGGGACCTCCTAACCCCTATTTTCTGAGTGTTTCAGGCAGGTTCTCCCAGGGAATCTATATTTCAGGCATTCTCGTATACCGGAAGTCCCTCCTGGTCTCACCATGTCACATGACGAAGATGCTACCGACCATGAAGTCCCTCTCGGTCTCACCATCTCACATGACGAAGATGCTGCTGGCCATCATTTGGCGTCGTCTATGGGAACTCGTTCCCAGGTCGCTGTCGTTGAAACTCGGCATTCAAAGGGCAAGGGACTTCCGAGGTCCCGGTCCGCGCCAGAGGTTGAACCGGCAACCGAATAAACTATAGTAGGGACTTCCCTGCCCGAGGAAAAACGTCCTCTGACTATTACCATGTGCTTCCTATGCGAGTTCCCATGCTCTGTCGTGGCCGAAAGGACTCAGCAGTTAGACCGGAGATGGCTGCGGGTAAATCCGGGTCGAAGGCCCTCCTCACTAATACCCCGTCAGGAGAAAGGTCCCAGGTCAATTCATAGGAGTTTGGGAAGCGGAGATCAATGAAATGAGTCCTCAATGGAAAAGATACCCTCGAAACGCAGCCTATTGGAGAAACAGGGTCAAAACAACCCAGAGCTCTCCGTTAGAGGAAGTTCTTCACCCGAAGAAAAGTCACCATCTCCTCGGCACCGAAGTCAGGTACCCCCTACTACAAAAAGCTACCTATGCCCTGGTGCTAGCAAGCAGGAGTGTAATGCCCGGAAAATCCAAACTGATTAGGTCCCGGGGTAAGTGGATTGGGAGCCAAAGAATTTTCCTAATTTGGGAATTTAGCTGAATTAATGTGAGGGGACATTAAATTAAGTGTTAAGGATTCATGAAATTCAGCTTGGCTTAGGCCAAGAAAAATAATGGTGAAAATGGTGGATTTCAAAGATGAAGGACTCAATTGAACAAAGGAATTGTTGTAAGTTGGGCTCAATTGCCCAAATTCAAAAGATTGGAGGACTAAGTGGGGAATTGACCCATTTTCATGGCCTTGGATGCCATGGCTAGCCATGTCCATTCAAATTAATATATTTTATGCCACCTCCACCTCCACCCACACCTCCACTCACCTTTGTCTCCCACCTTCACCACTTCATCATTTAACTTCACCAACTCTTCCAATTTGTCCCCCCACTTTGTCTCCCACTTCCCATTTGAATTATTACTCCACTAAGGCATTATTCCCACCCATTTTGGACACCCATAACCGTACATACACTCCCCCATTCAACAAAATACATTTCTTCACTCATCTCACCTCATTCAAGCCATTTCACTCCCTTTCTTCAATCTCTCTCTACAAACTCTCTCTCCCTTCTCTCTAGTTTTGGCCAACACTTGTTCTTCTCTCCAAGGACATTTCTAACTCTTCTCCTTCCTCAAAAAATTCTGCCATCACTAGAAATCACCCTTCCATAAATTAAAACCAAGTGTTCTTGGTGGAATTCATGCTCTAAACACCCAAAGAGCAAGAATCAAGTAAAAGATTCAAAGAAAACCAAGGAGAGAAATTCGGCCATCTTCATTTCTTAGAGGTTTTGAACTCTTCTCAAGGAGTTGTTTATGTATATGAGCTTCTAAGCTCATTGGGAGGAAGAATCAAGAAGAAAATTTGAAGAACATCAAGCACACAAAATTCGGTCTCACCTCCTAGTCGAGGTTTCGTAAGTGTGAACCAAGTATTCTTGGTATTTTGATTTCTTTAAGATAATTACCAAGTGTTCTTGGTATTTTATGGATTACTAATTTATTTGGCCATTTTGGTTCTTGTGCTAGAAAATCATTTCTAGAAACCAACAAGCGAGGAAATCGAAGGAAAACAAGCTTCTAAGAAGCTTTCGGTATTGGTAAGGATTCCTATACTCTTTGAGTATTCGGGCCCCTAGGTGATGGTCAAAGAACCATATGATCCTAGGTGTGCTAAGAGGGCATAAGTTAAATTATTGCTTCGGCAATTCTGTATCGCTCATGAGCTAAGTTAAGTAAGCAAGCATTATGGGCTAGGATTTAAGTAGGCCACCTTAAATTCCTATGCTAAGTGAGATCTCCGAAAATGAAAAGTATGTGAAATTAATGAAATAAAACTTGAGGGATGCTTGCTGCCCTTCTGTAAATCAAGGTGTTAAGTGGCGTGTGTTTGTGTGCTTCTATGAATTTGTTGTGCATGCTAACCCCCGATTTCGATTATTATTGTATATACATGTATCTTTGTGTTTTCTTTGTCTTTATGTTTTCTTTGCAGGATTTTTTGGAATATTTATTGCCATTACATTCTTGGCATATGTTAGGCCATAAAGGCCATATGTTAGGCTTTGGAAGCCATACGGAATCCTTATTGAGATTTAAATCTCACCCGCCCTACTCTACCTTTGTAGGAAAAAGTGTGCTCGAAAGATTGAGCTAAGAGTCCTAAGTACTCTTTCTGTGGTGTTGAGGTTGAGTATGTAAATACTATTTGCTCAATTTATTCTAAGTATTTACCTTTAGTTGCTTGAAAATCAAGCTAATAAAATGTGGACTTTGTGTGCAGGACTACGAGTCTAGAAACTGTGGGAACAACGTCTTAAGGTGGATTTGTGTTCTTTGGATTATGGCTTGCTTTTAAGCATGTAATAGTTGGTCTTAGTTAAATGACCAAATTTATGGACTTAGCTAAAATTTGGCCAAACTTAGTATTTTGGGCTTGTAATATGGACTATGGACACTTTGGGTGTTTTTATTGCTTGGTGGACTTACCAAGGCCCATGCATGTTTTATGGAAGTATGATTTTCATGAAAATCGGAAGCATGTATAAATTGGGCTTAAATGCATGTTTTTGGCTTAAATAAGAAATTAGAAAATTTGAATATGTTCTTGGTTAATTTTGGGCCATATGCATGTTAAGTATGGAAAAGGCCCATAAGCCCATGTTTATGTTGAAAGCATGCTATGTTTGGCTTTGTATGCGCACTCAAAGAAAAACATGAAAATAAACTTGGAGAAGCATGAAATTGGATGCATGTGTAAAGATTGGCTAATAAGGAATTCAAGTGCACGTACGTGAATTAATATATGCCTAAGCATTAGTTGCATCTAAAGGCATTAAGTGATTATGTGCACTAGTGAACACCAAAACACATAAGCATGCAAAGCATATGCATGAAAATAAGTTTTCAAACTTAAGTTGGTGTTTTGGATGCCATGCATAATCTTGGCTAAAGCTTGGTAAATACCATGAAAATGAACACATGAAATCCACATAGGTGCTAGTTTGTTTCCAAGAGCACTTAAACTTAAACCTTTAATAAGAACATAACAAGCTAGTACCAGTAAGTATCCTGGGGTTCGTGCCCATAAGTCTTAGTGAGTAATAAAAGTCCCTTCGGTTTAATTAAACTTCCGCTGCATGTTTTAGATAATTGGGCCCAGATGGGCCAGGGGCAGTTTAGGGCATGACAGCTTGGTATCAGAGCAAGTTTGCTCTGAAGGACCAAAGTTTTGGTCTATGATTCTTAGTATAGACTTGTTCCCACATAGGTTAAGTCCACTAATGAATATTTATGAATATTGAGCAATTATGTGCCTTGCTTGTTGTTAATTGTAGGATGAGAACCAGAAATATGAACCGAGGCCGAAATGGAAATGAAAATTCCCATCAAGGGAATGAAAATGCTGGCTTTGTGCCAGAGGCCCAAGTCAGGCCTTATGAGCCCATCAGGGCTAATGTTACTGGGCCTAGCATTAATGCCCAAGAAAGAAGAGAAGCAAGAATGGAAGCAATGATGGAAGCTATGCAGGCCAATATGGCCCAATTAGCAGCTAGCATGCAGATCCTGGCAAGGGGTCAAGCCCAAGTCCCAGAGCCTGCTGGGCAGCAAAGAGAGCCACCAATGAGAAGGAGGCCAGGAAAAGAACCTGTACTCGATGATCAAGCTAGCGAGAATGGCGATGATGAGGATGAAGAAAGAAGAAACCCACGAGCAAGAAGAATAAGATCTGAGATCCAACAAGAATTAAGAGAAGAAGAGGAAGAAAGTCCAGATGCAGAAGAGCTGGACATGGAGGATATTGATGGACCTACCCAACTCACTGCCACCACCAGGGCAGTGAGGGCGCAAAGAGGGAGGCCCAATATTGATAATGCTGGGGGCCTAAGAGAAGGCCAATTGGAGGGGTTCCTTGCCCTAAAACCTCCAGTATTTAAAGGAAGCTGTAACCCAGATGAAGCAGAATTCTGGAAAAACCAGATCGAAAAGATCTTTGAGAGAATGGAGGTTTCCGCTTCTCAGAAGGTCTTACTGGCAACCTTCAAACTAGAAGGAAATGCTGAGTTATGGTGGAGAGCAGTCTATAGGACATATGCTAGCAAAAATGCTAGGCGGCCTGCTCAAAGGAGAAGAGCAATGAGATGGCCCGAATTCGAACAAGTGTTTCATCAACAATACATCGGTGAAGCACAGAAAGACCAAAAGCAGGTTGAGTTTGACCTGCTTGAGCAGAAAGAGCTCTCCGTACTAGAATATGAACAGAGGTTCAGTAACCTCATAAGATATGCACCACAGTACGATGATCGAGAGGATCTAAAGGCCAAGAGGTTCCTTCGAGGACTTAGGCCAGAGCTGAGGCAAATACTCAGAGCAGTAGGAGCCAACAAATACCACGACATTGTACAGAAGGCTATGGCCCTAGAGCAAGAGTTCAGGGGACAATTCATGATTGGCTCCGGAAGTACCAGTAGACTACAAAAGCCCTCTAAAAAGAGAGGAAAAGATAGCTTGGCATATGAGCCAAGAATGGATAAGAGAATGAAGGCCACAACCCCCTACGGGCCACAATGTGAAACGTGTGGTAAGTTCCATGGCCAAAAGCCATGCTACAGGCTCACTTCCGGATGCCTAAAATGCGGCGCCCAAGATCACTGGGTAAAAGACTGCCCTGCCAAGGGAAAAGATCAAAGGACCCCGGGAGGGTTCAATAACAGATGGGCACATAGACAATTGCCCATAAAGAGGCCCAATATACCTCCACCACCGAGGAGGGACCAGGGCCCAAGTATGCCCCAGGGCAGGAATAAACAAGCTCAAGCTGCTGGAAGAGTATTCCAGATTGAGAGTTCGAGAAAAGCACAAGAGGACCCAGAGGACAACAGAGCTGGGGACGATGAAGAAGAAATGGACCAGGCCAGGCTGGTCAGGCAAACTCTTGCAGGTACCATTATTATTAATGGTTATGAGGTATCAGTTTTATTTGATACTGGTGCATCTTTATCTATAGTATCCTCTAAGCTAGTTAAAGATATGAACCTAGAAGTATGCAATACGGATAAAATGTACCTGGTTAAAACTGCCGGGAACGAGGTCTTGATAACATACCATATGGTAAAAGATTGCATGCTTAGGCTAGGTGAGCTAGAGCTTAGAGCCGACCTAATAATCTTGGATACTAATGGATATGATATCATACTAGGTATGAACTGGCTTAGTACCAACCGGGTAGTCATAGACTGCCATGCCAGGCAACTTTATCTGCCTGGACACAAACCTCAATCTTTGAAAAAATCTTCTAGGTTAGTCCTAGAACATCTTTTGAAAGTGGTGGAACACAAACCCCTAATAATAAAAGGTGAATACCTAGGGTTAAATGGAACTGAAGTTGAAATAGAGCTGGGTAAAATACCCATAGCAAGAGAATTCCCTGAAGTGTTCCCCACTGATCTCCCAGGACTCCCTCCTGCAAGAGAGGTTGAGTTTGAGATCAAATTGGTGCCAGGAGCTGCACCAGCATCTATTGCTCCTTACAGGATGGCTATTCCTGAAATGATGGAACTAAAGAAGCAACTGGATGAGTTGCTTGAGAAGGGTTTCATAAGGCCAAGTACATCTCCTTGGGGAGCACCTGTACTTTTTGTGAAGAAGAAAGATGGAACCCTTAGGTTGTGCATCGATTACAGGAAGCTCAATGCACTAACCATTAAGAATAAGTACCCCCTCCCAAGGATCGAGGATCTATTTGATCAGTTAAAGGGAGCTAAGGTCTTTTCCAAAATAGACCTCAGATCTGGATACTTCCAGCTGAGAGTCAGGGAAGAAGATGTCCCAAAGACAGCTTTCAGAACCAGATATGGTCACTTTGAGTACACAGTGATGCCATTTGGGCTCACAAATGCGCCAGCCTTTTTCATGGACCTCATGCAAAGAGTGTTCAAGGCTTATTTGGACCACTTTGTTGTGGTATTTATCGATGACATATTAGTGTACTCAAAGGATGAAGAAGCCCATAAGGAGCACCTGAGAAGGGTGCTAAGCCTGTTAAAGGAACATGAGTTATATGGCAAACTAAGTAAGTGCCAATTCTGGGCTAAGGAAATTGGGTTTCTCGGACATGTGATCAATGAGCATGGATTAGCTGTTGATCCCGAGAAAATCAAAGCTGTCTTGGAATGGAAGCAACCTCAGACTGTGAGGGACATAAGAAGCTTCCTAGGACTTGCTGGCTACTGCAGGAGATTCGTGCCCAAGTTTTCTGTACTAGCAGCTCCGCTCACTCAATTGACAAGAAAGGACCAAAAGTTTGAGTGGAGTGAGCAATGTGAGGCTAGCTTCCAAGAACTTAAGGAAAGATTGACTACAGCCCCAATACTGGTTCTACCAGACCCTACTAAGGAGTATATAGTTTACACTGATGCTTCTCGGGTTGGGCTGGGCTGTGTCTTAATGCAAGGGAAGCAAGCAATAGCCTATGGGTCAAGACAATTAAGGCCTCATGAGAAGAATTATCCAGTTCATGATCTGGAGTTAGCGGCAGTGATCTTTGCTCTGAAGCAGTGGAGGCACTACCTACTTGGAGGCAGATTCCAAGTCTTCACAGACCACAAGAGTCTAAGGTACTTGTTTACACAAAAGGACCTGAACATGAGGCAAAGAAGATGGCTTGAGTACCTAAAAGATTTTGAGTGCGTCATCGAATATACGGCCGGGAAGGCCAATGTGGTAGCTGATGCTCTCAGTAGGAAGTACACGGGAATACTCAAAGCCACTGGAGAGCCTACTAAGGCAGAGGTACTCAGTTTATCTGAATTGGCCCAGGAATGGAAACACTGGGAGATGGACCAAGTAAAGGTCCTAACTATTAGGTCTGAATGGAAAGACCTAATTCAGGAAGCTCAGCTTCAAGATGAGGAGATTCCCAGGATCTCTGGGCAAAAACGAGGGAAATTGTATCAAGGATTTTCCTTTAAGGCTGGAATATTATATTTCCAGAATAGGATTTATGTGCCAAATAGGAATGGAATCAGGCAACAAATCCTAGAAGAAGCCCACTCCAGCTTGATGAGTATGCATCCTGGAGCTCAGAAAATGTATAAGAATTTGAGATCCCATTTCTGGTGGCCATATATGAAGCAGGAGATTGGTGCTTCTGTGGCTAAGTGTATGACTTGTCAGCAAGTCAAAGTGGAACACCAGAGACCTGGTGGAAAATTACAGAGCTTACCTATACCAGAAAGGAAATGGGGATCCATATCCATGGACTTTGTAGTGGGTTTGCCACTGACCCGAAGAAAGAGTAATACAATCTGGGTCATAGTGGACAGATTGACTAAGGCAGCCCACTTCTTGCCCATAAACCTTACAGACTCCTTGGAGAAGTTAGCCCAACAATATGTTAAGGAGATAGTAAGGCTACATGGTGTACCAGACGACATTGTCTCAGATCGAGACCCAAGATTTGTTTCCAGATTCTGGAAGTCCTTGCACCATGCCATGGGCACTAAGTTAAAATTCAGTTCCGCATACCATCCTCAAACGGACGGACAGACTGAAAGAACCATTCAAACCTTGGAAGATATGTTGAGGTGTTGTATTATTGACTTCCAAGGAGAATGGGATAAACACTTGCCTTTAGTGGAGTTTTCATACAATAATAGTCATCACTCAGTGATTGGCATGGCACCTTATGAGGCACTATATGGAAGGAGATGCATAACTCCACACTGCTGGCATGAGCCAGGTGATAAGTTGGAAATTGGCCCAGAACTCATAAGAGAGACTACTGGGAAAGTTAAGCTAATCCAGGAAAGGATTAAGGCTGCCAACAATAGGCAAGAATCATATGCCAACCTCAAGAAAAGAAGAGACCTGGAGTTCCAGGCAGGAGACCAAGTGTGGTTGAAAGTATCTCCCATGAAGGGAGTAATGAGGTTTGGTAAGCGGGGAAAATTAGCCCCGAGGTATGTAGGACCATACCTAATACTCGCAAGAGTAGGAAATGTAGCCTACAAGTTAGAACTACCACCTGAGCTGGGACATGTACATGACACATTTCATGTAAGCTTGTTGAAGAAGTGTGTCTCCGACCCTAAACAAGTGGTACATGTCACTAGTGTGCCCATTACCCAAGATCTTACATATGAGGAAGAACCAATTCGGGTATTGGCAAGGGACACTAGAAAGCTCAGGAGTAAGTGGATATCGATGGTAAAAGTCCAATGGACTAACCATTCTGAGGAGGAGGCAACATGGGAGGTTGAAACTGAAATGCTTAAGAACTATCCGGATACCTTTCCTAAGCTCCTAGGAAATTTGGAGGACCAAATTTCTTAAGGAGGGGAGTGTTGTAATGCCCGGAAAATCCAAACTGATTAGGTCCCGGGGTAAGTGGATTGGGAGCCAAAGAATTTTCCTAATTTGGGAATTTAGCTGAATTAATGTGAGGGGACATTAAATTAAGTGTTAAGGATTCATGAAATTCAGCTTGGCTTAGGCCAAGAAAAATAATGGTGAAAATGGTGGATTTCAAAGATGAAGGACTCAATTGAACAAAGGAATTGTTGTAAGTTGGGCTCAATTGCCCAAATTCAAAAGATTGGAGGACTAAGTGGGGAATTGACCCATTTTCATGGCCTTGGATGCCATGGCTAGCCATGTCCATTCAAATTAATATATTTTATGCCACCTCCACCTCCACCCACACCTCCACTCACCTTTGTCTCCCACCTTCACCACTTCATCATTTAACTTCACCAACTCTTCCAATTTGTCCCCCCACTTTGTCTCCCACTTCCCATTTGAATTATTACTCCACTAAGGCATTATTCCCACCCATTTTGGACACCCATAACCGTACATACACTCCCCCATTCAACAAAATACATTTCTTCACTCATCTCACCTCATTCAAGCCATTTCACTCCCTTTCTTCAATCTCTCTCTACAAACTCTCTCTCCCTTCTCTCTAGTTTTGGCCAACACTTGTTCTTCTCTCCAAGGACATTTCTAACTCTTCTCCTTCCTCAAAAAATTCTGCCATCACTAGAAATCACCCTTCCATAAATTAAAACCAAGTGTTCTTGGTGGAATTCATGCTCTAAACACCCAAAGAGCAAGAATCAAGTAAAAGATTCAAAGAAAACCAAGGAGAGAAATTCGGCCATCTTCATTTCTTAGAGGTTTTGAACTCTTCTCAAGGAGTTGTTTATGTATATGAGCTTCTAAGCTCATTGGGAGGAAGAATCAAGAAGAAAATTTGAAGAACATCAAGCACACAAAATTCGGTCTCACCTCCTAGTCGAGGTTTCGTAAGTGTGAACCAAGTATTCTTGGTATTTTGATTTCTTTAAGATAATTACCAAGTGTTCTTGGTATTTTATGGATTACTAATTTATTTGGCCATTTTGGTTCTTGTGCTAGAAAATCATTTCTAGAAACCAACAAGCGAGGAAATCGAAGGAAAACAAGCTTCTAAGAAGCTTTCGGTATTGGTAAGGATTCCTATACTCTTTGAGTATTCGGGCCCCTAGGTGATGGTCAAAGAACCATATGATCCTAGGTGTGCTAAGAGGGCATAAGTTAAATTATTGCTTCGGCAATTCTGTATCGCTCATGAGCTAAGTTAAGTAAGCAAGCATTATGGGCTAGGATTTAAGTAGGCCACCTTAAATTCCTATGCTAAGTGAGATCTCCGAAAATGAAAAGTATGTGAAATTAATGAAATAAAACTTGAGGGATGCTTGCTGCCCTTCTGTAAATCAAGGTGTTAAGTGGCGTGTGTTTGTGTGCTTCTATGAATTTGTTGTGCATGCTAACCCCCGATTTCGATTATTATTGTATATACATGTATCTTTGTGTTTTCTTTGTCTTTATGTTTTCTTTGCAGGATTTTTTGGAATATTTATTGCCATTACATTCTTGGCATATGTTAGGCCATAAAGGCCATATGTTAGGCTTTGGAAGCCATACGGAATCCTTATTGAGATTTAAATCTCACCCGCCCTACTCTACCTTTGTAGGAAAAAGTGTGCTCGAAAGATTGAGCTAAGAGTCCTAAGTACTCTTTCTGTGGTGTTGAGGTTGAGTATGTAAATACTATTTGCTCAATTTATTCTAAGTATTTACCTTTAGTTGCTTGAAAATCAAGCTAATAAAATGTGGACTTTGTGTGCAGGACTACGAGTCTAGAAACTGTGGGAACAACGTCTTAAGGTGGATTTGTGTTCTTTGGATTATGGCTTGCTTTTAAGCATGTAATAGTTGGTCTTAGTTAAATGACCAAATTTATGGACTTAGCTAAAATTTGGCCAAACTTAGTATTTTGGGCTTGTAATATGGACTATGGACACTTTGGGTGTTTTTATTGCTTGGTGGACTTACCAAGGCCCATGCATGTTTTATGGAAGTATGATTTTCATGAAAATCGGAAGCATGTATAAATTGGGCTTAAATGCATGTTTTTGGCTTAAATAAGAAATTAGAAAATTTGAATATGTTCTTGGTTAATTTTGGGCCATATGCATGTTAAGTATGGAAAAGGCCCATAAGCCCATGTTTATGTTGAAAGCATGCTATGTTTGGCTTTGTATGCGCACTCAAAGAAAAACATGAAAATAAACTTGGAGAAGCATGAAATTGGATGCATGTGTAAAGATTGGCTAATAAGGAATTCAAGTGCACGTACGTGAATTAATATATGCCTAAGCATTAGTTGCATCTAAAGGCATTAAGTGATTATGTGCACTAGTGAACACCAAAACACATAAGCATGCAAAGCATATGCATGAAAATAAGTTTTCAAACTTAAGTTGGTGTTTTGGATGCCATGCATAATCTTGGCTAAAGCTTGGTAAATACCATGAAAATGAACACATGAAATCCACATAGGTGCTAGTTTGTTTCCAAGAGCACTTAAACTTAAACCTTTAATAAGAACATAACAAGCTAGTACCAGTAAGTATCCTGGGGTTCGTGCCCATAAGTCTTAGTGAGTAATAAAAGTCCCTTCGGTTTAATTAAACTTCCGCTGCATGTTTTAGATAATTGGGCCCAGATGGGCCAGGGGCAGTTTAGGGCATGACAAGGAGACTACGTCCGTACTTTCAAGCCCACCCCATTATTATCTGAAGTAACCTATCTCTTCAGGATGTCATGAAGAAAGTAAACCATTCGAGAAGGCTTTCCAAAGTGATGCATAGAGCTTGGCGAGTATGATAGTACTTATAAGCCAAGGGAAGCAATAAAAGGCCAAGCCCTAGCAGAAATCATTGCCAAAGTACCCATGGCCGAAGGAGAACAATCGGACCTTGGCAAAAGCGAACTATAGCGCAAAGGACTCAACTTTGGCAAAATATCATGAATGCGTATCAAAGCTCATCCAAAAGTTTGGTGCAGTACATATTGAAAATATACCTCACCGAGACAATGCCGAAGCAGACAGCCAGGCCAAACCAAAAAGGTTCATCGTAGTGTTGAGCCATCCGAGCATAGCAACACTAAGTATAGCAACCTTGGACAAAGGGTGGAAAGATCCTATAAAGTGGTAACTTGCAACCGAAGAGCTTTCCGAAGATCCTCATGAAGCGGTGAAGACGTTCCGGACGATATTTCCTAATCAGGGAGGAATTATACCTGCAAGGGTACGCAAGTCCGTTGATAGCCAAAGGCTATCGCCTCAATCTGGCCGAACACCCTGCCACAACAATGGCCATAAGAACTGGAACTTCCCGGGAACAGGTGGAATCATGCACCTCGGGAGATAGCCGGAGAGCTCCGAGCCTCGGCACGCCAGTAAAACTTGAGGACTCTATTCGCCCCCCAAGGTTGTGAACAGCGCGCCTTCGTAAAAGTGGCACCAGACATTGCTGCCCGAACATGATATCCCCGAAGGCGGAACTCCCTGGAACTGGGAACCCCCGAACTGAGGGTATGCTTCCTGAAGAGGCTCTGTCCGAACTAGAGGACGACCTCGCCCAGGGACCTCGGGCGTACGGCAGGCGCATTTAAGGAAGCATTTAAGGAAGCCTCTGACACGTCCCACCACAGACGTAAAAAGTCGCCCTGACGCGCAGACGCCATCAGAATCACATCATGGCCCGTCTCAGCACAAGGCTCGAGGCGAGCTGGTTACCAACTATCTGTCCCCTACGCCCAGAAGTTCAGGAGCATCCGACCGCACACGTGTCATGATCTGAACGGGCTAGGTTTTCCTATATATACAGGAAATAAATACTTGACAGGAGGTTGGTAGGCCGTAGATACAGCTCCCACACTCTGAGAAAATACCAGGCGAGACTTTTCTGCCTTTCTCTTTGAGCTAGTGACTTTCCCCTTTTTCCGGCCACCACTGACTTGGGCGTCGGAGGCTCCCCCCCCCGAAAAAACACTCCGGGGGCCTCCTAACCCTGTTTTCCAGCTCTTCAGGTACTCTCCTTGGGGCGATCCACCTTCCAGGCATTCTTCCTCCTAGAAGTCTCCTCAACAGTCATCATGACTCACAATGATGAGGCCCCAGGCCATCATTTGGCGCCGTCTGTGGGAACCCGCTCGCAAATCGCCGTCGTTGAGACTCGGCGTTCTAAGGACAAGGGACTCCCAAGGTCCTCGTCCGCGCCTGAGATACAACCGGCCGCTGAGCAGACACTCCCAGAGACTTCTACGCCCGAGGAGGACCGCCCTCTGGTAATCACCATGAGTTTCTTGAGGGACTTTCAGCGCTCGGTCGTTGCTGAAATGACTCAGCAGATCGACCGAAGATGGCCACAGCAGTCACAGGCCCAGAAACCCTCCTCATCAGCACGCCCTCGGGAGAGAAGCCCCAAGTCTACACACCGCAGTTCAGGAAGTGGAGAGCCTCGCGGAGAATCATCCACAGAAGATATAGCCCTCGGGAAACAGCCTGTGGGACAAACCGGGTCCAAGCGACCGAGAGTCTCACAGCGAAGCAGTTCGTCGCCCGAGGTGAGGTCCTTGACCCCTACGCGCCGAACTCGCTCCCCGAAGAGGCGCCGTCGATCTCCCTCCCGCGAAAGTGGTCCTAGCGCCACTGCGCTTATGGAAAGGATATTGGCACGGCTGGACAGAGTGGAGAAGCAAGTGACCAGAAAACCCGTTTGGGACAGGTTGTCGGGGGCATTATGCGAAGATGGCTCCCCGTTTATTCGCGCCGTCGTTGAGGCAGCTATGCCAGGCGACTTCAGAGTGCCTAGGCTGGAGATCTATGATGGCCGGACTGATCCACAGGCCCATCTGACGAAGTACAGGCGGAGCATGATAATGCACGGAGGTGATGACGCTACCATGTGCAAATGCTTCGAAGTCACCCTCACGGGCCCAGCAACAGCATGGTACAATTCCTTGCCCCCAGGGACTATCACTGAGTTCCAGGAGTTGTCCACAGCCTTCACCCAGCAGTTCATTGGGAGCAGGCCGACGGCCAAAATGCCTGTGCAGATGTTCGACATAGAGCAGAGAAACGGAGAGACAATCTGAGACTATGTCGAACGATTCAACAGGGAAGCACTCAGCGTCCCGGACTTCCGGCCCGAAATCCGCATCCTCGCTATGACACGGGGCCTTCGGCGTGACTCACAGCTGTTCTACGAGTTCTCAAAGGACCCCCTGGAGACCCTCGGAGAATTTTACCGAAGGGCAGAGCAGCACATGACAGCCGAGGAATTAAGGATGGCGGGGCCGAAGTCTGATGATCATCGCGCCGAAGGGTCCAGTCAGCAAGCTCGGCATCTTTCTGAACACACAGGCCGACCACGGCGAATGCGAGGAAGGAAACCTCAAAGTTTCACGCCCTTGAGCACGACACGGACCAACATTCTCATGGCGCTGGAAAGGCAAGGGACGTATATTCGGCTGCCAAAGGCCATGGCCGCCGATAATAAGAAGAATGCCAAGAAGTTCTGCCAGTTTCATCGCGACCGCGGTCATGACACCGAAGACTGCTTCCAGCTGAAGAAGTACATAGAGTCGCTGATCAAACAGGGCCAACTTCGCAAATACCTGCGGATGCCCTCCCCAAAAGGCAGAAAAGAGGAGGAAGAGAGGGCCGAAAACGAGGACTATGACTCCGACAGGCGGAGAAACAGAAGTCCAAAAAGGCGCCTTCCACCTCTAGTAGGGGTCATCCAAACCATCACCACGGGGCTCCCATCCTCGGAAAGAAAGCGGAAGGCCAGAGAAATTGCAGTTATGGAGTATCAAAGTCCATCAAAGAAACTGGCTCGCAAAGATGGCTCCACCATCGTCTTCCCCCACGACGACCCGCTGCTGATAATGGCGAGAATAGGGAATTGGGACGTCAAGAGAGTGTTGCTTGATGATGGCTTAAATGCTGACGTCCTATTCTCGCACTTACTGCCGAGCTTGGGTGATGGCCCAGGGCCTCATCGTTGTGAGTCATGATGACTGTTGAGGAGACTTCTAGGAGGAAGAACGCCTGGAAGGTGGATCGCCTCTAGGAGAGTACCTGGAAAACTGGGAAACAGGGTTAGGAGGCCCCCGGAGTGTTTTTCCGGGGGGGGAGCCTCCGACGCCCAAGTCAGTGGTGGCCGGAAGAAGGAGAAAGTCACTAGCTCAAAGAGAAAGGCAGAAAAGTCTCGCCTGGTCTTTTCTCAGAGTATAGGAGCTGTATATCCGGCCTGCCAACCTCCTGTCAAGTATTTATTTCCTGTATATATAGGAATACCTAGCCCGTTCAGATCATGACACGTGTGCGGTCGGATGCTCCTGAACGTCCGGGCGTAGGGGACAGATAGTTGGTAACTAGATGGCCTCGAGCCTTGTGCTGAGACGGGCCATGATATGATTCTGATGGCGTCTGCGCGTCAGGGCGACTTTTTACGTCTGTGGTGGGACGTGTCAGAGGCTTCCTTAAATGCTTCCTTAAATGCGCCTGCCGTACTCCCGGGGTCCCTGGGCGAGGTCGTCCTCTAGTTCGGACAGAGCCTCTTCGGGAAGCCTACCCTCAGTTCGGGGGTTCCCAGTTCCAGGGGGTTCCGCCTTCGGGGATATCATATTCGGGCAGCAATGTCTGGTGCCACTTTTCCGAAGGCGCGTTGTTCACAACCTTGGGGGGCGAATGGAGTCCTCCAGTTTTACTGGCGTGCCGAGGCTCGGAGCTCTCAGGCTATCTCCCGAGGTGCATGATTCCACCTATTCCCGGGAAGCGCCAGTTCTTCTGGCCGTTGTTGTGGCAGGGTATTCGGCCAGATTGAGGCGACAGCCTTTGGCTATCACATGCCCCCCTCTGGAAAGCCGAAGTGAAGACTTCGGTTTGCATCTCTTTCCGAGGTTGCCGTTGGGAGTCTTGTTGGGAAGCATAACCTATTCCGAGGTCGCACCTTTTGCCCGAGGGTCTGGGCTGTTCGGCCTTGGCCTTTTCTTTGGTGTCTCCGAGGCAAAGCCTGTACCGAAGATACACCTCTTGCCCAAAAGTCATGGGCTGTTCAGCCATAGCCTGTCTCTTGGTGTCCTCGAGGTGGCCTGCTTTTTTATTTCTGCAGGTCTGATGGCCAAGCGTGTCAGACTGAGCGGCGCGTCTCCATTTCTCAGGGATGTCAAACGATGTGTCCCAATCAGGAGGCGTGTCCCGATTTTCCAGGCACGTTTGGGGAGGCACGTCCCCTATTTCTGCGCAGCGGTTGACACGTGGCTTCTTGCCATTGGAGGAGAGGCGCGTCATTTACAGAGGGCGCGCCTTTTCGGGTGCAGCGGGCAGTTACGGCGACGGTTCGCCTCCAATGGGTACTTATGATGTTTTTTCGGTTACCCACCTTTGGCCTATAAATAGCCCATTCTATCATAAGTCCCACTTACTGTTTTTCTGCTCTTTTTCTGCTCTGCCCTCTGTTCTTGCGTTTTATCTTGCTTTCTGTGGCGGAGCTTCTTTAATCAGAGCTTTTTCCAACCAACTTTCACGACGGCGTCCTCCGGCAAATCTTTTGGTGGGTTTTGATTTCCAGAGTACTTGATTCCTCTGTTTTTCTGAGTTTTTCTGGAAAACTGCTGTTTTTTCCAAACTCGTCTTCTGAGTTTTTTCTGGAAACTATTTTCTTTTCCATCTCAAACTCTTTTTCATGTCTGCGATGCCTGTTCCCGAGAGCTGGAAACCTCTTCTGGCCCATCCTTGCTGTACCACCCCCGAAAAACTAGAGAGGTGGAAGAAAAAATTCTTTCTTCCATCTTACGCTGTGACCAGACTGCCTCGTTCTAGCCATTTTGCTTTTTCAAACCGTGGCGACGAGGTTACCGTCTTCCGAGCCCAACTGAAGGCCGGTCTTCGGTATCCTCCCCCGAAGGTGGTTTGCGAGTTCTGCCAATTCCATGGCATTGCTGTGAACCAGCTTCCCCCGAACGCGTACTGCTACTTTAACGCCTACCTCTGCATGTGTGGCGTGTTCGGGATAGAGCCCCACTTCATTATTTTCATGCAGTACTACAAGCTCTATGTGGTCCCGAAGGGTGGCTTCTATTTCCTGCTACCTCGGGGATCCGGGAGCAAAAAATTCACCTTCACCTTCGACACGAAGGACAGCTGGCGGGGGTGGCAGCCTAAGTTCTTTTTCCTCAAGGTGGATAAGAACTGGTCTGATGTCCCGACCAGGTGGGCTCAGGGAGTGCTGAACGCAGACGTCGTTGATCCGAGGATGCTGCTGACCCCACCGTTGGCTTCCGTGTTCGCGGATTTCGACGCCCGCATTCGGGCAGTCGCTGACTGGGCTCCCGAGGTCTCTCCTCGTGCTCTTTACCCCTTTCCTATCAACTGGAGGTTGATGACCGAAGAAGTCCTTCGGGAGCTGAAAGTGGTTAAGGAGCACGTGACTGACCTCAATATGCCCGCTCCCGCCATCGCCGGGAAAGACTCCTGGCTGGTCAAGCTCCTTAAGGGGGAGACTTCTTTCGAAACTTTTGCCGAAAGTGAGTAATCTTCCATCCCTTTATACTTTTTCCTCGGACTTACGCTGATATTTCTTCTCTTTTTCAGAGATGGGCGATGGGGCTGCCGCTTATTACAAGGCCCTCTTTTCTGGCCAGGTGGAGAAGGGGGAGCAGACAAAGAAGGCGGCTTCCCGAAGAAGGAAGACGACAGGGGCGGGACCCTCGGCGAAGCGAGTTAGGAAAACTCTCCAGTCTCCTCAGCCAGAGCTTTTGGAAGAAGAAGCTGGCGAAGACGCTGGTCTTGTTGAAATTCCACCGGCCGAGGTCCCCGCTACTTCCGCCGAGGTGCCTCTTCCCGACCTCGAGGCCCCCAGAAACACTGTAGTGGTAGAAGTACCCACCGCCGAGGAGCGGTACCGGCAGAAGGGTAAGGGTCTTTCTTCCGAGGGGCCCGAGGATTCCGAGGACACTGTCTCCGAGGTTCCTCCAGGTATGTCTTTAGCCGAAGTTCAGCTCCTTTTCCTTTCGCGAATTTTTCTTTTGCTCCTAACTTCCTTCTCACTTTCAGGGGAGCCTCTTACTGTTGGCTGGAGGGCCATTCATGAGAGGAAACGGGCCCTGCGTGATGCCACAATCCCTGAGGGGAAGATCCCCTTGGAGCCCTTTTGGACAATTACGGAGGATATGAATCTGTTCTCCGACGATTGTCCGAAGATGACCAAAGAGATTTGGAAGGGGATGACCACTGATGCCTCCTTCCGGGCCATTGCGGCGGCTCACCCGGGGGATAATACCCTCGCCGCAAAAGTCACCGAGCATGCTGCTCAGGTATAGTCTTTACACTTTTTTCCTCAATTTTCTAAGTGTTTAGACTTGTACTAACCTGGACTTTTGCCCTGCCGTAGCTGCTGGAGTACGCTGGTTATCTCCGAGTTCGGGTGGCCAGACAGGCTGCCTCCAAGGATGCGACTTCGCGGGAACTCAGTGAAGCGAAGGCTTCGCTTGCGAAGGTGATCGCCAGCAACCAGCAGCTGACAGCGGATTGTTCTCAGCAACTTGCTGCCGTTCGGGAGGAGTTCTCGAAGAAAAGAGAAGAACTTGAAAAGGACTCCTCCCGGAAGATTTCCGACCTCGGCGACCAAATAAAGGAGCTGCTTGCCGCCAATGAAGATCTTGTCAAGGACAAGGCTGTTTCCTACAGTCTTGCGTCGAGGTTGACGGACGAGAACACTGCTCTTCAAGCCGAGGTCGAGGCTCTGAAGAAGGAGTCCGGAGAGATGCTGGGGATAAGCGAGCTCGAAGAGGAGGTTGCTGAGCTGCGGGACGAGGTCAATGTCCTTGGCATTCAAAAACG
The DNA here is from genome assembly GCA_039654915.1 of Aquilaria yunnanensis. NCBI lineage: Eukaryota > Viridiplantae > Streptophyta > Magnoliopsida > Malvales > Thymelaeaceae > Aquilaria > Aquilaria yunnanensis. The sequence continues at coordinate 61,096,332 of CM077593.1, forward strand.
TACTTCTGACGACATGGCCAAGGTCGCCTTTCAGGACGGCTTCTGCCTCGCTCGGCACCAGGTGCTGCAGAGGTTCCCAGATTTGGACCTCTCTTTTCTGGAGGGCCTAAATATTCCTGAGGGACCTCGGTGGCAGTGGTCCAGGGTCGAGCATCTGAAGCTTCCTGGTCTTCGTCCACCCGGCTCTCCCTAGTTTGCTTTAGGGCTCCTCTTATTTTTCTCCTTCGTGCTCCTTCTTTGGACACTTCTTTTGTAAGGCAGCGTTTGCTCTAAATGAACAATCTTTTCGGCTAAGTCCTTTCTTGCAAGTTTCTTCATTTCCACTGTCCCGAACACGTTCGCTTCAAGAGACTTTCGGAAAACCTGCAACCAAAGAAACTTTTTACCTTCCTTTGTCCCGAGCGTGCTCGCTCAAGGGACTTTCTGGAAAATTTGCAAAAATTTGGCTAAGTCTTTTGCAGGCTTTTTGTTTCCTTTTATCCCGAACATGTTCGCTCAAGGGCCTTCGGAAAAATCTTTAGCCAAATTTTTCTGTCTTCCTATTGTCCCGAGCATATTTGCTCAAGGGACTTAGGAAAATCTTCACGAGATTGCTCATTCCCTTTTTCCCGAGCACGTTCGCTCAAGGGTGTTCGGAAATTACCTCTGCTTTTGTTTTGGCGTGTATTTTTGCGAGATTCTTGCTTTCCCTTTCTCCCGAGCATGTTCGCTCAAGGGTGTTCGGAAAATTTTCTCTGCACTGATTATGCTGAGTACCTCTGCAAGATTCTTGTTTCCCATTTTTCCCGAGCATAGTGGCTCAAGGGGCTTCGGGAAGTCACAACCGCTTTTTTCGTGGCGAGCACCTTCGCGGAAATCTGTCTTGGACAATTTTGGTATACTTGAAAATTTTTCTCAAGACCATTCTTCTCTAGACCATTCTGTACTTAGAATATTTCTTGTACAACATACTTCTTCCGCTCAACCTTAGGCGTAGAATTTTTTCAAGGCATCTGAATGCCAAGTGTTTTTCAATTCTACGCCTTCGGCGTCGCCAAGCTTGTACACGCCTTTTCGTACTTCGGCGAGAACCAGATAAGGTCCTTCCCAATTTGCGCGAAGTACTCCGTGAGCTGGCCTTCGGGGTGCGAAGTCGGCCTTTCGGAGAACGAGGTCTCCTTTTTTGATTTCTTTTGGCCTGGCTTTTAAGTTGATAGCCGCGGCCACTCTTTGCTGGAAAGCTTTTCTTCTCAGCTCGGCTATTTCTCTGTGTTCGGCGACAAGGTCGAGCTTGGTTCTCAGGCCGAGGTCGTTTCCGCCTTCATCAAATACTTGCACCCGTATTAAAGGCTGAACTATCTCTATTGGGATAATGGCCTCTGTTCCGAAGACGAGTGAGAAGGGAGTTTCCCCTGTGGCTCTTCGTGGCGTCGTTCGGTAGCTCCACAATACACTTTGGAGTTCTCCTGGCCATTTCCCCTTGGCTTCCCCAAGTCTCTTTTTCAGGCCATCTTTTATGGTCCTGTTTGATACTTCCACCTGCCCATTGCTTTGGGGGTGAGCTACTGGGGCGAAGTGCATCTTTATTCCGAGGTCGCTGATGAATTCCTGGAATCCTTTGTCTATGAACTGGGATCCATTATCAGCTACTAGTACCCTCGGTATGCCAAATCTGCATACGATGTTTTTCCACACGAACTTCTGCACTTCTTTTGCCGAGATAGTTGCTAGTGGTTCTGCCTCTACCCACTTTGAGAAATAGTCCACTGCTACCACGCAGAATTTCACGCCTCCGGGCGCTGTGGGGAGTGGCCCAATGAGGTCTATACCCCAGACTGCGAAGGGCCAAGGATAGTCTGCCGACGTTACCATTTCCGAGGGTATCCTCTGGATTTTTGCATGTCTCTGGCAACTACCGCACTTCTGGACGAACTGCCTTGCGTCCTTTCTCAGGGTAGGCCAGAAGTATCCTTGGCGGAGTATCACTGCTGCAAGGGCATCAGTTCCAACGTGCGAGCCGCACATGCCTTCGTGGACTTCTTCGAGGACCATCTCAGTATCCTCTTCGCCCACACATCTCTGCAGCGGATTTGCATATCCTTGCCGATATAACTCTTCACCAATCAGGAAGAATCTTCCGGCACGTCTTCGCAGTCTTGCAGCATTGCCGGCGTCTTCGGGAAGCTCATTCTCTGCGAGGTATCTCTTTATGGGGTCCTTCCACCCCATTCCCGAGGTCGTTACGCTTAGCACGGAGATGCTTGGATGGTCTAGCACCTCGGTGTATGTTTTGGACTTTGCTAAGCAATCTGCCTCAGTGTTATTCCGCCGGGGTACATTTTCGATCCGTACGGCGTCAAACTCTTGGATGAGATTTCTTACCAGCTCGTGGTATTTTGCCAAGATGGGGTCCTTCGCCCCATAATCTCCTGCCGTCTGCCGAACTACCAGCTGGGAATCGCTGTGAGCCTTTAAGCTTCTCACGCCAATCTTTCTGGCCAAGCGTAATCCCGCTATGAGGGCTTCATACTCAGCCACATTATTAGTGACGTTGAAGCTGAACTTGATAGCCTTCATCACCTCTAGGCCTTCGGGTCCTCTGATAACTATTCCAGCTCCCTGGTGTTCGGACCCCGAGGCTCCGTCAACATGCAAGGTCCATTCTGGCTCCCCTTCTTTCGGATCTGAGTGGTTCTCCTCAGTGGTGGGTATTTCGGCGATAAAATCTGCCAATGCTTGGGCTTTTATGGCCTTTCGAGGCTCATACGTGATTTCGTGTTCGCCAAGCTCTATGCACCACTTGGAGAGCCTTCCCGAATGATCAACTCTCTCCATGACATCCCGTAGTGGTAGACTACTTCGGACGATGATGGGGTGAGCCTGGAAATATGGTCGTAGTCTTCTTCCTGCAAGCACCAAGGCGTATATAGCTTTTTGAAGCAAAGGGTACCTGACTTCGGCGCCATGCAGGGACTTGCTGACATAGTAGACCGGCCATTGTTTCGGCCCTTCTTCTTTTATCAGGACCGAGCTCACGGCCTTTTCTGTGACGGCGAGGTATAGTAAGAGGGGTTCTCCCTCCCGAGGTTGCCGCAGAGTCGGCAGGCTGGCCAGGTAGACTTTGAGTTCTTCCCAGGCCTTTTGGCAATCTCCTTCCCAGAGATGATTGTTTCTTCCGAGGTCGCCTTCCATCTTTGCTGCCTTTGTGAGGACTTTGAAGAAAGGTCGACACCTATCTCCGTACCTGGAAATAAACCTGCTCAGAGAGGTTATTCTTCCGGTTAGTCTCTGCACGTCTTTCACTGTGGCAGGAGTTCGGAACTCAAGCAGAGCCTTAATCTTCTCAGGATTGGCGTCGATGCCTCTTTCGGATACCATGTACCCAAGGAATTTTCCCGACGTCACCCCGAACATACACTTCTCGGGGTTAAGGCGAATCCCGAAGGCTCTGAGCTTTTGGAAGGTTTCCTCCAAATCTGCAACGTGGTAGCCGGGCAGCTTGCTTTTTACTATCATATCGTCAACATATACTTCCATGTTTCTCCCCATTTGGTCTTTAAAGACCTTGTTCATCAGTCTCTGGTAGGTGGCTCCTGCATTTTTCAGCCCGAAGGGCATTCTTATATAGCAGTACGTTCCTCCCTCGGTGATGAAGGCAGTTTTCTCTTCATCTTCCGGGTCCATCCTTATCTGATGGTAGCCGCTGAAGGCATCTAGGAAGCTCAGGAGCCCGTATTCGGCCGTTGAATCTACCAGTTGATCTATTGGCGGGAGGGGAAATGAGTCTTTCGGGCAAGCATCGTTCAAGTTTCTGAAATCAATGCACATCCGGAGTTTGCTGCTACCTTCTTTTGTGGCGATGACCACGTTGCTTAACCATTCGGGGTATTTGACCTCCCTGATAACTTCAGCATCCAATAGGCGCTGGACTTCGGTTTTTACAAAGTTGCTTTTGTGGGCTGAGATGCTTCGTTTCTTTTGCCTGACAGGTTTTGCTTCCGGGCTTACTTTGAGGCTGTGCTGTATTATGCCAGGGTTCACTCCTGGCATGTCTTTCGGCGAGTAGGCAAACAGATCTTTATTTTTTAGCAGAAAGGATACAAGATTTTCCTTATCACCTTTGGCCAAGCTCTTCCCTATTCGGGTAGATTGTCCTGGGACAAGATCTACTGCTTCCGTTTCTGCTTCTGGGGGATCTCCTTCTTTGCCTTTCTCTTGCGCCTTTGCCTCCACCGTTTGTGTAGAGCTGTTTGCCGGAGCCTTTCGTGTTTTTACAAACACCTTTCTTACCTCGGCTTGGTCGATGAAGACCTCTGCATCTCCATCCTTGGTGGCGAATGTGACAGTCAAGTACTTCACATCGGGGCGAATGTGCAGGTTCCCCTGAGTCTGCCTTCCAAGGATGGCGTTGTACGAAGACGGGACATCCATGACGATGAATCTTGTCATTGTGGACGCGTACAACTCAGCTGCTCCGTCTACCGAAGTGCCTTTCATCATCAAAGGGAGGTCGATCCATCCGAGGACGGGTAGTTCGGATGGCCCAACGCCGAAGGTGGGCGTGGTGACAGGTTTCAGCTCGCTGCTGGTGATGCCCAGGCTCGGCAGTAAGTGCGAGAATAGGACGTCAGCATTTGAGCCATCATCAAGCAACACTCTCTTGACGTCCCAGTTCCCTATTCTCGCCATTATCAGCAGCGGGTCGTCGTGGGGGAAGACGACAGTGGAGCCATCTTTGCGAGCCAATTTCTTTGATGGACTTTGATACTCCATAACAGCAATTTCTCTGGCCTTCCGCTTTCTTTCCGAGGATGGGAGCCCCGTGGTGATGGTTTGGATGACCCCTACTGGAGGTGGGAGGCGCCTTTTTGGACTTCTGTTTCTCCGCCTGTCGGAGTCATAGTCCTCGTTTTCGGCCCTCTCTTCCTCCTCTTTTCTGCCTTTAGGGGAGGGCATCCGCAGGTGTCACACCCCACACAGGCCCCAGCCCATGCACACTCTGTGCCTCTCACCAACCACTACCCTGAAGGTCCAGAATACTTGGGTCTTTAAGAGTTATCATCAGAGTTTAGTTACCTAACCTTCATTAAGTAGATTATTGGGCATTCTTTTTTTTGGCCTGGGAGGTGGCCCAGGATGTCCCTGCTTATTTTAGACCAAGACCTTGCAGCTTAAGCAAGCCCAACCCATTACTTGCAAAACAAGCAACACTTGCACTTTTTCCTTTAAGTGCTTAACTTGTGTGCAATCAAGTGTACTAGTCTTATGCATGGCAACAAAGAAGCCCATATCCATTTTCAAGCTTGAAAACACATACATATATGATGATGAGCATTCGGCCAAGTATAGTACACAAGGAAGCCAACATCAAAACATCATGCTGATAGTCATAAAGTCCAAAGAAACTTGGCTAACATACAGCCAACAAGTCCAACATACAAAGTCCACTAAGGCCCAAAATGCATAAGTCCAACATGGGCCCAAAAGTGCTTAAGTCCACAACTCAACAACAACTACATGGCAATCATGCCAAGGATGCAAATGGGCCCAAAACTTGCAGCCCAATTCTCACATAGCCCATATGTACACAACTACCCATAATGCTCAAAGGGTACTACAAAATGTGCACTATAGGTACAAGTCCAAAAGACCAAGTTATTGGTCTCCAAAGCCCACCAAGTCTCAAATGCCAAAAGCCCACTCAACCAACACCTCCTAGCTCAAGTCCCACAGCTAATCTCCTGCAAAACTTCATCCATTAAATTCGGCCTACATAAGACCATGGAATAAAATGCACATTTCAAGCCAAGAATTTGTTGGCACACATACCTTGGACAATAAGTAAACTTGGTACACAAAAACCAAGAAGTCCAAACAGAAGCACAATTACTCAAGCTCTTTACCCTTTCCTGAAAATTCAACCAATAAGGGCAGTGAGTTTAAAACTCAGTAAGGATTCACACAACTCCAAAGGAGTTCATATTGTTAAGCATAAGCTTAACCTCCATAATCAAGCTAGTACCTACATCCAAAGACACAAAGACAAGGAAAATACAATTTGGCCGAAGCCTATATTCAACATATATCAATAATAAGTTGGTTAGCATGCACAATCAATCAACAAAAGCACACAAACTCACACACACACCACTTCTTCAATTCGGCCATAGCCACTAGCAAGTGCTCATGTACAATTTTGCACACCATTTCTTCATGAAATCATCTCCATTCCCCTCGAGCTCTCAAGTGCTTGATGGATTGGCCAAACCCACCAAGAACTTTACACTTGCCATTCATTGATTAGCTAATCAACCCATGGAACCATTAATTCCATATTGCCCTTCAAGCATACTAACATCACTTGGCAAATCTTGACCATCAATTAGTAGCTTCAATTACTTGTCATTAATCATGGAAAATATACCAAGCACAAGTAATTCATGAATCCTTACCACACTTTTTAGCTTGAGTAAATTCGGCCTTGTTGGATTTCTTCCAAGTTAAGTTTGAAACTTCAACTTCAATGGTGTTTTGGTTAGTTTGTCCAACACAAGCTTGAATGTCTTAATCCAAGCTTCAATCTCCAAGTCCAAGTTACCTTTCATTTTCGGCCATAAACACAGCCATCATGAGTTTCACATATCATTCACATAAACTCATGAAATCATCATTTCCATGCCAAAACACTATGAACTCACCAAGAACACTCAAGAACAAACATGCACACCATTCGGCCAACTAGTGTTCTTTGGTGGTTTAGCTTCAAACTTTCGGTCCAAGGTTCTCCTAACACAATACAGCCTTCCTTTAGTCAATATAACTCTTATTCATGGAAAACATACCATGGATTTAAGTACTCTTGAGCCTTTACCTCAAGAACAAGGCTGAAAATTCTGGACTTGCACAACCGAGCTCCAAATCAACATGCAACACCAAGAACACCAAGTAAACTTCAAGAGAACTTCATGAAAATGCATGAACATATTCGGCCATGCCTTGTTCCTTCAAGAACAAGCTCAAATCTTGACGCTCAACAAGGTATCTTCAAGAGTTTTGCTGGAAATTTGGATGTACACTCAAGAACACTCAAGTTTCGGCCAAGAATCAAGATGAACAAGTGAAGAACAAGCAAGAACATGGAAGAACATGGAAGAGCTTTGTGTTTCGGCCAAGTGCTCTCCAAAACCAACAAAGGCAGCAACTAAATGACAACTCCAAGGAATGTTTGCTGCATAAGAAGGCCGCCCACTCTAGTGCACAATAAACAACAATTTTCAGCATTATTCAATGCAATATTCCAAGCATATTCTCCCAAGCACTAACCCATTTCATGTAATATATTAGTCAAGCATGGCAGCTGCATTTTTGGGTGGCGGACAAAGGCTTCCAGCCTTGGATTGATTAATCAAAGTTGGCTTAAATGCCAAGGAAATCCCCCAACTAATTTGCATGGCGCCTCCAACCCTCCATGTCTCCATACTTCCATTCTAGCCACCAAATTCAATGCAATTTCCAGCATTTCTTTTTAAATTGTTGGCCCACATGCCAAGTACACAAAATGTGGACATAATTGCATTATTATACCATATAAAATTCGTCCATCACACCATTCTTTTAGCAATAATTAATTCCATCTTCCATCATCACCAATAAACAAATCAATCATGCTCCACCATGAATAAACAATTCATATCTTTGTCCAAGGTTTACCTTATTTTAATGGCTCCACTAGGCAACTTCCAATATTTTAATAGCTCCACTAAGACTTCCAACTAATTAATTCAAGTCAAGTTGGCTGCCCATTGACCAAGAGCCACAATATTGGCTTACCTCCTCTTTAGCCATCTCACAAAATTGCATGGCTAAATTTGTCCATCCTTGGTTTGTAGTTTTAATTCCAGCACTAGTCCAAGGTTTTCAATTGAGTCTTCAAACTTTATTTCTTGCCAAGTCATACATAGTTTTTCATGTATGTGCAATTTGGCCCATAGTATTGCATAGTTCCATGTTAGTCACTAGTTACCAGTCCAGTTTGGTACTAGAACTTTATTTCATGGCATAGTTCACATAGAACTTTTGTATGTGTAATTAAAACACATAATTCACATAGTCTTGTATTCTCATCACTAAGACCATGTTCAAACAAGTCCCTCTTGTACTTAATTTCATGTCTTCATCCTTCTCTTCTTGGCCATAGCCAAGTACTAACTGGTGGTCCTGACAATTCCTCCCTCCTTAAAGAATTTGGTCCTCCAAATTCCTCACCAGTCTTTCATACAATTGAGGGTACTTTTGGGCAATTTCTGGTTCAACTTCCCAGGTTGCCTCTTCAGGAGTGTGGTTACTCCACTGAACTTTAATCATAGAGATCCACCTGCTTCTCAACTTTCTGGTATCTCTGGCCAGGAATTGAGTTGGTTCTTCCTCATAAGAGAGGTTTGGTGCCACAGGCACACTAGCAGGCATTTCTATCTGCTTAGAGCTGGGAACATATTTCTTAAGTAGGCTCACATGAAACACATCATGTATGTGTCCAAGCTCTGGTGGCAATTCCAGCTGATATGCCACATTTCCCACTCTGGCCAGTATTTGAAATGGCCCAATATATCTGGGTGCCAATTTCCCTTTCTTCCCAAATCTTATCACTCCTTTCATAGGAGAAACTTTAAGCCACACCCAGTCACCTTCCTGGAATTCCAGGTCTCTCCTCCTTTTCAGGTTAGCATAGGATTGCTGCCTGTCATTTGCAGCTTTGATCCTAGCTTGGATTAATTTGATCTTTTGAGTGGTTTCTTGGATAATTTCTGGTCCCAATTCCAGTTTATCCTCTGGCTGATGCCAGCAATGGGGAGTTATACACTTCCTACCATACAAGGCTTCATAAGGGGCCATCCCTATCACTGAGTGATAGCTATTGTTATATGAGAACTCCACAAGTGGAAGATGTACATCCCATTCACCCTGGAAATCTATGACACAACACCTTAACATGTCTTCCAGAGTTTGGATAGTTCTCTCGGTCTGCCCATCTGTTTGTGGATGGTAAGCAGAGCTAAATTTAAGCTCAGTCCCCAGTGCCTGATGTAAAGATTTCCAAAACCTAGAGACAAATCTAGGGTCTCTATCAGACACAATATCATCAGGTACCCCATGCAGTCTGACTATCTCTCTGACATAAAGCTGGGCTAACTTGTCCAGGGAGTCAGTGAGATTCATGGGAAGAAAGTGGGCTGCCTTGGTCAACCTGTCCACTATGACCCAAATGGCATTATGTTTTCTCCTTGTCAGTGGCATTCCTACCACAAAATCCATTGATATGGATCCCCATTTTCTCTCAGGTATGGGTAAGCTTTGAAGCTTTCCCCCTGGCTTTTGGTGTTCAACTTTTACTTGCTGACACACTTCACATTTGGCTACATGAGCACTTATATCCTTCTTCAAGTATGGCCACCAAAAGTAAGCTTTGAGGGCATGGTACATTTTGGTAGCCCCTGGGTGCATACTTAGTTTACTGGAATGTGCCTCCTCCAGGATCTGAATTCTCAGATTTTCCTTTTCAGGTACATATAATCTTCCCTGGAAATGCAACATTCCTTGCTTGTAAGAAAACCCTTGGAAAAGTTCTCCTTTACTTTGCCCAGATATTAATCCCAGGTTTTCATCTTTGGCCTGAGCTTCTTTAATGAGCTCCTTCCATTCTGGGGTAATGGTGAGTACCTTAAGTAGGTCACCTTCCCAGGTTAGCCATTGACTTGCTAAACAAGTAAGGCTAAGGATTTCTGCCTTTTGTTCTATTTCTCCACCCTTGAGCACTCCTGTATAATTCCTGCTCAGGGCATCTGCCACAACATTGGCCTTTCCTGCTGTGTATTCAATCACACAGTCAAAGTCTTTCAAGTACTCTAACCATCTTCTTTGCCTCATGTTTAGGTCTTTCTGAGTGAACAAGTACTTGAGACTTTTGTGGTCTGTAAAAACTTGGAATTTATTACCAAGAAGATAGTGCCTCCATTGTTTCAAGGCAAAGACTACTGCTGCCAATTCCAGGTCATGTACTGGATATTTCTTTTCATGGGATCTTAACTGTCTAGAGCCAAAAGATATGGCTTGCTTGTCCTGCATCAGGACACATCCTAGTCCTATATGAGATGCATCAGCATACACCTCATATTCCTTTTCAGGGTCTGGGAGGACTAGTATAGGGGCTGTTGTCAGCCTTCTTTTAAGCTCTTGGAAGCTTTCTTCACACTTTGTTTCCCAGATAAATTTCTGGTTCTTCCTGATTAATTGAGTCATGGGTGCTGCTATAACAGAAAACTTTGGCACAAACCTTCTGTAATAGCCAGCCAACCCAAGGAAACTTCTAATTTCCCTCACATTCTGAGGTTGTTTCCAATTCAGGATTGAGCTCACCTTTTCAGGATCTACAGCCAACCCTTGGTCATTAATTATGTGACCTAAAAATGCAATCTCCTTTGTCCAAAATTTGCATTTACTTAGCTTTCCATAAAGCTCATTCTCTTGGAGCAAACCAAGCACTATACTCAGATGTTCTTTGTGAGTTTCTTCATCCCTGGAATATACCAAGATGTCATCAATGAATACAACCACAAAGTGGTCCAGGTGTGCTCTAAACACCCTCTGCATTAAATCCATAAAGAATGCAGGTGCATTTGTAAGCCCGAATGGCATTACTGTATATTCAAAGTGTCCATACCTAGTCCTGAATGCAGTCTTAGGTATGTCCTCTTCCTTGACTCTTAGCTGGAAATATCCAGATCTCAGGTCTATTTTAGAAAAGACCTTGGCTCCTTTCAACTGGTCAAACAAGTCCTCAATCCTGGGGAGAGGATACTTGTTCTTAATGGTCAAGGCATTAAGTTTTCTGTAATCTATACAGAGCCTAAGGGTTCCATCCTTTTTCTTCACAAACAGTACAGGTGCTCCCCAAGGAGACACACTGGGTCTGATGAACCCTTTCTCAAGCAGTTCATCCAACTGCTTCTTCAATTCTACCATTTCTGGCACTGCCATCCTATATGGGGCAGCGAATGCTGGAGTTGATCCAGGTACCAGTTTAATCTCAAATTCTACTTCTCTTTTGGGTGGTAATCCAGGTAAGTCAGTAGGAAATACTCCTGGAAAATTCTGGACTATAGGAATTTGTCTAAGTTCTTCAGCTGCTTCCTGGTCATTAAGTTCCAGGCACTCCTGTTCATTATCCAGAGTTATTAGTTTCACTACTTCAATTTGGTGATCCATAGGCAACTCTAGTGATTTATCTAGCTGGTATGGTTTGCAACCAGGTATCACTAACTGCCTAGCATGACAGTCTATAACTGCTTTATTTTCACTGAGCCAATCCATGCCCAGTATTACACCATATTCATTGGTGTCCAGTACTAAAAATTTTGCTTTTAGTTTCTGCTTGTCTATCTGGACTTCACAATTTTCCACCATCTGGTATGTAAATAATACTTCTTTTCCAGCAGTTCTAACCACATACACATCAGTCATATGTTTTACTTCTAAGTTCATGACTTTAGCCAAGCTAGCAGATATCACAGATAATGAAGCTCCAGTATCGAACAAGGCAATAGTTAACTGGCCATTAAGGTAAATGGTACCTTTTAAGGCCCTTCTAGCCTTCTGCTGGCTAGTTTCCTTGTCCATAGATCCTGCATCAGCATCATGAGTACCAGGTATTTTCCTGGAAGTCTCCAACTGGAATATCCTACCAGGAGGTACATGTGTCCTTTTCTGGTCCTGTGCTGCTCTCTGTGCCTGCCTTCCATCCTGAAATGGCACAGGTGCCCTTTTCTGGGGCATGGGAGCTTGTCCAAATGGATCTCTGGGATTATACCTTCCCAGCATACTTCTATCTCCAATTCTTTTTGGGCAATCCTTGACCCAATGGTCTTGGGCCCCACACTTGTGGCAACCACTGGAAGCTTTATAGCATGGCTTATAGCCATGGAACTTCCCACACTTGGAGCATTGGGGACCAGGTGTCTGTGGTCCCTTCTCCTGCTTAAATTCTTTTCTGCTCCCATTATGCTCAGCCTCTTCTCTTGGCCTCTTCTGAAACTGGCCTTTCTGAACTCTGCTGCTACTCCCAGGGCCACTTCTGTACTGCTCCTGAAATTCTTGCTCCAATGCCAGTGCACTTTGCATCACAGAGTAATAGTCTCTGGCTCCAACTGCTCTGAGGATCTGCCTCAGTTCAGGTCTTAGACCCCTCACAAATCTCTTTGTCTTCAGCTCCTCCTCACCATTGTATTGGGGTGCATATCTGATCAGGCTATTAAACCTCTGCTCATACTCAAGAACACTGAGATTTCCTTGCTTTAACTGATCAAATTCTACCTGTTTCTTATCCTTTTGAGCCTCGCTCACATACTGTTGGTGGAAGACTCTGAGAAAGTCTGGCCACCTCATGGATCTTCTCATCAAAAGTGGTTTCCTGCGGTTCCTCTCCTGGTGTGTCCTCTGAACTGTTCTCCACCACAGCTCTGCATGCCCTTCCAGCCTGAATGTAGCCAGAAGTACCTTCTGAGTGGCTGTCACCTCCATTCTTTCAAAGATCTTTTCTAACTGATAAATCCAGAACTCCGCCTCATCTGGTTCACAACCACCTCTGTAGATAGGAGGTTTCAATGCCAGGAATCCCTCCAGCTGGCCCTCCTTTAATTCACTCCTTCTATGCCTTCCTCTGTTGGCAGTTGAATTTCTGGTCCTTTCTCTATATGTTCTTCCTCTGGCTGGGTGTTCAGGGAGAGGCTCAGTCCTCCTGCTGTATATATATGCATCTAGCTCCTCAAGGTCTGGGCTATCACTTTCCTCTTCAGTTTTATGCTCCTGCCTGATTTCAGACCTCATCCTCCTTGATCTGGGATGTCTTTTCTCTTCATCAGTTTCCTCTTCTGGAATACCTCCATTATTGCTGTGCTGATCCAAATCCACTGGCTCTTTGCCAGGTCTCCTTCCCACTCTTCTACCTTCTGTTTTAGAATTTTCTCCTGTTTGCACCTGTTCTGGGTTTTCCTGTACTGGAGGTTGGCCTCTAGCCAAGAGTTGCATTCCAGTCACTATCTGTGTCATTGTTACCTGTAAGTTTTCCATCATCTGTTCCATTCTGTCTTCTCTGTTTCTGCTGGGTTCAGGTATCTGGGACCTGGTATTTGGCTGTCTTGCCAAGTTATGATCATCTTGTGCATTCTGCCTTTGGGCAGTTTCATCAGGCATTTCTTGCCTGGCACTTGGCTCTCGCGCCAAGGTATGCTCTTTTTGAGCAACTTGTCTCAGGGTATTTCTTTCCCTGGTTCTAGTTCTCATTCCTGCACTTTAAAATTGCAGCCATTTATATATATCCATGTATGCATATGCATGTCTTATGTGACCCTATGTGGGAACTTGACTAGGCTAACTACTTCTCAAATCCGGCTCTGATACCACCGCAGCAGGTCTGCTCTGTCACACCCCACACAGGCCCCAGCCCATGCACACTCTGTGCCTCTCACCAACCACTACCCTGAAGGTCCAGAATACTTGGGTCTTTAAGAGTTATCATCAGAGTTTAGTTACCTAACCTTCATTAAGTAGATTATTGGGCATTCTTTTTTTTGGCCTGGGAGGTGGCCCAGGATGTCCCTGCTTATTTTAGACCAAGACCTTGCAGCTTAAGCAAGCCCAACCCATTACTTGCAAAACAAGCAACACTTGCACTTTTTCCTTTAAGTGCTTAACTTGTGTGCAATCAAGTGTACTAGTCTTATGCATGGCAACAAAGAAGCCCATATCCATTTTCAAGCTTGAAAACACATACATATATGATGATGAGCATTCGGCCAAGTATAGTACACAAGGAAGCCAACATCAAAACATCATGCTGATAGTCATAAAGTCCAAAGAAACTTGGCTAACATACAGCCAACAAGTCCAACATACAAAGTCCACTAAGGCCCAAAATGCATAAGTCCAACATGGGCCCAAAAGTGCTTAAGTCCACAACTCAACAACAACTACATGGCAATCATGCCAAGGATGCAAATGGGCCCAAAACTTGCAGCCCAATTCTCACATAGCCCATATGTACACAACTACCCATAATGCTCAAAGGGTACTACAAAATGTGCACTATAGGTACAAGTCCAAAAGACCAAGTTATTGGTCTCCAAAGCCCACCAAGTCTCAAATGCCAAAAGCCCACTCAACCAACACCTCCTAGCTCAAGTCCCACAGCTAATCTCCTGCAAAACTTCATCCATTAAATTCGGCCTACATAAGACCATGGAATAAAATGCACATTTCAAGCCAAGAATTTGTTGGCACACATACCTTGGACAATAAGTAAACTTGGTACACAAAAACCAAGAAGTCCAAACAGAAGCACAATTACTCAAGCTCTTTACCCTTTCCTGAAAATTCAACCAATAAGGGCAGTGAGTTTAAAACTCAGTAAGGATTCACACAACTCCAAAGGAGTTCATATTGTTAAGCATAAGCTTAACCTCCATAATCAAGCTAGTACCTACATCCAAAGACACAAAGACAAGGAAAATACAATTTGGCCGAAGCCTATATTCAACATATATCAATAATAAGTTGGTTAGCATGCACAATCAATCAACAAAAGCACACAAACTCACACACACACCACTTCTTCAATTCGGCCATAGCCACTAGCAAGTGCTCATGTACAATTTTGCACACCATTTCTTCATGAAATCATCTCCATTCCCCTCGAGCTCTCAAGTGCTTGATGGATTGGCCAAACCCACCAAGAACTTTACACTTGCCATTCATTGATTAGCTAATCAACCCATGGAACCATTAATTCCATATTGCCCTTCAAGCATACTAACATCACTTGGCAAATCTTGACCATCAATTAGTAGCTTCAATTACTTGTCATTAATCATGGAAAATATACCAAGCACAAGTAATTCATGAATCCTTACCACACTTTTTAGCTTGAGTAAATTCGGCCTTGTTGGATTTCTTCCAAGTTAAGTTTGAAACTTCAACTTCAATGGTGTTTTGGTTAGTTTGTCCAACACAAGCTTGAATGTCTTAATCCAAGCTTCAATCTCCAAGTCCAAGTTACCTTTCATTTTCGGCCATAAACACAGCCATCATGAGTTTCACATATCATTCACATAAACTCATGAAATCATCATTTCCATGCCAAAACACTATGAACTCACCAAGAACACTCAAGAACAAACATGCACACCATTCGGCCAACTAGTGTTCTTTGGTGGTTTAGCTTCAAACTTTCGGTCCAAGGTTCTCCTAACACAATACAGCCTTCCTTTAGTCAATATAACTCTTATTCATGGAAAACATACCATGGATTTAAGTACTCTTGAGCCTTTACCTCAAGAACAAGGCTGAAAATTCTGGACTTGCACAACCGAGCTCCAAATCAACATGCAACACCAAGAACACCAAGTAAACTTCAAGAGAACTTCATGAAAATGCATGAACATATTCGGCCATGCCTTGTTCCTTCAAGAACAAGCTCAAATCTTGACGCTCAACAAGGTATCTTCAAGAGTTTTGCTGGAAATTTGGATGTACACTCAAGAACACTCAAGTTTCGGCCAAGAATCAAGATGAACAAGTGAAGAACAAGCAAGAACATGGAAGAACATGGAAGAGCTTTGTGTTTCGGCCAAGTGCTCTCCAAAACCAACAAAGGCAGCAACTAAATGACAACTCCAAGGAATGTTTGCTGCATAAGAAGGCCGCCCACTCTAGTGCACAATAAACAACAATTTTCAGCATTATTCAATGCAATATTCCAAGCATATTCTCCCAAGCACTAACCCATTTCATGTAATATATTAGTCAAGCATGGCAGCTGCATTTTTGGGTGGCGGACAAAGGCTTCCAGCCTTGGATTGATTAATCAAAGTTGGCTTAAATGCCAAGGAAATCCCCCAACTAATTTGCATGGCGCCTCCAACCCTCCATGTCTCCATACTTCCATTCTAGCCACCAAATTCAATGCAATTTCCAGCATTTCTTTTTAAATTGTTGGCCCACATGCCAAGTACACAAAATGTGGACATAATTGCATTATTATACCATATAAAATTCGTCCATCACACCATTCTTTTAGCAATAATTAATTCCATCTTCCATCATCACCAATAAACAAATCAATCATGCTCCACCATGAATAAACAATTCATATCTTTGTCCAAGGTTTACCTTATTTTAATGGCTCCACTAGGCAACTTCCAATATTTTAATAGCTCCACTAAGACTTCCAACTAATTAATTCAAGTCAAGTTGGCTGCCCATTGACCAAGAGCCACAATATTGGCTTACCTCCTCTTTAGCCATCTCACAAAATTGCATGGCTAAATTTGTCCATCCTTGGTTTGTAGTTTTAATTCCAGCACTAGTCCAAGGTTTTCAATTGAGTCTTCAAACTTTATTTCTTGCCAAGTCATACATAGTTTTTCATGTATGTGCAATTTGGCCCATAGTATTGCATAGTTCCATGTTAGTCACTAGTTACCAGTCCAGTTTGGTACTAGAACTTTATTTCATGGCATAGTTCACATAGAACTTTTGTATGTGTAATTAAAACACATAATTCACATAGTCTTGTATTCTCATCACTAAGACCATGTTCAAACAAGTCCCTCTTGTACTTAATTTCATGTCTTCATCCTTCTCTTCTTGGCCATAGCCAAGTACTAACTGGTGGTCCTGACAGCAGGTACTTGCGAAGTTGGCCCTGTTTGATCAGCGACTCTATGTACTTCTTCAGCTGGAAGCAGTCTTCGGTGTCATGACCGTGGTCGCGATGAAACTGGCAGAACTTCTTGGCATTCTTCTTATTATCGGCGGCCATGGCCTTTGGCCGCCGAATCTGCGTCCCTTGCCTTTCCAGCGCCATGAGAATGTTGGTCCGTGTCGTGCTCAAGGGTGTGAAACTTTGAGGTTTCTTTCCTCGCATTCGCCGTGGTCGACCTGTGTGTTCAGAAAGATACCGAGCTTGCTGGCTGGACCCTTCGGCGCGGTGATGATCAGACTTCGGCCCCGCCATCCTCAATTCCTCGGCTGTCATGTGCTGTTCTGCCCTTCGGTAAAATTCTCCGAGGGTCTCCGGGGGGTCCTTTGAGAACTCGTAGAACAGCTGTGAGTCACGCCGAAGGCCCCGTGTCATAGCGAGGATGCGGATTTCGGGTCGGAAGTCCGGGACGCTGAGTGCTTCCCTGTTGAATCGTTCGACATAGTCTCGGATCGTCTCTCCGTTTCTCTGCTCTATGTCGAACATCTGTACAGGCATTTTGGCCGTCGGCCTGCTCCCAATGAACTGCTGGGTAAAGGCTGTGGACAACTCCTGAAACTCAGTGATAGTCCCTGGGGGCAACGAATTGTACCATGCTGTTGCTGGGCCCGTGAGGGTGACTTCAAAGCATTTGAACATGGTAGCGTCATCAGCTCCGTGCATTATCATGCTCCGCCTGTACTTCGTCAGATGGGCCTGTGGATCAGTCCGGCCATCATAGATCTCCAGCCTAGGCACTCTGAAGTCGCCTGGCATAGCTGCCTCAACGACGGTGCGAATAAACGGGGAGCCATCTTCGCATAACGCCCCCGACAGCCTGTCCCAAACGGGTTTTCTGGTCACTTGCTTTTCCACTCTGTCCAGCCGTGCCAATATCCTTTCCATAAGCGCAGTGGCGCTAGGACCATTTTCGCGGGAGGGTGATCGACGGCGCCTTTTCGGGGAGCGAGTTCGGCGCGGAGGGGTCAGGGCCCTCACCTCAGGCGACGAACTGCTTCGCTGTGAGACTCTCGGTCGCTTGGACCCGGTTTGTCCCACAGGCCGTTTCCCGAGGGCTATATCTTCTGTGGATGATTCTCCGCGAGGATCTCCACTTTCTGAACTGCGGTGTGTAGACTTGGGGCTTCTCTCCCGAGGGCGTGTTGATGAGGAGGGTTTCTGGGCCTGCGACTGCTGTGGCCATCTTCGGTCGATCTGCTGAGTCATTTCAGCAACGACCGAGCACTGAAAGTCCCTCAAGAAGCTCATGGTGATTACCAAAGGGCGGTCCTCCTCGGGCGTAGAAGTCTCTGGGAGTGTCTGCTCAGCAGCCGGTTGTATCTCAGGCGCGGACGAGGACCTTGGGAGTCCCTTGTCCTTAGAACGCCGAGTCTCAACGACGGCAATCTGCGAGCGGGTTCCCACAGACGGCGCCAAATGATGGCCCAGGGCCTCATCGTTGTGAGTCATGATGACTGTTGAGGAGACTTCTAGGAGGAAGAACGCCTGGAAGGTGGATCGCCTCTAGGAGAGTACCTGGAAAACTGGGAAACAGGGTTAGGAGGCCCCCGGAGTGTTTTTCCGGGGGGGGAGCCTCCGACGCCCAAGTCAGTGGTGGCCGGAAGAAGGAGAAAGTCACTAGCTCAAAGAGAAAGGCAGAAAAGTCTCGCCTGGTCTTTTCTCAGAGTATAGGAGCTGTATATCCGGCCTGCCAACCTCCTGTCAAGTATTTATTTCCTGTATATATAGGAATACCTAGCCCGTTCAGATCATGACACGTGTGCGGTCGGATGCTCCTGAACGTCTGGGCGTAGGGGACAGATAGTTGGTAACTAGATGGCCTCGAGCCTTGTGCTGAGACGGGCCATGATATGATTCTGATGGCGTCTGCGCGTCAGGGCGACTTTTTACGTCTGTGGTGGGACGTGTCAGAGGCTTCCTTAAATGCTTCCTTAAATGCGCCTGCCGTACTCCCGGGGTCCCTGGGCGAGGTCGTCCTCTAGTTCGGACAGAGCCTCTTCGGGAAGCCTACCCTCAGTTCGGGGGTTCCCAGTTCCAGGGGGTTCCGCCTTCGGGGATATCATATTCGGGCAGCAATGTCTGGTGCCACTTTTCCGAAGGCGCGTTGTTCACAACCTTGGGGGGCGAATGGAGTCCTCCAGTTTTACTGGCGTGCCGAGGCTCGGAGCTCTCAGGCTATCTCCCGAGGTGCATGATTCCACCTATTCCCGGGAAGCGCCAGTTCTTCTGGCCGTTGTTGTGGCAGGGTATTCGGCCAGATTGAGGCGACAGCCTTTGGCTATCATTGGGCATCTCCAGCAGCGAGCTTAAACCTGTCACCACGCCCACCTTCGGCGTTGGGCCATCCGAACTACCCGTCGTCGGATGGATCGACCTCCCCTTGATGATGAAAGGCACTTCGGTAGACGGAGCAGCTAAGTTGTACGCGTCCACAATGGCAAGATTCATCGTCATGGACGTCCCGTCTTCGTACAACGCCATCCTTGGAAGGCAGACTCAGGGGAACCTGCACATTCGCCCCGATGTGAAGTACTTGACTGTCACATTCGCCACCAAGGATGGAGATGCAGAGGTCTTCATCGACCAAGCCGAGGTAAGAAAGGTGTTTGTAAAAGCACGAAAGGTTCCGGCAAACAACTCTACACAAACGGTGGAGGCGAAGGCGTAGGAGAAAGGCAAAGAAGGAGATCCCGCAGAAGCAGAAACGGAAGCAGTAGATCTTCTCCCAGGACAATCTACCCGAATAGGGAAGAGCTTGGCCAAAGGTGATAAGGAAAATCTTGTATCCTTTCTGCTGAAAAATAAAGATCTGTTTGCCTACTCGCCGAAAGACATGCCAGGAGTGAACCCTGGCATAATACAGCACAGCCTCAAAGTAAGCCCGGAAGCAAAACCCATCAGGCAAAAGAAACGAAGCATCTCAGCCCACAAAAGCAACTTCGTGAAAATCGAAGTCCAGCGCCTATTGGATGCTGAAGTTATCAGGGAGGTAAAATACCCCGAATGGTTAAGCAACGTGGTCATCGCCACAAAAGAAGGTAGCAGCAAACTCCGGATGTGCATTGATTTCAGAAACTTGAACGATGCTTGCCCGAAAGACTCATTTCCCCTCCCGCCAATAGATCAACTGGTAGATTCAACGGCCGAATACGGGCTCCTGAGCTTCCTAGATGCCTTCAGCGTCTACCATCAGATAAGGATGGACCCCGAAGATGAAGAGAAAACTGCCTTCATCACCGAGGGAGGAACGTACTGCTATGTCAGAATGCCCTTCGGGCTAAAAAATGCAGGAGCCACCTACCAGAGACTGATGAACAAGGTCTTCAACGACCAAATGGGGAGAAACATGGAGGTATATGTTGATGATATGATAGTCAAAAGCAAGCTGCCCGGCTACCACGTTGCAGATTTGGAGGAAACCTTCCAAAAGCTCAGAGCCTTCGGGATTCACCTTAATCCCGAGAAGTGTATCTTCGGCGTGACGTCGGGAAAATTCCTTGGGTACATGGTATCCGAAAGAGGCATCGACGCCAATCCTGAGAAGATTAAGGCTCTGCTTGAGTTCCGAACTCCTGCCACAGTCAAAGACGTGCAGAGACTAACCGGAAGAATAACCTCTCTGAGCAGATTTATTTCCAGGTACGGAGATAGGTGTAGACCTTTCTTCAAAGTCCTCACAAAGGCAGCAAAGATGGAAGGCAACCTCGGAAGAAACAATCATCCTTGGGATGAAAATTGCCCAAAGGCCTGGGAAGAACTCAAAGTCTACCTGGCCAGCCTGCCGACTCTGCGACAACCTCGGGAGGGAGAACCCCTCGTACTGTACCTCGCCGTCACAGAAAAGGCCGTGAGCTCGGTCCTGGTGAAAGAAGAAGGGCCGAAACAATGGCCGGTCTACTACGTCAGCAAGTCCCTGCATGGCGCCAAAGTCAGGTACCCCTTGCTTCAAAAAGCTATATACGCCTTGGTGCTTGCAGGAAGGAGACTGCGACCATATTTCCAGGCTCACCCCATCATCGTCCGAACTAGTCTACCACTACGGGATGTCATGAAGAGAGTTGATCATTCGGGAAGGCTCTCCAAGTGGTGCATAGAGCTTGGCGAACACGAAATCACGTATGAGCCTCGGAAGGCCATAAAAGCCCAAGCATTGGCAGATTTTATCGCCGAAATACCCACCACTGAGGAGAACCACCCAGATCCGAAAGAAGGTGAGCCAGAATGGACCTTGCATGTTGACGGAGCCTCGGGGTCCGAACACCAGGGAGCTGGAATAGTTATCAGAGGACCCAAAGGCCTAGAGGTGTTGAAGGCTATCAAGTTCAGCTTCAATGTCACCAATAATATGGCTGAGTATGAAGCCCTCATAGCGGGATTACGCTTGGCCAGAAAGATTGGCGTGAGAAACTTAAGGGCTCACAGCGATTCCCAGCTGGTAGTTCGGCAGACGGCAGGAGATTATGGGGCGAAGGACCAAATCTTGGCAAAATACCACGAGCTGGTAACAAAACTCATCCAAGAGTTTGACGCCGTGCGGATCGAAAATGTACCCCGGCGGAATAACACTGAGGCAGATTTCTTAGCAAAGTCCAAAACATACACCGAGGTGCTAGACCATCCAAGTATCTCCGTGCTAAGCGTAACGACCTCGGGAACAGGGTGGAAGAACCCCATAAAGAGATACCTCGCAGAGAATGAGCTTCCCGTAGATGCTGGCAAAGCTGCAAGACTGCGAAGACGCGCCGGAAGATTCTTCCTGATTGGTGAAGAGTTATATCGGCAAGGATATGCAAATCCGCTGCAGAGATGTGTGGGCGAAGAGGATACTGAGATGGTCCTCGAAGAAGTTCACGAAGGCATGTGCGGCTCGCACATTGGAACTGATGCCCTTGCAGCAGTGATACTCCGCCAAGGATACTTCTGGCCTACCCTGAGAAAGGACGCAAGGCAGTTCGTCCAGAAGTGTGGTAGTTGCCAGATACATGCAAAAATCCAGAGGATACCCTCGGAAATGGTAACGTCGGCAGACTATCCTTGGCCCTTCGCAGTCTGGGGTATAGACCTTATTGGGCCACTCCCCACAGCGCCCGGAGGCGTGAAATTCTGCGTGGTAGTAGTGGACTATTTCTCAAAGTGGGTAGAGGCAGAACCACTAGCAACTATCTCGGCAAAAGAAGTGCAGAAGTTCGTATGGAAGAACATCGTATGCAGATTTGGCATACCGAGGGTACTAGTAGCTGATAATGGGTCCCAGTTCATAGACAAAGGATTCCAGGAATTCATCAGCGACCTCGGAATAAAGATGCACTTCGCCCCAGTAGCTCACCCCCAAAGCAATGGGCAGGTGGAAGTATCAAACAGGACCATAAAAGATGGCCTGAAAAAGAGACTTGGGGAAGCCAAGGGGAAATGGTCAGGAGAACTCCAAAGTGTATTGTGGAGCTACCGAACGACGCCACGAAGAGCCACAGAAGAAACTCCCTTCTCACTCGTCTTCGGAACAGAGGCCATTATCCCGATAGAGATAGTTCAGCCTTCAATACGGGTGCAAGTATTTGATGAAGGCGGAAACGACCTCGGTCTGAGAACTAAGCTCGACCTTGTGGCCGAACACAGAGAAATAGCCGAGCTGAGAAGAAAAGCTTTCCAGCAGAGAGTGGCCGCGGCTATCAACTTAAAAGCCAGGCCAAAACAAATCAAAAAAGGAGACCTCGTTCTCCGAAAGGCCGACTTTGCACCCCGAGGGCCATCTCACGGAGTACTTCGTGCAAATTGGGAAGGACCTTATCTGGTTCTCGCCGAAGTACGAAAAGGCGTGTACAAGCTTGGCGACGCCGAAGGCGTAGAATTGAAAAACACTTGGCATTCGGACGCCTTGAAAAAATTCTACGCCTAAGGTTGAGCGGAGGAGATATATTGTACAAGAAATATTCTAAGTACAGAATGGTCTGGAGAAGAATGGTCTTGAAAAAATTTTTCAAGTATACCAAAATTGTCCAAGACAGAATTCCGCGAAGGTGCTCGCCACGAAAAAAGCAGATGTGACTTCCCGAAGTCCTTTGAGCCACTATGCTCGGGAAAAATGGGAAACAAGAATCTTGCAAAGGTACTCGGCATAATCAGTGCTGAGAAAATTTTCCAAACACCCTTGAGCGAACATGCTCGGGAAAAATGGAAA
The DNA here is from genome assembly GCA_039654915.1 of Aquilaria yunnanensis. NCBI lineage: Eukaryota > Viridiplantae > Streptophyta > Magnoliopsida > Malvales > Thymelaeaceae > Aquilaria > Aquilaria yunnanensis. The sequence continues at coordinate 61,119,299 of CM077593.1, forward strand.
GCAAGAATCTCGCAAAAGTACACGCCAAAACAAAAGCAGAGGTAATTTCCGAACACCCTTGAGCGAACGTGCTCGGGAAAAAGGGAAATGAGCAAACTCGTGAAAATTTTCCTAAGTCCCTTGAGCAAATATGCTCGGGACAATAGGAAGACAGAAAAATTTGGCTGAAGGTTTTCCGAAGTCCCTTGAGCGAATATGTTCGGGATAAAAGGGAACAAAAAGCCTGCAAAAGACTTAGCCAAATTTTTACAAACTTTCCAGAAAGTCTCTTGAGCGAGCACACTCGGGACAAAGGAAGGTAAAAAGTTTCTTTGGTTGCAGGTTTTCTGAAAGTCTCTTGAGCAAACGTGTTCGGGATAGTGGAAATGAAGAAACTTGCAAGAAAGGACTTAGCCAAAAGATTGTTCATTTAGAGCAAACGCTGCCTTACAAAAGAAGTGCCCAAAGAAGGAGCACAAAGGAGAAAAATAAGAGGAGCCCTAAAGCAAACTAGGGAGAGCCGGGCGGACGAAGAGCAGGAAGCTTCAGATGCTCGACCTTGGACCACTGCCACCGAGGTCCCTCAGGAATATTTAGGCCCTCCAGAAAAGAGAGGTCCAAATCTGGGAACCTCTGCAGGACTTGGTGCCGAACAAGGCAGAAGCAGTCCTGAAAGGCGACCTTGGCCATTTGATCAGAAGTATGTTTTTGGACGCCAAGGTCGTTGAGCTCGTCCCTCAGCTCAGCAATCTCCTCCTCCAGTTCGCTTATCCCCAGCGTCCCTTCGGACTCCTTCTTCAGAGCCTCGACCTCGGCTCGGAGAGCATTGTTCTCATCCGTCAACCTCGCCGCAAGACTGTCAGAAACAGCCTTGTCCTTGACAAGATCTCCGTTGGCGGCGAGCAGCCCCTTTACTTGGTCGCCGAGGTCGGCAATCTTCCAGGAGGAGTCCTTTTCAAGTTCTTCTCTCTTCTTCGAGAACTCCTCCCGAACGGCGGCGATTTGCTGAGAAGAATCCGCTGCCAGCTGCTGGTTGCTGGCGACCAGGTTCGCAAGCGAAGCCTTCGCTTCACTAAGTTCCCGTGAAGTCGCATCCTTGGAGGCAGCCTCTCTGGCCACCCGAACTCGGAGGTAACCAGCGTACTCCAGCAGCTACGGCAAGGCAAAAGTCCAGGTTAGTACAAGTCTAAACACTTAGAAAATTGAGGAAAAAGAGTGTAAAGACTATACCTGAGCAGCATGCTCGGTGACTTTTGCGGCGAGGGTATTATCCTTCGGGTGAGCCGCCGCAATGGCCCGGAAGGAGGCGTCAGTGGTCATCCCCTTCCAAATCTCCTTTGTCATTTTCGGACAATCGTCGGAGAACAAATTCATATCCTCCGTGCTTGTCCAAAAGGGCTCCAAGGGGATCTTCCCCTCAGGGATTGTGGCATCGCGCAGGGCCCGTTTCCTCTCATGAATGGCCCTCCAGCCAGCAGTAAGAGGATCCTCTGAAAGTGAGAAGGAAGTTAGGAGTAGAAGAAAAATTCACGAAAAGCAAACGAGCTGAACTTCGGCTAAAGGCATACCTGGAGGAACCTCGGAGACAGTGTCCTCGGGATCCTCGGGCCCCTCGGAAGAAAGACCCTTACCCTTCTGCCGGTACCGCTCCTCGGCAGTAGGTACTTATACCACTACAGTGTTTCTGGGGGCCCCGAGGTCGAGAGGAGGCACCTCGGCGGAAGTAGCGGGGACCTCGGCCGGTGGAATTTCAACAAGACCAGCCTCTTCGCCAGCTTCTTCTTCCGAAAGCTCTGGCTGAGGAGGCTGGACAGCCTTCCTAGCTCGCTTCACCGAGGGCCCCGCCCCTGTCGTCTTCCTTCTTCGGGAAGCCGCCTTCTTTGTCTGCTCCCCCTTCTCCACTTGGCCAGAAAAGAGGGCCTTGTAATAGGCGGCAGCCCCATCGCCCATCTCTGAAAAAGAGAAGAAATATTAGCGTAAGTCCGAGGAAAAAACATAAAGGGGTGGAAGATTACTCACTTTCGGCAAAAGATTCGAAAGAAGTCTCCCCCTTAAGGAGCTTGACCAGCCAGGAGTCCTTCCCGGCGATGGCGGGAGCGGGCATATTGAGGTCAGTCACGTGCTCTTTAACCACTTTCAGCTCCCGAAGGACTTCTTCGGTCATCAACCTCCAGTTGATAGGAAAGGGGTAAAGAGCACGAGGAGAGACCTCGGGGGCCCAGTCAGCGACTGCCCGAATGCGGGCGTCGAAATCCGCGAACACGGAAGCCAATGGTGGGGTCAGCAGCATCCTCGGATCAACGACGTCTGCGTTCAGCACTCCCTGAGCCCATCTGGTCGGGACACCAGACCAGTTCTTATCCACTTTTAGGAAAAAGAACTTAGGCTGCCACCCCCGCCAGCTATCCTTCGTGTCAAAGGTGAAGGTGAATTTTTTGCTCCCGGATCCCCGAGGCAGCAGGAAATAGAAGCCACCCTTCGGGACCACGTAGAGCTTGTAGTACTGCATGAAAATGATGAAGTGGGGCTTTATCCCGAACACGCCACACATGCAGAGGTAGGCGTTAAAATAGCAGTACGCGTTCGGGGGAAGCTGGTTCACAGCAATGCCATGGAATTGGCAAAACTCGCAAACCACCTTCGGGGGAGGATACCGAAGTCTGACCTTCAGTTGGGCTCGGAAGACGGTAACCTCGTCACCGCGATTTGAAAAAGCAAAATGGCTAGAACGAGGCAGCCTGGTCATAGCGTAAGAGGGAAGAAAGAATTTTTTCTTCCACCTCTCTAGTTTTTCGGGGGTGGTACAGCAAGGATGGGCCAGAAGAGGTTTCCAGCTCTCGGGAACAGGCATCGTAGACATGAAAGAGAGTTTGAGATGGAAAAGAAAATAGTTTCCAGAAAAAACTTAGAAGACGAGTTTGGAAAAAAACAACAGTTTTCCAGAAAAACTCAGAAAAATAGAGGAATCAGAGTACTCTGGAAATCAAAACCCACCAAAAGATTTGCCTGAGGACGCCGTCGTGAAAGTTGGTAGGAAAAGCTCTGATTAAAGAAGCTCCGCCACAGAAAGCAAGATAAAACGCAAGAACAGAGGGCAAAGCAGAGAGAGAGCAGTAAGTGGGACTTATGATAGGATGGGCTATTTATAGGCCAAAGGTGCGTAGCCGAAAAGAGATCATAAGTACCCATTGGAGGCGAACCGTCACTGTAACTGCCCACTGCACCCGAAAAGGCGCGCCCTCTGTAAATGACGCGTCTCTCTTCTAATGGCAAGAAGCCGCGTGTCAACCGTTGCGCAGAAATAGGGGACACGCCTCCCCAAACATCCCTGGAAAACCGGGACACACCTCCTGATTGGGACACGTCGTTTGACATCCCTGGAAAGTGGAGACGCGCCGCTCAGTCTGACACGCTTGGCCATCAGACCTGCAGAAATAAAAAGCGGGCCACTTCGAGGACACCAAGAGACAGGCTATGGCTGAACAGCCCATGACTTTTGGGCAAGAGGTGTATCTTCGGTACAGGCTTTGCCTCGGAGACACCAAAGAATAGGCCAAGGCCAAACAGCCCAGACCCTCGGGCAAAAGGTGCGACCTCGGAACAGGTTATGCTTCCCAACAAGACTCCCAACAACAACCTCGGAAAGAGATGCAAACCGAAGTCTTCACTTCGGCTTTCCAGAGGGGGGCATGTGATAGCCAAAGGCTATCGCCTCAATCTGGCCGAACACCCTGCCACAAGAATGGCCAGAAGAACTGGCGCTTCCCGGGAACAGGTGGAATCATGCACCTCGGGAGATAGCCGGAGAGCTCCGAGCCTCGGCACGCCAGTAAAACTTGAGGACTCTATTCGCCCCCCAAGGTTGTGAACAGCGCGCCTTCGGAAAAGTGGCACCAGACATTACTGCCCGAACATGATATCCCCGAAGGCGGAACTCCCTGGAACTGGGAACCCCCGAACTGAGGGTATGCTTCCCGAAGAGGCTCTGTCCGAACTAGAGGACGACCTCGCCCAGGGACCTCGGGAGTACGGCAGGCGCAGTTAAGGAAGCATTTAAGGAAGCCTCTGACACGTCCCACCACAGACGTAAAAAGTCGCCCTGACGCGCAGACGCCATCAGAATCACATCATGGCCCGTCTTAGCACAAGGCTCGAGGCGAGCTGGTTACCAACTATCTGTCCCCTACGCCCAGAAGTTCAGGAGCATCCGACCGCACACGTGTCATGATCTTAACGGGCTAGGTTTTCCTATATATACAGGAAATAAATACTTGACAGGAGGTTGGTAGGCCGGAGATACAGCTCCCACACTCTGAGAAAATACCAGGCGAGATTTTTCTGCCTTTCTCTTTGAGCTAGTGACTTTCCCCTTTTTCCGGCCACCACTGACTTGGGCGTCGGAGGCTCCCCCCCCAGAAAAACACTCCGGGGGCCTCCTAACCCTGTTTTCCAGCTCTTCAGGTACTCTCCTTGGGGTGATCCACCTTCCAGGCGCTCTTCCTCCTAGAAGTCTCCTCAATAGTCATCATGACTCACAACGATGAGGCCCCAGGCCATCATCCGTTACGGAGATGTGTCAGTGAAGAGGACGCCAAGATGGTTCTCGAAGAAGTCCATTAGGGGGCTTGTTGTTTCTATTTCAGAACTGACGCCTTGGTTGGAGTAATACTCCGCCAAGGGTACTTCTGGTCCACCTGAAGAAAGGATGCAAGACACGACAGCATCCAAAGGCTGCCTTCGGAGTTGATAACCTCGGCAGTTTACCCTTGCCCCCTTTGTAGTATGGGGCATGGATCTCATCAGGCCACTACCGACAGCACCCTGAGGAGTGAAGTTCTGCGTAGTAGCAGTGGACTACTTCACTAAGTGGGTCAAGGCAAAACCCCTAGTGACCATTTCGGCAAAAGATATACAAAAGTTCATCTGGAAGAATATTATATGCAGATTTGGCATACCGAGGGTGATAGTGGCCAATAATGGTTCCCGGTTTATGGACAAGGGATTCAAAGAATTCATCACCAACCTCAGATAAAAATGCACTTCATCCCGATAGCTTAACCCAAGAGCAACAGACGAGTAGAGGTTTCCAACAGAACTATAAAAGAGGGTCTGAAAAAGAGGTTGGGGGAAGCAAAGAAAGGGAAAGTGTCTAGGAGAACTTCCTAGTATGTTGTGGAGTTATCGGACAACACCCCGAAGGGCCACAGGGGAGACACCTTTCTCACTTGTCGTCGGACAGAGGCCATTATCCCTATCGAAGTACTACGATCGTCAATTAGAATTAAAGTTTTTGATAAAGGAGGAAAACAACCTCGGATTAAGAACTAAGCTCGATCTAATTGACAAACATAGAGAGATGGCCGAACTCAGAAGGAAAGCGTTTTAGCAAAGAGCGGCCACAGCCGCAAACCTACGCGTTAGGCCAAAAGGAATAAGGAAAGGAGACCTCGTTCTCTGAAAGGCCGAATTGGAAACCCGAAGTCTTTCCCAAGGGGTACTTCGGGAAAATTGGGAAGGGCCTTACTTAGTCCTTGACGAAGTCCGGAATAGAGTTTACAAGCTTGGTGACTCCGAAGGCGGAGAATTGAAAAATACATGGCATTCGGACGCCTTGGAGAAATTCTATACTTAGAATCTTGGTAAGAGATTATACGAATCAGGAAAAGCTTTCCAAACTACAAAATTGTGCTTGACGGAATTCGTCGAAAATGAACATTTTTCCAAAGACAACTAACAGAGCAAGGAAAAAAGTATTTTCCAAAGTCCCTTAACTAAAAATGGTCGGGATAACTGGGGAATAAAGGATATTACTCAAAGACTTGGCCAAATTATGGAAAAAGGGAAAAAATTCCATTGAAGAAGGCCTTATTACAAGGAGAAGGTTAAAAGAAGAAAAATTACAAAGAAAAAGAAGGCAAAGGCACTAAAACATCTAAGAAACCCCGGGGTCCTGAGAAGCTCCCGCTTCTGTGTCCCTAGCCGTCGCCTTCGGTGCCAGAGGAGGGGGGACAAGCGGCAGGTTAAGGTGCTCGATCTTCGACCAGGTCCACCGAGGCTCCTCGGGAATGTCCAAGCCAGCTAAGAAAGAGACGTCGAGGTCTGGGTATTTCTTCAAAACTTGGTGGTGAGCCAAACAGAAACCGTCCTGGAAGGCAACCTTGGTCGCTTGGACGGCCTTATCTTTTTCAAGAGACAGCGCCTCCACCTCATCTTGAAGGTCAACAACCTCATTCTTTAACGCCTTTACCTTCTTCTTCTTCGGTTCCTTCTTTGAAGCCTCGACCTCGGCTTGAAGCTCGGCATTGTCAGCAAGTGGCTTCGCCAGGAGAGTAGAGTCTTCCTCTTTCCCCTTTCGATAGGCCTCATTGGCCGAAGTCAGGCTCACCACCTTCACCCCAAGGTCGGACATCTTCTGGGAGAAATCCTTTAGGAGCTCTCCCTGGCCCTTTAAGAATTCCTCCCGAAGATTGGAAACCCTCTCCTTGGCTATTCAGCTCAACTCGGTGTTCGTCACAACCGAGTTGGCACAGAAGACCCTGGCCTTCGCTAATTTATCTTCGGCCCAAGCTCGAACCGAAGATTGCTTTGCTGCCCAAGCTCGAAGGTATCCACTATACCCCAGAAGCTACAAAAAAGAAGAAGGTACTTAGTGAAATTTGCGTAAGGAAAGCCAAGCATTTAGAAAAAAAGGAAGAAAAAATGAAGAGGCCCAAAGAACTACCTGAGCAGCGTGCTCGAAAACCTTAACGGCGAGGGTATCCTCGTTACCGTACCCCTCGGCAACCGCCTTGAAGGAAGCCTGGGTAAGCACGCCCCTAGCCATCTGGGGAGCCATTTCCCGGCAGTCTTCGGAGAACAAATTCATGTCCTCCATGAAAGACCAGAGCAGCTCCCTGGGAACTTTGTCCTTCCGGATGTGAGAATCCCGAAGAGCCCGCCTTCAGGCATGGTCGACCATCCAAGCTGAGGGAACTAGTTGCTCTCCAAATTTAAAAGCGTATGTTCTGTTAAACAAAACTCCCTGGCAGTAAGAGCTATAAGTTTGCGAGCACTAAAATAGGGATAAGAGACGAACCTGGCGCAACCTCAGCAACATTGTCGTCAGAATCCCGGACCTCCTCCACATCGCTAGGGATATGTTTGCCTTTGTCCTTTCGGTGTTTTCCTAACTCCTCAGCAGAGGGACCCTCGGTCAGAGAACCCAAAAGGTCCGTCGACGTGGCGGGACTCCGAGAAGCAGTGCTGGTGACCGCTCCGGCAGGAAGCTCAGTGGGAGTTTTAGGCTCGGTGGAAGTTTCATGCTCGCCTACAACCTCTGCTGGATCTTCCGGTGGTGGAAGAAGGATGTCCTTCTTTGCCTTCTTGGCCAAAGATGGCCCACTCCCAAATGCTCTTCTTCGTTTGTTCCCCTTTCTCAGCCTGGCCGAGGAAGAGGGACTTGTAGTAGGCGGCAGACTCATCGCCCATCTCTGAAAAAGAAGGAAAACATCAGTGTAAGTCCGGACGGATACTTATACTAAAAATTTTTGGAAGAAAACTTACTTTCAAAAAAGGCTTCATAAGTGAGCTCCCTCCGAAGGAGCATCACTAGCCAGGACTCCTTCCCGTCGATGGCAGGAGCTGGCATGGCGAGGTCCGTCTTATGCTCCTTAACTATCCCCACCTCCCGAAAGACCTCATCGGTGATAAGCCTCCAATTAGTGGGGAAGGGGTAGAGGGAGCGTGGAGGGACCTCGGCATCCCAGTCGGCGACAGCACGGATGCATCTGTCGAAGTCCACAAACCTCGCCGCCAACTCAGGAGTCAGCAGCTTCTTGGGGTCCATGACATCTATCTCCAGCTTTCCCCGAGCCCACTTGGTTGGAACGTACGACCAGGCCTCCGCCACCTTTAGGAAGAAGAACTTCCTTTGCCACCCTCGCTAGCTATCTTTAGTAGCAAAGGTGAACATAAACTTCTTTCTCCCAGATCCCCGAGGTAGCATGAAATAAAAGCCACCCTTCGGGACCGGATAGAGCTTATAGAACTGCATGAAAAGAATGAAGTGAGGCTCTATTTTGAAGACCCCGCAAATGTAGAGGAAGGCGTTAAAATAACAATATGAGTTCAGAGGAAGCTAATTCACGGCTATGCCATGAAACTGGCAAAACTCACAAATCATCCTCGGGGGAAGAAACTGAATTCTGGCCTTCAATTGGGCTCAAAAAATGGTAACCTCATCGTCTCGGTTCATAAAATTGAAATGACCAAGGCGAGGTAACCTTGTAACAGCATAGGAGGGAAGAAAAAATTTGGTTGTCCACTTCCCTAACTTCTCCGAAGTGGAGCAACAAGCGTGAGACATGAGAGGTTGCCAACTTTCGAGGACAGGTGAAGACATGATTAGCAAAAAGTGACTTCGGGTAAAAAGAACTGAGAGACTTCGGAAAGCTAGAAGAAAAGTAGAAAATGAAGAAATCGAAGGACCTCTAGAGTAAGAGCCCACCAAAAGTCTTGCTGAAATCAGGGTTTGTGGACGCCGTCGTGAAAGGTGGCCGAAAATCGGGCCGCCGTTAACACCGCCGCAAAGAAGGAAGAAAAGGCACGAAAGCAGATGAGAGCAAAGCGAGAGCAAAGAAAAAACAAATGAAAGATATGACAAAAAGAGGTTTATATAGACCGAGGAAGGGTAGCCAGATCGGCGTCATAATTGCTCCTCGAAGACGAAATGTGACCACAATTGCCCCTCGCGCGTGAAAAGGCGTGCTCGCCATAACAGACGTGACTGTTCCCAACCAGCACCTGCCACGTGTCACCCATCGTGAGGAACTGGGACGCATTTTCTGACATCCCAAAAACCCGGGCATGCCGCTCAAGATTGACACGCCTAGTTTCAAAATGCGATGGTCCACTGGCCTATAGCAGGAAAAGTAAAGGAACCGAGTATCTCAAGAACACCAAAGGGCGGACAGGTGAACGTCACACTTCGAGTCCTAAAAAATGCCCCCTAAAGGACCACTAGCTGAAGTCTGCACTCCAGATTTCTGAGGGGGGGCATGTGATAGCCAAAGTGCTATCGCCCCGGTCACCTAAGGACTTCGGCCAAACATCATGCTCGGGAAAATCCGATGTCACCCATGAGGAACGCCAGTGCTGACCTCCTAAAGAAGGGAGTCAGACACCTTGGGTACACAATCTCGGTAGTCCGCCAGTACCAACCTTGGATAACTAGCGTATTGCCTTCCTCGGGAAGGCAACCGAACCAGCTTCGGGGGAGAGAAGGGCCAGCCACCTTTGGCGGGAGAAAATCCCCTCGAAGGAGTAACTTCGGAGCTATGGAGTCCCTCGAACTACTAGTACAACACCGAGAAAATGCCCCTCACTTCGAAGGGAGGCCTCAACCAAAGGGACCTCAGGGGTACGGGGGTACGGAAGGAGCAATCAAGGAGCCTCTGACATGTCGCCCGAACACCCTGCACGTCACCCTCATATGCACTCTGATGCATTGGCGCCGCCTGCATCTTGTCATGTAGGGCTATGCTTGCCTCAGCTCATGGCCCGAAAAGCCTGCAGGTGGCTAGGGGCTCCCACACCCAGAAGTACGAATAGCATCCCACCGAACACATGTCACAATCTGAACGGGTTACCCCTTCTTTTATATATCAGGGGAATGGTCTCAGCGGGGGATCCCCTTTCTTCCCCCCCTCCAAAAAAATGTAACAGGCAAGAGTCTCTGGCCCTTACTACTCCTTCTCCACCTCCCAAACCCCTGTTTTCAGAGTGGTTTAGGCAGGTTCTCCCGGGGAATATATATTTTAGGTGTTCTCCCATACCAGAAGTCCCTCTCAGTGTCACCATGTCACATGACAAAGATGCTGCCGGCCATAAAGTCCCTCTCGGTCTCACCATGTCACATGACGAAGATGCTACTGGCCATCATTCTATATCTCCCAGTGTAGAAGGAATGTTTGTATGAAATTTTGACCACACCTAGAGAACATCTAGAGGTTGAAATTGAATTTTGAATTTTTAAATTTAGAGCCTTGTACCCAAAGATATGATGTTATAGAGCTGGCTAAGTTACTGTTCATTTGGTCAGAATTTTGTAACCAACTTAAAAAATCCATAACTTGGTCTGTTGGTGGGCTATTGATGTAAAAAAAAATTTGTTTGTTTTCTCTAAGACTCTACTTGATAATGGAACAAAGAAAATAGGGGGTTATGTGGCCAGAATGATACAGTTTATTAGTGCAAGTTACAGGTGCAGTGGCCGGTAACGAGAACTTAACATGATTGCCTAATGTCTTGTAGCCAAGATTAAGACATGTGCTACTATTTTCCTTCTTTGCTGCCATGGTGTGCATGAAATGTGACTATGTGTGTGATGGTTGGAGAAATATTCATGTGTCTACACAGTGCCCAAAATGGCCACTTGGGTATGCACACTCAGGGTAGTGTTCTGATGGCCTGCAGAACATTACCAATCCTGGGAGTCTAAATGAAAATTTTTGGCATCAAAATTAGGCTACCCCAAAGTGTGTAACAGAAGTTGGTTTATACGTGTACAGAGCATATAGCTGATAGTGTCAAGTACCATTGAAATACCTATGATCTATATATGTGCTCTATGGTGAATCATTAATGTAGAAAGTTAATATTGTTGCCACAAGGAGAGGGGAACCACCCAGAAGGCCTCCTACTGATTCTGGGCAACAAGGAAATGGACAGGATAGAGGGAATTAGGTCAATAGGGAGTACCAAGCCCTGAAGTGCCTCAGGTTTGGTTAGAGCTTCAGAGGAACTTAGATCTCTCAATTAAAAATTAATAAGGTTGATTCAAGCACAACAGCAAAGAGTCCAAGTAGCTCTAGTTGAACCAGTTCAGGATGCACAGTAGCAACCAGAAGAGGATACTAGAAACACATGTTATGGCTGTCCTATTGGAAAGCATGCTTGAAGAAGGTAAAGTGCTCTAAATCAAGTTTGAAACCTTAATTCAAGTTTACATAGTAAGAATAGGAAAGTTTAGGGGCAAAATGGTAATTTTTGTGTCGTGAATAGTCAGGCCGGATCCCGAGTGGTTAAAATGAATTTTTATGACTTAACTTTTAAATTTAACCCAAACTTGATGAAATATGCAAGGATTAATCAAGAATAGCTAAGGTTACCAAAAGATGGGGACTTAAGTGTATCATGTCTAATACTTTGATGGCTTAGATTAAAAATAGTGTTATAAGAGGGTAAAGTGGAGGGGTGGCTGCCATAAACCTTATTTCATCCTCTCCACCCTCTTTTTTGCATCCAATTAAGCTTTTCCTGGTGAAAAGAGAAGCCATCATAAGTATATAGGCCATTGGGAGCTCATTTCAAGCATAAAACCATGGTTTTGGAGCTTGGAAACACGTTTTCTCCCATCCCCTATTTTTAGTAGGAGATAACCAATGTATTCTTCATTGATTTAAGGTTTATTGGTTAGTTAGGAGCTTGAGTTTTGGTTAGAAAGTAAGAATTTGATGTTTGGTGCCTATGTTTTGCTTGGAACTTAGGTGGTGCTTTGGTGAGCTTAGTGGATTGGAAGAGTGCCTGATTCTTGCTTGTTACTTGGAGTTGAGGAAAGGGATTTGCATTTTCGAGTTCAATTAATGCTATTCAAATGAGGTTCCTTGAAGAATTTGAGTAATTCTAGCAATAGCATTGGTTAGTGGACAAGGTTGAATCATGGTGGACTTTAAGGTTTATGATAATTGGAATGATGTTATAATGCATCATAGATTGGATTGTGATAGTTGGTTGTGATCTATGCAACATGTTTTACATGTATGTGAAGTTTGGAGGCTAACCAAGCATGTTTGATATGTTTGGTAAGTGTCTAAAGTTCATAGCAGCAAAATCTATGAAAATTCTACAAATTCACAAATTGGCAACGCATCACTGATTTTGTAGCACTATCCATGATGCATCTCCAATACTAGAAAGTTGGCAGAATGTTACCAACTGTGGCAACACATCACCATAGTTGGTGACATGTCGCCACAGGTATGTTGGCTGAATTTTCCAAGTTTTTCTAGGAATGTCAAAGGGAGAACTGAGAGGGTTCTCAGGGTACCTTGGGGTCTAAGTGTTCCGGGGGTACTCCGAGACTTTCAAAAGTCCTTCAAGACCTAGAAGTTTTCTTAAGTTTTATGGTTACTTCTACCATAAGCAAGAAAACTAGTTTACTAAAGGTCACAAATAAGTACCACTAGCTAGGGTGGAAGATTTAGAACGCTTGGCGACCTAGTCGTGCTATTAGCCGTGAGGTTACAAGGTGAAATCTTAGTGCACCTAGTTTACAAGGTCATTATGGCCTAGCTACAATAGTCCCACCATAATTCCCCTGTACAACATAAAAAAGGAGAGGTTCAACTGGTGATTTATCACTAGTTAGGCTCGCAAGCTTAGCTTGCTAGAGGACAAGGGTATGCCTCGTAGTTCAAGGACTAGGATAAGGAAAGGTCTCAAGGGACTTAGTTATATGCACATATATCAGACCCTCAGGCTGTATAAGCTCACAATAGGTTGCATATGTTATCATATATGGAGTCCTTAGTAATTTTCTTGCAGGCACCATGAAGACCCTTACTAAGAATGTTTATGTTCTCACTCCCTAGTTATGTTGTGCAGATTCTGAAGTTGTTGCACCGGGTAACCATTGAGGGTTATTGTGGTAGTTAGCTTTGGTTGCAGGTATTTTCGTTAAGGATCTTTATGATTCTAGTCTACATGGGTAACTTGTTGGTCAAGTAACAATATTAACTAGAGTCTTCCTTTGGCAACAGAACCTAGTAGCACTTGGACAAGGGTTTTTGCGACTCACCACTGAGACTTGCATACAAGGTAGGAGTTAGTTCAAGAAGATCTCAGTTGAGGCTTGTCTATATAGTACTCTTAGTTGCCTCCATTATTTATGTTTTGAGGAGTCTTAGACTCTAGGGTTGCTCTTGGGTGAGGGCATTAGTCTACTTTATGGATGAATGCTCCCACGCTGTTGTTATGTGTAGTAAACTCACATAAATATTGATTTTGTATGCTTCAGCTATTTGAACTTATTTTCTGTGGAAATCTCTTGGCCAAGTCAATGTTTTATGGTTTTTTTTAATCCAAGTCAAAGCATGAGGAGCATGCATCTTGCATATTCTAGGTTAATCAACTAGCATCACGGAGTTTTAATTTGTGCACATATTCAACTAGCCAATTACAATCCACCGTGAGACCAGCTCTCACAAGCCTCCTGGGCAAGGGCTAAGGATGGTCATGTTAACACATCTGAATATGTTCATTCTGGAAGCTTAAAATATACAAATGATGAGACCGTTGAGGAGGAAGATGAGACCGTTGAGGAGGAAGATGAAGATAGGAGAAATCCAAGAGGAAGAAGACTAAGGTTTGAGATTGGTCAAGTGTCCAGGACCAATCCATGAGTCTATGACCATTCCTCCACTAAGAATGAGATTGAGGAAGGCCATGAGAGAAAATCTAGTAGAAGGCAGAGAGATCATAGAGAGCATCACCATACATAGGGCTCTCACAGATCCAGGAGACAGAGATTAGAGGATCAAGAAGGCCTAGATGAAGTCAGACTGTTGGAGAGGTTCCAAGGCCTAAGACATCCATAGTTTGTTGGAAGAGCTGGACCAAAGAGAGCTGAAGAGTGGTTAATCTTCATAGAAAAGATGTTTGAAAGGATGCCACTCAGCTCCACCAATAAGGTGTCACTGGCTACTTACAACTTGGTAGGCAGTGCAAAGATGTGGTGGAGAAACTGTTGGGTTTCAAGAGCCAAACAGCGTAGTGGAATTTAACCGAAACCCTATAGGATCCAATTGAAACGGGGTAAACCGGGTGTTCAAAAATTTTCATACCTACTTTTCGGTTAAGATCTCTCACTCAGCTGTAGAGTTGAATCACAAAACCTGAACAATTAACGTGTTCAAGCTCTCTACGGTATCCACACGAGCCTCTCGGGATCACCACGTTTCCACCACATCCCGATAGATGCGTTTCTTTTACGCTCGCAGTGCTAGGTTGCGTCCTCCAAGGAATTGCAAGAGAAGAGTACGGCTGTCCTTTTGGGAGGCTAGGGTAAGAAGACCTGCGAATTTCTCACTAAAAGTTATATTTATAGTGAAACTCAACTTCCAGGCCTAATGGGTTTTAAAGCCCTAATCCAATTAGGCTTTAATTTTGGGCTTCATAATGGCTCAACTATTGGGCCCATTATTAATACGAAATTATTGTGAAACCAAAACCCAAATTATTAGCCCATGCACTCTAATGATCCAAATAGCTCTATGTGTGCGACCCAATAGGCTCTTACCACATTGGCAATGATCATAAATCACATTTATGATCATAAGCAATGAACGGTGTCTAGCAACACATCATTGCTACCCAAGTGACAAGATTGTCGATGATTCAACTAAACCTTTATGATCATCACCGATATATGCCATTGTCCCTTTGTCCATGATATCAAGACTAAGCACGAGACATTGAATGTGTCACTCTCGTATAGCCCAATCTTTGGTTTCTTGATTACTGAGTAGGCCAACTTAAACTGATGACATTGATATCGTATATCAACTCATCCGAGTATAGCCATGCATTTTTCTAAGTCTTACTCTATCAAGGGGCCCGAAGATATCACTCCTGTTATATAGGAGGGACAAATCCCATCTTGGTCATACAAATCCCTCTACATGATATGTGACATACCCAATGACGTCCTTCAGGTTCACTCAGTTATGAGCAACAAAGGAAAGTATCAAAGTATGTGACTCACATGTAGCGAACCTTGATGATCTTAGGTCAAAGGACTACATACATCATGAGCACTATGAGAATCACTTATGACACTCATATAACGATCCATGTAGTGCTCTCATGGTGGCTCGGTCCAGTACACAAGTTCTCCAACTTGTACACATATTTAGACTACATATCTCATATTAGTCTCCACATATGCTAGTCGTTATGTATTATTGCAACCCGCTCCATAATAATACTAGACCAGGGACATTTGAGAATATCATTATTCTAAGGTTACAATTATGTTTATTACGTTACGTAGAAACAAAACAACAAACATAATTACTGGATTAATGCCTTAATAAAATATCATGACTCAATGTGGAAAAATACAATCATCTCATGATTGGCTTTTTCGGCGTGACACTAACAGCAAGCTCAACAAGATTGCAAAGGAAGGCCTGGCCAAGCTTTGCTAGGAAGTGCTAGAGAGCAAGAGGAGGCTCCTTGACGAGTGCTCTTAAAAAATATTTAACCTCGGGGTGAAGGTGGTCGAGTTGAGCTCAATGGGGGAGGTCCTTCAGAAGGAGAAGAGGGACGTCGTAGTTGACCTTACTAAGGCATTGGGGATCAATCCCAAATTCCTCACCGAAATTGAGTAATTGAAGAAGTAGAAAAAAAAGAAATAGAAGATGGAGAAGGAGGTCGAGGCGCTGAAGAATGAGCTAGAAGATCTTAAGGCTGAGAAAGCTAAGGCAGATGAGGCAACCAAGTCCTCATTCCAGGACAGCTTTTGCCTCGCTCACCATCAAGTCCTTTTGCAATACTTGACCTTGATGTCTCTTTCCTAAAAGCCCTTGACATCCCCGAAGGACCATCCTTGCTGTGGTCAAAGATTAAATTTCTCCACCTTCCTACCTTTCCACCTTTGGCTAATGATGTAAGTGATGAAGATGATGACACTAGAGGCACAGACACTAAGGATACAGATGCCAAGGATGCTGAAGATGGGCCAAAGAGCCCATAGGATGCTGGCTTTTTTTTTTGTACTACCTTTCTTAATGGAGCTTTATTTCTAAAAATTTGGCAAATTCCACGTTGGGTATGACCTCTGATACAACCTTCGATGTTTACCATATTTGGTAATGTAGGGCTTAGTACCTTTGGTCGCATACAACCTTAAAAAATTTTACCAAGGATTCACAACCTTAGTCTTTCTCGAAGGTAATGTCCGATTATCTTTGGTGAGTTATGAATTTAATTCTAACTATTTAAGAATAGAATTAACCATATTTGGTAAACCATATTCAGAATCAACCATATTAGGAAAACCTGGCTCATACAAATACACTTAGCTACCTTCGGGATTAACCACATTCAGTCATCCACCTTTGGCAATACTAGTACAATATTACTCATGTACTTTCAAAAACAACCATATTTGGCCAGACTTTTTTGGAAAATCCTAAGTGTAGAATTTTTCCAAAGAGTCAGAATACCATGTGTTCTTTAACTCTTCTCCTTCTGCATTGCTGAGCTTATAGACTCTTGGTCAAACTTCCTTGATCACTAAATAAAGTCCTTCCCAATTTGCCTAAAGTACGCCATGAGATGGCTTTCAGGGTTCCAATTCAACCTTTTGAAGAACAAGGGCATCTTTCTTGATCCCTTTGGGTTTAACATGCGAGTTCACAATAATTGCTACCCTTTGGTAAAATGCTTTTCTTCTAAGTTCAGGCATCTTTCTATGTTCGTCAATCATGTCTAATTTAGCTCTTAAATCGAGGTTGTTCCCTTCTTCATCAAACACTTGTTTTTTGATAGACGGTTCTATGACTTTGACAAGGATAATGGCCTTGGTACCGAAGACATGTGAGAAAGGTGATTCTCCAGTAGCTCTTCTAGGGGTTGTTTGGTAACTCCATAGCACACTTAGGAGTTCCCCGGGCCATTTTCCCTTAGCCTCTTTCAAGCTCTTTCTTAGACAATCTTTTATTGTCCTATTAGACACTTCAACTTGTCCATTGTTCTGAGGATGGGCAACTGGGGCAAAGTGCAATTTTACCCCAAGGTTGACCACAAATTCCTGAAATCCTTTATCAGTGAATTGGGAACCATTATCTACCACTATCACCCTTGGCACACCGAATCTCCATATGATGTTCTTCCAGATGAATCTCTGTATTTCCTTCACTAAAATTGCTGCCAAAGGCTCTACCTCGATCCACTTAGTGAAATAATCCATTGCAACTACACATAACTTTACTCCTCCTAGAGCCGTTGAGAGAGTCCCAATGAAGTCAATACCCTAAATAGTGAAGGGGCAGGGGTAGTTTGCCAAAGTTATGGTTTGCGAGGGTATTCTTTGGATGGGTGCATGACTTTGGCACCTATCACATTTTTTGACAAACTGCCTCGCGTCTTTCTTCAGTGTAGGCCAAAAATATCCTTGCCAAAGTAGCAACTAAGCAAGGGTGTCAGTCATGATGTGAGACCCATAGGCCCCCTCATGGACTTCCTTAAGGACTGGCTCGATATCCTTTTCACTGACACACCTCTTCAGTGGGTTTATGTACCCTTGTCGGTACAATTCCTCCCTAATCAGGCAGCCTGAGCGCTTCTGCAGCTTCGTAGCTTCCGTAGGGTCTTTGGGTGATTCCAAGGTCATAAGATACCTTTTGATAGGATCCTTACAACCTTTGTCTGAGGTTGTGATATCCATTATTGCTACACTAGGGCTACCCAGCACTTTAGTGGACTATTTTGATTTGGCTAAAGTATCTGCCTTGACATTATCTCATCGGGGTACAGTTTCTATTTGTACCCTGTTGAACTCTTAGATAAGTTCTTTTATCAGATTATGGTACTTTACCAAGTTAGTATCTTTTGCCCCATAGTCCCCAGTCATCTGCCAGACCACTAGCTGAGAATCACTGTGGGCCTTCAGATTTCTGACACCGACATTTTTTTGCTAGTCACAAGCCTGCTATGAGGGCTTCATATTTGGAAACGTTATTGGTGACATTGAAACCAAATTTGATGGATTTTGAAGCTTCCATACCTTTGGGTCCACGGAGAAATACTTTGGCTCCCTGGTCTTCAGATCCTGAAGCTCCATCGATGAATAATGTCCAGTCATGTTTCTCAGTTCCGAGGTCTCCCAGGGTACCTTTGGTTTCAGGTACCTCGGCAATAAAATCTGCCAGTGGTTGGGCTTTTATTGCCTCTTTGGGCTCATAACTAATATCATACTCGCCTAGCTCAATGCACTACTTTGATAATTGGCCTTAGTGGTTCACCTTCCGCATGACATCCCATAGAGGTAAGTTACTTTGCACTGTGATGGGTTGTGCTTGGAAATAAGGCCGGAGCCTCCTACCTGCCAATACTAGGGCATAGGTGGCCTTTTCCAGAAGAGGGCGGCTAACTTCCGCACTATGCAGGGACTTGCTCACATAATACACTGGCAAATGCTTCCTTCTTTCCTCCTAAACCAGAACCAAACTTATGGCTTCCTCATGTACTGCGAGGTAGAGGATGAGCGGATCTCCTTCCCTTGGTTGTCAAGGTGTCGACAAATGGGTCATGTAATTTTTTAGCTCCTTCCATGCACTCTGACATTCCTCGTTCCAAGGGTGTTCCCCGGCTACAAGGTTGCCTTCATTTTTGGCCACTTTCGTAAGTGCTTTAATAAGTGGCTGGCATCTGTCTCCGTATCTAGATATGAATCTGCTAAGGGTAGTTATTCTTCCAGTGAGCCTGTGCATATCCTTCATTGTTGTTGGAGTTCAGAATGCTAGTAGAGCGTCAAATTTTCTGGGGTTGGCATTTATACCTCTTTCAGATACCATGAATTTGAGGAATTTTCCTGTAGTCACCCCAAACACACACTTTTCGAGGTTACGGTAGATTCCAAATTTCCAAAGTTGGTGGAATGTTTCCCCCCAAGTCAACGATGTGAGTACTAGATATTTTACTCTTAACTATCATATCGTCAATGTATACTTCCATATTTCTCACAACTTAGGAGTCAAACACCTTGTTCATCAACCTTTGGTATGTGGCTCTTACATTTTTACGATAGAAGGGCATTCTGACATAGGAGTAGGTCCCGCCTTTGGTAATGAAGGCGGTTTTTTCCACATCTTTGGGATCATTCAAAATTTGGTGGTATCCATTAAAAGCATCGAGGAAGCTAAGTAGGCTATATTCAATAGTTGAGTCTACCAATTGGTCTATTGGTGGTGGAGGATACAAGTCCTTTGGGCTGACATTGTTTATATTTCAGAACTCAATGCACATTTGGAGTTTATTGCTTCATTCCTTTGTGGCTACAACAATGTTGATGAGCCATTCGGGATACTTGACCTCCCTTATTATGCCTGCCTCCATTAGTCATTGTACTTCGGTCTTAACAAAATTGTTCTTGCGCACCGAGAGGCTACACTTTTTTTGTCGAACAAGCTTCACCTCCGGGCATACTTTAAGGTTGTGCTGAATTATACCTGGTTCTACTCCGAGCATATCATTTAGAAAGTAAGAAAATAGATCCTTGTTCATTCATGGAAGGGATACAAGCTTTTCCTTGTCACATTCGGCCAGTTTTTTTCCCATTTGGGTACTTCGGCCAGGGACAAGTTCTACATCCTCTGTTTCTATTTTTTAAAGAACATTTTTTTCACTATCTATCTCATCTTTGCCTAATACAATCTTCTCTACCAAAGTTTGAATTTGAACTTTCATTGGGCGTTGTCTTGCTTTGACAAAAACTTTTCTTACTTTGGCTTGATCGATGAGTATTTCTGCATTAGCCTCCTTACTACGGAATGTGACAGTCAGGTATTTCACATCTAGGTGATTGTGAAGATTACCTTGTGTCTACTTTCTAAGGATGGCATTATATGAAGATGAGACATCTATGACGATAAACGTTGTCATAGTAGAAGCAAAGAGTTCTTCCTTAGTCTGGACCATGCTACCTTTTATCATTAGGGCTAGATCAATCCACCCGAGTACTGGGAGTTCAGAGGGACCAACGCCGAAGGTAGGCAAGGTAATGGATTTAAAATCATCCTTAGAAATGCCCATGTTTGGCAATAGATGGGAAAACAACACGTTGGCATTCGACCCATTATCAATGAGCACCCTCTTGACATCCCTGCTTCATATCCTCGCCACGATTAGTAGAGGGTCATTGTGCGGAAACTTCACTGTAGACCCATCTTTTCGAACAACCTTGTTTGTTGGGTTGTCAAATTCCATCATCTCCATTTCCTAGGCTTTCCTTTTCCTTTTAGCTGAGGGCATTCCAATTGTGATTGTCTGAATTATACTTGCTGGAGGTAGCGAGTGTTTCCTAGGACTTCTATTCTGACATCGGTCAAAATCATAATCCTCATCCTCTCATTTTCTATCTCTTTCATTTCTTTCTCGGGCTTTGGGCGACAGCACGTACAAGTAACGATAAAGTTGCCCTTGCTTAATCAAGGATTCAATATGCTTTCTTAGTTAAAAGCAATCCTTGGTACCTTGCCCGTGGCCTAATGGAATTGGAAAAATTTCTTCATGTTCCTCTTGTTGTCTGATGTCATGGCTTTCAGACGTTGGATTGTAGTTCCTTACCTTTCTAGGGCCATGAGAATGCTTGTTCTTTTAGTGTTTAGGGGAGTAAATGGTGCTAGCCTCTTCCTCCTTGCTTTATGAGGTTTGGCCCCTCCCTCGGTGGAATACTAACGTTGGTGACTCTGACCTTCGAAGTGATTATGGTCAAACTTTGGGCCGCGCATCCTTAGCTCCTCAGCTGTGATGTGTTGCTCAGCCCTTCGGTAGAATTCTTTGAGGGTGTCAGGGGGATCCTTGGAGAACTCATAGAAGAGTTGTGAGTCTCTCCATAGTCCCCTGATCATAGCAAGGGTTTAGATTTTGGGCCGAAAGTCTGGCACACTAAGCACTTCTCGGTTAAACCTGTTGACAAAGTCACGAATGGTTTCCCCATTCTTTTGGGCTATGTCAAACATCTGGACAGGCATCTTTGTTGTTGGCCTGGTTTAGATGAACTGTTGGGTGAAGGTGGTGGACAACTCCTGGAAACCCATTATGGTTTCGGGTGCCAGAGAGTTGTACCACACCGTCGCCATTCTCGATAAGGTGACTTCGAAACATTTGCAAAGGTGGCATCATTGGCACCATGCAGTACCATGGTCCTCCTATATTTCGCCAAGTGGGCTTGAGGATTGCTGTGCACATCATATGTCTCCAGACGTGGTAATTAAAAGTCACCGGGCATAGGTGCCTCTACTATCGTATGGATGAAGTGGGACTCATTTACGATGAAGGTATCCGACAGCCTTGGCTAGACAGGTTTTCGAAAGACCTATTTTTCCACCTTTTCCAACCACCCCAAGATTTTCTACATCAGGATGGTAGTGCCATCCTCTCCTCATTGCTTGGTAGCCACAGGCAATGAGGAACGACGTCTTCTTTTCAGCGAGTAACTTCTCTGCCACGGGGATAGGGACTGCTTTTCTAGGAATGGGCTTCACCGATGGGAAGTTCTGGGCTGTTTTGACCTAGTTCCAATAGTGCGACATCCCTGGACGGTATGTACTCCATTGAGGACTCATCCTGAGAACCCCGGCTTTCCAGAGCTCCGACGTGGTGACTTCTGACTTTTCCCCTGATAAGCGTTTGGAGAAGATGCTCTTCCATTTGGAGATGATGTTGACCACCTTTGGTGGAGTTCTTGTGCCATTTCAGCAACTATAAAGCATTGAAAAATGTGGAGGAAGCCCATTGTGACTGTCATAGGATGCTTGTCCTTTAGCTGGGAAGTCTCCGCCGTAGGCCGTTCAGTAGTTCCTTGAGTTCTTAGTGTGGACTGGGACCTTGGGAGTCCTTTTTCCTACGCTGAGTCTTAAAAACAGCGACTTAAGAATGAGTTCCTATAGACAGCGCCAAATGATGGCCGACGTCATCTTCGTTGTATGACATACTGGGCTTGAGAGAGACTTTCGGTGAAAAAGTATCTGCAAGATCTTAAAGAAAATGGGTTAGGAGCTCTGTGGAGTGTGTTTTCAGGGGAGGAGCCTCCGACGCCCAAGTTAGTATAGGGGAGAAAAGTTGTTTAAGAGCAAAGAGTATAAAGGAGAAAGTCCGATGTCCTTTACCTATGAGCCTCCCGAGTATTTATAGGTGGGTTGGGGACACGGCCATTTTACATAACCTATTCAGATCAGGACATGTGTTCGGCTAGATTTAATTTGTACCTTCAGAGACAAGCATCTCCAGCTGGCCGTAGGCAGTTCCTGCCAAAGGGTAGGGGCACCTGTGAGGCTTCTATGTCAGAGATCCCTCAACTGTATTTGTCATTTTTCTATAAGACCCTTTTGAAAGTGTGAGACCTCTTTGCGCAGGGATTTTTCCCTGAGGGCCACTAGGGAGGCACTTCGGAGTGGCAGACCATCTTTGGGAGACCTTTTCCTCTGTCGAGGATGCTGGACCTATAATCCCAAGGTTAGTTGTGTGCAAATCTGAGGGTGGTGAGGTGCCTTTTTCCAGAAGTCAGCATGTGTATTACCAAGGGTGTTGGAGACATGCATCCCAAGGTTGGTGTTATAAAGTTCTGAGGGTGGTGTTAGGTTTCTCCGAGGGAGAAGGTTTTATGGGCGATAGCCCTTCAGCTATCACCATCTTCAGTGAAGCTATTATCTTTCGTAAACTTCCTTACTCAAATAGCTTATTCATCATCTTCCACAAAACTACTAACTTATTTAAGTTGTTTGATCATATAGCTCATTCATTATCTTTGGTGAATCTTTGGTAGATTTCTTTACTTCAATTTACTCACCAAATTTGATAAAACTATCATCTTCGGCCAATGCCTAGTTTGGCATATTCGGTGAATGCTTAGTTTACCATCTTCGATCAATGCCAATAATAGCATCTTCGGCATTGTGTACTACCTTCGGTAAAAGTGATATAAGGAAGAACATTTTACCATCATTTGGCCAATTTAGGCAGTGAAAGTTTATCCAAGTATTTTGGGAATATTTCTTTGGCATTTGAGCAACATATTCAGATCATTTGTATTTGTAAAACACATGTATAACTTCGGAAATTCCCAATATCAACTTTGGCAATTTTCCAATAAATACAATGTCTCTTTGAAAATTTCTAAGTCTTTGGAGAATTTCTAAGTGTAGAATTTTTTCAAAGAATCCAAATGTCAAGTGTTTTTCAATTCCTCTCTTTCGGCATTTTTGAGTTTGTAGACTTTAGGCTAAAATACATCTCTGACCAAATAAGATCCTTCGCAATTTGCCCAAAGTACACTGTGAGATGGTTTCCAAGCTTCCAGGTCAGACTTTTGGGGAACAAGGTCTCATAACTTGATTCCTTTAGGTTTGACCTTTATGTTTGTGGTGATGGGGACTCATTGTTGGAATGTCTTTCTTCTAAGTTTAGCCATCTCCTTATGTTCATCAACCAAGACAAGTTTGGCTTTTAAGCCGAGGTCATTCTCTTCTTCGTCAAATACTTGTATTCTTATGGAAGGCTTTATAACCTCGATAGGGATCAGAGCCTCTCTGTCGAGCACAAGTGAAAAGGGTGTTTTCCAAGTAACTCTTCTAGGGGTTGTTTGGTAACTCCATAATACACTCAAAAGTTAATCGGGCCATTTTCCTTAGCTTTAGACCATCTTGTTCTATTTGACACTTTAACTTGCCTGTTGCTTTGAGGATGGGCAACTAGGGTAGAGTGCAACTTTATCCCAAGATCGGTAGCGAATCCCTGGAACCCTTTGTCAATGAATTGGGAACCATTGTATGCTACTGTCACCCTCAGGCAACCAAAACCTACATATGATGTTTTCTAGATGAACCTCTGAATATCTTTGGCTGAAATTGTTGCTAAGGGTTCTTCCTCGATCCATTTTATGAAGTAGTCTACTGCAACGACGCAATACTTGACACCTCCTGGAGTTGTAGGAAAGGGATCAATAAGGTCAATTCCGTATACGGTGAACAGGCAAGGGTAGTTTACCAAAGTTATTGCTTCTCAAGGTGCCTTTTGGATGGGCACATGTCGTTAACACTTGATGCATCGTTCGACAAACTACCTAGCATCCTTTCTTATGGTGGGCCAAAAATATCCATGCCGAAGTAGTACCCCAACAAGGGTGTCTTCTTCGTGAAATTTTTTTAAAATTGCTTCGGCGTCTTCTTCACAGACACACCTTTGCATGGGATTTGAGTAACCTTGTCGGTACAACTCCTCCGCAATCATGAAGCACCTTCCTGACTGCCTTAACACTTTCCTGGCTTCCTGAAAGTCTTCAAGTAAGGTGGATCCTGTCAAGTATTCCCTTATAGGATCCTTTCACCCTTTTTTCGAGGTCAAGAGTGCTGTTATGGCTATGCTCAGATAATCAAGTACTTCGTTGGACTTTTTTGAGTTAGCCTATCTGCCCTTATGTTCTATTTTTGAGGTACATTTTCTATTTGTACCTTGTCAAATTCTTGGACTAGCTTTTTGATGAGGTCATGGTATTTTGCCAAGCTAGGGTCATTGGCCCAGTATTCCCTTGCCGTCTTCCGAACCACTAATTGGGAATCACTATAAGCCTTAAGAGTTTTTATACTAACTCTCCTTGCCAATCGTAGGCCTACTATGAATGCTTGGTATTTGACAATATTACTAGTGAAATGGAATCCAAATTTGATAGCCTTCGACACATCCATACCTTCAGGACCTCAGAGCATTAGTCTGGCACCCTGGTGTTCTGATCCTAAAGCGCCATCTATGAAGAGCTCCTGTTTGGGTTGCTCATCTCTGAGGTTACTCAATGCACCCTCGATCTTGAGTAATTCGGCAATAAAATCAGCTAAGGCCTAAGCTTTTATTGCCTTCCTTGGCTCATAGATGATATCATATTTGCCAAGCTCAATGCACCACTTCGATAACTGACCGGAATGATGTACCTTCTTCATGATATCCTGAAGAGGTAGATTACTTTGCACAGTAATAGAATGTCACTAGAAGTAAGGCCAAAGTCTTCTACCTACCAAGACTAAGGCATATATTGCTTTTTGCAACGTCGGATATCTTGCTTTGGCCCCATGCAAGGACTTGCTAACATAATATTCCGACCACTATTTTCCTTCTCCAACATTGACAAGCACCAAACTCAAGGCTTTTTTGCTGATAGCGAGGTAGAGGATGAGGGATTCTCCCTCCCTGGGTTGTCAAAGTGTCGGTAGGTGGGATAGGTAATTCTTAAGTTCATCATAAGCCTTTTGACATTCTTCGTTCCAAGGGTGTTATTTGGTACCAAGCTTATTTTCACTTTTGGCTGCTTTGGTGAGCTTCTTGAAGAAGGGTCAGCACCAATCCCCGTATTTGGAAATGAATTGGCTAAGTGTCGTTATTCTCCCAGTAAGCATTTGGATGTCCCTGGTGGTTGTGGGAGTTCTGAATCCTAGCAAGGTCTTGACTTTTTTTAGATTGGCATCTATGCCTCTCTCGGACACCATAAAGCAAAGGAATTTCCTGCCTGTTACCTTGAATACACACTTTTCGGGGTTGACATGGATTCCAAATTTCTAAAGCTGTTGGAAGGTTTCTTATAAGTCTGCAATATGATCGTTGGGTACTTTTCTTTTAACTATCACATCATCAACATAGACTTCCATATTTTTCTCAATCTAGGAGTCAAACACCTTGTTCAGCTGCCTTTGATATGTGGCTCTTGCTTTCTTGAGGTCAGTGGGCATTCTGACATAACAATAGATCCTGACATCGATAATGAATGTAGTTTTTCCTTGTTTTCGGGGGTTCATCTAAATTTTGTGGTACCCACTGAATGCGTCAAGGAAACTCAATAGCCCATATTTGGGAGTGGAGTCTACTAGTTAGTTTATTGAAGGTAGAGGATACGAGTCCTTAGGACAACTATTGTTGATGTTTCAGAAGTCGATGCACGTTCAGAGTTTATCACTCCTTTCCTTGGTAGCAACGATGTTGTTGTTAAGCCAGTCGGGGTATTCAACTTCCCTTTTTATATCAGCTTCTAATAGTCATTGAATTTCTTTTTTGATGAAGTTGTTCTTATGCGCTAAGATGTTGCGCTTTTTCTAACAAACAGGCTTTGCCTCGGGATGTACTTTAAAACCATGCTGGACTATGTCTGGATTTATTCTAGGCATATCTTTTAGAGAGTAAGGCAAACATATTATTATTCATTGATGAAACGGATACAAGTCTTTTTTTCCAGCTTCAACCAGTTTTTTCCTAATTTGGATACTTCAACCAGGGATTAACTCCCTATCCTCAGTTTCTATTTTCTCAATATCACTGTTTTACCCTTGTATACCATCTTTGGCTACTGTGCTCTCCTTGCCCGAACTCTGTAAGTCGACTTTGGTAGGATTTTTCCGTACTTTGACAAACACCTTCCTAACCTCGGGTTGATTGATGTATATTTCCGCATTTCCTTCTTTCACCTTGAACGTGATAGTTAGGTACTTTACGTCAATGTAGAGGTGAAGGTTGCCTTGTGTCTATCTGCCGAGGATGATGCGGTAAGATGATGGAATATCTATGACTATAAACCTTGTCATAGTGGAGGCAAACAATTCCTCTCCCGTCCTCACCACAATACCCTTCAGAATAAGTGGGAGGTCAATCCATCCCAACATAGGGAGTTCAGCAAGTCCAACTTCAAATGTGAGTGAAGTTAGAGGTTTGACCTCACTCTCGGTAATACCAAAGCTTGGTAGCAAATGGGCAAAATGGACATTGGTGTTTGAACTATCATCTAAAACCATTTCTTGACATCCTAGTTTCCAATCCTAGCCATGATCTAGAGACGATCATCATGCAGAAACTTCACCATAGACCCATCCTTTTGGGAGAGCTTGTTTGCATGGCTATCAAAGTCCATCAATGTTATCTCCCAAACCTTCCTTTACCTCTCAATCGAGGGTATTCTAGTGGTGATTGTCTGAAATACACCAGCTGACCGTGGTGGGTGCTTTCATGGACTTCGGTTCATTCGACGTCTGTCTGAATCATACTCCTCATCTTCTTACTTCTGCTCCTCCTCTCTTTTACCCCTCTATTTGGGCGATGGTATTCTTAGATACTTCTGAAGTTGGCCTTGTTTGATGAGGGACTCAATGCATTTCCTCAGTTGGAAACAATCTTCTGTGTCATGGCCGTGGTCCCAATGGAATTGACAGCATCTTTTCATGTTCTTCTTATTTTTTGAAGTCATGGGCTTTGGTTGTTGTATTGACAATCCTTATCTTTCCAAGGCCATCAAAACATTTGCCTTTGTAGTGTTCAAGGGGGTGAACATCTTTGGCCTCTTGTTTCTGGTTTTCTGAGGTCGGTCACTATGGAATCGAGGTTGGTGAACCTGACCTTTAAAGTATTGATCGTTCATCTTCTGCCCTCCATTCTTAGCCCTTCAACTGTCATGTGCTACTCAGCTTTCCTGTAGAACTTCCTTAAGGTCTCTAGGGGGTCTTTGGAGAAATCGTAGAAAAGTTGAAAGTCCCTTCTGAGACCTTGGATCATTGCCAGTATCCGGATCTCCATCTAAAAGTCAAGGACACTAAGGGCCTCTCGGTTGAACCTTTTGACATAGTCTCAAATGGCTTCTCCATTCTTCTAGATATGTTGAACATCTGGATAGGCATCATCACCATCAACCTACTCCCTATGAACTGCTGGGTAAAGGTGGTTGACAACTCTTACAAACCCATAATGGTTGTGGGTGCGAGGGAGTTATGCCATATGGTTGCTGGCCTAAAGAAAGTCACTTCGAAGCATTTGCAGAGGGTGGTGTCATTAATGCCGTGGAGCACCATACTCCTTTTGCACTTGATTAGATGAGCTTTACGATCGCTTCGCCCATCATAGCTCTCCAGGTAAGCTACCTAAAAGTCATTAGGCATTGGTGCTTCCGTTATCGCTCGGACGAACGGGGACTCATCACCGACGAAGATCTTAGATAACCTTGAACATATGGGTTTTTGGGAGACTTGCCTTTCAACGTTGTCAACCTCTCCAAGATTTTCTCCATCAAAATAGTGGTATTGTGTTCTCCCCGTTGCTGGGGAACTTGTAGCAATGAAGAATGATGTCTTCTTCTTGGCGAGTAACTTCGACGGTGAGGAGACTGGGTCATCTCCCAGGGAGAAAGACTCCGATGCTGGCAGAAGCTTGGTTCCTTTGATCTAGACAATGCTATGTACTATCCACGAGATGGCAAGTTTTTGTTGAAGAGCCCTCATAGAGGCTCCTATTAGGTGAACTCTGGTGGGATGACTAGCACCCCCTCTCCGAATAAACTTCTGGGGAGAGGGTTCTTGCATGAAAATGTGCATGGGACCTTCTTTGGTTGAGCTGCTATGTCATTTCAACCACTATGGACCGCTAGAAATCGAATAGAAAGCTCATAGTGACCATCAGAAGACTCTTGTCCTCCAACAGGGAAGGCTCCCGTGGTGCTTGATCATTTGCCATTGGAGGCTCAGGTGCGAACTGGTACTTCGAAATACCCTTATCCTTGGATGCAAAATTTCTACAACGCCAACGTAGGAATGAGTTCCCATAGATAGTGCCAAATGATGCTTGAGGGCATCTTCGATGTAGGACATATTGGACCTCCAATAGGGCTTCGCCTGACTAATATCTGCAACACTAGAAGAATGTGTATTAGGAACTCCTTGGAGTGTTTTCCAGGGAAGGGACCTCCGATGTCCAAGTCAGTATGTGAGGGAGAGGTTGCTAAGAGTAGGGAGCGAAGAAAAGGTGTCTTTTGTGTATTACCTGGGAGCATCTCTAGCATTTATAGGAGGCTTGGTGGAAAAGGCCATTATACCCCAGTGGAGTAGATTAGGACATATGGTCATTTAGTCCATACCTTGGGGAGAGTTGTGTCCAGTTGTCTATAGGTGGTTATCCTCAGAGGGTAGGAGCATGTGCAGGGTTCCTTTTAGTTGTCCTTCAAAACTGTGCGTTTGTCATTTTCCCTTAGAACCCATCAGGGTTTATGAACTTCTTCAAATGTTATGTTTATACCCAAAGGTGGTTCGACGAGCCTATTGGATGTGTAAACCGTACTTGAGTGGCATCTCTATTACCAAGGGTGGTAGTCTTCCATTTCCAAGGTTGGTTAGGCTAATCCCTGAGGGTGGTAATTCACCTTCTCCAAGGTCTGCTATGTTAGAGTCTGAGGGTGGTGCCAAGTCCTCTTCTGAGGTTGATCATGTGACCTTCCAAGGGTGGTGTTGCGCCCCTTTTTGAGGTTGGTCGTATGGCCTTCTGAGGGTGGTGTCTGGTCCACCAATCCAAAGGTCCCGTGGGTGATAGCCCTTCGACTATCAGCAACTACTAAGTTTCACCTAAGTCTAGAGGTATTATATTGCACCCATTATTCCTGGCTATGATAATATCCCTTCTACGTAATAATGATCCGTAACAAATATACTCGATACTACTTGCATATGGTGATCATTCCACATTGAATTAATAGGATAGTTACTATTAATCAATGTAGTAAAGCACATTAGATAGATTGCCAGAAAACCATAATTATATTAAACAAAAGGTAATAACAGTCACAATATCATCCTAGGATTCATTTACTTTAAGTATAAGTAGACAATTTAGTTCATCTTGCAAAAAAATAAAAAATAAAAACAATAAAAGCTGGGAAAACCTAGAAAAATAAGTCTCTATCTCTAAATTGTTTTTCCTCTAAGAAATCCTTAATCTAATGCAGTTTAATCGGTGTTGATCATTAGGACATCCTTTGGTAGTCTTCTTCTGAGAAAATTGAACACTTTTCTACATATTTTTGCCTCATCTCTTCTTTCCTATTTGCTTCAACTAAATTAACTCAAAAAAAGCCCAAACAGCAGGCAAACACAGTTTGTGACATGGCCATGTTCAAGGTTGTGTTTGACTTTGGAATGTAAAAATCACATAATGACACAATTAAGAACATTGGCATGACAATGAACAAGGGTGTGTTTGAAAAGGAACATGGGCCTATTTACAGCTGACCAGGGCATGATTTGGACCATGTTTGATCCACTTTTTTTTTTTCCAAAACATGCATTTTAGCTCTGAAACTCATACAAAACTCCTCCTAACCCAAGTAAAGTTGAAATATGACATGAAAACAAAATATGAACCAACTAAGCACCAAAATCTACTAAAAACACATCAAAACACAACTACACATCAAGGAAAAACCTATAAAAAACATGTATAAACATGAGCATAATAGTTGCAATGTGTTGGAATTCTTGGCGCACCAAGATTCTTTTAAGATAGGATTTGAGCTCGTTGAGCTAACTATAGCTTGAAAAGGTATCTAAGGCAGCTAGAAGTAGCTCCCCTTAGCTCAAGTCAGCTCACTTCAGCTATAAGTAGCTCAAAGTAGCTGGACTTCAGCTCAAGTTAGCTCAAGTCAGCTCAAGTCAGCTCACTTCAGCTTATGGTAGCTGAATGTAGCTGGACTTCAGCTCAAGTTAGCTCAAGTCAGCTCAAGTCAGCTCACTTCAGCTTATGGTAGCTGAATGTAGCTGGACTTCAGCTCAAGTCAGCTCACTTCAGCTTATGGTAGCTGAATGTAGCTGGACTTCAGCTCAAGCTAGCTCAAGTAAGCTCAAGTCAGCTCACTTCAGCTTATGGTAGCTGAATGTAGCTGGACTTCAGCTCAAGTCAGCTCAAGTCAGCTCACTTCAGCTTTTGGTAGCTGAGTGTAGCTGGACTTCAGTTTACTTCAGCTGAAAGCAGCTAACTCCAGCTCAAGGTCAGTTCTTGGAGCTGGACCTTAGTTCATGGTGCTAGGTTGGAGCTCAAAGGAGCTCAATGGTGCATAAGTAGCATATTGAGCTAGCTTTGTGCCAGCTCACCTTGTTTTTAGCTCTGATACCAATTGAAGATTTCAGGATCTCAATAATAACATATATGTGTTGATGAAAATGTATGTGTTGCATGTAATGAGCGTGATTTAGGATCATACATGTGTGTATGATTTTGATGAAGGCTAATGAAGGATGTGTGCATGAAGCAATGAAGGCATGTTTATATATTTCTGATCGAATGCTATATGCATCTCTTTTGCCATATATAAGCATGTTAAAAGTTGTTTCATACACATGTTGCTTTGTTGAGTCTTGTTGTGTAAATTGAACAAAAACATGTGAATTGCATCGATGTAGATGGCTAGTAAGAATATTGTTGCTGAATTAAACCGTGACCTCAAATTGGTGGTGAAAACTATTCAATTTGGCAACAGAAAGTCAAATTCATTTTAACTGAGCAAGATACTCTTGATGTACTCACTCAAGAGATCATGCCTCCTGCTGAGGGAGAGGATAAGACTACCTATGAGGCATTCCTAAAGAAGAACTCTATGTGTAGAGTCACTCTCCTTTCCACTATGGTGGATGAGATTATGGTGGAATTCTCCATGCTTGAGGGGGCCAGGGCCATATGGGACTCTGTCAAGGCCAAGTATGAAGATGTTTCTGTAGAGAAACAACGCTCGATGATTCTCAGGTTTGAGAATTATGTGAAGCGTGCTGATCACTCTATGAGTGCTCACTTGCGTGAGATGTCACGCATGATCCACCAACTCAAGACGGCAGGGCATGTGCTCACTGATGAGCAACAAGTGCAAGCAATAATTCGTTCCTTGCCTGATGAGGAATGGCAGTTGATGAAGGTCAACTTACGCCATAACCCTCAAATAATGTCATTTGATGACATTGCCCGTCACCTCCTCCTTGAGGCTGAGGTAATGGCCCTTAAGGACCATTCTAAGGCATATGTTGCCTCATCTTCTATCCAGAAGGGATGGAAGAAGAATGGTGGAAAAGGAGGGCCAAGGAAGGGCAAGGGAAAAGTTCCTGCTTCTAAGAAAAGGTTCAAGAAGAAACGGGACATAAGCAAGCTAAAGTGCTTCAACTGTGGGTATAAAGGACACTTTGCAAAGGATTGCAAAGGTCCACCCAAGGTACATACATACCCTTCTACTTCCATTGTACATGTTGTGTCATGTACATTACTAACTGAGTGCAATTCTTTATGGATTGTAGACTCGGGAGCAACAGACCACATAGCACGGGAGAAGTCCTGGTTTGTGGCCTACAGGAAGCTCTCCAAAGGAGCTAAGCACATTTCAGTAGGAAATGATGCCAGGCTGGAAGTGGAAGGCATAGGAACATGTAGAATTCCTATAGATATTGGATATTTGTATCTAATAGATGTATTGTATGTACCAAACATTTGTAGAAATTTGATTTCTATAAGTTGTATGTTGAAGTACAATTATTGCTTTAATTTCTTTAATAATAGTGTGTCTATTATTAAAGATAATCAGATAGTGTGCACTTGTTCAGTTAATAATGGGCTTTATGAGTTAAAGCCAACTGACCATTCTGTTGCAAGTCCTAGTTGCTATGTGACAGAGGTCACAAATGAAATGAGATGGCATGAAAGGTTAGGTCATATTGGTCAAGATAGAATGAACAAGCTAGCCAAGGGTGGCTTGCTAGGTTCCTTGACCAAGGTTGTCCTTCCAAGTTGTCAATCATGCCTAGAAGGCAAAGCCACAAGAAAGCCTTTTGGCAAAGCAACTAGGAGAGGTGAGGCACTTAGTTTAGTTCACTCTGACCTGTGTGGGCCAATGAGGGTTGAATCTAGAAATGGATTTAAGTATTTCATCACATTCACAGATGATTATACTCGATTCACCCATATCTACTTACTCAGAAACAAGGCAGAGGCCTTGGCATGCTTTGAGAAGTATGTGTACTTGGTTGAGAACCAAGTAGGTAAGAAGATTAAGTCCTTGAGGACAGATAGGGGTGGAGAGTATACATCTAATGCATTCAAAGCATTTTGTGACTTGAAAGGTATTGAGAGGGAGTTCACCCTTCCTTGGACACCCCAACAGAATGGAGTGTCTGAGAGGAAGAATAGAACTCTTATGGACATGGTACGTTCCATGATGGCAAAGGCCAATTTAGACATCACTTATTGGAGTGATGCACTGCTGTGTGCAGTTCATGTCCTTAATAGAGTACCCACCAAGAATGTGAATTCTTCTCCATATGAGTTATGGAAGAAGAAAACTCCTAACCTAAGCTATTTACGCCCTTGGGGTTGTTTAGCTTATGTTCACATAACGGACCACCCTTTGGGAAAGTTGGGTCCAAGAGGGAGGAAGTGTGCCTTCCTTGGTTATGCTGAACAATCTAGGGGTTATGTGTTCTTGGATGTAAGTCACAAAATTGGGAACATCTTTGATGCAAGGAATGCTAACTTTGTGGAGGATGAGTTCCCCAAAGTTGGTGAGTGTGGTGACTTAACCTCATTAAGCCAGATCCTAGATGAGGGTCAACCAAGTGTCATAAGGACACTTGGGACACATGCACCTACTCTAGAGGGAGTACCTCAACCACGTGGAGCAATGCCTCTAGAAATCCCTGTTGTTGTGGACCAACATGAGCAAGACTTCCAAGAGGAAGGTTTTGTTCAAGAGGGAGTTGAGGATACTCAAGGGCAAAATGTTGAGCCTCAAGAGATGGAGCATGAGTTGCCTCCATCTCAGCCTATATTGAGAAGATCAATGAGGAAATTTGGACCACCTAAAGAATGGTGGATCCTGGATAGTGAGGCAAACTTGGTTGCATCTGAGATAGATGAGCCAAGTAACATTGAGGAGGCTCTTGAGGGTGAACAAAGGGAAGAGTGGCTAAATGCAATGAAGGATGAGTTGCATTCGATGCATCTCAATGGGGTTTGGGAGTTAAGTGATCTTCCTCTAGGCCGTAAGGCAATTGGGAACAAGTGGGTTCTTAAGATCAAGGTGAACTCTGATGGAAGTATCGAAAGATACAAGGCCCGGTTGGTGGCCAAGGGTTTCACACAGAAGGAGGGTGTTGATTTCAAAGACACCTTCTCTCCTGTTGTGAAATTCACTTCCATCAGGATATTACTTGCCATTGTGGCAAATCTAGACTTAGAGTTACATCAGATGGATGTAAAGACCGCCTTTCTCAATGGTGAATTGAGTGAGGAGATATATATGAGACAACCTGAGGGGTTTGTCCAAAAGGGTCAAGAGGACAAGGTATGTAGACTAAAGAAGTCTATCTATGGTCTTAAGCAAGCTTCAAGACAGTGGTACTTGAAGTTTCACCATGCAATCACAAACTATGGCTTTGTGATGATGCATGAAGACCATTGTGTATACTTGTACTCTTCTGGGTCTAGTTTTGCAGTATTGACTCTATATGTAGATGATATACTGATTGCAAGTAATAGGCTTGCATAGTTAAGTACCATCAAGGGATGGTTGTCTTCCACCTTTGACATGAAGGATATGGGAGAGGCTGCCTTTATTCTAGGGGTGAAGATCCTGAGGAATAGAAAGGCAAGGCTATTGGCCCTTTCTCAAGAATCTTATATTGATAAGATTCTTGCAAGGTTCAACTTAACAAATGCAAAGCCCATGAGTACACCTCTTGCATATGGTTGCAAGATTGGAGAGGACTTATGTCCTAAGACTCCAAAGGAGAAGGAAGAGATGGCTCAGATTCCCTACCTAAGTGCCATTGGTAGCTTGATGTACGCCATGTTATGTACAAGGCCAGACATCAGCCAAGCGGTTGGTCTTTTAGCACGATATTCTTCCAACCCTGGTCTGGAGCATTGGAAGAATGTCAAGAGGATCCTAAGGTACCTCAAGGGTACTAAGGATTATTGGCTTTGTTACCAAGGTAAAGACCTTGGTTTACGTGGCTATTCTGATGCTGACTGGGGTGGGGATAGAGACTCCAGCAAGTCTACATCTGGTTATCTTTTCATGCTAAATGGTGGTGCTACTACTTGGTGTAGTAAGAAGCAAACTTGTACAGCATTGTCCACAATGGAGGCTGAATTTGTTTCATGTGCCTCAGCTGTACAAGAAGCCCTTTGGCTAGGTTATTTCCTTAAGAATTTGGAGTCCAAGGTTTCTATTGAGAGACCTATTACTATCTACAGTGATAGTATGGCAGCCATGGCTTATACTAAGGACCCCAAATACCATGGAAAAACCAAGCACATTAGCATGAAATATAACTTTGTAAGGGATGCAATTGAAGAGGGTGAAGTTAGGATTGAGTACATTTCTACAGACCTGATGGTGGCAGATCCTCTCACTAAGCCATTGCCACCACTTGTGTTTGCTCGACATGTTAGAGCAATGGGTCTTAGAAGAATGTAAATGTTGGATGTACTTCACCTCTTTGGTGTCACACATGTTAAGTATTATTTTTGTGATAATATAGATTATTTTATGAAATAATCAGTTCAATTTTAGAAAACACAACGAACAAATGAACATGTCAAACATAGGTAGAGAATGATTTTCTCACACGAGTCATTCGCCCTTGATCTTTGTGTAAGATTAAGGATGAGACTGGCTAAAGACTTAAATGAATGGTACATTTAAGTGGGAGTCATGCTCCAACACATGACACTTTAGCCTTTCATGGTCGCCTAGATTATGAGTAATCAAGGTTCAATGCTTTGGTGCATTCAGTTTGTATGACCATTCATACATCCTAGCCTATGTTAGATGTAAGCAAGGGCTTACATGGAGAAATTTCATGGTTATTGACATGTCCTCCTTTTATATGATAAGAGGAGTACACTTAATGGTGTTTTAAGAGGGAGAAATGACACACTCCTCAATTGGAATGGAGATCACTCCAAGTGGGAGTGACATGAGTAAAACACCTTAGAAGTGTATTCTGGAACATTAATGGATGTGTTTCCAAGTGTTCCATGACCATGAAATACGACCATAGAAGAATTTAAGCAAGTTGTCTCTGTTCTTGCTTAGTGTGAGATTCTTCAAATCAGACTCTTAGTGACTATAGCTTGCTATTAGGAAGTTGAGTTAATTATGATCACTTTGATTGGTTATCAAAGGTCTTAGAGAAATGAGACTGGAGTATCCTCCTTTTGGGTGATCATGTTAATTCATTGACCTAAGTAGTTGAAGCTCAAAGGAAAGACATTAAGATGGTACACGTTCACTAAATTCAATCTTGGGCCCACATATTACTGTGAGTAGTATGATAGATTGAATTGTGATTTAAATGAGTACACAATGCTTAATACAATCATGGATTTCAAGGAGTTGAAATTCAGAGAAAGAGACTGATTGTGATTAAGAAGTGTATCATATGTCTGGGGTCTGAAAGGCAAAACTTGATGTGTTCAAGAAAGCTTGATGTGTTTAAGCAACACACTTGTACTTGATGTGTTCAAGGAAAGTTTGAAGAAGTTCAAACTATGAGGAGAGGACAATCTTCTATTGAGAGTCTAACAACCTCAACAGAAGAGACTTAGTGTGTGTGCCTTGAGGTCGCACCCACAACTCTATATATGTAGAAGTGTCTAGATTATTTCGGCTATAAGGATTAAGGAGTTTTGTTTTGAGTGGGAGCTGGGAGTTTTAAAAGCATCTTAGTGCGAGTGGGAGTTTGTTGGAATTCTTGGCGCACCAAGATCCTTTTAAGATAGGATTTGAGCTCGTTGAGCTAACTATAGCTTGAAAAGGTATCTAAAGCAGCTAGAAGTAGCTCCCCTTAGCTCAAGTCAGCTCACTTCAGCTATAAGTAGCTCAAAGTAGCTGGACTTCAGCTCAAGTTAGCTCAAGTCAGCTCAAGTCAGCTCACTTCAGCTTATGGTAGCTGAATGTAGCTGGACTTCAGCTCAAGTTAGCTCAAGTCAGCTCAAGTCAGCTCACTTCAGCTTATGGTAGCTGAATGTAGCTGGACTTCAGCTCAAGTCAGCTCACTTCAGCTTATGGTAGCTGAATGTAGCTGGACTTCAGCTCAAGTTAGCTCAAGTAAGCTCAAGTCAGCTCACTTCAGCTTATGGTAGCTGAATGTAGCTGGACTTCAGCTCAAGTCAGCTCAAGTCAGCTCACTTCAGCTTTTGGTAGCTGAGTGTAGCTGGACTTCAGTTTACTTCAGCTGAAAGCAGCTAACTCCAGCTCAAGGTCAGTTCTTGGAGCTGGACCTTAGTTCATGGTGCTAGGTTGGAGCTCAAAGGAGCTCAATGGTGCATAAGTAGCATATTGAGCTAGCTTTGTGCCAGCTCACCTTGTTTTTAGCTCTGATACCAATTGAAGATTTCAGGATCTCAATAATAACATATATGTGTTGATGAAAATGTATGTGTTGCATGTAATGAGCGTGATTTAGGATCATACATGTGTGTATGATTTTGATGAAGGCTAATGAAGGATGTGTGCATGAAGCAATGAAGGCATGTTTATATATTTCTGATCGAATGCTATATGCATCTCTTTTGCCATATATAAGCATGTTAAAAGTTGTTTCATACACATGTTGCTTTGTTGAGTCTTGTTGTGTAAATTGAACAAAAACATGTGAATTGCATCGATGTAGATGGCTAGTAAGAATATTGTTGCTGAATTAAACCGTGACCTCAAATTGGTGGTGAAAACTATTCAATTTGGCAACAGAAAGTCAAATTCATTTAACTGAGCAAGATACTCTTGATGTACTCACTCAAGAGATCATGCCTCCTGCTGAGGGAGAGGATAAGACTGCCTATGAGGCATTCCTAAAGAAGAACTCTATGTGTAGAGTCACTCTCCTTTCCACTATGGTGGATGAGATTATGGTGGAATTCTCCATGCTTGAGGGGGCCAGGGCCATATGGGACTCTGTCAAGGCCAAGTATGGAGATGTTTCTGTAGAGAAACAACGCTCGATGATTCTCAGGTTTGAGAATTATGTGAAGCGTGCTGATCACTCTATGAGTGCTCACTTGCGTGAGATGTCACGCATGATCCACCAACTCAAGACGGCAGGGCATGTGCTCACTGATGAGCAACAAGTGCAAGCAATAATTCGTTCCTTGCCTGATGAGGAATGGCAGTTGATGAAGGTCAACTTACGCCATAACCCTCAAATAATGTCATTTGATGACATTGCCCGTCACCTCCTCCTTGAGGCTGAGGTAATGGCCCTTAAGGACCATTCTAAGGCATATGTTGCCTCATCTTCTATCCAGAAGGGATGGAAGAAGAATGGTGGAAAAGGAGGGCCAAGGAAGGGCAAGGGAAAAGTTCCTGCTTCTAAGAAAAGGTTCAAGAAGAAACGGGACATAAGCAAGCTAAAGTGCTTCAACTGTGGGTATAAAGGACACTTTGCAAAGGATTGCAAAGGTCCACCCAAGGTACATACATACCCTTCTACTTCCATTGTACATGTTGTGTCATGTACATTACTAACTGAGTGCAATTCTTTGTGGATTGTAGACTCGGGAGCAACAGACCACATAGCACGGGAGAAGTCCTGGTTTGTGGCCTACAGGAAGCTCTCAAAAGGAGCTAAGCACATTTCAGTAGGAAATGATGCCAGGCTGGAAGTGGAAGGCATAGGAACATGTAGAATTCCTATAGATATTGGATATTTGTATCTAATAGATGTATTGTATGTACCAAACATTTGTAGAAATTTGATTTCTATAAGTTGTATGTTGAAGTACAATTATTGCTTTAATTTCTTTAATAATAGTGTGTCTATTATTAAAGATAATCAGATAGTGTGCACTTGTTCAGTTAATAATGGGCTTTATGAGTTAAAGCCAACTGACCATTCTGTTGCAAGTCCTAGTTGCTATGTGACAGAGGTCACAAATGAAATGAGATGGCATGAAAGGTTAGGTCATATTGGTCAAGATAGAATGAACAAGCTAGCCAAGGGTGGCTTGCTAGGTTCCTTGACCAAGGTTGTCCTTCCAAGTTGTCAATCATGCCTAGAAGGCAAAGCCACAAGAAAGCCTTTTGGCAAAGCAACTAGGAGAGGTGAGGCACTTAGTTTAGTTCACTCTGACCTGTGTGGGCCAATGAGGGTTGAATCTAGAAATGGATTTAAGTATTTCATCACATTCACAGATGATTATACTCGATTCACCCATATCTACTTACTCAGAAACAAGGCAGAGGCCTTGGCATGCTTTGAGAAGTATGTGTACTTGGTTGAGAACCAAGTAGGTAAGAAGATTAAGTCCTTGAGGACAGATAGGGGTGGAGAGTATACATCTAATGCATTCAAAGCATTTTGTGACTTGAAAGGTATTGAGAGGGAGTTCACCCTTCCTTGGACACCCCAACAGAATGGAGTGTCTGAGAGGAAGAATAGAACTCTTATGGACATGGTACGTTCCATGATGGCAAAGGCCAATTTAGACATCACTTATTGGAGTGATGCACTGCTGTGTGCAGTTCATGTCCTTAATAGAGTACCCACCAAGAATGTGAATTCTTCTCCATATGAGTTATGGAAGAAGAAAACTCCTAACCTAAGCTATTTACGCCCTTGGGGTTGTTTAGCTTATGTTCACATAACGGACCACCCTTTGGGAAAGTTGGGTCCAAGAGGGAGGAAGTGTGCCTTCCTTGGTTATGCTGAACAATCTAGGGGTTATGTGTTCTTGGATGTAAGTCACAAAATTGGGAACATCTTTGATGCAAGGAATGCTAACTTTGTGGAGGATGAGTTCCCCAAAGTTGGTGAGTGTGGTGACTTAACCTCATTAAGCCAGATCCTAGATGAGGGTCAACCAAGTGTCATAAGGACACTTGGGACACATGCACCTACTCTAGAGGGAGTACCTCAACCACGTGGAGCAATGCCTCTAGAAATCCCTGTTGTTGTGGACCAACATGAGCAAGACTTCCAAGAGGAAGGTTTTGTTCAAGAGGGAGTTGAGGATACTCAAGGGCAAAATGTTGAGCCTCAAGAGATGGAGCATGAGTTGCCTCCATCTCAGCCTATATTGAGAAGATCAATGAGGAAATTTGGACCACCTAAAGAATGGTGGATCCTGGATAGTGAGGCAAACTTGGTTGCATCTGAGATAGATGAGCCAAGTAACATTGAGGAGGCTCTTGAGGGTGAACAAAGGGAAGAGTGGCTAAATGCAATGAAGGATGAGTTGCATTCGATGCATCTCAATGGGGTTTGGGAGTTAAGTGATCTTCCTCTAGGCCGTAAGGCAATTGGGAACAAGTGGGTTCTTAAGATCAAGGTGAACTCTGATGGAAGTATCGAAAGATACAAGGCCCGGTTGGTGGCCAAGGGTTTCACACAGAAGGAGGGTGTTGATTTCAAAGACACCTTCTCTCCTGTTGTGAAATTCACTTCCATCAGGATATTACTTGCCATTGTGGCAAATCTAGACTTAGAGTTACATCAGATGGATGTAAAGACCGCCTTTCTCAATGGTGAATTGAGTGAAGAGATATATATGAGACAACCTGAGGGGTTTGTCCAAAAGGGTCAAGAGGACAAGGTATGTAGACTAAAGAAGTCTATCTATGGTCTTAAGCAAGCTTCAAGACAGTGGTACTTGAAGTTTCACCATGCAATCACAAACTATGGCTTTGTGATGATGCATGAAGACCATTGTGTATACTTGTACTCTTCTGGGTCTAGTTTTGCAGTATTGACTCTATATGTAGATGATATACTGATTGCAAGTAATAGGCTTGCATTGTTAAGTACCATCAAGGGATGGTTGTCTTCCACCTTTGAGATGAAGGATATGGGAGAGGCTGCCTTTATTCTAGGGGTGAAGATCCTGAGGAATAGAAAGGCAAGGCTATTGGCCCTTTCTCAAGAATCTTATATTGATAAGATTCTTGCAAGGTTCAACTTAACAAATGCAAAGCCCATGAGTACACCTCTTGCATATGGTTGCAAGATTGGAGAGGACTTATGTCCTAAGACTCCAAAGGAGAAGGAAGAGATGGCTCAGATTCCCTACCTAAGTGCCATTGGTAGCTTGATGTACGCCATGTTATGTACAAGGCCAAACATCAGCCAAGCGGTTGGTCTTTTAGCACGATATTCTTCCAACCCTGGTCTGGAGCATTGGAAGAATGTCAAGAGGATCCTAAGGTACCTCAAGGGTACTAAGGATTATTGGCTTTGTTACCAAGGTAAAGACCTTGGTTTACGTGGCTATTCTGATGCTGACTGGGGTGGGGATAGAGACTCCAGCAAGTCTACATCTGGTTATCTTTTCATGCTAAATGGTGGTGCTACTACTTGGTGTAGTAAGAAGCAAACTTGTACAGCATTGTCCACAATGGAGGCTGAATTTGTTTCATGTGCCTCAGCTGTACAAGAAGCCCTTTGGCTAGGTTATTTCCTTAAGAATTTGGAGTCCAAGGTTTCTATTGAGAGACCTATTACTATCTACAGTGATAGTATGGCAGCCATGGCTTATACTAAGGACCCCAAATACCATGGAAAAACCAAGCACATTAGCATGAAATATAACTTTGTAAGGGATGCAATTGAAGAGGGTGAAGTTAGGATTGAGTACATTTCTACAGACCTGATGGTGGCAGATCCTCTCACTAAGCCATTGCCACCACTTGTGTTTGCTCGACATGTTAGAGCAATGGGTCTTAGAAGAATGTAAATGTTGGATGTACTTCACCTCTTTGGTGTCACACATGTTAAGTATTATTTTTGTGATAATATAGATTATTTTATGAAATAATCAGTTCAATTTTAGAAAACACAACGAACAAATGAACATGTCAAACATAGGTAGAGAATGATTTTCTCACACGAGTCATTCGCCCTTGATCTTTGTGTAA
The DNA here is from genome assembly GCA_039654915.1 of Aquilaria yunnanensis. NCBI lineage: Eukaryota > Viridiplantae > Streptophyta > Magnoliopsida > Malvales > Thymelaeaceae > Aquilaria > Aquilaria yunnanensis. The sequence continues at coordinate 61,160,775 of CM077593.1, forward strand.
GATTAAGGATGAGACTGGCTAAAGACTTAAATGAATGGTACATTTAAGTGGGAGTCATGCTCCAACACATGACACTTTAGCCTTTCATGGTCGCCTAGATTATGAGTAATCAAGGTTCAATGCTTTGGTGCATTCAGTTTGTATGACCATTCATACATCCTAGCCTATGTTAGATGTAAGCAAGGGCTTACATGGAGAAATTTCATGGTTATTGACATGTCCTCCTTTTATATGATAAGAGGAGTACACTTAATGGTGTTTTAAGAGGGAGAAATGACACACTCCTCAATTGGAATGGAGATCACTCCAAGTGGGAGTGACATGAGTAAAACACCTTAGAAGTGTATTCTGGAACTTTAATGGATGTGTTTCCAAGTGTTCCATGACCATGAAATACGACCATAGAAGAATTTAAGCAAGTTGTCTCTGTTCTTGCTTAGTGTGAGATTCTTCAAATCAGACTCTTAGTGACTATAGCTTGCTATTAGGAAGTTGAGTTAATTATGATCACTTTGATTGGTTATCGAAGGTCTTAGAGAAATGAGACTGGAGTATCCTCCTTTTGGGTGATCATGTTAATTCATTGACCTAAGTAGTTGAAGCTCAAAGGAAAGACATTAAGATGGTACACGTTCACTAAATTCAATCTTGGGCCCACATATTACTGTGAGTAGTATGATAGATTGAATTGTGATTTAAATGAGTACACAATGCTTAATACAATCATGGATTTCAAGGAGTTGAAATTCAGAGAAAGAGACTGATTGTGATTAAGAAGTGTATCATATGTCTGGGGTCTGAAAGGCAAAACTTGATATGTTCAAGAAACCTTGATGTGTTTAAGCAACACACTTGTACTTGATGTGTTCAAGGAAAGTTTGAAGAAGTTCAAACTATGAGGAGAGGACAATCTTCTATTGAGAGTCTAACAACCTCAACAGAAGAGACTTAGTGTGTGTGCCTTGAGGTCGCACCCACAACTCTATATATGTAGAAGTGTCTAGATTATTTCGGCTATAAGGATTAAGGAGTTTTGTTTTGAGTGGGAGCTGGGAGTTTTAAAAGCATCTTAGTGCGAGTGGGAGTTTGTTGGAATTCTTGGCGCACCAAGATCCTTTTAAGATAGGATTTGAGCTCGTTGAGCTAACTATAGCTTGAAAAGGTATCTAAGGCAGCTAGAAGTAGCTCCCCTTAGCTCAAGTCAGCTCACTTCAGCTATAAGTAGCTCAAAGTAGCTGGACTTCAGCTCAAGTTAGCTCAAGTCAGCTCAAGTCAGCTCACTTCAGCTTATGGTAGCTGAATGTAGCTGGACTTCAGCTCAAGTTAGCTCAAGTCAGCTCAAGTCAGCTCACTTCAGCTTATGGTAGCTGAATGTAGCTGGACTTCAGCTCAAGTCAGCTCACTTCAGCTTATGGTAGCTGAATGTAGCTGGACTTCAGCTCAAGTTAGCTCAAGTAAGCTCAAGTCAGCTCACTTCAGCTTATGGTAGCTGAATGTAGCTGGACTTCAGCTCAAGTCAGCTCAAGTCAGCTCACTTCAGCTTTTGGTAGCTGAGTGTAGCTGGACTTCAGTTTACTTCAGCTGAAAGCAGCTAACTCCAGCTCAAGGTCAGTTCTTGGAGCTGGACCTTAGTTCATGGTGCTAGGTTGGAGCTCAAAGGAGCTCAATGGTGCATAAGTAGCATATTGAGCTAGCTTTGTGCCAGCTCACCTTGTTTTTAGCTCTGATACCAATTGAAGATTTCAGGATCTCAATAATAACATATATGTGTTGATGAAAATGTATGTGTTGCATGTAATGAGCGTGATTTAGGATCATATATGTGTGTATGATTTTGATGAAGGCTAATGAAGGATGTGTGCATGAAGCAATGAAGGCATGTTTATATATTTCTGATCGAATGCTATATGCATCTCTTTTGCCATATATAAGCATGTTAAAAGTTGTTTCATACACATGTTGCTTTGTTGAGTCTTGTTGTGTAAATTGAACAAAAACATGTGAATTGCATCGATGTAGATGGCTAGTAAGAATATTGTTGCTGAATTAAACCGTGACCTCAAATTGGTGGTGAAAACTATTCAATTTGGCAACAGAAAGTCAAATTCATTTTAACTGAGCAAGATACTCTTGATGTACTCACTCAAGAGATCATGCCTCCTGCTGAGGGAGAGGATAAGACTGCCTATGAGGCATTCCTAAAGAAGAACTCTATGTGTAGAGTCACTCTCCTTTCCACTATGGTGGATGAGATTATGGTGGAATTCTCCATGCTTGAGGGGGCCAGGGCCATATGGGACTCTGTCAAGGCCAAGTATGGAGATGTTTCTGTAGAGAAACAACGCTCGATGATTCTCAGGTTTGAGAATTATGTGAAGCGTGCTGATCACTCTATGAGTGCTCACTTGCGTGAGATGTCACGCATGATCCACCAACTCAAGACGGCAGGGCATGTGCTCACTGATGAGCAACAAGTGCAAGCAATAATTCGTTCCTTGCCTGATGAGGAATGGCAGTTGATGAAGGTCAACTTACGCCATAACCCTCAAATAATGTCATTTGATGACATTGCCCGTCACCTCCTCCTTGAGGCTGAGGTAATGGCCCTTAAGGACCATTCTAAGGCATATGTTGCCTCATCTTCTATCCAGAAGGGATGGAAGAAGAATGGTGGAAAAGGAGGGCCAAGGAAGGGCAAGGGAAAAGTTCCTGCTTCTAAGAAAAGGTTCAAGAAGAAACGGGACATAAGCAAGCTAAAGTGCTTCAACTGTGGGTATAAAGGACACTTTGCAAAGGATTGCAAAGGTCCACCCAAGGTACATACATACCCTTCTACTTCCATTGTACATGTTGTGTCATGTACATTACTAACTGAGTGCAATTCTTTGTGGATTGTAGACTCGGGAGCAACAGACCACATAGCACGGGAGAAGTCCTGGTTTGTGGCCTACAGGAAGCTCTCAAAAGGAGCTAAGCACATTTCAGTAGGAAATGATGCCAGGCTGGAAGTGGAAGGCATAGGAACATGTAGAATTCCTATAGATATTGGATATTTGTATCTAATAGATGTATTGTATGTACCAAACATTTGTAGAAATTTGATTTCTATAAGTTGTATGTTGAAGTACAATTATTGCTTTAATTTCTTTAATAATAGTGTGTCTATTATTAAAGATAATCAGATAGTGTGCACTTGTTCAGTTAATAATGGGCTTTATGAGTTAAAGCCAACTGACCATTCTGTTGCAAGTCCTAGTTGCTATGTGACAGAGGTCACAAATGAAATGAGATGGCATGAAAGGTTAGGTCATATTGGTCAAGATAGAATGAACAAGCTAGCCAAGGGTGGCTTGCTAGGTTCCTTGACCAAGGTTGTCCTTCCAAGTTGTCAATCATGCCTAGAAGGCAAAGCCACAAGAAAGCCTTTTGGCAAAGCAACTAGGAGAGGTGAGGCACTTAGTTTAGTTCACTCTGACCTGTGTGGGCCAATGAGGGTTGAATCTAGAAATGGATTTAAGTATTTCATCACATTCACAGATGATTATACTCGATTCACCCATATCTACTTACTCAGAAACAAGGCAGAGGCCTTGGCATGCTTTGAGAAGTATGTGTACTTGGTTGAGAACCAAGTAGGTAAGAAGATTAAGTCCTTGAGGACAGATAGGGGTGGAGAGTATACATCTAATGCATTCAAAGCATTTTGTGACTTGAAAGGTATTGAGAGGGAGTTCACCCTTCCTTGGACACCCCAACAGAATGGAGTGTCTGAGAGGAAGAATAGAACTCTTATGGACATGGTACGTTCCATGATGGCAAAGGCCAATTTAGACATCACTTATTGGAGTGATGCACTGCTGTGTGCAGTTCATGTCCTTAATAGAGTACCCACCAAGAATGTGAATTCTTCTCCATATGAGTTATGGAAGAAGAAAACTCCTAACCTAAGCTATTTACGCCCTTGGGGTTGTTTAGCTTATGTTCACATAACGGACCACCCTTTGGGAAAGTTGGGTCCAAGAGGGAGGAAGTGTGCCTTCCTTGGTTATGCTGAACAATCTAGGGGTTATGTGTTCTTGGATGTAAGTCACAAAATTGGGAACATCTTTGATGCAAGGAATGCTAACTTTGTGGAGGATGAGTTCCCCAAAGTTGGTGAGTGTGGTGACTTAACCTCATTAAGCCAGATCCTAGATGAGGGTCAACCAAGTGTCATAAGGACACTTGGGACACATGCACCTACTCTAGAGGGAGTACCTCAACCACGTGGAGCAATGCCTCTAGAAATCCCTGTTGTTGTGGACCAACATGAGCAAGACTTCCAAGAGGAAGGTTTTGTTCAAGAGGGAGTTGAGGATACTCAAGGGCAAAATGTTGAGCCTCAAGAGATGGAGCATGAGTTGCCTCCATCTCAGCCTATATTGAGAAGATCAATGAGGAAATTTGGACCACCTAAAGAATGGTGGATCCTGGATAGTGAGGCAAACTTGGTTGCATCTGAGATAGATGAGCCAAGTAACATTGAGGAGGCTCTTGAGGGTGAACAAAGGGAAGAGTGGCTAAATGCAATGAAGGATGAGTTGCATTCGATGCATCTCAATGGGGTTTGGGAGTTAAGTGATCTTCCTCTAGGCCGTAAGGCAATTGGGAACAAGTGGGTTCTTAAGATCAAGGTGAACTCTGATGGAAGTATCGAAAGATACAAGGCCCGGTTGGTGGCCAAGGGTTTCACACAGAAGGAGGGTGTTGATTTCAAAGACACCTTCTCTCCTGTTGTGAAATTCACTTCCATCAGGATATTACTTGCCATTGTGGCAAATCTAGACTTAGAGTTACATCAGATGGATGTAAAGACCGCCTTTCTCAATGGTGAATTGAGTGAGGAGATATATATGAGACAACCTGAGGGGTTTGTCCAAAAGGGTCAAGAGGACAAGGTATGTAGACTAAAGAAGTCTATCTATGGTCTTAAGCAAGCTTCAAGACAGTGGTACTTGAAGTTTCACCATGCAATCACAAACTATGGCTTTGTGATGATGCATGAAGACCATTGTGTATACTTGTACTCTTCTGGGTCTAGTTTTGCAGTATTGACTCTATATGTAGATGATATACTGATTGCAAGTAATAGGCTTGCATAGTTAAGTACCATCAAGGGATGGTTGTCTTCCACCTTTGACATGAAGGATATGGGAGAGGCTGCCTTTATTCTAGGGGTGAAGATCCTGAGGAATAGAAAGGCAAGGCTATTGGCCCTTTCTCAAGAATCTTATATTGATAAGATTCTTGCAAGGTTCAACTTAACAAATGCAAAGCCCATGAGTACACCTCTTGCATATGGTTGCAAGATTGGAGAGGACTTATGTCCTAAGACTCCAAAGGAGAAGGAAGAGATGGCTCAGATTCCCTACCTAAGTGCCATTGGTAGCTTGATGTACGCCATGTTATGTACAAGGCCAGACATCAGCCAAGCGGTTGGTCTTTTAGCACGATATTCTTCCAACCCTGGTCTGGAGCATTGGAAGAATGTCAAGAGGATCCTAAGGTACCTCAAGGGTACTAAGGATTATTGGCTTTGTTACCAAGGTAAAGACCTTGGTTTACGTGGCTATTCTGATGCTGACTGGGGTGGGGATAGAGACTCCAGCAAGTCTACATCTGGTTATCTTTTCATGCTAAATGGTGGTGCTACTACTTGGTGTAGTAAGAAGCAAACTTGTACAGCATTGTCCACAATGGAGGCTGAATTTGTTTCATGTGCCTCAGCTGTACAAGAAGCCCTTTGGCTAGGTTATTTCCTTAAGAATTTGGAGTCCAAGGTTTCTATTGAGAGACCTATTACTATCTACAGTGATAGTATGGCAGCCATGGCTTATACTAAGGACCCCAAATACCATGGAAAAACCAAGCACATTAGCATGAAATATAACTTTGTAAGGGATGCAATTGAAGAGGGTGAAGTTAGGATTGAGTACATTTCTACAGACCTGATGGTGGCAGATCCTCTCACTAAGCCATTGCCACCACTTGTGTTTGCTCGACATGTTAGAGCAATGGGTCTTAGAAGAATGTAAATGTTGGATGTACTTCACCTCTTTGGTGTCACACATGTTAAGTATTATTTTTGTGATAATATAGATTATTTTATGAAATAATCAGTTCAATTTTAGAAAACACAACGAACAAATGAACATGTCAAACATAGGTAGAGAATGATTTTCTCACACGAGTCATTCGCCCTTGATCTTTGTGTAAGATTAAGGATGAGACTGGCTAAAGACTTAAATGAATGGTACATTTAAGTGGGAGTCATGCTCCAACACATGACACTTTAGCCTTTCATGGTCGCCTAGATTATGAGTAATCAAGGTTCAATGCTTTGGTGCATTCAGTTTGTATGACCATTCATACATCCTAGCCTATGTTAGATGTAAGAAAGGGCTTACATGGAGAAATTTCATGGTTATTGACATGTCCTCCTTTTATATGATAAGAGGAGTACACTTAATGGTGTTTTAAGAGGGAGAAATGACACACTCCTCAATTGGAATGGAGATCACTCCAAGTGGGAGTGACATGAGTAAAACACCTTAGAAGTGTATTCTGGAACTTTAACGGATGTGTTTCCAAGTGTTCCATGACCATGAAATACGACCATAGAAGAATTTAAGCAAGTTGTCTCTGTTCTTGCTTAGTGTGAGATTCTTCAAATCAGACTCTTAGTGACTATAGCTTGCTATTAGGAAGTTGAGTTAATTATGATCACTTTGATTGGTTGTCGAAGGTCTTAGAGAAATGAGACTGGAGTATCCTCCTTTTGGGTGATCATGTTAATTCATTGACCTAAGTAGTTGAAGCTCAAAGGAAAGACATTAAGATGGTACACGTTCACTAAATTCAATCTTGGGCCCACATATTACTGTGAGTAGTATGATAGATTGAATTGTGATTTAAATGAGTACACAATGCTTAATACAATCATGGATTTCAAGGAGTTGAAATTCAGAGAAAGAGACTGATTGTGATTAAGAAGTGTATCATATGTCTGGGGTCTGAAAGGCAAAACTTGATGTGTTCAAGAAAGCTTGATGTGTTTAAGCAACACACTTGTACTTGATGTGTTCAAGGAAAGTTTGAAGAAGTTCAAACTATGAGGAGAGGACAATCTTCTATTGAGAGTCTAACAACCTCAATAGAAGAGACTTAGTGTGTGTGCCTTGAGGTCGCACCCACAACTCTATATATGTAGAAGTGTCTAGATTATTTCGGCTATAAGGATTAAGGAGTTTTGTTTTGAGTGGGAGCTGGGAGTTTTAAAAGCATCTTAGTGCGAGTGGGAGTTTGTTGGAATTCTTGGCGCACCAAGATCCTTTTAAGATAGGATTTGAGCTCGTTGAGCTAACTATAGCTTGAAAAGGTATCTAAGGCAGCTAGAAGTAGCTCCCCTTAGCTCAAGTCAGCTCACTTCAGCTATAAGTAGCTCAAAGTAGCTGGACTTCAGCTCAAGTTAGCTCAAGTCAGCTCAAGTCAGCTCACTTCAGCTTATGGTAGCTGAATGTAGCTGGACTTCAGCTCAAGTTAGCTCAAGTCAGCTCAAGTCAGCTCACTTCAGCTTATGGTAGCTGAATGTAGCTGGACTTCAGCTCAAGTCAGCTCACTTCAGCTTATGGTAGCTGAATGTAGCTGGACTTCAGCTCAAGTTAGCTCAAGTAAGCTCAAGTCAGCTCACTTCAGCTTTTGGTAGCTGAATGTAGCTGGACTTCAGCTCAAGTCAGCTCAAGTCAGCTCACTTCAGCTTTTGGTAGCTGAGTGTAGCTGGACTTCAGTTTACTTCAGCTGAAAGCAGTTAACTCCAGCTCAAGGTCAGTTCTTGGAGCTGGACCTTAGTTCATGGTGCTAGGTTGGAGCTCAAAGGAGCTCAATGGTGCATAAGTAGCATATTGAGCTAGCTTTGTGCCAGCTCACCTTGTTTTTAGCTCTGATACCAATTGAAGATTTCAGGATCTCAATAATAACATACTCTTACGTTATTTACTCATGTATATGCCATATGCATATATGTTCTTTGTGGTCAACGTGGATATAGACGTACATATTCTGTCAAACACACCTAGCATGCCACTAAGATCATTCATAAAATTAAATCCTTAGCATGCTACTAAAGCAAAAAAGGAAGTGTTCCTTGACTTAAAAGACATGTATTTTCGCCCATAAGGTAGTTATGGGTGGTTATAGGCCAAAGGAAGTGTTCCTTGGCTAAAAGACATGTATTTTCGCCACCATACATGACCCTTAGCCAAAGGAAGTGTTCTTTGGCTTAAAGGACACCTTTCTTGGTGTAAAGGTGTGCCTTTTGGTCATCTATAAATAGCCTTTAGTGGCTGGCCATTGATGGTACGAATTTTACACTCAATTTGCACCATTTTTCTTGAGAGAAAAATTCCTCCTTTTATTCCTTTAGAGGGCCGAAATATTAGACACTTTCTTAGAGCATTGTGGGTGGAATTACATTGAGATTGTTCATCTCAATTCAAGCCTCAAGGTGCTCCTCTAAGATCAAGTCCTTCCTTCCATTTCCGCACAAGATTATCAAGAAGGAAGGTACACATCCTTTCTTGCTTTAGTAGCATGCTAAGGATTTAATTTTATGAATGATCTTAGTGGCATGCTAGGTGTGTTTGACAGAATATGTACGTCTATATTCACGTTGAACACAAAGAACATATATGCATATGGCATATACATGAGTAAATAACGTAAGAGTATGTTATTATTGAGATCCTGAAATCTTCACAATGATGGCCTTGAACAAGCAAGTGAAGGAGGAGCTTGATCAAAGTGATCGCCAAAGGCCTAAAGCCTCAAAGTTCCATCTGAAGTCTTTACCTCTACTATCAGAGGGTTCGCTCATAATGCTTTGGAAGCACAAAGGCACATTGGGCATTGCAAAGTTCAAAAGTGCTGAGGAGCTACGAACCTACTTGACCGAGGGACTTGTTAAGTACCTCAACGTCTATTGACCAAGGTACCTACTTAATAGTCATAAAAACTATTAAGGAAGTGCTACCAAGTGCATGCAAAGTGCTTACTCAGACCTGTGTCAAGACCTCTAGCTACAGAGGTTGTTGGGAGAAAATAGATGCCTGACCTCACATCCTGCCAGACACATGGACAGTAAATCTAAGGTACAGCTAGTAAGCCTTAGCCCTCCAGTACAGGTATAAAAAGGAAATGTCTCCGAGCTCCAGGTAAACACACATACACATATAACTCTATTGAGCTTTTCTCAAACTCCCAACTACATTTCTTGCTTACTTAGGCATCATCGAGTCCCTCCTCAAAAAACATTCAGGTAATTCTCTTCCCTCTTTCTTCTTTGGTGCCTTTTAAGACTATAGTTGAACAAAGTATGCATATTTGAAGGTTTAGTTGCAAAACTCAGATGACTGAGAGCTCCAAGGACACTAAATGGCACCGTCTGTAGGAACCCAAGCACACATCACCACGGTGACTACTCGGGCATCCAAGAGCAAGATTCACTGGGATCCCCTTCTGATGTTGACTCCTCCTCCATAAGAAGATCAAATACGTGACCAAACCATCCTGTCCAAGGATGATCGCCTAGTGACATTAACATTGGGGTTCTTATGTTAATTCCATCATAGAATAGTTACTGAAATAGCTCAACATTATGGACAACATATTTCCCAAAGCCCCTTTAGGGGACAACCCATGCCAGAAAAATCTAAAAGTCTGACAAAAAGTTCTCATCCAGCATTAGAAGGTGGCACATGAGATAGGACTTATGTTGACATCCTACCTCTTCATAGCCCAAAATGCAGTTGTATGGTGAAGGGTCTAGCCTTCTAGGAAAGAATGTTTGCCCACCGGAGGTCCCCCTCACCCTACCAAGATGATGGCAACCCATCAAACCCCATTTTTAAAGATATTGCTAGAGAGGATGGACTGGATGGAAGAATTGATCATGCAAAAGCTAATATGGATGCACTTGTCTAGAATCCCTATGGGCAATGATTCCCCATTTGTGTCAACCATCAGGAACATTCCAATCTCACCAGACTTTAGAGTACCTCTGCTGGATTCAAGTGACAAAGGGGGTGATGCTCAAGCAATTTAACCAAATGTCGAAAGAACATGGTACTGAGTGGAGTAGATGAGGCAACCTTTTGCAAATGTTTTGAGATATCACTCTCGGCCAGACTATAACCTCTTACAATATCTTATCTCCTTGTTCCAAAGTTTCTTTTCATGAGTTTTCTGTGGCTTTTACTCATCAATTCATCGGAAGTCATCCTTTGGAAAACAAACATTGCATAGCTATTTAATATAGCGCAAAAGGTGAAAAAATCTCTCTGAGACTATAGTAACAGGTTTAACTAGGATGCTTTAAATGTTATTAACTAGTCTCCTGAAGTCCAAATCCTAGTGCTAACCCGGGGACTTTGGAAAGGTTCAAACCTTGCTTTCAAGCTTTCAAAGAAAATGCCAACAACAGTTGGAGAGCTTTCCCAGCTGGACAAACAGTACTAGTCGCTGAAGAAATAACCGCATGAAGAAATATGGATATGCAAACAATAGAACATTTATCCTAGGGCCCACATTGGGATGAGGTCAGAAGTAACAAACAATCTTGAACAAGTAAAGGAAAAGGAGAACTGCCGACCTTCTCTACCCTAAACACCCCTAAGCCAACATCTTAGCAACATTGGAAAATAAAGGATGGGTTCAACGACCCAAGTCGATGGCCTCTAATAAAAAGAAGAACATGAAGAAATACTGCCAGTATCATCAGGACCATGGCCACAACACTTAAGATTGTCAACAACTGAAGAAGTATATTGAGGCCCTCATTAAACAAGGCTACTTAAGAAGGCACCTTCAGTTTCCTAGGCCAAAGACAGGAGGCAAAGATAAGGAAACAAAGTTCAATGAGGATGGGTATGATTCCAACCAACACAGAAATTGCCAGAGTCCCCAAAGAAAACCACCTCTCTAGGAGTAAACCGAACCATCACTACGTGACTTCATTCATTGGAAAGAAAAATGATGGCAAAGGAGATAGCCACCCTTAGCTTCAGAAAAAAGCAAAACCAACTGATCAGACCTAACAAGGCATTGTCACCTCCCCCATGATGATCCCCTCCTAATCATAACCTAAATAGCAAATTAGGATGTGAAAAGAGTCATTTCTGACATGACAGATCAAGCGTCGATGTCTTGTTCACCAACATGGTGCTAAAATTGGGCATAACAGTTGAAGCTGTGAAGTTCAAGGCTTCTCGTACCTACAGAGAAGGCCTAGATGAACTTATAGTTCTAGGCATGATTGATCTACCACTCATGTTGATAGCCGAAAGGTTGGCACTCTAGCTTATTTACCAAACAGCTCGCACAAATAGAGGGTGGTCTCTTTCAGTAGTGAGGTCTAAAAAAGGTGATCCTTAGAAAGGCTAGTATTCAAGCACCTTTGGACTTAGGTACTTTTGGGTAAGAACAACAACCCTAGTACTGAAGATGTGGGCTTGAACCTTTACACTCGAGACCACTAGCAAAATGGTTACCACCGCACCCCTAAATCATGTTACAGTGTCATTTTGCTCGTACAGCCTAGCTAGTAGGGATCATTCCTTGAACAGCATGGAGCTCAGACCCCTAGATCCAACTTTACTTGTGTTGGCTATCTTCATGCCGAGCTAAGCAGCAACTTCTCATCCCCCTATAAATACTAGGAAGGGTCCAATTAAGGGATGAGAAACCCTATTTCCATATCATCATATTCTCCCCTAAACAGTTAGCCTGACTTTGGCATTAGAGGCTTCCTCCCAGGAAAACACTCTAGAGATCCCCCGTAGCTCCATTCTTTCTTTGTCTCGCAAAGCTTCTTCTTTTAGGTATCCTCGTTTGGATCTGTTGTTACTGCTTGAGCACCTATGTCATACATAGAAGATGTCTTAAAGCACCATTTGGCAATGTTTGTGGGAACCCGATTGCTCGTCACTGTCATTAAGATGCGTCACTCGAATGACAATGGTCTCCAGAACCCCCAGTCCACGATGAGGCCTAGAGACACTGTGAATGCACCACCTCCACCCTCGGAGAGTTTATAGTTGGAGGGGCACCCTCTTGATGGTCACCAGGGGCCTCCTACATGAATTCTAGCACTTGATAGTGGCTGAGCTCACTCAACATCTGGACCAACATCTAGCTCAGGCTAAGCCTGTAAACTGGACACCTCCTCCTAATGAACGAGAGCACTACAAACCCTAGCTTGTGTTAGTGTTATGCCCAAAAGCCAATCAGGAGATGATTGTATTTTTTCACATTGAGCAACAATATTTTATTAACGCATTAATCTAGCAATTATGTTTGTTGTTTTGTTTCTGCATAACATAATAAACATAATTCTAACCTTAGAATAATGATATTCTTAAATGTCCCTGGTCTAGTGTTATTATGGAGCGGGTTACAATAATACATAACGACTAGCATATGTGCAGACTAATATGAGATATGTAGTCTACATATGGTACAAGTTGGAGAACTTGTTGCTGGACTGACCCACCATGAGAACGCTATATGGATCATTAGGTGAGTGTCGTAAGTGATTCTCATAGTGATCATGGTATATGCAGTCCTTTAACCTAAGATCATCAAGATTCCCTACATGTGAGTCACATACTTTAATACTTCCCTTTGTTGCTCATAACTGAGTGAACTTGAAGAAGGTCATTGGGTATATCACATATCATACGAAGGGTTTTGTATGATAAAAATGGGATTTTTCCCTCCTATGTAACCGGAGTGATATCTTCAGGCCCCTTGATAAAGTAAGACTTAGAAAATGCATGGCCATGCTCAGATGAGTTGATATATGATATCAATGTCATCAGTTTAAGTTAGTCTACTCGGTAATCCAGAAACTAAAGATTGGGCTATACAAGAGTGTCACATTCCATGTCTCGTGCTTACTCTTGATATCTTGGACAAAGGGACAATGGCATATATCGGTAATGATCATAAAGGTTTAGTCGAATCACCGACTATCTTCTCACTTGGGTGGCAATGATGTGTTGCTATACATCGTGACACGACCGCCCGTGCCCTTGCCCAGGAAGCCCTGTGAGAGTTGGTCTCACGGTGGATTGCAATTGACTAGTTGTGTATGTGTGCGGCTTAAATCCCATGATACTAGTTGATTAACCTAGAATATGCAATATGCATGCTCTTATGGTTTGACTTGGTTTATTAAAACCATAAAACATTAAAACGTTAACTTGGCCAAGTAATTTCTACACAAAAATAAGTACAAATAGCCAAACCATACAAAAATCAACATTTGTGTGAGTTTACTACACATAACAACTCGTGAGAACATTCATACATAAAGTAGACTAATGCCTCACCCAAGAGCAATCCTAGAGTTGAGGACTCCTCATAACATAGACTATGGAGGTAACTAAAATACTGTATAAATATACAAGACTCTACTGAGATCTCTTTAACCTAACTCCCACCTTGGATACACGTCCTAGTGGCGAGTCTCAAAAGTCCTTTGGCAAGTGCTACTAGGCTCTGCAGCCAAAGGAAGATACTAGTTAGTACTGTTACTTGAACAACAAGCCAACTAAGTACTTATCTAGACTAGAATCACAAGGATTCTCAACTATCATACCTATACAAATAAAAGAGTACTAGCGAGATAATCCTCAACGATTACCCAGTCTAGCAACTTCAGTCTCTACATAACAAAACTAGGGAGTGAGAATTTGACAATTCTCAGTAAGGGGTCTTCAGTGTACCTGCAAGAAAATTACTAGCACTCTTGCTCCAAGGTCACACAGCATGAGGGTCTGATATATGCACATATAACTAGGCCATATAGACCTCTCCTCAACTAGTCCTCCTCATGGTGCAACACTCCGTGCCTAGCGAGTTCTGATCACTAAGCTGCTCCTAGCAAGTCAAAGCTTACTAGATGCAATCATGTAGCCTTCCCATAGTCGTTATGTAGGGGAATTATGGTGGAACTTTGTAGACTAGGTCGCAGGGCCTCTTTGATGTAGACTAGATGAACAAGGTTTCAGCTTGCAACCTCATGGCTATGGCACGGCTAGGTTTCCAAGGGTTGTAAACCGCTCACCTGGGCTAGTAATACCATGTTGTGATCATTGCAACATAGTTTCCTTTCAAATTTGCCTTCACTTTGAGTTAATATAAATCTAAAACTAGTTCATTTTAAGTGTTTTTAAAACATGGAGGTTATATTACTCCCTCTTAGCTTTGCGTGGAATCTTGAATCACCTCAATCGGACAGCCGAGAAAAAAGTTATGCTGAAAACAAAATCAGGTGTCAAATGCTGTCTTGGCGACGCATCACAGTTGTCGATGTTCTGCCAGTTTTCTGAGGTGTTGGTGATGCATTGTGGGAACTCGTGGGGATTGGCGACGCATCGCCAAACCTACAAAATTCCGAGAAAAACTCTGATTTTGCTGTTACAAACTTTGGACACTTCCTACACATATCAAACATGCTTGAAATGCCTCCAAATTTCTTATACACATAGAACATGTTGCATAGTTCACAACCAACTATCACAAGCCAATCTAAGATGTCTTGTAACATCAATCCAATCCTCCCAATTCCTCTAGTCCACCATAATTCGACCAAAAACTTTAACTAATGCCATAGCTAAAACCATCCGAATTCTTAAAGCAAACTCAAGCTATTGGCATTAAATGAACTTGAAAACATATCTCCCTTACCTCAACTTGAAGTAACAAGCAAGAATCAATCCCCTTTTCGTTCAACCAATCTCACCAAAGTTCTACACAAGTTCCAATAAAAAACAATGGCACCAAACATCAAAACTTCACTTTTTAACCAAAACCCAAGCTTCAAACTAACTAACAAACATGAATTCAATCAAGAAGATATCTCTTACCTCGTTCAAAAATAGGGGAAGTGGGAAAATGTCCTTCCAAGCTTTAAAATCATGATTTCAAGCTTCAAATGCACTCCTCCAAGCTTATATACTTTGATAACTTCTTGTTCCACCAATAATTTATTGATTCCAAGGAGAATTGGATGGAGAAATGAGAGTGGAGAGGATGAACACAAAAATATGGCAGCCACCCTCACTTTCCCCTTCTTAAACCCTCCCTTAACACACAAGCCATCAAAGTATTAAGCTTAATACAATTAAGCCCCTATCTTTGTAACTTAGTGACTCTTGATTAAACTCTTGTTTATTCTTTCAAGTTTGAGTTCAGGTTGAAAGTTAAGTTCTAAAAATTCATTTTAAAACACTCGGGACCCGTCCTAGCTATTCAGGATGCAAAATTACCATTTTGCCCCTGAACTTCATTTAGTGCTTTATTCTTCTCGGAACTTAGTGACTTTGCTAAACTTATCTATTCTTGCTATGTAAACTTGAATTAAGGTTCTAAACTTAATTTAAAACACTTTACCTTCCTCAATTTTGCTTCCTACTAGAAGGGCCATAACATTCTCCCCCCCTTCTTGAATTTGGTTCCCCAAATTCCGTTGCAGCTCCGGAAAAATACTAGGATATCTTCTCAGCATATCGTACTCTATCTCCCAAGTAGCTTCCTCCTCACTATGGTTAGACCAAAGGATCTTAACAATCGGAATCCCCTTAGTCCGTAATTTCTTGACTTGCCTCTCAAGTATCTGAATGGGTTTCTCCTCGTAGGTCAAGTCTTCCTGAATGGGTATCACTGAAGGATTTACTACCTGTCATGGTTCCACTATGCATTTTATGAGTAAACTAACGTGAAACACGTTATGCACTTGAGATAGGTTAGGTGGTAATGCTAACCGATAAGCAACTTTTCCTACCTTCTCCAACACTTCATAAGGTCCAATATATCTAAGAGCTAACTTGCCCCTTTGCCCAAAATGGCTAACTCCTCTCATGGGTGACACTTTCAGAAGTACTTTATCCCCAACTTCAAAACTCAAGTCTATTCTCCTCAAATTTGCATACTTGGTTTGCCTGTCATTGGCTATCTTAATCCTCTGCTGGATTAACTTAATCTTACAAGTAGTGTCAGCTATGATTTCAGGTCCAATAACTACCTTATCTGCAGGATCTGCCCAACAATGAGGTGTCATCCATCGCCTCCCATACAAAGCTTCATAGGGTGCCATTCCAATAACAGTTTGATGACTGTTATTATAAACAATTTTGATCAGTGGTAAATGCTGATCCCAAACACCTCTAAAATCAATAGCACACATCCGTAGCATATCCTCCAAAGTCTGAATCACTCTCTCGGATTGCCCATCAGTCTGAGGATGAAAAGCAGTACTGAGACTAACTTTACTTCCCAATGCTTCTTGAAAAGCGTTCCAGAATCGTGATGTAAATCGAGGTTCTCTGTTAGATATAATCTGATCTGGTATCCCGTGGAGTCTCACAATCTCCTTGAGATACAACTCAGCCAACTTCTCCAATGTATAAGTGATTCTGATTGGTATAAAGTGTGCCAACTTCATCACTCTGTCAACCACTACCCATATAGCATCATGCTGACTCTGGGTATTTAGTAACCCCACTAGGAAATCCATAGTAACGGATCCCCATTTCCTCACTGGCAGAGGTAAACTCTGAAGTGTGCCTGCTGGTTTCTGATGTTCTACTTTTCCCATCTAGCATGTTAGACACTTTGCGACATGTCCTCCTACATCCCTTTTCAATCCTGGCCACCAAAAATGTGTCTTCAGATCTTGATACATCTTACTAACCCCAGGGTGGATATTCAAAATGCTACTATGTGCCTCCTGTAAGACTTGTTGCCTAAGTCCATCCACATTCGATACATAGAGACGATCTCCATAATGTAGTATTTCATCCTTGTATCTGAATTCCTTCCTCATAGTGCCAAGTTTTGCTTCTCCTGAAATTTTCTTCAACAATGGATTTTTCATCTGAGCTTCTTTAACTCTAACTAACCAAGCTGACTGGACTTCCAAAAAATAGACTAGGGATTTTTCTCGACTTTGCCATAATTCATGCAAACCTAAGAAACAGTCCCTCAATACTTCTTCAGAGGAATCCGTAGCCTGATCCTTAGATAAGATCACTCCCATGTACTTTCGGCTCAACGCATTTGCTACCACATTTCCCTTGCCAGCACAGTACTCAATCAAGCAGTCATAATCTTTTATGTACTCAATCCATCACTGCTGTCTCATATTCAGATCCTTCTGGGTAAATAAATATTTCAAACTCTTGTGATCGGTGAAGATTCTGAATGACCTTCCCATCAAATAATGCCTCCACAACTTCAGTGAAAAAATAACTGCTGCTAGTTCAAGATCATGAACAAGATAATTCAATTCATTAGGCCTCAGCTATCTCAAACCATAAGCAATCACCTGACTGTCTTGCATCAACACACATCCTAAACCAGAACCCGATGCATTAGTATACACTGTAAAAGCTCTGTTTGGATTTGGCAAAACAAGTATAGGTGCACTGGTCAATCTTTCCTTCAACTCCATGTAAGCATCTTCACACTTTGGTGTCCACTCAAACTTCTGAGTCTTCTTGGTCAATGCTGTCAGCAATGTAGCTATCACAAAGAAATTCTTTATAAAGCGTCTGTAGTAACCTGCCAAACCCAAGAAACTCCTGACCTCGGTAACTGTAGTTGGTCTCTTCCACTCAACTACTGCTTGAACTTTTTCAGGATCAACTGACAAACCCTGAGCACTAATGATATGCCCTAAAAACTGGATCCTCTCAGACCAAAACTCATACTTACACAACTTTGCATAGTACTGATTATCCTTTAGTACTTACAAAACTGTTCTAAGGTGCTTCTCATGCTCTGATGTAGACTGTGAATATACCAAAATGTCATCGATGAAAACTTCAACAAACTGATCTAGAAACGGCTTAAAGATCAGATTCATGGCTTCTATAAATACTGCTGGAGCATTCGTCACACCTAAAGGCATAACTGTATATTCATAATGTCCATACTGTTAGTGTTGTGCCCAAAAAGCCAATCATGAGATGATTGTATTTTTGCACATTGAGTCATGATATTTTATTGAGGCATTAATCCAGCAATTTTGTTTGTTGTTTTGTTTCTGTGTAACGTAATAAACATCATTGTAACCCTAGAATAATGATATTCTTAAACGTCCCTAGCCTAGTATTATTGTGGAGCGGGTTGCAATAATACATAATGACTAGCATATGTGGAGACTAATATGTGATATGTAGTCTACATATGGGTACAAGTTGGAGAACTTGTGTACTGGACCGACCCACCATGAGAACACTTCATGGATCGTTATATGAGTGTCATAAGTGATTCTCATAGTGATCATGGTATATGTAGTCCTTCGACCTAAGATCATCAAGGTTCCCTACATGTGAGTCACATACTTTGATACTTTCCTTTGTTGCTTGTAACTGAGTGAACTTGAAGGAGGTCATTGGGTATGTCACATATGATGCGGAGGGATTTGTATGATCAAGATGGGATTTGTCCCTCCTATGTAATGGGAGTGATATCTTTGGGCCCCTTGATAGAGTGAGACTTAGAAAATGCATGGCCATGCTCTGATGAGTTGATATATGATATCAATGTCGTCAGTTTAAGTTGGTCTACTCGGTAATCAAGAAACCAAAGATTGGACTATACGAGAGTGACACATTCCATGTCTCGTGCTTAGTCTTGATATCTTGGACAAAGGGACAATGGCATATATCGGTGATAATCATAAAGCTTTAGTCGATTCACCGACAATCTTGTCACTTGGGTAGCAATGATGTGTTGCTAGATACCGCTCATTGCTTATGATCATAAATGTGATTTATGATCATTGCCAACATTGCAAGAGCCTATTGGGTCACACACATAGAGCTATTTGGATCATTAGAGTGCATGGGCTAATTATTTGGGTTATGGTTTCACTTTAATTTCGTATGAATAATGGGCCAAGGAGTTGAGCCATTATTAAGCCCGAAATTAAATCCTAATTGGATTAGGGCTTTAAAACCCATTAGGCCTGGAAGTTGAGTCTCACTATAAATACAACTTTTAAGTGAGAAATTCGCAGGTCTCCTTGCCCTAGCCTCCCAAAAGGACAGCCGCACTCTTCTCTTGCAATTCCTTGGAGGACGCAAGCTAGCACTGCGAGCGCAAGAGAAACGCATCTGCCGGGACGTGGTGGAAGCGTGGTGATCCCGAGAGGCTCGTGTGGATACCGTAGAGAGCCTGAACACGTCAACTGTTCAGGTTTTATGATTCGACTCTACAGTTGAGTTAGAGATCTCAATCGAAAATTAGGTATGAAATTTTCAAACACCCGGTTTACCTCATTTCACTTGGATCCTGGAGGGTTTCGGTTAAATTCCGCTGCGCTGTTTGGCTCCCGAAACCCAACACATACCTCATCCTGAAAGCAGTTTTCGGGATATCTTCCTCCTTAACTCTGATCTGAAAATACCCAAACCGAACATCAATTCTGGAAAACACCTTTGCACCTCTGAGTCTGTCGAATAGATCATCAATTCTAGGAAGTGGATACTTG
Organism: Aquilaria yunnanensis; assembly: GCA_039654915.1. NCBI lineage: Eukaryota > Viridiplantae > Streptophyta > Magnoliopsida > Malvales > Thymelaeaceae > Aquilaria > Aquilaria yunnanensis. The sequence goes on from CM077593.1 coordinate 61,180,369, forward strand.
TTCTTGATTGTCACTGCATTCAACTTTCTATAGTCGATGCACAATCTGAAAGTTCCATCTTTCTTCTTCACAAATAATACCGGAGCCCCCCACGGTGACACACTAGCTCATATAAAGCCTTTCCTTAGCATTCCCCTAACTGCTTCTTTAATTCATCCATCTCAGGAGTTGACATCCTATAAGGTGGTACTGAAATAGGTTCAACCACCGGTTGCAGATGGATTGCAAACTCAGTATCCCTTTTAGGTGGTAACCCAGGTAACTTTGCTGGAAACACCTCAGGAAACTGATTGGCTATTGGAATCTTCCCAAGTTCCTCCCCTATAGCCACTCCATTCAACGAATAATACTCTTCTTCACCAATTATAGGGATGGTATCCATAAGTCTAAGGTGCAAACTCTTAGCACTAGACGTCAATCCTCCTATCAAGTCACTCTAGCTCCCTGAGCATCAGTAATGTCGACTGAGTGATTTGCACAGTCAATTTGTGCCTTATGCTTACTTAACCAATCCATTCCCAACACTAGGTCATAAGACCTCAATTCTATCACCCATAACTCAAAATAGAAATCATGGTTGCCTAACTGCAAGGGATACCTAGTAACCACTTCATTGGTCACAATAAAACCCCTCCCTGCAGTCCTGATAAGTCTTAACTCACCCGAGATTTTTGACTACAATTTAAACTTATCTACCAAGGCAGAAGATATCATTGAAAGAGTAGCTCCTGTATCAAATAGCACTTTAACACTACCATTCTGAAAAGTAAAATTACCTCGAACGGCGGCTGGTTCTCTGGTCACTTAACTCGTCAAGGTGAAAACCCTTAGCTCAGCTGCTACTGCGGCTACGCAGGCCGATTCCCTATGGCGAGGGGTATAGGGGGTAAATTTCAGGGTGGACTTGACATCGGTCAAGCTCTTGGGCATTGCCTCGCACAATGTCCTCTCTGACCCCAAATATTGCAAGCATCTATCCCCAGAGTACATGGTCTTCCACCATGAAACCGTCTGCACCTAGGACATAAACCTGTCTTCCTTCTCTTAGATCCACCTTGGTTTTCCACCATTGGTCGCTTTCTGGCACTCTTTCCTCAGTTGGCTGGTCCAACCTCCACCTTTTTGCTAGATGTCTTGGAATCCTCAAATTCCCTTTCTAAGGCCAACGCCTTCTAAACCACCTGGCGATAGCTCTTGATATCCACTGTCGCCATATACCTCCTGAGTATAGGCTTCAAACCTTGGAAGAACTTCTTAGCTTTCAACTTATCATTGCCCATCATATACAGAGCATACCGGAAAAGAGAATTGTAGTGCTGCTCATACTCTCGTACAGACATCTCTCCCTGTGTCAGATTCTCAAAATGGATCCTCCTCTGATCCTGTGCAGCTTCACTGATGTACTCCTGTCTGAACTTCTTCTCAAAGTCTGACCACTTGAGCACCTTTTTCTTATGCTCTGGGCGAGTACCATTACTTTCCCTCAACAACTCCATCACATCATCCCACCATAAACTAGCCCTTCCTCTCAGAAAAAAAGGCACCAAAGTCATCTTCTACTCTGACTTATAACCACCACAAGTGAAAAGTCTGTTCATCCTAGACAACCAATCCTTTTCTCTGTCAGGATCACTTTTCCCATCAAAGCTCAATGGATCAACAGTCTTAAACTTCTCAAACAATCTCATCTGATGTGAAGTGTCTCCCCTCCTTGGAGCCTCCATCACCTCTGGTTCTTCTTCCTCCTCATAAACCTGATTTCCGCGATCATGAGCCCTAGGCACTTGCTGTTGTTCAGCATGCCTTTCTTGATCCTGTTGTGGGTCATTCTCCTCCTGGACAACACCTCTGTCCTCATAATCTCTGAACATCTCAGTCACAAGGGTGTTCATACCCTGTGCAACTTGGGTCATAGTCTGTGTCAACCCCTGAAGAACTCTGGATATCTCATCCAGCCTTGCCACAACTGGGTCACTAGAACCCTCACCAAGTTCCCTAATTCCCCTTGAAGCTCCTGACCTAGTGTCAACCATAACAACCTACAACCACAGCCAGAAAACATTCCCCAGATGTTGGTCAGTACTAACTTCCTAGTACTTGGCCTTTCCAATCTAGATCTTAGTTTTAGCCTCCAATATCTATGAAATGAGTCCTAGGCTCTGATACCAAAAACTGACACGACTGCCCGTGCCCCTGACCAGGAAGGCCTGTGAAAGTTGGTCTCACGGTGGATTGCAATTGGCTAGTTGTGTATGTATGTGGATTAAATCCCATGATACTAGTTGATTAACCTAGAATATGCAATATGCATGCTCTTATGCTTTGACTTGGTTTATTAAAACCATAAAACATTAAAACATTAACTTGGCCAAGTAATTTTTACACAAAAATAAGTACAAATAGCCAAAGCATACAAAAATCAACATTTGTGTGAGTTTACTACACGTGACAACTCGTGAGAACATTCATACATAAAGTAGACTAATGCCCTCACCCAAGAGCAATCCTAGAGTCGAGGACTCCTCATAACATAGACAATGGAGGCAACTAAAATACTGTATAAATATACAAGACTCTACTGAGATCTCTTTAACCTAACTCCCACCTTGGATACACGTCCCAGTGGTGAGTCTCAAAAGTCCTTTGCCAAGTGCTACTAGGCTCTGCAGCCAAAGGAAGATACTAGTTAGTACTGTTACTTGACCAACAAGCCAACTAAGTACTTATGTAGACTAGAATCACAAGGATTCTCAACTGTCATACCTGTACACACAAAAGAGTACTATCGAGATAATCCTCAACGATTACCCAGTCCAGCAACTTCAGTCTCTACATAACAAAACTAGGGAGTGAGAATTCGACAATTCTCAGTAAGGGGTATTTAGTGTACCTGCAAGAAAATTACTAGCACTCTTGCTGCGAGCTCACACAGCATGAGGGTCTGATATATGCACATATAACTAGGCCATATAGACCTCTCCTCAACTAGTCCCTCACGGTGCATCACTCTGTGCCTAGTGAGTTATGATCACTAACCCGCTCCTAGCAAGTCGAAGCTTACTGGATGGAATCATGTAGCCTTCCCATAGTCGTTATGTGGACTAGGCCATAGAGCCTCTTTGATGTAGACTAGATGAACATGGTTTCACCTTGCAACCTCGTGGCTATGGTATAGCTAGGTTGCCAAAGGTTCTAAAGCTCTCACCTGGGCTAGTAATACCTTGTTGTGATCATTGGAACATAGTTTCCTTCAAAATTTGCCTTCACTTTGAGTTAATATAAATCTAAAACTAGTGCATTTTAAGTGTTTTAAAAAAATGGATATGATAGTACTCCCTCTTAGCTTCGTGTGGAATCTTGAATCACCTCAATTGGACACCCGAGCGAAAGGTTACGCTGAAAACAAAATTGGGTGTCAAATGCTGTCTTGGATACGCGTCACCAACCGTGGTGACGCGTCGCCGCAGTTATCGACGTTCTGCTAGTTTTGAGGTCTTGGCGATGCACCGTGGGAACTCGTGGGGATTGGCGATGCATTGCCAAACCTGCAAAATGCCCAGAAAAACTCTTGTTTTCCTGCTATGAACTTTGGACACTTCCTACACATATCAAACATGCTTCGAATGCCTCCAAATTTCATATACACATAGAACATGTTGCATAGATCACAACCAACTATCACAAGCCAATCTATGATGTCTTATAACATCAATCCAATCCTCCTAATTCCTCTAGTCCACCATAATTCAACCAAAACCTTTAACTAATGCCATAGCTAAAACTACTCGAATTCTTCAAGCAAACTCAAGCTATTGGCATTAAATGAACTTGAAAACATATCTCCCTTACCTCAAATTGAAGTAACAAGCAAGAATCAATCCCCTTTTTGTTCAACATATCTCACCAAAGTTCTGCACAAGTTCCAATAAAAAACAATGGCACCAAACATAAAAACTTCACTCTCTAACCAAAACCCAAGCTTCAAACTAACTAACAAACATGAATTCAATCAAGAACATATCTCTTACCTCATTCAAAAATAGGGGAAGTGGAAAAACGTCCTTCGAAGCTTCAAAATCATGATTTCAAGCTTCAAATGCACTCCTCTAAGCTTATATACTTTAATAACTTCTTGTTCCACCAAGAATTTATTGATTCCAAGGAGAATTGGATGGAGAAATGAGAGTGGAGAGGATGAACATGAAAATATGGGAGCCACCTTCACTTTCCCCTTCTTAAACCCTCTCTTAACACATAAGCCATCAAAGTATTAAGCTTAATACAATTAAGCCCCTATCTTTGTAACTTAGTGATTCTTAATTAAACTCTTGTTTATTCTTTCAAGTTTGAGTTCAGGTTGAAAGTTAAGTTATAAAAATTCATTTTAAAACACTCGGGACCCATCCCGGCTATTCAGGATGCAAAATTACCATTTTGCCCCTGAACTTCATTTAGTGCTTTATTCTTCTCGGAACTTAGTGAACTTTGCTAAAATTTTCTATTCTTGCTATGTAAACTTGAATTAAGGTTCTAAACTTAATTTAAAACACTTTACCTTCCTCAATTTTGCTTCCTATTAGAAGGGCCATAACACACCGCTCATTGCTTATGATCATAAATGTGATTTATGATCACTGCCAACGTGTTAAGAGCCTATTAGGTCACACACATAGAGCTATTTGGATTATTGGAGTGCGTGGGCTAATTATTTGGGTTATGGTTTCATCATAATTTTATATTAATTATGGGCCCAAAAGTTGGGCCATTATTAAGCTCAAAATTAAAGCCTAATTGGATTAGGGCTTTGAAAGCCATTAGGCCTAGAAGTTGAGTGTCTTTATAAACACAACTTTTGGTGAGAAATTCATAGCCTTGCCCTAGCCTCGCAAAAAGGACATCCGTACTCTTTTCTTGCAATTTCTTGGAGGACACAAGCTAGCACTGTGAGGGTAAGAGAAATGCATCTGTCGGGATGTGGTAGAAGCGTGGTGATCCCGAGAAGCTCATTTGGATACCGTAGAGAGCTTGAACACGTCAACTATTAAGGTTTTGTGTTTCGACTCTACAATTGGGTGAGAGATCTCAACCAAAATTAGGTATAAAAATTTTCAAGCACCTAGTTTACCCCATTTCACTTGTATCCTGGAGGGTTTTGGTTAAATTCTGTTGCACTGTTTGGGTCCTGAAACCCTACAGCTTGCACATTGACTCCTCAGCTGATGGGAGTCCTCTACAAAGACAATGATGGAAGAGTTCACACCCTAGGAAATAACCCTCTTAAAACTAGAGATGCCCTTCTCCCTAACAAAGTGCCTCCCTAAAGAGAAGGCATTGTTCCCCTCGACTAGAATGTCACTGCCAGGGAGAAGAGGGGTTTACTACAATCCTAATGGAAAAGCATCTAGAAAGGCTGGATCAAGTAGAGAGATAGGTGCCTAGAAAGCCTGTGTAGTCACAGCTTTCAAAAATTTCTGAAGGTGAAGATTCCCCATTTATCCTAGACATAGCCAAGGCACCAAATTGACTTTTAGATGTCAATGTTAGAGAACTATAATGGTAAATATCATAGAAGTATGATGTTACATGGGGCTAATGACGCCAGCCTCTACAAGTGCTTTGAAGTAATGATTTCTAGACCTGCCATAGCATGGTACAATTCTTTGGCATCAAAGTCCGTCATGAACTTTGAGGAGCTCTCCACAGCCTTCGCTTAATAGTTCATCGGAAGTCGCCTGATGGCAAAGATGCCCATTCAAATGTTTGACATAACCTAGAGGAATGGTAAGACCAACTAAGATTATGTTGAGAGGTTCAATTGGGAAGCCCTAATGGCCGAAGGTTTTTGGCATGAAATTTGGATTTTTGTGATGACCAAAGGTCTTAAAAGGGACTCACAACTATTTTATGAATTCTTCAAAGACCCCCTCTGAAACCTTATGGGAGTTTTGTAGGAAAGCCGAACAACACATGATTGCTAAAGAACTTTGAATGGGTGGGCCAAAGTATGGCAATCAGAGTGCTGAAGCTTCTTCTAGCCAACTTTAGTATCAGGGGGAGGGAAGTAACGAACATAAAAAAAATGAGAGAAACAACTGATCTTTACCCTTTTGAACCCTACAATCTTGAACATCTTGATGGCCCTTGAGAAGTAGGGAGCAAAGATTCAGTGTCCAAGAGCTATGGCCTCAGATAAGAAGAAAATATGAAGTACTACTACCAGTTGATCATGGCCATGATACTGAATATTGTTTCCAGCTCAAACAATATATAGAATCCTTAATCAAGCAAGGCAACATAAGCAACATCTTCGGCTCCCATCCTTAAAGGGGCTTGACAAAAGAGATGAGGATAAAAAGGTAGATGACAAAGAGTATGACTCTGACTGGCACTGAAATAACAGGAACCCCAAAAGACAACCCCCTCCTCCGGTAGGGATAATTCAAACCATCACCACAACTTTGCCTTCAGCAGCAAGGAAAAGCAAAGAGCATGAAATCAGCCTGATGGAATTTAATAATCCTTCAAGCAAGCTCGTGTGTCATGATGGTTTTTAGTCAAGTTCCCCCGTGATGACCCGCAACTGATCATGGCCCATATTGGAAATTGGAATGTGAAAAAGGTACTATGTGATGAAAGCTCAAATGTCGAAGTTATGTTCTTTCATCTTTTCCCCTATCTAGGAATTCCTCAGGACAAGGTCAAGCTGATGTCATGGATCTCCCTTCTCCATACAATACCATCTCGATAGGAAAGTCTTGGGCAATCTTCACATGAGGTCAGACATCAAAAGCTTGACTTTGACCTGCACAGCAGTTGAAAAGGATGCTGAAATCTTCATCAACCAGATAAAGGTACGGATATTGTTTGTCAAGGCTCAAAGGTCTCCCTCCAAATTTGCACTCATGATATGGAGGGACTACGGGCAAAGGATGATGATTTCCTGAAGCATGACAAGGGTGGGGAAGAGAAAGTGGAAACTGAGAATCTAAAATTGATTCCTAGCCGAAGTGCTCGAGTGGACAAAAACAAACCAGAAGTGGAAAAGCCAAATCTTGTAACTTTTCTGATTTTAAATATAGACTTATTTGCCTACTCACTAAAAGACATGCCCAAGATTAATCCAGATATAATTCAGCATAGTCTTAAAGTAAACCTTGGTGCTAGGCCTATTCAGGAAAAGAAACATAGCGTTACCCCAAAAAAAAAGGGACTTCATAAAAAAAAAGATACAGCGATTTCTGGAGGCAAGTGTAATTAAAGAAGTGAAGTATCGAAACTGGCCCAATAATATTGTCATAGTAACCAAATTTGGAAGTGATTAATGTTGAATGTGCATATACTTCATCAAGGGGAATGATGATTGCCTAAAGGACTCATATCCTTTGCTTTCGATTAATAGGCTTGTAGATTTTATAGCAGCGTATGGTCTGTTAAGTTTCTTGGATGCCTTCAGCAAGTATCATCAAATTCGAATGGACCTAGTCTTTGAAGAGAAAACATTTTTCATCACCGATGAAGGAACCTTCTGTTATGTCCATATGTGTTTCAAACTAAAGAATGTTGGAGCAACCTACTAGCGCCTCATGGACAAAGTGTTCTTTAGCCAAATTGGGAAAAATATGGAAGTGTATGTATATGACATGATCATCAAAAGCAAGTTACCAAATGATCATATAGGTGACCCAAGAGAAACTTTCCAATAGCTCAGAAAGTTTGGCATCTGCTTAAATCAAGAAAAATGTGTGTTTAGCGTTAAGTCTTGCAAATTGCTAAGCTTTATGGCCTTTGAATGAGGGATTAATGCTAATCTTGAGAAGGCAAAAACCTTGCTTAATGCTCGTACACCAAAGACACTTAAAGGTATACAAAGACTTATGAGCCAAATAACCACAGTCAGTAGATTTATATCACGCTATGGAGACCAATGTCAATCCTTTTTCAAGGCGTTGACCAACGCCACTGCAAATGCGTCCAAGCAAGACAAGGACAACTGCTTATGGAATGAAGAATGCTGAAAGGCAGGGGACAACCTAAAGCAAAATTTGGCAAACTTGCCCACACTTCGGCAACTGAAGGAAGAGGTGCCATTCAAACTCTACCTCTTTGTCAGTGAAAGAGAAGTGTAACAGTCATGCACTTTAATTCATTTAATAAGCACTTTTGTTAAAGGATACTCCCACTATTTTACTCAAAATAATAACCCTTGATATTATTTCGAAACACCTTAGTGCTAAGGTATTCTAGTGGGCCAAGATCCATATTTCACCACAACCTAAGTCAGCTTTGGCTTTTCTCTCAAGTTGTACTTAATTAGGTAGGCAACTCCTTGCCAATTGCATCTTATGCAACTCCTGGGTAGTTGGGTGAACAACACTTGTCAAAGCTCATCTCATGAACTTAAGCCCAACCCTATGCCTCTAAGTCCCCAATCCTGTTGGGATAACTTAGTTAACTCGGACCCAGAGTTAGTAATTTGGATATCACTATTTGTTAGTGTTGTGCCCAAAAGCCAATCATGAGATGATTGTATTTTTGCACATTAAGTCATGATATTTTATTGAGGCATTAATCCAGCAATTATGTTTGTTGTTTTGTTTCTGTGTAACGTAATAAGCATAATTGTAATCCTAGAATAATGATATTCTTAAACATCCCTAGTATAGTATTATTGTGGAGCGGGTTGCAATAATACATAATGACTAGCATATATGGAGACTAATATGAGATATATAGTCTACATATGGGTACAAGTTGGAAAACTTGTGTACTGGACCGACCCACCATGAGAACACTTCATGGATCATTATATTAGTGTCATAAGTGATTCTCATAGTGATCATGGTATATGTAGTCCTTCGACCTAAGATCATCAAAGTTCCCTACACGTGAGTCACATACTTTAATACTTTCCTTTGTTACTCATACCTGAGTGAACTTGAAGGAGGTCATTGGGTATGTCACATATCATGCGGAAGGATTTGTATGATCAAGATGGGATTTGTCCCTCCTATGTAACGGGAGTTATATCTTCGGGCACCTTGATAGAGTAAGACTTAGAAAAATGCATGGCAATGCTTGGATGAGTTGATATACGATATCAATGTCATCAGTTTAAGTTGGTCTACTTGGTAATCAAGAAACCAAAGATTGGACTATACGAGAGTGACACATTCCATGTCTCATGCTTAGTCTTGATATCTTGGACAAAGGGACAATGGCATATATCGGTGATGATCATAAAGGTTTAGTCGAATCACCGACAATCTTGTCACTTGGGTAGCAATGATGTGTTGCTAGACACCGCTCATTGCTTATGATCATAAATGTGATTTATGATCATTGCCAACGTGGTAAGAGCCTATTGGGTCGCACACATAGAGCTATTTGGATCATTAGAGTGCATGGGCTAATAATTTGGGTTTTGGTTTCACAATAATTTCGTATTAATAATGGGCCCAATAGTTGAGCCATTATTAAGCCCGAAATTAAAGCCTAATTTGATTAGGGCTTTGAAACCCATTAGGCTTGGAAGTTGAGTCTCACTATAAATACAAGTTCTACTAAGAAATTCATAGGTCTCCTTGCCCTAGCCTTCCAAAAGGACAACCGCACTCTTCTCTTGCAATTCCTTCGAAGACGCAAGCTAGCACTGTGAGCGCAAGAGAAACGCATCTGCCGGGACGTGGTGGAAGCGTGGTGATCCCGAGAGGCTCATGTGGATACCATAGAGAGCTTGAACACATCAACTGTTCAGGTTGTGTGATTCGACTCTACAGTTGAGTGAGAGATCTCAACCAAAAATTAGGTATGAAAATTTTCGAACGCCCGGTTTACCCCGTTTCACTTGGATGCTGAAGGGTTTCAGTTAAATTCTGCTGCGCTGTTTGGCTCCTGAAACCCAACACTATTATCCCATCGTACCTTACCAAGATGAACATCGATGCTTTACTTTGGCAAACCACCCAATGTTGATCAAAGTCTTGACAAGTGCCAATGTTTGGAAGGCATCACATTTAATGACTTAATATTTTGGTTGAGGGATTTTTCCTTTTGATCTCACCAATTATTATCTCCGATTGTCTTATACATGCATCACATACAAATATAAAACATGCATTTTCTGCTAAGAACAAAGTAAACGTGACATGGTTATAGCGCAGACTATGCAATATTCTCAAGCCAATGAGAATATCATAAAAGCCTAAGAAAAGAAAAGGCCTTCACAAGCTTTTTCTCCTCCTTGCTTGGTTGCCCTTTTGTGTTCACCTCTTTAGACACGCCACCTTGGATGACCCCATATTGTACAATTACATCAATAATAAAAACCTTGAGTTACATTTGAGGTGAGTAAGGTGAGAATATAATGTACAATGAGAATAACAAGAATAAGGCATGACTCGCAGGCCGTATTTACAAGTACAACCACCAATCAACATATCATGTCAAATCTCATTCAACAAAATTGTATGCCAATTAACGCGCGTTGATTAACCAATTTTTATTATTGTGGCACCTTGCATATGGCGGTCCGGCTTTCTGGTCAGCGGGATTGTCTGACAATTATGTTGCCCTAGATCTTCTATTTCAAGCAACTAAGCACCTAATACCACCTCCATTCGGGCCACCAAAAGTACTCTACTCTTGGTGCTTGAACAGCCCTAATCCAATCCATGCTATGGTCTTGCAACTATTGCAAGAATCCTAATCTGTATAGGTATCTCATATCAATCAATTTAGGGTTAATCTTATTAACTAATTTGTGTCATTTCTTCATATATCACATATATACATCACGAGTTACAGTTTCATGCATCATGAATCAATCTAATTAATCATGACTAAAACATTTCAACACACAACATGTCATGCAATTTGACATTCAATCCCAATTTAGGGTTTTACAAGTAGCTTAGATACCATTGTAAGGTTTCGGGAGCCAAACAACCACTGAGGAATGTAACCGAAACCCACTAGGATCCAAGGAAAATGGGGCAAACTGAGTGTTTGAAATTATTCATACCTAATGTAGTTGAGATCTTTCACCCAATTGTTGAGTCGAATCACAAAACCTAAACAGTTGACATGTTCAAGCTCTCTACGGTATCTACATGAACCTCTCGGGATCACCATGCCTCTACCACATCCCGGCAGATGTGTTTCTCTTGCCTCGACAATTCTAGCTTGTGCCCTCCAAGGAATGGCAAGAAAAGAGTGTAGCTGGTTTTCAAAATCCTTCTGATTTCATCCCTTCAGGAGGCTAGGGTAGGAGTTGCAAAATTCTCACTATATGATGTATGTATAGGGAGACTCAACTTCCAAGCCTAATGGGTTTCAAAGCCCTAATCCAATCAGGTTTACTTTCGGGCTTAATAATGGCTCAACTATTGCGCCAATTATTACTATGAAATTATCATGAAACTATAACCCAAATAAATTAGCCCATGCACTCAAATAATCAAAATAGGCTTCATGTGTGCGACCCAATAGGCTCTTACTACGTTGGTAATGATCATAAATCACATTTACGATCATAAGCAATGAGTGGTGTCAAACAACACATCATTGCTACCCAAGTGACAAGATAAACAGTGATTTGACTAAACCTCTATGATCATTTTCCATAAATGTCATTCTCCCTTTGTGCAACATTTCAAGACTAAGCAGAATACATGGTGATACGATCAAAGAAGGCACAATCAAGGAAGGCAATGAGCCATTGAAGGTTTCTAGTGGACTAATGACAAGGAAGAAGGATAAGAAGCTCACTAGTGCACTTCAAGCTTTTGTCTCAAGATTTTTCAAGGAAAATCATCTTAGAATTTTGCAAGCAGCTACTGGAACATGCAAGGAATCATATGGAGATGATGGCCAAGCTTGGATGTTGATAGATTGGCAATGTTCTGGTAGAAAAATCATATCTTGAGCTAAATAGATCAAAATTGAGTGATTCTTGATTCATTGGAAAGAAAAATTATGTATCTACAAATCATAAGAATACCATGAAACCCAGTTTGCACATTAAGGGGGTTTAGATTCAAAGTTGTGATTTACGAGTCATCACTGGTTCGGAAGCAGTTGCAGTATTTTGGGTATATCTTTTTATTTAGATGTCCGTTTTGTGTGATTCAGGTGCCATTTGAAAGCTAAGAAAGAGATCTACAACTTTTATTCTTTGAATTTTGAGAAATCAAGGATGCATCAAGTTCAAATTTCAGCTTGAAGTTGAAGACACAAGCAGGAACCAACTGCGAAGACTATTTTGGGGTTTTTAGGGCCAATCTTGTGTTGTAACGTATTTTATTTTATTTTCCTATTTATTTACATTATTTAGGATGTTATTTAGGCCATGCAAGTGATTTAGGTCACTTAGGATAAATGGAATTCGCTCACACCTTAAACATGTGTTAAAAGGGTGTAGGAATCCTAGTTTGACTAGGTTTTCTTGAGTCCTTTGTAACTAGGTTTCCTAGGTGACTTGGGCTGAAAATTTTGCTGAGTCTTTTACCCTAGCTTAGGCCTATAAAAAGGCACATATTCTGGTTCTAAAATAGCCTTGACATGAAATAATATTGCTACTTTGAAGAGAAATTCTGTTTGATTTTTTATGGACTACTGTGGTGCACAAGTGTGCTTGTGTTCTTGGTGTTCTTATACTTCTCATTTCTAGTCACAGGTTGATTAGGGGTGGGGGCTTCAAACCTAGTCTCTTTGATGTCTTGTAGAGCTTTAAAAACATCTTGTGCACGTTTCATGGTCTTTATACCGTCGGGGTTCGCATCAGATGGAATGTGTCATCTTATATTGCCCAATCTTTGGTTTCTTGATTACCATGTAGAATAACTTAAATTGATGACATTGATATTGTATATCAACTCATCCAAGCATTGCCATGCATTTTCTTAGTCTCACCCTATCAAGGGTCCCCAAGGTATACTCTTGTTACATAGGAGGGACAAATCACATCTTGATCATACAAAACCCTCCGCATGATATGTGACATACCCAATGACCACCTTCATGTTCACTCAGTTACGACCAATCAAAAGGAAGTATTAAAGTATGTGACTCACTTGTAGAAAATCTTGATGACCTTAGGTCGAAGGACTACATATACCATGATCACTATGAGAATCACTTATGACATTCATATAACGATCCATGTACTGTTCTCATGGTGGGTCAGTCCAGTACACAAGTTCTCCAACTTGTACCTATATGTAGACTACATATCTCATATTAGTCTCCACATATGCTAGTCGTTATGTATTATTATAACCCACTACACAATACTACTAGACCAGGGACATTTAAGAATACTATTATTCTAGGGTTGTAAGTACGTTTGATTATTTAACACAGCAAACATATAACAAACACAATTATTGGATTAATGCCTTACTAAAATATCATGACTCAATGTGCAAAATACAATCATTTCATGATTGTATTTTGGGCACAACACTAACAATCTCCCATTTACGCTAAAGCGAATCATCCACGTATCTAACACCAATGGATTTAGAATGACTATCATGCTTCTGATGCATAAGGGGTGTTGTCAGCGGATCAGCAATGTTGCTATCCATCCAAGTGCTGCATATCCTCACATCACCCCTCTTGATGATCTCTCTAACGAGATGATAGCGTCGGAGTATGTGTTTGGATCACTAATGAGATTGAGGCTCCTTAGCCTGTGCAATTCTCCATTGTTATCATAATAGAGCTCTACCGAGTCAGCAATGGTTGGAAGCACTGCAAGTTTTGTCATGAACTTCTTGATCCAAACTACTTCATTCATGGCTTCAGAGGCAGCAATGTACTCAGATCTATTGTAGAGTCAGCTACTATTTCTTGCTTTGAACTCTTCCAGCTCACAACACCACCACCAATGCAAAACACATAACCGGATTGTGATCTGAAATCATCCTTATTAGATTGGAAGCTAGCATTGGTGTAACCCCTTACAATGAGCTCATCTTCGCCTCCAAAGACAAGAATGCATCCTTAGTCCATCATAAGTACTTAAGGATGTCTAGTGACTCTCACCGGGGTTTGATTGGTACCTGCTTGTCATGCTCAAGGCATACGAGACATTGGGATGAGTACATATCATGGCATACATGATAGATCCAATTGCTGAGGCATATGGAATCTTACTCATGCGTTATCTCTCCTTGGTTGTACTCGGATACTGAGATATAATTAGAGTTATACCATGTGACATGGGCAAGAATCCTTTCTTAGAGTTTTGCATGCTAAGCCTCTTTTAGCACCTTGTCAATGTATGTACTTTGACTTAGGCCGAGCAATTTTCTAGATTTATCTCTAAAGATCATGATGCTTAACACATAGCCTACTTCTCCCAAGTCCTTCATAGAGAAACATTTCCTTAGCCAAGTCTTTACAGACTGTAGCTCAAGAATGTCATTCCCAATGAGTAGTGTGTCATCTACATACAACACCAAGAAAACTATAGTGCTCCCACTAACCTGCTTGTAGACATAAGGTTCATCTTCATTTTTGATAAAACCAAACTCTTTGATTGCTTCATCAAAATGAAGATTCCAACTTTGAGAAGCTTGCTTTAGTCCATAAATGGACCTTTGCAACTTGCACACTTTATTGGCATTCTCTGGAGAGACAAAACCCTCAAGTTGTGTCATGCACACATCCTCAAGTAGCTTCCCATTTAGGAATGCAGTTCTGACATCCATTTTCGATATCTCATAATCATAGTGCACAACAATAGCCAATAAGTTCAGATGGATTTAAGCATGGCAACTGGTGAAAAAGTTTCATGATAGTCAATACGATGAATTTGTTTGAAACCTTTTGCAACCAATCATCGCTTAAAGGTAGTCACATTACCATCCATGTCAGCTTTATTCTTGAAAACCCATTTGCACCCTATAGGTTTTACCCCTTCAGGTAGATCGACCGAAGTCCATACTTGGTTTTCATACATGGAGGAATCCATCTCAAACTTCATGGCCTCTTGGCACTTCTCAGAGTTAGGCCCCAGCATAGCTTGTTGGTAGGTTGTGGGCTCATCCTGATCTATGGGCATCAGATCACCAGTGTGAGTCATGAGGAATCCATATTTCTTGGGCTTAGGCCGAATCCTACCATACCTACGTGGGCTCTGTGCTACAGGAATAGACTCTTAAGCCACAACTTCTTGTGGTGTCTGTTCAGGTTCCATTTTAGGTTCAATGTCCCCTTATTGTTCTTGAATTTCTTCAAGCTCTACTTTCCTCCCACTGGTTCCTTTAGAGATAAACTCTTTCTTTAGAAAGACACCAGTTCAAGCAACAAACACTTTTTGCTTAAAAGGATTGTAGTAATAGTAACCCTTTGTTTCTTTGGGATACACAACAAAGACACATTTATGAGATTTGGGCCCTAGCTTTTCAAAGGATTGATGTTTCACATAAGTGTCACAGGCCTAAATCTTGATAGAAGAAAAATTATGATGCCTCCCACTCCATATCTCATATGGTGTCTTTTGAACCAATTTAGATGGAAGTCGGTTTAGTGTAAAAGCGGCTGTCTCTAGAACTTGTCCCTGAAAGAAGTTTGGACGGTCAGCTTGACTCATCATAGATCAAACCATGTCTAACAAAGTTCAATTTCTCCTTTCAGATACACCATTCCATTAAGGTGCACCAGGTGGAGCGAGTTATGATACTATACCACACTCCTTTAGGTAGTCAAGGAATTTTGGTCAAAGTTTTCTGTACCTCAATATGATCGAAGTACTTTGATACTCTTCCCGAGTTGATTCTCTACTTCATTCTTGAATTCTTTGAACTTTTCAAAGGATTCTGACTTGTGTCACATGAGATACACATAGCCATATCTACTGAAGTCATCAGTAAAGGTAATGAATTATTGGAAACCTCCTCTAGCTTGTGTAGACATAGGGCCACATACATCACTATGTATGAGTCCTAATAAGTCATTACCCTTTCACTTATCCCAGTGAAAGGGGTTTCGGTCATCTTGCCCAATAAACATGACTCACATGTCTCATATGATTTAAAATCAAATGAGTCTAAAAGTCCATCCTTATAGAGCTTGGATATGTGTGTCTCATTTCTACGCCCCAAACAACGGTGCCAGAATAGGTCAAGCTCGAATCATTCAATCTAACCTTCTTGGTATTCGCATTATAGGTTGGATTTTTGAGTTCTAGAACATACAAACCATTGCTAAGTCGAGCACTACCATAAAAGATTTCATTCAAATAAATAGATCAACATTTTTCCTTTATTATAAGTGAAAAACCTTTCTTGTCCAAACAAGAAACAGAAACCAAATTTCTACTACTACTAGGCCCAAAGAAGCAGTGGTCTAATTCTAAAACTAATCCACTAGGCAAAGTGATAACATAAGTCCTTACGGCTAAGGTTGCAACCCTTGCTCCATTTCCAACACATAGGTCCACTTCACCTCAGGGCAATCTTCTACTCCTACTTAGATCTTGCACATTTGCATAAATGTGAGATCCACATCCAGTATTCAATACCAAGATGAGGAAGTAGAAAAGTTAGCCAGGTTGCTTACAATGGAAGCACTTCCCTTCTTTAGCCACACCAGCAAATGGTTTCAGTGTAGTTGAATAAGAATTAGCATTGGACTTTTCTTTACCCTTATCCATCTTCTTGTTGGCTTTTCCATTTCCTTTCCCATTTTGTACCATCATAATGGGCTTAGCCGTCTTAATATTTTGCTCAGGAGTTCTCAACATATTGAGCAATTCAGGGAGGGACTTGCCATGGTCCTTCATGTTATAGTTCATGACGAACTAACTGTACCTTTCCGACAACGATTACAGGACTATATCAACAGCGAAGTCATTCTAATGAGCAAATCCCAAACTCTAAAAATTCTAAATGTACCCAATTATCTTGAGCACATGAGGACCCACGGGACTTCCATCAAACATTTTGTACTAAAACAATGCCTTATGTTACCCATTCCGGGGTAGTCCAGTTATGGTGCCAAAAGTGTGCATTTAGACTCCCAGGATTAGTAATGTTCTGTAGGCCATCAGAACACTACCCTTAGTGTGCATACCAAAGTGGCGCTCTTGGGCACTACGTAAATACATGCATATTGGTCTAACCATCATGCACATGTTCACATTTCATGCGTACCATGGCATAAAAGAAGGAAAACACTAGCACAAGTCTTACTCTTGGCTACCACACATTAGAAAATGTTGTTAAGTTCTAGTGACTAGCCATGGCACCTATAACTACTACTAATAAACTGTATCATTCTAGTCATGTAAGCCCCTATTTTATTTACTCCATTATCAAGTAGAGGCTTAGTGCAAATGAAGGAATTTTTTTTTACATCAATTGCCCACTTATGGACCAAGTTATGGATTTTCTAAGTTGGTTAGAAAATTCTGAACAGATGAATAGTAACTTAGCCAACTTTGCAACATCATATCTTGGCTACAGGACTTGAAATTCAGAAATTCCAAATCTCAGTTAAACATCCAGATGTCGCCTAGGTGTGGTAAAAATTTCATATGAAGATTCATTCTAGACAGGGAGTTATGGACTTTAAATGCAGAGTCAAAATTCTGGTAACTCTATGACCATTTTGTCTGTACAAAATTTCATAGGTGTGCAAATGCTTCATTTACAAGGGAAAACTCTCCAAAGCTATCAAATATATGTCCAATAGACAAGGGAAATACATTCTCTTGCATCTAGCAACTTTATGTGGCCAAAACAGAATTTACAAGTAAGCAGCCTATCACTCACACTTAGGCACCTTTGCATCAAATCACATACATAGCCAAAACATTACTCAAATGTTCGCATACTTGTCTCATTTTATACACACTATGCATACATGCATACATGCACTATAAAATGGTCTTAAATTAGCTAAATACACACCCTAGGTTACAGGAGTGCCTGAGATAAAATGGACTCCAGAAACAGGATGTTGGACAACTGCTGCATACCATAATAAGCACCATCACTAAAAATACCAAATATGCTTCTAAAATCACCAAAATTTCCAGATCATAACTAGGAATATGGAAGTTTAAGTACCCACAAATTCAGGGAAAAACTCAAATGAAAAAGGCTATTCTGAAGGTGATCTTTCAGCTGGACCTAAAATGACAAAATTGAGGGGAGTAAGTTTCATTTTGAAACTTAGTAAGGGTAGCACTTGGATTCAATAGGCAATGTAACCATCGTCAAAACCTGCATCCAAAGTAACTAAAATACAAAACCATGATGCATATATACAAGATATAGCAACCAAATGCAGCAGCCATTCACAACCAACAAACACATGAAATGCGGCAACAACATAAACCATAGGTTACTCCACAAAACACATAATAAACATAACTAAATCAGTATGGAAGCCCTCCTCAAGCTAATGCTTGTTCTTAGGAGGATTTTAACACTATTTAGTACTAACTTTGGGCTCTAGAAACACTCACTTCACTTTACTGCAATAATTGTGCACTTCACACTAGGTCACAAAACCTTCAGTAAGTGCACTCCTTTAACTAAGCTTGGTTCATCAAGCTCATGGCTCTCTTCCAAGCTTAGACCTAGCTCCGTGGATGCTTGGAAATATAGTAAACAATCCATGAGAGATAGAGAACCCTTACCAAAGTGGGTAGGTCAAAAATCATGCTTAATCCTTAAAGTATCCAAGCAATAGCTCTAGTTTGCTTCCAATTGCTTCCTTTTGCCTTCAATTTCAATCTTGGAGGTATGGTGGCTATGGAGGAGCTATGGAAGAAGTGTGGAGGAGGATGGTGGATGTGTGTGCTGAATATAGGAGAAGAAAATTCAAGTTAGGCTTCTTAAATTAACTTTAGGGCACTAAACACCCTTATTAGCCTTAATCATGTTTTATGTGATTTGCTTTGCCCATAAGCATGGTTTCTTTGTATTAAACTCATTGGTACACATGTTGTTGGGTTTCGGGAGCCAAACAGTGTAGCGGAATTTAACCGAAACCCTCCAGGATCCAAGTGAAACGGTGCAAATCGGGTGTTCAAAAATTTTCATACCTAATTTTCGGTTGAGATCTCTCACTCAACTGTAGAGTTGAATCATAAAACTTGAATAGTTGACATGTTCAAGCTTTCTATGGTATCCACACAAGCCTCTTGGGATCACCACGCTTCCATCGTGTCCCGTCAGATGCATTTCTCTTGCACTCACAATGCTAGCTTGCGTCCTCCAAGGAATTGCAAGAGAAGAGTGCAGCTGTCCTTTTGGGAGGCAAGGGCAAGGAGACCTCTCGAATTTCTCACTAAAATTTGTATTTATAGTGAGACTCAACTTCCAGGCCTAATGGGTTTCAAATCCCTAATCCAATTAGGCTTTAATTTCGGGCTTAATAGTGGCTCAAGTATTGGGCCCATTATTAATACAAAATTATTGTGAAACCAAAACCCAAATTGTTAGCCCATGCACTCTAATGATCCAAATAGCTCTATGTGTGTGACCCAATAGGCTCTTACCATGTTGGCAATGATCATAAATCACATTTATCATCATAAGTAATGAGCAGTGTCGAGCAACACATCATTGCCACCCAAGTGACAAGATTGTCGATGATTCGACTAAACCTTTATGATCATCACCGATATATGCCATTGTCCCTTTGTCCAAGATATCAAGACTAAGCACGAGACATGGAATGTGTCACTCTCGTATAGCCCAATCTTTGGTTTCTTGATTACCGAGTAGACCAACTTAAACTGATGACATTGATATCGTATATCAACTCATCTGAGCATGGCCATGCATTTTTCTAAGTCTTACTCTATCAAGGGTGTTAGTGTTGTGCCGAAAAATCTAATCTTGAGATGATTGTATTTTTGCACATTGAGTCATGATATTTTATTGAGGCATTAATCCAGCAATTTTGTTTGTTGTTTTGTTTCTGCGTAACGTAATAAACATAATTGTAACCCTAGAATAATGATATTCTTAAACGTCCCTACTCTAGTATTATTGTGGAGCGGGTTGCAATAATACATAATGACTAGCATATGTGGAGACTAATATGAGATATGTAGCCTACATATGGGTACAAGTTGGAGAACTTGTGTACTGGACCGACCCACCATGAGAACACTTCATGGATCGTTATATGAGTGTCATAAATGATTCTCATAGTGATCATGGTATATGTAGTCCTTCGACCTAAGATCATCAAGGTTCCCTACATGTGAGTCACATACTTTAATACTTTCCTTTGTTGCTCGTAACTGAGTGAACTTGAAGGAGGTCATTGGGTATGCCACATATCATGCAGAGGGATTTGTATGATCAAGATGGGATTTGTCCCTCCTATGTAACGGGAGTGATATCTTTGGGCCCCTTGATAGAGTGAGACTTAGAAAATGCATGGCCATGCTCCGATGAGTTGATATATGATATCAATGTCGTCAGTTTAAATTGGTCTACTCGGTAATCAAGAAACCAAAGATTGGGCTATACGAGAGTGACACATTCCATGTCTCATGCTTAGTCTTGATATCTTGGACAAAGGGACAATGGCATATATCGGTGATAATCATAAAGGTTTAGTCGATTCACCGACAATCTTGTCACTTGGGTAGCAATGATGTGTTGCTAGACACCGCTCATTGCTTATGATCATAAATGTGATTTATGATCATTGCCAACATGGCAAGAGCCTATTGGGTCGCACACATAGAGCTATTTGGATCATTAGAGTGTATGGGCTAATTATTTGGGTTATGGTTTCACTTTAATTTCGTGTTAATAATGGGCCAAGGAGTTGAGCCATTATTAAGCCCGAAATTAAATCCTAATTGGATTAGGGCTTTGAAACCCATTAGGCCTGGAAGTTGAGTCTCACTATAAATACAACTTTTAAGTGAGAAATCTGCAGGTCTCCTTGGCCTAGCCGCCCAAAAGGACAGCCGCACTCTTCTCTTGCAATTCCTTGGAGGACACAAGCTAGCACTGCGAGCGCAAGAGAAACGCATCTACCGGGACGTGGTGGAAGCATGGTGATCCCGAGAGGCTCGTGTGGATACCATAGAGAAGCTGAACATGTCAACTGTTCAGGTTTTGTGATTCGACTCTACAGTTGAGTGAGAGATCTCAACCAAAATTAGGTATGAAATTTTTGAATACCCGGTTTACCCCGTGTCACTTGGATCCTGGAGGGTTTCGGTTAAATTCCGCTGCGCTGTTTGGCTCCCGAAACCCAACAAAGGGGCCCGAAGATATCACTCCTGTTATATAGGAGGAACAAATCCCATCTATACAAATCCCTCCGCATGATATGTGACATACCCAATGACCTCCTTCAAGTTCACTCAGTTACGAGCAACAAAGGAAAGTATCAAAGTATGTGACTCACATGTAGGGAACCTTGATGATCTTAGGTCGAAGGACTACATATACCATGACCACTATGAGAATCACTTATGACATTCATATAATGATCCATGTAGTGTTCTCATGGTGGGTCGGTCCAGTACACAAGTTCTCCAACTTGTACCCATATGCAGACTACATATCTCATATTAGTCTCCCCATATGCTAGTCGTTATGTATTATTGCAACCCGCTCCATAATAATACTAGACCAGGGACGTTTAAGAATATCATTATTCTAGGGTTACAATTATGTTTTTTAAGTTACGCAGAAACAAAATGATGCCCTTCAGCATCTCCACTGTGTACCATGATGCCCATCAGCTTTCGGTGGTGGAGGAATGTCCAGAGAGATTACGTTCTAGGAGGACCACCTAGAAGACACGGGAAGTATGGGTTAGGAGGTCCCCAGAGTGGTTTTCCGGGGGGGAATCTCCGATGCCCAACTCAGTGTTTGAAGGTGAGAAATAAGCAAAGACGATGAAGGTTGTCTTATGCGGAGAGAGAGAGAGTCCCTTTACCTGTGATGCCTCCCGAATATTTATAGGAGGTAGACAAGAAAAGCTCATTTGCCACAAGCTGCCTAGATCATGACATGTGTTCTTCTAGATGTGATTTGTACCTTTGGAGGGGCTTTTAGCCGACCATAGGCCGTTTGGCCGAAATCCTATGCTGCTTGAGAACAGCGTGTCAGAGCGTGTCTGGGGGCTGTGTGTCGGAAGTCGTACAAGCATGGTGTGTCAGAGACTCCCAAGCTATCTAGTCGTACGTCCTCATGGCCTTTCTAGGTGACCGAATTCCCACGAGGTCCAAGGGTTCCTCGGGGATGTGAACATCTTCGGATGGAGGCCTTTTGCTTTATGTAAGACACCTTTGGCTGGAGTTTCCCTAGGTTAGGCTCAGGTCTTTGGCGATGGTGCTCTTGAGGTTATGTCCCAAAGGTGGTCCAAAGAATAACCGAAGGCGGGGTTAGGTATGTGGAGTCATTCCAAGGTTATCCTGAGGAGGATTGATGACCCTCTATGACCGATGCTGGTCTGACGTGTCCCCCGAAGGCAACGACTATCCGGCTTGTCTGAGGGTGCTTAAGGCCCTCTCTTTGCCGAGGTCTGGTCGCCTGCTCCTGACCAAAGGTGATGCGTGGGCCCACGATGATGTACACATGAGAGATCCTTCAGGGGTGATTGCCCTTCGGCTATCATATGCCCCCCCTCAGAAAAAGTGAAGATGCGTCTTCGGCTTGGGAGGCTCTTGGGAACTCTTTGGAGTTCGAGCTATGTTCCTGGCGCTTCTGTCGAGGCCTTTGTCAAAGTCGTGTGATTCGGCTATCCCGCTTGTTAGTGAATCGCTTCGTCTTCTCCTTCAGACGGTCATGTCACTTTGGGAAGCGTTATATAGGTTTGCCAGCTGTTAGGGGTGTGCCCTCGTTTCTCACAAAAGCTTACACGTGGCTGTTGGTAAATGGAAAATAGTTATGTCGATTGTGTTAATTGCGTCTCTTCACCTTCGAGGGGAAATAATGATGACATTTCGCTTACCCTCTTCGGTCTATAAAAGCACCTCTCGCCTCATTTCTTCCACACTCTTCTCTTTTGCTCTCCTCTACTCTAGAGCTCTCTCGTCTTTTTTCTTTCTTCTTGCGGTGGTTTCAACAACAGAGTGATTTCTGGCAACCCCCACGACGGCATCTAGAAATCCAAACTTCAGCAAAACCTTTGGTGGGTCTTTCCTTCTGTAGCTCTTCTTTTCTTCCGAAGTTGTCTTTTCGAAGATTTTGTTTTTCCGGAGTCCTTCTATTCTCTTCCTTTAGTTTTCCCGAGGTCGTCCTTCTTCTTTTTTCTGAAATGTCGAATCCTACTCCGTTGATGTCTGTCCGTCCTATTCCCGAAAGCTTTCTCCCTCTCGAGTCTCACCTGTGCTGTACCACTTCGGAAAAGATGACGAAGTGGATGGCCAAGTTCTATCTTTCTTCCTACCTTGCCCTGCGATTGCCTTTCTCGGGTTCGTACGGTTTTATGGCCCATTTGGGTGAAATTACCATTTACCGGGCTTAGTTAAAAGTCAGCCTTTGGTATCCTCCTCATCAGATGATATGCGAGTTCTGCAAGTTTCACGGGATTGCCGTGAATCAGCTCCCTCCTAATTCTTATTCTTACTTCAATTTTTTTCTTTGTATGTGCGGAGTTTTTAAGATACAACCCCACTTTCTTTTCTTCCTTCAGTATTACAAACTGCACCCGGTCCCGAAGGGTGGTTTTTACTTCTTGCTTCCCCAAGGGTCCGGGAGCAAAAAATTTACTTTTACCTTCGACAATAGGGATAGTTGTCGGGGGTGGCAGAAGAAATTCTTTTTCGTCTCAATTCCCAAGTCTTGGAGTCATGTTCCGACCAGATGGGGTTCGGGAACACTTAAGATCGACATCGTCGATCCCCGGAGGCTCATAACTTCAGAGTTGGCGGTCGAGTTCGATAAGTTCAATCGACTTATTCAGTCGGTCACAGACTGGGACCCCAAGGTGCCTCCGCGTTCACTTTATCTTTTTCCCGTTAAATGGGACCTCATGACCAAGGAGGTCCTTTGGGAACTGGGGGTGGTGAATGCTCACAAGGGTTACCCAAACATGCCTGTGCCTATTCTCCTGGGGAAGAAGGCATGTATAGTAATGCTTCTACGGGCTGAAATTTCATACGAGGCTTTTGCCGAGAGTAAGTCACTTTCCAGGATTTCATATATGTTTTCCTTTTGGACTTACACTGATGTTTTTTCCTTTTGCAAAGATGGGTGATCAGGCTGCTAATTTTTACAAGTCCCTCTTTCTCGGCCAGCCGATAGGGGAGAGCAGGCACGCAAGAAGGCATCTACCAAGAGGAAGAAGACCACCGGAGGTCCTTCCAAGGCGAAGAAGGCCAAGGCGGCTGTCATCCCTCCTCCCCCCGAACATGTGGTCAAAGTGCAGGATCAGTCTCCTGCTCATTCTCTGGCCCATGCCACACCTCATTCGGACTCTGCCACTCTCGAGGCAGCCTTGAGTCCGGTTCTTGCTGCCAAGACTTCGACCGAGCACACATTTGCTCAAGAGCTCGAAGAGAGCAACAGGAGAAAAGACAAGAATATTCCCGGCAAAGTCCGAGGAGTGGACGAACCTGAAGATGATGTGGCCGAAGTTCCACCAGGTTGGTTCTTTAACCATTCTTCTGCAAATCTTAGTATTTTTCATATCTATGATTTTTTAGATGAATAGCTAAGGGATGATGTACTGACGGAACTTCGGCGTGATCTCGCAGAGGACATGCCAGCTGCTCCCTGGATGGAAATTCACGCCCGGAGGAGGGCTATTTGGGATAGGCACATCCCAAAGGATAAAGTGCCGAATGAGCCCTTCTGGACTTTCACGGAGGACATGAATTTGTTCTCCAAGGATAGTCAGCTGATGGCTCCCCAGATGGTGACGGGTGTGATGACGAGCACCACCTTTCAATCGCTCATCACTGAATGCCCAAATGAGGAAATCATCGCGGCAAGGATGACTGAGTATGCCGCCTAGGTAGTTCTTTCTTCTTTCTTAGAAAAAATTTCTTCTAAGTTTTTATCGCCTTCCGATCCTTATTCGGGGCCCTATTTTCTATTGGTTTTGGCATACAACGGTTATTTTCCTACTTGGGCGGCGAAGCAAACAGAGTCCCGCTCTCGGTCCGAGACTTCTCTGCGAAGAGCGAAGGAGTTCTGTGCCAACTATGTCCTCAAGTATGGCGAACTGAATAAGATTGCGAAGGAGGACATAGTGAATCTTCAGGCCGAGCTCACGGAGAGCAAGAAGGAGCTTGTCCTTGATTTCTCGACCAAGGTCGAGGACCTCGACTAAAAGTGTGCCGTTCTCTCTTCGGAGAATGAGGCCTTTCGAAAGGAGAAAGCTGAAGATGGCGAGAACCTTGTGAAGCCGCTTGCTTTGAACGCCGATCTCCAGGCTGAGGTTGACTCTTTGAAGAAGGAGGCTAAGAACAAGAAGAAGAAGAAGCTCGAGAGGGAGGTTGCTGAGCTCACGGCTGAGCTGTCAGCCATCACGTCCCGTCCTCGTACAACGCCATCCTTGGAAGGCAGACACAGGGAAACCTGCACATTCGCCCTGATGTGAAGTACTTGACTATCACATTCACCACCAAGGATGGAGATGCAGAGGTCTTCATAGATCAAGCCGAGGTAAGAAACGTGTTTGTGAAAGCACGAAAGGCTCCGGCAAGCAACTTCGCACAAACAATGGAGGCAAAGGCGTCAGAAAAAGGCAAAGAAGAAGATCTCACAAAAGCGGAAATGGAAATAGTAGAACTTATCCCAGGACAATCTACCTGAATAGGGAAGAGCTTGACCGAAGGTGAGAAGGAAAACCTTGTATCCTTTCTGCTGAAAAATAAAGATCTTTTTGCCTACTCGCCGAAAGATATGCCAGGGGTAAACCCTGGCATAGTAGAGCATAGCCTCAAAGTAAGCCTGAAAGCAAAACCTGTCCGGCAAAAGAAACGAAGCATCTCAGCTCACAAGAGCAACTTTGTCAAAACCGAGGTCCAGCGTCTGTTAGACGCCAAAGTCAACAGGGAAGTGAAATACCCCGAATGGTTAAGCAACGTGGTGATTGCCACAAAAGAAGGCAGCAGCAAACTTCAGATGTGCATTGACTTCAGAAACTTGAACGATGCTTGCCCGAAAGACTCATACCCTCTTCCGCCAATAGACCAACTGGTAGACTCAACTGCCGAATACGGGCTCCTAAGTTTCCTAGACGCCTTCAGCGGCTACCATCAAATAAGGATGGACCCCGAAGATGAAGAAAAAACCGCCTTCATCACCGAGGGAGGAACATACTGTTATGTCAGGATGCCCTTCGGGCTTAAAAATGCAGGAGCCACCTACCAAAGGTTGATGAACAAGGTCTTTAAAGACCAAATGGGGAGAAACATGGAGGTGTATGTTGATGATATGATAGTCAAGAGCAAGCTGCCTAGCTATCACGTCGCAGATCTAGAGGAAACCTTCCAAAAGCTCAGAGCCTTCGGGATTCGGCTCAATCCTGAAAAGTGCATCTTCGGGGTAACCTCGGGGAAATTCCTTGGGTACATGGTATCCGAAAGAGGCATTGATACTAACCCCGAGAAGATAAAGCCACAGTCAAAGACATGCAGAGGCTCACCGGAAGAATAACCTCTCTGAGCAGATTTATTTCCAGGTACGGAGATAGGTGTCGACCTTTCTTCAAAGTCCTCACAAAGGCAGTAAAAATGAAAGGCGACCTCGGAAGGAATGATCACCCTTGGGACGAAGATTGCCAAAAGGCCTGGGAAGAACTCAAAGTCTACTTGGCTAGCCTGCCGACTCTGCGACAACCTCGGGTGGGAGAGCCCCTCGTTTTGTACCTCGCCGTCATGGAGAAAGCTGTAAGCTCGTTCCTCGTGAAAGAAGAAGGGCCAAAGCAATGGCCAGTCTATTACGTCAGCAAATCCCTGCATGGCGCCGAAATCAGGTACCCTCTGCTTCAAAAAGCTATATACGCCTTGGTGCTTGCAGGGAGAAGGCTGCGACCATACTTTCAGGCTCACCCCATCATGGTCCGAAGTAGTCTACCACTACGGGATGTTATGAAGAAAGTTGATCATTCGGGAAGGCTCTCCAAATGGTGCATTGAGCTTGGCGAACACGAAATCATATATGAACCTCGGAAGGCCATTAAAGCTCAAGCACTGGCAGATTTTATCGCCGAAATACCCACCACTAAGGAAAGCCATCTGGATCCGAACGGAGGTGAGCCAGAGTTGACCTTGCATGTTGATGGCGCCTCGGGATCCGAACACCAGGGAGCTGGAGTAATTATCAGAGGACCCGAAAGCCTAGCAGTAGAAAAGGCTATCAAGTTCAGCTTCAGCGTCACTAACAATGTGGCTGAGTATGAAGCCCTCATAGCGGGATTACGCTTGGCCAGAAGGATTGGCGTGAGAAACTTAAAGGCTCACAGCGATTCCCAGCTGGTAGTTCGGTAGACGTCAGGAGATTATGGGGCGAAGGACCCAATCTTGGCAAAATACCACGAGTTGGTAGCAAAGCTCATCCAAGAGTTTGACGCCGTACAGATCGAAAATGTACCTTGGCGGAATAACACTGAGGCAGATTGCTTGGCGAAGTCAAACACATACACCGAGGTGCTAGATCACCCGAGCATCTCAGTGCTAAGCATAGCGACCTCGGGAAAAGGATGGAAAGATCCCATAAAAAGATACCTTGCAGAAAATGTGCTCCACGAAGACCCCGGCGACGCTGCAAGACTGCGAAGACGCTCCGGCTGATTCTTCCTGATTGGCAAAGAGTTATACCGACAGGGATATGCAAACCCGCTCCAAAGATGCGTGGATGAAGAGGATACTGAAATGGTCCTTGAAGAGGTCCACGAGGGCATGTGCGGTTCACATATTGGAACTGACGCGCTTGCGGCAGTAATACTTCGCCAAGGATACTTCTGGCCTGCCCTGAGAAAGGATGCAAGGCAGTTCGTCCGAAAATGCGGTAGTTGCCAGAAACACGGGAACATCCAGAGGGCACCCTCAGAAATGGTAACTTCGGCTGACTACCCCTGGCCCTTCGCAGTCTGGGGTATAGACCTTATCGGGCCACTCCCCTCAGCGCCCGAAGGCGTGAAATTCTGCGTGGTAGCAGTGGACTATTTCTCCAAATGGGTCGAGGCAGAACTCCTAGCAACTATCTCGGCAAAAAAAGTGCAAAAGTTTGTATGGAAGAACATAGTATGCAGATTTGGCATACCGAGGGTGCTAGTGGCTGATAATGGATCCCAGTTCATAGACAAAGGATTCCAGGAATTTATCAGCGACCTCGGAACAAAGATGCACTTCGCCCCGGTAGCTCACCCCCAAAGCAACGGGCAGGTGGAAGTATCTAATAGGACCATAAAAGATGGCCTGAAAAAGAGACTGGGGGAAGCAAAAGGGAAATGGCCAGGAGAACTCCAAAGCATATTATGGAGTTACCGAACGACGCCCCGAAGAGCCACAGGGGAAACTCCTTTCTCACACTTCTTCGGAACAGAGGCCATCATCCCTATCGAGATAGTTAGACCATCAGTACGGGTGCAAGTATTTGATGAAGATGGAAACGACCTCCGCCTAAGAACGAAGCTTGACCTCGTCGGCGAACATAGAGAAATAGCTGAGCTGAGAAGAAAAGCTTTCCAGCAAAGGGTGGCCGCAGCCATAAATTTGCAAGCTAGGCCAAAGGAAATCAGGAAAGGAGACCTTGTTCTCCGAAAGGCTGACTTTGCGCCCCGAAGGCCATCCCACGGAGTACTTCGCGCAAACTGGGAAGGACCTTTTCTGGTCTTCACCGAAGTACAAAAAGGCGTGTACAAACTTGGCGATGTCGAAGGCATAGAATTGAAAAACACTTGGCACTCAGATGCCTTGAGAAAATTCTACGCCTAAGCTTGAGCGAAGGAATCATACTGTACGAAAAATATTCTAAGTATAGAAGTGCCTTGAGAAAATTTCTTAAGTACAGAATTGTACAGAATTCCGTGAAGATGCTCACCACAAGCGCAAATATGACTTTCCGAAGTCCCTTGAGCCATCACGCTCGGGAAAAATGGAAAACAAAAATCTCGCAAAAGGTTTCGTAAGTCTCTTGAGCAAACATGCTCGGGACAAGGGGAAATGAAAAATTTTGACTAAAGGGTTTCCGAAGTCCCTCGAGCAAACGTGTTCGGGACAAAATGGAAATGGAAAATCCTGCAAAAAGACTTAGTCAAATTTTTCAGACTTTCCAAAAAGCCTTTTGAGCGAATAGGCTCGGCGAATGGAAAGATCTTTCACACTTAGTCAAGTTTCTTTGATCGCAGGTTTTCCGAAGTCTCTTGAGCAAATGCGTTCGGGGCAATGGAAATAAACAAACTTGCAAAAATACTTACCCAAAAAAGATCTTCATTTACAAGAAAGCTGGCTTACAAAGAAGAAGTGCCCGAAGAAGGAACACCAAAACGAAGAGGAAAAAAGGAAAAGGCCCCTAAAATAGTCTAAGGGTTCTCGGCGTCCCGGGAGCTACCAGCCTCTGTGCCCTTCTCCAGCACCTTCGGCGCCGGAATTGTGGAAGGCAGGTTCAGGTGCTCGATTTTGGACCAGGACCACCGAGGCCCCTCGGGAATGTTGAGCGCTTCCAAAAAAGAGAGGTCTAGACTTTGGAACCTCTCAAGGACTTGGTGCCGAGCAAGGCAGAATCCGTCTTGGAAGGTGACCTTGGTCATTTGGTTGGATTTGTCCTTCTCAACCTCAAGGTCCTCGACCTCATCCTTTAAGTCTGCAACCTCCTTCTTCAGTGCCTTCACCCTCTTCTTCGTATCGGGCTCCTTCTTCAAAGACTGGACCTCGGCTTCAAGAGCCTTTTTCTCGCTCACCAATGACCGAATCAGATTGTCAGAATCTGACTTATCTTTGAGAAGGTCTTGGTTGGCGGCGAGCATCCCTACCATTTGGTCGCTGAGGTCAGCAATCTTCAGAGAGGAGTTCTTCTCAAGATCTTCCTTCTCCTTCCGGAACTCCTCCCGAAGGGCAGCAACTTCTTTCTTCGCAGCATCTGACAGCTGCTGGTTCTTGGCGATCAATGCCAAGCGTGTTTCCTTCGCCTTTTTTAAGGTCTCTAAGGCCGAAGCTCGGAACGCCGCCTGCCTGGCTACCCGAACTCGGAGAAAGCCGGCGTACCCCAGCAGCTGCAAAAAGATAAACGCAAGGTCAGTAAGAGCCAAGCCCTTAGGAAAAATTGAAGGGAAAAAGGTGTGAAGAACATACCTGAGTAGCATGCTCGGTGACTTTCGCGGCAAGAGTGTCATGGTCCAGATGGGCCGCTGCGATGGCCTTGAAGGAGGCCTCAGTAAGCACCCCCTTCGAAATCTGCTTTGCCATTTCAGGACAGTCCTCGGAGTACAAGTTCATGTCCTCCGTGAACGTCCAGAAAGGCTCTTTGGGCACCTTCCCTTGCGGGACTTTGGCGTCGCGAAGGGCCCGCGCCTTCGCGTGTTCGGCCGCCCAGTTCGGGGTAAGTAAGTCCCCTGCACGGCGAAAATGAGAAGCGGGTCAGAGACAAAAGGAAAATTCAGAAAAACAAAAAGAGCCATACTTTTTCTGAAAGAAACAGACTTGGCGGCACTTCGAACACGGCATCCTCGGAATCCTGAGACTCCTTGGTCGAAATCTCCTTGCCCTTCCTCTTGCGCCGCTCCTCGGCAGAAGGAGCCTCTTCCACGGCCTCCAGAAGGGTCTTCGAGGCTCTGCGGAGGGACATTGGCGGAAGGAACCTCGGCAGCAGCAGGGACCTCAGCAGAAGCCTCGGTCGGCGGAATCTCGGCTGCCATCTCGGCTGCCCCAGGCTCCCTATCAGCCTCCTCGGAAATATCCTCCAGAGGAGCCTGGGCAGTTTTCTTTGCCCGTTTTGCCGAAGGCCCAGCGCCAGTAGACTTCCGCCTTCGGGAAGTCGCCTTCTTTGTCTGATCGCCCTTCTCCACCTGGCCGGAGAAAAGGGACTTGTAAAATGCAGCAGTCCCGTCGCCCATCTCTGAAAAATAAAAAAGACATCAGCGTAAGTCCGAGGGAAAAACAACAAGGGAGTAGAAGATAACTCACTTTCGACAAGCGTTTCGAAAGAGATTTCCTCCTTAAGAAGCTTGACTAACCAGGAATCCTTCCCGGCGATGGCAGGAGCTGGCATCTTGAGGTCGGTCTCGTGCTCCTTAACCACGTTTAACTCCCGGAGGACCTCTTCGGTCATCAACCTCCAGTTGATAGGGAAGGGGTATAGAGAGCGCGGCACGACATCGGGAGCCCAGTCAAAGATGGCACGGATGCGGCCGTCGAAGTCCGCGAAAGTGGAAGCCAACTCTGGAGTTAGCAACAACCTCGAATCAACTACGTCCACATCTAACCTTCCCTGAGCCCATTTGGTCAGAACATACGACCAGGCCTCCTCCATCTTCAGGAAGAAGAATTTCTGTTGCCACCCCCGCCAGCTGTCCTTGGTGGCGAAGGTGAACATGAATTTTTTGCTCCCGGATCCCCGAGGTAGCATAAAATAGAAGCCACCCTTCGGGACCACAAAGAGCTTGTAGTACTGCATGAAGAGTATAAAATGGGGTTTTATCCCGAAGACGCCACACATACAGAGGAAGGCATTAAAATAGCAGAACGAGTTCGGGGGAAGCTGGTTCACAGCAATGCCATGAAATTGGCAGAACTCGCAAACCATCTTCGGGGGAGGATACCGAAGTCCGGCCTTCAGCTGGGCTCAGAAAATGGTAATCTCGTTACTATGGTTTGAGAAAGCATAATGGCTAGAGCGAGGCAGCCTAGTAACGGCGTAAGAGGGAAGAAAGAACTTTTTCTTCCACCTCTCTAATTTTGCAGGGGTGGTGCAACAAGGATGGGCTAAAAGAGGCTGCCAGCTCTCAGGGATTGGCATTTTCGACATGAAAACGAGTTCGGAAAAGGCCAAAAAATAGTTTCCGGAGAAAACTCAAAAGAACAGAGGAATCAAAACACTCTAGAAAACAGAAACCCACCAAAAGATTTGCCAAAGTCTGAGGACGCCGTCGTGAAAGTTGGCTGAAAAAAGCTCTGATTAAGGTAGCTCCGCCACAGAAAGCAAGAAAGTACGAAAATAGGGGCAAAGCAGAGGAAAGAGCAGAAGTAAAAGCAAATGGGACTTATGATGGAATGGGCTATTTATAGGCCAAAGGTTGGTAACCGAAACGTCGTCATAAGTGCCCTTTTGAGGCGAACCGTCGCCGTAACTGCCTTCTGCACCTGAAAAGGCGCGCCCTCTGTAACCGACGTGACTCTCCTCCAATGCCAAAGTGCCACGTGTCAACCGCCGCACCAAAACAGGGGACACGTCTTATGACATCCCTAAAAAGCTGGGGCGCGTCGCTTAGACTGACACGCTTGGCCAGCAGACGCGACATTACGCAGACCTGCAAGAAGAAAAAGCAGGTTACCTCGAGGACACCAAGAGACAGGCTATGGCCAAACAGCCCATGACCTTCGGGCAAGAGGTGTATCTTCGGCACAGGCTCCGCCTCGAAGACACCAAAGAACAGGCCAAGGCCGAACAGCCCATGACCTTTGGGCAAGAGGTGGATCCTCGGAACAGGTTGAGCTTCCTAAGAGACTCCCAAGAACAACCTCGGAAAGAGATGCAAAACCAAAGTTTTCACTTCGGCTTTCCAAAGGGGGGCATGTGATAGCCAACGGCTATCGCCTCTATCTGGCCGAACTCCCTGCCACAAGAATGGCCAGAAGAAACTGGCGCTACCCGAGAAAAGGTGGGATCATACACCTCGGGAGATAGCCGAAGAGCTCCGAGCCCGGCACTCCAGGAAACTTGAGGATACTACTAGCCCCCCCGAGGTTGTAAACAAATCGCCTTCGGAAAAGAGGCACCAGCTATTGCGGGCCGAAGATGATCTCCCCGAAGCCGGAACTCCCTAAAGCTGGGTACCCCTGAACTAAGGGCCAGTTTCCCGAAGTGGCACCGTCCGTACCAAAGGACAACCTCACCCAGGGACCTCGGGAGTACGGCAGGAGCATTTAAGGAAGCATTTAAGGAAGCCTCTGACACGTCCTTTCACAGACGTCATAAAGCCGCCTCAATAGGCACTCTGACACGCTGACGCCATCAAAATCACATCATGGCCCATCTCAGCACAAGGCTCAAGGCAATCTACTACCAGCTATCTGCCCCCTACGCCCAGAAACTCAGGGAACATCCGACCGAACACGTGTCGCGATATGAACGGGCTAGGCACTCCTATAAATACCACGAAATAAATACTTGGCAAGTAGGTTGGTTGGCAAAAATCTGACTCCCAGACTCTGAGAAAATCACCAGGCGAGACTCTTCAGCCTTTGTGTGATACTTCCTTTACCCTTTATTTGCCACCACTGACTTGGGCGCCGGAGGCTTCCCCACCGGAAACACATCCGGGGGCCTCCTAACCCTTTATTTCTGGACTTTCAGGCACACTCCCCAGGGCAAACCATCCTCCGGGCGTTCTTCCTCTTAGAAGTCTCTCCACCAGTCACCATGACCCTAAACGATGAGGCCCCCGGCCATCACTAGGAATTTATCAGCGACCTCGGAATAGAGATACACTTCGCCCCAGTAGCTCACCCCCAAAGCAATGGGCAGGTAGAAGTATCTAATAGGACCATAAAAGATGGTCTGAAAAAGAGACTGGGGGAAGCAAAAGGGAAATGGCCAGGAGAACTCCAAAGCGTATTATGGAGCTACCGAACAACACCCCGAAGAGCCACAGGGGAAACGCCTTTTTCGCTAGTCTTCGGTACAGAGGCCATCATTCCAATCGAGGTAGTACGACCATCAGTACGGGTGCAAGTGTTCAATGAAAGTGGAAACGACCTCGGCCTAAAAACAAAACTTGACCCCGTCAGCGAACACAGAGAGACAGCCGAGCTGAGAAGAAAAGCTTTTCAGCAAAGAGTGGCCGCGGCCATAAATTTACGAGCCAGGCCAAAAGGGATCAACAAGGGAGACCTCGTTCTCCAAAAGGCTGACTTCGCACCCCGAAGGTCATCCCACTGAGTACTTCATGCAAATTTGGAAGGACCTTATCTGGTTCTTGCCGAAGTATGAAACGGTGTGTACAAACTCGGCGACGCCGATGGCATAGAATTAAAAAATACTTGGCATTCAGATGCCTTGAAAAAATTCTATGCTTAAGGTTGCGTGGAAGAATTGTGTTGTACAAATTAGAGAAATATTCTAAGTACAAAAGTTTCTTAGAGAAATTCTTGAAGTACAAAACCAGAATTCCACAAAGGTGCTCACCGAAAAAAGCGCAGATGATTTCCCGAAGTCCATTGAGCAATCATGTTCGGGAAAAATGGGAAATAGTGAATCGCGCAAAGATACTCACCATAAGAAATGCAGGTGCCGTTTCCCGAAGTCTTTTGAGCGAATGTGTTCGGGACAAAGGGAAATGAAAAAACTCGCAAAAAGTCTTAGCCAAAAAATCTTCATTAAAGATAAACTAGCTTACAAAGAAGAAGGATTGCCAGAAAGAAGAAGAAGAGAAAAAAGAACGAGAAAAAGGCGACGGGCCCTAGAAGAGACTAAGGATTCTCGGCGTCCAGAGAGCCACCAGCCCCTGCATCCTTCTCCACCACCTTGGGCGCCGAGAAAGAAGAAGGCAGGTTCAGATGCTCGATCTTGGACCAGGACCACCGAGGCCCCTCAGGAATCTTCAAAGCCTCCAAAAAAGAGAGGTCCAGATCTGGGAACCTCTGAAGGACTTGGTGCCGAGCGAGGCAAAACCCATCCTGGAAAGCAACCTTAGTCATCTGGTCGGATTTATCCTTCTCGACCTCCAGGTCTTCGAGCTCATCCTTCAGGTCCGTGACCTCCTTCTTCAGCACCTTTATCATTTTCTTTTTTTCAGGCTCCTTCTTCAAGGAATCGACCTCGGCATGAAGCGCATTCTTCTCGATCAGCAACCTCGCCAGAAGTTCTTAAGACTCTGATTTCGACTTTAGAAGCGCTTCGTTGGCCGAAAGCAGTCCCGCCACCTCGGAGCCGAGGTCAGAAATCTTCTGGGAGGAGTCCTTCAAAATCTCCTCTTTTTCCTGTCGAAGGGTGGCAACCTCCTTGTCCGCAGCATCAGCCAGCTCCAGGTTCTTGACACCCAGTTCCGAACACATGGCCTTCATTTTCTCTAAGGTCTCTAAGACCGAGTTTCAGAACTGCGTCTGCCTGGCCACCCGACCTTTGAGGTAGCCAGCGTACGCCAGCAGCTGCAAAAAGATGAAGGCGAGGTCAGTAAAAGCCAAACACTTAGAAAAAATTCTTCAAGGGCAAACCAGCATACCTGGGCAGCGTGCTCGGTAACCTTCGCTGCGAGGGTGTCATCGCCCGGATGAGCCGCTGCAATAACCTTGAAGGAGGCCTCAGTAAGCACCCCCTTCGAGATCTCCTTAGCCATTTGGGGGCAGTCTCCGGAGAACAAATTCATGTCCTCCGTAAACGTCCAAAAAGGCTCCTTCGGGATCTTCCCTTTCGGGACTTTGGCATCACGGAGGGCTCGCTTCTGGGCGTGTTCAGCCGCCCAACTTGGAGTAAGTAACTCCTCTACATGGCAACACGAGCAGCTGGTGAGAACAAAAAGAACTTCGGAAAATAAAGGCATTACACTTCGGCGGAAAAAGCAAACCTGGCGGCACCTCGACGATGTCATCGTCAGAAGCCGGGGCCTCCTCGGTAGAGATCTCCTTAACCTTGCGTTTACGCCGCTCCTCGGCAGAAGGAGCCTCCACCGCGGCATCCAGAAGAGCCTGCGACGGAGTGGGGCTCTGAGGAGGGACATCGGCAGCAACCTCGGGAGGCGGAATGGCAGCGACCTCGGGCTCCTTGCTTTCCTCCTCAATACTTTCCAAAGGGGGAGGAAGAATAGTCTTCTTCGCCCATTTAGCCGAAGGTCCAGCACCAGTGGTTTTCCGCCTTCGAGAAGCCGCCTTCTTCGTCTGCTCGCCCTTCTCAACTTGGCCAGAGAAGAGGGACTTGTAGAAGGCAGCAGTGCTGTCGCCCATCTCTGAAAAGGAAAGAAAGCATCAGCGTAAGTCCGAGACGAAAGCTATAACAACGGGAGTCTGAGATAACTTACTCTCATAAAAAGTTTCATAAGAAACTTCCTCCCAAAGGAGTTGCACCAACCAGGAATCTTTCCCGGCGATCGAAGGAGCTGTCATCTTGAGGTCCGTCTTGTGCTCCTTCACTACCCCTAACTCCCGAAGAACCTCTTCGGTCATCAACCTCCAATTGATTGGGAAGGGGTAGAGAGAGTGCGAAGGGACCTCGGGACCCCAGTCCGAGAAAGCACGGATACGGCCGTTGAAGTCCGCAAAGATAGGAGCCAACTCTGGAGTTAGCAGTATCCTCGGATCCACGACGTCCATCTCCAGCTTTCCCTGAGCCCATTTGGTCGGAACATGCGACCAGGCCTCCTCCATCTTCAGAAAGAAAAATTTTTGTTGCCACCCTCGCCAGCTGTCCTTGGTGG
Organism: Aquilaria yunnanensis; assembly: GCA_039654915.1. Lineage (NCBI taxonomy): Eukaryota > Viridiplantae > Streptophyta > Magnoliopsida > Malvales > Thymelaeaceae > Aquilaria > Aquilaria yunnanensis. The sequence goes on from CM077593.1 coordinate 61,216,888, forward strand.
CGAAGGTGAACATATATTTCTTGCTCCCAGATCCCCGAGGTAGCATGAAGTAAAAGCCACCCTTCGGGACCACGAAGAGCTTGTAGTACTGCATAAAAATAACAAAGTGGGGTTCTATCCCGAAGACGCCACACATGGAGATGAAGGCGTTAAAATAGCAGTACGAGTTCGACGGAAGTTCATTTACGGCAATGCCATGAAATTGGCAGAACTCGCAAATCATCTTCGGAGGAGGGTACCGAAGTCCGGCCTTCAGTTGGGCTCGGAAAATGGTAACCTCATTACTACGGTTTGAAAAGCAAAATTGGTCAGAACGAGTCAACCTCGTAACGGCATACGAAGGAAGAAAGAACCTTTTCTTCCATCTTGCTAGTTTTTTGGGGGTGGTGCAGCAAGGATGAGATAAAAGAGGTTGCCAGCTCTCGGGAATAGGCATATTGGTAGAAAATGGGTTCGGAAAAAGGCAAGAAAACAAGTTCCAGAAAAAACTCTAAAAATCAGAAGAGTCTGGAAAACAAAAACCCACCAAAAGACTTGCCAAAATCTGGGTTTGAAGTCGCCGTCGTGAAAGGTTACCGGAAAAACTCTGGTAAAACAGCTCCGCTGCAAAAAGCAAGAGAAAGCGCAAAAGCAGTGGCAAGCAGGGAAAAGAGAAGAAGGAAAAGCAAAAAGGGAACTTATGATGGAATGGGCTATATATAGGCCGGAAGTGGCTAGTTGAATCGGCGTCATAAGTACCCTTTGAAGGTGAACCGTCGCCATAACTGCTCTTTGCACCCGAAAAGACGCGCTCTCTGTGACCGACATGACTCCCGTCAAATGACAATGTACCACGTGTCAGCCGCCAAAATAGGGGACGCGCCCTCTGATATCCCTAAAAAACTGGGACGCGCCGCTTAAATTGACACGCCTGGTCATAAGACGCGACGTTACACAGACCTGTAAAAAGAAATGAGCAGGTTACCTCGAAGACACCAAAAGACAGGCTATGGCTGAATAGCCCATAACCTCGGGCAAAAGGTGCATCTTCGGAACAGGTTGTGCTCCCTGAAAAACACCCAAAGAACATCCTCGGAAAGACCACAAAACCGAAGTTATCACTTCGGCTTTCCAGAGGGGGGCATGTGATAGTCGAAGGGCTGTCGCCTCTATCTGGCCAAACTCCCTGCCGGGAGAATGGCCTGGAAACTTGGCGTTACCCAAGGAAAGGTGGAATCACGCACCTCGGAAGCAAAGCCGAAGATCCCGAGCTCAGGACATCAGGAGACTTGAGGATCCTATTAGCCCCCCCGAGGTACTAAACAGATCACCTTCGGAGAAGAAAGACCTGCTAGTGCAAGCCGAAAAAGATCCCCCGAAGGTGGAACCCCTGAATTAGGGAACCCCCGAACTGCGGGCATATTTCCCGAAGCGGCATCATCCGTACCAGAGGACGACGTCGGCCTGGGACCTCGGGAGTACGGCATGAGCATTTACGGAGCCTCTGACGTGTCGCCCACAGACGCTACAGATCGCCTCAAACGGCGGTCTGACACGCCGACGCCATCCAGGTCACGTCACGGCCTGTCTCGGTTCAAGGCTCAAGGAGCCTGCCATCGGCTACTTGTCCCTTACGCCCAGGAATTCAGAGAACATTCGACCGAACACGTGTCACGATCTGAACAGGCTGAACATTCCTATAAATACCAGGAAACAAGCCCTGGAAAACAGTTGGAAAGCATTCCAGCTCTCCCTCTCTGAGAAAATACAATCAGGCAAGCCCATCAAGCCTCTTAGTGTTTTTCCTCCATTTTCTCTCAGCACCACTGACTTGGGCGTCGGAGGCTCCTCCCAGGAAACACACCCCGGGGACCTCCTAACCCTCTTTTCCTAAGCTTTTCAGGCACGCCCCCCTGGGCAATCTAGCCTCCCGGCAGTCTCCCTCTCAAGAGGTCCCTCCACAAGTCTCAATGTCACCCTACGAAGATGCCGCTGGGCATCACTGGGGTTGACCCCTGGCATGTCTTTCGGCAAGTAGGCTCATAGATCTTTGTTCATTAACAATAAGGATACAAGCTTCTCCTTATCATTTTTGGCCAATTTTTTCCCTACTCGGGTGTTTCGGCCAGGGATTAGCTCTACATCTTCTATTTCTTCTTTTTTTGAGCTTTCATCTTCCTCCCTTGTTGTCTGTTTGCCCATCCTGACTGTTTCCTTGTTTACCGAAGTCTGTACTTGGGCCTTTGCTGTACTTTGCCTGACCTTTATGAAAACCTTTCTGACTTCAGTTTGGTCAATGAAGATTTTTGCATCTCCTCATTTGGTTGAGAAGGTGACTGTTAGGTATTTTACATCGGGGCGGATGTGGAGATTGCCTTGAGTCTGCCTTCCGAGGAAAGCGTTGTAAGCTGAGGGAACCTCAATGACAATAAATTTTGTCATAACGGAGGCAATCAATTCTTCCTGACTCTGGGGGGAGCTCCTTTTCAACATCAAAGGCAGATTGACGCATCTGAGGACTGGAAGCTCGGATGGGCCAACGCCGAAGGTGGGGGAGCTGACTATGCTGAGACTCCTTTTTGAAATGCCTAATTTAGGCAGCAGGTAAGAGAAGATAACGTCGGTGTTGGAGCCGTCGTCGAGGAGTACCCTTTTGACGTCCTAATTCCCTATCCTTGCCATGACCAGGAGTGGGTCGTCATGGGGGAACTTTACTATAGATCCATCCCTGCGAACGAGCTTGCTTGGCGAGCTCCTGTACTCCGTTACAGAGATATCTCTTATCTTCCTTTTCCTCTCCGCCGAGGGTATCCCGGTAGTGATGGTTTGGATGACCCCTGCTGGTGGCGGCGGATTTTTCCTAGGACTTCGATCCTGAGGTGTATCTGAATCATAATCCTCCTCCTCCCCCCTTTCTTTGCTCCTTCTTTCTCCCTTTCAGGGAAGGCATCCGCAAGTACCAGCGAAGTTGGCCTTGCTTGATTAAAGACTCGATGTATTTCCTTAACTGAAAGCAATCTTCAGTGTCATGGTCGTGATCTCGGTGAAATTGATAGAATTTCTTCATGTTATTCTTGTTTTCTGAAGTCATGGCCTTTGGCCTTGGGACTGTGCTTCCTTGCTTTTCTAACGCCATGAGGATGCCAGCTCTTGTGGTGTTCAAGGGAGTGAACGTCATTGGCCTTTTTCCCTTTTGTTTCTGGGACCTTTCCTCCTCATTCTGATGTTTGGGCTAATGGCTGGGCCCTTCGGCGCGTGGGTGCTCTCCTTTCGTTCCTCCCATTCTAAGCTCCTCGGCCGTCATATGTTGTTCAGCCCTTCTATAGAACTCCCCGAAGGTGTCCAGGAGGTCTTTTGAAAACTCATAGAAATGTTGGGAGTCCCTCCGAAGTCCTCTAATCATTGCGAGGATGCAAATTTTCGGCCGAAAATCGGGTACACTCAGGGCCTCTCGGTTGAACCTTTCAACATAATCACGAATGGTCTCCCCACCCCACTGTGCCATGTCGAACATCTGCATTGGCATTTTGGCGGTTCGCCTACTGCCAATGAACTTCTGGGTGAAGGCAATGGATAGCTCCTGAAAACTTAACAAGCTTCCGTGGAACAGAGAGTTTTACCATGCCGTTGCTGGACCCGAGAGCATTACCTCGAAACCCTTACAGAGAGTAGCGTCATCTGCGCCATGGAGTACCATGCTTTGCTTATATTTCGTTAGGTGCGCCTAGGGGTCACTACGCCCATCGTAAGTTTCTAGGCGTAGCACCCTGAAATCGCTGGGCATGGCGCCTCCACCACCTCGCGCACGAAGGGTGACTTTTCTCCGGTGTAAGAGTCGGAAAGCCTCAACCAGACTGGTTTTTGGGAGATCTGTCTGTCAACCTTCTCCAATCTTCCCTGGATTTTCTCCATGAGGATTGCTGTGTTAGCTTCACCTTGCTGCTTGGTGTTCACCGGTAATGGCGAATTTCTTCTCCTCCTTGGAGAATAACTCCGACGGTGAGGAGACTGGGACCTTCGGTAGGAGGCCCTAGTTTCTTTTGGGGCTCCCCCCCCTGGTGGGCCGTGCCTCAACGGGTTCATTCTCAGTTGAAGATGCATCGAGGGAGTTCCCACTTCCTGAGCTTCAGTAGGTGGACCTTGAACTCCTCTCTCGACGCGCAACCGGGGGAGAGGCCCTTCCGACCAGAGGAGGTTGGGGCAACGTCTGATCGAGCTGCTCAGTCATTTCAGCGACGATGGAGTGTTGAAAGTCTCGCAAGAAGCCCATCGTCACCATTAGAGGATGGTCGTCTTCCAGTGCTGAAGCTTCTACCACAGGCTGCGTGGTCGCCGGCTGAGCCTTGGGCACCGAGGAGGACTTTGGGAGCCCTTTGTCCTTTGAGTGCCGAGTCTCTACGAAGGTGACCTGGGGGAGGGTGTGTAGAGAGAATACATTCTGGGAGGACCACTTGGAAGACACAGGAAGTAGGGGCTAGGAGGTCCACGGAGTGGTTTTCCGGGGGCCAAATCTCCGATGCCCAACTCAGTGTTTGAAGGTGAGAAATAAGCAAAGGGGGTGAAGGTTGTCTTATGAGGAGAAAGAGAGAGTCCCTTTACCTATGATGCCTCCCAAATATTTATAGGAGGTAGATAGGAGAAGCTCATTTGCCACAAGCTACCCAGATCATGACACGTGTTCGGCTAGATGTGATTCGTACCTCTGGAGGGGCTTTTAGCCGACCATAGGCCGTTCAGCCGAAAGCCTATGCCGCTTTAGAACGGCGTGTCAAAGCGTGTCTGAGGGCGGCATGTCGGGAGTCATACGAGCACGGTGTGTCAGACACTCCGAAGCTATCTAGTCGTACGTCCTCATGGCCTTTCTAGGTGACCAAATTCCCACGAGGTCCAAGGGTTCCTCGGGGATGTGAACTGTTAGTATTGTGCCCAAAAAGCCAATCATGAGATGATTGTATTTTTGCACATTGAGTCATGATATTTTATTGAGGCATTAATCCAGCAATTTTGTTTGTTGTTTTCTTTTTGCGTAACATAATAAACATAATTGTAACACTAGAATAATGATATTCTTAAACGTCCCTAGTCTAGTATTATTGTGGAGCGGGTTGCAATAATACATAGTGACTAGCGTATGTGGAGACTAATATGAGATATGTAGTCTACATATGGGTACAAGTTGGAGAACTTGTGTACTGGACCGACCCACCATGAGAACACTTCATGGATCGTTATATGAGTGTCATAAGTGATTCTCATAGTGATCATGATATATGTAGTCCTTCAACCTAAGATCATCAAGGTTCCCTACATGTGAGTCACATACTTTGATACTTTCCTTTGTTGCTCGTAACTGAGTGAACTTGAAGGAAGTCATTGGGTATTTCACATATCATGCGGAGGGATTTGTATGATCAAGATGGGATTTGTCCCTCCTATGTAACGGGAGTGATATGTTTGGGCCCCTTGATAGAGTGAGACTTAGAAAATGCATGGCCATGCTCCGATGAGTTGATATATGATATCAATGTCGTCAGTTTAAGTTGGTCTACTCGGTAATCAAGAAACCAAAGATTGGGCTATACGAGAGTGACACATTCCATGTCTCGTTCTTAGTCTTGATATCTTAGACAAAGGGAGAATGGCATATATCGGTGATGATCATAAAGGTTTAGTCGATTCACCGACAATCTTGTCACTTGGGTAGCAATGATGTGTTGCTAGACACCGCTCATTGCTTATGATCATAAATGTGATTTATGATCATTGCCAACATGGCAAGAGCCTATTGGGTCGCACACATAGAGCTATTTGGATCATTAGAGTGCATGGGCTAATTATTTGGGTTATGGTTTCACTTTAATTTCATAATAATAATGGGCCAAGGAGTTGAGCCATTATTAAGCCCGAAATTAAATCCTAATTGGATTAGGGCTTTGAAACCCATTAGGCCTGGAAGTTGAGTCTCACTATAAATACAACTTTTAAGTGAGAAATTCGCAGGTCTCCTTGCCTTAGCCTCCCAAAAGGACAGCCGCACTTTTCTCTTGCAATTCCTTGGAGGACGCAAGCTAGCACTGCGAGCGCAAGAGAAATGCATCTGCCGGGACGTGGTGGAAGCGTGGTGATCCCGAGAGGCTCATGTGGATACCATAGAGAGCCTGAACACGTCAACTGTTCAGGTTTTGTGATTCGACTCTACAGTTGAGTGAGAGATCTCAACCGAAAATTAGGTATGAGATTTTCGAACAACCGGTTTACCCCGTTTCACTTGGATCCTGGAGGGTTTCAGTTAAATTCCGCTGCGCTGTTTGGCTCCCGAAACCCAACATGAACATCTTCGGATGGAGGCCCTTTGCTTTATGTAAGACACCTTTGGCTGGAGTTTCCTAAGGTGAGGCTCAGGTCTTTGGCGATGGTGCTCTTGAGGTTATCTCTTGAATGTGGTCCAAAGAATAACCGAAGGCGGGGTTAGGTATGTAGAGTCATTCCGAGGTTATGTCTCGAATGTGGTCCAAAGAATAACCGAAGCTAGTCTGACGTGTCCCCCGAAGGCAACGCCTATCCGGCTTGTCCGAGGGTGCTTAAGGCCCTCTCTTTGCCGAGGTCCCCACGATGATGTACACACGAAAGATCCTTCAGGGGTGATTGCCCTTTGACTATCACAAAACAATAAACATAATTGCTGGATTAGTGCCTTAATAAAATATCATGACTCAATGTGCAAAAATAGAATCATCTCATCATTGGCCTTTTGGGCACAACAATAACACATGTGCCTAACATTTTTGGCCACTTACAAGCCATAGCTCCCTATCCTGGTAGTGTTGTGCCCAAAAACCAATTATGAGATGATTGTATTTTTGCACATTCAGTCTGATAGCCGAGGTGCCCATCACTGGCCGAGCTCCCAGACCTGACGGAGTACCGACTTCGCAAAAGGGAAACAGCCAGCCGAGGTCGAAAGGATGAACGATCCCCTTGGCCTAATGTAGGGAATTCGCTTCCTTAGGAAATGGTAGGGCCAACCTCGGTAGAGCGGTCAGACCCTCTTCGGAAACAGAAGTATCCCTAGGAGGACCCATCCTCGGGGAATACATTCACCGAAACGTTAGAGTAACCTCAGAAAGTACGAACAAAGCATTTAAGGAGCTTCTGACACCTCCCCATAAAAGTCATCCCCCAAGTACATTCTGACACTATCACTGGAGCACGCCATCAGAGGGACGCCTTGATACGACACTCTCAGAATGCCTAGGCTGTCAACCAGGTAACTTTTGCTGAGATAAACGTCCCTTCGTTCCCAGAAAAGCAGGGATCGCATCCCACCGGACACGTGTTGTGATCTGGAACGACCACAAGAGGAAAATGGCTTCTGTACGGCTCCTTTATAAAACACCCAGAAAGCATCCTAGCGGGGTAAGGAAAAAAGTTCTCTTTGAATACAAAAAAGAGCACATAATCCAGTTATCTGAAAATACTGACTTGGGTGTCGGAGACTCCTCCCCGGGAATACAGACCGGGGACCTCCTGACCTGTGTTTTCTGGAGTATTTCAGGTACATTCCATTGGGGAATCTCCTCCAAAAGTGCTCTCCTCCATCAGAAGTTTTCCCTACCCGTACAATGATGCATGATGAAGCCTCAACAGGCCACCAATTGGCACCGTCTGTGGGAACTCTATCCCATGTCGCCGTCGTGGAGACTCGGCGCTCGAAGGACAAAGGGATTTCAAGATCCCCTCTCGCACCTGAGACTCAACAGGCAACCACTATGCCTGTGGCAGAAACTTCTATGATGGAGGATGATCGTCCCGTAACGGTAACGATGAGCTTCCTATGGGATTTCTAGCGTTCTATCATTGTCAAAATCACTCAGCAGCTTGACCAGAGGTTGCCCCAACCTCCACCCACTCAAAGAGCTTCACCCCCGACCATTCGTCGGGAAAGAAGCTCGCGATCTACTCACCGGAGTTCAGGGAGTGGAGACTCCCTTGACACATATTCAACAGATGGTGAACCCCTTGAAGCGTGCCCTGCCAGAGGGGGAGCCCCAAAAGAGACCAGGGCCTCCTGTCAACGGAGCGCATCCCCTTACCAGAGGTCCCCCTCTCCCCCTCGCCGGAGTCGTTCCCCAAGGTGAAGAAGAAATTCGCCACTACCAGCAAGCACACGACGGCAGGAAGGAACCAGCACTGCCGCCCTTATGGAGAGGATCCTGGGAAGGCTGGAAAAGGCCGAGAAACAGATCTCCCGAAAACCAGTCTGGTCCCGGTTGTCCGACTCCTACACCGGAGAAAAGTTGCCTTTCGTACGTGAGGTAGTAGAGGCGCCTATGCCCAGTGATTTCAGGGTTCCTCTCCTGGAAACATATGACGGGCGAAGTGACCCCCAGGCGCACCTGACAAAATATAAGCGAAGTATGGTGCTCCATGGCGCGGACGACGCCACGCTCTGTAAATGCTTTGAGGTGACACTCTCAGGACCAGCAACAGCGTGGTATGGCTGTTTGCCCCAGGGAAGTTTGTTGAGTTGCGAAGAACTATCTACTGCTTTCACCCAACAGTTTATTGGTAGTAGGCCAACTGCCAAAATGCCAGTGCAAATGTTTGACATAGCGCAGAAAGGAGGGGAGACCATCTGCGACTATGTTGAAAGATTCAATCGAGAAGCACTGAGTGTACCAGATTTTCGGCCGGAAATTCGCATCCTGGCGATGGTCAGAGGACTGCGGAGGGACTCCCAGCTGTTCTACGAGTTCTCCAAAGACCCTCCAGAAACTCTTGGGGAATTTTTCAGAAGAGCTGAGCAACACATGACGGCCGAAGAACTCAGAATGGGAGGACCTAAGGCCGAACACCCTCGCACCGAAGGGCCTGGCCATCAGCCGCGCCAGCAGAATGAGGGAGAGCGGCCTCGCAGGCAAAGAGGAAAGAGGCCCGCAGCATTCACTCCCTTGAACACCACAAGAGCTAGCATTCTAATGGTGCTGGAAAGGCTAGGGACCACAGTCCCAAGGCCAAAGGCCATGACCTCGGAGAATAAAAGGAATATGAAAAAATTCTATCAATTTCACCGGGATCATGGCCATGACACTGAAACCTGTTACCAGTTGAAGAAGTACATCAAGTCCTTGATCAAACAGGGTCAACTTCGGCGATATCTGCGGATACCCTCTCTAAAAGGGAGAAAGGAAGAGCAGAGGAGAGCAGACAATGAAGAGTATGACTCAGATAGACGGCGGGACCGAAGTCCCCGGAAAAGTCTGCCACCCTCGGCAGGGATTATCCAAACCATCACTACTGGGATACCCTCGGCCGAAACAAAAAGAAAGATGAGAGAAGTCTCCATCATGGAGTACGGGAGCTCCCCGCGAAGGCTCGCCCGTAGGGATGGGTCTGTAATAAAGTTCCCTCATGACGACCCCATCCTTGTGATGGCAAGGATAGGGAACTGGGACGTGAAGAGAGTGCTCCTCGACGACGGCTCGAACACCAACGTCATTTTTTCTCATCTGCTGGGTAAATTAGACATCTCAAAAAGTGATCTTAGCCCAGTCAGTTCCCCCACCTTCGGCGTCGGACCATCTGAACTTCCAGTCGTTGGGTACATCAAGCTGCCTATGATGCTGAAAGGGGTCTTACCCAAGAGCAAAGAAGAGTTAATCGCCTCCGACAGGATAAGATTTATAGTCATTGATGTGCCGTCAGCATATAACGCCATTTTGGGAAGACAGACTCAAGGCAATTTTCACATTCGGCCAGACGTAAGGTACCTGACGGTCACCTTCACCACCGAAGACGGAGATGCTGAAATCTTCATAGATCAGGTTGAGGTTAGGAAAGTCTTCACAAGGGCCAGGCAAAGCCCGACCAAGATCCAGGTACAGACTTCGGCAGAAGGAAAAAAGGTCTTGATGGATGAAAAGGCAACGGCAGAAGAAACGGAAAGCCTCGAAAAAATAGAAACAGAAGATAGAGACTTGATCCCCGGCCGAAACACCCGAATTGGGAAGAAACTGGCCGAAGTGGACAAAAAGAGGCTTGTATCCTTTTTGTGCATGAACAAAGATCTATTTGCTTATTCACCGAAGGATATGCCTGGGGTTGACCCTAGCATAATCCAGCACAATCTTAGAGTACAACCACACGTTAGACCAGTTCGACAGAAAAAACGAAATCTATCAGCTCACAAAAAGTCCTTCGTCAAAGCCGAAGTTAGTCGCCTCATTGAGGCCGGGGTAATAAGGGAAGTAAAATACCCCCAATGGCTCAGCAATGTGGTTATAGCCACAAAAGAGGGTAGTGAAAAGCTCTGAATGTGCATCGACTTCCGAAGCTTAAACGATGCATGCCCAAAAGACTCTTACCCATTACCGGCCATAGATCAGCTGGTAGACGCAACTGCCGAGTACGGACTACTTAGCTTCCTCGACGCCTTTAGCGGGTATCATCAAATCTGAATGAACCCCAAGGATGAGGAAAAAATGGCATTCATCACAAAGATAGGTACTTACTGCTATGTCAGAATGCCCTTCAAGCTCAAAAATGCAGGAGCCACCTACCAAAGACTGATGAACAAGGTATTCGACGCACAGATCGGTAGGAACACGGAAGTGTACGTCGACGATATGATAGTCAAGAGCAAAGTGCCCAGTAATCATATCACCGACTTAACCGAAACCTTCCAACGACTCCGAGAGTTCGACATTCGCCTTAATCCCGAAAAGTGTGTGTTCGGGGTAAACACAGGAAAATTCCTTGGGTTTATGGTGTCAGAAAAGGGAATAGACGGTAACCCTGAGAAAGTGAAAGCCCTGCTGAATTTCCGGACACCTACGTCTATCAAAGACGTACAGAGGCTTACCGGGAGGATCACCTCCCTAAGTAGATTCATCTCTAGGTATGGTGACCAATGTCACCCGTTTTTCAAGGTACTCACCAAAGTTTCCAAGGAAGGTGGTACCTCCGGAATCCAGGAACATCCATGGAATATAGAATCCTAGGAAGCCTGGGGAGAGCTCAAAAGTTATCTAACTCGCCTCCCAACACTTCGGCAACCTCGGAAGGGGGAACCTCTCATTCTTTACCACGCAGTCACTGAAAAGACGGTGAGTTCCGTCTTAGTGAAAGAAGAGGGTGGGAAACAATGGCCGGTGTATTATGTAAGCAAGTCCCTGCATGGCGCCGAGACAAGGTACCCGTTGCTCCAAAAAGCTATCTACGCGTTAGTACTGGCGGGTAGGAGATTGCGACCCTACTTCCAAGGACACGCCATCACCGTACGAAGTAATTTGCCCTTGCGAGATGTGATGAAAAAGTGGAGCATTCGGGAAGACTCTCAAAATGGTGCATTGAGCTCAGTGACTATGACATTACATACGAGCCTAGAAGGGCAATAAAGGCTCAGGCACTTGCAGACTTCATTGCTGAGATCCCCGAGATTGAAAAGACTGAAGCACTCGCGGGAGGAAAAACAGAGACTGATCCAGAATGGAAACTCTTCGTTGATGGAGCATCAGGTGCAGAGCATCCAGGAGCTGGAATAGTCCTTCAGGGTCCCGAAGGCATGGAAGCTTCTAAAGCAGTCAAATTTGGTTTTAATGTTACCAATAACATTGCTGAATATGAAGCCCTCACAGCCGGACTGAAAATGGCTAGAAAAGTAGGTCTGAAGAACCTTGTGGCCCACAATGATTCACAGTTAATAGTCCGACAGACAAAGGGAGAAAATGCGGCAAAGGACCCAATTTTGGCTAAGTATCATGACCTCGTTCAGAAACTCATTGAGGATTTCGACTTGGTGCACATAAAGAACGTGCCCTGAAGGGATAATACCCAAGCGGATGCCTTGGCCAAGGCTAAGGAACCCACCGAAGTGCTAAAACACCCCAGTACAGAGTTAATGTGCATAGAAACTTGGGGGAGGGATGGAAAAGCTCCCTCAAGAGATATTTGGCAACTTCAGAGCTTCCTGAGGATCCTAAAGAAGCCGCAAAGATATGAAAGCGTGCAGGAAGGTACTTCCTCATTCGGGAAGAGCTGTACAGACAAGGGTACGCAAGCCCTCTACAAAGATTTATAGGCGAGGATGACATCAAAGTAATACTTGAATAAGTACACGAAGGACTGTGTGGCTCCTATATAGGAACGGACGCCCTCCCAGGAGTAATACTCCGCCAAGGTTACTTTTGGCCTACCCTAAGGAAGGACGCAAGGCAATTCGTCCGAAGATGCGACAACTGCCAAAGGCACGCCAGTATCCAAAAGCTACCCTCGGAGAGAATAAATGCAACAGACTATCCTTGCCCCTTCGCCGTCTGGGGCATTCACCTCATCGGACCTTTCCCAAATGCCCCCGGCGGAGTAAAATTTTGCATCGTCGCAGTGGGCTATTTCACTAAGTGGATGAGCCAGAACCGCTAGCATCAATCTCGGTGAAGGACGCTCAAAAATTTGTATGGAAAAACTTTATTTGCCGATTTGGCATTCCGAGGGTAATAGTGACCAATAACAGTACTCAATTCACGGATAAGGGGTTCCAGGAATTCATGGGGGACCTTGGGGTCAAGATACATTTTGCCTCAGTGGCTCAACCTCAGAGCAATGGGCAGGTCGAGGTATCTAACAGAAGAATAAAAGATGGCATGAAGAAAAGGCTAAAAGAGGCAAAAATGAAATGACCAGGAGAGCTCCCAAGTGTGCTGTGGAGCTACCGAACGACTCCCAGAAGAGCCACGGGAGAGACTCCTTTCTCGCTTGTATACGGGACCGAGGCCATTATTCCCATTGAAGTCATGCAGCCCTTGGTAAAAGTACAGGTGTTCGATGAAGGTGATGGCCAAAGGCTATTGCCTCCTCGGTAGTAACTCCCTGCCAGAATATTGGCCGAGGAGTCTGACGTCACCCAAGAGAGGATCTTTTTACTGACCTCGGAAGGTGCGAAGTCAAACACTATGAGCTCGAGACTTCGGTTAGCTCGTCAGGAATTCCGAGGACAACACCGTCTCCATGGAGGGGCCAAATTGACCGTCTTCGGGTAAGAGAGCCATCTCTCTGAAGCAAGGAAGAATCTCCCCGAAGGCAGGGGCCCCGAAGAGGATCTTCCCCGAACAAGAAACACCTGAACAAGGGAATTCCCTAACTATGGGTGTGAGTCCCGAAGAAGGTGTTCATTAAGGGAACTCCCAGAACTATGGGATAGATCCCGAAGAAGGTGCCCGCACCGAAGGACGGATAGAATCCGAAGAGGGTGCACGCACCGAAGGGCGACCTCGCCCAGGGGACCTCGGGAGTACGGTATGAGCATTTAAGGAGCCTCTGACATGTCGCCCACAAGCCCTACACGTCACATCAGAACGGCGAACTGACACGCCGCAGCCGCCCCAGTCCTGACACAACCTGTCCGGGTCCAGGGCTAAAGGAGGCTGCAAACGGCAGCCTGTCCCCTAGGTCCAAAAGTACAGATCAAATCCGACCGAACACGTGTCATGATCTGAACGGACCAGCTACTCCTATAAATACTAGGAAATAGGACTGGACAAAGGATGGGCATTTTCCTCCCTCTGAGAAAACACAAAACAGGCAAGACACTTGATCCCTCAGTGTTCTTCCTCCACTTTCACTCAGAAAACTGACTTGGGCGTCGGAGGGTCCTCCCCGGAAAAGCAAACCGGGGACCTCCTAACCTCTTCTTTGAGCTTTTCAGGCACACTCAGCTGGGAAACCAGAGCTCCAGGCGCTCGCCTCCTTAGGAAGTCTCTCCACCTGTCAACATGACAGCAAACGAAGATGCTTTGGGGCATCATTTGGCGCCGTCTGTGGGAACTTACTCCCAGGTAGCTGTTGTCGAAACTCGGCGTTCGAAGGACAAAGGACTCCCGAAGTCCTCGTCCGCGCCTGAGACCCAACCAGCTACCGAACAAAGTCCCCCAGAGACTTCCTTGCCTGAAGAGGAACGCCCTCTTGTCATCACCATGGGTTTTTTACGAGACTTTCAGAGGTCTGTTGTGGCTGAAATGACACAACAAATAGACCGAAGGTGGCCGCAACCAGCCCAGGCGCAAAAACCCACTTCTCCAGCACGACCTCGGGAGAAAAGCCCAAGGGCAACCCATCATAGCTCGGGAAGTGGGGAGCCACGGGAAGAGTCCTCGACAGATAACTTGCCCCTCGGAGCACGGCTGGCGGAAAGAGCGAGGTCTGAACGGCCCGAAGTCCCGTCCAGAAGAAGTTTGTCGCCAGAGGCAAGGTCCCCCTCACCTCGGTACCGAAGTCGCTCCCCGAAGAGACGGCAACAGTCCTTTTACCCAAGAACCTCCAAGCACCAGGAAGAGGAGCCCAGTGCTACGCTCCTCCTGGAGAAAGTCTTGCCAAGACTGGAGAGAGTGGAACAGCAGGTGGCACGCAAGCCTGTTTGGGCCAGGCTAACTGAAACCGTCTCTGGAGATGAAACTCCTTTCGCCCGAACAATGGTCGAGGCGGCCATGCCAAGTGACTTCAGGCTACCTCGGCTAGAGACCTATGAGGGTCGGACTGATCCCCAGGCCCACCTAACAAAGTACAAACGCAACATGGTGCTACATGAGGCTGATGACGCTACACTCTGCAAGTGCTTTGAAGTCACCCTCGCAGGACCAGCAACTGCCTGGTACAATTCCCTGCCTCCCGGAAACATTAGAGGGTTCCAGGAGCTGTCCACAGCGTTCACCCAACAGTTCATTGGGAGCAAGCCGACGGCGAAGATGCCCGTCCAGATGTTTGACATAGCACAAGGAAACGGGGAGACCATCCGTGACTATGTCGAGAGGTTCAACAGAGAGGCCCTCAGTGTTCCGGACTTTCATCCCGAAATCCGCATCCTCGCCATGACGAGGGGCCTCCGAAGGGATTCGCACTTGTTTTATGAATTCTCCAAAGATCCCCCGGACACGCTGGGAGAATTCTACCGAAGGGCTGAACAACATATGACAGCCGAAGAGCTGAGAATGACTGGACCGAAGGCTGACCATATTCACGCTCGTGGCGAAGGGTTCAGCCAGCAAGCCCTGTGTCCAACGGAACAGTTAGGCCGACCTCGGAGAATGCAAGTAGGAGGAAAGAAGCCCCAAAACTTTACACCTCTGAGCACCACGAGGGCTAACGTCCTCATGGCGTTGGAAAAACAGGGGGCTCAAATCCAACGACCGAGGGGCATGATTGCTGACAACAGAAGGAACATGAAGAAGTTCTGTCAGTTCCACCGTGATCACGGTCATGACACCGAAGACTGCTTTCAGTTGAAAAAGTACATTGAATCACTGATAAAGTAGGGCCAGCTTTGGCGTTATTTGAGAATGCCTTCCCCGAAGGGGAAAAAAGAGGAAGAAGGAAAGCCCGATGATGAGGATTACTATTCAGACAGGCGAAGGAACCGAAGTCCGAGAAGGCGTCCTCCACCTTCGGCAGGAGTAATACAGACGATCACAACCGGACTTCCATCCTCGGAAAGAAAAAGAAGGGCCAGAGAGATAGCGGTGATGGAATATCAGAGCCCAACGAAAAAATTGACCTGCGAGGATGGCTCCACCATCGTATTTCCCCATGACGATCCATTGCTGATAATGGCGAGGATAGGAAACTGGGACGTCAAGAGGGTACTGCTGGACGATGGGTCAAACGCAGACGTCTTGTTCTCACATTTGCTGCCAAGCTTGGGTGTATCCAGGAGTGACCTCAAGGCTGTTACTTCACCCACGTTCGGCGTAGGACCATCTGAGCTACCTGTCCTAGGGTGGATCGACCTCCCCTTGATGATGAAAGGAACTTCGGAGAAAGGAACTGCTGAGTTGTTCGCCTCTACCATGGCAGGATTCATAGTCATGCACGTTCCTTCGTCATACAACGCCATCCTCGGCAGACAGACATAGGGAAATTTGCACATTCGCCCTGATGTAAAGTACTTGACCGTCACCTTCGCCACCAAAGAAGGAGACGCAAAGATCTTCATTGATCAAGGCGAGGTGAGAAAGGTGTTCGTCAGAGCACGAAAGGCTCTAGCAAGCAACTTAGCACATGCTGTAGAAGCAAAAGAGCTGGAAAGGGGTGAGGCAGAAGATCCCACAAAAGCGAAAACAGAAGAAGTAGAGCTTGTCCCACGCCATAGTACCCGAATAGGGAAAAGCATGGCCGAAGGAGACAAGGAAAAACTTGTATCTTTTCTGCTTGCAAATAAAGATCTGTTTGCCTACTCGCCGAAGGACATGCCAGGGGTAAACCCTCGCGTAATCCAGCATAGCCTCAAAGCGAGTCCGGAAGTAAAACCTGTCCGGCAAAAGAAATGGAGCATCTCAGCTCACAAAAGTGACTTCATCAAGACCGAAGTCCAGCATCTGATAGACGCTAGCGTTATCCGGGAGGTAAACTACCCCGAATGGCTAAGCAACGTGGTAATTGCCACAAAAGAAGGAAGTAGTAAGCTCCGGATGTGCATCGACTTCAGAAATTTGAACGATGCTTGCCCGAAAGATTCATATCCTCTTCCGCCAATAGACCAACTGGTAGACTCAACTGCCGAGTACGGGCTCCTAAGTTTCCTGGACACTTTCAGTGGGTATCATCAGATAAGGATGGACCCCGAAGATGAAGAGAAGACTGCCTTCATCATTGAGGGAGGAACATATTGCTATATGAGGATGCCCTTCGGACTCAAAAATGCAGGAGCCACCTACCAGAGGCTGATGAACAAAGTATTCAAAGACCAAATGGGGAGGAACATGGAGGTGTATGTTGATGATATGATAGTCAAAAGCAAACTGCCTGGCTACCACGTTGCAGATTTAGAGGAAACCTTCCAAAAACTCAGAGCCTTCGAGATCCGCCTTAATCCTGAGAAATGCATCTTCGGGGTGACCTCGGGAAAGTTCCTTGGGTACATGGTATCCGAAAGAGGCATCGATGCTAACCCCGAGAAGATTAAGGCTCTGCTTGAATTCCAAACTCCTGCCACAGTCAAAGACGTGCAAAGACTCACCGGAAGAATAACCTCTCTGAGCAGGTTTATTTCCAGGTACGGAGATAGGTGTCGACCCTTCTTCAAAGTCCTCACAAAGGCAGCAAAGATGGAAGGTGACCTCGGAAGGAATGGTCATCCTTGGGATGAAGATTGCCAAAAAGCCTGGGAAGAACTCAAAGTCTACTTGGCCAGCCTGCCGACCCTGCGCCAACCTCGGGAGGGAGAGCCCCTCGTATTATACCTCGCCGTCACGAAAAAAGCTGTGAGCTCGGTCCTCGTGAAAGAAGAAGGGCCAAAGCAATGGCCGGTCTACTATGTCAGCAAGTCCCTGCATGGCGCAGAAGTCAGGTACCCTTTGCTTCAAAAAGCTATATATGCGTTAGTGCTTGCAGGGAGAAGGCTGCGGCCATACTTTGAGGCTCACCCCATTATCGTCCGAAGTACCCTACCTCTACGGGATGTTATGAGGAAAGTTGATCACTCGGGAAGGCTTTCCAAGTGGTGTATAGAGCTTGGCAAACACGACATCACGTATGAACCCCG
Organism: Aquilaria yunnanensis; assembly: GCA_039654915.1. Taxonomy (NCBI): domain Eukaryota; kingdom Viridiplantae; phylum Streptophyta; class Magnoliopsida; order Malvales; family Thymelaeaceae; genus Aquilaria; species Aquilaria yunnanensis. The sequence continues at coordinate 61,234,397 of CM077593.1, forward strand.
GAAAGCTATAAAAGCTCAAGTTTGGCAGACTTCATCGCCGAAGTACCAAACACCGAGGAGGGACATTCATTTTCGGGCGAAGATGAGCCAGAATGGATGTTATATGTTGACGGGGCCTCAGGATCCGAACACCAGGGAGCTGGAGTGATTATCAGAGGCCCCGAAGGCCTAGAAGTAATGAAGGCCATCAAGTTCTGCGTAGTAGCAGTAGACTATTTCTCTAAGTGGGTCGAGGCAGAACCTCTGACAACTATCTCGGCAAAAGAAGTGCAGAAGTTCGTATGGAAAAACATCGTATGCAGATTTGGCATACCGAGGGTACTCGTAGCTGACAATGGATCCCAATTCATAGACAAAGGATTCCAAGAGTTCATTAGCGACCTCGGGACCAAAATGCACTTCGCCCCAGTAGCTCACCCCCAAAGTAATGGGCAGGTGGAAGTATCTAACAGGACCATAAAAGATGGTCTAAAAAAGAGACTGAGGGAAGCAAAAGGGAAATGGCCAGGAGAACTCCAAAGCGTGTTATGGAGTTACCGAACAACACCCCGAAGAGCCACAGGGTAAATGCCCTTTTCACTCGTCTTCGGTACAGAGGCCATCATCCCTATCAAAGTAGTACAACTGTCAATACGAGTCCAAGTGTTCGATGAAAAAGGAAATGACCTCGGCCTGAGAACCAAGCTCGACCTCGTCAGCGAACACAAAGAAGTGTTAGTATTGTGCCCAAAAAGCCAATCATGAGATGATTGTATTTTTGCACATTGAGTCATGATATTTTATTGAGGCATTAATCCAGCAATTATGTTTGTTGTTTTGTTTCTGCGTAACGTAATAAGCATAACTGTAACCCTAGAATAATGATATTCTTAAACGTCCCTAGTCTAGTATTATTGTGGAGCGGGTTGCAATAATACATAATGACTAGCATATGTGGAGACTAATATGAGATATGTAGTCTACATATGGGTACAAGTTGGAGAACTTGTGTACTGGACCGACCCACCATGAGAACACTTCATGGATCGTTATATGAGTGTCATAAGTGATTCTCATAGTGATCATGGTATATGTAGTCCTTCGACCTAAGATCATCAAGGTTCCCTACATGTGAGTCACATACTTTGATACTTTCCTTTGTTGCTCGTAACTGAGTGAACTTGAAGGAGGTCATTGGGTATGTCACATATCATGCGGAGGGATTTGTATGATCAAGATGGGATTTGTCCCTCCTATGTAACGGGAGTGATATCTTTGGGCCCCTTGATAGAGTGAGACTTAGAAAATGCATGGCCATGCTCCGATGAGTTGATATATGATATCAATGTCGTCAGTTTAAGTTGGTCTACTCGGTAATCAAGAAACCAAAGATTGGGCTATACGAGAGTGACACATTCCATGTCTCGTGCTTAGTCTTGATATCTTGGACAAAGGGACAATGGCATATATCGGTGATGATCATAAAGGATTAGTCGATTCACCGACAATCTTGTCACTTGGGTAGCAATGATGTGTTGCTAGACACCGCTCATTGCTTATGATCATAAATGTGATTTATGATCATTGCCAACATGGCAAGAGCCTATTGGGTCGCACACATAGAGCTATTTGGATCATTAGAGTGCATGGGCTAATTATTTGGGTTATGGTTTCACGTTAATTTCGTATTAATAATGGGCCAAGGAGTTGAGCCATTATTAAGCCCGAAATTAAATCCTAATTGGATTAGGGCTTTGAAACCCATTAAGCCTGGAAGTTGAGTCTCACTATAAATACAACTTTTAAGTGAGAAATTCGCAGGTCTCCTTGCCCTAGCCTCCCAAAAAGGACAGCCGCACTCTTCTCTTGCAGTTCCTTGGAGGACGCAAGCTAGCACTGCGAGTGCAAGAAAAACGCATCTGCCGGGACGTGGTGGAAGCGTGGTGATCCCGAGAGGCTCATGTGGATACCATAGAGAGCCTGAACACGTCAACTGTTCAGGTTTTGTGATTCGACTCTACAGTTGAGTGAGAGATCTTAACCGAAAATTAGGTATGAAATTTTCGAACACCCGGTTTACCCCGTTTCACTTGGATCCTGGAGGGTTTCGGTTAAATTCCGCTGCGCAGTTTGGCTCCCGAAACCCAACAGTGGTATCAGAGATACTGGTGAAACCTTAAATCGGGATTGAGTGTTGAATCGCATGATGCTATGTGTTCGATTGGTTTTCGGCCATGATTAATTAGATTGATTCATGATGCATGAAACCGGAATTCGTAATGAACATATGAGATATATGAAGAAACGACACAAATTGGTTAATGAGAATAACCCGAAATTGATAGGTATGAGATACCTATATGGATTAGGATTCTTGCAATAGTTGCAAAAACCCTAGGTTTGTTCGGATTCGGCCTGTTTGGGCACCGAAAGTAAGGTATTTTGGTGGGTCGAATGGAGGAGTCTCGGGTGCCTACTTTCTCGAAATAGAAGATTTCGGGCTAAGCAATTGTAAGACCGGCCAGCGGGACCGCCGTATGCGAAGCGCCACATAAAGAAAACCTGGTTAATCAACACGCGAAAATTGGCATGCATCTTTGTTGAATGAGATTTGACATGATATGCTGATTGGTGTTTGAAGCATGGTGCATGGTTATAGCCCTTGATTGGTTGTACTTGTAAATACGGCCTGCAAGTCGTGCCTTTTCTTATCACTCTCATTGTACATTCTCTTCTCACCTTACTCCCCTCGAATGTAACTCGATGTTTCTATTATTGATGTAATGGTGCATTATGGGCTCATCCAAGGTGGTATGTCCAAGGATCATGCAAGGAGGTATGTCCAAGGAGGTGACAACAAAAGGGCAGCCAAGAAAGGAAGAGAAGGAGCTTGTGAAGACTCTTTTCTTTTCTTAGGCTTTTATGATATTCTCATTGGCTTGAGAATATCGCATAGTTTGGGCTATAACCATGTCACGTTTATTTCTTGTAAGCATGAGATGCATGTTTTATATTTGTATGTGATGCATGTATAAAACAACCGGAGATAACAAATTGGTGAGATCAAAAGAAAAATCCCTCAAACAAATATTAAGTCATTAAATGTGATGCCTTCCAAATGTTGGCACTCGTCAAGACTTTGATCAACATTAGGTGGGTTTGCCAAAGCAAAGCACCTATGTTCATCTTGGTAAGGCGCGATGGGATAATAGTGATATCCAAACTGCTAACTTTGGGTTCGACTTAACTAAGTCATCCTAATAGGATTAGGGACTTAGAGGCATAGAGTTGGGCTTAAGTTCATGAGATGAGCTTGGACAAGTGTTGTTCACCCAACTATCCAAGAGTTGCATAAGATGCAATTGGCAAGGAGTTGCCTACCTAAATAGCTATAACTTGAGAGAAAAGCCAAAGCTGACTCAGGTTGTGGTCAAATATGGATCTTGGCCCACTAGAATACCTTAGCGCCGAGGTGTTCCGAAATAATATCGAGGGTTATTATTTTGAGTAAAATAGTGGGAGTATCGTTTAATAAAAGACCTTATTAAATGAATTAAAATACATGACTCTTACACTGCATATTTACTGTTGTAGATAACCATGGCACAAAACACATCGACACTTTCGTTGCGATCGATCCTTGAGAAGGAAAAACTTAATGGGACCAACTTTCTCAAATAGTACCGAAACTTGAGGATAGTCCTCAAACAAGAGAGAAAGGCATATGTCCTAGAGCAGCCCATTCCGAATGAGCCTGCTGCCACTGCTCCAAGAGCTAAAAGGGATGCTCACAAGAGGCATTCTGATGATGCTTTGGATGTTGCATGCCTCATGCTTATTACCATGGAATCTGAGCTTCAGAAGCAACATGAGAACATGGGGGCGTTTGATATGATCGAACATCTCAAAATGCTTTTCCAAGAGCAAGCTAGGCATGAGAGGTTTGAGACCTCTAAGGCATTGTTTCAGTGCAAGATGTCTGAGGGAAGTCCCGTGGGTCCTCATGTGCTCAAGATGATTGGGTACATTGAGAATCTTGAGAATTTGGGATTTGCTCTTCAGAAAGAGTTGGCTATCGATGTAGTCTTGCAATCGTTGCCTGAAAGCTACAGTCAATTCGTCATGAACTATAACATGAACGACCTTGACAAGTCCCTCCCTGAATTGCTCAACATGTTGAGAACTGCTGAGCAAAACCTTAAGAAGGCTGAGCCCATTTTGATGGTTCAAAAGGGCAAGGGAAAGGGAAAAGCTAACAAGAAGAAGGATAAAGCTAATGGAAAGTCCAATGCTAGTTCTTCTTCAGCTGCACTGAAACCAAAGGGTGGTGTGGCAAAGGAAGGGGAGTGCTTCCATTGTAAGCAACCTGGACACTGGAAGCGCAACTGCAAGCTCTATCTTGAAGAACTTGCTAAAGAAAAGGGAAGTAAGACTTCCACTTCAGGTATTTTTGTTATAGAGGCTAACTTTTCTACTTCCTCATCTTGGGTATTGGATACTGGATGTGGATCTCACATTTGTGCAAATGTGCAGGATCTAAGTAGAAGTAGAAGATTGGCCCGAGGTGAAGTGGACCTACGTGTTGGAAATGGAGCAAGGGTTGCTGCCTTAGCCATAGGGACTTATGTTCTCACTTTACCTATTGGATTAGTTTTAGAATTAGACAACTGCTACTTTGTGCCTACTATTAGTAGAAATTTGATTTCTGTTTCTTGTTTGGACAAGAAAGGTTTTTCATTTATAATAAAGGACAAATGTTGTTCTATTTATTTGAATGAAATCTTTTATGGTTGTGCTCAACTTAGCAATGGGTTGTATGTTCTAGACCTTGAAGATCCAATCTATAATGTGAATACCAAGAAGGTCAGATTAAATGATTCAAACTTGACCTATCTCTGGCACTGTCGCTTGGGCCATATAAATGAGACCCGCATATCCAAGCTCCATAAAGATGGACTCTTGGACTCATTTGATTTTGAATCATATGAGACATGTGAGTCATGTTTGTTGGGCAAGATGACCAAAGCCCCATTCACAGGGCAATGTGAAAGGGCTAATGACTTACTAGGACTCATACATAGTGATGTATGTGGCCCTATGTCTACACAAGCTAGAGGAGGTTCCCAATACTTCATTACTTTCACTGATGACTTCAGCAGATATGGCTATGTGTATCTCATGAGACACAAGTCAGAATCCTTTGAAAAGTTCAAAGAATTCAAGAATGAAGTAGAGAATCAACTCGGGAAGAGTATCAAAGTGCTTCGATCAGATCGAGGTGGAGAGTACTTGGATCGAGAATTCCTTGACTATCTGAAGGAGTGTGGTATAGTATCACAACTCACTCCACCAGGTACACCTCAATGGAATGGTGTTTCTGAAAGGAGAAATCGAACTCTGTTAGACATGGTTCGCTCCATGATGAGTCAAGCTGACCTTCCAAACTCCTTTTGGGGACATGCTCTAGAGACAGCCACTTTTACACTAAACCGAGTTCCATCTAAATCGGTTCAAAAGACACCATATGAGATATGGAGTGGGAGGCGTCCCAATTTGTCTTTTATGAAGATTTGGGGCTGTGACGCTTATGTAAAACGTCAATCCTCTAACAAACTAGGGCCCAAATCTCAAAAATGTCTTTTTGTTGGGTATCCCAAAGAAACAAAGGGTTACTATTTCTACAATCCCTCTGAGCAAAAAGTGTTTGTTGCTCGAACTGGTGTCTTTTTGGAGAAAGAGTTTATCTCTAAAGGAACTAGTGGGAGGAAAGTAGAACTTGAAGAAATTCAAGAACAACAAGAAGACATCGAACCTGAAATGGAACCTGAACAGACACCACAAGATGTTGTGGTTCAAGAGTCTGTTCCTGTAGCACAAAGCCCACGTAGGACTGGTAGGATTCGGCGTGAGCCCGAGAGATATGGATTTCTCGTGACTCACACCGGTGATGTGATGCTCATGGATCAAGATGAGCCCACAACCTACCAACAAGCTATGTCGGGGCCTGACTCTGAGAAGTGGCTAATGGCCATGAAATCCGAGATGGAATCCATGTATGAAAACCAAGTATGGACTTTGGTTGACCCACCTGAAGGGGTAAAACCCATAGGGTGCAAATGGGTTTTCAAGAAGAAAACTAACATGGATGGTAATGTGATTACCTTTAAGGGACGATTGGTCGCAAAAGGTTTCAAGCAAATTCATGGTATTGACTATGATGAAACTTTTTCACCAGTTGCTATGCTTAAATCCATCCGAATTTTGTTTGCTATTGCTGCACACTATGATTATGAGATATGGCAAATGGATGTCAAAACTGCATTCCTAAATGGAAAGCTACTTGAGGATGTGTACATGACACAACCTGAGGGTTTTGTCACTCCTGGGAATGCCAATAAAGTGTGCAAATTACAAAGGTCCATTTATGGACTGAAGCAAGCTTCTCGAAGTTGGAATCTTCATTTTGATGATGCAATCAAAGAGTTTGGTTTTATCAAAAATGAAGATGAACCTTGTGTCTACAAGAAGGTTAGTGGGAGCGCTATTGTCTTCTTGGTGTTGTATGTAGATGACATACTACTCATCGGGAATGACATTCCTGAGCTACAGTCTGTGAAGACTTGGCTAAGGAAATGTTTCTCTATGAAGGACTTGGGTGAAGCAGCCTATGTGTTAGGCATCAGGATCTATACAGATAGATCTAGAAAGCTTATTGGCCTAAGTCAAAGTACATATATTGACAAGGTGCTAAAGAGGTTTAGCATGCAAGATTCCAAGAAAGGATTCTTGCCCATGTCACATGGTATCACTGTTTCTAGATCTCAGTGTCCGAGTACAACCGAGGAGAGAGAGCGCATGAGTAAGATTCCATATGCCTCAGCAATTGGATCTATCATGTATGCCATGATATGTACTCGTCCCGATGTCTCATATGCTTTGAGCATGACGAGTAGGTACCAATCGAACCCCGGTGAAAGTCACTGGACAGCTGTTAAGAACATCCTTAAGTACTTACGAAGGACTAAGGATGCATTCTTGGTCTTTGGAGGTGAAGATGAGCTCGTTGTAAGGGGTTACACTGATGCAAGCTTCCAATCCGATAAGGATGATTTTAGATCACAATCTGGTTATGTGTTTTGTATTGGTGGTGGTGCTGTAAGCTGGAAGAGTTCAAAGCAAGAGACAGTAGCTGACTCTACAACAGAATCTGAGTACATTGCCGCCTCTGATGCTGCGAAGGAGGCAGTTTGGATCAAGAAGTTCATCACTGAACTTGGAGTGGTTCCAAGCATTGTTGACCCGATAGAGCTCTATTGTGACAACAATGGAGCAATCGCACAGGCTAAGGAACCTCGATCTCACCAGTGATCCAAACACATACTTCGACGCTATCATCTCATCAGGGAGATCATCGAGAGGGGTGATGTAAGGATATGCAGGACTTCGACAGACAGCAACATTGCTGATCCACTGACAAAGCCCCTTACGCAGCAGAAGCATGATAGCCATTATAGGTCCATCGGTATTAGATACGTGGATGATTGGCTTTTAGTGCAAGTGGGAGATTGTTAGTATTGTGCCCAAAAAGCCAATCATGAGATGATTGTATTTTTGCACATTGAGTCATGATATTTTATTGAGGCATTAATCCAGCAATTATGTTTGTTGTTTTTTTTCTGCGTAACGTAATAAGCATAACTGTAACCCTAGAATAATGATATTCTTAAACGTCCCTAGTCTAGTATTATTGTGGAGCGGGTTGCAATAATACATAATGACTAGCATATGTGGAGACTAATATGAGATATGTAGTCTACATATGGGTACAAGTTGGAGAACTTGTGTACTGGACCGACCCACCATGAGAACACTTCATGGATCGTTATATGAGTGTCATAAGTGATTCTCATAGTGATCATGGTATATGTAGTCCTTCGACCTAAGATCATCAAGGTTCCCTACATGTGAGTCACATACTTTGATACTTTCCTTTGTTGCTCGTAACTGAGTGAACTTGAAGGAGGTCATTGGGTATGTCACATATCATGCGGAGGGATTTGTATGATCAAGATGGGATTTGTCCCTCCTATGTAACGGGAGTGATATCTTTGGGCCCCTTGATAGAGTGAGACTTAGAAAATGCATGGCCATGCTCCGATGAGTTGATATATGATATCAATGTCGTCAGTTTAAGTTGGTCTACTCGGTAATCAAGAAACCAAAGATTGGGCTATACGAGAGTGACACATTCCATGTCTCGCGCTTAGTCTTGATATCTTGGACAAAGGGACAATGGCATATATCGGTGATGATCATAAAGGATTAGTCGATTCACCGACAATCTTGTCACTTGGGTAGCAATGATGTGTTGCTAGACACCGCTCATTGCTTATGATCATAAATGTGATTTATGATCATTGCCAACATGGCAAGAGCCTATTGGGTCGCACACATAGAGCTATTTGGATCATTAGAGTGCATGGGCTAATTATTTGGGTTATGGTTTCACTTTAATTTCGTATTAATAATGGGCCAAGGAGTTGAGCCATTATTAAGCCCGAAATTAAATCCTAATTGGATTAGGGCTTTGAAACCCATTAAGCCTGGAAGTTGAGTCTCACTATAAATACAACTTTTAAGTGAGAAATTCGCAGGTCTCCTTGCCCTAGCCTCCCAAAAAGGACAGCCGCACTCTTCTCTTGCAGTTCCTTGGAGGACGCAAGCTAGCACTGCGAGTGCAAGAAAAACGCATCTGCCGGGACGTGGTGGAAGCGTGGTGATCCCGAGAGGCTCGTGTGGATACCATAGAGAGCCTGAACACGTCAACTGTTCAGGTTTTGTGATTCGACTCTACAGTTGAGTGAGAGTTCTCAACCGAAAATTAGGTATGAAATTTTCGAACACTCGGTTTACCCCGTTTCACTTGGATCCTGGAGGGTTTCGGTTAAATTCCGCTGCGCTGTTTGGCTCCTGAAACCCAACAAGAAGTAGCCGAGCTGAGAAGAAAAGCTTTCCAGCAAAGAGTGGCAGCAGCCATAAACCTACGTGCCAGGCCAAAAGGAATAAAGAAGAGAGACCTCATTCTCCGAAAGGCTGGATTTGCACCCCGAAAGCCTTCCCACGGGGTACTTCGTGCAAATTGGGAAGGACCCTACCTGGTACTTGCCGAAGTATGAAATGGAGTTTATAAGCTCGGTGATGCCAAAGGCATAGAATTAAAAAATACTTGGCACTCAGAGGCCTTGAAAAAATTCTATGCCTAAAAAGTTCGGTGGGAAAGTTGTATTGCACAAGTTGGACAAATTTGTCTAAGTAAAAAATTCTGAGGAAGTACAAAACAAGAGTCTCACGAAAGCAATCACCGAGGAAAGCAAAAGTAAGGATTTCTGAAGTCTCTTGAGCGAATATGTTCAGGACAGAGGAAAGCAGGAGTGTGGTTTTCCGAAGTCTTTTGAGCGAATATGTTCGGGACAAAGGAAAGCAAAAGTGTGGTTTTCCAAAGTCTCTCGAGCGAATTATGTTCGGGACAAAGGGAAACAAAGGAATCTGGCAAAAAATACTTAGCCAAATTTTTATCTATTGAGCCAAAGAGTGCTTACAGAGAAGAAAGTTGCTGAAAGACTACAAAAAAGAAGAAGAAAATGAAGACAAAAGGCCCTAGTACAAACTAAGGAACCTCGGCGTCTTGAGAACTGCCAGCCTCTGTGCTTTGGTCGGTAGCCTTAGGCGCCCGAAGAGAAGGAGGCAGTTTCAAGTGCTCGATATTGGACCAAGTCCACCGAGGCTCCTTGGGGATGTTCATCCCTTCCAGGAAGGAGAGGTCAAAATCTGGGAACTTCTGCAGAATTTGGTGCCGAACAAGACAGAAGCCGTCTTGAAAGCCCAACTTCGTCATATCATCGGACTCCCACTTCTTGACCGCCAAATCTGCATAGTCCTTCTCCAGATCCGCGTAATCCTTCTCAAGATCCTTGAGCTTTCTCTTCAATGCCTTCATCTTCTTCTTCTCTTCTGAAGGCTTCTTCAGAGATGCGACCTCGTCTTCAAGCTGGGCCTTTTCCTCGAGCGTCTTTGCAAGGATTGCGTCACTTTCTGACTTATCCTTTTGAATCATTTGTACGATCGAAGTCAGCTCCGCCATCCGAGAGCCGATGTCAGAAAGTTTCTGGGAGGTGCCTTTCTCAAGTTCCTTTTTCTCTTTTATGAACCCCTCCCGAAGTTCAGCAATTTCCTTCTCTGAAGACTACTTCAGCTGAGCATTGTCAGCAGCCAACGCCGAACACTGGACCTTCGTCTTGGTGTAAAGGTCCCAGACTGACGCCCTCCTGTCTGACTCTCGCGCCACCCGAACACGGAGCAACCCGGCATACCCCATCAGCGACAAAAAAAGCAAACAAAGGGAAAATGATGCTAAGTAAAAAGCAAAGGCAAAATTGGCACTGAGGAAACAGTGAAGCGTACCTGGGAGGCATGTTCAATGAGTTTGGCGGCCAAAGAGATGTCGCTTGGGTAAGCCGTCGTAAGGGCCTTGTAAGAGGCCTCAGTAATCACCCCTTTGCACATCTGCCTGGCCATCTCGGGACAGTCCTCGGAGTACATATTCAAGTCCTCCGTGAACGTCCAGAAGGGCTCTTTCGGAACTTTCCCTGCTGGGACTTTGGCATCCCGAAGGGCCCTCTTGCGGGCGTCTTCGGCAACCCAGTCAGGAGCGGCCACCTCTGCTGCACAACAAGGCAGAAAAGTTGGTTAAGGCCAGAAAACCCTTAAGGATTTACAATAGAAAAAAAGGTTCTTCAACAAAGTACAAACCTGCTGGCACCTTGGTAACGTCGTCCTCAAGAATCGACGTTGCCTCAGTAGAGATCCCCTTGCCTTTTATTTGGCGCCGTTCCTCGGCGGAAGGGGTCTCCTCCCCATCGCCCTCCAGAAGAGCAGGCGAAGGCGTGGGGCTTTGAGGAAGGACGTCGGAAGAAGGGATGTCGACAGAAGGAACCTCGGGCAAAGGGGCAGTAGGGTCTTCGGGCTCCTCGCCTACCTCCTCCGGAATTTGCGGAAGAGAGGAAGGAGCAGCTTTCTTTGCCCGTTTGGAAGGAGGGCCGGCCAAAGTCTGCTTCCGCCTCCGAGAGGCGGCCTTCTTTGTCTGTTCGCCCCTCTCGGCCTGCCCGGTAAAAAGAGACTTGTAGAAGGCAGCCGCGTCGTCGCCCATCTCTGAAAAAAGAAAAAGAAGATCAGTGTAAGTCCAAGATGAAGTTATGAAGGAAAAAATGAGAAAGTAACTTACTCTCGTAGAAAGACTCATAAGTCTCTTTCCCCCGAAGGAGTTTCACGAGCTAGGAGTCCTTCCCCGAAGAAGCCGGTTTCGGCATGTTGAGGTCTGTCTCATGCTCCTTTAGCACCTTGAGTTCTCGAATGACCTCTTCGGTCATGAGCCTCCAGTTGATCGGAAAGGGTAAAGGGCATGAGGAGAGACCTCGGCAGCCCAGTCAGACACGGCCCGGATGCGCCTGTCGAAGTCCTCAAAGATAGGTGCTACGTCGGCGTCTAGCAGTATCTTCGGGTCAACAACATCCATCTTGAGCCTCCCCTAAGCCCACTTGGTCGGGACGTGCGACCAAGTCTCCGACTTCTTCAGGAAAAAGAATTTTTGTTGCCACCCTCGCCAGCTGTCTTTGGTGGCGAAGGTGAACGTATACTTTTTGCTCCCGAATCCCCGAGGTAGCATAAAGTAGAAGCCACCCTTCGGGTCCACAAAGAGCTTGTAGTACTGAAGAAAAACTACAAAGTGAGGTTTTATTTTGAAAACGCCGCACATACAGAGGAAGGCGTTGAAATAGCAGTACGAGTTCGGTGGGAGTTGGTTAACGGCAATGCCATGGAAGTTGCAGAACACGCTAACCATCTCCGGGGGGGATACCGAAGTCCGGCCTTCAGTTGGGCTCAGAAAATGGTGATTTCATCACTTCGGTTGGAGAAAGGAAATTGGTCAGGACGGGGCAACCTCGTCACAGAGTAAGAGGGTAAGAAAAACTTTTTCTTCCACTTCGCTAGTTTTGCCGGAGTAGTGCAGCAAGGGTGAGAAAGAAGAGGTTGCCAACTCTCGGGAACAGGCATGATGAAAACGAGTTCGGGAAAAACAAGGAAAACAAGTTCGGGAAAAACAAAGAAGAAGCTTTGAAAAAAGCAAAAGGACTAAAACCCACCAAAGGTCTTGCCGGAATCTGGATTTCTGGAAGCCGTCGTGAAAAGTGGTCGGAAAAACGCCTGAAAAAGGAGAACTGCCGCGGAAAATCGGGAGAGAATTAGATGGCAAAAGAAAGCAAAAGCAGAAGTAGAAAGAGGGTTATGACAGGACGGATATATATAGGCCGAGAAGGCCAGGAGAACCGTCGTCATTAGTACCCCTCGGAAGGCGAAGCGTCGCCATAACTGCTAAGAGCGCCTGAAAAGTCGCGCCTGCCGTACTCAGTGCATTCCCACCCAATAATAGTGTGCCATGTGTCGGTCATCGCGCAGCAAACGTGTCACGTGTCGTCCATCACGTCGAGCACGCCCTTTGACACCATTTGGTCTAGAGGCGCTGCCCTAGACTGACTCTGCTGGACACAGGACGCGACGCATGAGCAGACCTATAAAGGGAAAAAAGTAGGTTACCTCGAAGACACCAAAAGACAGCCTGTGATTTCGGGCAAAAGGTCTTTCTTCGGTACAACGTTATCCTATTTTCCCTCGCCACGAGGACACCAAGAGACAGCCCGTGACTTCGGGCAGAAGGTGTATCTTCGGCACACGGACAACATATCTTCTCGTGCCTCGAGGACGCAAAAAGGGCTGCCCATCGATTCAGGCAGAAGAAGCCGTCTTCGGCGCAGATATCACAACCACAGGACCCGAAAACCGATGAACCGAAGTTTCTCACTTCGGCTTTTCGGAGGTGGGCCTGTGATGGCCAAAGGCTATTGCCTCCTCGGTAGTAACTCCCTGCCAGAATATTGGCCGAGGAGTCTGACATCACCCAAGAGAGGATCTTTTTACTGACCTCGGAAGGTGTGAAGTCAAACACTATGAGCTCAAGACTTCGGTTAGCTCGTCAAGAATTTCGAGGACAACACCGTCTCCATCGAGGGGCCAAACTGACCGTCTACGGGTAAGAGAGCCATCTCTCTGAAGCAAGGAAGAATCTCCCCGAAGGCAGGGGCCCCGAAGAGGATCTTCCCCGAACAAGAAACACCTGAACAAGGGAATCCCCTAACTATGGGTGTGAGTCCCGAAGAAGGTGTTCATCAAGGGAACTCCCAGAACTATGGGATAGATCCCGAAGGAGGTGCCCGCACCGAAGGACGGATATAATCCGAAGAGGGTGCACGCACCGAAGGGCGACCTCGCCCAGGGGACCCCGGGAGTACGGTATGAGCATTTAAGGAGCCTCTGACATGTCGCCCACAAGCCCTACACGTCACATCAGAACGGCGAACTGACACGCCGCAGCCGCCCCAGTCCTGACACAACCTGTCCGGGTCTAGGGCTAAAGGAGGCTGCAAACGGCAGCCTGTCCCCTAGGTCCAAAAGTACAGATCAAATCCGACCGAACACGTGTCATGATCTGAACGGACCAGCTACTCCTATAAATACTAGGAAATGGGACTGGACAAAGGATGGGCATTTTCCTCCCTCTGAGAAAACACAAAACAGGCAAGACACTTGATCCCTCAGTGTTCTTCCTCCACTTTCACTCAGAAAACTGACTTGGGCGTCGGAGGGTCCTCCCCGGAAAAGCAAACCGGGGACCTCCTAACCTCTTCTTTAAGCTTTTCAGGCACACTCAGCTGGGAAACCAGAGCTCCAGGCGCTCGCCTGCTCAGGAAGTCTTTCCACCTGTCAACATGACAGCAAACGAAGATGCTTTGGGGCATCAGAAGGAGGAAATGATCTTGGACTGAGAGCAAAACTGGACCTCCTCGAAGAACACCGCGAAATGGCCGAGTTAAGGAGAAAGGCCTTCCAGCAACGGATAGCAAGCACCGCCAATTTACATGTAAGAAAAAAGGAGATCAAAAAGGGAGACCTCATTCTCCAAAAGGCCGAGTTCGAACAGCGAAGGCCATCAGAATGGGTACTTCGGGCAAATTTGAGTGGACCCTATTTGGTTCTCGACGAAGTCCGCCCAGGGGTCTTTATGTTGGGTAATATTGAGGGTGTGGAGTTGAAGAATACTTGGCATTCAGACTCTCTGAAAAAATTTTATACTTTGACATTTTTTTGAAGAAAGCCGGTAAGATACTCCTCCCCGAAGTCGTCAGTAAAATACATGATGAATTTGCCCTCGTTATCGAAAGAGTGTGAGCCTTGATGATTCTGCCTTACAAAATTCCTTACTAAGCTTAAAAACCAGTCCGAACACGAAAGAAGTTCAAAAAGGTTCCTTCCGAAAGATAAGGTGCAGGTGTTCGCCAAAAGTGCGTACTTAGAATCGTACCAGCTTCTGATAAGGCATATTCGAGAGAAAGAACGGAGAATGGAGAATGGAGAAAAAAAATTCTTCATTAAAAAATCCTAAGGCGAAAAATACAAAGAAAGAAGAAGCAAGCCTATGACTAAGCAAGGGTATCCGACGTTTCGTCAAACATTATCATCTCTAGAGGGCTCAGTGAAAGACGCATGCCGAGCCGGAGGAAGATTGAGGAACTCGACTTTGGACCATGAAGATCTGGGCTCTTTGGGCAAATCCAAAGCAGACAAGTGAGAAATGTCAAGCCCAGGGTGCCGAGCGAGGACCTGGTGATGAGCCAAGAAAAAACCATCTTGGTAAGACGTCTTCGACATTTGCTCGCTACGGTCCTTCTCGGCGCCAAGAGCCGCCAGCTCAGCTTTTAGCGCGACAATCTTCTCCTCCAGCTTCCTCTTCTTCCTGCTCTTCGTCTCCTTCTTCTTCAGCGACGCAATCTCAGCTTGGAGATCGGCATAAAAAATCGAATGATTTCACAAGATTCTCGCCGTCTTGAACGGTCTTTTTTTGAAGGGCCTCATTCTCTAAAGAAAGAGTCACGCACTTTGAGCCGAGGTCTTCAACCTTGGCTGAGAAGTCGGTAAGAATCTCCTGCCTGCTGGACACAACCTCGGCCCGAAGACTCCCAAGATCCTCCTTCGCGATTTTGTTTAACTGACCATATTTTAGGGCATATTGGGCAAGAGACTCCTTCGTCTTCCGCAGGGAATCTTCGGACCGAGAGTGGGTCTCTGTTTGTTTCGCTGACCAGGCGCGGAAGTACCCGTTATATGCCAAAAGCTGTGGAAAACAGAGGCACCAAATAAGTATCGGAAGACAGTGATGGCTTAGATTAACAATTTTCTAAGATACAAGAAAAGAAAGGATCACCTGAGCATCGTGCTTGGTCATCCTCGCCGTGAGGATCTCTTCGCTGGGACATTTGGTGGTAAGGGACTGAAAAATGGCATTAGTCAGCACCCCCGCCGCCATTTGCGGAGCCATCAGCTGGCTATCCTCAAAGAACAAATCCATGTCCTTTGTGAACGTCCAGAAGGGCTCCCGTGGCACCTTGTCCTGCGGAATCCGTCGGTCCCGAAGAGCCCTCTGACGGGCATGAGCTTCCACCCAGGAAGTAGTAGGGGCATTCTCTGCAAGGTCACGCCAAAGTTCCATCAAGACATCATCCCTTAGCCATTCATCCAAAAAATTGTAGATACGAAAAATACTGAGGTTGGTAGCGGAATGGCTAAGGAACCAACCTGGTGGAACTTCGGGGACGCACTCCTCAGAACCAACCTCCCGAACATCCTCAGTGACATTCTTTCCCTTCCTCCTTCTACCCTCTTCAAACTCCTGGGCAGACGTTCGCTCTGCTGGGATCTCGGTAGCAGGGGCAGGGCTCAGTGTCCCCCCGAGGATGTCAGGGTCCAAAGAAGGCTTCTCGGCAGTCGGAAGTTGAGCAGAGGACTGATCTTCCACCTCAACTACGTTCTCGGGGGGAGAAGGAGTGGTAGCCTTGGCCTTCTTGGACATAGAAGGGCCGGCAGTCGACTTCTTCCTCTTACCAGAAGTCTTCATGTGTACTTGCTCTCCCCGCTTAGCCTGACTGTGGAAGAGTGATTTATAAAACTCGGCAGACTGATCGCCCATCTCTACAAAAAGGTAAAATATCAGTGTAAGTCCAAAAGGAAAGCAGATAACAAACCCTGGAAGGTGACTTAGTGTAAGTCCAAAAGGAAAGCAGATAACAAACCCTGGAAGGTGACTTACTGTCGGAAAAAAACTGTTAAGAAATTTCACGCCGAAGGAGCATGACTATCCAGGCTTTCTTCCCCGGAAGAACAGGCACGGGCATGCGGGGGTACCCTTGTGGGCAGTTATCACTCCCAGTTCCCAAAGAACTTCCTCTGACATAAGATCCCACTTAATGGGAAAAGGGTAGGGTGAACGTGACGGAGCTCCGGAATCCCAGTCCGCTACTGACTGAATGCGTTTGTCGAAGTTATCAAAATCGGCAAGTAATACTGGAGTAAGGAGCCTCCGGGGATCGACGATGTCGACCTTCAAAGTCCCCGAAGCCCATCTAATAGGCACATGTCTCCAAGACTCGGGGACCCGGAAAAAGAAAAACTTCTTCTGCCACCCTCACCAACTATCCTTATTGTCAAAGGTAAACATAAACTTCTTACTCCAGGACCCTCGGGGAAGGAGGTAGTAAAAACCACCCTTCGGGACCGGGTGGAGTTTGTAGTATTGCATGAAGAAGAGGAAGTGGGGGTTTATGCCGAACACCCTGCACATGCAGAGGAAAGCATTAAAGTAAGAGTAAGAATTTGGGGGGAGTTGGTTCGCAGCAATGTCGTGGAATTTGCAGACTTCGCATATCATGCGATGATGGGGATACCGAAGACCGGCTTTCAGCTGAGCTCGGTAAACGGTAACCTCCCCCGAAGAAGCTGCGTAACCATAAGATCCCGGGAGAGGTAACCTCGGTGTGATATAAGAAGGGAGGTAGTACTTGGCCACCCACTTTTTCATCTTTTCCAAAGTTTGCAGAAAGAGGGTCGAGGTGCCCATCACTGGCTGAGCTCCCAGACCTGACGGAGTACCGACTTCGCAAGAGGGAAACAGCCAGCCGAGGTCGAAAGGATGAATGATCCCCCTGGCCTAATGTAGGGAATTCGCTTCCTTAGGAAATGGTAGGACCAACCTCGGTAGAGCGGTCAGACCCTCTTAAAAAATAGAAATATCCCTCGGAGGACCCATCCTCGGGGAATACATTCCCCGAAACGTTAGAATAACCTCGGAAAGTATGAACAAAGCATTTAAGGAGCTTCTGACACCTCCCCATAAAAGTCGTCCCCCAAGTACATTCTGACACACTATCACTGGAGCACGCCATCAGAGGGACGCCTCGATACGACACTCTCGGAATGCCTAGGCTGTCAACCAGGTGACTTTTGTTGAGATAAACGTCCCTTCGTGCCCGAAAAAGCAGGGATCGCATCCCACCGGACACGTGTCGTGATCTGGAACGACCAGAAGAGCAAAATGGCTTCTGTACGCCTCCTTTATAAAACACCCAGAAAGCATCCTAGCGGGGTAAGGAAAAATGTTCTCTTTGAATACAAAAAAGAGCACATAATCCAGTTATCTGAAAATACTGACTTGGGTGTCGGAGACTCCTCCCCGGGAATACACACTGGGGACCTCCTTGTTAGTATTGTGCCCAAAAAGCCAATCATGAGATGATTGTATTTTTGCACATTGAGTCATGATATTTTATTAAGGCATTAATCCAGCAATTATGTTTGTTGTTTTGTTTCTGCGTAACGTAATAAGCATAACTGTAACCCTAGAATAATGATATTCTTAAACGTCCCTAGTCTAGTATTATTGTGGAGCGAGTTGCAATAATACATAATGACTAGCATATGTGGAGACTAATATGAGATATGTAGTCTACATATGGGTACAAGTTGGAGAACTTGTGTACTGGACCGACCCACCATGAGAACACTTCATGGATCGTTATATGAGTGTCATAAGTGATTCTCATAGTGATCATGGTATATGTAGTCCTTCGACCTAAGATCATCAAGGTTCCCTACATGTGAGTCACATACTTTGATACTTTCCTTTGTTGCTCGTAACTGAGTGAACTTGAAGGAGGTCATTGGGTATGTCACATATCATGCCGAGGGATTTGTATGATCAAGATGGGATTTGTCCCTCCTATGTAACGGGAGTGATATCTTTGGGCCCCTTGATAGAGTGAGACTTAGAAAATGCATGGCCATGCTCCGATGAGTTGATATATGATATCAATGTCATCAGTTTAAGTTAGTCTACTCGGTAATCAAGAAACCAAAGATTGGGCTATACGAGAGTGACACATTCCATGTCTCGTGCTTAGTCTTGATATCTTGGACAAAGGGACAATGGCATATATCGGTGATGATCATAAAGGTTTAGTCGATTCACCGACAATCTTGTCACTTGGGTAGCAATGATGTGTTGCTAGACACCGCTCATTGCTTATGATCATAAATGTGATTTATGATCGTTGCCAACATGGCAAGAGCCTATTGGGTCGCACACATAGAGCTATTTGGATCATTAGAGTGCATGGGCTAATTATTTCGGTTATGGTTTCACTTTAATTTCGTATTAATAATGGGCCAAGGAGTTGAGCCATTATTAAGCCCGAAATTAAATCCTAATTGGATTAGGGCTTTGAAACCCATTAGGCCTGGAAGTTGAGTCTCACTATAAATACAACTTTTAAGTGAGAAATTCGCAGGTCTCCTTGCCCTAGCCTCCCAAAA
Organism: Aquilaria yunnanensis; assembly: GCA_039654915.1. Taxonomy (NCBI): domain Eukaryota; kingdom Viridiplantae; phylum Streptophyta; class Magnoliopsida; order Malvales; family Thymelaeaceae; genus Aquilaria; species Aquilaria yunnanensis. The sequence continues at coordinate 61,253,189 of CM077593.1, forward strand.
AGGACAGCCGCACTCTTCTCTTGCAATTCCTTGGAGGACGCAAGCTAGCACTGCGAGCGCAAGAGAAACGCATCTGCCGGGACGTGATGGAAGCGTGGTGATCCCGAGAGGCTTGTGTGGATACCATAGAGAGCCTGAACACGTCAACTGTTCAGGTTTTTTGATTCGACTCTACAGTTGAGTGAGAGATCTCAACCGAAAATTAGGTATGAAATTTTCGAACACTCGGTTTACCCCGTTTCACTTGGATCCTGGAGGGTTTCGGTTAAATTCCGCTGCGCTGTTTGGCTCCCGAAACCCAACAGTGGTATCAGAGCTACTGGTGAAACCCTAAATCGGGATTGAGTGTTGAATCGCATGATGCTATGTGTTCGATTGGTTTTCGGCCATGATTAATTAGATTGATTCATGATGCATGAAACCGGAATTCGTAATGAACATATGAGATATATGAAGAAACGACACAAATTGGTTAATGAGATTAACCCGAAATTGATAAGTATGAGATACCTATATGGATTAGGATTCTTGCAATAGTTGCAAAAAAACCCTAGGTTTGTTCGGATTCGGCCTGTTCGGGCACCGAATGTAAGGTATATTTGGTGGCTCGAATGGAGGAGTCTCGGGTGCCTACTTTCTCGAAATAGAAGATTTCGGGCTAAGCAATTGTAAGACAATTGGCCAGCGGGACCGCCGTATGCGAAGCGCCACATAAATAAAATCTGGTTAATCAACACGCAAAAATTGGCATGCATCTTTGTTGAATGAGATTTGACATGACATGCTGATTAGTGTTTGAAGCATGGTGCATGGTTATAGCCCTTGATTGGTTGTACTTGTAAATACGGCCTGCGAGTCGTGCCTTTTCTTATCACTCTCATTGTACATTCTCTTCTCACCTTACTCCCCTCGAATGTAACTCGAGGTTTCTATTATTGATGTAATGGTGCATTATGGGATCGTCCAAGGTGGTATGTCCAAGGAGGTGACAACAAAAAGGCAGCCAAGAAAGGAAGAGAAGGAGCTTGTGAAGACTCTTTTCTTTTCTTAGGCTTTTATGATATTCTCATTGGCTTGAGAATATCGCATAGTTTGGGCTATAACCATGTCACGTTTATTTCTTGTAAGCATGAGATGCATGTTTTATATTTGTATGTGATGCATGTGTAAAACAACCGGAGATAACAAATTGGTGAGATCAAAAGAAAAATCCCTCAAACAAATATTAAGTCATTAAATGTGATGCCATCCAAATGTTGGCACTCGTCAAGACTTTGATCAACATTAGTTGGGTTTGCCAAAGCAAAGCACCTATGTTCATCTTGGTAAGGCGCGATGGGATAATAGTGATATCCAAACTGCTAACTTTGGGTTCGACTTAACTAAGTTATCCTAATAGGATTAGGGACTTAGAGGCATAGAGTTGGGCTTAAGTTCATGAGATGAGCTTGGACAAGTGTTGTTCACCCAACTATCCAAGAGTTGCATAAGATGCAATTGGCAATGAGTTGCCTACCTAAATAGCTGTAACTTGAGAGAAAAGCCAAAGCTGACTCAGGTTGTGGTCAAATATGGATCTTGGCCCACTAGAATACCTTAGCGCCGAGGTGTTCCGAAATAATATCGAGGGTTATTATTTTGAGGAAAATAGTGGGAGTATAGTTTAATAAAAGTCCTTATTAAATGAATTAAAATACATGACTCGTACACTGCATATTTACTGTTGTAGATAACCATGGCACAAAACACATCGACACTTTCGTTGCGATCGATCCTTGAGAAGGAAAAACTGAATGGGACCAACTTTCTCAAATGGTACCGAAACTTGAGGATAGTCCTCAAACAAGAGAGAAAGGCATATGTCCTAGAGCAGCCCATTCTGAATGAGCCTGCTGCCACTGCTCCAAGAGCTGAAAGGGATGCTCACAAGAGGCATTCTGATGATGCTTTGGATGTTGCATGCCTCATGCTTATTACCATGGAATCTGAGCTTCAGAAGCAACATGAGAACATGGGGGCGTTTGATATGATCGAACATCTCAAAATGCTTTTCCAAGAGCAAGCTAGGCATGAGAGGTTTGAGACCTCTAAGGCATTGTTTCAGTGCAAGATGTCTGAGGGAAGTCCCGTGGGTCCTCATGTGCTCAAGATGATTGGGTACATTGAGAATCTTGAGAATTTGGGATTTGCTCTTCAAAAAGAGTTGGCTATCGATGTAGTCTTGCAATCGTTGCCTGAAAGCTACAGTCAATTCGTCATGAACTATAACATGAACGACCTTGACAAGTCCCTCCCTGAATTGCTCAACATGTTGAGAACTGCTGAGCAAAACCTTAAGAAGGCTAAGCCCATTTTGATGGTTCAAAAGGGCAAGGGAAAAGGAAAAGCCAACAAGAAGAAAGATAAAGCTAATGGAAAGTCCAATGCTAGTTCTTCTTCAGCTGCACTGAAACCAAAGGGTGGTGTGGCAAAGGAAGGGGAGTGCTTCCATTGTAAGCAACCTGGACACTGGAAGTGCAACTGCAAGCTCTATCTTGAAGAACTTGCTAAGGAAAAGGGAAGTAAGACTTCCACTTCAGGTTTTTTTGTTATAGAGGCTAACTTTTCTACTTCCTCATCTTGGGTATTGGATACTGGATGTGGATCTCACATTTGTGCAAATGTGCAGGATCTAAGTAGAAGTAGAAGATTGGCCCGAGGTGAAGTGGACCTACGTGTTGGAAATGGAGCAAGGGTTGCTGCCTTAGCCATAGGGACTTATGTTCTCACTTTACCTAGTGGATTAGTTTTAGAATTAGACAACTGCTACTTTGTGCCTACTATTAGTAGAAATTTGATTTCTGTTTCTTGTTTGGACAAGAAAGGTTTTTCATTTATAATAAAGGACAAATGTTGTTCTATTTATTTGAATGAAATCTTTTATGGTAGTGCTCAACTTAGCAACGGGTTGTATGTTCTAGACCTTGAAGATCCAATCTATAATGTGAATACCAAGAAGGTCAGATTAAATGATTCAAACTTGACCTATCTCTGGCACTGTCGCTTGGGCCATATAAATGAGACCCGCATATCCAAGCTCCATAAGGATGGACTCTTGGACTCATTTGATTTTGAATCATATGAGACATGTGAGTCATGTTTGTTGGGCAAGATGACCAAAGCCCCATTCACAGGGCAAAGTGAAAGGGCTAATGACTTACTAGGACTCATACATAGTGATGTATGTGGCCCTATGTCTACACAAGCTAGAGGAGGTTCCCAATACTTCATTACTTTCACTGATGACTTCAGCAGATATGGCTATGTGTATCTTATCAGACACAAGTCAGAATCCTTTGAAAAGTTCAAAGAATTCAAGAATGAAGTAGAGAATCAACTCGGGAAGAGTATCAAAGTGCTTCGATCAGATCGAGGTGGAGAGTACTTGGATCGAGAATTCCTTGACTATCTGAAGGAGTGTGGTATAGTATCACAACTCACTCCACCAGGTATACCTCAATGGAATGGTGTTTCTGAAAGGAGAAATCGAACTCTGTTAGACATGGTTCGCTCCATGATGAGTCAAGCTGACCTTCCAAACTCCTTTTGGGGACATGCTCTAGAGACAGCCGCTTTTACACTAAACCGAGTTCCATCTAAATCGGTTCAAAAGACACCATATGAGATATGGAGTGGGAGGCGTCCCAATTTGTCTTTTATGAAGATTTGGGGCTGTGACGCTTATGTAAAACGTCAATCCTTTAACAAACTAGGGCCCAAATCTCAAAAATGTCTTTTTGTTGGGTATCCCAAAGAAACAAAGGGTTACTATTTCTACAATCCCTCTGAGCAAAAAGTGTTTGTTGCTCGAACTGGTGTCTTTTTGGAGAAAGAGTTTATCTCTAAAGGAACTAGTGGGAGGAAAGTAGAACTTGAAGAAATTCAAGAACAACAAGGAGACATTGAACCTGAAATGGAACCTGAACAGACACCACAAGATGTTGTGGTTCAAGAGTCTGTTCCTGTAGCACAAAGCCCACGTAGGACTGGGAGGATTCGGCGTGAGCCCGAGAGATATGGATTTCTCGTGACTCACACCGATGATGTGATGCTCATGGATCAAGATGAGCCCACAACCTACCAACAAGCTATGTCGGGGCCTGACTCTGAGAAATGGCTAGTGGCCATGAAATCCGAGATGGAATCCATGTATGAAAACCAAGTATGGACTTTGGTTGACCCACCTGAAGGGGTAAAACCCATAGGGTGCAAATGGGTTTTCAAGAAGAAAACTGACATGGATGGTAATGTGATTACCTTTAAGGGACGATTGGTCGCAAAAGGTTTCAAGCAAATTCATGGTATTGACTATGATGAAACTTTTTCACCAGTTGCTATGCTTAAATCCATCCGAATTTTGTTTGCTATTGCTGCACACTATGTTTAGGAGATATGGCAAATGGATGTCAAAACTGCATTCCTAAATGGAAAGCTACTTGAGGATGTGTACATGACACAGCCTGAGGGTTTTGTCACTCCTGGGAATGTCAATAAAGTGTGCAAATTGCAAAGGTCCATTTATGGACTGAAGCAAGCTTCTCGAAGTTGGAATCTTCGTTTTGATGATGCAATCAAAGAGTTTGGTTTTATCAAAAATGATGATGAACCTTGTGTCTACAAGAAGGTTAGTGGGAGCGCTATTGTCTTCTTGGTGTTGTATGTAGATGACATACTACTCATCGGGAATGACATTCCTGAGCTACAGTCTGTGAAGACTTGGCTAGGGAAATGTTTCTCTATAAAGGACTTGGGTGAAGCAGCCTATGTGTTAGGCATCAGGATCTATACAGATAGATCTAGAAAGCTTCTTGGCCTAAGTCAAAGTACATATATTGACAAGGTGCTAAAGAGGTTTAGCATGCAAGATTCCAAGAAAGGATTCTTGCCCATGTCACATGGTATCACTCTTTCTAGGTCTCAGTGTCCGAGTACAACCGAGGAGAGAGAGCGCATGAGTAAGATTCCATATGCCTCAGCAATTGGATCTATCATGTATGCCATGATATGTACTCGTCCCGGTGTCTCATATGCTTTGAGCATGACGAGTAGGTACCAATCGAACCCCGGTGAAAGTCACTGGACAGCTGTTAAGAACATCCTTAAGTACTTACGAAGGACTAAGGATGCATTCTTGGTCTTTGGAGGTGAAGATCAGCTCGTTGTAAGGGGTTACACCGATGCAAGCTTCCAATCCGATAAGGATGATTTTAGATCACAATCTGGTTATGTGTTTTGTATTGGTGGTGGTGCTGTAAGCTGGAAGAGTTCAAAGCAAGAGACAGTAGCTGACTCTACAACAGAATCTGAGTACATTGCCGCCTCTGATGCTGCGAAGGAGGCAGTTTGGATCAAGAAGTTCATCACTGAACTTGGAGTGGTTCCAAGCATTGTTGACCCGATAGAGCTCTATTGTGACAACAATGGAGCAATCGCACAGGCTAAGGAACCTCGATCTCACCAGCGATCCAAACACATACTTAGACGCTATCATCTCATCAGGGAGATCATCGAGAGGGGTGCTGTAAGGATATGCAGGACTTCGACAGACAGCAACATTGCTGATCCACTGACAAAGCCCCTTACGCAGCAGAAGCATGATAGCCATTCTAGGTCCATCGGTATTAGATACATGGATGATTGGCTTTTAGTGCAAGTGGGAGATTGTTAGTATTGTGCCCAAAAAGCCAATCATGAGATGATTGTATTTTTGCACATTGAGTCATGATATTTTATTAAGGCATTAATCCAGCAATTATGTTTGTTGTTTTGTTTCTACGTAACTTAACAAACATAATTGTAACCCTAGAATAACGATATTCTCAAACGTCCCTAGTCTAGTATTATTGTGGAGCGGGTTGCAATAATACATAACGACTAGCATATGTGGAGACTAATATGAGATATGTAGTCTACATATGGGTACAAGTTGGAGAACTTGTGTACTGGACCGACCCACCATGAGAACACTTCATGGATCGTTATATGAGTGTCATAAGTGATTCTCATAGTGATCATGGTATATGTAGTCCTTCGACCTAAGATCATCAAGGTTCCCTACATGTGAGTCACATACTTTGATACTTTCCTTTGTTGCTCGTAACTGAGTGAACTTGAAGGAGGTCATTGGGTATGTCACATATCATGTGGAGGGATTTGTATGATCAAGATGGGATTTGTCCCTCCTATGTAACGGGAGTGATATCTTTGGGCCCCTTGATAGAGTGAGACTTAGAAAATGCATGGCCATGCTCCGATGAGTTGATATATGATATCAATGTCATCAGTTTAAGTTAGTCTACTCGGTAATCAAGAAACCAAAGATTGGGCTATACGAGAGTGACACATTCCATGTCTCGTGCTTAGTCTTGATATCTTGGACAAAGGGACAATGGCATATATCGGTGATGATCATAAAGGTTTAGTCGATTCACCGACAATCTTGTCACTTGGGTAGCAATGATGTGTTGCTAGACACCGCCCATTGCTTATGATCATAAATGTGATTTATGATCGTTGCCAACATGGCAAGAGCCTATTGGGTCGCACACATAGAGCTATTTGGATCATTAGAGTGCATGGGCTAATTATTTCGGTTATGGTTTCACTTTAATTTCGTATTAATAATGGGCCAAGGAGTTGAGCCATTATTAAGCCCGAAATTAAATCCTAATTGGATTAGGGCTTTGAAACCCATTAGGCCTGGAAGTTGAGTCTCACTATAAATACAACTTTTAAGTGAGAAATTCACAGGTCTCCTTGCCCTAGCCTCCCAAAAAGGACAGCCGCACTCTTCTCTTGCAATTCCTTGGAGGACGCAAGCTAGCACTGCGAGCGCAAGAGAAACGCATCTGCTGGGACGTGGTGGAAGCGTGGTGATCCCGAGAGGCTCGTGTGGATACCATAGAGAGCCTGAACACGTCAACTATTCAGGTTTTGTGATTCGACTCTACAGTTGAGTGAGAGATCTCAACCGAAAATTAGGTATGAAATTTTCGAACACTCGGTTTACCCCGTTTCACTTGGATCCTGGAGGGTTTCGGTTAAATTCCGCTGCGCTGTTTGGCTCCCGAAACCCAACACTCCTGACCTGTGTTTTCTGGAGTATTTCAGGTACATTACACTGGGGAATCTCCTCCAAAAGTGCTCTCCTCCATCAGAAGTTTTCCCTACCCGTACAATCACGCATGATGAAGCCGCCGCAAGCCACCAGAGTCATGATATTTTATTAAGGCATTAATCCAGCAATTATGTTTGTTGTTTTGTTTCTGCGCAACTTAACAAACATAATTGTAACCCTAGAATAATGATATTCTCAAATGTCCATAGTATAGTGTTATTGTGGAGTGGGTTGCAATAATACATAATGACTAGCATATGTGGAGACTAGTATGAGATATGTAGTCTGTATATGGGTACAAGTTAGAGAACTTGTGTAATGGACGGACCCACCATGAGAACACTACATGGATCGTTATATGTGTGTCATAAGTGATTCTCATAGTGATCATGGTATATGTAGTCCTTCGACCTAAGGTCATCAAGGTTCCCTACATGTGAGTCACATACTTTGATACTTTCCTTTGTTGCTCGTAACTGAGTGAACTTTAAGGAGGTCATTGGGTATGTCACATATCATGCCGAGGGATTTGTATGATCAAGATGGGATTTGTCCCTCCTATGTAACGGGAGTGACATCTTCGGGCTCCTTGATAGAGTAAGACTTAGAAAAATGCATGGCCATGCTCGAATGAGTTGATATATGATATCAATATCATCAGTTTAAGTTGGTCTACTCGGTAATCAAGAAACCAAAGATTGGACTATACGAGAGTGACACATTCCATGTCTCGTGCTTAATCTTGATATCTTGGACAAAGGGACAATGGCATATATCGGCGATGATCATAAAGGTTTAGTCGAATCACTGACAATCTTGTCACTTGGGTAGCAATGATGTGTTGCTAGACACTGCTCATTGGTTATGAACATAAATGTGATTTATGATCATTGCCAACGTCGGAAGAGCCTATTGGGTCGCACACATAGAGCTATTTGGATCATTAGAGTGCATGGGCTAATAATTTGGGTTTTGGTTTCACAATAATTTCGTATTAATAATGGGCCCAATAGTTGAGCCATTATTAAGCTCGAAATTAAAGCCTAATTGGATTAGGGTTTTGAAACCCATTAGGCCTAGAAGTTGAGTCTCACTATAAATACAACTTCTAGTGAGAAATTCACAGGTATCCTTGCCCTAGCCTCCCAAAAGGACAGCTGCACTCTTCTCTTGCAATTCCTTGGAGGACGCAAGCTAGCACTGCGAGCGCAAGAGAAACGCATCTACCGGGACGTGGTGGAAGTGTGGTGATCCCGAGAGGCTCGTGTGGATACCGTAGAGAGCTTGAACACATCAACTGTTCAAGTTTTGTGATTCGACTCTACAGTTGAGTGAGAGATCTCAACCGAAAATTAGGTATGAAAATTTTCGAACACCCAGTTTACCCCGTTTCACTTGGATCCTGGAGGGTTTCGGTTAAATTCCACTGTGCTGTTTGGCACCCGAAACCGAACATCTCCATAGGTGGGAAAACTCCAAATTGCTCCATTTCACTTAAGTCAAAGACATACACATCTTAAGGCCAGCATTAGAACACTTAGGTCTTTTATGCCTTTTTGTGTTTCCTTTGTCCAAACTTTACTTCCATGAGTAATGTGGTCCTCCAATCGCACTTTTATACCATTCATATCCTTCCCATAACTCTCCAAAGCTCTTTCTTAAGAGTTTTACAATTAAGTACCTGAATTTCCAAAACCTTACAAAAAAATCCATAGGTTGCTTGACAAACAAGCAATTCTTAGGGCTTTGCTTGGAGGCCAAGTTACCAACTTGGAACACTTTTAAGGAGGTATTCGTTATACCTTTGACCCCTCATACTTCAATCACTATGAAGAGAATTACACAATATAATGATTTTTAGCCATTATGCCACACTTGTAATTCTCCCATTTTTGTGAGGTGGTAACACCTTAAAGGTCTCAAACATCTCATGCCTAACTTGCTCTTGGAAGAGCATTTTGAGATGCTCAATCATATCGAATGCCCCTATGTTCTCATGTTGCTTCTGAAGCTCAGATTCTGTGGTAATAAGTATAAGGCAAGCAAGATGCAAAGCATCATTAGACTACTTCTTGTGAGCATCCCTTTATTCTCTTGGAGCAGTGGTAGCAGGCCCATTCGGAATGAGCTACTCTAGGACATAAGTCTTTCTCTCTTGCTTGAGGACTATCTTCAAATGTCGTTACCATTTGAGAAAGTTGATCCATTTTAATTTTTACTTCTCAAGGATCAATCGCAACAAAAGTGTTGATGTGTTTTGTGCCATGGTTATCTACAAAAGTAAATATGCAGTATAAGAGTCATGCATTTTAATTCATTTAATAAGGGCTTTTGTTAAACGACACTGCCACTATTTTACCCAAAATAATAACCCTTGATATTATTTCAAAACACCTCGGTGCGAAGGTATTCTAGTGTGCCAATATCCATATTTCACCACAACCTAAGTTAGCTTTGGCTTTTCTCTCAAGTTGTAGTTATTTAGGTAGGCAACTCCTTGCGAATTGCATCTTATGCAACTCTTTGGTAGTTGGGTGAACAACACTTGTCCAAGCTCATCTCATAAACTTAAGCCTAACCCTATGCCTCTATGTCCCCAATCCTATTGGGATAACTCAGTTAGGTCGGATCCAAAGTTAGCAGCCGGATCCAAAGTTAGCAATTTGGATATCACTATTATCCCATCACGCCTTACCAAGATGAACATAGATGCTTTGCTTTGGCAAACACACCTAATCTTAATCAAAGTCTTGACGAGTGCCAACATTTGGAAGACATCACATTTAATGACTTAATATTTTGTTTGAGGTTTGAGGGATTTTTCCTTTTGATCTCACTAATTATTATCTCTGGTTGTCGCATACATGCATCACATACAAATATAAAACATGCCTTTCATGCTATGAACAAAGTAAATGTGACACGGTTATAGCCTAAACTATGCGATATTCTCAAGCCAATGAGAATATCATAAAAGCCTAAGAAGAAAAAAGGGTCTTCACAAACTTCTTCTCCTCCTTGCTTGGTTGCCCTTTTGTTGTCACCACCTTGGACACACCACCTTGGATTATCCCATATTGTACAATTACATCCATAATAGAAACCTCAAGTTACATTTGAGGTGAGTAAGGTGGGAATAGAATGTACAATGAAAATAACAAGAATAAGGCACGACTCGCAAGCCAAATCAACATATCATGTCAAATGTCAATCAACAAAATTGCAAGCCAATTAAAGCGCATTGATTAACTAGTTTTTATTAATGTGGCTCCTCACATACTGCGGTCACGCTGGCCAGTCAGCAGGACTGTCTTACAAATATGTTGCTTAAGATCTTCTATTTTGGGCAACTAAGCACCCGAGACCACCTCCACTCGGGCCACCAAAAGTACTATACTCTCGATGCCTGAACAACCCTAATCCAATCCATCCTAAGGCTTTGCAACTATTGCAAGAATCCAAATCCATGTAGGTATCTCATACCAATCCATTTAGGGTTAATCTTATTAACCAATTTGTTTCATTTCTTCACAATCACATATATACATTACGAGTTCTGCTTTCATGCATCATGAATCAATCTAATTAATCATGATCAAAACATTAGAACACACAACATGTCATGCAATTCGACATTCAATTCCGATTTAGGGTTTCACAAGTAGCTCTGATACCACTGTAGGGTTTCGGGAGCCAAACAAGTGTAGCGGAATGTAACTGAAACCCTCTAGAATCCAAGTTAAACGGGGTAAACTGGGTGTTTAAAATTTTTCATACCTAATTCGGTTAAAATCGTTCACCTAACTATTGATTCGTATCACAAAACCTGAACAGTTGACATGGTCAAGCTCTTTATGATATCCACACGAGCATTTCGGGATTGCCACACCTCTACAATGCCCCAGCAGATGTGTTTCTCTTGCGCCGACAGTGCTAGCTTCTGTCCTCCAAGGAATGGCAAGAGAAGAGCGCGGTTGGTCTTCAAAGCTCTTTTGATTTTGTCCTTTTTGGATGCTAGGGAAAAGGCTATGAAATTCTGACTATATGATGTCATTATAGTGAGACTCAACTTTCAAGCCTAATGGGTTTCAAAGCCCTATTCCAATTAGGTTTAATTTCAGACTTAATAATGGCTCAATTTTTGGGCTAATTGTTAATGTGAAATTATCATGAAACCATAACCCAAATAAATTAATCCATGCACCCAAATAAATTAATCCATGCACTCAAATAATCTAAATAGGCATTATATGTGTGACCCAGTAGGCTTTTACCACATTGGTAATGATCATAAATCACATTTATGATCATAAGCAATGAGCAGTGTCTAGGAATACATTATTGCTACCCAAGTGACAAGATATTCGGTGATTCGACTAAACCTTTATGAACGTTATCCATAGATGCCAGTCCCTTTGTCTAAGATATCAAGACTAAGCATGAGACATGGAATGTATAACTCTCGTATAGCTCAATCTTTGGTTTCTTGATTACGAAGTAGACTAACTTAAACTGATGACATTGATATTCTATATGAACTCATCCACGCATGGCCATGCATTTTCTTTGTCTCATCTATCAAAGGGCCAGAAGATATCAGTCCTATTACGTAGGAGGGACAAATTGCTTCTAGATCATATAAAACCCTTTGCATGATATGTAACATACCCAATGACCACCTTCATGTTCACTTAGTTACGAGCAATCAAAAGGAAGTATCAAAGTATGTGACTCACATGTAAGGAGCCTTGATGACCTTAGGTAGAAGGACTACATATACCATGATCATTATGAGAATCACTTATGACACTCATATAATGACCCATGTACCCTTCTCATGGTCGGTCGGTCTAGTACACAAGTTCTCCAACTTGTATCCATATGTAGACTACATATCTCATATTAGTCTCCATATATGCTAGTCCTTATGTATTATTGTAACCCACTCCACAATAATACTAGACCAAGGACATTTAAGAATACTATTATTCTAAGGTTGTAATTACGTTTGATTATGTAACACAGCAAACATGTAACAAACACAATTACTAGATTCATGCCTTAACCAAATATCTTGACTCAATAGGCAAAATACAATCATCTCAAGATTTTGGTTTTGGGCACAACATTAACAAATTGAACTTTGCCCTAGTAGCACACTAACAAAATAATAGATAGGTTGAAGTTGCCAATAGTACTTTGAAATATGTGCCAAAGAAAAGGTTGTGACACGACACGACCCCTCATGGTCCTGCTCAAGAAACCTATGAGAATATGTCTTATGCTGGCTGCAATTGGCCAATTAAATTTGTGTACCCTGGTTAAAACTTATGCTACTAGTTGTTTAAGCTAGGAATGCAATTATACATGCAAGAGTTGCTTTGACTTGGGCAAGTAGAAAACCATAAAACATTTATGTAGCCGAGGGCATTTCCCTAAAAACCAATGTTCAAAGAGTCAAAGCTTATAAAACATTTATAGCATAAACATTAATCCTACACATAATTAACTGAGTGTGGGCTTTTAAACAATTGTACACTATGCTTTACACCCAAAGGCAACCCTAGAGTCCGTAGCTCTATTCATACACATTAGAGGCCACCAACATGCAACATACATGTACAAGATTAAAATTATTGAGATCCAATCAACTAGCTTCTAGCTTAGATAAGAGATCCCAGTGGCAAGCCTTAATGACCCCCCACATGCTCACTAGCCTCTATGGCCAAGAAAACTATAGTTAGTATAATAACAACTTAACTAACAAGTCGCCAATCATCCTAGAATCTCAAGGATTCTTAAAGCACTATACCTGTAATAGAAACTACCACAACAATCCTTCATCATTGTCGGGTCCATCAACCTCAATATCTGCACAACATGAAACTAAAGGAGGTAGAATCTTTTGATTCATAGTAAGGGGCCTCCAACCTACATGAAAAACACTAAGGACAACACATATGCAAAGATATGTAATCTACTGTGAGCTCATACAACTAGAGGGTAAACTTATGTGCATACAATTCAGTCTCTTAGGACTTGTCCTTTACGTAGCCCTCCTACAGGCGTCACTCCGTACCTAGCAAGTTCTGGCCCCTAACTTGCTCTTAGTAAACCTAAGCTTACTAACGCAATAACTTTAACATTCCTTTGGTTGTTGTGTAGGTGAATATGGTGGATGCACTAGGCGTGAGTTTTGAGGAACTCAATATGTTTACTAAGCCTCCATATACTGCCTTAAGTTCCTGGACTTGCCTAGGTCACTTGTGTACTAAGCTTCCAACATAAACCTTTACCGAGAGTGCACTAGGTTTTCACTTGTGCCTTAAGTAATCTTGCTAAGGCTACAAGTACATTAAACCTTTAGCCAAGGCACATACATATCCACCATTACTTGGTTCACACTAATGGAGCCGCAATGTTCATGGTTGGACTCATAATTCCTAAGTCCTGAAGGACCCACTAGGTGTACTAAGGTTTCCTCATCGAGGTTCTGGGCCTAGAGGCACAACTGAGCTCTTGACGGTGCGTAACCTTCCACCTTGCCTAATAGAATATTATTGTGGCCAGTTAACTAGGTTTTTAATATGTTGCATTTTCCTTCATAAAATGTTGAGAAACCCTTAGGCACCCCTAGGGCCATCCCTGCCCTCCCTTGGATCCCGTTTTAAAAGCTGAAAAATGTTGCTGAATAGGCCTCTGGGGCTTGGGCACCAAGAGCACCCTATTGTATGGATATAAAAATACACCCTAGGCATTGTAGCCGCACACAGAGCCTAGGCACCAGAACCTCGTGCCTGAACCTGCAAAACACCCTCCTAAGCCTCTTTGGGGGCTTCCTATGACCTCTAAGACAACTTGTGATGTCTCCAATCACCATATACCTGTAAAAGCCATACATTAGGCCACAATGCACCATTCATTCCAACCTTAGAACACACACAAGCAACACACTAAGCTTGGAAACACCCAACTAGTCCACCATGAACATGCATGCCCACTAACTAATGTTATTGCCAAAATTACTTGAATTTATTAAGCAACAATACTCTAATAGCATCAATCAAGCTTAAAACCATAACTCCCATACCTCAATTTCAAGTCACAAGTAAAAATCAATCAACTTTTCATCAAGAACAAGAATCCACAAAGTTCTACCTAACTTCCAAGCAAATCAAAGCACAATACACAAAATTATTAACTTTTAACCGAAACCCAAGCTTCAATTCATCAAATAAACAAGAAATCACCATGAAAACACATGTCACCATGCTTCAAAATATAGGACAAGCATGAAACGTGATTTCAAGCTTCAAAATAAAAAAACCTTCTTGATTTAAGCCACCTAAATCTTGTATATCCTTGGAGGCCTCAAATTCCACCATAAACATTTAATTTAGAGCAAGATTTGAAGGTGAAATCAATGGGAGAAGTGGGAGCTCAGGTTTGGGCTAGAAAAGAGCAAGAATTTCAGCCATGCAACCTTTTCCAAGTTTAAAACAAAAGATTCTTCCCTTTAGCCCTCAAACTTTTCTTAAATTTTCAAAAATGTCCCTTCCCCAAATACTAACCAAAGTCAAAACTTGGTCAAATCTTGTTTATTTAAGCTAAATTTTCAATTTAATGCAAGTGTTAGGTTTCCAAAACTCATTTTAATTCATTTTTAACTATTTTGCCCCTGTAGCCTAATTGGTGCCTTAAACTTCTCAGAACTTAGTGAACTTTGCCTAGCATACTTATTCTTGCTAGGTGAGCTTGAAATAAGGTTCCAAACTATCTTTTAAATATGTTACCTTCCCCAAACAAGCTTCCCACTATGAGGCCTATACCATTCTGCCCATTTTGGAGAATTTGGTCCTCCAAATTTAATCTCCTCACCTAGAGAGTTTAACCTAGGATATGGCGCCAACGTATCCTGATAAAACCTAGCAAGGGGTGTTGATGACACAACAACCAACTTGGCACCAAATTACCCAATTCACTCAGCTAGTACTCTATGCACTTGAATCAGGTCCTGTCTCATATAGGTACTATGGCCAATGCCATACTTTGTGCTCAAACCAATCTGTAATCCCATTTCTGCTCACTGTTCTCCCCACCTTTGCCTGACCTTACTCGGTCCAAAGTAACTTAGTGCAATTTCACCTTTGAAGACTATGACATGATATTTTACTACCCGTAGAACATGGTGCTACTAAAGGGCACTCATTTACTCAACCTATTTTGACAAATTCGATGACCATAACTCTTCAACACAAACTCTATGCCCAAATCTCCACTAACCTTACATTGATAGCCACCTACTAAAAGCTCAACACCAACCAACTTCCTCTTCTCTATCCTCATTGCGAAACCTACTAGTGTAAACTAACTTAACAAGTTAAACTTGTCTGTTAACACTCACATTGAAAAAGACTCATTCTAGGTTCGGCACACAATGTTTCCATGTCAAACCTATTAGTGCCAGCTAGTTAAATAATCATACAACTTGTCCACTATCTCTCACATAGTCAGTTCCTTACTATAGGTTTAGTACCCAACAACTCTCAATGATCACTAGACTAAGTGTGCCACAAGTGTACTATGGCCTTGCCACATACATCACTAGCACCTTACAGCATACTCTGCTCGAAGCTCCACTATTGTCTAGGGCTCTTCCAATAGGTTACCTACCGAGAGTTATAGGTCTTGGCCAACCCTAAAGTATGAGTCCTCAATAGTCCCCTATGCATCAGGCATACTAGTGCAATGAGTAAAATACCTATGCACCACCTTAGCACTGTCATCCTACTGCCCTCGCTACTCTAAAGCCTCTTATGCTTGCATGCCAACAAGAGAACTTCTCTTCTGCGAGTGCCAAGACCTTTAAGCAATTAGCAGCCCCTGGGCACCATCCGTGCCCCTTGGGCTTTTGCCTCCTATCACCCAGTGATTAAGTTATCGACATGCTACCCAAGCCGAAGGTTTTTACACTTCAGCTGCTCTACTTAGAGTATCCAAGATGCCTAAAGCCTACACACCAAGTCCCTTAACTTCCCTGCACTCGAAGCCCAGCAGCTAGCACATGTATGATTAGCTTCAAGGGTATGTCCTTGGTACACTTGCTTTCTAGCCTCTAATTTTTGCTTTGTGCCAGAAGCACCTATGGGTTCCTTAGCTGAGTTACAAGGTACTACCCAATATTAGGCCAACTAGGTGTCCTTGGCTTGGTACCTGATCAGACACCGCAGCCCCATTCACTAGGCTCCGACATGCCTCTAGTCTTACTTGAGACTTTGACTACCTCGTAGGCCTTCTAACCTCTAACATTGTCGAGCGACCCCTTAACAACCATCCATCTCCTAGCCTACGCTTACAAAGAACCATCTCCACCTTCCACACTTAACTACATACCATAACTATTCTATGTCATCCTTTTTTTGAAATGATGCACTCGTGGCTTGTCACTTCAACTTGCCTAATTCCTAGAAGAACCAATTTCACCACCACTTCAATTAACTATTGGGAGGTGGTTAGCCATGTAAAATCACTCAAGTGACTCATCCTTGGCAATTCCACTTAGTGTACCTGCTAGCTCTTAAGCAATCTTGCAAGTCACTAGCCCTTCCTTTACAACACACTAGGGTTAAGTGATTTGCTCTAACTTTAGTCTTAAAACTAGCTTAACCTAAACCTTTACTAGCCAGGGCTTCAACTTTTAGCTTTCCCCTAACTACGAGGAACACAACAACTGCCGGAGTCACTGCACAACATATGAGCACAATTATACCCATACTAGACTTGGCACTTATGATTACCAAGCAATAAATTAAACTAGGTGGTCGATTACTTCTCACTTTGGCTACTTGTGAGTCGACTCTTGACCAATCATAGTGAAATTTGCCTTATGGGCACTCTTTGAACACTAACCCAAAGGGTTAAGGCAAAAGATCCTTTCTCAAGTGTTACCTGATCAATCCTGACTTGACAATGCAATGTTTTAGTAACTTACTAACATTAACTCGAAGCAACATGCAATCCCCATAACTTCCTCAGTTCCACTCAGGACTTAGTCCTTTACCTACCAGACTAGCTTCATTAGTTGAGTCATTCTTCTTCCACAAGTCATCTTGGTGGCCTATGACTCCACTTAACCTAGGGATGATGATCAGAAGATCACCAGCTATCCCCTTTGTCCATTGCAGTCAATCCTATTGGTTGGGTTCCTTTCGGCAATCAAGCCAAACCCCAGCAATAACTGTACTCCTACTGGCTCAACCCTAAGGTATACAGCTAACGGATGAACAAGCCTATGCATCCATTTACCCTTTGCAAGACTTTCTTACTCTGTACTTCCTTCCATAGTGACCTCCTACATTAAATGTTTAGAAACAAAATAAATACTTACCTACTTACATTCTCGACATCTGACTGAACTGCTTTACTACTTGGTGACTCTAAGGAACTCATCCATTTAACTAGCCAGCCATTCTCAATCAACTAGGCCACTAAACTAACTCATGCAAGAAGACAACTTATGGAACCTTAGAACATTTATAGTCTAAGCCATTTAAGCCTCTTCTTATGTGGGTTCTCACACTAGCAAGTGGGTCCTAAGGCTATGGGTATCACCTTCGCACTTAGTGCATCTTTAGGTTCTAATGCACTTTGTTTAACCCTTAGCCTTACTTGAAACTACCCAACAATAAAAATAAACTATGCTAGTAATTACCAAATAAGTAACAAACTACTAGTGAAAGGATAAAGACTTACCTCACACTAGCCACTTATTACGCATGAGTTAACTACGACTACCCATCACATTCGGCTGGCAGCTGCCAACTTTGACCACCTAAGTAGTCAACGCAAAGCTTAAACTATTGCTTTGGTGAACCAAGCTAACTCCTTCTAGCAACAACTATTGGGGACAACCTCCTTGGTAGGTCTTAACTTAACCAAGCCTAAATATGACACCAGTCTGACAGCCACTTAGCCAGTTGGTAATAGTTTCTAGGTGCAAACTAAGAGTCACACACTCTTTGCACCATGGTCTTATTCCTTGGTCTTTAGTCAACTTTCGTACTATGGATACATCGTCCATGCTCATACTAGGTTGGATGAGCCAACCTCCACCTTGTCATCTGGTGTCTTCTATTATTTTGACTCTCTTTTGAGAGCTGCTACATCCTAGATTGTGCACTGGTGGTCCTAGATTGATGATTGTCACGCGCCATAGTACACTAGCTTGTGGCCTTAGTAGTCTTAGCCCCAAGCTCTTACTCTTGAAAAAATCAGATGAGAGTGCTCCACTCAGCTTTGTAGCCTATGTGACGATGTGCCTGTCACTCGGTCCATGCATCCTTAACTGCCTTCTAATATCCTAACCCATCCAAGCTGGTGGGTTCAAGTTTTGACACATTAGGAGTAGCCAACTCGACCTTGTGGTACTCTCTACCTCAAAGGTTTCCATGCCTTCCTAGCCCTAAAGCTCATGCTGTTTGCCTCACATTGAGGTTCAAAAACAACTTCATAGGATGGTAGCCACATCCCAACTACCTACGCCAAGGTGTTTCCTACACCTTAGGGCAAGTCAAGTTACCTTATTCCTTGGTCTCTGGTTAACTTTCACACTATGGGCACACCATCGATGCTCTTACTAGGTTGGATGAGCTAACCTCCACCTTGTCATCTTGTGCCTTCCACTTCTCTAACTCTCTTTTGAGAGCTGCTGCATCCCAAATTATGCATTGGTGGTCTTACATCGATGATTGTTAAGCACCACAATACGCTAGCTGATGGCCTTAGTAGTCTCAGCCCCATGCTCCTACTCTTGAAAAAAATGTACGAGAGTGCTCCACTCCGCATTGTAGCCTACGTAACCAAGAGCCTATCACTCTGTCAACGCTTTCTCAGTTGCCTTCTAGTAGCCTAACCTATCCAACCTAGTGGGTTCAAGTTCTGGCACAATGGGAGTAGCTAACCTGATCTTGTGGTACTCCCCACCTTGAAGGTTTCCATGCCCTCAAAGCCCTACAGACAATGTTACTTACCTTACGTTGAGGCTAAAAAACAACTTCATAGGA
Source organism: Aquilaria yunnanensis (assembly GCA_039654915.1). Taxonomy (NCBI): domain Eukaryota; kingdom Viridiplantae; phylum Streptophyta; class Magnoliopsida; order Malvales; family Thymelaeaceae; genus Aquilaria; species Aquilaria yunnanensis. The sequence continues at coordinate 61,272,407 of CM077593.1, forward strand.
TGGTGTCCACATCCCGACTACCTGCTCCAAGGTGTTTCTTACACCTTAAAACAAGTCAAGTTACTTGCCCCAACATGGCCACAGTAGACTACAAAGATCCATTGCCATACTTTAAGTGTCCAAACTACAATTAACCCAGCTTCACCATTGCAACGTGCAGCCAAAGAAAAACAATAACTCATAGGTGTTAGTTAGTACTAACTGCCCAGCACATGGATCACAACCTAGATCTCAGGTTCTAGCCTCCAATGCCTATGTACTGGGCCCCTCACGACCCTGCCCAGGAAACCTATGAGAATATGTCTCATGCTGGTTGCACTTGGCTAATTAATTATGTGCACCCTAGTTAAAACTTCATGCTACTAGTTGTTTAACCAAGTAATGCAATTATACATGCAAGAGTTACTTTGACTTGGGCAAGTTGAAAATCATAAAACATTTATGTAGCCTAGGCATTTCCCTAAAAACCAATGTTCAAAGAGTCAAAGTGATAGCCGAAGTGCTATCGCCCTTAAACCCATAAGCTCGGGGAAAGCACCACCCTCGGAAAGTCGACCATCACCCACAAGGAATGGTCTGACAACTTGAACATCCGACCTCAGGGATCCATCTTCACCCCTGGAAATGACAGTATCGACCTTGGGAATACGGTGGATCGCCAACCTCGGTAAGGTGATCGAACCGACTCGGAAGAGAAAGACTCACCACCTTCGGTAGGAGAGAACGCCCCCGAAGGGGAGCATCCGTGACGAGGGGACTCTCGGATTACTGAAATGATCTCGGAAAAAATCCCTCCTAATCCGAAGAGCTCTCTTTTACCGAAAAGATCTTAGGAGTACAGCAGAAACAATTAAGGAGCCTCTAACATGCCACCCTCGTACATAACACGCCGCCCACATTCAGGCTCTAACATGCCGCCGCCACACACCTCCTGTCACGCAGACCTACCCCGGCCCTGACCTCTGGCCAGAACGGCCTGTAGCCGACTAGAGGCCCCCACGCCCAAACGTACAGATTACATCCGACTGAACATGTGTCATAATCTAAGCGGGTCAAGTCAAGCAGGCATTTCCATTACACCCTCCTATATATATTAAGGAAGTGGCCTCAGTAAGGGGGTCTTGGGAGAGGACATACATTTTACATTCTTACTACTTCCCGTCTCTCAAAATACTGACTTGGGCGTCGGAGGCTCCTCCCTAGAAAAATACTCCGGGGACCTCCTAACCTTTATTCTTTGAGTGTTTCAGACAATCTTTCCTGGGAAGTCTCTTGTTCAGGCGTTCCTCCTTACCGGAAGTCCCTCCCAGTCTTACCATGTCAGACAGTGAAGATGCTGATGGGCATCACCTGGCGTCGTCTGTGGAAAACCTGTCATACCTCACACAGGCCCTGGCCCAAACACTCTGTAATATAAACACCCAATTAAGGTTTATTTACCAACCTTTCAATTCGGCCAACTAATGTATCTTAACCTTAAGTCTTATTTTCTTAAGGTGTTAGCCTGGGATGTGGCCCAGGAGGCTTATGAATAAAACCCAAATAGTTACTTGCAGCAGAAGTAAGGCCCAATACCACTAACTTACAGAACAAGCAAGACTTTAATAGATTACTTGCATGAGAAGCAAGGCAAACACTTAATGAAATTTACGTGTCTAAATTGTGTGCAATCAAGTGTGCTACTTAGAATGGCAACCAAAAATCCCAAGGTAGTTATTTAGTTTGAAAACTTATGCTTGAATGCACATGTACCTCTCGGCCATAAAGAACAAAGGAGGTTCACAAGATGAACATACTTCACATTGATACCAGATCATACATAAGCCCATAAGTATTCATCATTTACAAGTCCAAAACCATACCATAAGTGCAAACATAACCTGGCCTACCAAGGTACTCCATGTACCAAAAAATAACTAGGCAACCGAGACTACACAAACATGTACAACAAAAGTAGTCTACCTAGTACACATACATGGCTGCATGCCATGATTCCAAAGTTCTCAATACCAAGTTATGTTACAACCCAAAGCATCTAGTGCTCAAACAAAACCTTAACTATGCCATACAGCAGGACACACTGTAGAACCAAACCTATGGCCATGTTCGTGGTCATAAAAGTGAAAACTATGATCAGAGCAAGTGTCCACATATCCATGCCGCCCACCTAGACAAGTCCTACTCTACACAATCCTGCACAACTTAAGACATAAGTCTCGGCCAACTTCAAAAATAAGACTTGTAAAGCACATAGATAACAAAGCCAAGCACACATTGGCACATACCTTGATATACAAGCAAAACTAGCACAACACACTAGCAAACTCAGGCAATTATAACTCAGGCCGAATATCCTTTACTGAAAAACAAATGTATGGGCAATGAGTATAAATACTCAGTAGAGTTCACCATTATACCAACTCATAATAGAGTTTATTTAGTTAACCCGAGTATACAACTCAAGGCTTAACCTCCATTTGCTCATGATAACCTGCAAAATAAAACACAAAGACAGCAAAAACACAACATATATATATACATGCTAACAAACCCGAGACATATAAGCCACAATAACAAGTAAATGGTTAACAAGCACAAAGAATCACTCAAGCACACAATGAACACACACACACACACCACAATGACCATTCGACCTAGGTATGTATTTTTCTGAAATTACTGCCAAATGCTCTACCTCGATGCACTTAGTGAAATAATCCACTACGACTACGTAGAACTTCACACCTCTTGGAGCCATTGGGAGAGGCCTAATGAGGTCAATACCCTAAACAGTGAAGGGGAAAGGGTAGTTTGCCGAAGTTATCACTTCCAAGGGTATTTTTCTGGATGGGTGCATGTATTTGGCACTTGTCGCATTTCTTGACGAACTGCCTTGCATCTTCCCTTAAAGTAGGCTAGAAATATCCTTGCCGGAGTAGTACCATGGCAAGGGCGTCAGTGCTGATGTGATACCCACAAGCCCTTTCATGAACTTTTTTAAGGACTGTCTCGATGTCCTTTTCACTGATGCACCTCTGTAGTGGGCTTGCATACCCTTGTCGGTACAATTCTTCTTCGATTAGGAAGTATCTACCAAAGTGCTTTCGCACCTTCCCTACCTCTAGAGGGTCTTTGGGCAATTTTGTAGTCACGAAATATTCTTTAATTGGATCCTTCCACCCTTTCCCCAAACTTGTGATGGCTAATATTGCTATGCTCGGGCAATCTAGTATATCAGTGGACTGCTTAGATTTTTCCAAAGTATTCGCTTCCATATTATCTCATCGAGGTACATTTTTTATCTATACCTTGTCAAAATCTTGAATGATCCCCTTCATGAGATTATGGTACTTCACCAAGTTTGGGTCTTTTGCCGCATAGTCCTCTGTCATCTGTTGGACCACCAGTTAAGAGTCACTATAGGGCTTCAGATTTCCCACACCAACTCTTTTTTCCAATCGTATGCCTACAATGAGTGCTTTATATTTGGCAGCATTATTGGTGACATTAAATCTGAATTGGATGGACTTTGAGGCTTCTATACCTTTGGGTCCATGGAGAACTTCTCCGGCTCCCTGGTGTTCAGATCCTGAGGCTCTATCGATGAATAATGTCCACTTAGGTTCATGATTTCCGAGGTCCCCCGGAGTGCTTTTGGTTTCGGGTACCTCGGCAATAAAATCTACTAGCGCCGGGCTTTTATGGCCCTCCTTGGCTCATAAGTGATATCGTACTCGCCAAGCTTGATGCACCACTTCGATAGTCGGCCTGAGTGGTCTACCTTCCTCATGACATCCCTAAGACGTAAGTTACTTCAAACAGTGATGGGATGTCCTTGGAAATAAGGTCGCAGCCTCCTGCTTGCCAACACTAGGGCATAGATGGCCTTTTGCAAAAGAGGGTACCTAACTTCGGCACCGTGTAGGGACTTGCTTACATAGTAAACTGGCCACTACTTTCCTACTTCCTCCCTAACTAGAACCAAACTTATGACTTTGTCTATTACTGTGAGGTAGAGGATGAGCGGTTCTCCTTCCCTTGGTTGCCGAAGTGTCGGCAAGCGGGTCAAGTAATTTTTGAGCTCCTCCCATGCCTTCTAACATTCCTCGTTCCAAGGGTGTTCCTCGGTTCTGAGGTTGCCTTCATTTTTTGCCGCTGTTATAAGTACTTTAAAGAATGGTCGGCACCGGTCTCCGTATCTGGATATGAATCTGCTCAAGGAAGTTATCCTGCCAGTCAACCTTTGTATGTCCTTCATTGTTGTTGGAGTTTGGAATGTTAGTAGAGCATCGACCTTTTCAGGGTTGGCATTTATTCCTCTTTCAGATACCATGAATCAAAGGAATTTCCCCACTATTACGCCGAACATGCACTTTTTGGGGTTAAGACGGATTCCCAACTTCCAAAGTTGGTGGAATGTTTCAACCAAATCTACGACATCATTGCCAAGTATTTTACTCATAACTATTATATCGTCGACATATACTTCTATATTTCTCCCAATTTGGGAGTCAAAAACCCTATTCATCAGCCTTTGGTATGGTATGTGGCTCCTATAGTTTTAAGGCCAAAAGGCATTCTGATGTAACAGTAGGCCCCGCATTCAGTAATGAAGGTGATATTTTCCTCATCTTTGGGATCCATCCTAATTTGGTGGTATCCACTAGAAGCGTCAAGAAAGCTAAGTAGGCTATATTCAACAGTGGAGCTTACCAATTGGTTTATTGATGGTAGTGGATACGAGTCCTTTGGACAGGCATCATTAACATTCCAGAAGTCGATGCATATTTGGAGTTTATCGCTCCCTTCTTTTGTGGCTACAATGACATTGCTGAGGCAATCGAGGTATTTGACCTCCCTTATTATGCCTGCCTCTATTAGTCATTGAACTTTGGATTTTACAAAATTGTTCTTATGCATGGAGAGGCCATGCTGTTTTTGCTGAACGGGCATTGCCTCAGGCTTTACTTTGAGGCTGTGATTAATTATACCCGGGTCTACCCTAGGCATATCCTTTGGAACGTAAGCAAATAGATCTTTATTCATTAATAGAAGAGATACAAGCTTTTCCTTGTCACCTTCAGCTATTTTTTTCCCCACTCGGGTACTTCGGCCTGGCACAAGTTCTACATCCTCTGTTTCTATCTTTTTCTGATTACTCTCATCTCTTTCTATCGCCTCATCGCCAATCATGCCCTTCTTTTTTGAAGTCTGCATGTGAACCTTCACCAGAGTTTCTCTTGCTTGGATGAACACCTTCCTTACCTCAACTTGTTCAATTAGTATCTCCAGATCACCTTTCTTGGCTTCGAATATGACTGTCAGGTTTTTCACATCTAAACGAATGTGAAGATTCCCCTGGGTGTATTTTTTTAGGATGGCATTATGCTAAGATGGGACATCTATGAAAATGAACCTTGCCATAGTGGAGGCAAAGAGTTCTGCCTTAGTCTAGAGTGAGGTACCCCTTAACATCAGGGGTAGATCAATCCACCCGAGCACCGGGAGCTCCGAAGGACCGACACTGAAGGTAGGCAAGGTAACAAGTTTAAGATCACCCTTGGAGATGCCCAAGTTTGGCAAAAAATGGGAGAACAAAATGTCGGCATTTAACCCATCATCAATGAGCACCCTCTTGACATCCTAGCTTCCTATCCTTGCCATGATCAGGAAAGGGTCATCGTGCGAAAATTTCACTATAGACCCATCTCTCTGAATGAGTTTTTTCGCTAGGTTGTCGAATTCCATCAACGAGATTTCCTAAACTTTCTTTTTCCTCTCAACTGAGGGTATTCTGGTTGTGATTGTCTGGATTATCCCTACTGGAGGTGGTGAGTGCTTTCTAGGACTTCGATTTTGATGTCGGTCAGAATCATAATCATCATCCTCTCATTTCCTCTCTTCCTCTTTTCTTTCTCAGGCCTTAGGCGAAACCATCCACAAGTAGCGACAAAGTTGCCCTTGTTTGATAAAAGACTCAATATAGTTTTTTAGCTAGAAACAATCCTTGGTATTGTGCCCATGGTCCCGATGAAATTGACAGAATTTTTTCATGTTATTCTTGTTATCCGAGGTCATGGCCTTCGGACGTTGGATTTTGGTTCCCTGCCTTTCCATGACTATCAGGATGTTCATTTTTGTAGTGTTTAAAGGGGTGAACGATACTGGCCTTTCCCCCCTTGCTTTTCGAGCTCTGCCTCCTCCCTTGGCTGAATACCAAGGTTGGTCACTCTAACCCTCGGAAAGATTGTGATTGAACTTTGGGCCACCCATCCATAACTCCTCAACTGTCATGTGTTGCTCTACCATTTGGTAGAATTCTCTAAGAGTGCCAGGTGGGTCTTTGGAGAACTCATAGAAGAAGTGTGAGTCCCTCATAAGTCCCTTGATCATGGCGAGGATGCAGATTTTCGGGCGAAAGTCGGGCACACTAAGGGCTTCTTAGTTGAACCTCTCGACATAGTCCCGAGACAAACTCTTTTGGACTATGTCAAATATTTGGACGGGCATCTTTGTCATCAGCCTACTTCCGATGAACTGCTGTGTGAAAGTAATGGATAACTCTTGGAAACTCATTATGCTTCTGAGAGCTAGGTAGTTATACCACACAGTTCTTGGCCTGGATAAGGTGACTTCAAAACATTTGCAAAAGGTGGCATCATCAACACCATGCAACACCATGCTGTGCCTATATTTTGTCAAGAAGGCTTGGGGGTTGTTGCGCCCATCATATGTCTCCAGGCGTGGTACTTGGAAATCATTGGGCATTGGTGCCTCTACTATCGTACGGATGAAGGGTGACTCTTCTCCGGTGAAAGTCTCCAACAATCTTAACCAAACAGGCTTTCAAGAAACTTGTTTTTCACCTTCTCTAACCTCTCTAGGATTTTTTCCATGAGGATGGTAGCATTGTCCTCTCCTCATTGCCTGGTAGCCACTAGCAATGGAGAGTGACGTCTTCTTTTCGGCAAGTAACTTTGTTGGCGAAGGGACTGGTACTTCCCATCTGGGGACAGACTTCACCAGTGGTAAGTTCTGGGCCTTTTCACCACCATTCCTCTAGTGCGATGTCCCCTGGATGGTATGTTCTCCATTGAGGACTCATTGTGAGAACCCTCTTTTCCAGAGCTCCGGCAAGGTGGTTAGGGCTTTTCTCCTAACGGGTATCCGGAGAAGATGCCCTTCCCCTGGAGGTGGTTGTGACCACCTTTGGTCGTGTTGTTGCATCATTTCAGCCATGATAGAGTGCTGAAAGTCACATAGAAACCCCATTGTGACCGTTAGATGACGTTCATCTTCGGGCAGGGCAGTGTTCCTTGTAGGCTGTTCAAGCATTGCTTGCCTTTCTAGTGCGGACTGGAACTTTGGGAATAGGGGTGAAAATGGGCCAGGCCAAGCTTGAGCCCACTAGACTCGAGCTCGGCCCTTTTGATATTCGGCAATACCCGGGCTCGAGCTCGAATTGCTTGAGGCCAAATTTTCAGGCTTAAGCTCGACTCAAACTAGGCCCGAGGGCTTGTTGGGCTTGAATGACATATAGAAATCTTTAGTCTTAGAATTATAATTTAGATGAAAGATAGGGACTGAATCTGTAATTTTTAACAAAGATAGCGAGAGAAGGGAAAATGACAGATCATAGCCAAAACTTTCTAATTTTTTTTCAGCTTTACGCTGATTTCACAAATCTCATAAATGAGCCATCACCTTCCTCAAGATGAGCCGAAAGTATGATTCAAGCTGCAGCAGCCTTATCGGGTATGTGGGTGCGAGATCAGCCAGTGCAATATTCCGGTACCCAATCAATACAAACATCGAAGCCAAATAAGTGAATACAGAAATGAAATTTCACAAACTCAGAGACCTTCGAGTCACTAGCGGCAGCGGAGGGGATAAGGTTGGAGTCCAAGACTTGGAGGATGCTGGCATAGGCATCAGAGAGCTCGATTCAATCTTGGATTTATAATCTTTGATGAGAACAATATGGTCCTCGTTCTGCTGACCGTTTTCCTTCTACTCTATGGAGGATACGACGCACAAGCCTACAATGGGCGAGCCGATGACATTCTTGGAAGCGATGGAAAGGAGGTTATGCTCCTTAACGATAAGGTCCACCACAGGGGTGGCTGCTGAGATTATCGAGGACAGCGGTGCTCGACATTGCTACTTGCTTCACTTCGTTGATTGCTCATGTCAAGAGTGGATTGAATGGATGGAATTGGGAAAGGTAGAAAGGGACAAAAGGAGGGCTTGTGAGGCCCGTGAGCCGTTGGGGCCGGGTTTCTTCAGGCTTGAGCTCAGCTCCAAAAGAACTCGAGCTCATTTTTCAGCTCGAACTTGAATGGGCTCTGCCCGAAAGGTCTCAACTCGTTTGTCCTTCAAACACTGGGTCTTAACAATAGTAACTTGAGAATGGGTGCCCATAGATGGTTCCAAATGATGCCCAGCGGCATCTTCATTGTATGACATGTTGGCCCGAAGGGGAGACTTCTAACAAGAAGATATCTGCAAGACTTTGAAGAATGTGGGTTAGGAGCTCCCTGGAGCGTGTTTTCAGAGGAGGAGCCTTCAACGCCGAAGTCAATATATGGAGAGTAATGGTTAAGAGCAAAGAGTAGGAAAGAAAGAGCTCTATCATTCTTACCAAAGAGCCTCCTAAGTATTTATAGGAGGTTGGAAGGAGGAGGCCATTTTACACAGCCTATCCCGATCATGACACGTGTTCGGCTAGATCTAGTTTGTACCTTCAGAGGTAGGTATCTCCAGATGGCCGTAGGCCATTCTGGCCAGAGGGTAGGGGCATGTACAAGGTCTCTTTGTCAAAGGTTCCTTAACCATATTTGTCATTTTATGAACAAGACCCCCTCGGGGTTGTGGAACCCCTTAAAGCGTTGATTTTCCTGAGGGCTATTGGAGAAGGCTTTTTTGAAAAGTGAACCATCTTCGCGAGAATTTTTCTTCTATTGGGGGTGACGGACCTATTTTTTTGAGGTTGGTAGCTTGCAAATCCGAGGGTAGTAAGGAGCCTTTTTCCTGAAGTCAGCCATATATCTTTCCAAGGGTAGTGTGGAGAATCCTCCGAGATTGGTGCCATGACTACCCGAGGGTGGTGTCAAGTTAGTTTTTTAGGAAGTTTCGTGGTCGATAGCACTACGGCTATCAACTTCTACATTTGTTTCTTTCATCTCTTATGTTGAAATTAATTTTATTTTCTTTCTAGGTAGCACATGCTTTTTTTTGAAACATTAAATACTATTATACTCTAATAATGGTGTATCTCTATTCTTAATGCCACTTAAACAAGCCTTGCAATATAGCACGGGCTCTTCCCTAGTAACTATTTTAAAATTGTGAAAATTTTTAAAAAAATGTAAAACCAAAAGGGCCAAAGAAGAAATCTAATAAGCCCATAAACCAGGCCTGAGAGAACCACATCGTCCTTATGCCCTTCTCTCGATTGGATGAATTGCTTCTGCTTGGAAGAATTGCAAAGTTGGTGCTTCTACTTTGATTCCTCACCATCTCCGCACCGTGAAATTTTTTATGGAAATCCAATAAGCCCGTAGATTGGAGGACTTGGTGCTTGTCCTTCCCCCAACCTTCAATCTACACTGTCCTTATCTTCCACTAACCCAAATACTGCGATTAAGAAAAAGAGTTTGAAGTGTGTGCAACCAGCAAATGAGATAACAGAGAATAGAGAAAAAGGAATAGTGTGGATTATGGAACAGAGAATTCAAGGGAACATAGAACAAAGAATAGGATAAACTTGAATAGAGTTGAGGGAAAGATGATATTTTCCTAAACCAGAGGATAGGGAAGTGTTGTGCGCTACTAATGGGATTAGGTTTGTCTGACAGATTTTTATATGAGGCAAATTGTCATCTTAGTCCTTGCATTGTATGTTTCTTTGCCTTTAAGGCCTTATTGTGTCGACCAACTGTCATGCTACCTTATATTCTTCTTAGGAACTAATAGGTCACTATTTCATGTTTGGCAAAACTAGAAAAAGTGACTTTTCCTCACTTTAGTATATCGTTCTTTTTCTATTTTCATTTTTCTAATTATGAACAATTTATTTATTTCAGTTATTCATTTTGTTCATGGCCTGGGTATTTTTGAAACATAAATTTGATATTATAATTATTCATATATTCTAAATATGGAGCAAATTTAATGTTTAATGAACAGTACACAATTTTGTGGGCTGGTTGTGAACAGTTGTTGGCTTGTTAAACTATAAATGGTGTAGCCTGGGGGTTATGGCGACTACTTTCTTTGGGACTTAGGCTGATGGTTTTGGGGCGAACGTTCACAGTTACATCTTTACCCTTCCTTTTGTGAGTGCTTCTATAGTTTGTTCCTATTTGTGTCCCTCACCTAATACCACATGTTTATTCTCCTCCACCAAATCCAGTGGTGCAAGTCAAAGCTTTATGCAATCCTAGGAGATATGAGAGGCTCTACTCATGGATCCCAATAGCTCAATAGTCCACTTCGATATGGTGCGAATGACAAGAATAGTGATGGCCAGCTACATCTGCTCTATTAGGTCATTGTCCATGTGTAATCGATGTAGTGGAAATTGGGAAAGAAGAGAATGGTGGAGAGAGAATCTATAGCCCCTAGGCTGGCAGTTGTCTACGTAATCTGAAAGTCTTTGTTTGCCTTTATTGATTGTCTTGCAATTGTGTTTCTAACACTCAGTATTTGACCATTTATTTAATGGAAAATTTGGGTAGCAAAGCTTTCTCAAGGCTCCAGCCACCGATTGCTCATCTTCGTTCTTTTTTTTCTCATTAGGTAAGATCTAGGTTCAATCTACTAAATTTCTTGTCAGGTAAGATTTTAGTTTTCTTCTTTTAATCAATTTTGATGATGGTTCAAGAAATCCTATCAATCTAGCTTTTTCTCTTATTCTTGCTAGTTTTCTCCCATTTTTGTTATTTTCTTATTACTTTTAAATTTGTAGCATTATGTTTGTGATGGCCTTCCAAGCAGAAAGGTTAGCTACGGGAGGCAAAATAAATTAAATCCTAGTTTAGAACCATATTTAAAGTTCACATAGCAAGATTAAGTAAGTTAGTCAGGATTTACTAAGTTTTGAAGAGTTTATGGCACCAAAAGAGGTCAGGAACAGAATGGTAATTTTGTATCCCGAGTTGTCGGACAGAGTCCTAAGAATAAAAAACTTGTTTTAAAACATAAAATTTTGCATAAGTGTTAAGGGTTTCACTAAGGTTTGACCTTAGGTTACTATTTATAGAAGGGGGCTTTTTCTTTTTAATTCTAAGGAAGTTTGAGGGTTGTTGTAGTTGCAGGTTGTAAGTTGCCAGAGAAAGGAGTTTTGGTTGCCATTGTTCACCCTTTCTCTTATAAAGCTGATTCCAAGCTTTCCCTCTTAATATCTTCTTCAATTCTTGCTAAAACCAAGTGTTCTTGGTAGATACAAGCTATGGGTAGCTCATTTCAAACTTTTTTGGTGGTTTGGATGGTTTATTTCACATTTTTCATGCTTGGTTTAGGTTTTGTATGTTAGGTAAATTTATTTTGCTGTTGATTTCTTGTTTGTTTGATGTCTTATGGTATGGGTTTTGCTTAGATTATGTTAATCTGGTGCCATTTGCTTTGGATTACTTGGTACTAAGGTAAAACCTAGTGGAACTTTGTTCTCGGTAAAGAGTTGCTTGATTTTTGTTTGTGACATGAAATTAAGGTAAGGGATTTATGGTTTCAAGTTTAATTGATGCTATTAGAGTGTGGTTACTTGCTGGGAAAAATTAGTTTTGGTGATAACATTGATTATCAACAAGGTTGATGATGGTGGGCCTAGTATATATTTGAGCTTGGCATGAACTTTTGATGCATCATAGTTGTGTTTGTGGTAATTCATTGTGGCCTATGCAAGTTATTTTATAGGTATGAGAAGTATAAATTCATTCCAAGCTTGTTTGGTATGTTTAGGAAGCCTCCCAAAGTGCCATTGAATACCTAGTCGTGCTTTCAAGTACTTTCAAGTGCCATTGAATAGCTAGTTTGGGTGTAAATTTTAGTGCCATTGAATACCTAGTTTGGGTGTTAATTTTACTGCCATTGAATACCTAGTTGTGCTTTCAAGTGCAAAGTTTTGGTGTGGGAACCATAGTATGCCTAGTTGATCCTTTAGAACCTAGTTAAATTTAGTCTAACCATAGTGCCCTTATACAACATAAGGGAGGATCAACTAGTGAAGAGCTTCACTAGTTAGGCTAGTAAGCTATGCTTGCTAGTAGACAAGGCTTTGCCTTGTAGTTAATGCTTGCTAGTGGACAAGGCTTTGCCCTGTAGTTAAGGACTAGATGGAGGATAAGTCATAGAGGACTGAAACTCTATGCGCATAGGTTTAGCATCTTGCTAAATGAGCTCACAGTAAAATACATATGAATATATATGTGTTGTCCTTAGTATTTTTCCCTACAAGTCGATGAGCCCTTGCTGAGAATTCTTAAATTCTCACTCCCTTATCTTATGTTGTGCAAATTCTGACATAGCTGTGCCCGATAACCACTAAGGGTTGTTGTCGTAGTCTTTTGTTGGATGTAATTTATTATGAGAATCCTTTTGATTTTAGTTCTTATGGTTACTTATTGCTTAAGTCATGTTATTAACTATAGTATTCTTGGCTGCAGAGGTTGGCAAGCACATGGAAGGTGTTATGGCCCTCCAGGTATTAGACTGGTGATGGTCAAGTATGAAGATTTCAGGATCTCAATAATAACATACTCTTATGTTATTTACTCATGTATATGCCATATACATATATGTTCTTTGTGTTCAACATGAATATAGACATACATATTCTGTCAAACACACCTAGCATGCCACTAAGATCATTCATAAAATTAAATCCTTAGCATGCTACTAAAGCAAGAAAGGATGTGTACCTTCCTTCTTGATAATCTTGTGCGGAAATGGAAGGAAGGACTTGATCTTAGAGGAGCACCTTGAGGCTTGAATTGAGATGAACAATCTCAATGTTAATCCACCGACAATGCTCTAAGGAAGTGTCTAATATTTCGGCTCTTTAAAGGAATGAAAGAAGGAATTTTTCTCTCAAGAAAAATGGTGCAAATTGAGTGTAAAATTCGTGCTCCAAATGGCCAGCCACTAAAGGCTATTTATAGATGACCAAAAGGCACACCTTTACACCAAGAAAGGTGTCTTTTAAGCCAAAGAACACTTCCTTTGGCTAAGGGTCATGTATGGTGGCGAAAATACATGTCTTTTAGCCAAGGAACACTTCCTTTGGCCTATAACCACCCATAACTACCTTATGGGCGAAAATACATGTCTTTTAAGTCAAGGAACACTTCCTTTGGCCTATAACCACCCATAACTACCTTATGGGCGAAAATACATGTCTTTTAAGTCCAAAGGACATCACATTTGGTGCAATAACCACCTCAACCACCTCCATGGCCGAACATACAGGTCCTTTAAAGTCAAAGGACATCACTCTTGGTGCTATAAGCACCCTATGGCCGAATATACATGTCCATTCACCCAAGGAACACTTCCTTTGGATGAAAGGACATGTTCTTTTAGCCAAGAGTTATTTCTTTTGGTGAAGAGACATACCTTTACACAAAAGATGTGTCTCTTGGTGGTTTTGAGCTAAAAACAAGGTGAGCTGGTACAAAGCTAGCTCACTATGCTACTTATGCACCATTGAGCTCCTTTGAGCTCCAACCAAGCACCATGAACTAAGGTCCAGCTCCAAGAACTGACCTTGAGCTGGAGTTAGCTGCTTTCAGCTGAAGTGAACTGAAGTCCAGCTACACTCAGCTACCAAAAGCTGAAGTGAGCTGACTTGAGCTGACTTGAGCTAACTTCAGCTGAAGTCCAGCTACATTCAGCTACCATAAGCTGAAGTGAGCTGACTTGAGCTAACTTGAGCTAACTTGAGCTGAAGTCCAGCTACATTCAGTTACCATAAGCTGAAGTGAGCTGACTTGAGCTGACTTGAGCTGACTTGAGCTAACTTGAGCTAAAGTCCAACTACTTTGAGCTACTTATAGCTGAAGTGAGCTGACTTGAGCTAAGGGGAGCTACTTCTAGCTGCCTTAGATACCTTTTCAAGCTATAGTTAGCTCAACGAGCTCAAATCCTATCTTAAAAGGATCTTGGTGCGCCAAGAATTCCAACAAACTCCCACTCGCACTAAGATGCTTTTAAAAACTCCCAGCTCCCACTCAAAACAAAACTCCTTATTCCTTATAGCCGAAATAATCTAGACACTTCTACATATATAGAGTTGTGGGTGCGACCTCAAGGCACACACACTAAGTCTCTTCTATTGAGGTTGTTAGACTCTCAATAGAAGATTGTCCTCTCCTCATAGTTTGAACTTCTTCAAACTTTCCTTGAACACATCAAGTACAAGTGTGTTGCTTAAACACATCAAGCTTTCTTGAACACATCAAGTTTTCTTGAACACATCAAGTTTTGCCTTTCAGACCCCAGACATATGATACACTTCTTAATCACAATCAGTCTCTTTCTCTGAATTTCAGCTCCTTGAAATCCATGATTGTATTAAGCATTGAGTACTCATTTAAATCACTATTCAATCTATCATACTACTCACAGTAATATGTGGGCCCAAGATTGAATTTAGTGAACGTGTATCATCTTAATGTCTTTCCTTTGAGCTTCAACTACTTAGGTCAATGAATTAACATGATCACCCAAAAGGAGGATACTCCAGTCTCATTTCTCTAAGACCTTCGACAACCAATCAAAGTGATCATAATTAACTCAACTTCCTAATAGCAAGCCATAGTCACTAAGAGTCTGATACGAAGAATCTCACACTAAGCAAGAACAGAGACAACTTGCTTAAATTCTTCTCTGGTCGTATTTCATGGTCATGGAACACTTGGAAACACATCCATTAAAGTTCCATAATACACTTCTAAGGTGTTTTACTCATGTCACTCCCACTTGGAGTGATCTCCATTCCAATTGAGGAGTGTGTCATTTCTCCCTCTTAAAACACCATTAAGTGTACTCCTCTTAACATATAAAAGGAGGGCATGTCAATAACCATGAAATTTCTCCATGTAAGCCCTTGCTTACATCTAACATAGGCTAGGATGTATGAATGGTCATACAAACTGAATGCACCAAAGCATTGAACCTTGATTACTCATAATCTAGGCGACCATGAAAGGCTAAAGTGTCATGTGTTGGAGCATGACTCCCACTTAAATGTACCATTCATTTAAGTCTTTAGCCAGTCTCATCCTTAATCTTACACAAAGATCAAGGGCGAATGACTCGTGTGAGAAAGTCATTCTCTACCTATGTTTGACATGTTCATTTGTTCGTTGTGTTTTCTAAAATTGAACTGATTATTTCATAAAATAATCTGTATTATCACAAAAATAATACATAACATGTGTGACGCCAAAGAGGTGAAGTACATCCAACATTTACATTCTTCTAAGACCCATTGCTCTAACATGTCGAGCAAATACAAGTGGTGGCAATGGCTTAGTGAGAGGATCTGCCACCATCAGATCTGTAGAAATGTACTCAATCCTAACTTCACCCTCTTCAATTGCATCCCTTACAAAGTTATATTTCATGCTAATGTGCTTGGTTTTTCCATGGTATTTGCGGTCCTTAGTATAAGCCATGGCTGTCATACTATCACTGTAGATAGTAATAGGTCTCTCAATAGAAACCTTGGACTCCAAATTCTTAAGAAAATAACCTAGCCAAAGGCCTTCTTGTACAGCTGAGGCACATGAAACAAATTCAGCCTCCATTGTGGACAATGCTGTACAAGTTTGCTTCTTACTACACCAAGTAGTAGCACCACCATTTAGCATGAAAAGATAACCAGATGTAGACTTGCTAGAGTCTCTATCCCCACCCCAGTCAGCATCAGAATAGCCACGTAAACCAAGGTCTTTACCTTGGTAACAAAGCCAATAATCCTTAGTACCCTTGAGGTACCTTAGGATCCTCTTGACATTCTTCCAATGCTCCAGACCAGGGTTGGAAGAATATCGTGCTAGAAGACCAACCGCTTGGCTGATGTCTGGCCTTGTACATAACATGGCGTACATCAAGCTACCAATGGCACTTAGGTAGGGGATCTGAGCCATCTCTTCCTTCTCCTTTGGAGTCTTAGGACATAAGTCCTCTCCAATCTTGCAACCATATGCAAAAGGTGTACTCATGGGCTTTGCATTTGTTAAGTTGAACCTTGCAAGAATCTTATCAATATAAGATTCTTGAGAAAGGGCCAATAGCCTTGCCTTTCTATTCCTCAGGATCTTAACCCCTAGAATAAAGGCAGCCTCTCCCATATCCTTCATGTCAAAGGCGGAAGACAACCATCCCTTGATGGTACTTAACAATGCAAGCCTATTACTTGCAATCAGTATATCATCTACATATAGAGTCAATACTGCAAAACTAGACCCAGAAGAGTACAAGTATTCATAATGGTCTTCATGCGTCATCACAAAGCCATAGTTTGTGATTGCATGGTGAAACTTCAAGTACCACTGTCTTGAAGCTTGCTTAAGACTATAGATAGACTTCTTTAGTCTACATACCTTGTCCTCTTGACCCTTTTGGACAAACCCCTCAGGTTGTCTCATATATATCTCCTCACTCAATTCACCATTGAGAAAGGCGGTCTTTACATCCATCTGATGTAACTCTAAGTCTAGATTTGCCACAATGGCAAGTAATATCCTGATGGAAGTGAATTTCACAACAGGAGAGAAGGTGTCTTTGAAATCAACACCCTCCTTCTGTGTGAAACCCTTGGCCACCAACCGGGCCTTGTATCTTTCGATACTTCCATCAGAGTTCACCTTGATCTTGTGAACCCACTTGTTCCCAATTGCCTTACGGCCTGGAGGAAGATCACTTAACTCCCAAACCCCATTGAGATGCATCGAATGCAACTCATCCTTCATTGCATTTAGCCACTCTTCCCTTTGTTCACCCTCAAGAGCCTCCTCAATGTTACTTGGCTCATCTATCTCAGATGCAACCAAGTTTGCCTCACTATCCAGGATCCACCATTCTTTAGGTGGTCCAAATTTCCTCATTGATCTTCTCAATGTAGGCTGAGATGGAGGCAACTCATGCTCCATCTCTTGAGGCTCAACATTTTGCCCTTGAGTATCCTCAACTCCCTCTTGAACAAAACCTTCCTCTTGGAAGTCTTGCTCATGTTGGTCCATAACAACAGGGATTTCTGGAGCCATTGCTCCATGTGGTTGAGGTACTCCCTTTAGAGTAGGTGCATGTGTCCCAAGTGTCCTTATGACACTTGGTTGACCCTCATCTAGGATCTGGCTCAATGAGGTTAAGTCACCACACTCACCAACTTTGGGGAACTCATCCTCTACAAAGTTAGCATTCCTTGCATCAAAGATGTTCCCAATTTTGTGACTTACATCCAAGAACACATAACCCCTAGATTGTTCAGCATAACCAAGGAAGGCACACCTCCTCCCTCTTGGACCCAACTTTCCCAAAGGGTCGTCCGTTATGTGAACATAAGCTAAACAACCCCAAGGGCGTAAATAGCTTAGGTTAGGAGTTTTCTTCTTCCATAACTCATATGGAGAAGAATTCACATTCTTAGTGGGTACTCTATTAAGGACATGAACTGCACACAGCAGTGCATCACTCCAATAAGTGATGTCTAAATTGGCCTTTGCCATCATGGAACGTACCATGTCCATAAGAGTTCTATTCTTCCTCTCAGACACTCCATTCTGTTGGGGTGTCCAAGGAAGGGTGAACTCCCTCTCAATACCTTTCAAGTCACAAAATGCTTTGAATGCATTAGATGTATACTCTCCACCCCTATCTGTCCTCAAGGACTTAATCTTCTTACCTACTTGGTTCTCAACCAAGTACACATACTTCTCAAAGCATGCCAAGGCCTCTGCCTTGTTTCTGAGTAAGTAGATATGAGTGAATCGAGTATAATCATCTGTGAATGTGATGAAATACTTAAATCCATTTCTAGATTCAACCCTGATTGGCCCACACAGGTCAGAGTGAACTAAACTAAGTGCCTCACCTCTCCTAGTTGCTTTGCCAAAAGGTTTTCTTATGGCTTTGCCTTCTAGGCATGATTGGCAACTTGGAAGGACAACCTTGGTCAAGGAACCTAGCAAGCCACCCTTGGCTAGCTTGTTCATTCTATCTTGACCAATATGACCTAACCTTTCATGCCATCTCATTTCATTTGTGACCTCTGTCACATAGCAACTAAGACTTGCAACAGAATGGTCAGTTGGCTTTAACTCATAAAGCCCATTATTAACTGAACAAGTGCACACTATCTGATTATCTTTAATAATAGACACACTATTATTAAAGAAATTAAAGCAATAATTGTACTTCAACATACAACTTATAGAAATCAAATTTCTACAAATGTTTGGTACATACAATACATCTATTAGATACAAATATCCAATATCGATAGGAATCCTACATGTTCCTATGCCTTCCACTTCCAGCCTGGCATCATTTCCTACTGAAATGTGCTTAGCTCCTTTTGAGAGCTTCCTGTAGGCCACAAACCAGGACTTATCCCGAGCTATGTGGTCTGTTGCTCTCGAGTCTACAATCCACAAAGAATTGCACTCAGTTAATAATGTACATGACACAACATGTATATTGGAAGTAGAAGGGTATGTATGTACCTTGGGTGGACCTTTGCAATCTTTTGCAAAGTGTCCTTTATACCCACAGTTGAAGCACTTCAGCTTGCTTAAGTCCTGCTTCTTTTTGAACTTCTTCTTAGAAGCAGAAACTTTTCCTTTGCCTTTCCCAGGCCCACCTTTGCCATCATTCTTCTTCCATCCCTTCTGGATAGAAGATGAGGCAACATATGCCTTGGAATGGTCCTTGAGGGCCATTACCTAAGCCTCAAGCAGGAGGTGACGGGCAATGTCATCAAATGACATTATTTGAGGGTTGTGGCGTAAGTTGACCTTTATCAACTGCCATTCCTCATCAGGCAAGGAACGAATTATTGCTTGTACTTGTTGCTCATCAATGAGCACATCAAGAGTAACTTGTTCAGTTAAAATGAATTTGATCTTCTGTTGCCAAATTGAATAGTTTTCACCATCCAATTTGAGGTCACGGTTTAATTCAGCAACAATATTCTTACTAGCCATCTACATCGATGCAATTCACATGTTTTTGTTCAATTTACACAACAAGACTCAACAAAGCAACATGTGTATGAAACAACTTTTAACATGCATATATATGGCAAAAGAGATGCATATAGCATTCGATCAGAAATATATAAACATGCCTTCATTGCTTCATGCACACATCCTTCATTAGCCTTCATCAAAATCATACACACATGTATGATCCTAAATCATGCTCATTACATGCAACACATACATTTTCATGACCTAGGCTCTGATACCAATTGAAGATTTCAGGATCTCAATAATAACATACTCTTATGTTATTTACTCATGTATATGCCATATACATATATGTTCTTTGTGTTCAACATGAATATAGACATACATATTCTGTCAAACACACCTAGCATGCCACTAAGATCATTCATAAAATTAAATCCTTAGCATGCTACTAAAGCAAGAAAGGATGTGTACCTTCCTTCTTGATAATCTTGTGCGGAAATGGAAGGAAGGACTTGATCTTAGAGGAGCACCTTGAGGCTTGAATTGAGATGAACAATCTCAATGTTAATCCACCGACAATGCTCTAAGGAAGTGTCTAATATTTCGGCTCTTTAAAGGAATGAAAGAAGGAATTTTTCTCTCAAGAAAAATGGTGCAAATTGAGTGTAAAATTCGTGCTCCAAATGGCCAGCCACTAAAGGCTATTTATAGATGACCAAAAGGCACACCTTTACACCAAGAAAGGTGTCTTTTAAGCCAAAGAACACTTCCTTTGGCTAAGGGTCATGTATGGTGGCGAAAATACATGTCTTTTAGCCAAGGAACACTTCCTTTGGCCTATAACCACCCATAACTACCTTATGGGCGAAAATACATGTCTTTTAAGTCAAGGAACACTTCCTTTGGCCTATAACCACCCATAACTACCTTATGGGCGAAAATACATGTCTTTTAAGTCCAAAGGACATCACATTTGGTGCAATAACCACCTCAACCACCTCCATGGCCGAACATACAGGTCCTTTAAAGTCAAAGGACATCACTCTTGGTGCTATAAGCACCCTATGGCCGAATATACATGTCCATTCACCCAAGGAACACTTCCTTTGGATGAAAGGACATGTTCTTTTAGCCAAGAGTTATTTCTTTTGGTGAAGAGACATACCTTTACACAAAAGATGTGTCTCTTGGTGGTTTTGAGCTAAAAACAAGGTGAGCTGGTACAAAGCTAGCTCACTATGCTACTTATGCACCATTGAGCTCCTTTGAGCTCCAACCAAGCACCATGAACTAAGGTCCAGCTCCAAGAACTGACCTTGAGCTGGAGTTAGCTGCTTTCAGCTGAAGTGAACTGAAGTCCAGCTACACTCAGCTACCAAAAGCTGAAGTGAGCTGACTTGAGCTGACTTGAGCTAACTTCAGCTGAAGTCCAGCTACATTCAGCTACCATAAGCTGAAGTGAGCTGACTTGAGCTAACTTGAGCTAACTTGAGCTGAAGTCCAGCTACATTCAGTTACCATAAGCTGAAGTGAGCTGACTTGAGCTGACTTGAGCTGACTTGAGCTAACTTGAGCTAAAGTCCAACTACTTTGAGCTACTTATAGCTGAAGTGAGCTGACTTGAGCTAAGGGGAGCTACTTCTAGCTGCCTTAGATACCTTTTCAAGCTATAGTTAGCTCAACGAGCTCAAATCCTATCTTAAAAGGATCTTGGTGCGCCAAGAATTCCAACAAAGTAAGGCATGGTTACGAGGTAAAAAATCCCTTACTAAATATCTATTATGCATTGCAAGCAAGTAGGTAGGTTTAGAAAGGTTTCTTGAACACAATTGGCACCTAAGTGTCACCAGGGGCAAAATGGTCATTTTGTATCCTAGGGTGATAAGGTTAGTTTAAAAGCTCAAAGTAATTCTTTTGCATCTAAGTGACAAGAAACTAAAGTGGAGGATAATGTTGCCTAAATTAGTAGTATTATTTGGAGTTGGGGTTCTTTTGGCAAAGTTAAAGTTATTGGAGGAGTCAAGAATGGAGGGGTTGGTATTTGTACCATCTTGGCATGCTTAAATGCCACTATTCATCATCTCTTTCACCTCTCACTTATAGCTTTCTCTTTCCCTTCAAAATTCATGCCCAAATCTTACTCAATCCTTCAACTCTTGGTGAAATAAGAGGCCCCATGGAGTACCCAAGTGAAAACAAGATTACTCTTACTTAGTTTTGGTGGGTTGAGCTTTGGAGGGATGTTTTTGGTTTTGGGAGCTTAGGTACATTTTTCCCTTTGCATTCTTAGTTTCTTGAGCTTCTTGAGGTTGGGTAAAGCTTAATTGAGCTAGAATTAGTTCGAATTGTGATGAATTTGTCTTAGAATCGTAGGAAACTCATAGTTGAGCAGTGGAAGCTTTGGTGCTCAACTTGCTTGATTTTACTTTTGAAGTGTTTAATCAAAAGGGGATTTATTGTTTTCCTTGTAATGTTAATGCATTTGCATCATATTTAGCCCTGGGATGAGTATTTGGAAGCTTAGAAGTGATAGGAACCAGGTTTGAAGTGATTGTGCATAGGTTTCACAAAGAACAATGAAGTTGGCTTATTTGTGGCACTAAGGCACAATTCTAGGTGCCCAGGGGCAAAGAAATCATGCCCAAGTCATGCCTTTGGTGTTGACCTTGGGCACCTAGGTGCCAGGATGGTTGTTTCTAGATAGCTTCAAATCAACGATGGCACCGCGGCACCAGGCCCGCGCCATAGCACCACAGTTGCTTTGGATCTCAATGACAAAGGGCATTTTTGGTTCCTAATTGGTTTATAAACATCCTAGACATGTTCCTAAGCCTAGTACAAGATTTAAAATGGAAATGGAATGAAAAATAAGTGACAAATGGATCAAATGAAGTAAGGAGAATATGGTGTGTGCACAATTGAACAATGTGTGTCCATAAAGGTAGTTTGGTGCCCTAGTTGAGGATTGTAGTCATCCCTAAGGTAGTTTAAATGCATTAATAGTAAGTAACAAAGTAGTTTAATTAAGGAGCTTGGTGAGCTAGCATTGGTGAACTAGAACCATGGCTTAGTTGACTAAAAGTAGTGAATGTGCACTAAGGCACGGTTAGTATGGGCAACATATGGCACAACTTGCTGCAGTTCAGAAAAATGATTTAGGTTAGTATTTCATTGACCTCATATGGGTTCTAGAGCTATAAGAGCACAAAAATTTAAAGAAACTACTTAGGGGCCAATGAACATTTAGGCGCAATGTGAGCCCTATGGCCCATGGGAAGCTGAGAATGGATAATGTGGGAGCTTGGCATGGCTTGGAAAGTTGCTCGACACCCAAGTATGTGCAAGCTAACCTAGGAAATCAAAGGAAACACTATGAGCTCAATGTAGAAAAGTAACTTAGAACTCAAGCTAAGTTACTAAAGCACTTTGGAAGACCTTGGAGGCATAAGGTAGTTGGACTACCTTAGTGCATTTGAGACCCTAGTATGTGCTAGAAAACACAATGAACACTTAGAGCAAGTGTGATTGCCAATAATGGCTAACTTATTGTTGACACCTAACTTTGTCCGGGTGTAATTTTTTATGTTAGTTCTAGGTTAGGAAAAGTTAGTTTAAGAGCATTTTGTTTTGAAGGGGGTACTTCGGTCTTTTTCTTGTGTTATTAATTTTTGGAATTAAAATATTCATCTAGGGTAAAAATAGGGGTTAATTTAGTTTAAGTACTAATTTGGAGTCCTAAAGGTTTTGTAGGGTCAATTTAGGTAAAAGGGAAACGTCAGTGTTGAAACTGAGGGTTTTTAGCAGATTATAGGGAAAATTAGAAAGTTCGGGGCAATTTTTTCAATTTTAGAGAGTTTGAGTCAAATATTGCAAAATCATGAAATTTTGGGAAAATCAGGTTTTGTTTACAACGCTTTAGGCTAATTTGACAAATTCTGGAAATGTTGGGCTAAATTGAAATTTTGCATGAAGTTGGGGGCTGAATCAGTAACTCAGGAGTTTTTGGCACTTGGAGTAGTATTTTGACCAAAACTTTCTCAAATTTTATTTGGATGAGTTTTGACTTCTAAAAACCTAGTTAATCTCTTCTAAGACTCTCCTAGTATAAATAAGGGCCATTACTAGGTAGAAGGGGAAGACATTTGCCAACTCTAAGCTTTTCGGGAAAAAGAGAAAACTGCAGCTTAGAGTCCTGGTTTTTCGGAGCCCCTACCCAAAAAAGATAAACTTTCCCAACTCTTGCCAACACCCTTGGAGTTGCCTCTAGCTACTTGATGCGTCCTAGACATCTCCACCTTTATCGTCGGTCAAACCCCACCACCGCTAGCCATCCTTGCTCATTAATAGCCACCTTACCATTGCTTGTTGTGCCTCTCATCGCAAGAATCCCTCAACATCGTCAACACCATCAGCTCGACGCGATCGGCCAACACTCCGCCTCTATCAGCCGCCGCTCCCCTTCATTAGCCCCACTTGGTGGTCGCCACATCTCTGCACAGTAGAGCCATACTGCCGCCATCGCCTCCTATTACACCACTATTCTTGTGAATCTAAATAGATCCAATCGCTACCCAATTCCTCAACCCTTGACTCGACCCACTCCATCGTCTGACCTAGTCAACTTTATTCCCTTCGGTATAACTCCCGTTTAACCTGTTTGTTATTTTTATTTCATTTATCCAAATCAGTAATATATCTATTTAGCAGATTGACCATTGGTAACAAGCCTTTTATTTTATTTTATTTTATTTTTTTCTTTTCTTTGTTATTGTTTGTTTGGCCATGCGCAAAACATAACTATTAAATTTACATAGGGTATAATTTAGGATATTTATTTGTTTGTCGCTTCTTTGTTTACTTTATGATGGTCGAGGACATCATCGGAGTAGGGGATACTGGACCTCCAGTAAGATTTCTCCTGAGTGGTATCTATAACACTTGAAGAACGTGGGTTAGGAGCTCCCTAGAGTATTTTTCAGGTAAGGAGTCTCCAACACCCAACTCAGTTTATGGGAGAGAAGTAGTTAGGAGTAGAAAGTAGAAGGAATGTGTCCCGTATATATTACCTGGAAGCCTTTTTGAGTATTTATAGGAGACTTGGTGGAAGAAGTCAGCAAACCCAAGCCGAGCAGATCAGGACGCATGGTCGGTCAGATTCAGCTCGTACCTGGGGAGAGGTTCCTCCAACTGTACCTAGGTAGCTATGATTAGAGGGTTGGGCATGTGTGAATAGGTGTGTGTGTGAGGTTTCGGTAAGAAATTCCTTAATTGTATTTGTTGTTTTCTACCAGAGCCCTTCGGTGAAACGAGGACCCCTTCAGAGGTTGAATCTCCCCCAAGGGTGGTTAGAGATAGTGTATCAGGGGCGTAGACCGTCTTTGGCATTTTCCTTTATATCGAGGGTGACAAACTTCCACTTTCAAGGTCAGCTAAGTTACCATCCAAAGATGATGATGTACCAGAATCGAGGTCAACTGTGAATCTTACCCGAGGTTGGTGCTTAGCCCTCTTGCGAAGTCAGTACCCCGATCTCATGAGGATGGGTTTTATCATCTCCCCGAGACTGGTGGTATCACCACCCAATGGCTGTGTGGGGCCTGAACATCCAAGGGTCTTGTGTGCGATAGCCATTCGACTATCATATGCCCTCCTTCGTTGAAGCGAAGTTACATATTTGGTTCTAGTACATTGTTGCTTGGCTAAACAATTTTTGTTGTTGCGAAGTAATGCCTTTGTATAGCAAGGCTATGCTTAGCCCAAGTATTACCCTCGGCTTGAGATGGTTGCTTCCCTGAAGGAAACTCATGGAGGTTACCCCATTGGCAATGACGGTTCACTTCTTAGCCAATTACTCATATGTTTAGGGGAACTTCATAACTTTATAATTTGTGAGGTTGCATCCTTGATGAAGGCATTATTACATTAAACCGAGGTTCTTTCCTGGTGAGGTTACACACCTTCTAGTGCAAAAGTAACATTTTCCCTCTAGGGGTTTTCATTTTCCCGCCATCAAAGAGGTAGTAGGTTGGCTTCTTGATTTGTGCATAACATAGATCAGTAAGCATGCTCTTATTTTTCACATCAGATGACATGTGTCTCGAGTTTATTGGTCAACTTTCCCATCCGTTACATTGGTTACGTCTCCTCACTTGCAGAGGGTCATTATGGTGTCCTTTCACCTATCCCCTTTGGGCTATATAAGCCCTACTTTTCCTCAGATGTTCTTACTTTTTCTCATTTGCATTTTGTTCTTCTTTTTCCTAAAGTTCTTCCATTTCTTCTATTCTTCCTTTCTACGGTGGTTGTAGTGGGGGAGCAATTTTTGGCAACCCTTAACGGTGGTGTTCAAAACTTTCCCTAGTACCGAATAGGTGGGTATTTTTTCCAAAGTTGTCTTTGTTTTTCCATTCTTTCCTTAATTCAACATAAAGTTAGAGCCTTAGGGTTCAGAGATGTCAGTTTAGAGCCCCGAAGTCCATCATATTCCAAAGAGTTAGAGGCCATTCAACTCTCATTTGAGCTATCCTACTTCGGAAAAGCTAACGAAGTGGGCAGTGAAGTTCTACCTCCCTTCCTATGCCAAGATTAGGCTTCCTGGCCCTGGTGAACTGAGTTACCTTCCTTGGCCGAAGGAGAAAACTATCTTTAGGGCACAGCTAAAAGCTAGTTTTCAAGATCCACCCATAAAAATGATCTCTAACTTTTGCTAGTTCCATGGCATTGCATTCAACCAGATGCTGCCAAACTCCTATTCTTTTTTTAATTCTTTTCATTGCATGTGCTGGCTTTTCAAAGTTGTCCCTCATTTCATTTTCTTTCTTCAATATTACAAACTTCACCCCATCTCGAAGGGGGGATTTTACTTTTTACTTCCTCGGGGTTTCAGGAGTAAAAATTCACTTACACTTTCAGCACAAAAGATAGTTGGCGAGGGTGGCAAAAGAAGTATTTTTTTTATGGAGATTGATGAGAAATGGAAGAATCTCCTGACACACTGGGCCTCGGGGACCTTGGAGACCGATGTGGTTGACCCAAGGAAGTTATTAACCCTTGAGTTGAAATCTCAGTTCAAGGAGTTTGATAATCACATTTGGGCCGTTGCCGACTGGGATGCTCTGGCACCTTTGTGCCCGTTCTACCCTTTCCCCATCAGATGGAGCTTGATGACTGAAAGGGTTCTTCGGGAGTTGGGCATCATTAAAGAGCATTTGACTGACAAGAATATGCCAAATTTAGTGGTGGAGGGAAAGTATTCTTGGCTGGTTTTGCTTCTTCGGGGTGAACTCTCTTATTCTTCCCTTGTAGGGAGTAAGCTACTTTGCATGTTATGTTTGTTTGAATTTTTGATGTTTCCTTAATTGTAGAAATGGGTGACAAATCTACGGCCTTCTACAAGAGCTTGTTCCTTGGCCAAGCCGAGAAGGGGGAGCAAAATAAAAGAGCCCCTAAGAGGAAAAAAGGGCAGGCAGGCCAGTCTTCGAGTTTGTTGAAGTTGAAGAAATAAAAAAAGGGCTCCCTACCTCCTTTCACTGAAGACGTGATCATGGCGGCCAACCTTACCTCCAAAGTTCTGGCTCCAGCCATCAAGACAGCCATTCATTCGATCTCCATAAGTTTGGATGTCGCCACTGAGACCTTAGGGACCTCCTTGGCCATTTTTCGATCAAAGAAACCGAATTTACGGTGAAAGTGAAAAGGCAAGGAGGTCCCTACTGAGGTTCTGAAGTTTAGTGTGAAGTCCCACTAGGTTCATCTCTTGACCTTTCATCTATGAATATTGGGTTTTTTGGAATTTTAGATTTTCTAGATGAATGGTTGAGAGACAACATGGCAAGGGAGCTTCGGCGTGATTTTGTAAAGGAACTGCCTTCACTCGATTGGATGATTGTGGACCCTCGGAAGTGGGCGATTTGGGATGCGAAGATCCCCAACAATAAGGTTCCGAGGGAGCCTTTCTGGACTTTCACCAAAGACATAGACTTGTTTTTTGAGGACTGCCAAAAGATGGTCCCTCAGATGGTGAGGTCATCACCAACACTACTTTCCATCTTGTCTAAATGAGGAGGTCTTCACTGCTTGGATTTCTGAGCACGCTACTCAAGTATCCACCTTAACTCTAGTACTTAGACAAGTGCTCGTCATCTGAGTATTTGCATTTCCTCTAACATTTTTTTATTCTATAACTGCTAGCCTATAGCGGCTATCTTCTGGCCTGTGTATCCAAATAGTCCTTGATCCAAAGTTAGTCAGAGGAGAACTTGGCTAAGGCCAAGAAGTTGTTTGTGAACTCTTACCTTAAATATGGTGAACTCGACAAGATTGCCAATGAGGAGTTGGCCAAGCTTTGCTAGGAGGTACTTCAAGGCTAGGAAAATTTGTTCGAGGAGTGTGCTTCAAATATCATAGACTTCAGCATGAAGCTAGTGGAGCAATGTTCCTTGGTCGAGGCCTTTAGAAAGGAGATGGAGGACACCTTTGTTGACCTGACCAAAGCCTTGGTCATGAATACTGATGTATCAGCCGAGGTTGATCAGCTAAAGAAGTGCAAGAAAAAGAAGAAGTAGGAGGAGGATAAAGAGGTGGAGGCTCTTTGGAAAGAAGTTGAGGACTGGAAGGTGAAGAAGGTGAATGCAGATGAAGTGACCAAGGCCTCATTCCAAGACGGCTTTTGTCTTGCTCGCCACTAGATCCTCGCTGACTTCTTGGACCTTGATGTATCGTTCCTCCAAGACCTTGATATTGCTAAAGGACATACTTCGGAAGGGTGAAAGAGGGAGTTCCTCAATCTTTTAGAGCTCCATCCGATGAATGAAGACACCGATGATGGTGATAGGGAAGATGTTGTGGACGCCGAGGAGCTTGTAGATGGCCAAGATGTACCTTAGGCTCAATTCTTCTTTTTCTTTTTTTTGTATTCACCATTTTTTCATAATGGAGTTATCTTTTTCTTCAAGATTTTTTGGCCAAGTCTACATGAAACATAGTGCTTCACGCTACCTTTGACCATCTCTGGTCTTTTGCATTACTTCAGATACACCATATTCAGCAAATGCCTTTGGCAAACACAGGCATTTGTAGAAAATTCATGAACTTTAGGAACTCATCAAATTCACAAAATCACGTTCATAATTTTTCACTAAACATTGTAATTGTCATAATTCCTAAAAAATTTCTAAGTCCAGAGATTCTCAGTGTAGAATTTTTTCATGGAATCCGAATGGTAAGTGTTCTTCAACTCTTTTCCTTCAGCATTTTTGAGGTTGTAAACTCTTAGTCAAACTTCTTCTATGACCAAGTAAGGACCTTTAGGGTTTTAGCAGCCAAACAAGCGCAGTGGAATTTAACCAAAACCATCCAGGATCCAAGTGAAATGGGGTAAACCGGGTGTTCAAAAATTTTCATACCTAATTTTGGTTGATATCTTTCACCCAATTGTAGAGTTGAATCACAAAACCTGAACAGTTGACATGTTCAAGCTCTCTATGGTATCCACACGAGCCTTTTGGGATCAGCATGCTTCCACCACGTCCCGGCAGATGCGTTTATCTTGCGCACGTAGTGTTAGCTTGAGTCCTCCAAGGAATAGCAAGAGAAAAATGCAGCTATCTCTTTTGGGAGGCTAGGGCAAAGCTACAAATTTCTCACTAAAAGTAGTATTTATAGTCAGACTCAACTTCCATGCCTAATGGGTTTCAAAGCCCTAATCCAATTAGGCTTTAATTTTAGGCTTAATAATGGCTCAACTTTTGGGCCAATTATTAACATGAAATTATCATGAAACCATAACCCAAATAATTAGCCTATGCACTCTAATAATCCAAATAGCTTTATGTGTGTGACCCAATAGGCTCTTACCACATTGGCAATGATCATAAATCACATTTATGATCATAAGCAATAAGCGGTGCCTAGCAACACATCATTGCTACCAAAGTGACAAGATTGTCGGTGATTCTACTAAACTTTTATGATCATTACTCATATCTGCCATTGTCCCTTTGTCCAAGATATCAAGACTAGGCACGACACATGGAATGTGTCACTCTCATATAGCCTAATCTTTGGTTTCTTGATTACCGAGTAGACTAACTTAAATTAATGACATTGATATCGTATATCAACTCATTTGAGCATGGCCATGCATTTTCTGAGTCTCATTCTATCAAGGGGCCCGAAGATATCACTCCCATTACATAAGAGGGACAAATCCCATCTTGATCATACAAATCCCATCGTATGATATATGAATACCCAATAACCTCCTTCAAGTTCACCCAATTACGAGCAACAATGGGAAGTATCAAAATATGTGACTCACATGTAAGGAACCTTGATAACCTTAGGTCAAAGAACTATATATACCATGATCACTATGAGAATCACTTATGGCACTCATATAACGATCCATGTAGTGTTCTCATGGTGGGTCGGTCCAGTACTCAAGTTCTCCAACATGTACCTATATGTAGACAACATATCTCATATTAGCCTCCACATATGCTAGTCATTATGTATGATTGTAACCTACTCCATAATAATACTAGACTAGGGACATTTGAGAATGTCATCTTTCTAGGGTTACAATTATGTGTATTACATTATGCAGAAACAAAACAATAAGCATAGTTGCTGGATTAATGCCTTAAAAAAATATCATAGCTCAATGTGGAAAAATATAATCATCTCATGACTGGATTTTGGGCACAACACTTATAGGACCTTCCCAATTTTCCTTAAGTACACCATGAGATGGTCTTTGGCCCTCCAGTTGAACATTTTAGAGAATGAGGTCTCCCTTCTTATTTTTTTAGGTTTGACATGCAAGTTTGTTGCGATTGCAACCCTTTGTTGAAAAGCTTTCCTTCTAAGTTTGGCAATTTCCCTATGTTTGTCAATCATGTCCAATTTGGTTCTTAAGCTGAGGTTGTTACCTTCCTCATCGAACACTTGTACTTTGATGGAAGGCTATACAACTTCAACAGGGATAAGAGCCTCCATAACGAATACAAGCAAAAGAGGAGTTTCACTAGTAGCTCTTCTAGGGGTTGTTCGATAGCTCCAGAGTACACTTGGGAATTCTCCAGGCCACTTTCCCTTGGCCTCTTTCAACCTTTTCTTTATTCCAGCTTTCAATGTTCTATTTGACACTTCAACTTGCCCATTGCTCTATGGGTGAGCCACTGGGGTGAAGTGCAATTTCACCCTGACATTCATGACAAATTCCTGGAACCCTTTGTCGATGAACTGAGAGCCATTGTTTGCCACTATCACCCTAAGAAAACCAAATTTGCATATGATATTTTTCTTGTCAAATTTCTGAATGACCTTTGCCGATATTGTTTCCAAAGGTTCTACCTCAATCCATTTTGTGAAGTAATCTACTGCTACAACCTAGAACTTGACTCCTGTTAGAGCAATTAGGAGAGGACCAATGAGGTCAATTCCCCATACTGCGAAAGGGTAGGGGCAATTAGCCGAGGATATTGTTTCCAAAGGTGCTCTTTGGACGGGTGTGTGCTGTTGGAAACTATTGCATTGTTTGATCAACTCCCACGCATCCTTCGTTAAGGTGGGCCAAAAATATCCTTGTCGAAGTAGAACTCAGGCGAGGGCATCAATCTCGATGTGGGAACCACATATTCTCTCATGAATTTCCTTCAGGATGTCTTCGACATCTTTCTCACCGATGCACCTTTGGAGGCGATTCGAGTACCCCTGTTGGTACAATTCTTCCTCAATCATGAAATATCTTCCTAAGTACCTTCGCACCTTTGCAGCCTTTCTAAGATCTTTTGAGAGTGAAGAATTAGTCAGTTAATCCTTTATGGGATCTTTCCATCCTTTTTCCGAGGTAGCAACCATCTTTACAACTACGCTCAAACAGTCAAGAACTTCGGTGGACTATTTTGACTTGGCTAAAGTGTCTGCTTCCATGTTCTTATTCGGGGTACTTTTTCTATTAGTACCTTGTCAAATTCTTGGATGAGCTCTTTGATGTTATCATATTTTACCAAGTTTGTGTCTTTTGCCCCATAGTCCTCTTTTATCTGCCAAACCACGAGTTGCGAATCATTGTGGGCCTTCAATTTTATCACACCCACCCTTTTTGCCAATCGTAAGCCTGTTATGAGGGCCTTATATTCCACAATGTTGTTAGTGACCTACAAGCTAAATTTGATGGCCTTCGATGCTTATAGTCCTTCAGGACCGAGGAGTATTACTCTAGCACCCTGGTGTCTTGACCCTGAAGTGCCATCCATGAACAATGTCCACTAGAGTTCCCCGTCTTTGAGGTCATTTAGAGTCCCCTCAGCTTTAGGTAGCTCAGTGATGAATTCTTCTAAAGCTTGGGCTTTTATTGTCTTCCTTGCCTCGTAGGTAACATTATACTCATCGAGTTCTACACACCATTTTAATAAGTGGCCTGAGTGGTCGACCTTGTTTATAACATCTCGAAGAGGTAAGTTGCTTTGGATCATGATGGAATGCCCCTGGACATAGGGCCGCAGCCTCCTACTTGCGATGACCAAGGCGTAGATGGCCTTTTGTAGTAAGGGGTACCTAACTTTGGTGCCATGTAAAGACTTGCTAACATAGTATACGCGCTACTGTTTTCCTCCATCTTCCCTCACAAAAACTGAACTTACAACTTTTTCATTTACTATGAGCTAAAGGATGAGAGGTTCTCTTTTCCTTGGTTGGCAAAATGTTGGTAGGCGGGATAGATAGTTTTTGAGTTCATCCCAAACCTTTTGAAATTTTTTGTTCCAAGGGTTCACCTCGGTTCTAGAGATGTCTCCATTCTTAATTGCTTTCATAAGCACCTTGAAGAATGGCCAACACCAATCTCCATATCTGGAGATAAATTTGCTCAAGGCTGTTATCTTTCTGGTAAGCCTTTGTATATCTTTGGTAGTTATGGGAGTTTAGAATTGAAGTTAGGTCTACACATTCTCTGTACTAGCGTCTATGCCCCTTTTGGATACAATAAACCAAGGAATTTACCTACTATTACCCCAAACACACATTTCTCAGGGTTAAGACGGATTCTAAATTTCAGAAGTTGTTGGAAGGTTTCATATGGGTCTGTGATATGACTGCTAGGTACTCTACTTTTAAGTATCATATCATCGATGTACACTTCCATGTTTCTCCCGACCTAGGAGTTGAACACCTTGTTCATTAGCCCCTGGTATGTGGCTCTTGCACCTTTTAGGCCGAAAGGCATTCTGATGTAACAATACATTCTAACATTGGTGATGAATGCACTTTTTTCCTCATCTTAAGGACTCATCTAAATTTGGTGATACCTGCTAAAGGTGTTGAGGAAGCTAAGTAATCCATATTCAGCGGTGGAATCTATGAGCTGATTTATTGAAAGCTGAGGATATGAGTCCTTGGGACAAGGATGATTAATATTTTGGAAGTAGATGCACATTCAGAGCTTATTGCCCCCTTCCTTGGTGGCTACGATGCCATTACTAAGCCAATCAGGGTATTTGACTTCCCTTATTATACCGGCCTCGAAGAGCCTTTGGACTTCTTCTTTGACAAAGTCGTTCTTATACACCGAGAAGTTGGGCTTTTTCTGCCGAATAGGCCGTGACTCAGGACGTACTTTAAGACAATGCTAGACTATGTCTAGATTAATTTTGAGCAAGTCCTTCAGGGAATAAGCGAATAGATCTTTATTCATTGATTGAAGGGATACAATTTTTTCCTTATCACCTTCAACCAGTTTTTTCCAAATTCAAGTACTTTGGCTAGGGACTAATTCTATTTCCTTGGTTTCTATTTTTTTAGCATTGTCTTGTTCCCCTTCTGCACCATCTTTGGTGAGTGTGCCATTCTCCTGTGAGGTCTGCATGCGTACTTTGGCAGGATTATGTCATGCCTTGACAAACATTTTTTTTACTTTAGCTTGAGCTATGAGTATCTTTGCATCTCCTTCCTTTGCCTCGAATATGACCGTTAAGTACTTCACATCTATTCGGAGGTGAAGGTTGCCCTCTGTTTGTCTTTTGAGGATGGCGTTGCGTGATGACGGGACATCAATGACGATGAACCTTGTCATAGTGGAAGCGAAGAGCTCTTCTTTTATTTTGACTGAGTTGCCCCTCAACATTATTGGCAAATCAATCCATCTTAGTACTGGGAGTTCTGAGGGATTGACTCCAAATGTGGGTGAGGTCATAGGTTTGAGCTAGCCCTTGGAAATACCAAGCCTAGTAAAAGGTGAGTGAACAGGACATTGGCATTTGAGCCACCATCAATGAGCACTCTTTTCACATCCTAATTTCTGATCCTTATCATAATCAGGAGAGGATCATCATGGGGGAACTTGATGACTATCCTGTCGCTTTAGGTAAGTTTGTTCACCGGACTGCTAAGCTCTATCCCTGTATCCTCCCTCACCTTCCTCTTTCTTTGAGCCAAAGGTAATCTAGTGGTTATGGTTTGGATTACCCTTGCCGAGGGTAAGGGTTGCTTTCTAGGCTTCGGTTAGTTGGGTGGCTGTCAGAGTCGTACTCATCATTTTCCCCCTTTCTATCATCTTTTTTTTCCCGGGCCTTGGGTGATGACATCTGCAAGTAGCGCTAAAGTTTTCCTTGCCTAATTAAGGACTCGATCTACTTTTTTAGTTGGAAGCAATCCTTAGTATTGTGCCCATGATCCTGATGAAATTGGCAATACTTCTTCATGTTCTTCTTGTTATTCGAGGTTATGGCCTTTGGACATTGAATTGAAGTTTCTTGCCTTTCCAAGGCCATCAGGATGTTTGTGCTTGTACTGTTTAGGGGGGTGAATGTCACTGGACTTCTCCCCCTGGATTTCCAGGGTCTGCCCCCTTCCTCAGCATGATACTAAGGTTGGTGACTCTGGCTTTCAAACTGATGATGTTAGGACTTCGCCCCTCCCATCCTTAGTTCCTCGGTAGTCATGTGCTATTCAGCCCTTCAATAGAATTCACCGAGGGTGTCCAGGGGATCCTTGTAGAACTTATAGAAGAGTAGTGAATCCCTCCTCAACCCTCTGATCATTGAAAGGATCCGAATCTCAGCGCGGAAGTCTGGAACACTGAGTGCCTCTCGGTTAAACCTCTTAACATAGTCCCGAATGGTCTCCCGATTCTTTTGGGCTATGTCAAACATCCGTGTTGGCATTTTTGTGGTAGGCTTGCTACCGATGAACTACTGACTAAATGCTGTGGACAATTCCTGGCATCTTGAGATCGTGTTGGGTCTCAGGAAGTTATCCCATGCAACTGCTGGCCTCGATAGAGTAACTTTGAAGCATTTGTAGAGGATTGTGTCATCTGCTTCGTGCAACACCATGCTTCTTCTATATTTCGTTAGGTGGGCCTTGGGGTCACTTTAACTGTCATAGGTTTCCAAGTGGGGTGCTTAAAAATCACTTGGCATCGGCTTTTCCATTATCGCCTGAATGATTGGCGGTTCATCTTCGGTGTAGGACTCCAACAACCTTGACCAGACAAGCTTTTGTGAGACTTGCTCCTCAACCTTGTTCAACCTTTTCATGATTTTCTCCATCATAATTGTTGTACTATCTTCTCCCCATTGTTGGGGGAAGTTACAGTAAAGAGGAGTGACACCTTTTCCTAGGTGAATAACTTCAGCGGCGAAGGGATGAGAACTTTTTTGGGGGAAAAAAACTCCTATGCCAGGAAGTCCTTGGCTTTTATGACTTGGGCCTTACCATGTCCCACTTGCAGGATAGTGGGTTCTTTGTTTAAAATTCCCTGTGGAGGCTTCTATTAAAAGAACTCTAGTGACATGATCAGTGTCCTCTCCTTGGAAGGACCTCAGGGGAGAAGGTCCATGCATGTGTATGCACATGTGACCATCTTTGGTCAAGTTGCTGTGTCATTTTGCCCATTATGGAGCACTGGAAGTCACGCAAGAAGCCCATAATGACCGTCAGAGGACACTCAACCTCTGGTAGGGAAGACTCCGGAGCTACTTGGTTGTCTGTTGGCGGACGCTTAGGCACAGCTTGAGACTTCGAGAGGCCCTTATCTTTGCAGTGCCAAGCCTCTACGATTGTGACTTGGGAATGATTTCCCATAGACGGTGCCAAATGATGGTCAAGGACATCATCGAAGTAGGATATGCTAGACTTTTGGTAAGTCTTCTCCTGAGTGGTATCTGTAGCACTTGAAGAACGTGGGTTAGGAGCTCTCTTGAGTGTTTTTCGGGGGATGAGTCTCCAACACCCAAGTTAGTTTATCAGAGAGAAGTAGCTAAGAATAGAAAGCAGAGGGAAGGTGTCCCATATATATTACTTGGAAGCTTCCTCGAGTATTTATAGAAGACTTAGAGGAAGAGGTCATGAAACCCGGGCCGAGCAGATCAGGACGAGTGGTTGGTCGGATTTAGTCTGTACCTGGGGAGAGGTTGTAGTTATGCTTAGAGGGTTGGGGCATGTCCGAGCAGGGGCATGTGTGAGGTTGTTATCAGAGATTCCTCAACCGTATTTGTCATTTTTTTCCATCGCCAGTCTATGATATGAAGACCCCTTCGGAGGTTGGATCTCCCCCTAAGGTGGTTAGAGATAACCTATCGGAGGCCCTGACTATCTTCAACATTTTCCTTTATACCAAGGGTGGCAAACTTCCAATTTTGAGGTCGGCTAAGTTACCATTTGAAGATCATGAGGAAGCAGAATTGAGGTCAGCTGTGAATCTTACCCGGGGTTAGTGCTTAGTCTTCTTGCGATGTTAGTCCCCTGATTTCATGAGGATGGGTTTTATCATCCCTCTGAGACTAGTGGAATCACCACCTGATGGCCGTGTGGGGGCTGAATATCCGAGGGTCTTATGGGCGATAGCCCTTCGGCTATCACTTTGGAATGGTTTACTTTTTATCTCACAATGCATCTTAACGTTGATGGCACATAAGAATTATTTGCTATGCTAGATAATTTAAATTTTTGGAAATTAGAAAGAGATTAAATTGAGGCAAATTGTAGGATATTTAGTAGATTCTCAAAGATCTGTTCTTAGTGAATTTGATAAAATCCCAAGGAGGATTATTCGTTTGCATCAAATTGGTCTGATAAGACTCACGACTTAGAACAAGATATTCCTTCTAAATTCTTCATGGATTTGGTAAAGTCCTAAAATCTCAAGGACATTTTTTATTCCATATCCTGTTGGTCTAGTAAGATTCACGAATTGGAATAAAAATTTAAGCATAATTAAATAAAATTTTTAAAATTTATTTTTTGTTAACGATCACGTAAAGAAAATGAAAAGTTAGGAAAAGATAAAACCAAATCCCATTGTACCAATTTTTGGGGGCTATAATAAGGTTATTTTAGCTTAACCGACTTAAGATCTTAGAATCTATCGTAGACCATAACAGGTATCCAATCAACCTAGGTGAAATTGTTTGGTGGCAACTCCTAGAAACACATTGCTACAGCTTGGTG
Source organism: Aquilaria yunnanensis (assembly GCA_039654915.1). Lineage (NCBI taxonomy): Eukaryota > Viridiplantae > Streptophyta > Magnoliopsida > Malvales > Thymelaeaceae > Aquilaria > Aquilaria yunnanensis. Next base: position 61,309,054 of record CM077593.1, read on the forward strand.
ACTTCATTGGGGATAAGTCTAGCCATAAGAGGGTTTTGTTTTCCTCTTTTTCTTTCTTGCTTATTTCTTGATATATTGATTTCATGTGTTATGTTTTTTTTAGGTTCCAACACGTACACACCTCAGCTTTCATAATGAGCTAAATACCCAAGCTCGACCTAACCAAGTTTTGGAAAACACCTAGGTTAGGCTTGCCATGTGAGACAATACTCTCTACACTTTCTCTAATCCGTAGTAGTAAGCAATGTTGCCCGAATGTGGTAATAGTCACTCCATGGGACCATGAAAGTGACAACTTGAATTAAGCCTTCCTCATGAAAGGGATTTGAGCATCGACCCATAACCCATCGTTTAGAAAAACCACCCTTGCATTTAGTGGCCGTAGATCCATTCACTAGGATTTCCATAACAAGACACACACTGTTTCATTGTTCTCATAACTTATTCTATGTTATGTAACTAACTTTTGTCATTTCACTATTTCTATTGCTTTGTTCGTGTACCTTTTCTCTTTGTAACTTTGATTTCTCTTCTCATAGTATCTCATATGTTATTTCTCCATATCAATTTTATTCTAACTTTTTACTAATCTTTCTTTTCTTTTGTTGTCCTAATGGATTTTTTAGCAAACTTTCTTCGCTTCATGCATTAAAATCATGCATCAAACTATACTAACTTTTTTATTTCTTATGTCAACAAGAAGTCTTAAAGTTCCACGATAGTGGACAATCAACCTCACTTATTGTATGCATGCATTGCATCATATAAAGTTTAATAAAATGAATCTCACGTTAAAGAAGGTAAAAATTGGCACTCAACACCGATATCCAACTCGACTTCGAACAAGACTAATGGTGGAGCAAATGGAAGGACATCTCGATGAGATCGAGTCAAAGATAATGAGTATAGTAGAACAAATGAAGCAGTTAATGGAGCTGAATAAGGGGAAGGTAATCCAAACCAGCATTAAAGACCCGCAAGATCCCATCTATCCCCCGGGATTCACTTTGCAATGAGTTCCAATTCAATAAAAGCTTTTTTCAGATTCAGGATCATCAGACGGCATTCATTTAAAGCACAATCCTTTCTATGAGAAAAAGAAGACATTGTTGAGAGAGGAAAGGGATGCTGAAAAGCTTGAGACCATAGATAAGAGACTTCGAGCTATTGAAGGAGGCACAATATTCAGATCTCATTCCATGTATGACCTTTGGTTGATAACTAATGTGGTAATTCCCTCAAATTTTAGGGTGGCAGAATTTGTGAAATTTGATGGGATGAGCTTACAGCATGCTCATCTCACAGTCTTTTTAAGGAGGATGCAACCTCTCACCAAGGATGAGAAAGTATGGATGGCTTCTTTTCAAAAAAGTCTCACTAGGTCCGCATTATAATGGTACATGAGTTTGAGTTCCAAAAATATCAAATCTTGGGCTGACCTTGTCCACGCCTTTTTGAATTGAACAGTTTGAACAGTTAGTCAGAATTGCCTCTAATAGCTTCTTTGATATCATGTTATCTGGAGAAAGAATGGAATATGGTATAAAATCAGGAAAATTAATAGATGATGTTCAATGCATTAGCACTTTGTGTTGGGTTTTGATAGCCAAACAAGTGAAATGGAAGATAACTGAAACCCTCCAGGATCCAAGTGAAATGGGATAAATCAGGTGTTCAAAAATTTATACCTAGTTTGGTTGAGATCTTTCACCCAACTACTGAGTCAAATCATAAAACTTGAACAGTTGACATGTTCAAGCTCTTTATGGTATCTACACAAGCCTTTCGGGATCACCACGCTTCCACCATGTCCTAGTAGATGCGTTCCTTTTGAACTCCTAGTGCTAGCTTGTGTTCTCCAAAGAATGGCAAGAGAAGAGTGCGGCTAGAACTCTCATAAGTTTTTTGATTTCATCCTTAAGGAGTCTAAGGCAAGAGCTGTGAATTTCTCACTATATGATGTATTTACAGTGAGACTCAACTCCCAAGCCTAATGGGTTTGAAAGCCCTAATCTAATTAGGTGTAATTTTGGGCTTAATAATGGCTCAACCATTGGGCCAATTATTAATACGAAATTATCATGAAACTAAGACCAAATAATTTGGCCATGAACTCAAATAATCTAATTGGCTCTACGTTTGTGACCCAATAGCCTCCTATCACATTGGCAATGATCGTAAATCACATTTATGATCATGATGAATAAGCGAGGTCTAGCAACACTTCATTGTTACCCAAGTGATAAGATAGTCGGTGATTCAACTAAACCTCTATGATCATTATCCGTATATGCCATTGTCCCTTTGTCCAAGAGATCAAGACCAAGTACAAGACATGGAATGTGTCACTGTCATATAGCTCAATCTATGGTTTCTTGATTACCAAGTAGACTAACTTAAACCAATGACATTGATATCGTATATAAACTCATCCAAGCATGGCCATGCATTTTCTTAGTCTCACTCTATCAATGGGCCCAAAGATATACTCTTATTACATAGGAGGGACAAATCTCATCTTGATCATACAAAACCCTCCAGATGATATATGACATACCCAATGACCTCCTTCATGTTCACTCGGTTACGAGCAACAAAGGGAAGTATCAAAGTATATGACTCATATGTAGGGAACCTTGATGACCTTGTCAAAGGACTGCTTATAATGAGAATCACTTATGACACTCATCTAATGATCCATGTAGCATTCTAATGGTGGGTCGGTCTAGTACACAAGTTCTTCAACTTGTACCCATTTGTAGACTACATGTCTTATATTAGTCTCCACATATGCTAGTCTTTATGTATTATTGCAACCAACTCCACATTAATACCAGACTAGGGACATTTAAGAATATCATTATTCGAGGGTTTTAATTGTGTTTATTATGTTATGCAAAAACAAAACAACAAACACAATTACTGGATTAATGCCTCAGTAAAATATGATGACTTAATGTGCAAAATATAGCCATCTCATGATTGTCTTTTAGGCACAACACTAACACTTTGGATGGTTTAGCCTCTACATTGGAAGGGAAAGGATGTTGTAGTGATGTGGTACTCTTCAAGGCTCCTCCATCAGTACCACATGCCACTCGAAGGAAGAAAGCTGCTTAGGTTGATCTGATTTCTACACGCTACACCGAGCTACCCCCTAAGCTCATAGAGTCAAACATGCTGTCGCCCATACCAACAGTAGCAAAGATCAAGTGGCCTTCTCTTCCAAGTTGGTATAATCCAAATGCCTAGTGTGACTACTACATAAGCTCAATTGGGGATTAAACTAAAAATTGTATGGCATCGAAACTCAAGATTCAATAGTTGATTGATTCCAAATGGCTAAATCCCAACGTGATTGGTAATTGAAAGTGAAGATCTTGAGTTGGAATTACATTTACTTTGGAAGGGCTCCAAATTAGATCCAACCTAGCGGTTCATTCACACTTTTGAATAACAAGGAATCCTTTGAGTGAACTTGTATCTTTGAGAGCTTGTCAAAGTAATTTAATAGTAAAAATCTCCTAGATTTAGTCTAGAATCTAGAGTGCAGTCTTTGTTAAATTGACACCTGTTATTCCTTTCTTTTTCAATAAGCAGATGTAACATGTGCATTTCTCTGCCTTCCAATAAAAATCCAAATTTCACTACCATTTCACCATTTTTGCCATCGTACCATCCATTTCACCCTGCTTGCCATTTCACTTTCTTTCATAAACAAACAGAAATATGACAATGCTACTCGTGCGTAAAAATGAAAGTTAAGGGAGATTTGATGCTGGTGATCTTGAAAATGTCCTAAAATCTAGTAAGAAGGATCTTAAATATTGCACCTTAACTCTCATCATACAAAAGCAAAATGAAGTTCGCAGTGGTTATCAACGTCATTGCAAAAATTTCTTGGTTAGCTTCCAAAGAAGATAGTCCTCATATTAAATGGCTTCGGCATCCTAATTCTCACGAATGCTCAACACAAGAAAATGTTCTTAGTTCTCTACAGTGCAACTTCCATAAAGGAAAAAAGTTCATCCGTTCTATCGAAAGGCAACAAGGGAAATTTAAAAGAAATAAAGGACTAAGAGTAGCATGAGCAGTTAATGTCACTTGAGTCATCTCGCTTAAGGAGGACTATCTAGCATGTCACATGTCAAAATCATAGCCTAAAAAAAAGAAAAAAATGAAAAGATAAGGGCTTGCTAGGTTGCTACTCTCCAACACAACCTAGGAAAAAGTTAGAACAAAAAAAGGAAAAGAAATGAAAAGAAAAAGAAAAAGAAAAAGTGAGCAATGGATTGTAGACTGAAAACCTGCAAAGGCAATTTAGAAGATAAAGACGACATTCAAAGTAAGTTTACATATAGATTACGAGAGTTGGGGGGCAACAAATGAGGTTTGACTTTTTGGAAAATATTGTAAGTGTAAGGTTGTCACTATTGACTTTTTCAAGGCAATCAGATCTACTCATGAGTGGCATTAAAAAGCCCTTCTTTTACACCACTTATACCTCCCTCTCAACCTAACATTTGCCTCTCGATATCATTCTCATTCATTTAAAAGGCTATTATTTTGAAACCTATTTATACCTTTTTGCCATGTACATTTTACATCTTTGAGTTGAAAAGGGGAAGAATAATAGGAAATTTTAATCAAATACAAAGAACGTAAATTATTTTTTCAAGCTCTACAAATTGATGAAAGTTTTTCTTTAAGGGCTAAACTGTTATTCATTAATGTGAATGAACTTAAAAGTGAAAAGATAGCTTGAGACTTTCTTTAAGAAGATTTAGTTTTTATAAGAGAAATTTACAATTGAGTACCACACAAAGGATTAGAAAGGCATAACCTTTATAAGTCAAAGGAAGTTGATTCATTTATCCACATACGCAGCATATTCAGGGGGGCAATGTAATCTTTGCAAAGCACAAGGAGAAGACTACCAGCAAAGAAGCTCAATAAATAAGAGGGCAAGTTTTATGGATCAGAACTTATGTTTAAAGAAAAGCAATCATTCATACGATAACGGAGGCAATGAGTAAGTGCCATCACAGTCACAAAAAAAAAGAGGAGAACAAAGATGCATTGATAATTGAGCCTTCAGATAGCATGAAATCCGTGGTGAGGTAAAGAGAATTTCAAAATAACTTAAGGAAAAAAACCATAAGAGGCAATCATAGAATTCACTCATGCATCATGGTTTTCATCAAGGTCATTCTAAGAATGCAAATATTAAGAAGCATGCATCATGAGCGTCATCGTATCATTTTCATCATGCTTTTATCATAAGCAGGTTTCAATAAAGCTTGGCATAGATAGCTAAGGAGGAATTCAGTCAAAGCATATTAAGAGGAGACAATTTGGACAAAGGGAAAAAGAAGGAGTGTTCCAACCACTTAACATCTACCAAGGGTGAGAGACTAAATTTGTCAATGCTATTTGAGTGATTGAAGTTTTATGGTCCAAGTAAGTTTATCCAAATTAAGATTAAATGACATATAAGTTAAACCGAGGTTTTAAACAAGAAAGGTTTTTCTAACTCGTCACATTCAAAGAAAAGCTAAATTGAGGTTCCAAGGGGAAGGTAATTCTCTTTCGTGTAATTTTAGTCAAATTGAGGTTTTAAATGAGAAAGGTTTACCTACCTCAGCACATCTAAAGGAAAGCTAAACCGAGGCTTCAAAGAGAAGGCAACTCTTTTTCTTGTAATTTGAGTTAAACTGAGGTTTTAAATAAGAAAGATATCTCTACCTCATCACATTCAAAGAAAAGCTAAACTGAGGTTCCAAAGAGAAGGTAATTCTCTTCCTCATAATTTGAGTCAAACTGAGGTTTTAAACGAGAAAGATTTCTCTACCTTGTCACATAAAGGAAAGCTAAATTGAGGTTTCCAAGAAAAGGTAATTCTTTTATTCATAATTTGGGTCAAACTAAGGTTTTAAATGAGAAAAGTTTCTCTACCTCATCTATTAAGGGAAAGCTAAATTGAGGTTCTACAGAGAAGGTATTTTTCTTCCTCATAACTTAGGTCAAATTGAGGTTTTAAATGGAAAAGGTTTCTTTACCTTGCCACTCTCTTCCTCATAATTTGAGTCAAACTGAGGTTTTAAATGAGAATTGTTTCTTTACCTCATCACACACACTGTAAGGTTAAACCAAATTTTTGAAGGCAAAGTTTTCTCTTTCTCGAAGGAATTTAGAGGTGGTAAAAAGGCAAGGTTTTCTACCTCATGCATTTTTTGATGTGGTAAAGAGTTAGGGTGCTCTACCTCAAAAGAATTTAGAGGTGGTAACGAGACAGGGTTCTCTACCTTAAAGGTCATTAGAGGTGGTAAAGAGTTAGGGTGCTCTACCTCAAAATAATTTAGAGGTGGTAAAAAATTAGAGTTCTCTACCTGAAAGGTTATCAAAGGTGGTAAAGACTCAGGGCACTTTACCTCAAAAGAATTTAGGGGTGGTATAGAGTCAGGGTGCTCTACCTCAAAAGAATTTGGAGGTGACAAAGAGACAGAGTTCTTTACCTCAAAATGAAAACAAAATGTGGTAAATAAAGGGTTCTCTGCGTCTTAGACCATGGTGAGAGAGAGATCTCTATGAAAGGTAAAAGAAATGAAAGAAGAGTTTCTTTCTTCTATAGGAAGATTTCTACAGAGAAAAAGATTAGGAAGGTTCCTTAACCCCTCAAGAAAGAGGAAAGATTTTTCCTCATAGGTTGGAAGCAATAGGAAGGTTCTTATTGCAAAAGGCTAGGAAAGTTCCTAGGCTTGGATTTTTATAATAGGAAGGTTCTTATTGCAAAAAGGCAAGGAGGGTTCCTTAGCTTGGTGAGAAAGGAAGAATGGGTTTTTCTCCTTAGATTCTTAAACAGTAAGAAAGTTGTTATCATAGAGATAACAAGGAGGGTTCCTTAACCTCAAAGGGGAGGAGAAGAAGGTTTTTCTCCTCAAGATTTTTGATAGAAAGAAGGTTTTCATCGTCCAAGTCGGGCGCCGAACAAAAGTTGGTAACAACTTTGCTTGCATCTTGCTCCATGAAACATGCAAAGAGGGGTAGTTGTTGACACCCAATTTTGTCCGGGTGCATTTTCTTTTTTGTTAGTTCCAGGTTAGGAAAAGTTAGTTTATGAGCATTTTGTTTTGTAGAGAGCAATTTGGTCTTTTTCTTATGTTATTAATTTTAGGAATTAAAATATTCATCTAGGGTAGAAATAGGACTTAATTTAGTTTAGGTACTAATTTGGAGTCCTAAAGGTTTTGTAGGGTCAATTTAGGTAAAAGGGAAAAATCAAGGTGGAAACCGAGGGTTTTTAGAGGATTCTTGGGAAAATTAAAAAGTTTGCGGCAAATTCATCAATTTTAGAGAGTTTGAGTCCAATCTGGTAAAATCATGAAATTCTAGGAAAATCTAGTTATTTGTACAAAGCTTTAGGCTAATTTGACAAATTAGGCAAAAGTTAGGCTAAATTGAAATTTTGCATAAAGTCTAGAGCTGAATGAGCAACTCAAGAGTTTTTTGCACGCGGATTAGTATTTTGACCAAAACTATCTCAAATTTGATTTGGATGAGTTTTAACTTTTTAAAAACCTAGTTCATCTTGCATAAGACTCTCCTAGTGTAAATATGGGCCATTACTAGGTAAAAGGGGAAGAAATTTGATAGTTGAAGGGCTATCACCCATAAGACCCTTAGATATTCAAACCCCACATTGCCCTCGGAAGGTGATACCATCAATCTCGGTAGGATACTAGAACCTGCCCTTGGGAGATCAAGGGACCTTGGAGAAGACTGGGCACCAACCTCAGACTGAAGCATAGCTGATTTTGATTTTGGCAAAACATCACCTTCGGATGCTAACTTAACAAACCTCGAAAACAAAAGGCGGCCACCATCGGCATTTGGTGACCACCTAAAAATGGTCTAGGCTCCCAATGGGCTATCTTTAACCATTTTCGGAAGAGATCCAACCTTTGAGGGGGTCCTCATATCATCAAGGGACTGTGGTAGAAAATGAAAAATATAGTTGGGAAATCTCTAACAAGAATCTCACACACGCCCTTGCTCGGACATGCCCCAACCCTTTGAGCATAACTACCTACGAATAGTTGGAGGAACCTTTCCCCAGGTATAGACTGAATCTGAACTACAATGTGTCTTAATCTACCTAGCTCAGGTTCAACGACCTTTTCCCCAAGTCTCCTATAAATACTCGGGGAGGCTCCCAGGTAATATATATACAAGACACCTCTTTTTGCTCTCTACACTTAGCAACTTTTCTCCTATAAACTGACTTGGGCATTAGAGCCCCTTCCCCCGAAAAATACTCTAGGGAGCTCCTAACCCACATACTTCAAGTGCTGCAAATACCACTCTGATGAAGTCCTACCTGAGGTCTAGCATGTCTTACACCAACAATGTTTTCCAGCATCATTTGGCACCGTTTGTGAGAACTCATCCTTAGGTCACCATCGTGGAGGCCTAATATTCTGAAGATAAGGGCCGCCCAAAGTCCGAACCTACGGCTGGGCCTCTACCAATAGATGACTAGGCACCCCCGGAGCCTTCCCTACTAGATGATGAGCGTCCTCTCATGAATACTATGGGCCTCTTGCATGACTTCCAACGATTCATAGTGCCCAAAATGACACAGCAACTTGACCAAACATGGTCACATGCGTGTATGCATGTAAGGACTCCCTCTACTGAGGTCCCTCCAAAGAGAGGACGTCAGTCATCTCCCTGGAGTTCTCCTAATAGAAGCCTCTATAGGGAATCTTTAATAGAGAACCTGTTATCCCGTGGGTAGTATATGGTGAGGTCAAGGTCAAAAGAGCTAAGGACTTCCCGATGACAAAGTCCTTTTCCCCTGGAGGAGTCCCCGTCCCCTTGTCTCAAAGTTATTCACCCAGGAGAAGACATCATTCCCCCTCACTGCAACTTCTCTAGCAATGTGGAGAAGACAAAACAACCATTATGATGGAGAACATCATGGAAAGGTTAAACAAGGTTGAGACGCAAGTCTCTCGAAAGCTTGTCTCGTCAAGGTTGTTGGAGTCCTTTCCCGGGAATGAATCCCCATTTCTCTAGGTGATAGTTAAAGCACCGATGGCCAATGATTTCTGAGTGCCCCGATTGGAAACCTACGACGGGTGAAGTGACCCAAGCCCAGCTAATGAACTACAGAAGGAGCATGGCGTTTCATGGAGTAGATGATGCCACCCTCTGCAAATGCTCCGAAGTTACTCTGTTGGGGCTAGCAACTATGTGGTATAACTCCTTCGGACCGAAACAATCTTAGGATTCTAAGAGTTGTCCATAGCGTTCACTCAATAGTTCATCGATAGTAGGCCTACAGCGAAAATGACAGTGTAGATGTTTGACATAGCCCAAAAGAATGGGGAGACCATTTGGGACTATGTTAAGAGGTTTAACTGAGAGGCACTCAGTGTTCTGGACTTCCACCCTGAGATTCGAATCCTCATAATGATCAGAGGGCTAAGAAAGGATTCGCAACTTTTCTATGAGTTCTCCAAGGGTTCCTTGGATACCCTCAGTGAATTCTACCAAAGGGTAGAACAACATATGACTATTGGGGAACTGAGAATAGGAGGACTGAAGTCTGACCATAATTAGTTTGAGGGTTAGAGTCACCAACCTCAATATCATGTCGAAGGAGGGCACAGACCTTGGAAAGCAAGGGGGAAAAGACCAGTGACATATTTTTAAGGTAGTATATAGGTTAGCTCTATCGCCAAGCTAAAGGCAATTTTGGAGGACCAAAATTTTTAAGGGGGGGAGGATTGTTCCCACCTCATAAAAATGGGAGAATTACAAAGTGTGGCGTAATAGTCAAAAACCATTATATTGAGTAATTCTCATCATAGTGATTGAAGTGTGAGGGGTAAAGGGCATGATCAGCACCTCCTTCAAAGTGTTCTAAGTTGGCACTTTGGCCCCCAAGAAAAGCCTTAAGGATTGCTTATTTGTCAAGTAACCTATGGAACTTTTTGTAAAGTTTTGGAAATTCAGGTACTTAATTGTAAAATTCTCAATAAAGAGCCTTGGAGAGTTATGGAAAGGATCTGAATGGTATTAAAGTGCTATTGATGGGCCAAATTGCTTACGGAAGATAAGTTTGGACAAAGAAAACAGAAAAGGCATTAAGGACCTAAGTGTCCTAGTGTAAGCCTTTGGATGTCCAAGCTTTTGACTTAAGTCAAATGGTGAAATTGTGGGATTATCCCAAACAAGTAGGGGCGGCTATGGCATGATAAGGATGAAAAAATGTGGGCCATGAGTTTAAGGCTAAGAAATCATGGATTTGTAGTAGTTTAGCGCACTAAAGCCCATTTAAGTAGTCATTTCCTTCTTTTCTTCTCTCATATTCAAACATACTAGCCACCACCCACCTCCACATTTTCTCCATAGCCAACATACCTTTAACCTTGCAATTAGTTGCAATTGAAATCAAGAAAGAGCAATTGGAAGCATACTAGTGTATTGTTTGGATGCAGCAAGAATCAAGCTTCAAATTCGGCATACCCACCAAGAAATAGGACTTCTCTTGCTCTCATTGAATTTTTACCATATTTTAAAGCATCCATGGAGCTAGGGCTAGGCTTGAAAGAGAGCCAAGAGCTTGATGAACAAAGCTTAGTGAGGGGAGTGCACTTAGTGGAGGTTTTGTGACTTAGTATGAAGTGCACAGTGATGGCAGTGAAATTATGGGTTTCTAAAGTCCAAAGTTAGTACTCACTAGTATTAAAAATCTCCTAAGACCAAGCTTACTCTTGAGGAGGGCTGCCATGGTGGTTTTCTTATGTTTACAACATGTTTTATTGACTAACCAATGTTAACTGTTGCTGCCGCATTTCATGTGTTTGATGTTTGTCTTTGGCTGCTATATGTTGCATATATGCATTGTGTTTCTTGTGTTTTAGTGTCTTTGGATGCAGGTGATACCAAGGGTTACACTACCTTAAGAATATAAGTGTTCTCCTTACTAATTTTCACAATGTAACTTACTCTTCTTAAATCTGCCCATTTCAGGTCCAGTAGATAGAGCTCATTCAAACTAACACCTATCGTTGGAATTTTGAGCTGAAATTTTAGGTACTTAAAACCCCATGTATCTAGCTATGATATGAAAATTTTGGTGATTTTAGGAGCACATTTGTTATTTTTAGTGATGGTGCTTAATGTGTTATGTAGCAAATATCCAGCATCTTGTTTTTTGGACTGCATTGTGTCTCAAGCTCTCCTGAAACTTGGGTACATGTTTTAACTGAGTTGAGGCCATTATGTAGTGCATGGATGCATTTAAATGTAATACATTTAGATTTGAAACAAGTATGTGAACATTTGAGGACTGTTTTGCTATGTATGTGAATGTGGTGCACAAGCTGTCTAAGTGTGAATGATTAGCTGCTTGTTTGTAAATCCTGTTTTTGGCCACATAAAGTTGCTAGATGCAAGAGCATGTAATTTATATGTGTATTGAACATATATGGAATAGCCTTAGAGGGCTTACCCCTTGTGAATAAAGTGTTTGTACACTTATGAATTTTGTATGGGCAAAATGGTCATAAAGTGACCAAAATTTTTTACTACGCACTCTAAGTTCTATGTCTCTCTGTGTAGAGTGAATCTTGGAATGAAATTTTGACCACACCTAGAGCACATCTAAAGGTTTAACTGAGCTTTGGAATTTATAATTTTGGATCCTTGTAAGTAAAGTTTTGATGTTGCAAATTTAGCTAAGTTACTATACATTTAGTCCAAATTTTGTAACCAACTTAAAAAAACCATAACTTGGTCCATAGGTAGGATATTGATGCAAAATCAAATTCCATGGTTCAGTTTAAGTCTCTACTTAATAATGAAGAAAATAAAATAGGGGGAACGTGGCTAGATTAATTCAGTTTTGTTTTTAAGAAGTTTCGAGTGTAGTGGCTAGTTACTTAAACTTAACAAGATTGCCTAATATGTGGTAGAGAAGATTAAGACTTGTGCTCATGTTTGCCTTCTTTGTTGCCATGGTGTGCGTAAAATGTGAATACGTGTCTAATGGTTAGACCAATATGCATGCATTTACATAGTGCCCAAGAGGGCCACTTGGGTATGAACACTAAGAGTATTGTTCTGATGGCCCACAGAACATTCTAACCCTAGGAGTTGTAAATGTACAAATTTGGCACCATAACCGGAGTACCCTAGAGTGGGTAATAGATGTCCTGGAGCATCACAAGGTGTTAACAAGGTTATTGACTTGTCAAAAATAATCAGCTCTGGGGAGTTCTTTTTTCCTCATGGTAAAAAGTTTGTATCAAATCTACATGATCTGAGCACTAGATTGAAAGGTGAAAATCTTCACCAAAACACTTCAGACTTCATGGGATGTTGACAGATTAATTGAAGATTTCAGGATCTTATGATAACATACTTTTATGTTATCTTTCTTCTTGTATATACCACATGCATATTCGTTCATTTGAATTCAACATAAGCATGCATAACATGTTATATAGCATATCAAGATCACATACATGTTGTGTTAAATAAATTCTAGCATGCTACTAAGAACATACATAAGAAATGAAACCTAACATGCTACTAAACCAAGAAAAGATGTGCACCTTTCTTCTTGGTTATCTTTGGCAAAACCTTGAGGGAGAACTTGATCTCAGAGGGGCACCTTGAACCTTGAATAGAGATGAACAATCTCTATGTAAATCCACCCACAATGCTCTCAAGAAGTGTTTAATATTTCGGCCTCTAAAGGATATAGGAGGAGAACAATTTTCTCTCAAGAAAAATGGAGCAAATGGAGTGCAAATTCGTGCTTAAAATGGCCAGCCACTAAAGGCTATTTATAGATGACCAAAAGGCACACCTTTACACCAAGAAAGGTGTCTTTCAAGCCAAAGAACACTTCCTTTGGCTAAGGGTCATGTATGGTGGCGAAAATACATGTCTTTTAGCCAAGAAACACTTCCTTTAGCCTATAACCACCCATAACTACCTTATGGGCGAAAATACATGTCTTTTAGAGCCAAGGAACACTTCCTTTGGCCTATAACCACCCAAAACTACCTTATGGGCGAAAATACATGTCTTTTAGAGCCAAGGGACACTTCTTTTGGCCTATAACCACCCCATAACTACCTTATGGCCGAATATACATGTCTTTTCACTCAAGGAACACTTCCTTTGGATGAAAGGACATGTTCTTTTAGCCAATAGTCATCTCTTTTGATGAAGAGACATACCTTTACACAAAAGATGTGTCTCTTGGTGGTTATGAGCTAAAAGCAAGGTGAGCTGGCACAAAGCTAGCTCACTATGCTACTTATGCACCATTGAGCTCCTTGGAGCTCCAACCAAGCACCATGAACTGAGGTCTAGCTCCTAGAGCTGACCTTGAGCTGGAGTTAACTGCTTTCAGCTGAAGTGAACTGAAGTCTAGCTACACTCAGCTACCAGAAGCTGAAGTGAGCTGACTTGAGCTAACTTGAGCTGAAGTCCAGCTACTTTGAGCCACTTATAGCTGAAGTGAGCTGACTTGAGCTGACTTGAGCTAACTTGAGCTGAAGTCCAGCTACTTTGAACTACTTATAGCTGAAGTGAGCTGACTTGAGCTGAAGTCCAGCTACTCTGACCTACTTATAGCTGCAATGAGCTGACATAAGGTAACTTGAGCTAAAGTCAGCTACTTCTAGCTGCCTTAGATAGCTGTTCAAGCTAGAGTTAGCTCAATGAGCTCAAATCCTACCTTAAAAAGATCTTGGTGCGCCAAGAATTCCAACAAACTCCCACTCGCACTAAGATGCTTTTAAAGTTCCAGCTCCCACTCAAAACAAATTCCTTAATCCTTGTAGCCGAAATAATCCAGACACTTCTACATATATAGAGTTGTGGGTGCGACCTCAGGCACACACACTAAGTCTCTTCTATTGAGGTTGTTAGACTCTCAATAGAAGATTGTCCTCTCCTCATAGTTTGAACTTCTTCAAACTTTCCTTTGAACACATCAAATTCAAGTGTGTTGCTTAAACACATCAAGCTTGCTTGAACACATCAAACTATGCCTCCCAGATCCCAGACATATGATACACTTCTTAATCACAATCAGTCTCTTTCTTAGAATTTCAACTCCTTGAAATCCATGATTGTATTAAGCATTGAGTACTCATTTCAATCACTTGTCATTCAATCTAGCATACTACTCACAGTAATATGTGGGCCCAAGATTGAATTTAGTGAACGTGTATCATCTTAATGTCTTTCCTTTTAGCTTCAACTACTTAGGTCAATGAGTTAACATGATTACCCAAAAGGAGGATACTCCAGTCTCATTTCTCTAAGACCTTCGACAACCAATCAAAGTAATCATAATTAACTCAACTTCCTAATAGCAAGCCATAGTCACTAAGAGTCTGATTCGAAGAATCTCACACTAAGCAAGAATAGAGACAACTTGCTTAAATTCTTCTTTGGTCATATTTCATGGTCATGGAACACTTGGAAACACATCCATTAAAGTTCCATAATACACTTCTAAGGTGTTTTACTCATGTCACTCCCACTTGGAGTGATCTCCATTTCAATTGAGGAGTGTGTCATTTCTCCCTCTTAAAACACCACTAACTGTACTCCTCTTAACACATAAAAGGAGGACATGTCAATAACCATGAAATTTCTCCATGTAAGCCCTAGCTTACATCTAACATAGGCTAGGATGTATGAATGGTCATACAAATAGAATGCACCAAAGCATGGAATCTTGATTACTCATAATCAAGGCGACCATAAAAGCTAAAGTGTCATGTGTTGGAGCATGACTCCTACTTAAATGTATCATTCACTTAAGTTTCATTTAAGTCTTTAGCCAGTCTCATCCTTAATCTTACACAAAGATCAAGGGCGGATGACTCGTGTGAGAAAGTCATCCTCTGCCTATGTTTGACATGTTCATTTGTTCGTTGTGATTCATAAAATTGAACTGAGTATTTCATAAAATACATAACATGTGTGACACCAAAGAGGTGAAGTACATCCAACATTTACAATCTTCTAAGACCCATTGCTCTAACATGTCGAGCAAATACAAGTGGTGGCAATGGCTTAGTGAGAGCATCTGCCACCATCAGGTCTGTAGAAATGTACTCAATCCTAACTTCACCCTCTTCAATTGCATCTCGCAAAAAGTTATATTTCATGCTAATGTGCTTGGTCTTTCCATGGTATTTAGGGTTTTTGGTATAAGCCATGGCTGCCATACTATCACTGTAGATAGTAATAGGTTTCTCAATAAAAACCCTAGACTCCAAATTCTTAAGGAAATAACCTAGCCAAAGGGCTTCTTGTACAGCTGAGGCACATGAAATAAATTCAGCCTCCATTGTGGATAATGTTGTACAAGTTTGCTTCTTACTACACCAAGTAGTAGCCCCACCATTTAGCATGAAAAGATAACCAGATGTAAACTTGCTGGAGTCTCTATCTTCTCCCCAATCAGCATCGGAATAGCCACGTAAACCAAGGTCTTTACCTTGGTAACAAAGCCAATAATCCTTAGTACCCTTGAGGTACCTTAGGATCCTCTTGACACTTTCCCAATGCTCCAGACCAGGGTTGGAAGAATATCGTGCTAGAAGTCCAACCGCTTGGCTGATGTCTGGCCTTGTACATAACATGGCGTACATCAAGCTACCAATGGCACTTAGGTAGGGGATCTGAGCCATCTCTTCCTTTTCTTTTGGAGTATTAGGACATAAGTCCTCTCCAATGTTGCAACCATATGCAAAAGGTGTACTCATGGGCTTTGCATTTGTTAAGTTGAACCTTGCAAGAATCTTATCAATATAAGGTTCTTGAGAAAGGGCCAATAGCCTTGCCTTTCTATCCCTCAGGATCTTAACCCCTAGGATAAAGGCAGCCTCTCCCATGTCCTTCATGTCAAAGGTGGAAGACAACCATCCCTTGATGGTACTTAACAATGCAACCCCATTACTTGCAATCAGTATATCATCTACATATAGAGTCAATACTGCAAAACTAGACCCAGAAGAGTACAAGTATACACAATGGTCTTCATGCATCATCACAAAGCCATAGCTTGTGATTGCATGGTGAAACTTCAAGTACCACTGTCTTGAAGCTTGCTTAAGACCATAGATAGACTTCTTCAGTCTACATACCTTGTCCTCTTGACCTTTTTGGACAAACCCCTCAGGTTGTCTCATATATATCTCCTCACTCAAATCACCATTGAGAAAGGCGGTATTTACATCCATCTGATGTAACTCTAGGTCCAGATTTGCCACGATGGCAAGTAATATCCTAATGGAAGTGAATTTTACAACAGGAGAGAAGGTGTCTTTGGAATCAACACCCTCCTTCTGTGTAAAACCCTTGGCCACCAAATGGGCCTTGTATCTTTTGATACTTCCATCAGAGTTCACCTTGATCTTGAGAACCCACTTGTTCCCAATTGCCTTACAGCCTGGAGGAAGATCACTTAGCTCCCAAACCCTATTGAGATGCATTGAATGCAACTCATCCTTCATTGCATTTAGCCACTCTTCCCTCTGTGCACCCTCAAGAGCCTCCTTAATGTTACTTGGTTCATCTATCTCAGATGCAACCAAATTTGCCTCACTATCCAAGATCCACCATTCTTTAGGTGGTCCAAATTTCCTCATTGATCTTCTTAATGTAGGTTGAGATGGAGGCAACTCATGCTCCATCTCTTGAGGCTCAACATTTTGCTCTTGAGTATCCTCAACTCCCTCTTGAACAAAACCTTCCTCTTGGAGGTCTTGCTCATGTTGGTCCACAACAACAGGTATTTCTGGAGCCATTGCTCCATGTGGTTGAGGTACTCCCTCTAGAGTAGGTGCATGTGTCCCAGGTGTCCTTATGACACTTGGTTGATCCTCATCTAGGATCTGGCTTAATGAGGTTAAGTCACCATATTCACCAACTTTGGGAAACTCATCCTCCATAAAGTTAGCATTCCTTGCATCAAAGATGTTCCCAGTTTTGTGACTTATATCCAAGAACACATAACCCCAAGATTGTTCAGCATAACCAAGGAAGGCACACCTCCTCCCTCTTGGACCCAACTTTCCCAAAGGATGGTCCGTTATGTGAACATAAGCTAAACAACCCCAAGGGCGTAAATAGCTTAGGTTAGGAGTTTTCTTCTTCCATAACTCATATGGAGAAGAGTTCACATTCTTGGTGGGTACTCTATTGAGGACATGAACTGCACACAGCAGTGCATCACTCCAATAAATGATGTCTAAGTTGGCCTTTGCCATCATGGAACATACCATGTCGATAAGAGTTATATTTTTTCTCTCAGACACTCCATTCTGTTGGGGTGTCCAAGGAAGAGTGAACTCCCTTTCAATACCCTTTAAGTCACAAAATGCCTTGAATGCATTTGATGTATACTCTTCACCCCTATCTGTCCTCAAGGACTTAACCTTCTTACCTACTTGGTTCTCAACCAAGTGTACATACTTCTCAAAGCATGCCAAGGCCTCTGCCTTGTTTCTTAGTAGGTAGATGTGGGTGAATCGAGTGTAATCATCTGTGAATGTGATGAAATACTTAAATCCATTTCTGGATTCAACCCTCATTGCCCCACACAGGTCAGAGTGAACTAAACTTAGTGCCTCACTTCTCCTAGTTGCTTTGCCAAAAGGCTTTCTTGTGGCTTTGCCCTCTAGGCATGATTGGTAACTTGGAAGGACAACCTTGGTCAAGGAACCTAGCAAGCCACTCTTGGCTAGCTTGTCCATTCTATCTTGACCAATATGACCCAACCTCTCATGCCATCTCATTTCATTTGTGACCTCTGTCACATAGCAACTAGGACTCGCAACAGAATGGTCAGTTGGCTTTAACTCATAAAGCCCATTATTAACTGAACAAGTGCATACTATCTGATCATCTTTAATAATAGACACATTATTATAAAAGAATTTAAAGCAATAATTGTACTTCAACATACAACTTATAGAAATCAAATTTCTACAAATGTTTGGTACATACAATACATCTATTAGATACAAATATCCAATATCTATAGGAATTCTACATGTTCCTATGCCTTCCACTTCCAGGCTAGCATCATTTCCCACTGAAACATGCTTAGCTCCTTTTGAGAGCTTCCTGTAGGCCACAAACCAGGACTTATCCCGAGCTATGTGGTCTGTTGCTCCCGAGTCTACAATCCACAAAGAATTGCACTCAGTTAGTAATGTACATGACACAACATGTACAATGGAAGTAGAAGGGTATGTATGTACCTTGGGTGGACCCTTGCAATCCTTTGCAAAGTGTCCTTTATACCCACAGTTGAAGCACTTCAGCTTGCTTATGTCCTGCTTCTTTTTGAACTTTTTCTTGGAAGCGGGACCTTTTCCCTTGCCCTTCCCTGGCCCTCCTTTGCGACCACTCTTCTTCCATCCCTTCTGGATAGAGGATGAGGCAACATATGCCTTAGAATGGTCCTTAAGGGCCATCACCTCAGCCTCAAGCAGGAGGTGACGAGCAATGTCATCAAATGACATTATTTGAGGGTTATGGCGTAAGTTGACCTTCATCAACTGCCATTCCTCATCGGGCAGGGAATGGATTATTGCTTGCACTTGTTGCTCATCAGTGAGCACATGCCCTACTTTCTTGAGTTGGTGGATCATGCGTGACATCTCACGCAATTGAGCACTCATAGAGTGATCAACACGCTTCACATAATTCTCAGACCTGTGAATCATTGAGCGTTGTTTCTCTACAGAAACATCTCCATACTTGGCCTTGACTGAGTCCCATATGGCCTTAGCCCCCTCAAGCATGGAGAATTCCACCATAATCTCATCCACCATAGTGGAAAGGAGAGTAACTCTACACATAGAGTTCTTCTTTAGGAATGCCTCATAGGCAGTCCTATCTTGTCCCTCAGCAGGAGGCATGATCTCTTGAGTGAGCACATCAAGAGTATCTTGCTCTGTTAAAATGAATTTGACCTTCTGTTGCCAAATTGAATAGTTTTCACCATCCAATTTGAGGTCACGGTTTAATTCTGCAACTATATTCTTACAAGCCATCTACATTGATGCAATTCAAATGTTTTAGTTCCATTTTCACAACAAGACTAAACAAAGCAACATGCGTATGAAACAACTTCTAACATGCTCATATATAGCAAAAGAGATGCATATAGCATTCGATCAGAAATACATAAACATGCCTTCATTGCTTCATACACATATCCTTCATTAGCCTTTCTCAAAATCATACACATATGTATGATCCTAAATCATTCTCACTACATGCAACATATACATATTCATGACCTAGGCTCTGATACCAATTGAAGATTTCAGGATCTTATGATAAGATACTTTTATGTTATCTTTCTTCTTGTATATACCACATGCATATTCGTTCATTTGAATTCAACATAAGCATGCATAACATGTTATATAACATATCAAGATCACATACATGTTGTGTTAAATAAATCCTAGCATGCTACTAAGAACATACATAAGAAATGAAACCTAACATGCTACTAAACCAAGAAAAGATGTGCACCTTTCTTCTTGGGTATCTTTGGCCAAACCTCGAGGGAGAACTTGATCTTAGAGGGGCACCTTGAAGCTTGAATAGAGATGAACAATCTCTATGTAAATCCACCCACAACGCTCTCAAGAAGTGTTTAATATTTCGGCCTCTAAAGGATATAGGAGGAGAACAATTTTCTCTCAAGAAAAATGGAGCAAATGGAGTGCAAATTCGTGCTTAAAATGGCCAGCCACTAAAGGCTATTTATAGATGACCAAAAGGCACACCTTTACACCAAGAAAGGTGTCTTTTAAGCCAAAGAACACTTCCTTTGGCTAAGGGTCATGTATGGTGGCGAAAATACATGTCTTTTAGCCAAGAAACACTTCCTTTAGCCTATAACCACCCATAACTACCTTATGGGCGAAAATACATGTCTTTTAGAGCCAAGGAACACTTCCTTTGGCCTATAACCACCCATAACTACCTTATGGGCGAAAATACATGTCTTTTAGAGCCAAGGAACACTTTTTTTGGCCTATAACCACCCCATAACTACCTTATGGCTCAATATACATGTCTTTTCACTCAAGGAACACTTCCTTTGGATGAAAGGACATGTTCTTTTAGCCAATAGTCATCTCTTTTGATGAAGAGACATACCTTTACACAAAAGATGTGTCTCTTGGTGGTTATGAGCCAAAAGCAAGGTGAGCTGGTACAAAGCTAGCTCACTATGCTACTTATGCACCATTGAGCTCCTTTGAGCTCCAACCAAGCACCATGAACTGAGGTCCAGCTCTTAGAGCTGACCTTGAGCTGGAGTTAACTGCTCTCAGCTGAAGTGAACTGAAGTCTAGCTACACTCAGCTACCAGAAGCTGAAGTGAGCTGACTTGAGCTGACTTGAGCTAACTTGAGCTGAAGTCCAGTTACTTTGAGCTACTTATAGCTGAAGTGAGCTGACTTGAGCTGAAGTCCAGCTACTCTGAGCTACTTATAGCTGCAATGAGCTGACATAAGCTAACTTGAGCTAAAAGGAGCTACTTCTAACTGCCTTAGATAGCTGTTCAAGCTAGAGTTAGCTCAATGAGCTCAAATCCTACCTTAAAAGGATCTTGGTGCGCCAAGAATTCCAACATTAATAACATCTGTAAGAATCTCCTTTTAGTGATAAAATCAATGCACTTAAGTTCATTTGATCTAATTGGAACAAATTCTGATATGAAGATCCGGAGTGAAATTTCCCTTTCTAGATGAGGACTTAAACGAGAAATCAAGAATGAATTGGTTAGGGCACATAATAGTGCTGTAAATAGAGCCGATGTCATTGGCCTCTCAAGTATAGCAAAAATTATGCCTTCCATAGAAGATAATTGTCTCTTGTTAACCATATGTTGATTTGGTGGCCAAGGTTTACTAAAGGTGTTAATAACAAACCAAGTGAACCATTTAAGGGAAAAGAAAAGGAAGAAGGAAAAAAGATCCTCTAATAGTCATTTTGATGCAAGTGCTCTATTACCATGAAAGAAATATGTTTGCTGCAACAAAACCTTTCTTTGAATATTGCATTTATAGTGACTATTTTAAGTTTCTTACAAGGATACAAACTATATATCATAAAGACCACCTCTTAAGCCATTATGATAATGTGAGAAACATGATAAACAAAAGCAAGTATTTTTTCTCAATAAGCAGCTAACATGCGGGAGCTACTTACTTGCAACACAAGCTAACTACTTCTAACATTGCACGCAACGTCAAGAGTTGTATTCTTGGCCTTGTTGCTGTGCTGTCGAACTTATTGCAAAGCTTCCTCGTAGTCAGGTTCAGGAGTTCAATGTGCTTAAGTCAAATTTCAAAAAGATTTCCTTTGAATAAGCTATTGGCCCTTGGTCCAATTAAGAAAGATTTTTAGTTAACTGTTATGAAACTAGTATGTTTAGTGGATGTAAACTTCAACCTTGATTGGAATTATGTGCTTCAAGATTTTCTTGCCACTTTCCTAAAGAGGACTTCAATTCCATGGATCCAAGTGGCTCCTATTTCTAGTCTCTATCCACTAAACTTTATAGTGTCGATTATGACTCCAATCTCGTCCAACCTCCCATAATAGGTAAATCAAGTCCCTTGAGGCCATGCAATTTTAAAGTGCATTTGTTGGCACAGGACCAGCCATGCTTGCTCAACTAAGATTATCAGAGGACTTGGTTTGTTGGCCATTTCTATTAGGTTCAACAAGCACATAGACGCAACAAAAAATCAGAAAAAATAAGCCCACATGTTCATTGAGGATGACACAGTGACCAAATGACTTACTGGCCTTCAATGATTTGCTATTTTCACATCAAAGTACACTTCTACAACCCTCTTAATATGAGCAAGGTGCATAGGACTTGGGATAAAGACAGCAACATCAGTATGGTAGAAATGCACCGGTTGTGTTGCGTTGTTACTACAATAGATGGCCTTACATTTCTGTATTGCATTTAAGGTAGAAAGTTCAAGTTGTAGTGTCAAATTCAGCTTGAAACCTAACTTTTGCAACATGTTTTTAACCTTAATGATCATAAATTGACTTGACCTTAATTGGGACCTAAACCTAAACTGACCCTAAACTTATTTAGATTGGATTAGCGCCAGGATGACCTGACTTCCCTATGCCTGAATACTTTGTTTTATTACACATCAGTATTAGTTTCAAAAAGGGCTCTTTCAATTTTAGGATTAAACATAATCATGTTTGAAGAAAAAATATTTCAATGAAATCAAACTAAAGAAATCACCCAGTAAAGCAAACCATGAAACCAAAGGAATTGCAAAGGACAACTGATGAGGGAGACAAATAGATACAAAGGAAGGATGATGAAGGCTGATCACATTATAGATGAGACATGCTCATAGTTATAGCTTGCGCGTTTGCGTTTAGTTGCCTTGTCTCTTACATGAAGTCATCTACTTGTTTGCAAATTGGCAAGAGGAAACAATTGAACGAACCTAGGGTTAGGAATTAAGAATCAGGAATTTATCACAATTTGGAATATTGGGCTGGGTTGGTTAAGGATTAAGAATTAAGAGCTGAACATTGGGCTAGCTCAGTTAATTGGTTCAGAATTAGGTGGGGTTGTAGGTGTGTAATAGGCTATGGTAGGAATGAGCTCACATATAAAAGAAACAAAATTAGATCTAGTTGTTTATTTTTGGGTTAACTCTATTAGATCCATTCCTAGAAGTTTTATAATCTCTTTAGGTCAAGGCAAGCCAACTCAAATTTATGTTTTCCTCTTCTACAACCTGACTTGAACTAAAAAAGTAGAGGTCAGGTTTGGGTTTGGTTTTAAGCCTAGAACTCATACCCCTAATTGCATTCATTTTTGTTCCTTAGCTTCTGTTGTTGCTGAACTACTCTCGATTAGGTCTTTCCTAATCCGGCCTTTTCCTTCTAATAAAAATTTGTTTCTTATTGCTATTCAAAAGAGAGGGAAAAAAAAGATTCCTATTGATTGTTGGCATCCTTGATATTTAGCAGTGGTTGAAAAAAGGGGGAGTTGTCTTCTAAAATCACTAAAAATTTTATATAAAAACTGTTAGGAAAAAAAATTTCTGCAAACACTCATCATGCATAAGGGAACAAGAAATAGGATCAAGCAAGCACACATGAATTTAACATGGTTTGACTCTTAACTTACCCACATTCATGGACCAGAGAAATCCATTTAGACAAAATATAGAGATTACAGCAAAGATATGTCTTTAATGCTCACATTGATCTATGAATCCTTTACACACTACTGATAACCCCAATATCTTACCCTTATACAAACACAGGATATGAAAAATCACAAAAGGCTTCTCATCCTAGCCCTCTCCAAGCTTCCGGACCTTTTCTCCCTCTTGATCACATCTTACCTATTCAAAACAATTGGTTTTTATCTCATACTCAACTCCCCAACACAATAAACCTTTTTATAGGCTTCACATAAATCCAAACATAATAGAAAATAAAATTCAGAAACTAAAAGTACTAAATTTCTTAATACCTAGAAACTTTCTCTCTTTACACATCTTTGTACCGCCCCTATTTTTGGCAGATTATCCTTGCATTTTTTGTTCTAGATAAATTCAATCTTTTACTTGTTTTCTAAGAACTAGCGCATTGACAATGAAGTCCCTAAGCACATAAATTCAAGCCAAACTTCCCAATAATCTCCACCTTGGCTCAAATTCTCCCAAATAGGTGCACATGTGATAGTAACCATAATAAAATGATTGTGACCATGAATGATAAACACCATCAGGACATGAACAATAATAAATGCAAATGACCATGGACATCAGCACCATGAGTATCAACATACACGAATAAAAGCTCTACCATGGAAAAAATGCACCACATTTGACACGACCCCTCACGGGCTTGCCCAGGAAGCCTATGGGAACTTATCCCAAACTAGTCACAATTGGCTAATTGATTACATGCACACTAGTTAAAACCATTATCCTTCTAGTTAATTAATCCTACTATGCAATCATGCGTGAGTAATGCTTTGACTTGAATGATAAAAAAAGTAATAAAAAGATAAAACATTGTCATGGCATTTCATTAAAACAAACATCAAAACCATCAAAGCATACAAAGCATTTATGTGGTTAACTACACATAATCAACCACGTGTTAACATCGAAGTAAAAGTAGACTATCCTTACATCCAAGAGCGACTTTAGGGTACACTACTCATGCATGAACATTGGGGGCAAACTAATGCATGAAACTATTCACTAAACCATACTACTAAGATGACTAACTAAGTTCTCACCTTATAGTAAATCCTGGTGGCAAGCTTCAAAGCCCCCCTTATGCTTCACTAGCCATTATCGGCCAAATAAATAACCGTAGTTAGTACTATAACATAACCAACAAGCAAACCACAAACTATAATTATAAAGATTCAAATAAACCATATACCTACTCGTGAGCCTAGCTCAACAACCCTTAATGGTTGATGGCTCAATGACACACAAAAAAACCACACACCAAAGACTAAAAGAGTGAGAATATTCTCAGTAAGGGATCCTTCAACCTACAAGAAAAATACAGATGACACACATATATACAGTATATATGAAATCTATTATGCGCACTTGTAGTCTAAGGCCTAACATATTTTCATATATTTTGTTTCCTCGAGACACCTTCTCAACCTAGTCCTTGCACAGACATCACCCAGTGCCTAGCAAGTTTTGGCCCCTAACTCGCTCCTAGGAAGCTTAGCTTGCTAACGTCTTAGCATGCTAAGCCCACTAAATAAACTTCCCTCAATTGTTGTGTAGGTGAACATGGTGGATGCTTCTTGGTTACATTCTAAGAAACTCACTAGGTGTACCAGGCTCCCACATAGTGCCTTAAGCCATTGGCTTCCCTAAGCTGCTATAGTACAAAGCCTCCACCTAGTTAGGTGCACTAGGATCCCACTTGGTGTCTTGAGCTAATAACCTCACCTAGACCCCCATGATACTAAGCCTCACTACTTAACCTACAAACGATGCACTATGCTTTCACTTGTGCCTCAAGTCACAG
This sequence comes from Aquilaria yunnanensis, assembly GCA_039654915.1. Taxonomy (NCBI): domain Eukaryota; kingdom Viridiplantae; phylum Streptophyta; class Magnoliopsida; order Malvales; family Thymelaeaceae; genus Aquilaria; species Aquilaria yunnanensis. The sequence goes on from CM077593.1 coordinate 61,334,200, forward strand.
CTTGGCTAGGCCACAAGTTCACTAGGCTTTCATCCATCATGCTGCCTTATCGACTATACTTGGTTCACACTAGTGGAGTAGCAATGACCATAGTTTAACTCATTTACTAGGTTTTTTGGAACCCTCCAAGGTGTGCTAAGGTTCCCACATTAGAGCCTTAAATTTGAAGGCCTAATTAGGGTTCTGATGGTACTAAACCTTGAACCCAACTAATGGTGCTCTATTTTGGAAAACTATCCCCTCACTTTCAACATAAGTAAATAAAAACCTAGGCCAATTTAAAGTTGGAAAATACATGTAAATGGTAGCCCTTCCTGTTAGCTTCACGTGGAATCTAAAATCACCTCAATCGGACACTCGAGCAAAAAGTTATGAAGAAAATACTACTAGGTGCCAAAGCTATCGACGGCATGTCGCCACAGTACACAACTCACTAGAATTTTCATGAAAGGCTTGGCAACGCGTCCCCAATTGTATTGTGCCCATAAATTCCATATTTCACACTATAGCCCTTTTGGTGCCTTCTAAGGCCTTCCAATGGCTTTAAGGATGCCTTCAAGTCTCTCAAACTTGCATGTACACATGCCCTAGGCCACAACACACCATTCAAACTAAATCTATGGTCTCCATAAACACCACACAAATCACTAAAAGGTCACTAGTCCAACATGTTCATCACCATCCACCAACTAAGACCATTCACCAAACTACTTGAATTTAACAAGCAAACAAGCTATGAATGGCATCAATTATGTGTGAATCATAAATGCCTTATCTCAATTAACCTTGAACTAGCAACAATCAAGCTCCACAAGCCAAGATCATCATAATCCAAGGCTCCACTGAGTACTTTCCTAGGTTCCATGCAACACAAGGCATATGGTACCAAATTAACAAAAATTGAACAAACCCCAACCTTAATTAAGCTCTAGATCAAGGGGAAAAGAGTACTTTATGAATAAACCATGCCCGTGAAGGAAAATGCCCCTCTAAGCATCAAAACATGGAAAACAAGTGCAAAAACATGCACCCACCCACTTGGCCACCAAGAAAGCTCTTAAATTGCACAAAGAAACCATAAATTTGATGTGAAATTAGAAAGAGATGTAGAGGTGAAGTAAAAGTTGTGAAAGTTGAGGAGAACATGGGGGAATAGTCTCCTAAAAACAACTCATTCCACAGTATAAACCAACAAACAACATCCCCCCAAAACTTTTTAATTTTTGACAAAAGAACCCCTTCCCCAAATAGTAACTAGGTAATTAAAACTTCGAAAAACTTTGCTAACTTAGGCTTTAGGTTATAAAAATTTCATTTTTCCTCTCGTGCAAAAGGACCATTTTTCCCCGAGGCAAGCCTAGTACCATAAACCACTTGGAACCAACTAACCCTTCAATAACTTACTTGATTTTACCAATTCATAATTAATTAAGGTATTTAAAATATAGATTTATAAATTTACGTCACTCACTGAGCATTCCGCTAGAAAGGATATAACAACATGCTTTACCATGTTGGGTTTTAAAATCTTCATTTTTACTCACAGGACATGTCTTGCCATTTGAGGGGCAAAATGCTCACAGGACATGTCTTGCCATTTGAGGGGCAAAATGACCATTTTGCCCCCAGGCAGGCCTAGTGCCATAAACGACTTGGAACCACCCCTTGAATAACTTACTTCATTTTACTAATATATGATTAATTAATGTATTTAAGCTAAGGATTTATGAATTTACCTCGCTCACTGAGCATTCCGCCAGGAGGGCTACACCAACATACTTCACCAACATACCACTTGTTGGGAAAAAATTCCTCAAATACCCATTATGCATAATGGCACAACCAACTGGATCAAGCATGCGTACATGAATTTAATGTGGTTCAGTTCTTAACTAGCCTATATCCAAGAGCGAGAGAAATCTAGTTGAACAAAATATAGAGATTACAGTAAAGATGTGCCTTTAATGCTTACGCTCGCCTATGGATCCCCTAAACACTAACTAATAACCCCAATATCTTGTCCTCATACAATCACAAAATATGAGAATTATAAAAGACTTTTCATTCTAGCCTTTCCTGGCCTCTAGACCTCTGCTACATCTTGAAACCCTCATATTTTGCCTTTTCAAAACATTTGATTTTTCTCTAACACTCAAAACTCTAACACAACAAAACTTTTTATACACTTCACATAAATCTTAAAAAAAAAAAGAAATAAAATCATAAATAAACTAAAAGTCTCAAATTTCCTAGCACATGAAACCTTACTCTCTTTGCACATTCTTGTACCAGCCCCATTTTTGGCATATAATCCTTGCACATGAAACCTTACTCTCTTTGCACATTCTTGTAGCAACCCCATTTTTGGCATATAGTCGTCACATTATTTGTTCCACAGCAAATCAATCTTCCACTTGTTTTCTAATAATTGGTATTATAACAATGAAGTCTCTAAACACATAAATTCAAGCCAAACTTCCTAACAAAAACAACTAAACTAAAAAATATTAACAACAATTTTCTGGTGTTTTGTTTCAAGAAGGTTTCCTCTACAAAAGGTGCATTCACTAAGCTAGACCAGAGGCAATTACACGAGTGTGTTTTCCACTAACTCAAATCTATTCCAACTCTATTAACGCCTTGCAAGTCACTAGATCAACTCACTTAGAAATAAGATCTGATCTGTCTTCCACATGTTCAACTTGACTTTCAATCATGTGCAAAAGAGACCTAAAATACAGCAATACATTGTAAAAAAACCACTCAAAATAGAAGAAACACCAAAAAGAGTGAACAAATCAAAATGTATAAAGTTTACTTACGAGAGTACAATATAGCATCAATCTTGTAGAGTTCAAGTGCAAGATCCGCTATGTACATTGGGCACAAAAATGTCATCAGTTTGACAACTTTCCTCACACATAATTCGGGCTAGTAGTTGATGAAGTGCACAATGAGATCCCAAAAATAGATCATCACTCCAATTGGCTCCGCAAACATCTTATAGAGTCTTTTGCCCTAAAGCGAATGGCCTGTTAATAAAAAATGCAATTAGAATATTAGTCATCATTGTGGACACTAAACTGGTCAAGAAGATGATAAAACATACATAAAAATTATTTTATCCCAATTGAGAACCTTTCTAAAAACATACCCAACTCTCCACCACTCAAGTTCTTGATAAGTTTCATTTTGACTAGTGAAAAGAATGGAATTTTTTATGCTTTCCAATTTCTCATACACATACACAATCCAGTTCCCTTCATTTCTTAGATGCGCAAAACTTTTCAAATGTTGTTGTAATTTGAAGATCCCTCAAGCAGCCACAAATGAAAATACAAGTTCCTACTACCTTGGCATGGGACCAAAGAGCTATTTGTCTAAGTATAACATCTCTATATCTCTTATTAATTAATGTGCAAGTAACTTAACAAACACTCATTGCTAATAAAGAATAACCATGAAAGACAACGAAGAAACGGCTTACACAAAACTCTGAAAGTCCCTCAAGAAACCAAGAAGATGTGCACTGATGGAGGAATGTTACTTAGGCCACTACACAGATGAATCACATGTCTCTTAAATAAGTATAATTCTTGAGTGAAACAGTCTTTAGTAAGGTATTCTACTGATCCACGTGATGTCATATTGCTTGTGGCATTTAAGATTTCATTGTGAACTTGACTACCTCTCAGATTTGAATCAATGACTTGAAGAAGATGGGATAATTCATTTTTCATTTTATCATTTGGATCATAAAGCTTATGATTGCGGGTTATGCTACTCAACTTAACCTTTGAGGCTAGATTTTTTGCTGTATACAGTTGAGAACAATGAAACAATTGTATTAATGTATGTTTCAAGTACATGTTCGTTACATTTAATTTAGCAACAATTAAAGTGAAACAAAGAGAGAGAGAGCCGGGGGGGAGAGAGTTAATTTCAGACCAAAAGAACCAAAAAAGAAAAAGAAAATCAAACATTATGAAAATTGAAATTCTTACAAACCAACCTTAGAGTCTACTTCCAACTGAAGCTGGAAACAGTGTTCTGGTTCACTTTCCAGGAACTGTTTGATGTTGTTGTATTGAATTCGGTGACTCATTCCTTCAAGAAATAATTTAGGTGGTATGAAACTGGGTTAAATGTTAATAAAATTGTGCCCCTGTCATATAGGGTTTTAGTTTTGAATAGTACATAAAACTGAAAAAAAAAATTGTATGAAACTTGGAACTATTTGTATGGAGCTGACTAAATTTGTTTCAAATATGGTGTACATATACAACAATAGGATATGAGGATCTACAAAGCTTGACAATAATTCATAACTGCAACTAATTTTCCTTTTGTACGAAAGTGATATGTAGAGTATAAAACCTAGTTTTTAATGCATTACCTCTGTCCCAAATTTATTTGCATTAATATTTGATAAAAAATTTTAAAAAAATTATATCTAAATTTTATAAGTCTTCTAGTTTCTAAATAAGGGTTTAGGGCATGATGCACAAAACTAGATATCTATTGAATAAGATTATTTTCCTATTGAAAAAAAAAATCTCCTATTGTACGAAAATGAGTTTCAATTTTATGAAATTGAACCATTTTCTTAGAAAGGCTAGCAAATAGTCTCCATTATGTAACTGAGTTCTTAATGTATGAAATTTATTATCTATTTTATGAAACTAAGATTCTATTATATGAACTTCCCAAACATGATAATTACCAAATAAAAAAAATATATAATAAATGGAAGTTACAATAAATTCTCCAATAACATTATCCTCCTTATCGCTTATTGACCTTCATTTCATTTCTAACCAAACCTAATTTGACAAAAGGAAGTTAATATCAATTATCCCAAAAAATAAATCTCTTATCCCCTTTGGTTTCAATTTCCTTTTTTTCCCGAATGAAACTTTGATGGAAAGATAATGAAAGTTAATGGTGGAGTGTACTCCATATGTATATCTGGACAAAGAAAACATTACACAGAGCTGAAGCCTACAATGGCCCATGAACATGTACGAATCTTTATCTTCCTACCTTGGACATTTAAAACAGGGACCCCCTGGACTATAAGTGAACAATGGGCCAGGTCGAAGCACTTGATACCCATAAAGATTACCTATACATTGGAGAGGTTGGCTCAATTATATATTAAGGAGATCATGAGGTGCATATCAGATTATATTTTATAAGGGCCCCTGGTTTGTATCAAAGTTTTGGAATGCATTCCAAGAGGCATTAAGAAGTAAGGTTAGTCTTAGCACTGCCTTCCATCCAGAGATTGATGGACAGCCTAAGAGAGTGATACAAACCTTGGAGGATATGTTACATATATGTACCATAAACTTTAAAGGTAATTGGGACCAACACTTACCATTCATCAAGTTTGCTTACAATAATAGTCACCAAACTGTTATAGGTATGGCACCATATGAGGCATTGTATGGTAGGCGATGTATAATGCACATTGTTCAGTTGACCCTTCAGATAGGGTAGTTGTCAGTCCTAAGATTATAGCCGACTCCACGGCTAAGACTAGATTGATCCAAAAATAGAGTAAAGTAGCAAATGATCGACAGACTAAGTATGCAAATTTAAGGGGATGATGTTTGAGTTTTGAAGTTGGCGATAAAGTGCTTTTCAAAGTATCTCCTATGATGGGAATAGGCCGATTTGGGCAAAGGGGTAAGTTGGCCCTTATGTACATTGGACCTTACGAAATCTTGGAAAAAGTAGGGAATGTTGCATATCAGTTGGTGTTACAACTGAACTCGTCCCAAGTGTACAATGTGTTTAACGTTAGTCTTCTGACAAAGTACATAGTTGATCTGGGACAAGTACTTAACCCATCATTGGTTCCCATCCATGAGGGCTTAGCCTACGAGTAGGGGCCCATTAAGATCCCTTATAGGCAAGTTAGGAAACTCTAAACCAAGTGGATTCCAATGGTTAAGATCCTTTGGTCAACCCATAGTGAAGAGGATGCTAGTTAGGAAATGGAGCAAGATATTATAAGAAGGTATCCTAGTGAATTTCCTAAACTGCAACAAAATTTGAAGGACCAAATTTCAGAAGGTGAAAAGCCTTCTTAGTTTTAAAACTTAGTTGAGGGAGCTAAATTAATTAAATTCCTAGTTTGATACCTTATTTCAAGTTAAGTAGGCAAGGTCAAGAAAGTTAGGCAAGGATTACTAGGTTTCGAGAAGTTTAATGCACCAAAGGAGGTTTGGGGGTAAAATGGTAATTTTAGATCCTGAAGAGTCGGGCCAAGTCCTAGGAGCCAAAAATATGTTTTAAAATCAAAACCTTGCTTAAAACAAAAAATTAGCCTAAGTATGCAAATTTTGACCAAGTTTTGACTTAGGTTACTATTTAGGAAATGGGGCATTTTGTAACTTTTAAAAAAGTTTGGTGGCATGGTTGTTTATTGGTTCCAAACATGGTAAAGTTAGTTCTTGGTAGCCACTTTTTTTCATTTCTAGTTCTAAACCCGAGTCCAAGCTTGCCCCCTCCATTTCTACCTCAATTCTTGCACAAAATCAAAGTTTCTTGGTAGAATTTGAAGGCTTCAAGGCTATACAAGCTTTAAGGGGCTTGATTCAAGAAGATTTTGTGCTTTCCAAGCTTGGAATCACATTTTCCTTATGTGGGCTGGATTTGTGTGAAGGTAGCCAAGAATTCTTGATGATTTCTTATTTGTTTGAGGTTTTATGGTGTGGGTTTTGTTTAGTATATGCTAATTTGGTGCCATTTGTCTTGGATTGCTTGGAACCTTGGTAAATCTTAGAAGAACCATGTTCTTGAAGAAGAATTGCTTAATCCTTGCTTGTTACTTAAAATTAAGGAGAGGATTTAAGGTTCCATGTTCAATTAATGTTATTTGAGTGTGTTTGATTGGTGGAAACAAGTAGAATTAACAATGGCATTTATTAGAGGGTAATGGAGTTATGGTGGACTTGTGTTTATTTAATGGCTTTTGTGAGGTTTATGAGCACAAGGGACTTGGTTCCAAGGGCCTATTATGGCCCAATGATTGTGTGCTTACAAGTTTTCGCCATTGGGTAAGGTCCCTAATGCTGCTAAGTGGCATGGAGAGCTTGTACACAACCTTGAGCAATTAGAGCCAACACCTAGCCCAAGTCTGCGAGAGATGCATCTTTGGCATGTCAAGGACATAACTTTAGGATTTTTAAAAATTAGTAAAATAGGTATTCCTAGTCAAGGACGTGCCCATGAGAAGTGAAAGACGTGGCTTTGGGCTCATAGAGCGCTCGAAGACCCTAAAGATGCATCCCCCGCCCTTAAGAACGTAGCTTTGGGCTCGTAGAATTAGTAATATTCTATGCCCAGTCAGAGATGCGTCCTTGGCTTATGAAGATGTAGGTTGAGCTCTACAGATGCATCTCCTAACTTTGAGGAAGTAGCTTTGGTATTGTCAGGACAAGCACTCTTAAGACCTCTAATTAAAAACACATCTTTGGGTTTTGATGATGCAGCTTTGACACCTATCTTGACTAAGGCCTTTCTAGGTCAAATAAGAGGCTACAATAGAAGCTATGGGGTACCTTAGGAGGCTCTAGGATGAAGGGCAGTAAGAACCACCTTGGTGCATCCAAGAGCCTCATAATGTGCTAGAATTTATATCAAGTGCTGTGGTGTGAATTGGGTCATGGTGTTAGTGACCTGTTTAATTGCAGTGAGTGCTAAGATACGAGTGAAGGTTTAGTGACCACTGGCGACCTAGTTAAGTCTTAGGATTTAAGGTGTTAATATGAAACCTTAGTGCTCTCAAGTGGGTTCTTTGGAACCTATTGAACTCAAGTCTAACCATAATACCCTTATACAACATAAGAGAGATTCAACTAGTGATGAATTTCATTGGTTAGGCTAGTAAGCAATGCTTGCTAATAGACAAGGCTTTAACTTGTAGTTTAAGACTAGTTAGAGGACAAGTCCCAATAGATTGAATCATATGGGCATATTTCTAGCTCATGCTATATGAGCTCATAGCAGATTACGTATGATTATTTATGTGTTGTCTTTAGTATTTTTCCATGCAGGTTAAGATCCTTTGCTGAGAATTACAAATTTTTACCCCCTTATCTTATGTTGTGCAGATTCTAATGTTGTTGAACCCGATAACCACTATGGGTTGTTATGGTAGTCTTTTGTTGTAGGTACAACATTATGAAAATCCTTATGATTCTAGTTTTTATGTTTGCATGTTTGTTAAGGTTTCTTACTAACTATGGCTCTTCTTCACCGCAGTGGCTAGTACAGCCTGTGGAGGACTTTTCTGGGCTCACCGCTAGGATTTCATCAAAGGTGGGAGTTAGATGGAAAGATCTTAGTAGGAAAGCCTTGTGTATATTGTATGCACTAGTTACATCATTTCTTTATGGATAGAGCAAAAGACTCTATTGTTGCTCTTGGGTGAGAAGTATTAGTCTTCTTTTGTTGAATGCCCTCACATGGTTTTTATGTGTAGTTATAATGACACAAATGATGGATTTATATAGTTTGGCTTTTTGAACTCTAATTTTCATGAAAAAATGCCTTGACAAATATGAACGTTTTATAGATTTTTGTTTACTTTGGTCAAAGCAAAATTACATGCATACTTGCATTTCCAGGTTAATTCACTAGTGTCACAAAGTTTTAATTTGGTGCACATAAATAACTAGCCAATTACAACCATAGTGAGATCTGTTCTCACTGGTTTGCTGGGCAAGGCCATGGGGCAGCTGTGTCTGTTTGGTATCAAAGCTAGGTTCATAGACATTGGAGGATAGGAACTGAGATCTAGTTTAAAGTTTATGTGCTAGGATAGTTAGTACTAGCCAACATCTATGGAATATTCTTTGGTTGCAGGTTGCTATTGTTGACACTAGGTTAAGAGTTGCTAGAGGAGCTAGGGACCCTGATAAGAGTTCTAGTGATCTGGTTATGGCAAGGTTGGATGAGATATCTAGGGTGCTTCAGGGCTGATGGCAGAGGGTTAGGCCTCCGCCGACCACTAGGGCGGACCATGGTGGTAGTATTGTCCGCTATAATCTCAAGGGGAGTGCTTAGACTCGAACCTGAGACCTCACGGATTTACACCCCCTCAGGGGGGGTCGCGTCTAACCACTAGGAAATGATGGCCTGGGGCCTCATCATTGTGAGTCATGATGACTGTTGAAGAGACTTCTAGGAGGAAGAACGCCTGGAAGGTGGATCGCCCCAAGGAGAGTACCTGAAAAGCTGGAAAACAGGGTTAGGAGGCCCCCGGAGTGTTTTTCCGGGGGGGGAGCCTCCGACGCCCAAGTCAGTGGTGGCTGGAAAAAGGAGAAAGTCACTAGCTCAAAGAGAAAGGCAGAAAAGTCTCGCCTGGTATTTTCTCAGAGTGTGGGAGCTGTATCTCCGGCCTACCAACTTCCTGTCAAGTATTTATTTCCTGTATATATAGGAATACCTAGCCCGTTCAGATCATGACACGTGTGCGGTCGGATGCTCCTGAACTTCTGGGCATAGGGGACAGATAGTTGGTAACCAGCTCGCCTCGAGCCTTGTGCTGAGACGGGCCATGATGTGATTCTGATGGCGTCTGCGCGTCAGGGCGACTTTTTACGTCTGTGGTGGGACGTGTCAGAGGCTTCCTTAAATGCTTCCTTAAATGCGCCTGCCGTACTCCCGAAGTCCCTGGGCGAGGTCGTCCTCTAGTTCGGATAGAGCCTCTTCGGGAAGCATACCCTCAGTTCGGGGGTTCCCAGTTCCAGGGGGTTCCGCCTTCGGGGATATCATGTTCGGGCACCAATGTCTGGTGCCACTTTTCCGAAGGCGCGCTGTTCACAACCTTGGGGGGCGAATAGAGTCCTCAAGTTTTACTGGCGTGCCGAGGCTCGGAGCTCTCCGGCTATCTCCCGAGGTGCATGATTCCACCTGTTCCCGGGAAGCGCCAGTTATTCTGGCCATTGTTGTGGCAGGGTGTTCGGCCAGATTGAGGCGATAGCCTTTGGCTATCACATGCCCCCCTCTGGAAAGCCGAAGTGAAGACTTCGGTTTGCATCTCTTTCCGAGGTTGTTGTTGGGAGTCTTGTTGGGAAGCATAACCTGGAATCCATTATCAGCTACTAGTACCCTCGGTATGCCAAATCTGCATACGATGTTCTTCCATACGAACTTCTGCACTTCTTTTGCTGAGATAATTGCTAGTGGTTCTGCCTCTACCCACTTTGAGAAATAGTCCACTGCTACCACGCAGAATTTCACGCCTCCGAGCGCTGTGGGGAGTGGCCCAATAAGGTCTATACCCCAGACTGCGAAGGGCCAAGGATAGTCTGCCGACGTTACCATTTCCGAGGGTATCCTCTGGATTTTTGCATGTCTCTGGCAACTACCACACTTCTGGACGAACTGCCTTGCGTCCTTTCTCAGGGTAGGCCAGAAGTATCCTTGGCGGAGTATCACTGCTGCAAGGGCATCAGTTCCAATGTGCGAGCCGCACATGCCTTCGTGAACTTCTTCGAGGACCATCTCAGTATCCTCTTCGCCCACACATCTCTGCAGCGGATTTGCATATCCTTGCCGATATAACTCTTCACCAATCAGGAAGAATCTTCCGGCGCGTCTTCGCAGTCTTGCAGCATTGCCGGCGTCTTCGGGAAGCTCATTCTCTGCGAGGTATCTCTTTATGGGGTCCTTCCACCCTGTTCCCGAGGTCGTTACGCTTAGCACGGAGATGCTTGGATGGTCTAGCACCTCGGTGTATGTTTTGGACTTCGCTAAGCAATCTGCCTCAATGTTATTCCGCCGGGGTACATTTTCGATCCGCACGACGTCAAACTCTTGGATGAGTTTTGTTACCAGCTCGTGGTATTTTGCTAAGATTGGGTCCTTCGCCCCATAATCTCCTACCGTCTGCCGAACTACCAGCTGGGAATCGCTGTGAGCCCTTAAGTTTCTCACGCCAATCTTTCTGGCCAAGCGTAATCCCGCTATGAGGGCTTCATACTCAGCCACATTATTGGTGACGTTGAAGCTGAACTTGATAGCCTTCATCACCTCTAGGCCTTCGGGTCCTCTGATAACTATTCCAGCTCCCTGGTGTTCGAACCCCGAGGCTCCGTCAACATGCAAGGTCCATTCTGGCTCACCTTCTTTCGGATCTGGGTGGTTCTCCTCAGTGGTGGGTATTTCGGCGATAAAATCTGCCAATGCTTGGGCTTTTATGGACTTCCGAGGCTCATACGTGATTTCGTGTTCGCCAAGCTCTATGCACCACTTAGAGAGCCTTCCCGAATGATCAACTCTCTTCATAACATCCCGTAGTGGTAGACTACTTCGGACGATGATGGGGTGAGCCTGGAAATATGGTCGCAGTCTTCTTCCTGCAAGCACCAAGGCGTATATAGCTTTTTGAAGCAAAGGGTACCTGACTTCGGCGCCATGCAGGGACTTGCTGATGTAGTAGACCGGCCATTGTTTCGGCCCTTCTTCTTTCACCAGGACCGAGCTCACGGCCTTTTCTGTGACGGCGAGGTACAGTACGAGGGGTTCTCCCTCCCGAGGTTGTCGCAGAGTCGGCAGGCTGGCCAGGTAGACTTTGAGTTCTTCCCAGGCCTTTTGGCAATCTTCATCCCAAGGATGATTGTTTTTTCCGAGGTCGCCTTCCATCTTTGCTGCCTTTGTGAGGACTTTGAAGAAAGGTCTACACCTATCTCCGTACCTGGAAATAAACCTGCTCAGAGAGGTTATTCTTCCGGTTAGTCTCTGCACGTCTTTGACTGTGGCAGGAGTTCGGAACTCAAGCAGAGCCTTAATCTTCTCAGGATTGGCGTCGATGCCTCTTTCGGATACCATGTACCCAAGGAATTTTCCCGATGTCACGCCGAAGATACACTTCTCGGGATTAAGGCGAATCCTGAAGGCTCTGAGCTTTTGGAAGGTTTCCTCCAAATCTGCAACGTGGTAGCCGGGCAGCTTGCTTTTGACTATCATATCATCAACATATACCTCCATGTTTCTCCCCATTTGGTCCTTGAAGACCTTGTTCATCAGTCTCTGGTAGATGGCTCCTGCATTTTTGAGCCCGAAGGGCATTCTGACATAGCAGTACGTTCCTCCCTCGGTGATGAAGGCAGTTTTCTCTTCATCTTCGGGGTCCATCCTTATCTGATGGTAGCCGCTGAAGGCATCTAGGAAGCTCAGGAGCCCGTATTCGTCTGTTGAATCTACCAGTTGATCTATTGGCGGGAGGGGAAATGAGTCTTTCGGGCAAGCATCGTTCAAGTTTCTGAAATCAATGCACATCCGGAGTTTGCTGCTACCTTCTTTTGTGGCGATGACCACGTTGCTTAACCATTCGGGGTATTTTACCTCCCTGATAACTTCAACATCCAATAGGCGCTGGACTTCGGTTTTCACGAAGTTGCTTTTGTGGGCTGAGATGCTTCGTTTCTTTTGCCTGATAGGTTTTGCTTCCGGGCTTACTTTGAGGCTGTGCTGTATTATGCCAGGGTTTACTCCTGGCATGTCTTTCGGCGAGTAGGCAAACAGATCTTTATTTTTCAGCAGAAAGGATACAAGATTTTCCTTATCACCTTTGGCCAAGCTCTTCCCTATTCGGGTAGATTGTCCTGGGACAAGATCTACTGCTTCCGTTTCTGCTTCTGCGGGATCTCCTTCTTTGCCTTTCTCCTACGCCTTTGCCTCCACCGTTTGTGTAGAGTTGTTTGCCGGAGCCTTTCGTGCTTTTACAAACACCTTTCTTACCTCGGCTTGGTCGATGAAGACCTCTGCATCTCCATCCTTGGTGGCGAATGTGACAGTCAAGTACTTCACATCAGGGCGAATGTGCAGGTTCCCCTGAGTCTGCCTTCCAAGGATGGCGTTGTACGAAGACGGGACATCCATGATGATGAATCTTGCCATTGTGGATGCGTACAACTCAGCTGCTCCGTCTACCGAAGTGCCTTTCATCATCAAAGGGAGGTCGATCCATCCGAGTACGGGTAGTTCGGATGGCCCAATGCCGAAGGTGGGCGTGGTGACAGGTTTAAGCTCGCTGCTGGAGATGCCCAAGCTCGGCAGTAAGTGCGAGAATAGGACGTCAGCATTTGAGCCATCATCAAGCAACACTCTCTTGACGTCCCAGTTCCCTATTCTCGCCATTATCAGTAGGGGGTCGTCGTGGGGGAAGACGACGGTGGAGCCATCTTTGCGAGCCAGTTTCTTTGATGGACTTTGATACTCCATAACTGCAATTTCTCTGGCCTTCCGCTTTCTTTCCGAGGATGGGAGCCCCGTGGTGATGGTTTAGATGACCCCTACTGGAGGTGGAAGGCGCCTTTTTGGACTTCTGTTTCTTCGCCTGTCGGAGTCATAGTCCTTATTTTCGGCCCTCTCTTCCTCCTCTTTTCTGCCTTTTGGGGAGCGCATCCGCAGGTATTTGCGAAGTTGGCCCTGTTTGATCAGCGACTCTATGTACTTCTTCAGCTGGAAGCAGTCTTCGGTGTCATGACCGTGGTCGCGATGAAACTGGCAGAACTTCTTGGCATTCTTCTTATTATCGGCGGCCATGGCCCTTGGCCGCCGAATCTGCGTCCCTTGCCTTTCCAGCGCCATGAGAATGTTGGTCCGCGTCGTGCTCAATGGTGTGAAACTTTGAGGTTTCCTTCCTCGCATTCGCCGTGGTCGGCCTGTGTGTTCAGAAAGATGCCGAGCTTGCTGACTGGACCCTTCGGCGCGGTGATGATCAGACTTCGGCCCCGCCATCCTCAATTCCTCGGCTGTCATGTGCTGCTCTGCCCTTCGGTAAAATTCTCCGTGGGTCTCCGGGGGGTCCTTTGAGAACTCGTAGAACAGCTGTGAGTCACGCCGAAGGCCCCGTGTCATAGCGAGGATGCGGATTTCGGGCCGGAAGTCCGGGACGCTGACTGCTTCCCTGTTGAATCGTTCGACATAGTCTCGGATTGTCTCTCCGTTTCTCTGCTCTATGTCGAACATCTGCATAGGCATTTTGGCCGTCGGCCTGCTCCCAATGAACTGCTGGGTGAAGGCTGTGGACAACTCCTGGAACTCAGTGATAGTCCCTGGGGGCAAGGAATTGTACCATGCTGTTGCTGGGCCCGTGAGGGTGACTTCGAAGCATTTGCACATGGTAGCGTCATCAGCTCCGTGCATTATCATGCTCCGTCTGTACTTCATCAGATGGGCCTGTGGATCAGTTCGGCCATCATAGATCTCCAGCCTAGGCACTCTGAAGTCGCCTGGCATAGCTGCCTCAACGACGGCGCGAATAAACGGGGAGCCATCTTCGCATAATGCCCCCGACAGCCTGTCCCAAACGGGTTTTCTGGTCACTTGCTTCTCCACTCTGTCCAGCCGTGCCAATATCCTTTCCATAAGCGCAGTGGCGCTAGGACCATTTTCGCGGGAGGGAGATCGACGGCGCCTCTTCGGGGAGCGAGTTCGGCGCGGAGGGGTCAGGGACCTCGCCTCGGGCGACGAACTGCTTCGCTGTGAGACTCTCGGTCGCTTGGACCCGGTTTGTCCCACAGGCCGTTTCCCGAGGGCTATATCTTCTGTGGATGATTCTCCGCGAGGCTCTCCACTTCCTGAACTGCGGTGTGTAGACTTGGGGCTTCTCTCCCGAGGGCGTGCTGATGAGGAGGGTTTCTGGGCCTGTGACTGCTGTGTCCATCTTGGGTCGATCTGCTGAGACATTTCCGCAACGACCGAGCGCTGAAAGTCCCTCAAGAAACTCATGGTGATTACCAGAGGGCGGTCCTCCTCGGGCGTAGAAGTCTCTGGGAGTGTCTGCTCAGCGGCCGGTTGTATCTCAGGCGCGGACGAGGACCTTGGGAGTCCCTTGTCCTTAGAACGCCGAGTCTCAACGACGATGATTTGCGAGCGGTTTCCCACAGACGGCGCCAAATGATGGCCTGGGGCCTCATCGTTGTGAGTCATGATGACTGTTGAAGAGACTTCTAGGAGGAAGAACGCCTGGAAGGTGGATCGCCCCAAGGAGAGTACCTGAAAAGCTGGAAAACAGGGTTAGGAGGCCCCTGGAGTGTTTTTCCGGGGGGGGAGCCTCCGACGCCCAAGTCAGTGGTGGCCGGAAAAAGGAGAAAGTCACTAGCTCAAAGAGAAAGGCAGAAAAGTCTCGCCTGGTATTTTCTCAGAGTGTGGGAGCTGTATCTCCGGCCTACCAACTTCCTGTCAAGTATTTATTTCCTATATATATAGGAATACCTAGCCCGTTCAGATCATGACACGTGTGCGGTCGGATGCTCCTGAACTTCTGGGCGTAGGGGACAGATAGTTGGTAACCAGCTCGCCTCGAGCCTTGTGCTGAGACGGGCCATGATGTGATTCTGATGGCGTCTGCGGGTCAGGGCGACTTTTTACGTCTATGGTGGGACGTGTCAGAGGCTTCCTTAAATGCTTCCTTAAATGAACCTGCCGTACTCCCGAAGTCCCTGGGCGAGGTCGTCCTCTAGTTCGGACAGAGCCTCTTCGGGAAGCATACCCTCAGTTCGGGGGTTCCGCCTTCGGGGATATCATGTTCGGGCACCAATGTCTGGTGCCACTTTTCCGAAGGCGCGCTGTTCACAACCTTGAGGGGCGAATAGAGTCCTCAAGTTTTACTGGTGTGCCGAGGCTCGGAGCTCTCCGGCTATCTCCCGAGGTGCATGATTCCACCTGTTCCCGGGAAGCGCCAGTTCTTCTGGCCATTGTTGTGGCAGGGTGTTCGGCCAGATTGAGGCGATAGCCTTTGGCTATCAAGGGCATAACTGAAACTATGGTGTAGGTAGCACAAGGCATGACCACCATTCTAAAGGAGTTATTTTCATACGAAGAAAATGAAGGAGTTGCTCAAGAAGGAAATGACCAAGGGAATGACCCACCTCAAGGTCAAGAGAGGCATGCTAACCACTGGAACATGGCTAGGCCTCATTAGGGGCAAGACCATGCTTATGAGCATGAGAAGGAGTAGGAAGTTATGGAGGCACCAAGGAGGGGAGAAAGACCACATTAGATAAAATTAGTTGAGAAGTTTAAGATGATTGACCAACCGAGTTTTTAGGCAACCCCACTATAGAGGAAGATTGGTTGAATAGGATGAATCATCTCTTCACTTGTGGAGGTTGCAAGTCCAAATAGAGAATGACCTTAGTACCTTTCTTTTTTAAAGGGAAGGCTAGCTTATGGTGGGATGATGTCTTATAAATGCTAAAGAAGAGTAATGGGAAGTGACTGGAGCACAAGACAAAGGTCTTGACATGGTCAAACTTTGAAATAAAATCATGAGAATAGTATATCAACGAGGTGACTCAAGAGCAAAGGAGGATTTAGTTTTGAAAATCTCACCCAAGGAAAAATTTCTGTTTGAGAGTATTAGCAGCACTATAAGTTGCTCATTCAGTATGCTCTATGCATGGTTGGAAATGATGAGCTCAAGGCCAAGAAATTCCTCCAAGGCTTTAAGTTTGTGCCTCAAAGATACATGACGATAGTGGACATTTGGAGATATCACCAAATGGTTCGAAAGCCATTAGCTCTAATGAAGGAGTTTGAAGACTCAAGGACTTAGAGCAAAAAGGTAAAGGCTAGGCCATCCAACTTAGGAAAGACTACCGAAAAGTGTCCAATGGTAGGAAAGGTGGATGAGACTTAATGGCTGGGCAATAGGAAGAAAGAAGGCTTGTGCCCCAAGTGTATGACATTTGATGGCCCCAAGCCATACACGTTGGGAAAACATATTTGCAATTGTGGTCAAAGTGGTCATTGGGAAAGGGAATGCCCACAGGCTCAACCCTTGTTGGGTCTGCCTAGAAATCCGCCCCCTACACCCCTTGCCATAGGAAATCAACCTGGTGTAGCTGTAGCACAATTCAGCAGAGGTCTTCACCTTGGCTAGTCAAGTGACCAAAGAGTCAACTGCGATTCGAGGTAACTTTACATTTCAGAATGGTAGCATTAGAGTACTATTTAATATTGGTGTTACTCTTTTTGTGATATTTTCTGCCTCGGTATATAGATTGAAATTGTGGCATGATATCTCTGATGAGTTGAAACTCATTAGAACTACAGGGAGGAGTTTTATTGTGACCAATGAGTTGGCTACTAGGCACCCATTGTAGTTAAGAAACCATGACTTTGCTTGTAAGTTATAAGTTTTAGACCTGAAGTCTTATGACCTAGTGTTGGGAATTGATTGGCTAAGTAAGAACATGGTGCAAATTGATTGTGCTAGTCACTTAGTTGACATTACAGATGCTCAAGGAGTTAAAGTGACATGCACTGGAGGGTTACCGACGAGTGTGAAGAGTTTGCACCTTAGACTCATGGATTCCATCCCCACAGATGATAAAGAGGATTTCTATGCTTTGAATAGGGTGGCCATAAAAGAGGAACTTAAGGAAATTCCCACAACCAATCAACTTCCCAAGGTGTTCCTAGTGGAATTGCCTAGGTTACCACCTAAGGAAAATACTGAGTTTTCCATTTACTTCCAACTTAGAGTAGAACTGATTTTAATACCTCCCTTTCGAATGTCAGCTCCTAAAATGGATGAGCTAAAAAAGCAGTTGAAAGAGCTGCTAGATAATGGCTTTATAACGCTTAGTTTATCACCGTGGGGAGCCCCAGTGTTGTTTGTGAAGAAGAAAGACAGGACTTTGAGACTGTGCATCGACTACAGAAACTTGAATGTAGTAATAGTCAAGAATAAGTATCCACTTTCTAGGCTTGATAATTTGTTTAATAGATTGAGGGAAGTGAAATTGTTCTCTAGGATTGACCTCTAGCCTGGATACTTCTAGATCAAAGTTAAGGCGGAAGATATCCCAAATACCACCTTCAGGATAAGATACGGGCACTACGAGTATACCATTAAGTTGTTTAGTGTGACCAATGCCCTGATAGTATTCATGGATGCCATGAATATGATCTTTAGACTATTCTTAGATCTGTTTCTTAATGTCTTTATAGATGATATCTTGGTGTACTTATAGTCTGCCTTGGAGCATGAGGAGCACCTTAGGACAGTTTTGCAAGCGCTGAAGGACAATCAGGGTTATGCAAAGTTTTCTAAGTGTGAGGTTTGCTTCGAAAGGATATAGGTTTTGGGACACATCAAAAGTGCTCAAGGCTTATCGGTTCACCTTGAGAAGGTTCTGGCAGTAGTCGAGTAAAAGAAGCCAACTATAGTTATAGAGATATAGATCCTTTTGGGCTCGGCATTTTACTATACAAGGTTCATAGAGAAATTCTCTGTGATAGCAGCACTGGTGACAGCCTTGACCAAGAAAGCTCCAAAGTTTGACTAGGCGCCAAAGTGTAAGGATGTTTACATGAGGCTAAAGAAGAGGTTGATGACCACATTGGGCCTTTACAGTGTATATAGATGCATCAGGCTTTTTTTGGGATGTGTAGAAGAGGTTGATGACCTCATTGGGCCTTTACAGTGTATATAGATGCATCAGGCTTTTGTTTGGGATGTGTGTTGATGCAGGAAAACTGGGTGATCGGATATGGCTCAAGATAGCTAAGGCCTAATGAGTTAAACTACCCAGTTCATCTTGCCAAACCTGAATTGGGCCTTTACAGTGTATACAGATGCATTAGGCTTTCGTTTGGGATATGTGTTGATGCAGAAAACTGGGTGATCGCACATGGCTCAAGACAGCTAAGGCCTAAAGAGTTACACTACCCAGTTCATGACCTTGAGCTACTGGTGGTAGTCCTCGTACTCAAGCTTTGGAGGCACTACTTGATGGGGAGATCATTTTGAATTTTTGCCAACCATAAGAGTCTGAAATACTTGTTCACTCAAAAGGAGCTAAACATGAAGCAACAATGATAGATTGAGCACATAAAAGACTTTGATTGTTCAATTGAGTATTGCTCTAGCAGGGGAAACATGATAGTTGATGCGCTAAGTCAAAAGTTTGAGGGAGTAGTCCTATCTAAGGACTAGGCTATAAGCTCCTAGGGAGGAACACTGAGGGATTATTTTTTGGCTTTACACAAGCTTTGGTGAGACTGAGAAAGGTCCTTAGCCTACACTTTGGAGATTTAGTCAGCTTGGCTGGCTAAGGTCAAAGAAGGTCGAAATAAGGATCTATTGTTAAGAAAAATTTTGAATGAAGAGAATCTTGGTGCCATGACAAAAGAGTTATGGTACAAGGATGGAATACTGCACTATGAGGATTGACTCTATGTGCCAAATGTGGAAGGTTTTAGGCAACAATTCTTATAGAAGGCATGTAGTATTAGGCTAAATATTCATCCTGATGTTAGCAAGAAGTACCATGACTTGAGGACACACTTTTGGTGACTGAGACTCAAAAAGATTGTTCCTGAACATGTCACTAAGTGTTTGACATACCACATAGTAAAAGTCGAGCATCAGAACCTTACAGGTACTCTCTAAAGTTTACCACGATCGGAGAGGAAATAGCGATCCATTACGATGGAAATACTAGTTGGGTTACCATATACCGGGAGCCAACATGACTCACTATGGGTGGTGGTCGATAAACTGACCAAGTTGGTGCACCGTATAGGTTATAGCCCTCCTAGTGGAATGCTCGGTGAGCGAGGCAAGTTCATAAATCCCTAGCTTTAATAGCTTAATTAAATGTGAATTAGCGAAATCAAGTATGTTATTGACGGGTTAGCTGGTTCTAACTGGTTTATGGCACTAGGTTTGCCCGGGGGCAAAATGGTAATTTTCCACCTCAGAGTGTCGGGACATATATTGGGAGTAAAAATGATGTTTTTAAAACCTAAAGCCTAAGTTAAGTTTCTACATGAAGCTAAGAGGAATGGATATCTTTTTCATGCTTTTCCCAAGCATGATTTAGGCCAGGTTTAATGGTGCTTTCGCTCAAAATGAACGGATACTTGGCCACATTAGAGCACCATTAGTTAGGTGAAAGGTTTAGTACCATCCAGAGCCTAGTTCAACGTTTGGATTTGAGGTCCTAATTTGGAAACCTTAATGCACCTTGGAGGGTCCAAGGGAACCTCGAATTTATGAGTCCAACCATGACCATTACCACTCCACCAAGGGGAACCTAGCAATGGTGGATAGGTATATGGCTTGAGTGAAGGTTTAGTGTACTTGTAGCCTAGGCAAGATTACTTGAGGCATAAGTGAGAACCTAGTGCAATTTTGGCAAGGTTTGGAGGTGGAAGCTTAGTACACAAGTGACCTATGCAAGTTTAAGGACTTGAGGCATTATGTGGAGGCTTATACACCTAGTGACTTCCTTGGAACTCAAGTGAGGTGCATCCACCATGTTCACTTGCACAACAACCAAGGGAAGGGTAGAGTTACTATGTCGGTAAGCTAAGATTTACTAGGACCAAGTTAGGGGCCAGAACTCGTTCGGCACGGAGTGAAGCCCGTGAGAGGACTAGGAAGAGGAGGGGTCCTAAGGGACTCAAATATATGTGCATATGTTAGCCCTCAGACTACAAGTGTGCAGTAGACTTCATATATTATATATATGTATATGTCCTCAGTATTTTTCTTCGAAGTTGAAGGATCCTGTACTGAGAATCTTTGATTCTCACTCTCGTAGATTTTGTTGTGCAGATTTTGGATCTGTAAAGCCGACAATCATTGATGGTTGTCGAGCTAAGCGCACAAGTAGATATATGCTTTATTTGAATCTTTATGATTCTAGTTTATGGTTTGTTTGTTGGTTAAGTTATGGTACTAATTATAGTCATCTATTTGGCTGGTAAAGACTAGTGAACCACAAGGAAAAGCTTTAGAGATTGCCATCAGGAGTTGCTCTAAGGTGGAAGCTTAGTTATGGATCTCAGTAGTATTGTTTAGTGTATAGTTCTCATACACTAGTTTGCCTCCAATGTTCATGTATAAGCAGTCTACTCTAGAGTCGCTCTTGGGTGTGAGCATAGTTTGCTTTTGCTTGGATGTTCACACATGATTGATTATGTGTAATTAACCACATAAATGCTTTGTATGCTTTGACAGTTTTGATGTTTGATTTTAATAAAATGCCATGGCAATGTTTCATCTTTTTCATACTTGTTTCACCATTCAAGTCAAGGCACATACCCATGCGTGATTGCATAGTAGGATTAATTAACTAGAAGCACAAAGGTTTTAACTAGTGTGCATGTAATCAATTAGCCAATTATGACTATTGTGGGACAGGTTCCCATAGGCTACTTGGGCAGCCCACAAGGGGCTATGTTATTATACGCATAAAGATTACCTATACATTAGAAAGGTTGGCTTAGTTGTATATTAAGGAGATCATGAATTTGCATGGCTTATTGGATCATATTATATCTGATAGGGACACCCGATTTGTATCAAATTTTTGGAATGCTTTCAAAGAGGCATTAGGAAGTAAGGTTAGTCTTAGTATTGCCCTCCATAGAGTGATACGAACATTGGAGGATATGTTACGTATGTGTGTCATAGACTTCAGAGGTGATTAGGACCAACAATTACCACTCATTGAGTTTGCTTACAATAACAGTCACCAAACTGTTATAGATGTGGCACAATATGAGGCATTGTATGGTAGCTGATGCATGATGCCCCATTGTTAGGCTGACCTTCAAATAGGGTAATCATCGGTCCTGAGATCATAATTGACATCATAGCTAAGATTAGATTCATCAAAAAATGGATTAGAACAAAAAACTAACTAATAGACTAAGTATGTAAATTTAAGGAGATGAGATTTGAGTTTTGAAGTTGGTGATAAAGTACTTCTCAAAGTATCTCTTATGAAAGGAGTAGCCAGGTTCGGGCAGAAAGGTAAGTTGGCCCCTAGGTACATTGGACCTTATGACATCTTGGAAAAAGTGGCAAAAGTTGCATATGCATATCGGTTGGCATTACTGCCTAACTTGTCCCAAGTGCACAATGTGTTCCTTATTAGTCTTCAAAGAAAGTGCATAGTTGATCCGAGACAAGTAGTTAACCCATCGGTGGTTCCTATCTAGGAAGACTTGATCTATGAGGAGTGGCCTATTAAAATCCTTGATAGTCAAGTTAGGAAACTTTGACCCAAGTGGACTCCAATGGTTAAGATCCTCTAGTTAGCCATAGTGAAGAGGAAGCTACTTGCAAAACAGAGCAGGGTATGCTTAGAAGGTATCTTAGTGAATTTCCTTAGCTATACCAAAATTTGGATGACCAAATTTCAAAATGAGGAAAGAATGTTACAACCTTCCTAATGAAAAACTTAGCTGATGGAGGTAAATTAATTAAATTCCTAGTTTAAATACCTTATTTGAAGTTAACTATGCAAGGTCAAGTAAGTTAGGCAAGGACTACTAGGTTTCGTGAAGTTTATGGAACCAAAGAAGGTTCAAGGGCAAAATGGTAATTTTAGATCCTGAAGTGTCAGGCCGAGTCCCAAGAGTAAAAAATATGTTTAAAAACCCAAACCTTGCTTAAAACCCAAAAATTAGCCTAAGTATGCATGGTTCGACCAAGTATTGACTTTTGTTACTATTTGACGAAGGGGGCCTTTTGTCATTTTTGAAAAAAGTTTGGTGGCTTGGTTGTTTATTGGTTTCAAACATGGTAAAGTTAGTTCTTGGCAGTTACTTTTGTTCATTTCAACTTCTAAACTCGAGTCCAAGCTTGCTCCCTCAATTTCTGCCTTAATTCTTGCACAAAATCAAAGATTGGTAGAATTTGAAGGCTCAAAGGGTATATAAGTTTTGGGCCACTTGATTCAAGAAGATTTTGTGCTTTTCAAGCTTGGAATCACATTCTTTTTACATAGACTAGTTTTGTGCAAAGGTAACCAAGAATTCTTGATGATTTCTTGTTTGTTTGAGGTTTTATGGTATGGGTTTTGTTTAGTATGTGTTAATTTGGTGTCATTTGCCTTGGATTGCTTGGAACCTTGGTAAATCTTAGAGGAACCTTGTTCTTGCTGAAGAATTGCATGATCCTTTCTTTTTACTTGAAATTAAGGCAAGGCATTTAAGGTTCCATGTTCAATTAATGCTATTTAAGTGTGTTTGATTGTTGGAAACAAGTAGAATTAACAATGGAAATAATTAAAGGGTAACAAAGTTCTGGTGGACTGTATTTATTTATTGGATTTTGTGAGGCTTGTAAGCATAAGGGACTTGGTTCTAAGGGCCTATTATGGCCTAGTGATTATGGGCTTACAAAGTTTTGGCCGTGGGGTAAGGTCCCTAATATCGCTAAGGGGCATGGAGAGCTTGTACACAAGCTAAAGCACTAAGAACCAATATGTAGCCTGAGTCAGCCAGAGAAGTGTCTTTGGTAAGTCAAGGACACAATTTTAGGCTCTTAAAAATCAGCAAAATAGGTATTCATAGGCGAGGACACATCCTTCAGAAGTGAAAGATGTGGCTTTGGGCTCATATGAGGCTCAGAGACCCTAGAGACGCATCACCAGCCCTCAAGAATGCAACTCTTGGCTCATAAAATTAGTACTATTCTATGCCTAGTCAGAGATGCGTTTTTGGTTGATGAAGATGCAGGTTTGAGCTCCCGAGATGTGTCTGCTGACTTTGAGGATACAACTTTGGTACTATCAGAATAAGCACTCTTAAGACCTCCAGTCAAAGACATAGCTTTGGGTTTTGAAGACACGGCTAACACCTGTCTTGACTAAGAGCTTTCTAGGTCAAATAGGGGGCTACAATGGAAGCTATGGGGTACCTTGTGAGGCTGTAGGATGAAGGGCAATAAGAATTACCTTAGTGCATCCAAGAGCCTCACAATATGCTGGAATTTATATCAAGTGGTGTGGTGTGAGTTGGGTCTCAGTGCTGGTGAACAATTTAATTGCAGTGAGTGCTAGCATATGAGTGAAAGCTTTAGTGACCATTGTTGACCAAGTTACGTCTTAGAACTTAAGGTATTAATGTAAAACCTTAGTGCACTCAAGTAAGTTCTTTGGAACCTACTGAACTCATCTCCAACAATAATACCTTTGTACAACATAAAGGAGGTTCAACTAGGGATGAATTTCACTAGTTAGACTAGTAAGCAATGCTTGCTAGTTGACAAGGCTTTGCCTTATAGTTTAAAGATGAGGTAGAGGACAAGTTCCAAGTGACTGAACTGTATGCGCATAAGCTTAGCTTCACGCTGTATGATTGGATAAACTATCAAAAAACATTTATTTCATCCTTGAGAAAAATGGCTTATGAAATGCATTAAACAAAGGTAGGAAGCAACTTCTAATGGAATTCCTCCTTCCTCACAAGACCAAGATGTAGTGTCAGATAAAAATTGCTCTTTTCGAGGTCAACTTTGATGTTGGAGCTTCACCGCTTGTTGATCTAAAGGTGGAGTTAGATCTAATGAGGAAAAAAGTAAGAGAAGAGAGACTTAAACATAAAAAAGTTATCAAAATAGTTCATGATGTTGCCTCAAATAGTTTGCAATCTAGTCTTATTCCAACTTTTGAGGCTTTGAGTAATTTTAGTTCATGATGTCATAGCTTATGCTACATTAGAACTTTCAAGTAATTATAACTCTTTATGCATCATTAGTGCATACCCCACAACACAATGTCAGCATACATCCAATAAGATACTTAATTACAAGGATAAAAGCACATGAGGACTTAAACATAAAATCTAAGACATACAAGGACTTGAATTGCAATAATTTTGAAATGTTGTTGCAAGAAACCATCTATTCCAGTGTTGTAGTATTCACTCTTGAGTCAATTAATGAACTTCTGCCAGCACTAAAGAACAAAAGTACTACTTTTGTTTGTCCCCCATTAGCCCACAAACTAGTGATTCAAAGGAACACCCATAGGCAACGTTAGAGTTTGGAAAGTCACACAGCACTCTACATAACACAAGCATTCAGAGGTCCATTAATTATAACTGAGGTCCTCCAGAATTCATGCAGCAAACCTCCCCCGAGTAAGATTCTTCACTCTTATCTCTACTCTTGTAAAAGATTGTATTAAATTTTTTGTAACAAAAAAAAAAAAAAAAGAAATACGCATAAAAAGCAAAGTATTTCAAACACCAGCACCTCAAGCATATACACAAAGCCAGGAGCAAACAAACTTAGCAACCAAAACATAGCAAAAGAGAAGAAAAGAAAAAGAGCAGCTCAAATACCAACACCAAATTTCTAGCAAGACAAACTCAGTTTTAGTCCTAAATAAGGTGTTGGTCCTAAATTTTTTCAAAGGTGTCCTAGTTAATTTGGTAGTTCCCTGTCACTAGTGAGCCATCAATAAGTTAACAAAAAAAATTTGTATCCTTAATCTAGGCTAAATATATATACTCACAGGTAAAATATATAAGTTGGCACAAAGTTGCCAGCTAAACTACATTATCATATAAAGAGAAAATGAATACTAGCAACACTTCACTTTAGACATAAGTATTCACAAAATCTCCAAATTCAACCCTTCAAAAAACTGATTTTTTCTGTAGAGGCTTCCAAATTTTAAAATGGTACAGTCTAGGTACAAGGGCGTGGCAGTCACCCAAGCATAGGTTCAATACGCACAAAAGGAGACACATAATTAGCGATACTACACTACTTTAAGTTGATAAGGACCAGTTCAAGCATGCTCTATTCAGGGAAATAATCACAATAAAATTCTAGTTCCTTCAAGTATTGTAACAAAAATGAGAAAATGTTAAACAGGAAAATACTAACTAAAAATAATAGTCCAATGGTACTATTGAAGTTGGAAAAGACGGATCTAAGAACCAAAAGCTATGGCGACCAAGAGCATCGCGAAAATAATTTTTACTAGAACAACAAAACCTCCAAATCCAAACAATGAAATAGAAATGAAAGCAAGAAGAAAAAAAAGAGTGAGCTACCTGGAATCTGAAATTGGGTCTTGCTCCGCAGTCTATGTTTGGCGTGATCGATTTTGTGAGACCTGCTGCTTCCGGGATAACAAAACGAGAAAATGTTGAACAGGAAAATACTAACTAAAAATAATTGTCAAATGGTACTATTGAAGTTGGAAAAGAAGGATCAAACAACCAAAAGCTATGGCGATCAAGAGCATCGCGACAATAATTTTTATTAGAACAACAAAACCTCCGAATCGAAACAATGAAATACAAAGAAAAGCCAAAAAGAAAAAAGGAGAGCGAGTTACTTGGAATTCGAAATCTGGTCTTGCTCCACAGTTTGTGTTTGGTGTGATAGATTTTACGAGATCTGCTGCTTCCAAGATAAATGGTTCAAGGCACAGAGGTGCATTTTAAATAGGTGGTCGCGGCATGTGAGAATAGGTTTGGGCCATCTTTTTTAAAGCTGGTTATAAATAGGTCATCTCAGCCCATATAAAGTTTAGCCAAGAACCGGCTAAAACTAGGAAAAAATTGCTTAAAATGTTAAACTGTGAACTGGAACAAACTTATGATCTGAAATTATACTATATTCTAAAGAAGAAGTGGGTTTTATTGTTTATCAATAGTAGAAAACACGTGGCCCTTTTTTTTTTTTTCCTTCTTCCAGCTTGTGGTCAAACTCCTCTTTTGATCCTGAAATTTCTTACATCTGCCATAATGCTCCCCTACTTTAGCATTCTATCACCAGCTAGAAGGAAAACCATTTGCTGATGGTGACCTGATTGTCACATCATAAAAATTGGGAAACATTACTAGATATAATAAACATTACAGGTACCCAACATTATTTTGTCCTTTTTTGTGATACGTACGCCCACCATTCCAGTTTTGTTTTACCCTCTTGTAGAATTGTCAATTCTCTTCTGTAGTCTCTGGATATAACATTCCTACTATAATGATCTCCAACTTTCATGATCTATCACAATTTTTTTTTCCTTTTTGCTAATCAAAATTTTTGTATATACTAAAAGTCAAAGATTTTTAAGGAGAAGCGAAGAGGGCTATCTTAATCCCTGGTCGTAGACATGGCAACTTTTAGATACACAACATGAACTTTTAGAAAAATAAAAATTTTGATGACATATTTAAATTCAAAATGATAAAACCTTAACTGAAAGTGAATGAAATGCTTTTATTAACCATGTTAAATACCAAAAGCTTTTTCTTTTGTGTAGTTTGACTCAGATTTTTAATTATATAGGTTTGATTCAAAGTTTTAATTAGTTGAAACAAATGCACACTTTTCATAATATATGAGCGCTTTACATATATTTGATTTATAGTTTTGATTTGTTGAAATAAGTGAACAATTTGTATTATGCATAAGTCCACAATTCTTTAAAGATTTTGTTTTATTACTAATTCATTAGTGAGCAAAAACTCTGGAAAACCTATGCATGTATATTATGCAATGTTATCCTACACTATTAACACTAGAAACTTTCTTTCTCTTAATAGTTTAATTGAATTGATTAATAGAATTACTTTAATTATTTTCCATTTATTATCTTTAATGTTTTTTTGATACTATATAAACACATCTTCAGTTGACTACGTTATGTGCTTATAATTATTTATACTCAGATTTTACTTAATGTCAAGGTAAGTCGTACACTTTAACATTGTTCTATCAATGACTTATATTGATTATATTATTGCTAACCCATATACCTCGCTTACTTCTAAAAGTTGTACGGTTTTTAATGTTCATCATTGAAGATGAACAGTTTTTTTTTTTCATTTTTCAAACACAATTGACTTTTCCTTAAGTTCAATTCCTTTTTCACAAGGTACTCGCATTTTTTAGGGCCCATTTTACAATTTCTCCAGTTTCAGGTTGTCTAGTTAAATGTCAGTTTAATCCTTAAGCTTCTACTCTTTTCCACGTTCATCCCTATTTTCCATCCATCTTTTATTTTTTTCCTCAAATTTAATAAATATTTAACTAGATTATTTCTATTTATTCTCTTGGTCCCTAACATTTTTATTGTTTTTATGTACTATATTCTAAAGTAAGACATTAGTTATCATAATTTATTTGTTTTTGTGTTAAGCCTTTTTTATACATTCATTAAATCAATTGTTAAGCCTTTAATACCTAATATTTTTTCATTTTCAATCCTGGTTCAAACTTTTTTTGTTACTTTTCTTTAATTTTGCTTTTCAAAATAAAACTTTAATCATTATAATTTACATCCTTCTAGCAATGGTTCTGATTGATTTAGCTTCAATTAAATTTTTTATTGTTATCTTTATTAAATTAATGGTTAAGTTGTAAATTTATTAACATAAATTAAGCACAATTCTATGTTTCAATCATATTATTTTGTTATTCATGATTGTGTATTATAGTATGAAATGTTCTCTATGGTTTAATAAAATAATTTGGTCTATAATTACTAAAATTGAAAGTAAATTTTTCTAAATAAATTTCTCATTGATGTTAAAAATTAGAATTTAATTTGATAAAAGAGGGAAATTTTTAGTTATGTTATGTTCCTATTTACCTAATTTCAGTTATTGTTAAGGTATTTCAACTTAAAAAAAAATTCTTGCTTAATTGACTCACCGGATCTACACCGCTACAACCATCGTATCTGAATCACCGTTGGCTTGTTTGACTATTTTATCTGGTTTTAACCAGTACTTAATTCACTATGGAGGTTTCTGATTTCATGTTTGACCATTGTTATATGTATATGAAATATTAAACCATATCTCAACCACCATATAAATGATGTATGTGCAGATTTTATTTTATTCACATTTTGAGAAGAACATTGCTTTGAAGGCACTTGTAGTTGCACATTTTTTAAGCTTTCTCTTCATTGACTGTAGTTTGTTTTATGAGTCAAATTAAGAATCTACATCTTTCAAGAGGTTATCGAGGGGGAAAGGATGGTTACCAAATACCACAGGGACAGATATCTTCATTTTTATAAGAAAAAGCTACTACTGCCTATAACTGCTTCCGGCTAATGTGTATGAAACATAGAGATCTTCAGACTTTTATAGTTCTCTATTCATCATGATTCCAACGTAGGACATAAAGATAGGCTCCAATTCTTTGGTGAAAATTTTAAATGTTTTCTATTTAAGAAATTTATGAATTCAAAGTTGGTTTTGATTTAATGCAATATAGGACAAGAAAAGTGAAAATTTGAAGCTTTTCCTACAATTTAGGATTACGAAGGATAAATATAGCTTGTTTTTTCAGAGAAAAATAAGTTCAAAAAGAATAATGGTAGGTGGAAGAGCTGCAAAGCAGAGGGTTAGAGTTGTATGCTTATAAGTGAGATAGAGAGCATAATGTTAACCAACCTCAGGATGATTCACACCATAAGCTTTTCTTACTTTGAGAGATGACTCGGGGATGATTCAGGTATGTTATTGTTTGTAATTTTTATTTTAATGATTATTTCTAGTTGCATCTTTTTGCATTGTATACTGCATAGTCAACATAAATTGTTCTTTCCTTACTGTAGTTAATTAATTCCATCATATAGCAGAAGGGATGTTGCTCTCTAACATTATTGAATAAATCGTAGCATATCAAATAAATCCAAACATCTGACGTTTGCTAAGTTTCTTCTATAGCAGACCCATTTCTTGGTGGTTTTGGGTTTTACTTTGTGAAAAGTTGGTTAAATCACCTCTAAATTAGATCCATTAGTAGATTGTTGCCCCCACCCTTTTCTTCCTTGCTTACTCGGCCAAATTCTTACACCTTGGAGATGTGATGGCCTTTTTTCCAAAAAAAAAAAAGAAAAAAATAAAATAAAATTATTCATTGTAGGTTCTTTAATGGGGAAACCAAACACATTATTTATTTTCTTATGCTGGTTATAGCTTTATTGCAAGAAGGACAGGCTTATTCAATTTGAGCAATTAAAAACTTTGGTTGATATAGTTAATATAATTAGTGCATTAGGCTTAACGAAGCTAACTAAAAAAGATAATCAATTTATATAAACTTCCTTTTTTCCCCTGCTTATTTTGTCTATTTTGTCTTTAGGCTATTGTTGATACTGCTTTTGACATCGTGCATTTGCTCCCAAGCTTCCAAAAATAGTGGCTATATTGAATGATTAACCATGTCTTTATTGATGTATATGGTTAATCTTCATTCTTTCCATGGTTCATTTTTCAGGAAGCTTTCTGTTAAGGTAGACTCTTTTGTAATTCATACCAAGTCTCTGGCCCCTCTTCCGGATAAGTATCATGGCCTAACTAATGTGGAAAATCTTTATTGCCAAAGGTAACAGTCCTTCTCTATTGAGATATCATAGGCTTCATCAAAGACATCCACCTAGCTGAAAGTCTAGCTCCAAGCCCCTTGGTTAATTGTCTCTGCCTGTTAGCTTCATTTCTGATTATTCTCTTGTTTTGCACATTTTTGTGTCACTTATTAGTCACTCCTACAGCATTACACCAACTAGGCACAAGGTAACAGATTTTTTTGGGCAGTAACCTTGTGATGCCCAGCAGCATCTTCGTCGGGTGACATTATGACTTCGGGAGGGACTTCCTGAGAGGGCGAACACCTGGAGCACAGGTTTCCCAGGGGAGTGCGCCTGAAATGCTGAAGAGAAGAGGGTCAGGAGGTCCCCGAGATGTTTTTCCGGGGAGGAGCCTCCGACGCCCAAGTTAGTGCCCTGAAGGAAGATAGAGGAGGAGCACTAAGGGGTTAAGTGGCCTTGCCTATTTTTATTTTCCTCAGGGAGAGAGGGTCGCCTCTCTTGCCAGGGCTTGTTTCCTGGTATTTTTAGGAGTGCCTAGCCCGTTCAGATCGTGACACGTGTTCGATCGGATGCTCTCTGTACTTTCGGGCGTAGGGGACAAGTAGCCGTTTGTAGGCTCCTTGAATCTTGGTCCTGAGGTAGGTTGTCACAAGACTCGGACGGCGTCGGCGTGTCAAACTGCTGTTTGAGGCGGCGTGTAATGCCTGGGGCGACATGTCAGAGGCTCCTTAAATGCTCATGCCGTACTCCCGAGGTCCTTTGGGTGAGGTTCTCCTTCGGTACGAGTGCCCTTCTTCGGGAATTATGCCCGTAGTTCGGGGAGTTCTCTAGCTTGGGGGTTTCGCCTTCGGGGAGAGTCTTTTCTGCTTGCAATAGCTGGTTCTTTATTCCTGAAGGCGATCCGTTTGGTCCCCTGAGGGAGCCGGCAACGTCTTCCTAACGTACTAGCCGAAGTCCTGAGTCTGAGGCGTTTGACTTCGCTCCTTCTGAGGTCTATGCTAGCGCCTCCTTCGAGTGACGCCAGGTTTCCCGGCCACGCTACTGGCAGGAAGTATGTAGTGAGAGAGGCGATAGCCCTTCGGTTATCACAGGCCCCCCCTCCAGAAAGCCAAAGTGGAAACTTCGGCTTGTCAGCTTTCAGAGAGCGTCCTTCGGGGCCTTGGGCGTAATACCTGTGCCGAAGATGGACCTTTTGTCTGAAGACGTAGGCTGTTCGCCCATAGCCTGTCTTTTGGTGTCTTCGAGGTAACCTACTTCTCTCCTTTTGTAGGTTTGCGCAACATCGCGTCTTGTAAACAGGCGCGTCAGTCTGGAGCGGCGCGCCCAAGGTTTAAGGGTGTCAGAAGTTGTGTCCTTCTTTTGGCGCAATGCCTGACAGGTGGCAGGTTGTTATTGGCGGGGACTGCATCGGATACAGTAGGCGCGCCTTTTTATGCGCAAAGAGTAGTTATGGCGACTTTTTACCTTCACAGAGTACTTATGACGCCGGTTTACCTACCCCCCATCGGCCTATATATACGCCATTCTGCCTAACTTCCTTTTGCTTCTGTTTTTGCTTCGCTCCTGCCTTTTAACTGTTTTTGCGTTCTCTTCTGCTTTTTGCGGCGATGCTGTTAACGGAGTTTTTTTCGGCCACCTTTCGCGACGGCGACTTCAAACCAAGATTTCGGCAAAACATTTGGTGGGTTTTGATTTCCAGAGTCCTTTGATTTTAAAGCTTTCCCGAAGTCGGTTTTTTATTCCCCGAAGTCATTTTTTCTCCAAAACTATCTTCACCAACTCCTCTTATGACTATTTCCCCCATCCCAAAGAGCTGGCTTCCTCTTCTCAATCATACTTGCTGTACGTCTTCGAAAAAACTAGAAAGATGGACCAAAAAGTTTTTTCTTCCTTCTTACACCATCACCAGACTTCCTGGCCCTCAGGTGGTCAGTTTTATGAACCGCCGAAATGAGGTTACCGTTTTTCGTGCCCAACTGAT
Organism: Aquilaria yunnanensis; assembly: GCA_039654915.1. Classification (NCBI taxonomy): domain Eukaryota; kingdom Viridiplantae; phylum Streptophyta; class Magnoliopsida; order Malvales; family Thymelaeaceae; genus Aquilaria; species Aquilaria yunnanensis. The sequence continues at coordinate 61,366,303 of CM077593.1, forward strand.
GGTCGGACTTCGGTTTCCTCCCTCAAGGGTGATTTGCGACTTTTGCCAATTTCATGGCATTGCCGTAAATCAACTTCCCCCGAACTCGTACTGCTATTTTAACGCCTTCCTTTGCATGTGCGGCGTTTTCAAAATAGAACCCCATTTCATTCTTTTTATGCAGTACTATGAGCTCTACGCGGTCCCGAAGGGTGGCTTTTACTTCATGCTGCCCCGAGGATCAGGGAGCAAAAAGTATATGTTCACCTTCGCCACTAAGGACAGCTGGCGAGGGTGGCAAGAAAAATTCTTTTTTCTGAAGATGGGGGAGGCCTGGTCGTACGTTCCGACCTTGTGGGCTTCGAGAAGGCTGGAGACGGATGTTGCAGACCCGAAGAGGCTGTTGACTCCTGAGTTGGCGGCCAGGTTCACGGACTTCGACAGACGGATCCGGGCAGTTTCTGACTGGGACTCGGAGGTCCCTTCACGCTCCCTCTACCCCTTCCCCATCATGTGGAAGCTGATGACCGAGGAGGTCCTTCGGGAGCTAGGGTTAGTGAAGGAGCATGAGGCGGACCTTGAGATGCCGGCTCCTGCCATCATAAGGAAAGACTCCTGGCTGGTAAAACTCCTTTGGGAGGAGGTTACTGACGAGACCTTTTGTGAGCGTAAGTTATCTCAAAAGTTTTTTTGTTATAGACACATCTTAGACTCACACTGATGTTTTCCTTCTGTTTCAGAGATGGGCGACGACTCCGCTGCTTACTACAAAGCGCTCTTCCTTGGTCAAGCCAAGAAGGGGGAGCAAACAAGGAAGGCCGTCTCCCGAAGGCGGAAATCGTCTGGGGCCGGGCCATCATCGGCAAAACGGGCGAAGAAAGAAGCGCCTCTTCCTCACCCGGAAATTCCCGAGGAGGCACGTGAAAAGCCTGTTGCTACTGTTGCCCCACCTACCGAGGTCGTTAATAACGCCCTTTCTCGGAGTCCCACTTCCTCGGCGGCTCTTCTGGACGCCTTGGTGGAAGTCCCTTCTACCGAGGAGCACCGGAAGGAAAAAGGCAAGGAGATTTTTGCCGAGGGGGTCCGAGACGCTAATGATGATGTCACCGAGGTGCCGCCAGGTTCGTTCTTTGGACAAGCTGCAGTATTTTTATTTTTTAAACTTTGAGAATTGCTTGCCTTAACAAGTTTCTTGTCTTGCCGTGTAGAGGAGATAGCATCTTCGGGGTGGGTGGCCGAGCACGCCTAGAAACTGGCCCTTCGGGATTCCCATATCCCGAAGGGGAAGATCCCGAGGGAGCCTTTCTGGTCGTTTATGGAGGACATGAACTTGTACTCCGGCGACGGCCAGCAAATGGCCAACCAAATTTCCAAGGGGATCCTCACCGAGGCCTCCTTCAAGGCCATTTCCGAGGTGTGCCCGGACGATGAGTCCCTTGTTGCAAAAGTTTATGAGCACGCTGCCCAGGTATACTTCTCGCCTTTGTTTTCTCCTTTTTCATTTCTTCTAAGTACTTGGCTTATTATTTTTTGCCTTACTGACTTTGCTCATACTTCTTTGCAGCTGCTGGGGTTCACTGGCTTCCTCAAGGTTCGGGCAGCGAGGCAAGCGGCGTTCCGAGTCTCGGCCTTAGACTGCATAGAAAAGTCTAAGGTCATGTGTTCCGACTTGGTTGCCAAGAACACGGAGATGGCTCAAGCTGCGAAGAAGGAGGTTGCTGCCATTCGGGAGGAGTTCTTGAAGGAAAAAGAGGAGCTTTTGAAGGACTCATCCTAGAAGATTTCTGACCTTGGCTCCAAGGTGGCGAAGCTGACTTCGGCAAACGAAGCTTTTGAAAAGGAGAAGTCAGAGTCTGAGGCTCTCCTGGCGAAGGTGCTTGCTGAGAAAGCCAAGCTCCAGGCCAAGGTCGAGTCTTTGAAGAAGGAGCCGAAGAAGAAGAAGATGAAGGCACTGAAGAAGGAGGTTGCTGATTTGGAGAGGGAACGTGATGAGCTAGCAGTCGAGCAGGAGAAAGCCGACGAAATGACAAAGGTCGGTTTCCAAGACGGCTTCTGCCTTGCTCGGCATCAAGTTCTGTAGAGCTTCCCAGATCTGGACCTCTCCTTTTTGGAGGCCCTAAACATTCCCGAGGGGCCTCGGTGGTCTTGGTCCAAAATCGAGCACCTTAAATTGCCCTTCCCTCTTTCGGCACCGAAGGCGGTGGATAAGGATGCGGATGCTGGTGGCTTCCGAGATGCTGAGATTCCTTAGTTTGTATTAATGCCCTTTGCCTTCTTTTTCTTCTGTTTTGTACTTCTTCTTTTGGCAAACTTCCTTCTTTGTAAGCAGATCTATCTTAATAAAGACCCTTTCTTTCATGAATTTTTGGCTAAGTCTGTTGCACAAAATCTTTTATTTCTCACTATCCCGAAGACGTTCGCTCAAGAGACTTATTTAGCTAGACTTATTTACCCTTGGAATCACCCTCGGGAAATTCTCTTAAGTGAATCTCCAATCTTTAGAGAAGGTTGATAACCTTTGTGATGCCCCAAGGCATCTTCGTTTGCTGTCATGTTGACAGCTGGAGAGACTTCCTGAGGAGGCGAGCGCCTGGAGCTCTGGTTTCCCCGCTGAGTGTGCCTGAAAAGCTCAAAGAAGAGGTTAGGAGGTCCCCGGTTTGCTTTTCCGGGGAGGACCCTCCGACGCCCAAGTCAGTTTTCTGAGTGAAAGTGGAGGAAGAACACTAAGGGATCAAGTGTCTTGCCTGTTTTGTGTTTTCTCAGAGGGAGGAAAATGCCCATCCTTTGCCCAGTCCCATTTCCTAGTATTTATAGGAGTAGCTGGTCCGTTCAGATCATGACACGTGTTCGGTCGGATTTGATCTGTAGTTTTGGACCTAGGGGACAGGCAGCCGTTTGCAGCCTCCTTTAGCCCGGGACCCGGACAGGTTGTGTCAGGACTGGGGCGGCTGCGGCGTGTCAGTTCGCCGTTCAGATGTGATGTGTAGGGCTTGTGGGCGACATGTCAGAGGCTCCTTAAATGCTCATACCGTACTCCCGAGGTCCCCTGGGCGAGGTCGCCCTTCGGTGCGTGCACCCTCTTCGGATTCTATCCATCCTTCGGTGCGAGCACCTCCTTCGGGATCTATCCCATAGTTCTGGGAGTTCCCTTGATGAACACCTTCTTCGGGACTCACACCCATAGTTAGGGGATTCCCTTGTTCAGGTGTTTCTTGTTCGGGGAAGATCCTCTTCGGGGCCTCTGCCTTCGGGGAGATTCTTCCTTGCTTCAGAGAGATGGCTCTCTTACCCGAAGCGGTCAGTTTGGCCCCTCGATGGAGACAGTGTTGTCCTCGGAATTCCTGATGAGCTAACCGAAGTCTCGAGCTCATAGTGTTTGACTTCGCACCTTCCGAGGTCAGTAAAAAGATCCTCTCTTGGGTGACGTCAGACTCCTCGGCCAATATTCTGGCAGGGAGTTACTACCGAGGAGGCAATAGCCTTTGGCTATCACTTTGTAAATAAGCTTTCTTTCGGCGACGACTGTTCTGGTGAAAAGAAGCTTCTGTACTTAGAAAAGTGTTCCTAAGAAACTTTTGTACTTAGAAATTTTTCTAACTTGTACAATTTTCCCACCAAAATCCTAAGCATAGAATTTTTTCAAGGCATCCGGATGCCATGTATTTTTTAATTCTACACCTTCGGTATCGCCGAGTTTGTAAACTCCTTTTCATACTTCGGCAAGTACCAGATAAGGACCTTCCCACTTTGCGGGAAGTACTCTTTGGGATGGCCTTTGGGGCCCAAATTCAGCCTTTCCGAGAACGAAGTCTCCTTTCTTTATTCCCTTCGGCCTGGCGCGCAAGTTTATAGCCGCGGCCACTATTTGCTGAAAGGCTTTTCTTCTCAGCTCGGCTATTTCTCTATGTTTGCCGATGAGGTCCAGCTTGGCTCTCAGGCCGAGGTCATTTCCCCTTTCATCAAACACTTGTACTCGCACCGATGGTTGTACTACCTCAATTGGGATGATGGCCTCTGTACCGAAAAAAAGTGAAAAAGGTGTTTCCTCTGTGGCTCTTCGGGGTGTTGTTTGGTAGCTCCATAACACACTTGGGAGCTCTCCTGGCCAGTTCCCTTTTACTTCCCCCAACCTCTTTTTCAGACCATCTTTTATGGTCCTATTAGATACCTCTACTTGCCCATTGCTTTGGGGGTGGGCCACTGGGGCGAAGTGCATCTTTATTCCGAGGTTATTGATTAATTCTTGGAACCCCTTGTCTATAAACTGGGCTCCATTGTCGGCTACTAGTACCCTCGGTATGCCAAATCTGCGTACAATGTTCTTCCATACAAACTTCTGCACATCTTTTGCTGAGATAGTCGCCAAGGGTTCTGCCTCGACCCACTTAGAGAAATAATCCACTGCGACTACGCAGAACTTCACGCCTCCGGGCGCTGTTGGAAGTGGCCCGATGAGGTCTATGCCCCAAACTGTGAAGGGCCAGGGATAGTCAGCCGAAGTTACCAATTCCGAGCGTGTCCTTTGGATACTTGCGTGTCTTTGGCAATTCCCACATTTCTGGACGAACTACCTAGCATCCTTTCTTAGGGTAGGCCAAAAGTATCCTTGGTGAAGTATCACTACTGCCAGGGCGTCGGTTCCTATGTGCGAACCACAAGCGCCTTCGTGAACTTCTTCGAGGATCATTTCAGTATCCTCTTCGCCAACACACCTCTGCAGTGGATTTGCATATCCCTGCCGATATAACTCTTCTCCAATCAGGAAGAAATGATCAGAGCGTCTTCGCACTTTTGCAACTTCGTTGGGGTTTTCGGGCAGCGCATTGGTTGCCAGATATCTTTTTATCGGGTCTTTCCAGCCTTTTTCGGAAGTTACTATGCTCAGCACTACGATGCTCGGGCGGTTTAGTACCTCGGTGCATGTTTTTTACTTAGCCAAGCAATCTGCCTCGGCATTATCTCGCCGAGGCACATTTTTGATTCGTACGGTGTCGAACTCTCGAATGAGCTTTGCTACGAGTTCATGGTATTTTGCTAAGGTCGGGTCCTTCGCCCTGTAATCCCCTGCTGTTTGTCGAACTACCAGCTGGGAGTCACTGTGGGCTTTCCAGTTTCTTACACCAATTTTTCTGGCTAGGCGCAACCCTGCTATGAGAGCTTCGTACTCAGCCACATTGTTGGTGACATTAAAGCTGAACTTGATGGCCTTCATTACTTCTAGACCTTCCGGACCTCTGATAATTACCCTAGCTCCTTGGTGTTCGGACCCCGAGGCTCCGTCAACATACAAAGTCCATTCCGGCTCACTTTCGCCGTGATCTGGATGGCTGTCCTCGATGATGGGTACTTCGGCAATGAAGTCTGCCAGGGCTTGAGCTTTTATGGCTTTCATAGGTTCATAAGTAATGTCGTGTTTGCCAAGCTCTATGCACCATTTGGAAAGCCTTCCTGAATGATCAAATTTCCTCATGACGTCCCGTAGAGGTAGACTACTTCGGACGATGATAGGGTGAGCCTGAAAATATGGCCGTAGCCTTCTTCCTGCCAGTACCAGGGCATATATAGCTTTTTGTAGCAATGGATACCTGACTTCGGCACCGTGCAGGGACTTGCTTATATAATAAACCGGCCATTGCTTCATCCCTTCCTCTTTAACAAGGATCGAGCTTACTGCTTTTTCTGTGATGGCGAGGTATAACACGAGGGGCTCTCCCTCGTGAGGTTGTCGTAGAGTGGGCAGATGGGCTAAGTAGATTTTGAGTTCTTCCCAGGCCTTTTAGCAGTCCTCATTCCAAGGATGATCATCACTTACGACGTTGCCCTCCTTTTTTGCTGCTTTAGTGAGGACTTTGAAGAATGCTCAACACCGGTCTCCATATCTGGAGATGAACTTGCTAAGAGAGGTTATCCTTCCGGTGAGTCTCTGCACATCTTTTATTGTGACGGGAGTTCGGAATTTGAGCAGAGCCTTAATTTTTTCTGGGTTAGCATCAATGCCTCTTTCTGATACCATGTACCCAAGAAACTTTCCCGAGGTTACGCCGAAGATGCACTTTTCGGGATTAAGGCGGATCCCGAAGGTTCTGAGCTGGTGGAAAGTTTCCTTTAGATCTGTGACATGGTCGTTAGGCAGCTTGCTCTTGACTATCATGTCATTGACATAGACTTCCATGTTCCTCCCTATTTGGTCATAGAAGACCTTGCTCATCAACCTCTGGTAGGTAGCTCCTGCATTTTTTAGCCCAAAGGGCATCCTAGTGTAACAATACGTTCCGCCCTCGGTGATGAAGGCGGTCTTCTCCTCGTCTTCGGGGTCCATCCTTATTTGATGATACCCACTGAAGGCGTCTAGGAAACTTAGGAGCCCGTATTCAGCAGTTGAGTCTACCAACTGGTCTATTGGTAGGAGAGGGTATGAATCTTTTGGGGAAGCATCGTTCAAGTTTCTAAAGTCGATGCACATTCGGAGCTTACTGCTCCCTTCTTTTGTGGCAATAACCACATTGCTTAACCATTCGGGGTACTTGACCTCCCTGATTACATCTGCGTCCAATAAGCACTGGACTTCGGCTTTGATGAAGTTATTTTTATGGACTGAGATGCCCCGTTTCTTTGTCCGGACAGGTTTTACTTCCGGACTTACTTTAAGGTTATGCTGTATTATGCGAGGGTTTACCCCTAGCATATCTTTCGGTGAGTAGGCAAACAGGTCTTTATTCATCAGTAGAAAGGATACAAGTTTTTTCTTGTCACCTTCGGCCAAGTTTTTCCCTATTCGGGTACTTCGGCCTGGGACAAGTTCTACTTCTTCCATTTCTACCTTTGCGGTCTCTTCTGCCTCGCCCTTTTTTGGTTTTCCACCTGGTAAAGCCTCTGCCTCTACAGTTTGTGCGAAGTTGGTTACTGGAGCTTTTCGTGCCTTGACGAACACTTTCCTTACTTCGCCCTGATCAATGAAGATTTCTGCGTCTCCCTCCTTGGTGGTGAAAGTGACAGTTAAGTATTTTACATCAGGGTGAATGCGCAGATTTCCCTGTATTTGTCTTCCAAGGATGGCGTTGTATGATGAAGGAACATCCATGACAGTAAACCTCATCAATGTGGAGGCGAATAATTCAGCTGTCCCGTCTACCAAAGTTCCTTTCATCATTAGGGGAAGATCGATCCATCCGAGGACTGGCAGTTCGGATGGCCCTACTCCGAAAGTAGGCAAAGTGACGGGTTTGAGATCGCTGTTGGATATGCCCAAGTTCGACAGCAAATGTGAAAACAGGACGTCGGCGTTTGATCCATCGTCAAGCAACACTCTCTTGACGTCCCAGTTTCCTATCCTCACCTTGACCAGCAGCGGATCGTCATGGGGGAAGATGACGGTGGAACCATCCTTGCGGGACAGTTTCTTCATCGGACTCTGATATTCCATTACTGATATTTCTCTGGCCTTCCTCTTTCTTTCCGAGGATGGAAGTCCTATCGTGATTGTTTGTATTACTCCCGCCAGAGGTGGAGGACGCCTCCTTGGACTTCGGTTCCTCCGTTTGTCGGAGTCGTAGTCCTCGTCATCTGCCTTTCCTTCTTCCTCTTTTCTCCCTTTTGGGAAAGGCATTCGCAGATATCGCCGAAGTTGGCCTTGTTTTATCAGCAACTCTATGTACTTTTTTAATTGGAAGCAGTCTTCAGTGTCGTGGCCGTGGTCGCGGTGAAACTCGCAGAACTTCTTCATGTTCTTTTTGTTATCAGCGGTCATGGCCCTTGGCCGCTGAATCTGGTTCCCCTGTCTTTCCATCGTCATGAGGATGTTGGTCCTCGTGGTGTTCAGGGGTGTGAAGGTTAGGGATTTTCTTCCCTTAAACCTCCGAGGTCGTCCTGCCTGGTCAGCTGGATATCGCGTTTGCTGGTTGGACCATTCGGCGCGAGTGTGATCAGACTTCGGTCCGCCCATTCTCAGCTCTTCTGCTGTCATATGTTGCTCGGCCCTTCGGTAGAATTCACCAAACGTGTCCAGAGGGTCCTTGGAAAATTCATAGAACAGCGGTGAGTCCCTCCGAAGGCCCCGTATCATGGCGAGAATGCGTATTTTGGGGCAAAAGTCTGGGACACTTAAGGCTTCCCTGTTAAACCTTTTGACATAGTCTCGGATGGTTTCTCCATTTTTATGCGCTATGTTAAACATTTGGACAGGCATCTTCGCCGTTGGCCGACTTCCAATGAATTGCTGCATAAAGGCCATAGATAACTCCTGGAACTCCCTGATGGTCCCTGGAGCCAACGAAATTTACCACGCTGTCGCTGGTCCTGTGAGGGGGACTTCAAAGCATTTGCACAGGGTAGCGTCGTCAGCACCGTGCATCACCATGCTGCGTTTGTATTTGGTTAGATGAGCCTGTGGATCAGTTCGGCCATCATAAGTCTCCATCCAAGGCACCCGGAAATCATTTGGCATGGCTGCCTCAACTACTGCTCGGATGAACGGCGACTCATCCCTACAGAAGGCTTCAGACAGCCTAGCCCAGACCGGTTTGAGAGCTACCTGTTTTTCCACTCTCTCCAACCTCACCAATATCTTTTCCATAAGCAGCGTGGCACTAGGCTCTTCCTCTTGGTGCTTGTAGGTTTCCGGGAAAGGAGATTGCCGGCGCCTCTTCGGAGAGTGACTCCGGCACTGAGGAGATCGGGACTTCACCTCAGGTGATGAGCTCTTTTGGCGTGGGTTTTAGGTCGCTTGGATCCCACTTGTCCTGTCAGCCGCGTCCCGAGGGGAATGTTTTCCGTCGAAGACTCCTCACATGGATCCCCGCTTCCCGAACTGCGATAGGTTGGTTTTGGGCTTTTCTCCCGAAGGTTCGCTGGCGAGGGAGGCCTTTGGGCCTGAGTTGGTTGTGGCCACCTTCGATCTATCTGCTGTGTCATTTCAGCCATAACACAGCGTTGAAAGTCGCGCAGAAAACTCATAGTTATGACTAGAGGACGCTCTTCCTCGGGTGAGGAAGTCCCTGGAAGGGTTTGTTCAGTAGCCGGTTGAGTTTCAAGCGTGGAGGGGGACTTCGGGAGTCCCTTGTCCTTTGAACGCCGAGTTTCAACAACGGCGACCTGAGGGTGGTTTCCCACAGACGGCGCCAAATGATGCCCAGCAGCATCTCCGTTGGGTGACATTATGATTTTGGAAGGGACTTCCTGAGAGGGAGAACTCCTGGAGCACAGGTTTCCCAGGGAAGTATGCCTGAAATGCTGAAGAGAAGAAGGTTAGGAGGTCCCCGGGATGTTTTTCCGGGGAGGAGCCTCCGACGCCCAAGTTATTGCGCTGAAGGAAGATAGAGGAGGAGCACTAAAGGGTTAAGTGGCCTTGCCTGTTTTTATTTTCCTCAGGGAGATAGGGTCGCCTCTCTTGCCAGGGCTTGTTTCCTGGTATTTTTAGGAGTGCCTAGCCCGTTCAGATCACGACACGTGTTCAATCGGATGCTCTCTGTACTTTCGGGCGTAGGGGACAAGTAGCCGTTTGTAGGCTCCTTCAATCTTGGTCCTGAGATAGGTTGTGACAAGACTCGAACGGCGTCGGCATGTTAGACCGCCATTTAAGGTGGCATGTAGCGCCTGGGGGCGACATGTCAGAGGCTCCTTAAATGCTCATGCCGTACTCCCGAGGTCATTTGGGCGAGGTTGTCCTTTGGTACGGGTGCCCTTCTTCGGGAATCATGCCCATAGTTCGGGGAGTTCTTTGGCTCGGGGGTTCCGCCTTCAGGGAGAGTCTCTCTTGCTTGCAATAGCTGGTTCTTTATTCCTGAAGGCGATCTGTTTGGTCCCCTGAGGGAGCCGGCAACGTCTTCCTGACGTACGAGCCGAAGTCCTGAGTTTGAGGTGTTTGACTTCGCTCCTTCCGAGGTCTGTGTTAGCGCCTCCTTCGGGTGACGCCAGCTTTCCCGACCACGCTATTGGCAGGAAGTATGTAGTGAGAGAGGCGATAGCGCTTCTGCTATGACCTTGTAAATTTCAGTCATAATACTATTTTGTCGAAAGAACCAGTGTTGTATAGTTACCGTGATCAAAACTCCAACTTAAATGGTTGAAAAGCTTTTATATATGAAATGATAGATGTCATATCCCATCCTTGTATAGGCCTATGGATGGATGTTATTAAATAGGTCTTAAGGATTGAAGTGCCAGAAAAGAGAAAATTTGGACAGAATTGAAAAGCAAAGAACTTGGTGGTCACGAATTTAGGCCTAAGGGCTGAATTGTAACAAATTGAGAAGTTGAGGCTGCATGTGCATGAAAACAAAGATTCATGGATAAAATCATGGCTTTATGGTTTTTTTGCGAAGGAGGTTTTAATTGTGGGCTGAATTGAATAATCAAAGATGAAAATTGTGCAAGAATTGCATGAAGAGCAAAGTGGTCAAAGATGGATGGACTTGGGCACAATTGAGGATGAAGAGAAGTTGGCAGAAACTGTGCTAAGGCAGAAGTTTGACTAACTCTTTGACTTTGAGTTGGAAGCATCAAACAAAGCTGAAATTTTGCATGAAAGTCTAAACCTGTATATAAAACTTGCTGGGGCAAGAAATTTGAAAATCAGAGGGCATAGTGAGCTGTTACCTATGGTATATATTAGAAAAAACACAAAGCATGGTATACAAACAAAAAAGGAAGAGGTGCACAGGCAACCTTGGAAAACACATAACAATAGCTTAAAGCAAATCATTATATGAGAATCTCAACAAACAAAGCAAAGGAGGACATTTTGAATGTTTTGTACACTCACCTTGAACATGAAGAATCCACCTAAGCAAATATTGATGAAACTGATGGATTTAGTTATGCTTTCTTGATCAATAAGCAAAAGGAAATTTGGAGGACCAAATTTATTAAGGTGGGGAAATTGTCATAATGCCATCTTGCTTCAGCTTTCTTGCTCCAAACAAATCTCATTTTTCAAATTCAATTTGCTGACAAAGTTGTAGAGGTAACAGACAAGTAACCATGAAAGTCAACAGTGGATCAACTTTCTGGTTTGGGGATTGTCATATCCCGTCCTTGCATAGGCCTATGGCTGGACGTTATTAAATAGGTTTTAAGGACTGAAGTGCTGGAAAATACAAAATTTTGGTCAAAATTGAAAAACAAAGAACTTGATGGTCACAAATTTAGGCCTAAGGGATGAATTGCAACATATTGAGAAGTTGAGGCTACATGTGCATGAAAACAGAGATTCTTCTATAAAATTATGCCTTAATGGTTTATTTTCCAAGGAGAATCTAATTGAGGGCTGAATTGAACAATCAAAGATGAAAATTATGCAAGAATTGCATGAAGAGCAAAGTGGTCAAGATGGAAGGACTTGGACACAATTAAAGATAATAAAGAAGTTGAAGGGCCAAAAAGGGAGTTGAGCCTTACTCATACAAACAAACCAACAGGTGTCAGGTAAGACTTCCACAAGCTAAAAAACCACTTTTGTGCTCTACTTTGACTTAAAGAAACAGAAATTCAAGGCTACAATTAATCAAGCGAAGCAGAAGAAAGTGAGAACTTGAAGACCCATGATCAATCAATCTTGGGAACGACCCAAAATTGGGTTTTGGCAATGCCAAAGTATAAGAAATGCTAGAATTAGGGAAGAACCAATGGAAGCATGTCTCAGGTTTGGTTGGGTAAAGTTTTGCTTACTTACCAAGTAGTCTTTGAAGGTTTTTTCATGTTCTTTTCAAGTTGAGTGGATACGAATTTTTTATTTGTATAACATTCATATGTTTTTGTGGCATTCCTTTTAAAAAATATTCTTAAGGATCAATTTAAATTGTGACCAAGTCAACTTCAGGGTACTTAAAAAGTTATTAGATCTTTTGGGAAAATATGAAATCTTTGCAAGTTTAGGGTCAAAATTGACATATTCACAAAAGGTTTGGTACAAACCCTATAATATTTAAAGACTTGACTGAAAACTACATTAAAAATGGAGAAATCATGTTTTTAGTGCCTATACTATTACCAATTCTACGGGAAACACCCCAACATTTCCTCTATGTTGCCTCCCACTGTCAACCTTACTAATGCCACTGCTGCCATTGATTAGCCACCACCAACCATTTCCAACATTTGCTACCATGCCATCAAAACCCTTAGTATCTGTTTCAAGCTTTTTCAACCGCCATAAACATGAAATGAACAATCTAAGGCCACCAAACTCACACAGACCTAACACCGCCATTCCTTTGACCATTGCCGTCTAGAGACCAAGTCCTATTGCTACTACAAGCAACCCACGCTGACAGCTAGCCCAAATTTGCCACGATGATCGCAATTGATGAGGAGAAGATTGTATCTCAAATAGGTCAGTTGTGACCCGAACATGACCTCGACTTTGACCTGAAAAAATTCACCTATTTCCCTCGTTAACCTGTTCAGTTGGTTACAGGTGGTGGATCAGACGGCTCAGATTTATTTTGAAATATTGGATGGCTTCATCTGGGGCTGTTTTTTTACTCCCCTTTCCTAGGGGGGGCATTATAGAAAGATCCGAATTCAACCTGTAGAAAAATTGCAGCTCCAAACAGTTCTTCTAGACAAAAGTCAAAGCTCAAGTCAACCCTCATCACCCTAAAGCCAAGAACCTGTAGTCATCTTTTTTAGACTGATCTTCAAACAATAAGACGATAAGTCACTTTTAAATTACTTTAGAACTAATTTTCATGCGAGGCTGCTACTTCCTACTTAAATGGCTACTTCCAAGGAGTTTTAAAATTCAGAATAACACAATTACTTTTAAACCAACATAGTCTATGCATAAGCAACATCCTCTAGGTTTTTTTTCTTTTTTCTTATACATTAAATCATTTTAGAACGGATTTTTATGCCAGTTTGCTACTTCTAACTTAAATCGCTACTTCTAAGGAATTTTGAAATTCAGAATAACACAATTACTCTGAAACCAGTACTATTTATGCATAAGCAGCATTCTCTAGGTTTTTTTCCCTTCTTTCTTATATATTAAATCACTTTAGAACTGATTTTCACACCAGACTGGTACTCCCAACTTAAATAGCTACTTCCAAGGAGTTTTGAGATTCAGAATAACACAATTACTCTAAAACCAACATTGTCTGTGCATATGCAGCATTCTCTAGGTTTTTTTCCTCTTTTTTATACATTTTTTTAATGGTTCCTTTTAAATTCCAATGGTTTATTCAACTACTTTTTCACCTTTTGTGCAACCTTTCTTTTTTGGCTCTTACACCCTGGGTAAATAACTAAGATTTGTTTGTATATAATATATGTTGAAAGCCCTGTAAAAAAAATGTTGAAAGCTATAGTTTAGTGTAGAGTGGATTAGTTACATAGCAGAAATGAGACTGGGAGTTTGAGTTGCATGCACCAAGAGCAAATGTGCTTCATGACTCACTGTACATCTCAATTAGTACAATTGCATGTGAAACTATATGGCCACTGTACATTCCTATCTTTGTTGTGATGTAAAATTGAGTTTTTTTTTTGTCTATAAAGTTAAGTTTTTAAGACCTAAAAGATCAGGAGTTGGTTAGATGTGCCATTCAATTGTAGTAAATGGGCTGGTTATTTTATCTTAACTCACTTTGAAGTAATGCAAAGTTACCATTGTATGTACCTTTCAAGCTTGCGAAAATGATAGTATTCTAAGCAATTGAAAATTGATGTAAAAAATTCTGTTTAAAATTTTTTTTTTGTATCTCATATACTCGATTATTGCGATTGTGTGTCATTGTGTCATCTGTGTTGTTTAATGATGTGTTAATTTTTTTTCTCTAGTTACATGTTTTTAATTGACTTATATATTTGTTTGTTTGCTTTGTTTATTGTCTTTTAATATTCCATTCTCTCATGTGTCATCCACTTCTGTGTGTACTGTGATGGTTATGTAATTATAGCTTTTGTTGCTTTCTCTATTGTCCTACATGTTGAGTACCCTTAATTCTAGTTTAAATTGAATAGATCATTGTTTGTCCTTCTTTTGTGGTTTCTTAAGATTTATCAGCTTTTATGGTTCTTACTTTTTATTTTCATGCTATTAAATTTACATCTTTTGGCCTTTGGTGTTTACAGGAAATATTTGATTACCAAAATAGGCATATGTGTGCTCTCCGTTATCATTCTATTCTCCTAATTTTGAGGTACTATTTAATTATGAAATATATAAATATTTGTTCCATTCAACTATGTTTTCTCTTTCTTCATCGGCTATCTTATTTGTGTTTTGAATGATATTTTTTCTTTTAATTTCATTTTAGTTGTGTCTTTAGTGCTTTAGATATTCATTGTAATTGTTACCATAGCGTGGGAGAAGAATTGTTATGATGGTGTGGGAGAAGGAATATTCAATTAAGATAACATATCTATTTATGAAAAAGAGAAAGGAATAGGGTTATGTAATTTTTTTCTTATAATTGTAGATGTAAATTGTATATTGAGAGTTGATTGCTACTTATTTTTTATTTTTTTACATCAGATTTACATTTGACTCATTATATTGAACTACGCCACTTTGATTTCTATCAATTCGTTGGGTTGGTATCGTAATAGAAAAAAAATTATGGGTATTTGGTGTTATGATAATATAATTACAAAGAGAATGTTACAGGTGACACACTGACACATATTCTTGACAAGTCTGGGTAACAAATCACATTAGATTAAATTATCAATATATTAAGTGATATTATTGTTGTGGTTCATTCTTGTGTGTAGATTGAAACAAAAGGTTAGATCTATAGTAATAGTTTTGAAATTAGAAATGGCTTCTGATGCTCTGTGGCATCTTCGTTGTATGACATGTTGGCCTGAAGGGGAGACTTCCGATGAGAAGATATCTGCAAGACTTCGAAGAACATGGGTTAAAAGCTCCCTGGAGTGTGTTTTTGGGGGAGGAGCCTCCGACACCGAAGTTAGTATATGGGAGAGCAGAGCTTAAGAGTAGAGAGTAGGAAAGAAAGAGTCTTGTCGTTCTTACCAAGGACCCTCCTGAGTGTTTATAGGAGGGTGGAGGGAGTTGGCCGTTTTACACATGCTATCTCGATCATGACACCTGTTCGGCTAGATTTGGTCCATACATTTGGAGGCAAGTATCTCCAGTTGGCCGTAGGCCATTCTGGCTAGAGGGTAGGGCCATGTGTGAGGCCTATTTGTTAGAGGTTCCTTAACCATATTTTTCATTTTATGAGTAAGACCCCCTTGGGGGTTGAGACCCCTTCGAGCATGGATTTTCCTGAGGGCTATTAGAGAAGGCCTTTCGGAAAGGTGAACCATCTTTGTGAGACTTTTTCCTTTATCAGGGGTAATGGAACTATTTTTCCGAGGTTGGTAGTTCACAAATCCGAGGTTGGCGAGGAGCCTTTTTCCTGAAGTCAGCCATATATCTTTCCGAGGGTGGTGCAGAGAATCCTCCAAGATTGGTGCCATGACTACTTGAGGATGGTGCCAAGTTCATTTCATAGGAAGTCTCATGGTCGATAGCCCTTCGGCTATCACATGCCCCCCTCGAAGAAGACAAAGTTATGTCTTCAACATTAATAGCTAAAGCTGTCCTTGGCGAAAGCATTTTCTTTTGCCGAAATTGTATTTTTGGAATTCCCTAGGGTTTGTCGTTTATGTCTCATTCTCTAGATTTGGGACCATTGATCGGGACATTGCTCCGAACTAACTTCTTTGCTTCCGTAAAGTCACACCTTCAAATTTGTAAAGAGTTGAGTTATACCTTTTAGCTGAATGTTCAGCTCTGGCATGGTTTTACCTTCAGAGGCGATGGGACATCTACCCTTAGGATTTTTTTATCCTTGCCTCCTGCTTAGCGAACCGTCCCATCTCACGGCCGGGTAGTCACGTCACTTTGGTGTAGGCAACATAGGCCTGCTAGTGTCAGAAGGCGTGCCCTTGGTTTTTGCATCATTCGACATGTGTCTTTAGTTGATTGGCGATCCATCGTGTCCGTTATGTCGGTTACATCCCTTCATTTGTGAAGGGTCATTATGGCGATGCTTCACCTACCTCCTTCGGTCTATATAAAGCCTTTTCCCTTCAGAGTTTGCTCACTCCTCTGCTTCCTTCACTCTTGCTTTCTCCCTTTCTCTCACTCTCCATGCTTCTCTTGCAGTGGTGTTTATGGTGGAGTGATTCTCGGCAAGTTCTGTGGTGGTTCCCAAAGTTCCATCTATTTGTCGAAAAGGTGGGTTTGTTTCCAAAATTGCTCTTCTTCTTCCCATTTTCTTTTCTTTCCTCCTTTCTGAAGTTAGTGTCATGGTCACTGAAGATGTCATCCGATCAAGCCATGGGTAAAGCATGTCCCGAGAGTTGGCTTCTTCTCGATTCTCATTTGAGCTACACGACTTCGAAGAAGTTGACGAAGTGGCAGCTCAAATTTTTTCTTCCATCTTACTCAAATGTTAGGCTCCCCGGTCATAATGAACCGAGCTACCTTCTTCTTCCAAAGGAGATTACCGTGTTCAGAGCACAATTGAATGCGGGTCTTCGCTATCCACCACCGAAGGTGGTTTCAGACTTCTACCATTTTCATAACAAAGTTGTCAATCAGATGCCCGCCAACTCCTGTGCCTACATTAATGCCTTCCTGTGCATGTCTGGAGTTCTCAAAATTGTCCCCCACTTTATCGTCTTTCTCCAATACGATAAGCATCATCCTACCCCGAAGGGAGGATTTTACTTTCTGCTTCCTCGGGGATCTAGGAGAAAAAAATTCACTTTCACTTTCAACACCAAAGATAGCTGGCAAAGGTGGCAAAAAAAGTACTTCCTCATGGAGATTGATGACAAGTGGGAAGACCTCCTAGCTCAGTCGGCTTCAGGTACACTGGCGACCGACGTAGTGGATCCTAAGAAGTTATTAACTCTTGAACTAAAGTCTCAATTTAAAGAGTTTGACAGCCATATTCGGGCTATCGCTAACTGGGATACGCAGGCACCTTCATGCTCTCTAGACCCTTTTCCCATTAGATAGAGCTTTATGACCGAGGAAGTTCTTCAAGAGCTTAGAGTTATTACCGAACATGTCACATACCAAGATATACCAAAGCCCTTTGGTGGATGGGAAGAAGATGTGGCTTGTTCGGCTTTTTCATGGTGAATTCTCCTATCTCAACCTTATAGAAAGTAAGCTGTTCCTTACGCCATAGTCTTAGAATTTTGATACTCATACTGATATCTTCTCTTTTGTAGAAATGGGTGACAAGTCTGCAGCTTTTTACAAGAGCCTGTTCCTCGGCCAACCCGAGAAAGAGGAACAGCAAAAGAAAAATGCGCCGAAGAGAAAGAAAGTGCCAGTTGGACCATCTTCAGCTCCGAAGTCGAAGAAATCTAAGGAGGGCTCCTTGCTCCCTCCCCCCAAAGACCAGGTTGAGGTGCTTGACCAAACACCTGTGTGTGGTAACCCATCTTCAAAGCCGGACATCTACTCAACCCCACTAAGTCCCAATGCTGCTATCAAGACATTGGGGACTTCATTGGGGGAGCTTTTCGCTAAAGAGGCCCAGGAGAAACAAAGAAGGAAGGGCATGGATATCCCTACTGTAGTACTGGATGTCAGCAAATTTGACCAAGAGGGCACCGAACTTCCACCTGGTTTGTCTCTTAGCCATTCATCTATGAACTTCGGATTTTTTGGTATTTTAGACCTTGTAGATGAATGGCTAAGAGATAATGTAACAAAGGAACTTTGGTGCAATTTTGAAGAGGAAAGAGTCCAGGCATTGTGGATGACAGATCATTGGAAGAGGGCAGTTTGGGACTCAAAGATCCCAAGGGAGAAGTTCATAAGGGAGCCCTTCTGGACCTTCACTGAGGATATGGATTTATTCTCTACGGATTGCCATAAGATGGTTCCTTAGATGGTGAGGGGCATCATTACCAACGCCACCTTTTAGACTTTAACTGAGGAATGCCTGAATTAGGAAGTCCTTTTAGCTCGGATGTCCGAGCATGCTGCCTAGATAACATTTAGCACTTTGAAAATTTTTTATTTTTCACCATCTTCAAGTTGATGTAGATCATATCAGGTGTTTTCCATTTGTAGCTACTGGCATATGTAGGTTACTTTTACGTTTGGGCAGCGAAACAATCTTCCATTCGAGGTCAGTCAGAGTAGAACTTGGCCAGGGCCAAGGAACTATTTGTGAACTCGACCGTGAAATACGGCGAGCCCAACAAAATTGTGAGGGAGGACTTGGCCAAACTTCGTCAGGAAGTGGTGGAGGGCCAGAGGAGGCACTTTGATGAGCTCCTAAAAAATATCTGATCTCAGAGTGAAGGTGGTAGAGCTGACCTCGGAGGGGGAGATCCTTCGAATGGAAAAAGAAGATATGGTAGTGGACCTCAGAAAGTCACTGGGGAGCAATGCTGAATTCCTTGTTGGGATTAAGCAACTGAAGAATGAGAGGAAGAAGAAGAAGAAGAAGAAGGCTAGGAAGGAGATAAAGGCGCTTAGGAAGGAAGTGGAACATCTAAAGGCCGAGAAGGCTAAGGTAGAGAAGGCGGCAAAGCCTTCATATCAATATGGCTTTTGCCTTGCTCGACATTAGAGGCTCATTCAGTACCCCGACCTCAACATCTTCTGTCTCCGGGCGCTTAATATTCCCAAAGGACCTTCCTCGACATGATCAAAGATGGAATTCCTTAATCTACCCGAACTTTCTCATTCGGTGCATAACGAGGATGAGGAAAATGCCGAGGACGCTATTGAAGAAGATGATGAGGGGCAGCAAAACCCTTAGGTGTTAGTTGTTTTTGCCCCTCCTTTTTTTTGGGCTGTATTTTGCACTTCTTTCTTCTTCAATGAAACGTTTCTTATGAAATTTTGGCTAAGTCCACGATGGATGCGACTTCGGCATTATTCCTGTTAGTATTGTGCCCAAAAGCCAATCATGAGATGATTGTATTTTTGCACATTGAGTCATGATATTTTATTAACGCATTAATCCATCAATTATGTTTGTTGTTTTGTTTCTGCGTAACATAATAAACATAATTGTAACCCTAGAATAATGATATTCTCAAACATCCATAGTCTAGTATTATTGTGGAGCGGGTTGCAATAATACATAACGACTAGCATATGTGGAGATTAATATGAGATATGTAGTCTACATATGGGTATAAGTTGGAGAACTTGTGTACTAGACCAACCCACCATGAGAACACTACATGGATCGTTATATTGTGTGATTCTCATAGTGATCATGGTATATGTAGTCCTTCAACCTAAGATCATCAAGGTTCCCTACATGTGAGTCACATACTTTGATACTTTCCTTTGTTGCTTGTAACTGAGTGAACTTGAAGGAGGTCATGTCACATATCATGTGGAGGGATTTATATGATCAAGATGGGATTTGTCCCTCCTATGTAACGGGAGTGATATCTTCGGGCCCCTTGATAGAGTGAGATGTAGAAAATGCATGGCCATGCTCAGATGAGTTGATATACGATATCAACGTCATCAGTTTAAGTTGGTCTATTCGGTAATCAAGAAACCAAGGATTGGGCTATACGAGAGTCACACATTCCATGTCTCGTGCTTAGTCTTGATATGTTGGACAAAGGGAGAATAGCATATATCGGTAATGATCATAAAGGTTTAGTTGAATCACCGACAATCTTGTCACTTGGGTAGCAATGATGTGTTGCTAGACACCGTTCATTGCTTATGATCATAAATGTGATTTATGATCATTGCCAACATTGTAAGAGCCTATTGGGTCGCACATAGAGCTATTTGGATCATTAGAGTGCATGGGCTAATTATTTGGGTTATGGTTTCACTATAATTTCGTATTAATAATGGGCCCAAGAGTTGAGCCATTATTAAGCCCAAAATTAAAGCCTAATTGGATTAGGGCTTTGAAACCCATTAGGCCTAGAAGTTGATTTTCACTATAAATACAACTTTTAGTGAGAAATTTGAAGCTTCTTGCCCTAGCCTCCTAAAAAGGACAGCCACACTCTTCTCTTGCAATTCCTTAGAGGACGCAAGCTAGCACTACGAGGGCAAGAGAAACGCATCTGTCTGGACGTGGTGATCCCGAGAGGCTCATGTGGATACCATAGAGAGCTTGAACACGTCAACTGTTCAGGTTTTATGATTCGACTCTACAGTTGGGTGAGAGATCTCAACCGAAAATTAGGCATGAAAATTTTTGAACACCCGGTTTACCCCGTTTCACTTGGATCCTGGAAGGTTTCAGTTAAATTCCACTGTGCTTGTTTAGCTCCCCAAACCCCAACAATTCCAACCTTCTACGTCCAACCGTCTTCGGTAATTCAACATATTCGGTAGAATAAGGCGTCGTACCTTCAGTCGTGTAATACCCTTAACATATTCTACCAAGGATTCTCAATCTTAGCCTTTTCCAAAGGTAATGTCTGATTATCTTTGGTTAGTTATGGATATAATTCTAAGTGTTTAAGAATAGAATCAACCATATTAGGTCAACCTTTTTTGGAATCAACTGTATTCGATTAATACTTAGGTATTTTCGGCATTAACCTCATTCAGTCATCCACCCTCAAAAACACTTAGTGTAGAATTTTTGGAAAATTCTAACTGCAAAATTTTTTCAAAGAGTCAGAATGTCATGAGTTCTTCAACTATTCTCTTTCGGTATTCTCAAGCTTATAGAGTCCTGGCTGAACTTCCTAGAGGACCAAATAAGGTCCTTCCCAATTTTCCTGAAGTTTGCCATGAGATGGTCTTTGGGGTTCCAGTTCAACCTTTCGGAGAACTAGGTCTCCTTTCTTGATCCCCTTAGGTTTGACATGAGAGTTTACAGCTATGGCTACCGTTTGTTGAAAGGCTTTTCATCTAAATTTGGCCATCTCTCTATGTTCCTCAATCATGTCTAAGTTAGCTTTTAGACCGAGGCTGTTCCCCTCTTCGTCAAACACCTGTATTCTAATAAACAGTTGTATGACTTCAACAGGGATGATGGCCTCAGTGCTGAAGATAAGTGAGAAAGGTGTTTCTTCGATAGCTCTTCTATGGGTTGTTTGGTAATTCCATAGCACACTCGGGAGTTCTCCTTGACATTTCCCCTTTGCCTCTTTCAACCTCTTTTTCAGACAATCTTTTATTGTCCTATTAGTCACTTCAACTTGTCCATTGCTCTAAGGGTGGGCAATTGGGGCAAAGTACAATTTTATCCCTAGGTTGGTTGTGAATTCCTGAAATCCTTTATCAATGAATTAAGAACCATTATCTGCTACTGTTACCCTTGGCATGCCGAATCTACATATGATGTTCTTCTAAACAAATCTTTGTATGTCTTTTGCCAAAATTGCTGCCAAAGGCTTTACCTTGATCCACTTAGTGAAATAATCCACTCTGACTACACAGAACTTCACTCCTCCTAGAGCCGTTGGGAAAGGCCTAATGAGGTCAATACCCCAAACAACAAAGGGGTAAGGGTAGTTTGCCAAAGTTATCACTTTTGAGGGTATTCACTGGATGGGTGCGTGTCTTTGGCACTTGTTGCATTTCTTGATGAATTGCCTTGCATCTTCCCTTAAAGTAGGCCCAAAATATTGTTGCCGAAGTAGTACCCTAGCAAGGGCGACGGTGCCGATGTGAGACCCACAAGCCCCCCGATGAACTTCTTGAAGGACTGTCTCGATGCCCTTTTCACTAATGCACCTCTACAGTGGGCTTGCGTACCCTTGTCGGTATAATTCTTCTCTAATTAGGAAGTATCTACCCAAGCGCTTTCGCACCTTCACCGCCTCTAAAGGGTCTTCGGGCAATTTTGAAGTCACGAGATATTCTTTAATTGGATCCTTCCACCGTTTTGCCAAACTTGTGATGGCTAATACTGCTATGCTCGGGCAATCTAGCATCTCAGTGGACTACTTAGATTTTGCCAAAGTATTCACTTCCACATTATCTCATCGGGGTACATTTTCTATCTGTACCCTATCGAACTCTTGAATGAGCCCCTTCACGAGATTGTGGTACTTAGCCAAGTTTGGGTGTTTTGCCCCGTAGTCCCCTGTCATCTGTTAGACTATTACTTGAGAGTCACTATAGGCCTTCAGATTTCCCACACCAACACTTTATGCCAATCGTAAGCCTGTAATGAGCGCTTCATATTTGGCAACATTATTGGTGACAATAAATCTGAATTGGATGGACTTTGAGGCTTCCATACCTTCGGGTCCATGGAGAACTACTCTAGCTCCCTGGTGTTTAGATCCTGAGGCTTCATCAATGAATAATGTCCACTCAGGTTCATCATTTCCAAGGTCCCTCAGAATGCCTTTGGTTTTAGGCACCTCGGTAATGAAATCTGCTAGAGCTTGGGCTTTATCACCCTTCTTGGCTCATAAGTGATATCGTACTTGTTGAGCTCTACCAACCACTTCGATAGTTGGCCTGAGTGGTCTACCTTCCTCATGACATCCCTAAGAGGTAAGTTACTTCGAACAGTGATGGGATGTCCTAAGAAATTAGGCTGTAGCCTCCTGCTTGCTAACATTAAGGCATAAATGGCCTTTTACAAAAGAGGGTACCTAACTTTAGCACCATGTAAGGACTTGCTCACACAGTATACTAGCCACTTCTTTCCTACTTCCCCCCTAACCAGAACCGAACTTATGACTTTGTCTTTTATTGCGAGGTAGAGGATGAGCGGTTCTCCTTCCCTTGGTTGCCGAAGTGTCAGCAAATAGGCCAAGTAATTTTTGAGCTCCTCCCATGCCTTCTGACATTCCTCGTTCCAAGGGTGTTCCTCAGTTCTGAGGTTGCCTTCATTTTTTTGCCACTTTCATAAGTACTTTAAAGAGCGGTTGGCACCGGTCTCCGTATCTGGATATGAATCTGCTCAAGGAAGTTATCCTTCCAGTGAGCCTTTGTATGTCTTTCATTCTTGTTGGAGTTCAAAATGTTAGCAAAGCGTTGACCTTTTAGGGGTTGGTGTTTATTCGTCTTTCGAATACCATGAATCCGAGGAATTTCCCCACTGTTACGTCAAACATGCACTTTTTGGAGTTAAGATGGATTCCAAACTTCTGAAGTTGGTGGAATGTTTCAACCAAATCTACAACATGATTGCCATGTATTTTACTCATAACTATTATATTGTCAATGCATACTGCCATATTTCTCCCAATTTGGGAGTTGAACACCCTGTTCATCAGCCTTTGGTATGTGGCTCCTGCATTTTTAAGGCCAAAGGGCATTCTGATGTAACAGTAGGTCCCACATTCGGTAATGAAGGCGGTCTTTTCCTTGCCTTTGGGATCTATCCTAATTTGGTGGTATCCGCTAAAAGCATCGAGAAAGCTACGTAAACCGTATTCGGTAGTGGAGCCTACCAATTGGTTTGTTGATGGCAGTGGAAATGGGTCCTTTGGATAGGCATCATTAACATTACATTCTGGAAGTTGATGCATATTCAGAGTTTATCGCTCCGTTCTTTTGTGGCTGTAATGACATTGCTGAGCTAATCGGGGTATTTGACCTCCCTTATTATGCCTACCTCCATTAGTCATTGAACTTCGGTTTTTATGAAATTGTTCTTATGCACGGAGAGGCCACACTTTTCTGTCGAACGGGCCTTGCCTCAGGCCTTACTTTGAGGTTGTACTTAATTATACCCGGGTCTACCCTGGGTACATTGTTCGGAGAGTAAGCAAATAGAACTTTGTTCATTGATAGAAGAGATACATGCTTTTCCTTGTCACCTTCGGCTAGTTTTTTCCCCACTTGGGTACTTCGGGCCGACACAAATTCTACATCCTTTGTTTCTATCTTTTTCTGATTACTCTCATCTCTTTCTATCGCCTCATTGCCAATCATGCCCTTCTTTTCTGAAGTCTGCATGTGAACATTCACTGGAGTCTGTCTTGCTCAGATGAACACCTTCCTTACCTTAGCTTGATCAATTAGTATCTCCGCATCACCTTCCTTGGCTTTGAATGTGACTGTCAGGTTTTTCACATCTGGTCGAATGTGAAGATTCCCTTGGGTTTGTCTTTCAAGGATGCCATTATATGAAGATGGGACATCTATGAAAATAGAGCTTGCCATAATGGAAGCAAAGAGTTCTCCCATAGTCTGGACCGACGTACCCCTTAACATCAGGGTCAAATTAATCCATCCAAGCACCGGGAGCTCCAAAGGACCAACATCGAAGTTAAGTCAAGTAATGGATTTAAGATCACCCTTGGAGATGCCCAAGTTTGGCAACAAACGGCAGAACAAAATGTCGATGTTCGACCCATCATTAATGAGCACCCTCTTTGTTAGTGTTGTGCCCAAATGGACAATCATGAGATAATTGTATTTTTGCACATTAAGTCATGATATTTTATTAAGGCTTTAATCCAGCAATTATCTTTGTTGTTTTGTTTCTGCGTAACTTAACAAACATAATTGTAACCCTAGAATAATGATATTCTCAAACATCCCTAGTCCATTATTATTGTGGAGTGGGTTGCAATAATACATAATGACTAGCATATGTGGAGACTAATATGAGATATGTAGTCTGCATATGGGTACAAGTTGGAGAACTTGTGTACTGGATCGACCCACCATGAGAACACTACATGGATCGTTATATGAGTGTCATAAGTGATTCTCATAGTGATCATGGTATATGTAGTCCTTCGACCTAAGATCATCAAGGTTCCCTACATGTGAGTCACATACTTTGATACTTTCCTTTGTTGCTCGTAACTGGGTGAACTTGAAGAAGGTCATTGGGTATGTCACATATCATGCGGAGGGATTTGTATGATCAAGATGGGATTTGTCCCTCATAATTAACGGGAGTGATATCTTCGGGCCCCTTGTAGAGTAAGACTTAGAAAAATGCATGGCCATGCTCTGATGAGTTGATATATGATATCAATGTCATCAGTTTAAGTTGGTCTACTCGGTCATCAAGAAACCAAAGATTGGGCTATACGAGAGTGACACATTCCAAGTCTCGTGCTTAGTCTTGATATCTTGGACAAAGGGACAATGGCATATATCGGTGATGATCATAAAGGTTTAGTCGAATCATCGACAATCTTGTCACTTGGGTAGTAATGATGTGTTGCTAGACACCGCTCATTGCTTATGACCATAAATGTGATTTATGGTCATTGCCAATGTGGGAAGAACCTATTGGGTCACACATATAGAGCTATTTGGATCGTTAGAGTGCATGGGCTAATAATTTAGGTTTTGGTTTAGCAATAATTTTGTATTAATAATGGGCCCAATGGTTGAGCCATTATTAAGCCCAAAATTAAAGCCTAATTGGATTAGGGTTTTGAAACCCATTAGGACTGGAAGTTGAGTCTCACTATAAATACAACTTCTAGTGAGAAATTCCCAGGTCTCCTTGGCCTAGCCTCCCAAAAGGACAGGCACACTCTTCTCTTGCAATTCCTTGGAGGACACAAGCTAGCACCGCGAGAGCAAGAGAAACGTGTCTGTTGGGACGCAGTGGAAGCGTGGTGATCCCGGGAGGCTCGTGTGGATACCATAGAGAGCTTGAACACATCAACTGTTTAAGTTTTATGATTCGACTCTACAATTGAGTGAGAGATGTCAACCGAAAATTAGGTATGAAAATTTTTGAACACCCGATTTACCCCGTTTCACTTGGATCCTTGAGGGTTTCGGTTAAATTTTGCTGCGCTGTTTGACTCCCGAAACCCAACAGTGGTATTAGAGCTACTGGTGAAACCCTAAATCGGGATTGAGTGTTGAATCACATGGTGTTATGTGCTCGGTTGCTTTTCGGCCATGATTAATTACATTGATTCATGATGCATGAAAGCGGAACTTGTAATGAACATATGACATATATGAAGAAATAACACTAATTGGTTAATGAGATTAACCTGAAATTGATAGGTATGAGATACCTATATGGATTAGGATTCTTGCAATAGTTGCAAAAACCCTAGCTTGGTCCGCTGACCGGCCAACGGGACCACCGTATGCGAAGCGCCACATAAATAAAAACTGGTTAATCAACGCACGTCAATTGTCATGCATTTTTTGTTGAATGACATTTGACATGATATGCTGATTGGTGTTTGAAGCATGGTACATGATTATAGCCCTTGATTGGTTGTACTTGTAAATATGGCTGCGAGTCGTGCCTTCTCTTGTTACTCTCATTGTACATTCTCTTCTCACCTTACTCCCCTCGAATGTAACTCAAGGTTTCTATTATTGATGTAATAGTACATTATGGGATCATCCAAGGTGGCATGTCCAAGGATCATCCAAGGTGGTATGTCCAAGGAGGTGACAACAAAAGGACAGCCAAGAAAGGAAGAAAAGGAGCTTGTGAAGACCCTTTTCTTTTCTTAGGCTTTTATGATATTCCCATTGGCTTGAGAATATCTCATAGTTTGGGCTATAACCATGTCACGTTTATTTTCTTGTAAGCATGAGATGCATGTTTTATATTTGTATGTGATGCACGTATAAGACAACCGGAGATAACAAATTGGTGAGATCAAAAGAAAAATCCCTCAAACAAATATTAAGTCATTAAATGTGATGCCTTCCAAATGTTGGCACTCGTCAAGACTTTGATCAACATTAGATGGGTTTGCCAAAGCAAAGCACCTATGTTCATCTTGGTAAGGCGCGATGGGATAATAGTGATATCGAAACTGCTAACTTTGGGTTCGACTTAACTAAGTCATCCTGATAGGATTAGGGACTTAGAGGCATAGAGTTGGGCTTAAGTTCATGAGATGAGCTCGGACAAGTGTTGTTTACCCAACTATCCAAGAGTTGCAGGGGATGCAATTGGCAAGGAGTTGCCTACCTAATAGCTATAACTTGAGAGAAAAGCCAAAGCTGACTCAGGTTGTGGTCAAATATGGATCTTGGCCCACTAGAATACCTTAGCGCTGAGGTGTTCCGGAATAATATTGAGGGTTATTATTTTGAGGAAAATAGTGGGACTAACGTTTAATAAAAGTCCTTATTAAATGAATTAAAATACATGACTCTTACACTGCATATTTACTATTGTAGATAACCATGGCACAAAACACATCGACACTTTCGTTGCGATCGATCCTTGAGAAGGAAAAACTGAATGGAACCAACTTTCTTAAATAGTACTAAAACTTGAGGATAGTCCTCAAGCAAAAGAGAAAGGCTTATGTCCCTAGAGCAGCCCATTTCAAATGAGCCTGCTGCCACTGCTCCAAGAGCTGAAAGGGATGCTCACAAGAGGCATTCTGATCATGCTTTGGATGTTGCATGCCTCATGCTTATTACCATGGAATCTAAGCTTCAGAAGCAACATGAGAACATGGGGGCGTTCGATATGATCGAACATCTCAAAATGCTTTTCTAAGAGTAAGCTAGGCATGAGAGGTTTGAGGCCTCTAAGGCATTGTTTCAGTGCAAGATGTCTGAGGGAAGTCCCGTCAGTCCTCATGTGCTCAAGATGATTGGGTACATTGAGAATCTTAAAAATTTGGGATTTGCTCTTTAGAAAGAGTTGGCGATTCATGTAGTCTTGCAATCGTTGCCTGAAAGCTACAATCAGTTCATCATGAACTATAACATGAACGACCTTGACAAGTCCCTCCCTGAATTGCTCAACATGTTGAGAACTGCTGAGCAAAACCTTAAGATGGCTAAGCCCATTTTGATGGTTCAAAAGGGAAAGGGAAAAGGAAAAGCCAACAAGAAGAAGGATAAAGCTAATGGAAAGTCCAATGCTAATTCTTCTTCAGCTGCACTGAAACCAAAGGGTGGTGTGGCAAAAGAAGGGGAGTGCTTCCATTGTAAGCAACCTGGACATTGGAAATGCAACTGCAAACTCTATCTTGAAGAACTTGCTAAGGGAAAGGGAAGTAAGACTTCCACTTCAGGTATTTTTGTTATAGAGGCTAACTTTTCAACTTCTTCATCTTGGGTATTGGATATTGGATGTGGATCTCACATTTGTGCAAATGTGCAGGATGTAAGTAGAAGTAGAAGATTGGCCCGAGGGGAAGTGGACCTATGTGTTGGAAATGGAGTAAGGGTTACTGCCTTAGCTGTAAGGACTTATATTCTCACTTTACCTAGTGGATTAGTTTTAGAATTAGACAACTTCTACTTTGTGCCTACTATTAGTAGAAATTTGATTTCTGTTTCTTGTTTGGACAAGAAAGGTTTTTCATTTATAATAAAGGACAAATGTTGTTCTATTTATTTGAATGAAATCTTTTATGGTAGTGCTCAACTTAGCAATGGGTTTTATGTTCTAGACATCGAAGATCCAATCTATAATGTAAATACCAAGAAGGTCAGATTAAATGATTTGACCCCGACCTATCTCTGGCACTGTCGCTCGGGCCATATAAATGAGACTCGCATATCCAAGCTCCATAAGGATGGACTCTTGGACTCATTTGATTTTGAATCATATGAGACATGTGAGTCATGTTTGTTGGGCAAGATGACCAAATCCCCATTCACAGGGCAAAGTGAAAGGGCTAATGACTTACTAGGACTCATACATAGTGATGTATGTGGCCCTATGTCTACACAAGCTAGAGGAGGTTTCCAATACTTCATTACTTTCACTGATGACTTCAGCAGATATGGCTATGTGTATCTTATGAGACACAAGTCAGAATCCTTTGAAAAGTTCAAAGAATTCAAGAATGAAGTAGAGAATCAACTCAGGAAGAGTATCAAAATGCTTCGATCAGATCGAGGTGAAGAGTACTTGGATCGAGAATTCCTTGACTATTTGAAGAAGTGTGGTATAGTATCACAACTCACTCCACCAGGTACACCTTAATGGAATGGTGTATTTGAAAGGAGAAATCAAACTCTGTTAGACATGGTTTGCTCTATGATGAGTCAAGCTGACCTTCCAAACTCCTTTTGGGGACATGCTCAAGAGACAGCTGCTTTTACACTGAACCGAGTTCCATCTAAAGCGGTTCAAAAGACACCATATGAGATATGAAGTGGGAGGCATCCCAATTTGTCTTTTATGAAGATTTGGGGCTGTGACACTTATGTGAAACATCAATCCTCTGACAAACTAGGGCCCAAATCTCAAAAATGTCTTTTTCTTGGGTATCCTAAAGAAACAAAGGGTTACTATTTCTACAATCCTTCTAAGCAAAAGGTATTTTTTGCTTGAACTGGTGTCTTTTTAGAGAAAGAGTTTATCTCTAAAGAAACTAGTGGGAGGAAAGTAGAACTTGAAGAAATTCAAGAACAACAAGGCGACATCGAACCTGAAATGGAACCTGAACAGACACCACAAGATGTTGTGGTTCAAGAGTCTGTTCCTGTAGCACAGAGCCCACGTAGGTCTGGTAGGATTCGGCGTGAGCCTGAGAGATATGGATTTCTTATGACTCACACTGGTGATGTGATGCTCATGGATCAGGATGAGCCCACAACCTACCAACAAGCTATGTCGGGGCCTGACTCTAAGAAGTGGCTAGTGGACATGAAATCCAAGATGGAATCCATGTATGAAAACCAAGTATGGACTTTGGTTGACCCACCTAAAGGGGTAAAACCCATAGGGTGCAAATGGGTTTTCAAGAAGAAAACTGACATGGATGGTAATGTGATTACCTTTAAGGGATGATTGGTTGCAAAAGGTTTCAAGCAAATTCATGGTATTGACCATGATGAAACTTTTTCACCAGTTGCTATGCTTAAATCCATCCAAATTTTGTTCGCTATTGCTGCACACTATGATTATGAGATATGGAAAATGGATGTCAAAACTGCATTCCTAAATGGAAAGCCACTTAAGGATGTGTACATGACACAACCTGAGGGTTTTGTCAGTCTTGAGAATGCCAATAAAGTGTGCAAGTTGCAAAGATCCATTTATGGACTCAAGCAAGCTTCTCAAAGTTGGAATCTTCATTTTGATGAAGCAATCAAAGAGTTTGGTTTTATCAAAAATGAAGATGAACCTTGTGTCTACAAGAAGGTTAGTGGGAGCGCTATTGTCTTCTTGGTGTTGTATGTAGATGACATACTGCTCATCGAGAATGACATTCCTGAGCTACAGTCTGTGAAGACTTGGCTGGGGAAATCTTTCTCTATGAAGGACTTGGGTGAAGTAGCCTATGTGTTAGGCATCAGGATCTATAGAGATAGATCTAGAAAGCTTCTTGGCCTAAGTCAAAGTACATACATTGACAAGGTGCTAAAGAGGTTTAGCATGCAAGATTCCAAGAAAGGATTCTTGCCCATGTCACATGGTATAACTCTTTCTAGATCTCAGTGTCCGAGTACACCCGAGGAGAGAGAGCGCATGAGTAAGATTCCATATGCTTCAGCAATTGGATCTATCATGTATGCCATGATATGTACTCATCCCGATGTCTCATATGCCTTAAGCATGGTGAGTAGGTACCAATCGAACCCCGGTGAGAGTCACTGGACAGCTGTTAAGAACATCCTTAAGTACTTACGAAGGACTAAGGATGCATTCTTGGTCTTTGGAGGTGAAGATGAGCTCGTTGTAAGGGTTACACCAATGCAAGCTTCCAATCCGATAAGGATGATTTTAGATCATAATTTGGTTATGTGTTTTGTATTGGGGGTGGTGCTGTGAGCTGGAAGAGTTCAAAGTAAGAGACAGTAGCTAACTCTACAACAGAATCTGAGTACATTGCCGCCTCTGATGCTGCGAAGGAGGTAGTTTGGATCAAGAAGTTCATCACTGAACTTTGAGTGGTTCCAAGCATTGCCGACCCGATAGAGCTCTATTGTGACAACAATGGAGCAATCGCACAGGCTAAGGAACCTCGATCTCACCAGCGATCCAAACACATACTCCGATGCTATCATCTCATCAGTGAGATCATCGAGAGGGGTGATGTAAGGATATTCAGGACTTCGACAGACAGCAACATTGCTGATCCACTGACAAAGCCCCTTACGCAGCAGAAGCATGATAGCCATTCTAGGTCCATCAGTATTAGATACATGGATGATTGGCTTTTAGTGAAAGTGGGAGATTGTTAGTGTTGTGCCCAAAAGGCCAATCATGAGATAATTGTATTTTTGCATATTGAGTCATGATATTTTATTAAGGCTTTAATCCAGCAATTATCTTTGTTGTTTTGTTTCTGCGTAACTTAACAAACATAATTGTAACCCTAGAATAATGATATTCTCAAACGTCCCTAGTCTAGTATTATTGTGGAGCGGGTTGCATTAATACATAATGACTAGCATATGTGAAGACTAACATGAGATATGTAGTCTGCATATGGGTACAAGTTCGAGAACTTGTGTACTGGACTGACTCACCATGAGAACACTACATGAATCCTTATATGAGTGTCATAAGTGATTCTCATAGTAATCATGGTATATGTAGTCCTTCGACCTAAGATCATCAAGGTTCCCTACATGTGAGTCACATACTTTGATACTTTCCTTTGTTGCTCGTAACTGAGTGAACTTCAAGAAGGTCATTGGGTATGTCACATATCATGCGGAGGGATTTGTATGATCAAGATGGGATTTTTCCCTCATATGTAACGGGAGTGATATCTTCGGGCCCCTTGATAGAGTAAGACTTAGAAAAATGCATGGCCATGCTCAGATGAGTTGATATATGATATCAATGTCATCAGTTTAAGTTGGTCTACTCGGTAATCAAGAAACCAAAGATTGGGCTATAAGAGAGTGACACATTCCATGTCTCGTGCTTAGTCTTGATATCTTGGACAAAGGGACAATGGCATATATCAGTGATGATCATAAAGGTTTAGTCGAATCATCGACAATCTTGTCACTTGGGTAGCAATGATGTGTTGCTAGACACCGCTCATTGCTTATGATCATAAATGTGATTTATGATCATTGCCAACGTGGTAAAAATCTATTGGGTCATACATATAGAGCTATATGGATCATTAGAGTGCATGGGCTAATAATTTGGGTTTTGGTTTCACAATAATTTCGTATTAATAATGGAAGTTGAGTCTCACTATAAATACAACTTCTAGTGAGAAATTCGCAGGTCTTCTCTTGCAATTCCTTGGAGGACGCAAGCTAGGACTGCGAGCGCAAGAGAAATTCATCTGCCGAGATGTAGTGGAAGTGTGGTGATCCCGAGACACTCGTGTGGATACCATAGAGAGCTTGAACACGTCAACTGTTCAAGTTTTGTGATTCGACTCTACAGTTGAGCGAGAGATCTCAACTGAAAATTAGGTATGAAAATTTTTGAACACCCGGTTTACCCCGTTTCACTTGGATCTTTGAGGGTTTCGGTTAAATTCTGCTACGCTGTTTGGCTCCCGAAACCCAACACTCTTAACATCGCAACTTTATATCCTTTCCATGAATAGGAGAGGGTCATCATGTAGAAAATTCACGGTAGACCCTTCTCTTCGAACAAGTTTGTTTGCTGGGTTGTCAAATTCCATATACGAGATTTCCTGAACTTTCCTTTTCCTCTAAGCCGAGGGGATTCCGGTTGTGATTGTTTGGATTATCCCTGCCGGAGGTGGTGGGTACTTTTTGGGACATTGTTTTCAATGTCGGTCAAAATCATAATCCTCATCCTCTCTTTTTCCTCTTTTCTTTCTCAGGCCTTGGGTTACAGCATCCGCAAGTAGTGTCGAAGTTGCCCTTGCTTGATCAAAGACTTAATATACTTTTTCAACTAGAAACAATCCTCGGTATCGTGCCTGTGGTCCCAATGAAATTGACAGAATTTCTTCGTGTTCTTCCGAGGTCATGGCCTTCGGACGTTGGATTGTGGTTCCCTGCCTTTCCATGGCCATCAGGATGTTTGTTCTTGTAGTGTTTAAAGGGGTGAATCATACTGGCCTTTTCCCCCTTGCTCTCTGAGGTCTGGCTCCTCCATCGGCTGAATACTGAGGTTGGTCACTCTGACCCTCGGAAAGATTGTGATTGAACCTTGGGTCACCCATCTGTAACTCCTCCGTTGTCATGTGTTACTCTGCCCTTCGGTATAATTCTCTGAGAGTGCTAGTTGGGTCTTTAGAGTACTCATAGAAGAGTTGTGAGTCCTTCTTAAGTCCCCTGATCATGGCGAGGATGTAAATTTCTGGGCAGAAGTCAGCCAAACTGAGGGCTTCTCAGTTGAAGCTCTCAACATAGTCCTGAATGGTCTTACCATTCTTTTGGGCTATGTCAAACATTTGGACTGGCATCTTTGTCATTAGCCTACTTCTGATGAACTGCTGGGTGAAGGCGGTGGATAACTTCTGGAAACCCATTATGGTTATGGGAGCTAGGTAGTTATACCATGTAGTTGTTGGCCTTGAGAAAATGACTTTGGAACATTTGCAGAAGGTGGCGTTGTCAGCACCATGCAACACCATGTTGTGCCTATATTTTGTCAGGTGGGCTTGGGGGTCACTACACCTATCATATGTCTCTAAGCATGGTACTCAGAAATCGCTAGGCATTAGTGCCTCTACTAACGCACGGATGAAGGGTGACTCTTCTCCAGTGAAGATCTCTGACAACCTTGACCAGACAGGCTTTTGAGAAACTCAATTTTCCACCTTCTCCAACATCTCTAGGATTTTCTCCATGAGGATGGTAGCACTGTCCTTTCCTCATTGCCTGGTAGCCATCGGCAACAGAGAACAACGTATTCTTTTCGATGAGTAACTTCATTGGCGGGGGGACTGGTACTTCCCATTTGGGGACAGACTTTGCCGATGGGAAGTTCTGGGCCCTTTTGACACCGTTCCTCTAGTGTGACATCCCCTGGATGGTATGTTCTCCATTGAAGACTCATTGTGAGAACCCTCTCTTCCAAAGCTCCCGCAAGGTGACTTAGGGCTTTTCTCTTGACGGGTATCTAGAGAAGATGCCCTTCCCTTAGAGGTGGTTGTGACCGCCTTTGGTTGAGCTGTTGCATCATTTTAGCCATGATAGAGCACTAAAAATCATGTAGAAAGCCCATTGTGACCGGCAGGGGACATTCATCTTCCTGTAGGGAAGTGTCCACTGCAGGCTATTCAGGCATTGCTTGAGTTTTTGGCAGAATCTGGAACCTCAGGAGTCCCTTATCGTTTGAATGCTAGGTCTCAACAATAGCGACTTAAGAATGGGTTCCAACAGTCGGTGCTAAATGATGCCCAGTGGCATCCTCGTAATATGACATGTTAGCCTGAAGGGGAGACTTCCGATGATAAGATATCTGTAAGACTTTGAAGGATGTGGGTTAGTAGCTCCCTGGAGTGTGTTTCTGGGGGAGGAGCCTCCAACACCCAAGTCAGTATATGGTAGAGTACTGGTTAAGAGGGGAGGGTAGGGAAGAAAGAGTCTCGTCGTTCTTACCAAAGAGCCTCATAAGTATTTATAGGAGGGTGGAGGGAGGAGGCCGTTTTACATAGCCTATCCTAATCATGACACGTGTTCGGCTAGATCTGGTCCGTACCTTCGAAGGCAGGTATCTCCAGTTGGCTGTACGCCATTTTGCCCAGAGGTTAGAGTCGTGTACAAGGCCTGTTTGTCAGAGGTTCCTTAACCGTATTTGTCCTTTTATGAACAAGACCCCCTCAGGGGTGTGAGACCCCTTCGGCCATGGATTTTCCTGAGGGCTATTGGAGAAGGCCTTTCGAAAAGGAGAACCATCTTTGTGAGACTTTTTCCTCTATTAGTGGTGTTGGACCTATTTTTTTTAGGTTGGTGGCTCACAAATCTGAGGGTGGTGAGGAGCCTTTTCCTGAATTAGCCATATATCTTTCCAAGGGTGGTGTGGAGAATCCTCTGAGATTGGTGCCATGACTACTCGAGGGTGGTGTTAAGTTAGTTTCTTAGCATGTCTCGTGGTCGATAGCCCTTCGGCTATGATGTTCTACATTTGTTTCTTTCATCTCTTGTGTTGAAATTAATTTTATTTTCTTTCTTGGCAGCACATGTTTTTTTTTTAAGATTAAATACTATTATACTCTAATAATGGTATATGTCTATTCCTAATGCCACTTAAACAAACCTTGTACCAGAGCGCGGGGCCTTCCCTAGTAACTATTTTAAAATTGTGAAAACTTTAAAAAATGTAAAACTGAAAAGGCCAAAGAAGAAATCTGATAAGCCCATAAACCAGGCCTGAGAGAACCACACTGCCCTTATGCCCTCTTTTCGATTAGATGAATTGGTGCTTCTGCTTGGAAGAATTGCAGAATTGGTGCTTCTGGTTTGATTCCTCACCATTTTCGCACCGTTAAAGTTTATACAAAAATCCGATAAGCCCGTAGATTGGAGGAATTGGTGCTTCTCCTTCCCCCAAACTTCAATCTGCATTGTCCTTATCTTCCACCAACCCAAATACTGCTATTGAGAAAAAGAGTTTGGGGCAAATGAGATAACAAAGAATAGAGAAAAGGGAAGAGTGTGGATTGTGGAATAGAGACTTGAAGGGAACATAGAATAGAGAATAGGATAAACTTGAATAGAGTTGAAGGAAAGATGATAGTTTCCCAAACCAGAAGAGAGGGAAGTGTTGTGCGCTACTGATGGGATTAGGTTTGTCTGACAAATTTTTATATGAGGCAAACTGTCATCTTAGTCCTTGCATTGTATATTTCTTTCCCTTTAAGGCCCTATTGTGTTAGCCAGTTGTCATGCTACCTTATATTCTTATTAGGAACAAATACGTCACTATTTCATGTTTGGGAAAACTAGAAAAAATGACTTTTCTTCACTTTAGTATATCGTTCTTTTTCTATTTTCACTTTTCTGATCATGAACAATTTATTTATTTCAGTTATTCATTTTGTTCATAGCCTGGGTTGAATTTTTGAAACATAAATTCGATATTATAATTATTCATATATTCTAAATATGGAGCAAATTTAATGTTTAATGAACAGTACA
Source organism: Aquilaria yunnanensis (assembly GCA_039654915.1). Classification (NCBI taxonomy): domain Eukaryota; kingdom Viridiplantae; phylum Streptophyta; class Magnoliopsida; order Malvales; family Thymelaeaceae; genus Aquilaria; species Aquilaria yunnanensis. Next base: position 61,402,127 of record CM077593.1, read on the forward strand.
CAATTTTGTAGGCTAGTGGTGAACAGTTGATGGCCTGTCAAACTAAAAATGGCATAGCCTAGGGTTTATGACGGCTACTTTCTTTGGGACATAGGCTGATGGTTTTAGGGCAAACATTCACAGTTACATGTTTACCCTTCCTTTTGTGAAAGCTTCTACAGTTTGTTCCTATTAGTGTCCCTCATCTAATACCAAATGTTTCTTCTCTTCTGCCAAATCCAGTGGTGCAAGTCAAAGCTTTATGCAATCCTAGGAGATATGAGAGGCTCTACCCATGGATCTCAATAGCTTGATACCCCACTTCGAGATGGTGCGAACGACAAGAATAGTGAGGGCCAGCTACATCTGCTCTATTAGGTCATTGCCCATGTGTAATTGATGTATTGGAAATTGGAAAAGAAAACAATGGTGGAGAGAGAATCTATATTCCCTAGGCTGGCAGTTGTTTGCGTAATCTGAAAGTCTTCGCTTGTCTCTATTGATTGTCTTGCAATTGTGTTTCTAACACTCAGTATTTGACCATTTGTTTAATGGAAGGTTTGGGTAGCGAAGCTTTCTCAAGGCTCCAGCCACCGATCGCTCACCTTCATTCTTCTTTTTCTTATCAGGTAAGATCTAGGTTTAATGCTAAATTTCTTATCAGGTAAGATTTTAGTTTTCTTCTTTTAATCATTTTTTATGATGGTTCAAGAAATCCTATCGATTTAGCTTTTTCTCTTATTCCTGCTAGTTTTCTCCCATTATTGTTATTCTCTTATTACTTTTAAATTTGTAGCATTATGTTTGTGATGGCCTTCCAACAGAAAGGTTAGCTAAGCGAGGAAAAATAAATTAAATCCTAGTTTAGAACCATATTTAAAGTTCACATAGCAAGATTAAGTAAGTTAGTCAGGATTTACCAAGTTTTAAAAAGTTTATGGCATTAAAAGAAGTCAGGAACAGAATGGTAATTTTGTATCCCGAGTTGTCGGGTAGAGTCCTAAGAATCAAAAACTTGTTTTAAAACACAAAATTTTTTGTAAGTGTTAAAGGTTTCGCTAAGGTTTGACCTTGGGTTTCTATTTATAGAAGGGGGCTTTTTCTTTTTAATTCTAAGGAAGTTTGAGGGTTGTTGTAGTTGCAAGTTGTAAGTTGCCAGAGAAAGGAGTTTTGGCTGCCATTGTTCATCCTTTCTCTTATAAAGCTGATTCCAAGCTTTTGTTCTTCATATCTTCTTCAATTCTTGCTAAAAACCAAGTGTTCTTGGTAGAATTTGAAGGCTCCAAGGGCATGCAAGCTATGGGTAGCTCATTTCAATCTTTTTTGGTGGTTTGGAAGGTTTATTTCACATTTTTCATGCTTGGGTTGGGTTTTGTATGTTAGGTAACCTTATTTTGTTGTTGATTTCTTCTTTATTTGATGTTTTATGGTATGGGTTTTGCTTAGATTATGTTAATCTAGTGCCATTTGCTTTGGATTACTTGGAACTAAGGTAAAACCTAGTGGAAGTTTGTTCTTGGTAAAGAGTTGCTTGATTCTTGTTTGTGACATGAAATTAAGGTAAGGGATTTATGGTTTCAAGTTTAATTGATGCTATTAGAGTGTGGTTACTTGCTGGAAACAAGTAGTTTTGGTGATAGCATTGATTATGAGCAAGGTTGATGATGGTGGACTTGGTATATGGTTGAGCTTGGCATGATCTTTTGATGCATCATAGTTGTGTTTGGGGTAGTTCATTGTGGCCTATGCAAGATGTTTTATAGGTATGAGCAGTATAAATTCATTCCCAGCTTGTTTGGTATGCTTAGGAAGCCTCCCAAATTGCCATTGAATACCTAGTCATGCTTTCAAGTGCTTTTAAGTGCCATTGTATACCTAGTTTGGGTGTGAATTTTAGTGCCATTGAATACCTAGTCATTCTTTCAATTGTAAAGTTTAGGTGTGGGAACCATAGTACGCCTAGTTGGTTCTTTAGAACCTAGTTAAATTTAGTCTAACCATAGTGCCCCTGTACAACATAAGGAAGGATCAACTAGTGAAGAGCTTCACTAGTTAGGCTAGTAAGCTATGTTTGCTAGTAGACAAGGCTTTGCCTTGTAGTTAATGCTTGCTAGTAGACAAGGTTTTGCCCTATAGTTAAGGACTAGATGGAGGATAAGTCCTAAGGGACTGAAACTCTATGCGCATAGGTTTAGCATCTCACTATATGAGCTCACAGTAAAATACATATGAATATATATGTGTTGTCCTCAGTATTTTTCCCTACAGATCGATGAGCCCTTGCTGAGAATTCTTAAATTCTAACTCCCTTATCTTATGTTGTGCAGATTCTAACGTAGTTATGCCCAAGAATCACTAAGGGTTGTTGTCATAGTCTTTGGTTGGATGTAATTTATTATCAGAATCCTTGTGATTCTTGTTCTTATGGTTATTCACTGCTTAAGTCATGTTATTAACTATAGTATTCTTGGCTGCAGAGGTTGGCAAGCACATGGAAGGTGTTATGGCCCTCCAGGTATTAGATTGGTGATGGTCAAATAAGGCTTGGTTACGAGGTAAAAAATCCCTTACTAAATATCTATTATGCATTGTGAGCGAGTAGGTAGGTTTAGAAAGGTTCCTTGAACACAATTGGCACCTAAGTGTTGCTAGGGGCAAAATGGTCATTTTGTATCCTAGGGTTATGAGGTTGGTTTAAAAGCTCAAAGTAATTCTTTTGGATCTAAGTAACAAGAAACTAAAGTAAAGGATAATGTTGCCTAAATTAGTAGCATTATTAGGAGTTGGGGTTCTTTTCGCAAAGTTAAACTTGTTGTAGGAGTCAAGAATGGGGGGTTGGTTTTTAAACCATCTTGGCTTGCTTAAATGCCACTATTCATCATCCCTTTCACCTCTCACTCGTTGCTCTCTCTTCCCTTTCAAAATTGATGCCCAAATCTTACTCAATCCTTCAACTCTTGGTGAAATAGGAGGCCCCATGGAGTACCCAAGTGAAAACAAGATTGCTCTTACTTAGTTTTGGTGGGTTGAGCTTTGGATGGATATATTTGGTTTTGGGAGCTTAGGTACATTTTTCCCCTTTGTATTCTTGGTTTCTTGAGCTTCTTGAGGTTGGGTCAAGCTTAATTGAGCTAGAATTAGTGCCAATTGTGATGAATTTGTCTTAGAACCGTAAGAAACTCATAGTGAAGCAAAGGAAGCTTTGGTGCTCAACTTGCTTGATGTTGCTTTTAAAGTGTTTAAGGTAAGGGGATTTATTGTTTTCCTTGTAATTTTAATGCATTTGCATCATATTTAGCCCTAGGATGAGTATTTGCAAGCCTAGAAGTGATAGGAACCAAGTTTGAAGTGATTGTGCATAGGTTTCACAAAGAACAATGAAGTTGGCTTATTTGTGGCACTGAGGCACCGTCCTAGGTGCCTAGGGGCTAAAGAAATCATGCCCAAGTAGTGCCTTTGGTGTTGACCTTGGGCACATAAGTGCCAGGATGCTTGTTTCTAGATAGCTTCAAATCAACGATGGCACCAGGGCACCAAGCCCGAGCCGTAGCACCACGTTGCCTCAGAAAATGCATGGCCCTGCTCTAATGAGTTGATATGTGAATCAATGTCATCAATTTAAGTTAGTCTACTCGATAATCAATTAACAAAAGATTGGGCTATATAAGAGTGACACATTCCATGTCTTATGCCTAGTCTTGATATCTTGGACAAAGGGACAATGGCATTTATGGGTAATGATCATAAAGGTTTAGTCAAATCACCGACAGTCTTGTCACTTGGGTAGCAATGATGTGTCGCTAGACACCGCTCATTGCTTATGATCATAAATGTGATTTATGATCATTGCCAACGTGGTAAGAGCCTATTGCATCACACACATACAGTTATTTGGATTACTAGGGTCTATGGGCTAATTATTTAGGATATGGTTTCATGATAATTTCATGTCAATAATTGGCACAAAAGTTGAGGCATTATTAAGCTCAAAATTAAAGGCTTACAAACCCATTAGGCCTGGAAGTTGAGTCTCACTATAAATACAACTTTTAGTGAGAAATTTACAGCCTTGCCCTAGCCTCCCAAAAGAGACAACAACACTCTTCTCTTGCTATTCCTTGGATGACGCAAGCTAGCACTGTGCGCGCAAGAGAAATGCATCTGCTAGGATGTGGTGGAAGCGTTGTGATCCCAAAAGGCTCGTGTGGACAACATAGAGCACTTGAACATGTCAACTATTCAGGTTTTGTGATTTGACTCTACAAGTGGGTGAGAGTTCTCAAATGAAATTACGTATGAAAATTGTTGAACACCCAATTTACCCCGTTTCACTTGGATCCTGGAAGTTTTTGGTTAAATTTTGCTGCACTTTGTTTGGTTCCTGAAACCCTACAATGGTATCGAGCTATTAGTGAAACCCTAAATCAGGATTGAATGTCGAATCGCATGATATTGTGTGGTTGGTTGCTTTCGGCCATGATTAATTAGATTGATTCATGATGCATAAAGCCAGGACTTGTAATAAATATATGAGATATATGAAGAAATGATACAAATTGGTCAGTGGGATGCCCTCGCAACCCCCTGCATGGGCGGCTCCCCTAAACCCCGCCTGCTGACCGGTCAACGGGACCACCACCCACTGACCAACCAGCGGGATCGCCGTATACGTAGTGCCACATTAATAATAACTTGTTAATCAATGCACATTAATTGGCATGCATTTTTGTTAAATGAGATTTTACATGTTATGCTTATTGGTGTTTAAAGCACGGTGCATGGTTATAGCCCTTGAATGGTTGTAGTTGTAAATACAGCCTGCAAGTCGTGCCTTTTCTTGTTACTCTCATTGTACATTCTCTTTTCACCTTACTCCCCTCTAATGTAACTCAGGGTTTCTATTATTGATGTAATGGTACATTATGGGAATGTCCAAGGTGTTATGTCCAAGGAAGTGACAACAAAAGCGCAACCAAGAAAGGAGGATAATGAGCTTGTGAAGACCTTTTTCTTTTCTTAGGATTTTATGATATTCTCATTGGCTTGAGAATATCACATAGTTTGGGCTATAACCATGTCACATTTTCTTTTTTATTAGCATGAGATGCATGTTTTATATTTGTATGTGATGCATGTATAAGACAACCGGAGATAACAAATTGGTGAGATCAAAAGGAAAAATCCCTCAAACAAATATTAAGTCATTAAATGTGATGCCTTCCAAATGTTGGCACTCATCAAGACTTTGATCAACATTGGGTGGGTTTGCCAAAGCAAAGCACCTATGTTCATCTTGGTAAGGCGCGGTGGGATAATAGTGACATCCAAATTGCTAACTTTGGGTCCAACTTAACTAAGTCATCCTATTAGGATTGGGGACTTAAAGGCATAGAGTTGCTCTTCAGTTCATGAGATGAGCTTGGACAAATGCTGTTCACCCAACTATCCAAGAGTTGCATGAAATGAAATTGGCAAGGAGTTGCCTACTTAAATAACTGCAACTTGAGAGAAAGGCCAAAGTTGACTCAGGTTGTGGTGAAATGTGGATCTTGGCCCACTAGCAACCCTTAACGCTGAGGTGTTTTGAAATAATATCAAGGGTTATTATTTTGAGTAAAATAGTGGGAGTATCATTTAATAAAAGTCATTGTTAAATGAATTAAAACACATGACTCTTACACTGCATATTTACTGTTGTAGATAACCATGGCAAAAAATACATCGACAATTTCATTGCGATCAATCCTTGAGAAGGAAAAATTGAATAGGACCAACTTTCTCAAATGGTACCAAAACGTGAGGATAGTTCTCAAGCAAGAGAAAAAGGCTTATGTCCTAAAGCAGCCCATTCCGAATGAGCTTGCTACCATTACTCTAAGAGTTGAAAGGGATGCTCACAAGAGGCATTCTGATGATGCTTTGGATGTTGCTTGCCTCATGCTTGTTACCATGGAATCTGAGCTTCAGAAGCAACATGAAAACATGGGGGCATTTGATATGATCGAACATCTCAAAATGCTATTCCAAGAGCAAGCTAGCCATGGGAGGTTTGAGACCTCTAAGGCATTTTTTTAGTGCAAAATGTCTAAAAAAAGTCATGTGGTTCCTAATGTGCTCAAGATGATTGGGTACATTGAGAATCTTGAGAGTTTGGGATTTGTTCTTCATAAAGAGTTGGCTGTTGATGTAGCCTTGCAATCGTTGCCTGAAAGCTACAGTAATTCATCATGAACTATAACATGAATGACCTTGACAAGTCCTTCCCCGAATTGCTCAACATGTTGAGAACTGCTGAGCAAAACCTTAACAAGGCTAAGCCCATTTTGATGGTTCAAAAGGGTAAGGTAAAGGGAAAAGCCAACAGAAAGAAGGATAAAGCTAAACAAAAGTCCAATGCTAATTCTTTTTCGGCTATATTGAAACCAAAGGGTGGTGTGGCAAAGGAAAGGGAGTGCTTCCATTGTAAGCAACCTAGACACTGGAAGCATAACTGCAACCTCTATCTTGAAGAACTTGCTAACGAGAAGGAAAGTAAGACTTCCACTTTAGGTATTCTTGTTATAGAGGCTAACTTTTCTACTTCCTCATCTTGGGTATTGGATACTAAATGTGGATCTCACATTTGTGAAAATGTGCAAGATCTAAGTAGGAGTAGAAGATTGGCTTGAGATGAAGTGGACCTACATGTTGGAAATGGAGCAAGGGTTGCTGGCTTAGCCATAGGGACTTATGTTCTCACTTTACCTAGTGGATTAGTTTTAGAATTAGATAACTGCTACTTTGTGCCCGTGATTAGTAGAAATTTTATTTCTATTTCTTGCTTGGACAAGAAAGGTTTTTCATTTATAATAAGGAAAAATGTTGTTCTATTTATTTGAATGAAATCTTTTATGGTAGTGCTCAACATAGCAATGGGTTGTATATTCAAGAACTTAAAAATCCAATCTATAACGTGAATACCAAAAAGGTCAGATTGAATGATTCGAACCTGACCTACATATCCAAGCTCCATAAGGATGGACTCTTGGACTCATTTGATTTTGAATCATATGATACATGTGAGTCATGTTTGTTGGGCAAGATGACCAAAGCCCTATCCACAGGGCAAAGTAAAAGAGCTAACGACTTACTAGGACTCATACATAGTGATATTTGTGGCCCTATGTCTACACATGCTAGAGGGGGCTTCCAATACTTCATTACCTTTGTTGATGACTTTAGTAGATATGGCTATGTGTATCTCATGAGACACAAGTCAGAATCCTTTGAAAAATTCGAATAATTCAAGAATGAAGTAAAGAATCAACTCGGGAAGAGTATCAAAGTACTTCAATTAGATCGAGGTGGAGCGTTCTTAGATTGAGAAGTCCACGACTATCTAAAGAAGTGTGGTATAGTAGCACAACTCACTCCACCTGGTACACCTCAATAGAATGGTGTATCTGAAAGGAGAAATCAAACTCTGTTAGACATGGTTTGATCTATGATGAGTCAAGCTGACCTTCCAAACTCCTTTTGGGGACATGCTCTAGAGACAGACACTTTTACACTAAACTGAGTTCCATCTAAATCGGTTCAAAAGACACCATATAAGATATCGAGTGGGAGGCATCCTAGTTTGTCTTTTATGAATATTTGGGACTATGATGCTTATGTAAAATGTCAATCCTCTGACAAACTAGGGCCCAAATCTCATAAATGTCGTTTTGTTGGGTATCCCAAAGAAACAAAGGGTTAATATTTCTACAATCCTTCTAAGAAAAAAGTGTTTGTTGCTTAAACTGGTGTTTTTCTAGAGAAAGAGTTTATCTCTAATGGAACCAATGGGAGGAAAGTAGAACTTGAAGAAATTCAAGAACAACAAGGGGACATCAAACTTGAAATGAAACCTGAACAGACACCACAAGATGTTGTGGTTCAGGAGTTTGTCCCTATAGCATAGAGCCCACGTAGGTCTGGTAGGATTTGGCATGAGCCCAAGAGATATGGATTTCTCATGACTTACACTGGCAATGTGATGCTCATAGATCAGGATAAGCCCACAACCTACCAACAAACTATGTCAGGGCCTGACTCTGAGAAGTGGCTAGTGGCCATGAAATCTAAGATAGAATCCATGTATGACAACCAAGTATGGACTTTGGTTGATCCATCTGAAGGGGTCAAACCTATAGGGTGGAAATGGGTTTTCAAGAAGAAAATTGACATGGCTGGTAATGTCATTACCTTTAAGGGATGATTAGTTGCGAAAGGTTTCAAGCAAATTCATGGTATTGACTACAATGAAACTTTTTCACTAGTTGCCATCCTTAACTCCATCCAAATTTTGTTGGCTATTGCTGCACACTATGATTATGAGATATGGAAAATGGATGTCAAAACTGCATTCCTAAATGGAAAGTTACTTGAGGATGTTTACATGACACAGCCTAAAAGTTTTGTCACCCCTGAGAATGCCAATAAAGTGTACAAGTTGCAATGGTCCATTTATGGATTAAATCAAGCTTCTCGAAGTTGGAATCTTCATTTTGATGAAGCAATCAAAGGTTTGGTTTTATCAAAAATGAAGATGAACCTTGTGTCTACAAGAAGGTTAGTGAGAGCACTATTGTCTTCTTGGTGATGTATGTAGATGACATACTACTCATTAGGAATGGCATTACCAAGCTACAGCCTGTAAAGACTTGGTTAGGGAAATGTTTCTCTATGAAGGACTTGGGTGAAGCAGCCTATGAGTTTGGCATCAGGGTCTATAGAGATAGATTTAGAAAGCTTCTCAGCCTAAGTCAAAGTACATACATTGATAAGGTACTAAAGAGGTTTAACATGCAAGATTCCATGAAAGGATTCTTGCCCATGTCACATGGTATAACTTTTTCTAGATCTCAGTGTCTGAGTACACCCAAGGAGAGAAAGCGCATGAATAAGATTCCATATGCCTCAGCAATTGCATCTATCATGTATGCCATGATATGTGCTCGCCCCGATGTCTCATATGCCTTGAGCATAATGAGCTGGTACCAATCAAACCCCAGTGAAAGTCACTGGACAGCTGTTAAGAACATCCTTAAGCACTTACAAAGGACTAAGGATGCATTCTTGGTCTTTGGAGGTGAAGACGAGCTAGTTTTAAAGGGTTGCACTGATGCTAGCTTCCAATCCGATAAGGATGATTTTAGATTGCAATCTGGTTATGTGTTTTGTATTGGTGGTAGTGCTGTGAGCTAGAAGAGTTCAAAGCAAGAAACAGTAGCTGACTCTACAACAGAATTTGAGTACATTGTCACCTCTGAAGTTGTGAAGGAGGTAGTTTGGATCAAGAAGTACATCACTGAACTTGGAGTGGTTCCAAGCAATGCTGACCTAATAGAGCTCTATTATAACAACAATGGAGCAATCGCACAGGCTAAGGAACCTTGATCTCACCAGTGATCCAAACACATACTCCGATGCTATCAACTCATTAGGAAGATCATCGAGAGGGGTGATGTAAGGATATGCAAGACTTCGACAGACTGCAACATTGCTGATCCATTAACAAAGCCCCTTACGCAGCAGAAGCATGATATTTAGTCTAGGTCCATCGGTGTTAAATACATGGATGATTGGCTTTAGTGCAAGTGGGAGATTGTTAGTATTCTACCCAAAAGCCAATCATGAGATGGTTGTATTTTTGTTGATGGAGCCATGGTATTTTTTTAAGGCTTTAATCCAGCAACTATGTTTGTTGTTTTGTTTTTGCATAACATAATAAACATAATTGTAACCCTAGAACAATGATATTCTCAAATGTCCTTGGTTTAGTATTATTGTGGAGTGGGTTATAATAATACATAACGACTAGCATATGTGAAGACTAATATGAGATATGTAGTCTACGTATGGGTACAGATTGGAGAACTTGTGTACTAGACCGACCAACCATGAGAACACTACATGGATCGTTAGATGAGTGTCATAGGTGATTCTCATAGTGATCATGGTATATGTAGTCCTTTGACCTAAGGTCATCAAGGTTCCCTACATGTGAGTCACATACTTTGATACTTTCCTTTGTTGCTCATAACTAAGTGAACTTGAAGGAGATCATTGAGTATGTCAAATATCATGCGGAGGGATTTGTATGATCAAGATGGGATTTATCCCTCCTATGTAATGGGAGTGATATCTTTGGGCCCCTTTATAAAGTGAGACATAAGAAATGCAAGGCCATGCTCGGATGAGTTGATATATGATATCAATGTCATCAATTTAAGTTAGTCTACTCGGTAATCAAGAAACCAAAGATTGGGCTATATAAGAGTGACACATTCTATGTCTTGTGCCTAGTCTTGATATCTTGGACAAACGGACAACGGCATATATGGATAATTATCATAAAGGTTTAGTCGAACCACCAACAATCTTGTCACTTGGGTATCAATGATGTGTTGCTAGACACCACTCATTGCTTATGATCATAAATGTGATTTATGATCATTGCCAACGTTGTAAAAGCCTATTGGGTTGCACATGTAGAGCTATCTGGGATTATTAGAGTACGTGGGCTAATTATTTGTGTTATGGTTTCATGATAATTTCGTGTTAATAATTCGCCCAAAAGTTGAGCCATTATTAAGCCCAAAATTAAAGCCTAATTAGATTAGGGCTTTGAAACCCATTAGGCTTGGAAGTTGAGTCTCACTTTAAATACAACTTTTAATGAGAAATTCGCAGCCTTGCCCTAGCATCCCAAAAGAGACAGCAACACTCTTCTCTTACTATTACTTGGAGGACACAAGGCAGCAATGCGAGCGCAAGAAAAATGCATCTGCCGGGACATGGTGGATGCTTAGTGATCCCAAAAGGCTCGTGTGGATACCATAGAGGGGTTGAACATGTCAACTATTCAGGTTTTGTGATTCGACTCTATAGTTGGGTGAGAGATCTCAACCAAAATTAGGTAAGAAAATTTTTTAATACCCTGTTTACCTTATTTTACTTGGATAATGAAGGGTTTCAGTTAAATTCCACTACACTTTGTTTGGCTCTCGAAACCCTACACAAGCCTATAGGGTAACCTTTGAAGATTTTCAGGATCTTATGATAACATACTTTTATGTTATCTACTCATATATATGCCACATGCATATTTGTTCATTTGAATTCAACATGGATATAGATATACATAATACTAATTCTTTAACATATTATTCATGCAGTTGATATAACATGCTATATAACATATCAATTTTACATAAATGTTGTGTCAAATAAATCCTAGCATGCCACTAAGAACATTCATGTAAATAATTCAAACCTAGCATGCTACTAAACCAAGAGAGAATGTGCACCTTTCTTCTTGGTTATCTTTGGTGAAAACTTGAGGGAGAACTTGATCTTAGAGGGGCACCTTGAAGCTTGAATAGAGATGAACAATCTCTATGTAAATCCACCCACAATGCTCTCAAGAAGTGTTTAATATTTCGGCCTCTAAAGGAAATAGGAGGAGAACAATTTTCTCTCAATAAAATGGAGCAAATAGAGTGCAAATTCGTGCTTCAAATGGCCAGCCACTAAAGGCTATTTATAAATGACCAAAAGGCACACCTTTACACTAAGAAAGGTGTCTTTTAAGCCAAAGAACACTTCCTTTGGCTAAGGGTCATGTATGGTGGCGAAAATACATGTCTTTTAGCCAAGGAACACTTCCTTTAGCCTATAACCACCCCATAACTACCTTATGGGCGAAAATACATGTCCCTTGAAGTCATAGGACATCACTCTTGGTGCAATAACCGCCCCAACCACCCTCATGACCGAATATACATGTCTTTTTACTCAAGGAACACTTCCTTTGGATGAAAGGACATGTTCTTTTAGCCAATAGTCATCTCTTTTGATGAAGAGACATAACTTTACACAAAAGATGTGTCTCTTGGTGGTTTTGAGCTAAAAGCAAGGTGAGCTGGCACAAAGCTAGCTCACTATACTACTTATGCACCATTGAGCTCCTTTGAGCTCCAACCAAGCACCATGAACTGAGGTCCAGCTCCTAGAGCTGACCTAGAGTTGGAGTTAGCTACTCTCAGCTGAAGTGAACTGAAGTCCAGCTACACTCAGCAACCAGAAGCCAAAGTGAGCTGACTTGAGCTGACTTGAACTGACTTGAGCTAACTTGAGCTGAAGTCTAGCTACTTCGAGCTACTTATAGCTGAAGTGAGCTGACTTAAGCTCAAGTCCAGCTACATTCAGCTACCAAAAGCTGAAGTGAGCTGACTTGAGCTGACTTGAGCTAACTTGAGTAGAAGTCCAGCTACTTTGAGCTACTTATAGCTGAAGTGAGCTGACTTGAGCTACAGGGAGCTACTTCTAGCTGCCTTAGATAGCTATTCAAGCTAGAGTTAGCTCAATGAGCTTAAATCCTATCTTAAAAGGATCTTAGTGCGCCAAGAATTCCAACAAACTCCCACTCGCACTAAGATGCTTTTAAACTTCCAGCTCCCACTCAAAACAAAATTCCTTAATCCTTATAGCCGAAATAATCCAGACACTTCTACATATATAGAGTTGTGGGTGTGACCTCAGGCACACACACTAAGTCTCTTCTATTGAGGTTGTTAGACTCTCAATAGAAGATTGTCCTCTCCTCATAGTTTGAACTTCTTCAAACTTTCCTTTGAACACATCAAATTCAAGTGTCTTGCTTAAACACATCAAGCTTGCTTGAACACATCAAACTATGCCTCCCAGACCCCAGACATATGATACACTTCTTAATCACAATCAGTCTCTTTCTTAGAATTTTAACTCCTTGAAATCCATGATTGTATTAAGCATTGAGTACTCATTTCAATCACTTGTCATTCAATCTAGCATACTACTCACAGTAATATGTGGGCTCAAGATTGAATTTAGTGAACGTGTATCATCTTAATGTCTTTCCTTTTAGCTTCAACTACTTAGGTCAATGAGTTAACATGATTACCCAAAAGGAGGATACTCTAGTCTGATTTCTCTAAGACCTTTGACAACCAATCAAAGTAATCATAATTAACTCAACTTCCAAATAGCAAGCCATAGTCACTAAGAGTCTAATTCGAAGAATCTCACACTAAGCAAGAATAGAGACAACTTGCTTAAATTCTTCTTTGGTCATATTTCATGGTCATGGAACACTTGGAAACACATCCATTAAAGTTCCATAATACACTTCTAAGGTGTTTTACTCTTGTCACTCCCACTTGGAGTGATCTCCATTTCAATTGAGGAGTGTGTCATTTCTCCCTCTTAAAACACCACTAAGTGTACTCCTCTTAACACATAAAAGGAGGACATGTCAATAACCATGAAATTTCTACATGTAAGCCCTAGCTTACATCTAACAGAGGCTAGGATGTATGAATGGTCAAACAAAAAGAATGCACCAAAGCATGGAATCTTGATTACTCATAATCAAGGCGACCATAAAAGCTAAAGTGTCATGTGTTGGAGCATGACTCCCACTTAAATGTATCATTCACTTAAGTTTCATTTAAGTCTTTAGCCAGTCTCATCCTTAATCTTACACAAAGATCAAGGGCGGATGACTCGTGTGAGATAGTCATCCTCTGCCTATGTTTGACATGTTCATTTGTTCGTTGTGATTCATAAAATTGAACTGAGTATTTCATAAAATACATAACATGTGTGACACCAAAGAGGTGAAGTACATCCAAAATTTACAATCTTCTAAGACCCATTGCTCTAACATGTCGAGCAAATACAAGTGGTGGCAATGGCTTAGTGAGAGGATCTGCCACCATCAGGTCTGTAGAAATGTACTTAATCCTAACTTCACCCTCTTCAATTGCATCTCGCACAAAGTTATATTTCATGCTAATGTGCTTGGTTTTTCCATGGTATTTGGGGTCTTTGGTATAAGCCATGGCTGCCATACTATCACTGTAGATAGTAATAGGTTTCTCAATAGAAACCCTAGACTCCAAATTCTTAAGGAAATAACCTAGCCAAAGGGCTTCTTGTACAGCTGAGGCACATGAAATAAATTCAGCCTCCATTGTGGACAATGTTGTACAAGTTTGATTCTTACTACACCAAGTAGTAGCCCCACCATTTAGCATGAAAAGATAACCAGATGTAGACTTGCTAGAGTCTCTATCTCCTCCCCAATCAGCATCGGAATAGCCACATAAACCAAGGTCTTTACCTTGGTAACAAAGTCAATAATCCTTAATACCCTTGAGGTACCTTAGGATCCTCTTGACACTTTTCCAATGCTTCAGACAAGGGTTAGAAGAATATCGTGCTAGAAGTCCAACCGCTTGGCTGATGTCTGGCCTTGTACATAACATGGCGTACATCAAGCTACCAATGGCACTTAGGTAGGGGATCTGAGCCATCTCTTCCTTTTCTTTTGGAGTCTTAGGACATAAGTCCTCTCCAATCTTGCAACCATATGCAAGAGGTGTACTCATGGGCTTTGCATTTGTTAAGTTGAACCTTGCAAGAATCTTATCAATATAAGGTTCTTGAGAAAGGGCCAATAGCCTTGCCTTTCTATCCCTCAGGATCTTAACCCCTAGGATAAAGGCAACCTCTCCCATGTCCTTCATGTCAAAGGTGGAAGACAACCATCCCTTGATGGTACTTAACAATGCAGCCCCTTTACTTGCAATCAGTATATCATCCACATATAGAGTCAGTACTGCAAAACTAGACCCAGAAGAGTACAAGTATACACAATGGTCTTCATGCATCATCACAAAGCCATAGCTTGTGATTGCATGGTGAAACTTCAAGTACCACTGTCTTGAAGCTTGCTTAAGACCATAGATAGACTTCTTCAGTCTACATACCTTGTCCTCTTGACCCTTTTGGACAAACCCCTCAGGTTGTCTCATATATATCTCCTCACTCAAATCACCATTGAGAAAGGCGGTCTTTACATCCATTTGATGTAACTCTAGGTCCAGATTTGCCACGATGGCAAGTAATATCCTGATGGAAGTGAATTTTACAACAGGAGAGAAGGTGTCTTTGAAATCAACACCCTCCTTCTGTGTAAAACCCTTGGCCACCAAACGGGCCTTGTATCTTTTGATACTTCTTTCAGAGTTCACCTTGATCTTGAGAACCCACTTGTTCTCAATTGCCTTACAGCCTGGAGGAAGATCACTTAGCTCCCAAACCCCATTGAGATGCATTGAATGCAACTCATCCTTCATTGCATTTAGCCACTCTTCCCTCTGTGCACCCTCAAGAGCCTCCTTAATGTTACTTGGTTCATCTATCTCAGATGCAACCAAATTTGCCTCACTATCCAAGATCCACCATTCTTTAGGTGGTCCAAATTTCCTTATTGATCTTCTCAATGTAGGTTGAGATGGAGGCAACTCATGCTTCATCTCTTGAGGCTCAACATTTTCCTCTTGAGTATCCTCAACTCCCTCTTGAACAAAACCTTCCTCTTGGAGGTCTTGCTCATGTTGGTCCACAACAACAGGTATTTCTGGAGCCATTGCTCCATGAGGTTGAGGTACTCCCTCTAGAGTAGGTGCATGTGTCCCAGGTGTCCTTATGACACTTGGTTGATCCTCATCTAGGATCTGGCTTAATGAGGTTAAGTCACCACATTCACCAACTTTGGGAAACTCATCCTCCAAAAAGTTAGCATTCCTTGCATCAAAGATGTTCCCAGTTTTGTGACTTATATCCAAGAACACATAACCCCTAGATTGTTTAGCAGAACCAAGAAAGGCACACCTCCTCCCTCTTGGACCCAACTTTCCCAAAGGATGGTCCGTTATGTGAACATAAGATAAACAACCCCAAGGGCGTAAATAGCTTAGGTTAGGAGTTTTCTTCTTCCATAACTCATATGGAGAAGAGTTCACATTCTTGGTGGGTACTCTATTGAGGACATGAACTGCACACAGCAGTGCATCACTCCAATAAATGATGTCTAAGTTGGCCTTTGCCATCATGGAACGTACCATGTCCATAAGAGTTCTATTTTTTCTCTCAGACACTCCATTCTGTTGGGGTGTCCAAGGAAGAGTGAACTCCCTTTCAATACCCTTTAAGTCACAAAATGCCTTGAATGCATTTGATGTATACTCTCCACCCCTATCTGTCCTCAAGGACTTAACCTTCTTACCTACTTGGTTCTCAACCAAGTGTACATACTTCTCAAAGCATGCCAAGGCCTCTGCCTTGTTTCTTAGTAGGTAGATGTGGGTGAATCGAGTGTAATCATCAGTGAATGTGATGAAGTACTTGAATCCATTTCTAGATTCAACCCTCATTGGCCCACATAGGTCAGAGTGAACTAAACTTAGTGCCTCACCTCTCCTAGTTGCTTTGCCAAAAGGCTTTCTTGTGGCTTTGCCCTCTAGGCATGATTGGCAACTTGGAAGGACAACCTTGGTCAAGGAACCTAGCAAGCCACTCTTGGCTAGCTTGTCCATTCTATCTTGACCAATATGACCCAACCTCTCATGCCATCTCATTTCATTTGTGACCTCTGTCACATAGCAACTAGGACTTGCAACAGAATGGTCAGTTGGCTTTAACTCATAAAGCCCATTATTAACTGAACAAGTGCATACTATCTGATCATCTTTAATAATAAACACATTATTATTAAAGAATTTAAAGCAATAATTGTACTCCAACATACAACTTATAGAAATCAAATTTCTACAAATGTTTGGTACATACAATACATCTATTAGATACAAATATCCAATATCTATAGGAATTCTACATGTTCCTATGCCTTCCACTTCCAGCCTAGCATCATTTCCCACTGAAACATGCTTAGCTCCTTTTGAGAACTTCCTGTAGGCCACAAACCAGGACTTGTCCCGAGCTATGTGGTCTGTTGCTCCCGAGTCTACAATCCACAAAGAATTGCACTCAGTTAGTAATGTACATGACACAACATGTACAATGGAAGTAGAAGGGTATGTATGTACCTTGGGTGGACCCTTGCAATCCTTTGCAAAGTGTCCTTTATACCCACAGTTGAAGCACTTCAACTTGCTTATGTCCCGCTTCTTCTTGAACCTTTTCTTGGAAGCAGGACCTTTTCCCTTGCCCTTCCCTAGCCCTCCTTTGCGACCACTCTTCTTCCATCCCTTCTGGATAGAGGATGAGGCAACATATGCCTTAGAATGCTCCTTGAGGGCCATCACCTCAGCCTCAAGGAGGAGGTGACGAGCAATGTCATCAAATGACATTATTTGAGGGTTATGGCGTAAGTTGACCTCCATCAACTGCCATTCCTCATCGGGCAAGGAACGGATTATTGCTTGCACTTGTTGCTCATCAGTGAGCACATGCCCTGCTGTCTTGAGTTGGTGGATCATGCGTGACATCTCACGCAAATGAACACTCATAGAGTGATCAGCACGCTTCACATAATTCTCAAACCTGAGAATCATTGAGCGTTGTTTCTCTATAGAAACATCTCCATACTTGGCCTTGACTGAGTCCCATATGGCCTTAGCCCCCTCAAGCATGGAGAATTCCACCATAATCTCATCCACCATAGTGGAGAGGAGAGTGACTCTACACATAGAGTTCTTCTTAAGGAATGCCTCATAGGCAGTCCTATCCTGTCCTTCAGCAGGAGGCATAATCTCTTGAGTGAGCACATCAAGAGTATCTTGCTCAGTTAAAATGAATTTGACCTTCTGTTGCCAAATTGAATAGTTTTCACCATCCAATTTAAGGTCACGGTTTAATTCTGCAACTATATTCTTACAAGCCATCTACATTGATGCAATTCACACGTTTTAGTTCAATTTACAGAACAAGACTCAACAAAGCAACATGTGTATGAAACAACTTCTAACATGCTCATATATGGCAAAAGAGATGCATATAGCATTCGATCAGAAATACATAAACATGCCTTCATTGCTTCATACACATATCCTTCGTTAGCCTTTATCAAAATCATACACATATGTATGATCCTAAATCATGCGTACTACATGCAACATATACATTTTCATGACCTAGGCTCTGATACCAATTGAAGATTTTCAGGATCTTATGATAACATACTTTTATGTTATCTACTCATATATATGCCACATGCATATTTGTTCATTTGAATTCAACATGGATATAGATACACATAATACTAATTCTTTAACATATTATTCATGCAGTTGATATAACATGCTATATAACATATCAATTTTACATACATGTTGTGTCAAATAAATCCTAGCATGCTACTAAGAACATTCATGTAAATAATTCAAACCTAGCATGCTACTAAACCAAGAGAGAATGTGCACCTTTCTTCTTGGTTATCTTTGGTGAAAACTTGAGGGAGAACTTGATCTTAGTGGGGCACCTTGAAGCTTGAATAGAGATGAACAATCTCTATGTAAATCCACCCACAATGCTCTCAAGAAGTGTTTAATATTTCGGCCTCTAAAGGAAATAGGAGGAGAACAATTTTCTATCAAGAAAATGGAGCAAATAGAGTGCAAATTCGTGCTTCAAATGGCCAGCCACTAAAGGCTATTTATAGATGACCAAAAGGCACACCTTTACACCAAGAAAGGTGTCTTTTAAGCCAAAGAACACTTCCTTTGGCTAAGGGTCATGTATGGTGGCGAAAATACATGTCTTTTAGCCAAGGAACACTTCCTTTGGCCTATAACCATCCATAACTACCTTATGGGCGAAAATACATGTCTTTTAGCCAAGGAACACTTCCTTTAGCCTATAACCACCCCATAACTACCTTATGGGCGAAAATACATGTCCCTTGAAGTCATAGGACATCACTTTTGGTGCAATAACCACCCCAACCACCCTCATGACCAAATATACATGTCTTTTTACTCAAGGAACACTTCCTTTGGATGAAAGGACATGTTCTTTTAGCCAATAGTCATCTCTTTTGATGAAGAGACATACCTTTACACAAAAGATGTGTCTCTTGGTGGTTTTGAGCTAAAAGCAAGGTGAGCTGGCACAAAGCTAGCTCACTATACTACTTATGCACCATTGAGCTCCAACCAAGCACCATGAACTGAGGTCCAGCTCCTAGAGCTGACCTAGAGCTGGAGTTAGCTGCTCTCAGCTGAAGTGAACTGAAGTCCAGCTACACTCAGCTACCAGAAGCTGAAGTGAGCTGACTTGAGCTGACTTGAATTGACTTGAGCTAACTTGAGCTGAAGTCTAGCTACTTTGAGCTACTTATAGCTGAAGTGAGCTGACTTGAGCTCAAGTACAGCTACATTCAGCTACCAAAAGCTGAAGTGAGCAGAAGTCCAGCTACTTTGAGCTACTTATAGCTAAAGTGAGCTGACTTGAGTTACAGGGAGCTACTTCTATTGCCTTAGATAGCTATTCAAGCTAGAGTTAGCTCAATGAGCTTAAATCCTATCTTAAAAGGATCTTGGTGCGCCAAGAATTCCAACAACCTTAGCATGATGAGACACGTCTTCACTATAGAAGATTTTGACCACATGGGCTCTTTGGCCTTGCCCTTTTTCATCTCCTACTTCTTCTCAACTGCCTTCACAGCTAAAGCCTCTTCAATAACAACCACTAGTAGGGCAGTAGCAACATATGGGCTTGGTGGGGGAAAAGAGAATTATTTTTTCAAATCCTCTAAATCCACTTCACCAAAGTCTTCTGAAAAAAGAATCCCAGTGTCCAAGGTAGTCCCTTGGATATGAGTGACCTCAGTAGTAGCAGCAACTGTGGATGAAGGCTCCATTCGAGCCTTCATTGGTGGAAAGCAACCAGAGGCCTTCTTTCTAGGCTTCCTCTTGGCAACCTTCTTGCCTTCCTCCTTAAACTTAGTGAGAAAAGCCTTCTAATAAAACTGAGTGCTAAAGTCTTCACCTATCTCTACCTAAAGAAAGGCACCAATGTAAGCGCCATGGAAAAGAACAAGCAAACCTGGAAAAAATACTCATGGGAAAGAAGTCCATAATGTGTAAAATCCCCTCAAAGTAGTTGAACCAGTATTAGAGCTTTAGAGCCTTCGTCCAAACCCAGCAACATTGAGGGGCGCTAGAGCTCAATGCTAGTGAATGGGCAATGGACTTCGGCTTCTTCGAATTAGGGGGTAGACATGAAAGGCATGGAGGACATCCTCCGTCATCAAGTCCCAGTTAATTGGAAAAGGGCAAGGATCAGCCTCTTCGTCCAAGTCACCCCAATCTGCCACCACCCACATCTTGGCATCGAAGTCTAGAAAATGCTTTTTCAACTTTTTGTCAAGGAGCAATGAGGGATCATCCACATACACTTCCAGATTTCTCACCGACCATTTTCCCAATACCCCCAAGATTCTACCACTAACATAAGAAATTACTTTTTCTAATAGTTATACTAGCCATCACTAGTGTTGATTACAAAAGTGTACTTTTTGGTCCTAGAACCTCATAAAAGCATTTAGTAGAATGACCTCTTTAGTGCAACAAGTAGCTTGCAATACTACAAGAAGATGAGTAAATGGACCTCCAACCCAAACATGTTGCTCATGCACAGGTAGGCACTAAAATTGGCAAACAAGTTTGGTGGGAGTTTGTTGAGAACGATCCCATGGAACTCACAGAAGTCCTTCACCATGAGATGGGGAGGATATTGGAGGCCAACCTTTAACTATGTTTCAAACATAGTGATTTCTCCCTCACGGGGCTAGTAACCCATCTTTCTTTTGTTCAGCACCAAAATAGAGACCTTGGCTGGGAGAAGATATTTTGTTCACCACTTCTCCACTTTCTCCAATGTGCCATAACTCAGGTGAGCATCTAGAGACTCCTAACCACCCCTAGATGTGATAGATACTATGGCCATTATACTACTTTCCTAGGAAGAAAAAAAATAGGATAGAGGGCAAGACCTACCTAAGAATGGAAGTGCACTGTAAGAATTCACCAGAGATCAACCGGGAGAGTAGATGAGCCCAAGAAAGACAAAAAGCAAACATGAGACAAGAATGGAAAAGTGAGACTTCCACTCAATGGAAGGGGTTATATATAGCCAAAAAAAGTGCGCATTACATTGATTGCAAAATGTGTGAAGTCAAAAATGGCCTTCTACTTACAATAGGCATTCGTTACAAACAAAGCCAATCTTTAAATAACACATGTGCCTTGAAACCTTGATTGAGACAATGATTCCTACTATGAAGGGACATAAACCTGTCAACCCATGAACTGACATCATTGGCATCAGCGAAAAAGACACAATTGACACCTCTAAGCAAAACAATATAACATAAATATGGAAAAAGTAACTGTAACATTAGGGAAACATAAATGATGTAATCGGCAGAAGTGAAAAATATTGGGGCCAAAAATGCTAAAGATGTTACAACCCTCCAGGTATCTTACTGGTGATGAAAAAGCAAGACTTGGTTATAAGGTAAGTGTTAGTGTTGTGCCCAAAAGCCAATCATGCGATGATTGTATTTTTGCACATTGAGTCATTGTTAGGCACCTCCTAAGTGCTTGGCTTAGGCCAAGGAGAACCAAGGAAATAAGAGAAAATAGAAAAGGGAGAGTAAGAGGAACTATAGAGTCTAGTATAGTGGCCTATGTGTAAAGCTGGAGACTGTAGGGCCTAATTGAACATAGGAACTATACTAGAGAAAAACAGACAGAAAACAGAGAAAGGGGATCAAATTGCACACTTGATTGAGTGCTACAATTAAAACTACAAACTTGGAATTGGAAGTTTTGGCCATGCAAAAGTTATGTGGACTAGTAGTGTACTAAGCCAAATTGTGGGAGACAACAATGATTACTAGTCAAAATCTTGTCTACCACTAGTGTACTATTCACTAGTTACTAGTTAAACTAACTAGTCTTTAGTTTAGTTACATGGCCGGTTATGCATGGGTGTTTATGCTACCTTGGTACTTGTGTTTTCTACTTGCTTGGCATTATGGGCCATGGTTGGACTTAAGTGTCCATTTAGACACAAGTTTAGTGGCGGCTTTGTGGACTGGTGAAATGGAAGGCTACTTTGCACCATGCAAACTTTTGGAAGGCAAAAAATTGGCATAAGTGCCAAACTAAAGACAATTGTCTTTCGGCCGAAACTAGTGAAGGCCATTTGGAGTTCATTTCGGGCTTTCTTTGTTTTTGTCTTGACCGAGCTTGTTCTTGAGCTTCTTCACAAAAATTGGCCTTGAAATTCAAGAAAACTTGTGAGCATTGAAGGGTTCAAGCTTGGAGGAGTATATTTGGGCCTTTGCTTACTTGGATTCAAGTGTTGTTCTTGGAGATTCAGGGAAGCCGAGCCTATTTGAGCTAGGGTTCCAAGGTATTTTATGATTCTACTTGAATACATGGTAATCCTTCCATGAATGAAGAGTTTAAGTGCTGAATTGATGATGAGTTAAGCTAATTGAGCAAGAAATTGTATTAGTTTGAAAGATTATAGTTGGCCGAGTGTGTTGGATGAATGAACTTGATGTTCTTCTTCATTTCCATGGAAATTAATCCATGATTAAGTGTTGTTGTTGCCTATTTGCTCTTGTGCTAGGCAAGTTTGAGCAAAGAACATCGAGTTGAGCAAGTTGGAGTTTGGCCGAAAGGTTCATTCTTGAGGTAAATCATGTTCTTCATATGCTTACATGGCATTGACGCCATGAGTAATGTTAGTTGATGACTTGATGGTCATATGTTGGTTTGGAATGATGCAGAACAAATGTATGTGATATGGGCATTTTAGCCGAGAGCTGGACTTTATGTATAATGGTGTATTTTACTTGGTTACATGGTAAAGATGCCATGAGTGATGTATATTGGTGATTTCATGATTATGTAGTGAGTTAGAAGGATGGATAGTGTGACTATATGGATTTGGGCACTTTGGCCGAAAGCTTGGTTTGAAGTGAAATGGTGCATTTCACTTGGTTACTTGGTAATAATGCCATGGATGATGTTCATTAATGATTAGAATATCATGTGGTGTGCTAGAATGATGGATAGCACATGTATATAAAATTGAGCTTTTTGGCCGAAAGCTTAAGTGTGTATATCTTAGTGTTCTTCATGTGAGTCATGGTAGTTTAATCCATGAGTTTGTGTGTTGATGCCTATGTGATTGATTTGGTAGGCATTGTGATTGAGGAACACTTGGATACTTGAAGCTTGGTTGTAGACCGAGAGCTATTGAGGTAGGGTTCACTAACACTTGATGTTGCTTGGTATTGTGCCATGGTTCAAGTGTTTAGAGTGGCTAAGTGATGGTTAAAATCTGCCATATGATCTTAGTTGCTTGATGGGCTTAATGATTATACTTGGTTTTTTTGTTGATTAGCTAATTGACTAGTGTACATGTACTAGAAAAGCAAGTAAATGTGGCCTATTTGCTTGGCATTTTGGGAGCTCCAAGTGGAAATGGTATATTGGTAATGGTTTGTGTGCAAGAATGCACATGGGTACATGTAAGGTTTATATGGCCGAGAGCACTATTGTGGAGTGTGTGTGTGTACTTGTGTGCTTTGGTGATTCCTTGTGCATGCTAAGCCCACTTATGGATTAATTGCCATAGTTATCTATCTTGTATATGTATATGCTTGGTTTTCTTGTTTTTGTGTTTGTTTTGCAGGTTGAACTATCTAATGGGAGGTTAAGCTTTGAGTGAATACTCAACTTAACTAAATAGACTCATTTTTGAGTTGAATATATATGAGTGAATCCTACTGAGTTTTTACTCACTGCCCATCCTTTTATTTTCAGGCAAGGACATTTGGCCTAAATAGTGCTAAGCTGCTTTGTGTGTGTGCTTAGTGTTTATTTACTTAGTTTCCAAGGTATGTGCCAATGTGTGCTTGGCTTACTACTTTTGGGTTCATTACAAGTCTTATTGTATGTTGGCCGAGACTTATGTTTTAAGTTTGCAGGCTGTAGAGTGGGAACTGTCTAGGAGAGCATGGATACTTGGACTTTAGCTCTGATTGTGGTATTCACCTTTATGACCATGAATATGGCCATAGGCTTGGTGTTGCAGTGTGTACTTCTGTATGGGATTCTCAAGGTTTTATTTGACCATTAGGAGTATGGTCTCGGGTTGTATGTGATGGCCGGGGGCCTCATTGTTTAGAGTCATGGTGACTGGTGGAGAGACTTCTAGGAGGAAGAACGCCTGGAGGATAGTTCGGCCTTGGGAGTGTGCCTGAAAGTCCAGAAATAAAGGGTTAGGAGGCCCCCGGAATGTGTTTCCGGGGGGGGAGCCTCCGACGCCCAAGTCAGTGGTGGCTGAGAAAGGCAGAGGAAATAGCACAAAAGGGCTGAAGAGTCTCGCCTGGTGATTTTCTCAGAGTCTGGGAGTCAGACCTTTGCCAACCAACCTCCTGCCAAGTATTTATTTCCTGGTATTTATAGGAGTACCTAGGCCGTTCAGATCGTGACACGCGTTAGGTCGGATGTTCCCTGAGTTTCTGGGCGTAGGGGACAGATAGCTGGTGGCAGGTTGCCTTGAGCCTTGTACTGAGATGGGCCATGATGTGATTTTGATGGCATCAGCGTCTCAGAGCGCCTTTTGAGGCGGCTTATGACGTCTGTGAGAGGACGTGTCAGAGGCTTCCTTAAATGCTTCCTTAAATGCTCCTGCCGTACTCCCAAAGTCCCTGGGCAAGGTCGTCCTTTGGTACGGACGGTGCCTCTTCGGGAAACACGCCCTCAGTTCAGGGGTACCCAGCTTCAGGGAGTTCCGCCTTCGGGGGGATCATGTTCGGCCCGCAATAGCTGGTGCCTCTTTTCCGAAGGCGATCTGTTTGCAACCTCGGGGGGCTAGTAGTATCCTCAAGTTTCCTGGCGTGCCGGGCTCGGAGCTCTTCGGCTATCTCCCGAGGTGTATGATCCCACCTTTACTCGGGTAGCGCCAGTTTCTTCTGGCCATTCTTGTGGCAGGGAGTTCGGCTAGATAGAGGCGATAGCCTTTGGCTATCACATGCCCCCCTTTGGAAAGCCGAAGTGAAGACTTCGGTTTTGCATCTCTTTCCGAGGTTGTTCTTGGGAGTCTCTTAGGAATTTCAACCTATTCCGAGGATGCACCTCTTGCCCAAAGGTATGGGCTGTTCGACCTTGGCCTGTCTCTTGGTGTCCTCGAGGTAACCTGCTTTTTCTTCTTAGAGGTCTGTGTAACGTCGTGCCTGATGGGCAAGCGTGATAGTCTAAGCGACACGTCCCAGCTTTTTAGGGATGTCAGAAGACGTGTCCCCTGTTTTGGCGCGGCGGCTGACACGTGGCGCTTTGCCATTGGAGGAGAGTTGCGTCGGTTACAGAGGGCGCGCCTTTTCAGGTGCAGAGGGCAGTTACGGCGATGGTTCACCTCCAAAAGGGTACTTATGACGATGTTTCGGTTACCAACCTTTGGCCTATAAATAGCCCATTCCATCATAAGTCCCATTTGCTTTTACTTCTGCTCTTTCCTCTGCTTTGCCCCTGTTTTCATACTTTCTTGCTTTCTGTGGCGGAGCTGCCTTAATCAGAGCTTTTTTCAGCCAACTTTCACGACGGCGTCCTCAGACTTTGGCAAATATTTTGGTGGGTTTTTGTTTTCCAGAGTGTTTTGATTCCTCTGTTCTTTTGAGTTTTTTCCGAAAACTGTTTTCTTGGCTTTTCCGAACTCGTTTTCATGTCGAAAATGCCTATCGCTGAGAGCTGGCAGCCTCTTTTAGCCCATCCTTGTTGCACCACCCCCGCAAAATTAGAGAGGTGGAAGAAAAAGTTCTTTCTTCCCTCTTACGCCATTACTAGGCTGCCTCGCTCTAGCCATTATGCCTTTTCAAACCATAGTAACGAGGTTACCATTTTTCGAGCCCAGCTGAAGGCCAGACATCAGTATCCTCCCCCGAACATGGTTTGCGAGTTCTGCCAATTTCATGGCATTGCTGTGAACCAGCTTCCCCCGAACTCGTTCTGCTATTTTAATGCCTACCTCTGCATGTGTGGCGTGTTCAGGATAAAACCCCATTGTATAATCTTCATGCAGTACTACAAGCTCTTTGTGGTCCCGAAGGGTGGCTTCTATTTTATGCTACCTCGGGGATCCAGGAGCAAAAAATTAATGTTCACCTTCGCCACCAAGGACAACTGGTGGGGGTGGCAACAGAAATTCTTCTTCCTGAAGATGGAGGAGGCCTGGTCGTATGTTCCGACCAAATGGGCTCAGGGAAGGCTAGATGTGGACGTCGTTGATCCGAGGTTGTTGCTGACTCTAGAGTTGGCTTCCACTTTCGCGGACTTCGACGGCCGCATCCGCGCCGTCTCTGACTGGGCTCCCGAGGTCGCGCCGCGCTCTCTGTACCCCTTCCCTATCAACTGGAGGTTGATGACCGAAGAGGTCCTCCGGGAGTTAAAGGTGGTTAAGGAGCACGAGACCGACCTCGAGATGCCAGCTCCTGCCATCGCCGGGAAGGATTCCTGGTTGGTCAAGCTTCTTAAGGAGGAAATTTCTTTTGAAACGCTTGTCGAAAGTGAGTTATCTTCTACTCCCTTGTTGTTTTTCCCTCGGACTTACGCTGATGTCTTTTTTCTTTTTCAGAGATGGGCGATGGGACTGCTGCATTTTACAAGTCCCTTTTCTCCGGCCAGGTGGAGAAGGGCGACCAGACAAAGAAGGCGGCTTCCCAAAGGTGGAAGTCTACCGGCGCTGGGCCTTCGGCGAAACAGGCAAAGAAAACTGCCCAGGTTCCTCTGGAGGAAATTTCCGAGGAGGCTGATGAGGAGCCTGGGGCAGCCGAGATTCCGCCGCCCGAGGCTGCTGCCGAGGTCTCTGCCGCAGCCGAGGCTTCTTCCGCCGACGTCCCTCCCCAGAGCCCTTCTGCACCGCAGGCCCTTCTGGAGGCCGTGGTAGAGGCTCCTTCTGCCGAGGAGCGGCGCAAGAGGAACGGCAAGGGGATTTCGACCGAGGAGTCTCAGGATTCCGAGGACGCCGTGTTCGAAGTGCCGCCAGGTTTGTTGTTTTTCAGAACAAGTATGGCTCTTTTGTTTTTCTGAATTTTCCTTTGTCTCTGACCTGTTCTCATTTTCGCCATGCAGGGGAGTTGCTTACCCCGAACTGGGCGGCCGAACACGCGAAGGCGCGGGCCCTTTACGACGCCAAAGTCCCGCAATGGAAGATACCAAAAGAGCCTTTCTGGACATTCATGGAGGACATGAACTTGTACTCCAAAGACTGTCCTGCAATGGCGAAACAGATTTCAAATGGGGTGCTTAAAGAGGCCTCCTTCAAGGATATTGCGGCGGCCCATCCGGACGATGACACCCTTGCCGTGAAAGTCACCGAGCATGCTGCTCAGGTATGTTCTTCACAACTTTTTCCCTTCAATTTTTCCTAAGTGCTTGGCTCTTACTGACCTTGGGTTCATCTTTTTGCAGCTGCTGGGGTACGCCGACTTTCTCCGAGTTCGGGTAGCCAGGCATTCGGCGTTCCGAGCTTCGGCCTTAGAGACCTTGGAGAAAGCGAAGGCCACGCGCTCGGCATTGATTGCCAAGAACCAGCAGCTGTCAGATGCTGCGAAGAAAGAAGTTACTGCCCTTCGGGAGGAGTTCCGGAAGGAGAAGGAAGATCTTGAGAAGAACTCCTCTCTGCAGATTGCTGACCTCGGCGATCAGGTGAAAGGGATGCTCGCTGCCAACCAAGACCTTCTCAAAGATAAGTCAGATTCTGACAATCTCATTCGGTCGTTGGTGAGTGAGAAAAAGGACCTCGAAGCCGAGGTCCAGTCTTTGAAGAAGCAGCCCGATGCGAAGAAGAGGGTGAAGGCGCTGAAGAAGGAGGTTGCAGACTTGAAGGACGAGCTCGAGGACCTTGAGGTTGAGAAGGACAAATCCGACCAAATGACCAAGGTCGCCTTCCAAGACGGATTCTGCCTTGCTCGGCACCAAGTCCTTGAGAGGTTCCCAGGTCTGGACCTCTCTTTTTTTAAAGCTCTCAACATTCCCGAGGGGCCTCGGTGGTCCTGGTCCAAAATCGAGCACCTGAACCTGCCTTCCACAATTCCGGCGCCAAAGGTCGTGGAAAAGGGCACAGAGGCTGGTGGCTCCCGAGACGCCGAGAACCTTTAGGCTGTTTAAGGGGCCTTTTCCTTTTTTCCTCTTCATTTTTGTGTTCCTTCTTCGGGCACTTCTTCTTTGTAAGCCTGATCATTCTCAATGAATATATTTTTTGGCTAAGTCTTTTTGCAAGATTTTGCATTTCCATTGTCCCGAACAAGTTCGCTCAAGAGACTTCGGGAAACCTGCAATCACCAAAATTTATTACCTGCTTTTTCGACGAGTATTTTCACAAGATTTTTGTTTCCCACTTTCCCCAGTATGATGGCTCAAGGGACTTCAGAAAATCACATCTGCGCTTTTTGCGGCGAATACTTTCGCAAAAGTTTTGTTTTCCATTTTTCCGAGCATGATGGCTCAAGGGACTTTGAAAAATCACATCTGCGCTTTTTTATGGCGAACACCTTCAAGGACATTCTGTACCTAGGATATTTTTTGCACAACACAATCCTTCCGCTCCATCTTAAGCGTAGAATTTCTTCAAGGCATCTGAGTGCCAAGTGTTTTTCAATTCTACGCCTTCGGTGTCGCCAAGTTTGTACACCCCTTTTCGTACTTCGGCAAGAACCAGATAAGGTCCTTCCCAGTTCGCGTGAAATACCCCGTGAGATGGCTTTCGGGGTGCAAAGTCAGCCTTTCGGAGAACGAGGTCCCCTTTTTTGATTTCTTTTGGCTTGGCTCGTAAATTTATAGCCGCGGCCACTCTTTGCTGGAAAGCTTTTCTTCTCAGCTCAGCTATTTCTTTGTGTTCGCCGACGAGGTCGAGCTTCGTTCTGAGGCCGAGGTCGTTTCCACCTTCATCAAATACCTGAACCCATACTGATGGTCTAACTATCTCGATAGGGATGATGGCCTCTGTTCCGAAGATGAGTGAGAAGGGAGTCTCCCCTGTGGCTCTTCGGGGCGTCGTTCGGTAACTCCATAACACGCTTTGCAATTCTCCTGGTCATTTCCCTTTTGCTTCCCCCAGTGTCTTCTTCAGGCCATCTTTTATGGTCCTGTTAGATACTTCCACCTGCCCGTTGCTTTGGGGGTGAGCTACTGGGGTGAAGTGCATCTTTATTCCGAGGTCGGTGATAAATTCCTGGAATCCTTTGTCTATGAATTTGGATCCATTATCAGCCACTAGTACCCTCGGTATGCCGAATCTGCATACAATGTTCTTCCATACAAACTTCTGCACTTCTTTTGCCAAGATAGTTGCTAGTGGTTCTGCCTCGACCCATTTGGAGAAATAGTCTACTGCTACCACGCAGGATTTCACGCGGCGCTGAGGGGAGTGGCCCAATAAGGTCTATACCCCAGACTGCGAAGGGCCAGGGATAGTCAGCCGAAGTTACCAATTCCGAGGGTGCCCTCTGGATGTTCGCGTGTCTCTGGCAACTACCGCATTTCCGGATGAACTGCCTTGCGTCCTTTCTCAGGGTAGGCCAGAAGTATCCTTGGCGAAGTATCACTGCCGCAAGGGCATCAGTTCCAATATGTGAACTACATATGCCTTCGTTGACCTCTTCAAGGACCATTTCAGTATCCTCTTCATCCACGCAGCTTTGCAGCGGGTTTGCATATCCTTGTCGGTATAACTCTTCGCCAATCAGGAAGAATCGGCCGAAGCATCTTCGCAGTCTTGCAGCGTCGCCGAGGTCTTCGAGGAGCACATTTTCTGTGAGGTATCTTTTTATGGGATCTTTCCATCCTTTTCCCGAGGTCGCTATGCTCAGCACTGAGATGCTCGGGTGATCTAGCACCTCAGTGTATGTTTTTGACTTCGCCAAGCAATCTGCCTCAGTGTTATTCCGCCGAGGTACATTTTTGATCCGTACGGCGTCAAACTCTTGGATGAGCTTTGCTACCAGCTCGTGGTATTTTGCCAAGATTGGGTCCTTCACCCCATAATCTCCTGCCCTCTGCCGAACTACCAGCTGGGAATCACTGTGAGCCTTTAAGTTTCTCACGCCAATCCTTCTGGCCAAGCGTAATCCCGCTATGAGGGCTTCTTACTCAGCCACATTGTTAGTGACGCTGAAGATGAACTTGATAGCCTTCTTTACCGCTAGGCCTTCGGGTCCTCTGATAATTACTCCAGCTCCCTGGTGTTCGGATCCCGAGGCTCCGTCAACATGCAAGGTCTACTCTGGCTCACCTCCGTTCAGATCCAAATGGCTTTCCTTAGTGGTGGGTATTTCGGCAATAAAATCTGCCAGTGCTTGAGCTTTTATGGCCTTCCGAGGTTCATATATGATTTCGTGTTCGCCAAGCTCGATGTAGCATTTGGAGAGCCTTCCCGAATGATCAACTTTCTTCATAACATCCCGTAGTGGTAGACTACTTCGGACGATGATGGGGTGAGCCTGAAAGTATGGTCGCAGCCTTCTCCCTGCAAGCACCAAGGCGTATATTCCTAACATAGCAGTATGTTCCTCCCTCGGTGATGAAGGCAGTTTTTTCTTCATCTTCGGGGTCCATTTTTATTTGATGGTAGCCACTGAAGGCGTCTAGGAAACTTAAGCGCCCATATTCAGCAGTTGAATCTACCAGTTGATCTATTGGCGGCAGAGGGTATGAGTCTTTCGGGCAAGCATCGTTCAAGTTTCTGAAGTCGATGCACATCCGGAGTTTGCTGCTACCTTCTTTTGTGGCAATGACCACGTTGCTTAACCATTCGGGGTATTTGACCTCTCTGATGACTTCAGCGTCCAACAGGCGTTGGACCTCGGTTTTCACAAAGTTGCTCTTATGGGCTGAGATGCTCCGTTTCTTTTGCCGGATAGGTTTTGCTTCCGGGCTTACTTTGAGGCTATGCTGTATTATGCCAGGGTTTACCCCTGGCATATCTTTCGGCGAGTAGGCAAACAGATCTTTATTTTTCAGCAGAAAGGATACAAGGTTTTCCTTCTCACCTTCGGCCAAGCTCTTCCCTATTCGGGTAGATTGTTCTGGGATAAGTTCTACTGTTTCCATTTCCGCTTTTGCGAGATCTTCTTCTTTGCCCTTTTCTGGTGTCTTTGCCTCTATTGTCTGTGCGAAGTTATTTGCCGGAGCTTTTCGTGCTTTCACAAACACCTTCCTTACCTCGGCTTGATCTATGAAGACCTCTGCATCCCCATCCTTGGTGGCGAATGTGACAGTCAAGTACTTCAGATCAGGGCGAATGTGCAGGTTTCCCTGTGTCTGCCTTCCAAGGATGGCGTTGTACGAGGACGGGATGTCCATGACGATGAACCTCGCCATTGTGGAGGCGTACAACTCAGCTGCTCCATCTACCGAAGTCCCTCTCATCATCAGTGGGAGGTCAATCCATCCGAGAACGGGCAGTTCGGATGGTCCAACCCCGAAGGTGGGCAAGGTGACTGGCTTAAGCTCGCTGCTGGAGATGCCTAAGCTCGGCAGTAAGTGCGAGAATAGGACGTCCGCATTTGATCCGTCATCAAGTAGCACCCTTTTGACGTCCCAATTCCCTATCCTTGCCGTGATCAGCAGCGGATCGTCGTGGGGAAAGACGACGGTGGATCCATCTTTGCGGGCCAGCTTCTTTGCTGGATTTTGATATTCCATGACTGCAATTTCTCTGGCCTTCTGCTTTCTTTCCGAAGATGGGAGCCCCGTGGTGATGGTTTGTATCACCCCTGCCGGAGGTGGAGGGCGCCTTTTTGGACTTCGGTTTCTCCGCCTGTCGGAGTCATAGTCTTCATCTTCGGCCCTTTCTTCCTCCACTTTTCTGCCTTTTGGGGATGGCATCCGCAGGTATTTCTGAAGTTGGCCCTGCTTTATCAGCGACTCTATGTACTTTTTCAGCTGGAAGCAGTCTTCGGTGTCATGACCGTGGTCACGATGAAACTGGCAGAACTTCTTTGCATTCTTCTTATTATCAGCGGTCATGGCCCTTGGCCGCCGAATCTGCGTCCCTTGCCTTTCCAGCGCCATGAGGATGTTGGTCCATGTAGTGCTCAGTGGTGTGAAACTTTGGGGTTTCCTTCCCCACATCCTCCGAGGTCGTCCTGCCTGTTCGGTCGGATGCCGAGCTTGTTGATGGGACCCTTCGGCGGGGTGGTGATCGGACTTCGGCCCAGCCATTCTTAGTTCCTCGGCGGTCATGTGCTGTTCTGCCCTTCGGTAAAATTCTCTGAGGGTCTCCGGGGGGTCCTTTGAGAACTCATAAAACAGCTGTGAGTCTTGCCGAAGGCCCCGTGTCATGGCAAGAATGCGGATTTCAGGCCGAAAGTCAAGGACGCTCAGAGCTTCCCTATTGAATCTTTCGACATAGTCTCGGATGGTTTCTCCGTTCCTCTGCTCTATGTCGAAAATCTGGACAGGCATCTTCGCAGTAGGTCGACTCCCAATGAATTGCTGCATGAAGGCCGTGGACAACTCCTGGAACTCAGTGATGGTCCCTGAAGGCAATGAATTGTACCATACAGTTGCTGGCCCTGTGAGGGTGACTTCGAAGCACTTGCACATGGTAGCGTCGTCAGCACCATGCATTATCATGCTGCGTCTGTACTTCGTCAGATGGGCCTGTGGATCAGTACGGCCATCATAAATCTCCAACCGAGGTACTCTAAAGTCACCTGGCATGGCTGCCTCAACAACGGCCTGAATGAATGGGGAGTCATCTTCGCAGAATGTTCCCGAAAGTCTGGCCCAAACGGGTTTTCCGGCAATTTGTTTCTCCACCCTATCTAGCCGCGCTAGTATTCTTTCCATGAGAACTGTGGCACTAGGCCCTTCTTCAGGGAAGGGAGATCGTCGTCGGCGGCGCCTCTTCGGTGAGCGAGTTCGGCGCTGAGGGGACAAGGACCTCGCCTCAGGCAACGAACTCCTTCGCCGTGAGACTTTCGGTCGTTTGCACCCAGTTTGTCCCACAGGCCGTTTCCCGAGGGGTATATTCTCCGTGGACGACTCTTCGCGCGGGTCTACGCTTCCCGAACTGCGATGGGTCGACCTCTGACTTTTCTCCCGAGGGCGTGCAGGTGAGGGAGGTCTTTGGGCCTGTGTTTGCTGTGACCATCATCGGTCGATCTGCTGTGTCATTTCGGCCACGACCGAACGCTGAAACTCCCTCATAAAGCTCATAGTGATTACTAGAGGGCGGTCTTCCTCGGACGCAGAAGTCCCTGGGATTGTTTGCTCAGCAGCCGGTTGTGTCTCAGGCGCGGACGGAGACCTCGGGAGTCCCTTGTCCTTAGAATGCCGAGTTTCAACGACGGCAATCTCAGAGCGGTTTCCCACAGACGGCGCCAAATGATGGCCGGGGGCCTCATCGTTTAAAGTCATGGTGACTGGTGGAGAGACTTCTAGGAGGAAGAATGCCTGGAGGATAGTTCGCCCTTGGGAGTGTGCCTGAAAGTCCAGAAATAAAGGGTTAGGAGGCCCCCGGAATGTGTTTCCGGGGGGGGAGCCTCCGACGCCCAAATTAGTGGTGGCTGAGAAAGGCAGAGGAAATAGCACAAAAGGGCTGAAAAGTCTCGCCTGGTGATTTTCTCAGAGTCTGGGAGTCAGACCTTTGCCAACCAACCTCCTGCCAAGTATTTATTTCCTGGTATTTATAGGAGTACCTAGCCCGTTTAGATCGCGACACGCGTTTGGTCAGATTTTCCTTGAGTTTCTGGGCGTAGGGGACAGATAGCTGGTAGCAGGTTGCCTTGAGCCTTGTGCTGAGATGGGCCATGATGTGATTTTGATGGCGTCAGCGTGTCAGAGCGCCTTTTGAGGCGGCTTATGACGTCTGTGAGAGGACGTGTCAGAGGCTTCCTTAAATGCTTCCTTAAATGCTCCTGCCGTACTCCCGAGGTCCCTGGGCGAGGTCGTCCTTTGGTACGGACGGTGCCTCTTCGGGAAACATGCCCTCAGTTCGGGGGTACCCAGCTTCAGGGAGTTCCGCCTTTGGGGGGATCATGTTCGGCCCGCAATAGCTGGTGCCTCTTTTCTGAAGGCGATCTGTTTGCAACCTCGGGGGGCTAGTAGTATCCTCAAGTTTCCTGGCATGCCGGGCTCGGAGCTCTTCGGCTATCTCCCGAGGTGTATGATCCCACCTTTACTCGGGTAGCGCCAGTTTCTTCTGGCCATTCTTGTGGCAAGGAGTTCGGCCAGATAGAGGTGATAGCCTTTGGCTATCAGTATGTAACTTGGCTTGAACAACTTATGGATGCTTGGCATATATAGCCATGTTAGATGCTAGGTAGACTACCCTTTTGGTTTGTATATATATATGTAGTCTTGGATACCTAGTTTCATGATGCTTTGTGGATCTTAGATGCCAAGTTATGTATGGGATTATGGGTGGCATTATGCTTGGACTTATGTGCAGAATATTATGGGCCTGAACTTATGAAATTGTGGTGTACTATTATATGTATGATTGTTGGCCGAGAGCACCATGCATATTACCTTGTAGTTTTCAAAAACCTAAACCAACATTGTGGGCTTCTTGGTTGCCATATAGGTAGTACACTTGATTGCACACCATGTATGCACTTAAAGTTGCATTAAGTGTTACCTTGCTTGATATGCAAGTAATCAATTTTAACCCTGCTTGTTGTGCAAGTTAGGGGTATTGGGCCTTGCCTTTGCTGCAAGTTGTTGTTGGAATTGTTTTAAAAGCCACCTGGGCCACCTCCCAGGCCTCTTAACTTAAGAAAATAAGACTTAAAAGTTGCCATTGCTTGCTTGGCCGAGAGCTAGAAACTTGATTTAGAGTTGGGCTTGTAAGTTAGTTTAGAAACTTATAGGCCAGGGCCTGAGTGAGGTGTGACAGTCATGATATTTTATTAAGGCATTAATCCAGCAATTATATTTGTTGTTTTGTTTCTGCATAACGTAATAAACTTAATTGTAACCCTAGAATAATGATATTCTTAAATGTCCCCAGTCTAGTATTATTGTGGAGCGGGTTTCAATGATACATAACGACAAGCATATGTGGAGACTAATATGAGATATGTAGTCTACATATGGGTACAAGTTGGAGAACTTGTTACTGGACCGACCCACCATGAGAATAGTACATGGATCGTTATATGAGTGTCATAAGTAATTCTCATAGTTATCATGGTATATGTAGTCCTTCGACCTAAGATCATCAAGCTTCCCTACATGTGAGTCATATACTTTGATACTTCCCTTTGTTGCTCATGACTGAGTGAACTTGAAGGAGGTCATTAGGGATGTCACATATCATGTAGAGGGACTTGTATGATCAAGATGGGATTTGTCCCTCCTATGTAACAGGAGTGATATCTTTGGGCCCTTTGATAGAGTAAGACTTAGAAAAATGCATGGCCATGCTCAGATGAGTTGATATACGATATCAATGTCATCAGTTTAAGTTGGTCTACTCGGTAATCAAGAAACCAAAGATTGGGCTATACGAGAGTGACACATTCCATGTCTCGTGCTTAGTCTTGATATCTTGGACAAAGGGACAATGGCATATATCAGTAATGATCATAAAGGTTTAGTCGAACCACCGAGAATCTTGTCACTTGGGTAGCAATGATGTGTTGCTAAACACCGCTCATTTCTTATGATCATAAATGTGATTTATGATCATTGCCAATGTGGTAAGAGCCTATTAGGTCGCACACATAGAGCTATTTGGATCATTAGAGTGCATGGGCTAATTATTTGGGTTATGGTTTCACAATAATTTCGTATTAATAATGGGCCCAAAAGTTGAGCCATTATTAAGCCCGAAATTGAAGCCTAATTGGATTAGTGCTTTGAAACCCATTAGGCCTAGAAGTTGAGTCTCACTATAAATACAACTTTTAGTTAGAAATTCATAGCTTATTGCCCTAGCCTCCCATAAGGACAGTCGCACACTTCTCTTGCAATTCCTTGGAGGATGTAAGCTACCACTGCGAGCGCAAGAGAAATGCATCTGCCGGGACATAGTGGAAGTGTGGTGATCCCGAGAGGCTCATGTGGATACCATAGAGAGCTTGAACATGTCAACTATTCAAGATTTGTGATTCGACTCTACAGTTGGGTGAGAGATCTTAACCGAAAATTAGGTATGAAAATTTTTGAACACTCGGTTTACCCCGTTTCACTTGGATCCTGGAGGATTTTCGGTTAAATTTCACTGCACTTGTTTGGCTCCCGAAACCCAACAATAAGAAATCCTGTATTAAGCATTTATTATGCATTTCAAGCAAGTAGGAAAGCTTAGAAAAGTTCCTCAAACACAAATGGCAACAAAGTGTTACTCGGGGTAATTTGGTAATTTTGTCCTAGGTGAGGAGTAAAGCTTTAATTATGGTGCATTCTGGGTCTTTGGGGCATAAATGACCCATTAAATGAAGATCATAAGCTTTAAAGTTCATTGGAACAATAGAACTATGCATAAGGACCTAAATTGCACTGAGCGTGAATTCGAAGGTCTGTTGTACTTTATATGCATAGTTGGCCTAGGAACCTAGCTTAAGGCATAGTTGGAATTGTGGAACTCTTATTTGGAACCTCAAGTGGTGACATAAATTGGCTAGAAGGATTCAAGTGAGTAAACAAGGACTAAAGGCAGGTTTGGACAAGGAGCAAAAGTTGGAGTGGATGAGGTTGTCTAAGAATTATGTGGAAGAGATACAGTGGGCACTATTCACCATCTCTAACCTCTTCTTTTTGTCCCTCTTTCTCTACCTCCATTAGAGCACACAATCAAGCTTTCAAATGAGTAATTATTGGTGAAATCAAGAGCCCCTAAGCAAGTATATCAAAGCCCAAGCTAAGTTGAGCTCATTGGAGGTGCAATTTGAAGTTTCTAAGCAGTTCTAGCTCAAAAACTCTAGGTAAGTCAAAACCCATAAATTTTCCTTGGTTCTAAGTTGTGTATGAGCTTATAAATGGTCCTGATTTAGCTTCCTTGGAGCCCATTTGTGAAAGAAACTTGCTTGGAACCTGGGAAACCCTTAGTGGATCCATTGAAGCTTATGTGGATTTGCTTGCTTGATTCTTGCATAATTATGTTGAAGGTAAGGGGATTTGTTGTTTTCCTTATTATGTTAATGCGTTTGAATCATATTTAGCCTTGGGGATTAGTAATTGCAAGCCTAGAAGTGATTGGAACCATGTTTGAGTCAATTATGCATAGTTTTCATGAAGATGGATGAAGCTGGCAAGTTTCTAGTGCTAAGGCACTGTTCTACGTGCCTA
Organism: Aquilaria yunnanensis; assembly: GCA_039654915.1. Lineage (NCBI taxonomy): Eukaryota > Viridiplantae > Streptophyta > Magnoliopsida > Malvales > Thymelaeaceae > Aquilaria > Aquilaria yunnanensis. The sequence goes on from CM077593.1 coordinate 61,439,296, forward strand.
GGCACCAAATAAATTAGGCCCATCCTATGCCCCTAAGGTGTAGGTGCTAGCTGAGGCCTAGGTGCTAGCATGCTCATTTTCAAACAACTTCAAATCAACTCTGGCACCACATTGCCAAGCCCACGCTCCAGTATCATAGTTACTTCGAAACTCAACCAAAGAGGGTGTTTTTGCTTCCTAATTGGTTCCTAAACATCCTAGGCATGTTACTAAGGGTGATTCAATATTTATAATGGAAACATAATGAAGAAAAAGAGGCAAATTGATCAAATGAAGCAAGGAGAAAATGGTTTATGTGATGGGTTTCGGGAGACAAACAGCGCAGCAGAATTCAACCAAAACCCTCCAAGATCCAAGTGAAATGGGGTAAACTGGGTGTTCGAAAAATTTCAGACCTAATTTTCGGTCGAGATCTCTCGCTCAACTGTAGAGTAGAATCACAAAACCTGAATAGTTGACGTGTTCAGGCTCTCTATGGTATCCACACGAGCCTCTCCGGATCACCACGCTTCCACCTTGTCCCGGCAGATGCGTTTCTCTTGCACTCGCAGTGCTAGCTTGTGTCCTCCAAGGAATTGCAAGAGAAGAGTGCGGCTGTCCTTTCGGCAGGCTAGGGCAAGGAGACCTATGAATTTCTCACTGGAAGTTGTATTTATAGTGAGACTCAACTTCTAGGCCTAATAGGTTTCAAAGCCCTAATCCAATTAGGCTTTAATTTCGGGCTTAATAATGGCTCAACTATTGGGCCCATTATTAATACAAAATTATTGTGAAACCAAAACCCAAATTATTAGCCCATGCACTCTAATGATCCAAATAGCTCTATGTGAGCGACCTAATAGGCTCTTACTACGTTGGCAATGATCATAAATCACATTTATGATCATAAGCAATGAGCAGTGTCTAGCAACACATCATTGCTACCCAAGTGACAAGATTGTCGATGATTCGACTAAACCTTTATGATCATCACCGATATATGCCATTGTCCCTTTGTCCAAGATATCAAGACTAAGCACGAGACATGGAATGTGTCACTCTCGTATAGCCCAATCTTTGGTTTCTTGATTACCGAGTAGACCAACTTCAACTGATGACATTGATATCGTATATCAACTCATCTGAGTATGGCCATGCATTTTTCTAAGTCTTCCTCTATCAAGGGGCCCAAAGATATCACTCCCGTTACATAGGATGGACAAATCCCATCTTGATCATACAAATCCCTCCACATGATATGTGACATACCCAATGACCTCCTTCAAGTTCACTTAGTTACGAGCAACAAAGGAAAGTATTATAGTATGTGACTCACATGTTGGGAACCTTGATGATCTTAGGTCGAATGACTACATATACCATGATCACTATGAGAATCAGTTATGACACTCAGAACGATCCATGTAGTGTTCTCATGGTGGGTTGGTCCAGTACACAAGTTTTCCAACTTGTACCCATATGTAGACTACATATCTCATATTAGTCTCCACATATGTTAGTCATTATGTATTATTGCAACCCGCTCCACAATAATACTAGACCAGGGATGTTTAAGAATATCATTATTCTAGGGTTACAATTATGTTTGTTAAGTTACGCAGAAACAAAACAACAAACATAATTGCTGGATTAATGCCTTAATAAAATATCATGACTCAATGTGCAAAAAATACAATCATCTCATGATTGGCTTTTGGGCACAACACTAACATTATGCACAATTGAACCATGTGTGTCCATAAGGGTAAGTTGGTGCCCTAGTTTAGTGCTGTAGTCATACCTAAGGTAGGTTAAATGCATTAATAGTGAGTAACCAAGTAGTTTAAGTAAAGAGAATGGTGAACTAGCTTTGATGAATTAGAATTGTTGCCTAGTCAACTAAGGGAAGTGCATGTGCACCAAGGCACGATTAATGTGGACAACTTATGGCACAACTTGCTATAGTTTGGAAAGATGAATTAAGTTGGTATTTCACTAATAAAAGAGTAGCTTAAGAGCCACAATATCTATAGAAAGTTGGTGAAAAGAACTAAGGGTGAAAGAAGGCACTATAACGCTAACAGGGGCACATAAGTGCATTTGGGCAAAATGTGAGCTCTAAGGGCCATAAAGAGACTAGATTGGATAATGTGGGAGCTTCGCATGGCTTGGGAGGTTGCTTAACACCCAAGTAAGTGCAATCTACCCTAAGGAATCAAGAGGAACACTAAGAACTCTAAGTAAGGAAGTGACTTAGAACTCAAGCTAAGTTATGTGGGCACATTGAGAGGTCTTTGAGGTGCAAGGTAGTTAAGCTACCTCAGTGCATTTAGGACCTTAATATGTGCTACAAAACACAAGGAGAACTTAGACCAAGCATGATTCCTAGTAGTAGCCAACTCATTGAAGTGTAGTAAGTGCCAAGCCTAGTAGTATGCAAGGTTCACCAATGAAGGTGGAGGCTTAGTAGCATTTGGTCACCTAGTCAAGTCTTTGACCTAAGGGACTAAAGTGGGAATCTAGTACACCTAGGGCTGAAGGTTTAGTACACCTAGTTACCTAGCCAAGCCTTGAACCTGAGGAGCTATAGTGGAAACCTAGTGCACCCAAACTGGATTGGCCATGTGCTAGTCAAAGTTCACCATAGAAAGGGTGAAAGGTTAGTAACAACTAGTGGCCTAGCTGTTGGAATTCTTGGCTCACCAAGATCCTTTTAAGGTAGGATTTGAGCTCATTGAGCTAACTCTAGCTTGAACAGCTATCTAAGGCAGCTAGAAGTAGCTCCCTTCAGCTCAAGTTAGCTTATGTCAGCTCACTGCAGCTATAAGTAGCTCAGAGTAGCTGGACTTCAGCTCAATTCAGCTCACTTCAGCTTCTGTTAGCTGAGTGTAGCTGGACTTCAGTTCACTTCAGCTGAGAGCAGCTAACTCTAGCTCAAGGTCAGCTCTAGGAGCTGGACCTCAGTTCATGGTGCTTGGTTGGAGCTCAATGGTGCATAAGTAGCATAGTGAGCTAGCTTTGTGCCAGCTCACCTTGCTTTTAGCTCAAAACCACCAAGAGACACATCTTTTATGTAAAGGTATGTCTCTTCATCAAAAGAGATGACTATTGGCTAAAAGAACATGTCCTTTCATCCAAAGGAAGTGTTCCTTGGCTTTAAAAGACATGTATTTTCGCCCATAAGGTAGTTATGGGTGGTTATAGGCCAAAGGAAGTGTTCCTTGGCTCTAAAAGACATGTATTTTCGCCCATAAGGTAGTTATGGGTGGTTATAAGCTAAAGGAAGTGTTTCTTGGCTAAAAGACATGTATTTTCGCCACCATACATGACCCTTAGCCAAAGGAAGTGTTCTTTGGCTTAAAAGACAGCTTTCTTGGTGTAAAGGTGTGCCTTTTGGTCATCTATAAATAGCCTTTAGTGGCTAGCCATTTTAAGCACGAATTTGCACTCCATTTGCTCCATTTTTCTTGAGAGAAAATTGTTCTCCTCCTATATCCTTTAGAGGCCGAAATATTAAACACTTCTTGAGAGCATTGTGGGTGGATTTACATAGAGATTGTTCATCTCTATTTAAGCTTCAAGGTGCCCCTCTAAGATCAAGTTCTCCCTCAAGGTTTTGCCAAAGATAACCAAGAAGAAAGGTGCACATCTTTTCTTGGTTTAGTAGCATGTTAGGTTTCATTTCTTATGTATGTTCTTCGTAGCATGCTAGGATTTATTTAACACAACATCTATGTGATCTTGATATGTTATATAACATGTTATGCATGCTTATATTGAATTGAAATGAACGAATATGCATGTGGTATATACAAGAAGAAAGATAACATAAAAGTATGTTATCATAAGATCCTGAAATCTTCAATTGGTATCAGAGCCTAGGTCATGAAAATGTATATGTTGCATGTAGTAAGCATGATTTAGGATCATACATATGTGTATGATTTTGATAAAGGCTAAGGAAGGATATGTCTATGAAGTAATAAAGACATGTTTATGTATTTCTAATCGAATGCTATATGCATCTCTTTTGCCATATATGAGCATGTTAGAAGTTGTTTCATACACATGTTGCTTTGTTGAGTCTTGTTGTGTAAATTGAACTAAAACATATGAATTGCATCAATGTAGATGGCTTGTAAGAATATAGTTGCAGAATTAAACCGTGACCTCAAATTGGATGGTGAAAACTATTCAATTTGGCAACAGAAGGTCAAAATTCATTTTAACTGAGCAAGATACTCTTGATGTGCTCACTCAAGAGATCATGCCTCCTGCTGAGGGACAGGATAGGACTGCCTATGAGGCATTCCTTAAGAAGAACTCTATGTGTAGAGTCACTCTCCTCTCCACTATGGTGGATGAGATTATGGTGGAATTCTCCATGCTTGAGGGGGCTAAGGCCATATGGGACTCAATCAAGGCCAAGTATGGAGATGTTTCTATAGAGAAACAACGCTCAATGATTCTCAGGTTTGAGAATTATGTGAAGCGTGCTGATCACTCTATGAGTGCTCATTTGCGTGAGATGTCACGCATGATCCACCAACTCAAGACAGTAGGGCATGTGCTCACTGATGAGCAACAAGTGCAAGCAATAATCCGTTCCTTGCCCGATGAGGAATGGCAGTTGATGAAGGTCAACTTACGCCATAACCCTCAAATAATGTCATTTGATGACATTGATCGTCACCTCCTCCTTGAGGCTGAGGTGATGGCCCTCAAGGACCATTCTAAGGCATATGTTGCCTCATCCTCTATCCAGAAGGGATGGAAGAAGAGTAGTGGCAAAGGAGGGCCAGGGAAGGGCAAGGGAAAAGGTCCTGCTTCCAAGAAAAAGTTCAAAAATAAGCAGGACATAAGCAAGCTGAAATACTTCAACTGTGGGTATAAAGGACACTTTGCAAATGATTACAAGGGTCCACCCAAGGTACATACATACCCTTCTACTTCCATTGTACATGTTGTGTCATGTACATTACTAACTGAGTGCGATTCTTTGTGGATTGTAGACTCGGGAGCAACAGACCACATAGCTCGGGACAAGTCCTGGTTTGTGGCCTACAGGAAGCTCTCAAAAGGAGCTAAGCATGTTTTAGTGGGAAATGATGCTAGGCTGGAAGTGGAAGGCATAGGAACATGTAGAATTCCTATAGATATTGGATATTTGTATCTAATAGATGTATTGTATGTACCAAACATTTGTAGAAATTTGATTTCTATAAGTTGTATGTTGAAGTACAATTATTGCTTTAAATTCTTTAATAATAATGTGTCTATTATTAAAGATGATCAGATAGTATGCACTTGTTCAGTTAATAATGGGCTTTATGAGTTAAAGCCAACTGACCATTTTGTTGCAAGTCCTAGTTGCTATGTGACAGAGGTCACAAATGAAATGAGATGGCATGAGAGGTTGGGTCATATTGGTCAAGATAGAATGGACAAGCTGGCAAAGAGTGACTTGCTAGGTTCCTTGACCAAGGTTGTCCTTCCAAGTTGCCAATCATGCCTAGAGGGAAAAGCCACAAGAAAGCCTTTTGGCAAAGCAACTAAGAGAGGTGAGGCACTAAGTTTAGTTCACTCTGACCTGTGTGGGCCAATGAGGGTTGAATCTAGAAATGGATTCAAGTACTTCATCACATTTGATAGCCAAAGGCTATTGCCTCCTCGGTAGTAACTCCCTGCCAGAATATTGGCCGAGGAGTCTGACGTCACCCAAGAGAGGATCTTTTCATTGACCTCGGAAGGTGCGATGTCAAACACTATGAGCTCGAGACTTTGGTTAGCTCGTCAGGAATTCCGAGGACAACACCGTCTCCATCGAGGGGCCAAACTGACCGTCTTCGGGTAAGAGAGCCATCTCTCTGAAGCAAGGAAGAATCTCCCCGAAGGCAGAGGCCCCGAAGAGGTCTTCCCCGAACAAGAAACACTTGAACAAGGGAATCCCCTAACTATGGGTGTGAGTCCCGAAGAAGGTGTTCATCAAGGGAACTCCCAGAACTATGGGATAGATCCCGAAGGAGGTGCTCGCACCGAAGGGCGACCTCGCCCAGGGGACCTCGGGAGTACGGTATGAGCATTTAAGGAGCCTCTGACATGTCGCCCACAAGCCCTACATGTCACATCTGAACGGCGAACTGACACGCCGCAGCCGCCCCAGTCCTGACACAACCTGTCCGGGTCCAGGGCTAAAGGAGGCTGCAAACGGCTGCCTGTCCCCTAGGTCCAAAACTACATATCAAATCCGACCGAACACGTGTCATGATCTGAACGGACCAGCTACTCCTATAAATACTAGGAAATGGCACTGGGCAAAGGATGGGCATTTTCCTCCCTCTGAGAAAACACAAAACAGGCAAGACACTTGATCCCTTGGTGTTCTTCCTCCACTTTCACTCAGAAAACTGACTTGGGCGTCGGAGGGTCCTCCCCAGAAAAGCAAACCAGGGACCTCCTAACCTCTTCTTTGAGCTTTTCAGGCACGCTCAGCTGGGAAACCAGAGCTCCAGGCGCTCGCCTCCTCGGGAAGTCTCTCCACCTGTCAACATGACAGCAAACGAAGATGCCTTGGGGCATCATTTGGCACCGTCTGTGGGAACCTACTCCCAGGTAGCTGTTGTCGAAACTCGGCGTTCGAAGGACAAAGGACCCCCGAAGTCCCGTCCGTGCCTGAGACCCAACCAGCTACCGAACAAAGTCCCCCAGAGACTTCCTTGCCTGAAGAGGAACGCCCTCTTGTCATCACCATGGGTTTTTTACGAGACTTTCAGAGGTCTGTTGTAGCTGAAATGACACAACAGATAGACCGAAGGTGGCCGCAACCAGCCCAGGCGCAAAAACCCACTTCGCCAGCACGACCTCGGGAGAAAAGCCCAAGGGCAACCCATCATAGCTCGGGAAGTGGGGAGCCACGGGAAGAGTCCTCACAGATAACTTGCCCCTCGGAGCATGGCTGGCGAAAAAAGTGAGGACTGAACGACCCGAAGTCCCGTCCAGAAGAAGTTTGTCGCTAGAGGCAAGGTCCCCCTCAACTCGGTACCGAAGTCCCTCCCCGAAGAAACGGCAACAGTCCTTTTACCAAAGAACCTCCAAGCACCAGGAAGAGGAGCCCAGTGCTACGCTCCTGCTGGAGAAAGTCTTGGCAAGACTGGAGAGAGTGGAACAGCAGGTGGCACGAAAGCCTGTTTGGGCCAGGCTAACTGAAACCGTCTCTAGAGATTAAACTCCTTTCGCCCAAACAGTGGTCGAGGCAGCCATGCCAAGTGACTTCAGGCTACCTCGGCTAGAGACCTATGAGGGTCGGACTGATCCCCAGGCCCACCTAACAAAGTACAAACGGAGCATCGTGCTACACGGGGCTGATGATGCTACACTCTGCAAGTGCTTCGAAGTCACCCTCGCAGGACCAGCAACTGCCTGTTACAATTCCCTGCCTCCCGGAAACATCAGGGGGTTCCAGGAGCTGTCCACAGCGTTCACCCAACAGTTCATTGGGAGCAAGCCGACGGCGAAGATGCCCGTCCAGATGTTTGACATAGCACAGAGAAACGGGGAGACCATCCGTGACTATGTCAAGAGGTTCAACAGAGAGGCCCTCAGTGTTCCGGACTTTCGCCCCGAAATCCGCATCCTCGCCATGACAAGGGGCCTCCGGAGGGATTCGCACTTGTTTTATGAATTCTCCAAAGATCCCCCGGACACGCTGGGAGAATTCTACCGAAGGGCTGAACAACATATGACAGCCGAAGAGCTGAGAATGACGGGACCAAAGGCTGACCATATTCACGCTCGTGGCGAAGGGTCCAGCCAGCAAGCCCGGTGTCCAACGGAACAGTTAGGCCGACCTCGGAGAGCGCGAGTAGGAGGAAGGAAGCCCCAAAACTTTACACCTCTGAGCACCACGAGGGCTAACGTCCTCATGGCGTTGGAAAAACAGGGGGCTCAAATCCAACGACCGAGGGGCATGACTGCTGACAACAGAAGGAACATGAAGAAGTTCTGTCAGTTCCACCGTGATCACGGTCATGACACCGAAGACTGCTTTCAGCTGAAAAAATACATCGAATCACTGATAAAGCAGGGCCAGCTTCGGCGTTATTTGAGAATGCCTTCCCCGAAGGGGAAAAAAGAGGAAGAAGGAAAGCCCGATGACGAGGATTACGATTCAGACAGGCGAAGGAACCGAAGTCTGAGAAGGCGTCCTCCACCTTCGGCAGGAGTAATACAGACGATCACAACTGGACTTCCATCCTCGGAAAGAAAAAGAAGGGCCAGAGAGATAGTGGTGATGGAATATCAGAGCCCAACGAAAAAATTGGCCCGTGAGGATGGCTCCACCATCGTATTTCCCCATGACGATCCATTGCTGATAATGGCGAGGAAAGGAAACTGGGACGTCAAGAGGGTACTGCTGGACGATGGGTCAAACACAGACGTCTTGTTCTCACATTTGCTGCCAAGCTTGGGCGTATCCAGGAGTGACCTCAAGGCTGTTACTTCACCCACATTCGGCGTAGGACCATCTGAGCTACCTGTCCTCGGGTGGATCAACCTCCCCTTGATGATGAAAGGAACTTCGGAGAAAGGAACTGCTGAGTTGTTCACCTCTACCATGGCAAGATTCATAGTCATGGACGTTCCTTCGTCATACAACGCCATCCTCGGCAGACAGACACAGGGAAATCTGCACATTTGCCCAGATGTAAAGTACTTGACCGTCACCTTCGCCACCAAGGAAAGAGACGCAAAGATCTTCATTGATCAAGGCGAGGTGAAAAAGGTGTTCGTCAGAGCACGAAAGGCTCCAGCAAGCAACTTAGCACATGCTGTAGAAGCAAAAGAGCTGGAAAGGGGCGAGGCAGAAGATCCCACAAAAGCGGAAACAAAAGAAGTAGAGCTTGTCCCAGGCCATAATACCCGAATAGGGAAAAGCATGGCCGAAGGAGACAAGGAAAAACTTGTATCTTTTTTGCTCGCAAATAAAGATCTGTTCGCCTACTCGCCGACGGACATGCCAGGGGTAAACCCTCGCGTAATCCAGCATAGCCTCAAAGCGAGTCCGGAAATAAAACCTGTCCGGCAAAAGAAATGGAGCATCTCAGCTCACAAAAGTGACTTCGTCAAGACCGAAGTCCAGCGTCTGATAGACGCTAGCGTTATCCGGGAGGTAAACTACCCCGAATGGCTAAGCAACGTGGTAATTGCCACAAAAGAAGGAAGTAGTAAGCTCCGGATGTGCATCGACTTCAGAAATTTGAACGATGCTTGCCCGAAAGATTCATATCCCCTGCCGCCAATAGACCAACTGGTAGACTCAACTGCCGAGTACGGGCTCCTAAGTTTCCTGGACGCTTTCAGTGGGTATCATCAGATAAGGATGAACGCCGAAGATGAAGAGAAGACTGCCTTCATCACTGAAGGAGGAACATATTGCTATATCAGGATGCCCTTCGGACTCAAAAATGCAGGAGCCACCTACCAGAGGCTGATGAACAAAGTCTTCAAAGACCAAATTGGGAGGAACATGGAGGTGTATGTTGATGATATGATAGTCAAAAGCAAACTGCCTGGCTACCACGTTGAAGATTTAGAGGAAACCTTCCAAAAACTCAGAGCCTTCGGGATCCGCCTTAATCATGAGAAATGCATCTTTGGGGTGACCTCGGGAAAGTTCCTTGGGTACATGGTATCCGAAAGAGGCATCGATGCTAACCCCGAGAAGATTAAGGCTCTGCTTGAATTCCGAACTCCTGCCACAGTCAAAGACGTGCAAAGACTCACTGGAAGAATAACCTCTCTGAGCAGGTTTATTTCCAGGTACGGAGATAGGTGTCGACCCTTCTTCAAAGTCCTCACAAAGGCAGCAAAGATGGAAGGCGACCTCGGAAGGAATGGTCATCCTTGGGATGAAGATTGCTAAAAAGCTTGGGAAGAACTCAAAGTCTACTTGGCCAGCCTGCCGACCCTGCGGCAACCTCGGGAGGGAGAGCCCCTCGTATTATACCTCGCCGTCACAGAAAAAGCTGTGAGCTCGGTCCTCGCGAAAGAAGAAGGGCCAAAGCAATGGCCGGTCTACTATGTCAGCAAGTCCTTGCATGGCGCTGAAGTCAGGTACCCTTTGCTTCAAAAAGCTATATATGCCTTAGTGCTTGCAGGGAGAAGGCTGCGGCCATATTTTCAGGCTCACCCCATTATCGTCCGAAGTACCCTGCCTCTACGGGATGTTATGAGGAAAGTTGATCACTCGGGAAGGCTTTCTAAGTGGTGTATAGAGCTTGGCGAACACGACATCACGTATGAACCCCGAAAAGCTATAAAAGCTCAAGCTTTGGCAGACTTCATCGCCGAAGTACCAAACACCGAGGAGGGACATTCGTTTTCGGGCGAAGACGCGCCAGAATGGACATTATATGTTGACGGGGCCTCAGGATCCGAACACCAGGGAGCTGGAGTGATTATCAGAGGCCCCGAAGGCCTAGAAGTAATGAAGGCCATCAAGTTCAGTTTCAACGCCACCAACAATATGGCCGAGTATGAGGCCCTTATAGCAGGATTACGCCTGGCAAGAAAAATTGGCGTGAGAAACTTGAAAGCCCATAGTGATTCCCAGCTGGTGGTCCGGCAAATGGCAGGGGACTATGGCGCGAAAGACCCGACCTTGGCGAAATACCATGAGTTGGTAACAAAGCTTATTCGGGAGTTCGACGTCGTGAAAATTGAGAACGTACCCCGACGAGAAAATGCTGAGGCAGACTATTTGGCGAAGTCCAAAACTTGCACCGAAGTGCTAAGCCACCCCAGCATCGCGGTGTTAAGCATAGAGACCTCGGGGAAAGGATGGAAAGAACCAATCAAAACGTATCTCGCAACTAACACACTCCCCGAAGACCCCAGCGAAGCCGCAAAAGTGCGAAGGCGCTCCGGACGTTTCTTCTTAATTGGAGAAGAACTATATCGGCAAGGATATGCAAATCCACTACAGAGGTATGTTAGTGAAGAGGATACTGAAATGATCCTTGAAGAAGTTCACGAAGGTGCCTGTGGTTCGCACATCAGAACCGACGCCCTCGCAGCAGTGATACTTCGCCAAGGATACTTCTGGCCTACCCTGAGAAAGGACGCCAAGCAGTTCGTCCAGAAATGTGGTAGTTGCCAGAGACATGCTAACATCCAAAGAACACCCTCAGAGTTCGTGACTTCGGCAGACTATCCTTGGCCCTTCGCAGTTTGGGGCATAGATCTCATCAGACCACTCCCAACGGCGCCTGGAGGCGTAAAGTTCTGCGTAGTAGCAGTTGACTATTTCTCTAAGTGGGTCGAGGCAGAACCTCTGACAACTATCTCGGCAAAAGAAGTGCAGAAGTTCATATGGAAAAACATCGTATGCAGATTCGGCATACCGAGGGTACTCGTAGCCGACAATGGATCCCAGTTCATAGACAAAGGATTCCAAGAGTTCATTAGCGACCTCGGGACAAAAATGCACTTCGCCCCAGTAGCTCACCCCCAAAGTAATGGGCAGGTGGAAGTATCTAACAGGACCATAAAAGATGGTCTGAAAAAGAGACTGAGGGAAGCAAAAGGGAAATGGCCAGGAGAACTCCAGAGCGTGTTATGGAGTTACTGAACAACACCCCGAAGAGCCACAGGGGAAACGCCCTTTTCACTCGTCTTCGGCACAGAGGCCATCATCCCTGTCGAGGTAGTACAACCGTCAATACGAGTCCAAGTGTTCGATGAAAGTGGAAATGACCTCGGCCTGAGAACCAAGCTCGACCTCGTCGGCGAACATAGAGAACTAGCCAAGCTGAGAAGAAAAGCTTTCCAGCAAAGAATAGCAGCAGCCATAAACCTACGCGCCAGGCCAAAGGGAATAAAACAGGGAGACCTCGTTCTCCGAAAGGCTGAATTTGCACCCCGAAAGCCATCCCACGGGGTACTTCGCGCAAATTGGGAAGGACCGTACCTGGTACTTGCCGAAGTACGAAAAGGAGTTTATAAGCTCGGTGATGCCGAAGGCATAGAATTAAAAAACACTTGGCACTCAGAGGCCTTGAAAAAATTCTATGCCTAAAACGTTTGGTGGGAAGGTTGTATTGCACAAGTTGGACAAATTTGTCTAAGTAAAAAGTTCTGAAGAAGTACAAAACAAGAGTCTCACGAAAGCAATCACCGAGGAAAGCAAAAAGTATGGTTTTCCGAAGTCTCTTGAGCGAATATGTTCAGGACAAAGGAAAGCAAGAGTATGGTTCTCCGAAGTCCCTTGAGCGAATATGTTCGGGACAAAGGAAAGCAAGAGTATGGTTTTCCGAAGTCCCTTGAGCGAATATGTTCGGGACAAAGGAAAGCAAAAGTATGGTTTTCCGTAGTCTCTCGAGCGAATTATGTTCGGGACAAAGGGCAACAAAGGGATCTGGCAAAAAATACTTAGCCAAATTTTTATCTATTGAGCCAAAGAGTGCTTACAGAGAAGAAAGTTGCTGAAAGACTACAAAAAAGAAGAAGAAAATAAAGACAAAAGGCCCTAGTACAAACTAAGGAACCTCGGCGTCTTGAGAACTGCCAGCCTCTGTGCTTTTATCAGCAGCCTTCGGCGCCGAGAAAGAAGGAGGCAGTTTCAAGTGCTCGATCTTGGCCCAAGTCCACCGAGGCTCCTTCGGGATGTTCATGCCTTCCAGGAAGGAGAGGTCAAAATCTGGGAACTTCTGCAGAATTTGGTGCCGAGCAAGACAGAAGCCGTCTTGAAAGCCCAACTTCATCATATCATCGGACTCCCGCTTCTGGACCGCCAAATCTGCATAGTCCTTCTCCAGATCCGCGTAATCCTTCTCCAGATCCTTAAGCTTTCTCTTCAATGCCTTCATCTTCTTCTTCTCTTCTGAAGGCTTCTTCAGAGATGCGACCTCGGCTTCGAGCTGGGCCTTTTCCTCGAGCATCTTCGCAAGGATTGCGTCACTTTCTGACTTATCCTTTTGAATCGCTTCTACGGTCGAAGTCAGCTCCGCCATCCGAGAGCCGAGGTCGGAAAGTTTCTGGGAGGTGTCTTTCTCAAGTTCCTCTTTCTCTTTTATGAACCCCTCCCGAAGTTCAGCAATTTCCTTCTCCGAAGACTGCTTCAGCTGAGCATTATCGGCAGCCAACGCCCAACACTGGGCCTTCGTCTTGGTGTAAAGGTCCCAGAGTGACGCCCTCCGTTCTGTCTCTCGCGCCACCCGAACACGGAGCAACCCGGCATACCCCATCAGCTGCAAAAAAGGCAAAACAAAGGGAAAATGACGCTAAGTAAAAGGCAAAGGCGAAATTGCCACTAAGGAAACAGTGAAGCATACCTGGGCGGCATGTTCAGTGAGTTTGGCGGCCAAAGAGATGTCGCCTGGGTAAGCCTCCGTAAGGGCCTTATAAGAGGCCTCAGTAAATACCCCTTTGCACATCTGCCTGGCCATCTCGGGACAGTCCTCGGAGTACATATTCATGTCCTCCGTGAACATCCAGAAGGGCTCCTTCCGCACTTTCCCTGCTGGGACTTGGGCATCCCGAAGGGTCCTCTTGCGGGCGTGTTCGGCAACCCAGTCAGGAGCGGCCACCTCCGCTGCACAACAAGGCAGGAAAATTGGTTAAGGCCAGAAACCCCTTAAGGATTTACAAGAGAAGAAAAGGGTTCTTCGACAAAGTACAAACCTGCTGGCACCTCGGTAACGTCGTCGTCAAGAATCGACGTCGCCTCAGTAGAGATCCCCTTGCCTTTTATTTGGCGCCGTTCCTCGGCAAAAGGGGTCTCCTCCCCATCGCCCTCCAGAAGAGCATGCGAAGGCGTGGGGCTTTGAGGAAGGACGTCGGAAGAAGGGACGTCGACAGAAGGAACCTCGAGCAAATGGGCAGCAGGGTGTTCGGGCTCCTCGCCTACCTCCTCCGGAATTTGCGGAAGAGAGGAAGGAGCAGCTTTCTTTGCCCGTTTTGAGGGAGGGCCGCCCGAAGTCTGCTTTCGCCTCCGAGAGGCGGCCTTCTTTGTCTGTTCGCCCCTCTCGGCCTGCCCCGTAAAAAGAGCCTTGTAGAAGGCAGCTGTGTCATCGCCCATCTCTGAAAAAAGAAAAAGAAGATCAGTGTAAGTCCAAGATGAAGTTATGAAGGAAAAAATGAGAAAGTAACTTACTTTCGTAAAAAGACTCATAAGTCTCTTTCCCCCGAAGGAGTTTTACGAGCCAGGAGTCCTTCCCCGAAGAAGCCGGTTTCGGCATATTGAGGTCTGTCACATGCTCCTTTACCACCTTGAGTTCCCGAAGGACCTCTTCGGTCATGAGCCTCCAGTTGATCGGAAAGGGGTAAAGGGCACGAGGAGAGACCTCGGCAGCCCAGTCAGAGACGGCCCGGATGCGCCTGTCGAAGTCCTCAAAGATAGGTGCTACGTCGGCGTCTAGCAGTATCTTCGGGTCAACAACATCCATCTTGAGCCTCCCCTGAGCCCACTTGGTCGGGACGTGCGACCAAGCCTCCGACTTCTTCAGGAAAAAGAATTTTTGTTGCCACCCTTGCCAGCTGTCTTTGGTGGCGAAGGTGAACGTATACTTTTTGCTCCCGGATCCCCGAGGTAGCATAAAGTAGAAGCCACCCTTCGGGACCACGAAGAGCTTGTAGTACTGAAGAAAAACTACAAAGTGAGGTTTTATTTTGAAAACGCCGCACATACAGAGGAAGGCGTTGAAATAGCAGTACGAGTTCGGTGGGAGTTGGTTAACGGCAATGCCATGGAAGTTGCAGAACGCGCTAACCATCTCCGGGGGGGGATACCGAAGTCCGGCCTTCAGTTGGGCTCCGAAAATGGTGATTTCATCACTTCGGTTGGAGAAAGGAAATTGGTCAGGATGGGGCAACCTCGTCACAGAGTAAGAGGGTAAGAAAAACTTTTTCTTCCACTTCGCTAGTTTTGCCGCAGTAGTGCAGCAGGGGTGAGAAAGAAGAGGTTGCCAACTCTCGGGAACAGGCATGATGAAAACGAGTTCGGGAAAAACAAGGAAAACGAGTTCGGGAAAAACAAAGAAGAATCTTTGAAAAAAGCAGAAGGACTAAAACCCACCAAAGGTCTTACCGGAATCTGGATTTCTGGAAGCCGTCGTGAAAAGTGGTCGGAAAAACGCCTGAAAAAGGAGAACCGCCGCGGAAAATCGGGAGAGAATTAGAAGGCAAAAAAAAGCAAAAGCAGAAGAAGAAAGAGGGTTATGACAGGACTGATATATATAGGCCGAGAAGGCCAGGAGAACCGTCGTCATTAGTACCCCTCGGAAGGCGAAGCGTCGCCATAACTGCTAAGAGCGCCTGAAAAGTCACGCCAGCCGTACTCAGTGCATTCTTACCCAATAAAAGTGTGCCATGTGTCGGTCATCGCACAGCAAACGTGCCACGTGTCGTCCATCACGTCGAGCACGCCCTCTGACACCGTTTGGTCTAGAGGCGCCGCCCTAGACTGACTCTGCTGGATACAGGACGCGACGCATGAGCAGACCTATAAAGGCAAAAAAGTAGGTTACCTCGAAGACACCAAAAGATAGCCTGTGACATCGGGCAAAACGTCTATCTTCGGTACAAGGTTATCCTATTTCCCCTCGCCACAAGGACACCAAGAGACAGCCTGTGACTTCGGGCAGAAGGTGTATCTTCGGCACAGGGACAGCCTATCTTCTCGCGCCTCGAGGACGCAAAAAGGGCTGCCCATAGCTCCAGGCAGAAGAAGGCGTCTTCGGCGCAGATATCACAACCACAGGACCCGAAAACCGATGAACCGAAGTTTCTCACTTCAGCTTTTCGGAGGGGGGCCTGTGATAGCCAAAGGCTATTGCCTCCTCGGTAGTAACTCCCTGCCAGAATATTGGCCGAGGAGTCTGACGTCACCCAAGAGAGGATCTTTTCATTGACCTCGGAAGGTGCGAAGTCAAACACTATGAGCTCGAGACTTTGGTTAGCTCGTCAGGAATTCCGAGGACAACACCGTCTCCATCGAGGGGCCAAACTGACCGTCTTCGGGTAAAAGAGCCATCTCTCTGAAGCAAGGGAGAATCTCCCCGAAGGCAGAGGCCTCGAAGAGGTCTTCCCCGAACAAGAAACACCTGAACAAGGGAATCCCCTAACTATGGGTGTAAGTCCCGAAGAAGGTGTTCATCAACGGAACTCCCAGAACTATGGGATAGATCCCGAAGGAGGTGCTCGCACCGAAGGGCGACCTCGCCCAGGGGGCCTCGGGAGTACGGTATGAGCATTTAAGGAGCCTCTGACATGTCGCCCACAAGCCCTACACGTCACATCTGAATGGCGAACTGACACGCCGCAGCCGCCCCAGTTCTGACACAACCTGTTCGGGTCCAGGGCTAAAGGAGGCTGCAAACGGCTGCCTGTCCCCTAACTCCAAAACTACAGATCAAATCCGACCGAACACGTGTCATGATCTGAACGGACCAGCTACTCCTATAAATACTAGGAAATGGGACTGGGCAAAGGATGGGCATTTTCCTCCCTCTGAGAAAACACAAAACAGGCAAGACACTTGATCCCTTGGTGTTCTTCCTCCACTTTCACTCAGAAAACTGACTTGGGCGTCGGAGGGTCCTCCCCGGAAAAGCAAACCGGGGACCTCCTAACCTCTTCTTTGAGCTTTTCAGGCACGCTCAGCTGGGAAACCAGAGCTCCAGGCGCTCGCCTCCTCAGGAAGTCTCTCCACCTGTCAACATGACAGCAAACGAAGATGCCTTGGGGCATCAACATTCACGATGATTATACTCGATTCACCCACATCTACCTACTAAGAAACAAGGTAGAGGCCTTGGCAAGCTTTGAAAAGTATGTACATTTGGTTGAGAACCAAGTAGGTAAAAAGGTTAAGTCCTTAAGGACAGATAGGGGTGGAGAGTATACATCAAATGCATTCAAGGCATTTGGTGACTTGAAGGGTATTGAGAGGGAGTTCACTCTTCCTTGGACACCCCAACAGAATGGAGTGTCTGAGAGGAAGAATAGAACTCTTATGGACATGGTACGTTCCATGATGGCAAAGGCCAACTTAGACATCACTTGTTGGAGTGATGCACTGCTGTGTGCAATTCATGTCCTTAATAGAGTACCCACCAAGAATGTGAACTCTTCTCCATATGAGTTATGGAAGAAGAAAACTCCTAATCTAAGCTATTTACGTCCTTGGGGTTGTTTGGCTTTTGTTCACATAACGGACCATCCTTTGGGAAAGTTGGGTCCAAGGGGGAGGAGGTGTGTCTTCCTTGGTTATGCTGAACAATCTAGGGGTTATGTGTTCTTGGATATAAGTCACAAAACTGGGAACATCTTTGATGCAAGGAATGCTAACTTTGTGGAGGATGAGTTTCCCAAAGTTGGTGAATGTGGTGACTTAACCTCATTAAGCCAGATCCTACATGAGGATCAACCAAGTGTCATAAGGACACCTGGGACACATGCACCTACTCTAGAGAGAGTACCTCAACCACATGGAGCAATGGCTCCAGAAATACCTGTTGTTGTGGACCAACATGAGCAAGACCTCCAAGAGGAAGGTTTTGTTGAAGAGGGAGTTGAGGATACTCAAGAGCAAAATGTTGAGCCTCAAGAGATGGAGCATGAGTTGCCTCCATCTCAACCTACATTGAGAAGATCAATGAGGAAATTTGGACCACCTAAAGAATAGTGGATCTTGGATAGTGAGGCAAATTTGGTTGCATCTGAGATAGATGAACCAAGTAACATTAAGGAGGCTCTTGAGGGTGCACAGAGGGAAGAGTGGCTAAATGCAATGAAGGATGAGTTGTTGGGTTTCGGGAGCCAAACAGCGCAGCGGAATTTAACCGAAACCCTCTAGGATCCAAGTGAAACGGGGTAAACCGGGTGTTCAAAAATTTCATACCTAATTTTCGGTTGAGATCTCTCACTCAACTGTAGAGTCGAATCACAAAACCTGAACAGTTGACGTGTTCAGGCTCTCTATGGTATCCACACGAGCCTCTCGGGATCACCACGCTTCCACCATGTCCCGGCAGATGCGTTTCTCTTGCGCTCGCAGTGCTAGCTTGCGTCCTCCAAGGAATTGCAAGAGAAGAGTGTGGCTGTCCTTTTGGGAGGCTAGGGCAAGGAGACCTGCGAATTTCTCACTTAAAAGTTGTATTTATAGTGAGACTCAACTTCCAGGCCTAATGGGTTTCAAAGCCCTAATCCAATTAGGATTTAATTTCGGGCTTAATAATGGCTCAACTCCTTGGCCCATTATTAATACGAAATTAAAGTGAAACCATAACCCAAATAATTAGCCCATGCACTCTAATGATCCAAATAGCTCTATGTGTGCGACCCAATAGGCTCTTGCCATGTTGGCAATGATCATAAATCACATTTATGATCATAAGCAATGAGCGGTGTCTAGCAACACATCATTGCTACCCAAGTGATAAGATTGTCGGTGAATCGACTAAACCTTTATGATCATCACCGATATATGCCATTGTCCCTTTGTCCAAGATATCAAGACTAAGCACAAGACATGGAATGTGTCACTCTCGTATAGCCCAATCTTTGGTTTCTTGATTACCGAGTAGACCAACTTAAACTGACGACATTGATATCATATATCAACTCATCGGAGCATGGCCATGCATTTTCTAAGTCTCACTCTATCAAGGGGCCCAAAGATATCAGTCCCGTTACATAGGAGGGACAAATCCCATCTTGATCATACAAATCCCTCCGCATGATATGTGACATACCCAATGACCTCCTTCAAGTTCACTCAGTTACGAGCAACAAAGGAAAGTATCAAAGTATGTGACTCACATGTAGGGAACCTTGCTGATCTTAGGTCGAAGGACTACATATACCATGATCACTATGAGAATCACTTATGACACTCATATAACGATCCATGAAGTGTTCTCATGGTGGGTCGGTCCAGTACACAAGTTCTCCAACTTGTACCCATATGTAGACTACATATCTCATATTAGTCTCCACATATGCTAGTCATTATGTATTATTGCAACCCGCTCCACAATAATACTAAACTAGGGACGTTTAAGAATATCATTATTCTAGGGTTACAATTATGTTTATTACGTTACGCAGAAACAAAACAACAAACAAAATTGCTGGATTAATGCCTTAATAAAATATCATGACTCAATTTGCAAAAATACAATCATCTCATGATTGGCTTTTTGGGCACAACACTAACATGAGTTGCATTCAATGCATCTCAATGGGGTTTGGGAGCTAAGTGATCTTCCTCCAGGCCGTAAGGCAATTGGGAACAAGTGGGTTCTCAAGATCAAGGTGAACTCTGATGGAAGTATCGAAAGATACAAGGCCCGTTTGGTGGCCAAGGGTTTTACATAGAAGGAGGGTGTTGATTTCAAAGACACTTTCTCTCCTGTTGTAAAATTCACTTCCATCAGGATATTACTTGTTACGGCCCTTCTAGAGGGAGGTAAGGATTTTAGAATTTAGTTTAGAAGTTTAATTTGAGTTTGCCTAGCAAGAATTAAGAAGTTTGCCAAAGTTCACTAAGTTCCGACAAGAATAAAGCTCTGAACTAAGTTCAGGGGCAAAATGGTAATTTTGCACCCTGAATGGCCGGGACGAGTCCCGAGTGTTTTAAAATGAATTTTTAGAACTTAACTTTTAACCTTAACTCAAACTCAACAAATAGACAAGGATTTAATCAAGAATTGTCAAGTTACAAAGATGGGGGACCTAATTGCACTTAACTTGAAACCTTGGTGATCTTGGTTGCTAAGTGAGGGTTTAAGAAGGGAAAGAGGGGGAGAAGCTGCCATTAACACGTTCTTAAGCTTCCCTCACTCATTTCTCTCTCAAATTGAACTTGGAATCAAGTGATCTTGGTGTCAAGAGGCGCAATTAAGGGTGTATAAGCTTGGAGAAGTGATTTTCAAGCTTGAATCCATGTTTTTGAGGCGTGGAAGAGTGTTTTTCTCCATCCCCTATTTTTGAACGAGGTATGATTCATGTTCTTGATTGAATTCATGTTATTTGATTGATTGGAAGCTTGGGTTTTGGTTGAAAGAGGTGTTTTTGATGTTTAGGAGCTTTGTTTTGGTTTGAAATTGTGTAGAACTTTGGAAGCTTGTTTGGAAGAGGAAGGGTTCGAATTCTTGCTTGTTCTTGGTGTTAAGGTAAGGGAGAAAGTGTTTTTAAGTTGTTGGATTGCTTTTGGATTGAAATGGATTGAGAAAGTTGAGTAATTTTTGGGTATGCTGTGAAGAAACGTTTTGGGAATTATGATGGACTAGCTAAATTCGAAGGGTTGGTTTGATGCTTCTAATGCATCATAGTTTGGCTTTGATAGTTGGTTTTGTTCCTTGCAACATGTACTTCATGTGTATGAAATTTGGTAACTTTTGATGCATGTTTGCTATATGTATTTGGTTGCCAAAGTTCGTAGCAGCAATCGGCCAAATTCTGCATTTCTGCAGAATTGGCGACGCGGCGCCAATTGGCCCGAAAATTGGCGACGCGTCGCCAATTCAATTTTTCTTCACAGAGCGTTTGCTCGTCGGCGACGCGTCGCCAATCCCTTTTGCCTTTGGCGACGCGGCGCCAACACCTAAAAAATGGAGGGTTTGACTTTTTGCTGCGTTGACCCGACCGAGACTACGGAAGGCTCGGAACGTGCCTAAGGGTCCGAGGATCCTGATGGTACTCCGAAACTTCCGAAAGTCCCACCGGAAGTATGAGTTTTCTTGAACTGTTTGAGGTAAGTAAGTTGCTTAGGCAACAAGTAAGGAAACAAATGTTGCAATTGAACTTAATTAGCTATCAATAGCTCAGGTGAGAGGTTTAGAACCCTCGTCGGCCTAGCCGTGCGGTAGCCACGAGGCCCCGAGGCGAAACCTTGTTCATCTAGTTTACATCAAAGAGGCCCTGCGGCCTAGTCTACAAGTCCCGTCATAAATTCCCCTGCATAACAACTAGGTGAGAGGTTCTATGTTTGAATGAGGCTTGCTAAGGTTCGCCCTTGAGCCATATGATAGGTTGCTAAGTGATAGCGCTTGGCCTATATTTCAGGTTGCTAAGTGATTGCGCTTGGCCTGTATATGTGTCAGGTTGCTAAGTGATTGCACTTGGCCTGATACAAAGGACTACTTGAGGAGAGGTCTACCGGCCTAGTATATATATATATGACTAGTACCCTCATGCTGTGTGAGCTCGCAGCCAGAGTCCTAGTAATTTTTCTTGCAGGTACATTGAAGACCCTTACTGAGAATGTTGAATTCTCACTCCCTGTTTGTTATGCAGAGTCTGGAGTAGCAGGACCGGATAATCACTGAGGATTATCACGGTAGTACCTTTTTGTCTGTAAAGGTACGGTAGTTGAGAAACTTTAAGTTTCTAGCCTGCTTAAGTGTTTAATTGGTCTGTTGGTCAGGCTGTGGTACTAACTTGCTTCTTCCTTTGGCTGCAGAGCCTAGTAGCACTTGGCAAAGGACTTGTGAGACTCGCCACTGGGACAGGAGTCCAAAGTGGGAGTTAGGGTAAAAGATCTCAGCAAAGTCTTGTATTTTGATACAGTACTTTATTTTGCCTCCAGTATTTATGTTATAAAGAGTCCTTGACTCAGGGGATTGTTCTCTGGGTGAGAGCATTAGTTACTTATGTATAAATGCTTTCACGAGCGGTGTATGTGTAGTTAATCACTCAAAGGTTGATTTTGCTATGCTTTGGCATTTTGTATTTATTTATATAGAATTTTACCTAGCCGGCTAAATGTCTAAATGATTAAATGTTTTATGGTTTTAATAAACCAAGTCAAAGCATAAGTGCATACATATTGCATTTCTAGGTTAATCAACTAGTAGCATTGGATTTAATCCACACACATAACCAGCTAGCCAATTACAATCCACCGTGAGACAAACGCTCACAGGGTATCCCGGGCAGGGGCACGGGGATCGTGTCATTACTTGCCATCGTGGCAAATCCAGACCTAGAGTTACATCAAATGGATGTAAAGACTGCCTTCCTCAATGGTGATTTGAGTGAGGAGATATATATGAGACAACCTGAAGGGTTTGTCTAAAAGGGTCAAAAGGACAAGGTATGTAGACTAAAGAAGTCTATCTATGGTCTTAAGCAAGTTTCAAGACAGTGCTACTTGAAGTTTCACCATGCAATCACAAGCTATGGTTTTGTGATGATGCATGAAGACCATTGAGTATAATTGTACTCTTCTGGGTCTAGTTTTGCAGTATTGACTCTATATGTAGATGATATACTGATTGCAAGTAATGGGCTTGCATTGTTAAGTACCATCAAGGGATGGTTGTCTTCCACTTTTGACATGAAGGACATGGGAGAGGCTGCTTTTATCCTAGGGGTTAAGATCCTAAGGGATAGAAAGGCAAAGCTGTTAGTCCTTTCTCAAGAGCCTTATATTGATAAGATTCTTGCAAGGTTCAACTTAACAAATGCAAAGCCCATGAGTACACCTCTTGCATATGGTTGCAAGATTGGAGAGGACTTATGTCCTAAGACTCCAAAGGAGAAGGAAGAGATGGCTCAGGTCCCCTACCTAAGTGCCATTGGTAGCTTGATGTACGCCATGTTATGTACAAGGCCAGACATCAGCCAAGCGGTTGCACTTCTAGCACGATATTCTTCCAACCCCGGTCTAGAGCATTGGAAAAGTGTCAAGAGGATCCTACGGTACCTCAAGGGTACTAAGGACTATTGGCTTTGTTACCAAGGTAAAGACCTTGGTTTACGTGGCTATTCCGATGCTGATTGGGGAGGAGATATAGACTCGAGCAAGTCTACATCTGGTTACATTTTCATGCTAAATGGTGGGGCTACTACTTGGTGTAGTAAGAAACAAACTTGTACAGCATTGTCCACAATGGAGGCTGAATTTGTTTCATGTGCCTCAGCTGTACAAGAAGCCCTTTGGCTAGGTTATTTCCTTAAAAATTTGGAGTCCAGGGTTTCTATTGAGAAGCCTATTACTATCTACAGTGATAGTATGGCAGCCATGGCTTATACCAAAGACCCCAAATACCATGGAAAGACCAAGCACATTAGCATGAAATATAACTTTGTGCGAGATGCAATTGAAGAGGGTGAAGTTAGGATTGAGTACATTTCTACAGACCTGAAGGTGGCAGATCCTCTCACTAAGCCATTGCCACCACTTGTATTTGCTCGACATGTTAGAGCAATGGGTCTTAGAAGATTGTAAATGTTGGATGTACTTCACCTCTTTGGTGTCACACATGTTATGTATTTTATGAAATACTCAGTTCAATTTTATGAATCACAACGAACAAATGAACATGTCAAACATAGGTAGAGGATGACTTTCTCACACGAGTCATCCGCCCTTGATCTTTGTGTAAGATTAAGGATGAGACTGGCTAAAGACTTAAATGAAACTTAAGTGAATGATACATTTAAGTGGGAATCATGCTCCAACACATGACACTTTAGCTTTTATGGTCGCCTTGATTCTGAGTAATCAAGATTCCATGCTTTGGTGCATTCTGTTTGTATGACCATTCATACATCCTAGCCTATGTTAGATGTAAGCTAGGGCTTACATGGAGAAATTTCATGGTTATTGACATGTCCTCCTTTTATGTGTTAAGAGGAGTACACTTAATGGTGTTTTAAGAGGGAGAAATGACACACTCCTCAATTGGAATGGAGATCACTCCAAGTAGGAGTGACATGAGTAAAACACCTTAGAAGTGTATTATGGAACTTTAATGGATGTGTTTCCAAGTGTTCCATGACCATGAAATACGACCAAAGAAGAATTTAAGCAAGTTGTCTCTATTCTTGCTTAGTGTGAGATTCTTCGAATCAGACTCTTAGTGACTATGGCTTGCTATTAGGAAGTTGAGTTAATTATGATTACTTTGATTGGTTGTCGAAGGTCTTAGAGAAATGAGACTGGAGTATCCTCTTTTTGGGTAATCATGTTAACTCATTGACCTAAGTAGTTGAAGCTAAAAAGGAAAGACATTAAGATGATACACGTTCACTAAATTCAATCTTGGGCCCACATATTACTGTGAGTAGTATGCTAGATTGAATGACAAGTGATTGAAATGAGTACTCAATGCTTAATACAATCATGGATTTCAAGGAGTTGAAATTCTAAGAAAGATACTGATTGTGATTAAGAAGTGTATCATATGTCTGGGGTCTGGGAGGCATAGTTTGATGTGTTCAAGCAAGCTTGATGTGTTTAAGCAACACACTTGAATTTGATGTGTTCAAAGGAAAGTTTGAAGAAGTTCAAACTATGAGGAGAGGACAATCTTCTATTGAGAGTCTAACAACCTCAATAGAAGAGACTTAGTGTGTGTGCCTGAGGTCGCACCCACAACTCTATATATGTAGAAGTGTCTGGATTATTTCGGCTATAAGGATTAAGGAATTTGTTTTGAGTGGGAGCTAGAACTTTAAAAGCATCTTAGTGCGAGTGGGAGTTTGTTGGAATTTTTGGCGCACCAAGATCCTTTTAAGGTAGGATTTGAGCTCATTGAGCTAACTCTAGCTTGAACAGCTATCTAAGGCAGCTAGAAGTAGCTCCCTTTAGCTCAAGTTAGCTTATGTCAGCTCACTGCAACTATAAGTAGCTCAGAGTAGCTGGACTTCAGCTCAAGTCAGCTCACTTCAACTATAAGTAGCTCAAAGTAGCTGGACTTCAGCTCAAGTTAGCTCAAGTTAGCTCAAGTCAGCTCACTTCAGCTTCTGGTAGCTGAGTGTAGCTGGACTTCAGTTCACTTCAGCTAAGAGCAGCTAACTCTAGCTCAAGGTCAGCTCTAGGAGCTGGACCTCAGTTCATGATGCTTGGTTGGCGCTCAAAGGAGCTCAATGGTGCATAAGTAGCATAGTGAGCTAGCTTTGTGCCAGCTCACCTTGCTTTTAGCTCAAAACCACCAAGAGACACATCTTTTATGTAAAGGTGTGTCTTTTCATCAAAAGAGATGACTATTGGCTAAAAGAACATGTCCTTTCATCCAAAGGAAGTGTTCCTTGGCTCTAAAAGACATGTATTTTCGCCCATAAGGTAGTTATGGGTGGTTATAGGCCAAAGGAAGTGTTCCTTGGCTCTAAAAGACATGTATTTTCGCCCATAAGGTAGTTATGGGTGGTTATAGGCTAAAGGAAGTGTTTCTTGGCTAAAAGACATGTATTTTCGCCACCATACATGACCCTTAGCCAAAGGAAGTGTTCTTTGGATTATAAGACACCTTTCTTGGTGTAAAGGTGTGCCTTTTGGTCATCTATAAATAGCCTTTAGTGGCTGGCCATTTTAAGCACGAATTTGCACTCCATTTGCTCCATTTTTCTTGAGAGAAAATTGTTCTCCTCCTATATCCTTTAGAGGCCGAAATATTAAACACTTCTTGAGAGCATTGTGGGTGGATTTACATAGAGATTGTTCATCTCTATTCAAGCTTCAAGGTGCCCCTCTAAGATCAAGTTCTCCCTCAAGGTTTTGCCAAAGATAACCAAGAAGAAAGGTGCACATCTTTTCTTGGTTTAGTAGCATGTTAGGTTTCATTTCTTATGTATGTTCTTAGTAGCATGCTAGGATTTATTTAACACAACATGTATGTGATCTTGATATGTTATATAACATGTTATGCATGCTTATGTTGAATTAAAATGAACGAATATGCATGTGGTATATACAAGAAGAAAGATAACATAAAAGTATGTTATCATAAGATCCTGAAATCTTCACTAGCCTAGTCCTAGGCCTGAGGCACTAGCGTGGGACCTTAGTGCACCAAACTTGGCTCTGCCCACTAGACTTGTATTACTCCTGCACATAGTATTCAAGGGGAGGTTATTTTGTGCTTAGGTGATGACCTAGCACAGTTGGCAAGTCACGGCTTACTAGAGTGAGTTCAGGGTTAGAACTCTCTAAGCTTAGGACAACGTCCCATATGTGGACTAGGGTGAGGAGGGGTCCTAAGGGACTCGAGTATATGCACATATATTAGGCCGTAGACTGTCATAAGCTCATGGTAGATTTGTGACATTTATTGTCCAGTGTCCTCTAGGGTTTTATTTTGCAGGTACCTCAAAGACCCCTCACTAGGAATCTATGATTCTCACCTCTTAGTTTATATGTACAGGTTTGTGTTAGTGTTGTGCCCAAAAGCCAATCATGAGATGATTGTATTTTTGCACATTGAGCCATGACATTTTATTAAGGCTTTAATCTAGCAATTATGTTCATTGTTTTGTTTCTATGTAACGTAATAAACATAATTCTAACCCTAGAATAATGATATTCTCAAATGTCCCTGGTCTAGTATTATTGTGGAGCGGGTTACAATAATACATAACGACTAGCATATGTGGAGACTAGTATGAGATATGTAGTCTACATATGGGTACAAGTTTGAGAACTTGTTAAAAGACCGACCCACCATGAGAATGCTACATGGATCATTATATGAGTGTCATAAGTGATTCTCGTAGTGATCATGGTTTGTGTAGTCCTTTGACCAAAGATCATCGAGGTTTTCTACATGTAAGTCACATACTATGATACTTCCCTTTGTTGCTCATAACTGAGTGAACTTGAAAGAGGTCATTGGGTATGTCACATATCATGCAGAGGGTTTTGTATGATCAAGATGAGATTTGTCCCTCTTATGTAACGGGAGTGATATCTTTGGGCCTTTTGATAGAGTAAGACTTAGAAAATGCATGGCCATGCTCAGATGAGTTGATATATGATATCAATGTCATCGGTTTAAGTTAGTCTACTCGGTAATCAAGAAACAAAAGATTGGGCTATACAAGAGCTTCACATTCCATGTCTCGTGCCTAGTCTTGATATCTTGGACAAAGGGACAATGGCATATATCGGTAATGATCATAAAGGTTTAATTGAATCACCGACAATCTTGTCACTTGGGTAATAATGATGTGTTGCTAAACACTGCTCATTGCTTATGATCATAAATGTGATTTATGATCATTGCCAATGTGGTAAGAGCCTATTAGGCTGCACACATATAATTATTTGGATTATTAAAGTGCATGGGCTAATTATTTGGGTTATGGTTTCATAATAATTTCATATTAATAATTGGCCTGAAAGTTGAACCGTTATTAAGCCCAAAATTAAAGCCCAATTGGATTGGGGCTTTGAAACCCATTAGGCCTAGAAGTTGAGTCCCACTATAAATAAAACTTTTAGTGTGAAATTAGTAGCCCTACCCTAGCCTCCCAAAAAGAGATAGTCGCACTCTTCTCTTGCAATTCCTTGGAGGACGCAAGCTAGCACTGTGAGCACCAGAGAAACACATCTGCGGAGATGTGGTGGAAGCGTGGTGATCCCAAGAAGCTCGTATGGATACCATAGAGAGCTTGAACACGTCAACTGTTCTGGTTTTTATGATTCGATTCTACAGTTTGGTGAAAGATCTCAACTGAAATTAGGTATGAAAAATTTCAAACACCCGGTTTACCCTATTTCACTTGGATCCTAGAGGGTTTTGGTTAAATTTCCTTGCACTTGTTTAGCTCCCAAAACCTTACAGTTTGGGTGGTTTAGCTAATAACCCAAGATGGTTGTTGAGCTAGTTAAGCAAGTACAAGTTATACTTGCTAATTTGTATTTATCCAGTTGGTTTATTGGTTATGTTACATACTAACTATGTTGGATTAACCTTCAGCGGCGATTGATCTAGGAGCACAAGGGGGAGGTTGAGGCTATGGGCAATTGAAAGGTAGAACTCAGGAGGTCAGCCTAGTAGAGTCATCTCAGTAGGTCATGCTTGAGTACATAATTGTACTAGATGCCTCTAGCAACATTTGTTAGTTTTATGTTTTGGTTTATGATTCATGTACATAGCTGACTAACGTACATAAGGTTGTTGCATGTAGAAAATGTGTTGATGGATTTGGCTAGTTTTACAATTGTTTTTAAGTGTGATACCACCACTATTTTGAATTTTTTAATTTATGTTTAAATTTCCATGATGAAGCTACCCATGCATTATTTAATGCTAGTATCTAGGTTAGTAAGCTTAGGTCACATGCATTAGTTTTTATCACAAGAAAAGAAACCAATAAATACGAACAAAAACCTGGGAATTTCCCTAAATTCCTAGTGAACTTGGGTAGCAGGCTGCCACAAGTGGCCTAGGGCAGCCACAAAAGATGCTTACAGTAAATGGATCTACAAATCAATTGGCTATTGGGGGAAGGGTAGGTGATGGCCAAAGGCCTAATACGTAGGAGTTCTCTTCTAAGTCCTAACCTCAGCTATCAAAGGGTTTGGTCACAGTACTTCAAAATACTGACAAAAATTGTTAAGGAAGTACTACGCAGTGCATGCACGATGCTTCCTCAGATCTGTGTCAGGATAGCTGGCAATAGAGGTTGTTGGGGGAAAACAAACCCCTGACCTCATATCCCGCCGGATGTGTGGATAGTAGATCTGAGGTATAGCTACTAAGCATCAGCCTTCTGAAATAAGTATAAAAAGGAGACTTCTCTAGGCCTAAGGTACACACACATACACAGATAACTCTATTGAGCTTTTCTCATACTCCCAGTTATATTACTTGTTTACTTAGGTACTGGAGATTCTCTCCCCAAAAAATATTCTAAGGGACTCCCTTTGCCCTTTCTTTTCTGGTGTCTTTTAGGACTATAGCTAAATGGAGTACGCATATCTAAAGGGCTAGATGCAAAACTCAAGTGACCAAGAGCTCCATGGACATGACAAAAAAAGTGCATATTCCACACTAAGAGTCCTGTTGATGACAAAGTGTGTTGCTTGATCATTGATGAAAGAAGTAGCATAAATGTGACTAGCATAATTTTGGTGGAGAAGTTACAATTACCTTCCTATAAACACCCTCAACCTTACAAGTTACAATGACTAAATTATGATGCTGAGGTTTGGGAACAAAGGCAAGTTATTATTTATTTTCAGATTGGTTCTTATCAAGATGAAGTGTTATGTGTTGTGGTTCTTATGCAAGTTTGCAATTGTAGGGTTTCGGGTGCCAAACAAGCATAGCAGAATTTAACCAAAACCCTCCAGGATCCAAATGAAACGGGCTAAACCGGGTGTTCAAAAACTTTCATACCTAATTTCAGTTGAGATCTCACACCCAACTGTACAGTTGAATCACAAAACCTGAATAGTTAGCGTGTTCAAACTCTGTATGGTATCCACATGAGACTCTTAGGATCACCATGCATCCACCACATCCCGATAGATGCATTTCTCTTGCGCTTGCAGTGCTAGCTTGCATCCTCCAAGGAATAGTAAGAAAAGAGCGCGGCTGTCTATTTTTGGGAAGCTAGGGCAAGGCTGTGAATTTCTCACTATATATTGTATTTATAGTGAGACTCAACTTCCAAGCCTAATGGGTTTCAAATTCTTAACCCAATTAGGCTTTAATTTCAGGCTTAATAATGGCTCAACTTTTGGGCCAATTGTTAATGCAAAATTATCATGAAACCATAGCCCAAATAATTAGCCCATGTACTCTAATAATCCAAATAGCCTTTCTGTGTGCAGCCCAATAGGCTCTTACCACGTTGGCAATGATCATAAATCACATTTATGATCATAATCAATGAGCAGTGTCTAGCAACACATCATTGCTACCCAAGTGACAAGATTGTCAGTGATTTGACTAAAGCTTTATGACCATTACCCATATATGCCATTGTCCTTTTGTCTAAGATATCAAGACTAGGCACAAGACATGGAATGTGTCACTCTCGTATAGCCCAATTTTTGGTTTCTTGATTACCGAGTAAACTAACTTAAATTGATGTCATTGATATCGTATATCAACTCATTTGTGTATAGCCATGCATTTTCTAAGTCTCACTCTATCAAGGGTCCTGAAGATATCACACCCGTCACATAGGAGCGACAAATCCAATCTTGATCATACAAAACCCTCTGCATGATGTGTGACATACCTAATCACCTCCTTCAAGTTCACTCAGTTATGAGCAACAAAGGGAAGTATCAAAGTATGTGACTCATATGTAGGGAACCTTGATGACCTTAGGTCAAAGGACTACATATACCATGATCACTATGAGAATTACTTATGACACTCATATAATGATCCATGTAGTGTTCTCATGTTCGGTCGGTCCAATACACAAGTTCTCCAACTTGTACCCATATGTAGACTACATATCTCATATTAGTCTCCACATATGCTAGTCGTTATGTATTATTATAACCCAATCCACAATAATACTAGACTAAGGACATTGAAGAATATCATTATTCTAGGGGTATAATTATGTCTATTGCATTACACAAAAACAAAAGAACAAACATAATTGTTGGATTAATGCCTTAATAAAATATCATGACTCAATGTGCAAAAATACAATCATCTCATGATTGGCTTTTGGGCACAACACTAACAACAACATCTTACTTGGATGGCCATGGTAATTTAACATGAAGGCTACTCATGATGGTTATAAGAATGTGTACTCTCTTGTGTACAAATGAAGGCCGGTTGTTTTTTTCCTACTCTCACCACAATAAGTCTTGTAGGTTTAACATAAAATTTACTGTATTAAGGAGAGGAAAGAAGATAGTAGGAGAAAAACTTCTAAGAGGAAAACTAAAAGAACAAATGAGGGAAAAGGTAAAGAGAGTAGAATTTAAAGGAAAGATAGAGGAGTGTTCCTCAGAGAAAATCAATAAAGATAAGATAAAAGAATAAATGAGTGTTTTTTCCAACAATGAGATACATGAGGAAAACATTAAAAGCATAAAGGCCAATACCTATCTGACTTTTCAAAGATTTTTTTTCTTGCGATAAATGAGCTAACCTCTCTTCCAAGTGAGGTTTTGTCTGTGTTACATGAGTTTGAGGACATATTTCTTGATGAGGCAAGTTTATTGCCCCTAATTTGAGGGATTGAACATAAATTTTATCTAATTCCTGGAGCACCAATCCTAAATGGGGCAGCCTATACAAGCAATCCTAAGTAGACTATGGAAATTCAAAGGCAAGTAAAGGATTTGTTGCCAAAGGGCTATGTGAGAGAGAGCATGAGTCCATGCATTGTACCTATGCTTTTGGTGCCAAAAGAGAATGGATCTTGGCACATGTGCATGGATTATAGGCTTGTCAACAAAATCACAGTGAAGAATAGACATCGCATTCCTACACTTCATGATATGTTAGCTAAGTTTCACGATTCTACTGTGTTTCCTAAGGTCTAGTTCATTTCACATGTAGTAGGTCATGTTAATGCATTAAAACCGATTTGGACTGTTTTAATGGTCATTATAGACTCACATTTCACAATTCCTATTTTACCCCTATCATCATCGCATGTTTTTACTTGCTTGAAACCTGCCATGGACTGAAATGCATCCACTTCATTCTGCTAACCCCCTCTTTTTCAAGTGAATCACCACTTCCAATTATGGTTTCCCGCCAATGCAAGCAAATTTCCACCTTTTATTAAGGTCTCCCTCCAATCCAGGCAAATTTTGACCTCCTTTTACCAGCACACAGGTCCCTTGAGTAGATCTATCCCTTCAAGCCTTTTGGGCTTTTTCGTGCACTGAATCCACAACAATTGATGTTAAGGATTCCGCAATGGCTAGAAGCATGGTCAAACAAAGATTTTAGCAAACTTGGTCCACCACCTTTGAGTTTGTAAACCAAGGTTAGGACCGTGGTGCAATGAACAAAGGGATGGGCATAAGATAATGGAACAACAACATGGAGCTTGCATTATGCTCAAGGTTTGGTTGTCAGTTGAGGTCATGATAGAGAAGACAAACCAATGGTAGCCAACCATAATTTCTCTGACAAACAAGCCCGAGTTTGTTCAGTGACCAGCCTAGTCAAACACATGTTGTGGTCAAAACAAATTTGGACAATGTTTGAATGAAATATGAACTAGGCCTAAAATTGATGTGAAAAGTGGATATCATAAATTAGGATAAAGAAAGAGGATGAGTGGAAAACAACTTTTAAAACCAAATTTGGGCATTATGAGTGGTTAGCCATGTGATTTGGTTTAAGTAATGCACCTAGCACTTTCGGGGCCCAAACGGGCCGAATGCAAACCAAGCTAGGGTTTTTGCAACTATTGCAAGAATCCTAATCCATATAGGTATCTCATACCAATCAATTTCGGGTTAATCTCATTAACCAATTTGTGTTGTTTCTTCATATATCTCATATGTTCATTACGAGTTCCGGTTTCAAGCATCTTGAATCAATCTAATTAATCATGGCTGAAAAGCAACCGAACACATAACATCATGCGATTCAACACTCAATCCCGATTTAGGGTTTCACCAGTAGCTCTGATACCACTGTTGGGTTTCGGGAGCCAAACAGCCCAGCAGAATTTAACCGAAACCCTCCAGGATCCAAGTGAAACGAGGTAAATCGGGTGTTCAAAAATTTTTCATACCTAATTTTCAGTTGAGATCTTTCACTCAACTGTAGAGTCGAATCACAAAACCTGAACAGTTGACGTGTTCAGGCTCTCTATGGTATCCACACGAGCCTCTCGGGATCACCACGCTTCCACCATGTCCTGGTAGATGCGTTTCTCTTGCGCTCACAGTGCTAGCTTGCGTCCTCCAAGGAATTGCAAGAGAAGAGTGTGGCTGTCCTTTTGGGAGGCTAGGGCAAGGAGACCTGCGAATTTCTCACTAAAAGTTGTATTTATAGTGAGACTCAACTTCCATGCCTAATGGGTTTCAAAGCCCTAATCCAATTAGGCTTTAATTTCGGGCTTAATAATGGCCCAACTCTTGGGCCCATTATTAATACGAAATTAAAGTAAAACCATAACCAAAATAATTAGCCCATGCACTCTAATGATCCAAATAACTCTATGTGTGTGACCCAATAGGCTCTTCCCACATTGGCAATGATCATAAATCACATTTATGATCATAAGCAATGAGCAGTGTCTAGCAACACATCATTGCTACCCAAGAGATAAGATTGTCAGTGATTCAACTAAACCTTTATGATCATCACCAATATATGCCATTGTCCCTTTGTCCAAGATATCAAGACTAAGCACGAGACATGGAATGTAGCACTCTCGTATAGCCCAATCTTTGGTTTCTTGATTACCGAGTAGACTAACTTAAGCTGATGACATTGATATCGTATATCAACTCATCCGAGCATGGCCATGCATTTTCTAAGTCTCACTCTATCAAGGGGCCCGAAGATATCACTCCCGTTACATAAGAGGGACAAATCCCATCTTGATCATACAAATCCCTCCGCATGATATGTGACATACCCAATGACCTCCTTCAAGTTCACTTAGTTACAAGCAACAAAGGAAAGTATCACAGTATGTGACTCACATGTAGGGAACCTTGAAAATCTTAGGTTGAAGGACTACATATACCATGATCACTATGAGAATCACTTATGACACTCATATAACGATCCATGAAGTGTTCTCATGGTGGGTCGGTCCAGTACACAAGTTCTCCAACTTGTACCCATATGTAGACTACATATCTCATATTAGTCTCCACATATGCTAGTCATTATGTATTATTGCAACCCGCTCCACAATAATGCTAGACCAGGGACGTTTAAGAATATCATTATTCTAGGGTTACAATTATGTTTATTATGTTACACAGAAACAAAACAATGAACATAATTGCTGGATTAATGCCTTAATAAAATATCATGACTCAATGTGTAAAAAACACAATCATCTCATGATTGGCTTTTTGGGCACAACACTAACACCTAGCACTTTTATGAAACTTATGAACCATGTTTTGTGTGAATTTATAGGAAAAATTTGTTATTGCCTACCTTGATGACATTTTGGTTTACAGTTAGAGCATAAAAGATCATTTGGAGCATTTGAGACAAGTGTTAGGTATATTAAGGGAAGAAAAGTTGTATGCTAATCTTAAGAAATGTTTTTTTTCTACTAACCATGTTATTTTTCTTGCATTTATTGTAAGTTCTGAAGGTATTGAGGTTGATGAGGAAAAAACTAATGCCATCAAAGAATGGCCTATTCCTACTTCAACTTATGATGTAAGATCATTCCATGGGCTAACAAGTTTCTATAGGAGGTTTGTTAAGGATTTTTCTACCATTACAGCCCCTCTGATTGTGGTTGTTAAAAAAAAGTTGGTGTTAAATGGGAAAAAGTATAAAATGATGCATTCTTGCTATTGAAGGAGAAGTTATGAAATGCACCACTATTATCACTTCCTAACTTTGCTAAAACTTTTCAGATTGAGTGTGATGCCTCAAGAATAGTTATTGGGACTGTCTTGTTGCAAGAAGGATGACTATTGCTTGTTTTAGTGAGAAAATCAATGGTGCAACAATGAACTATCCTGCTTATGATAAGCAGATGTATGCATTTGTAAGAGGCTTTGGAAACTTGGCAACATATTTGTGGCCAAGAGAGTTTGTGATCCACACTAATCATCAATCTTTTAGGCATCTTATAGGTCAAGGTAAATTGAATAGGAGACATGCTAAATGGGTGCAATTCATTGAATCTTTCCCAAATGTGATCAACTATAAGCAAAGTAAGGACAATGTGAAAGCGGATTCACTTTCTAGGAAATATGTGTTACTTTCTACTTTAGATGCTAAAGTGCTTCATTGTGAGCCTTTGAAATAGTTTTCTAATCCTGATTTTGGTGAGATTTACTCTAAATGCACTAAAACTGCATTTAACAAGCTTTACCAAGGGGATGGTTATCCTTTTAAAGAGAATAGATTGTGTGTTCCGAATACATCATTGAGAGAGTTGGTTGCCAAGGAGGCACATAGTGGTGGAGTTATGGGGCATTTTGGTGCGCTTAAAACATTGCAACTTTTATTAGCCTCATATGGAGAATAATGTGAATAAGGTTTATGACCATTGCATTGCATGTAAGAAGGCAAAATCTAAACAAACTCCTCATGGTTTGCTCTATTACCCACACTATTACATCCTTGGAAAAACATATCTATGGACTTTGTTGTTGGATTACCTAAGACTAGCAGGACACGTAATTTTATTTTTATGGTAGTTGATAGATTTTCTAAAATGGCACATTTTATGCCATGTAATAAAACAGATGATGCTATGAATGTTGTTGTGTTGCTTTCCAAGGAGATTGTACACCTTCAGGGAGATTTCAAGTTCTTAAGCCATTTTTGGAAGACTTTGTAGGGAAAACTTGATGCAAAGCTTTTTTTTCTACATCATCTCACCCACAAACTGATAGCCAAATTGACGTGACTAATAGAACTTTAGGATTATTGCTTAGGGAAATTATAAGTAAGAACTTGAAAATTTGGGAAGATTATTTGCCGCATGTTGAATTTTCATACAATAGGACTGTGCATGGAACTACAAGTTATTCACCTTTTGAAATTATATATGGCTTTAATCCTTTGACTTCATTAGATCTTTTGTCATTACCTACTAATGAATTTGCAAGTTTGGATGGTGAAAGAAAGGCTGACTTGGTTTGCAAGCTTCATGATAAGATAAAAATGCAAATTGAGAAAATGAGTCAAGAATATGTAAAATTAGCCAACAAATGGCGTAAAAAGGTCATGTTGAACCTAGAGACTAAGGCTGGTACTGTTGGGTTTCATGAGCCAAACAGCACAGCGGAATTTAACAGAAACCCTCCAGGATCCAAGTGAAATAGGGTAAACCGGGTGTTTGAAAATTTTTATACCTAATTTTTGGTTGAGATCTCTCACTCAACTGTAGAGTCGAATCACAAAACCTAAATAGTTGATGTGTTCAGGCTCTCTATGGTATCCACACGAGCCTCTCAGGATCACCACGCTTCCACCACATCCCGGCAGATGCGTTTCTCTTGCGCTTGCAGTGCTAGCTTGTGTCCTCCAAGGAATTGCAAGAGAAGAGTGCGGCTGTCCTTTTGGGAGGCTAGGGCAAGGAGACCTGCGAATTTCTCACTAGAAGTTGTATTTATAGTGAGACTCAACTTCCAGGCCTAATAGGTTTCAAAGCCCTAATCCAATTAGGCTTTAATTTCGGGCTTAATAATGGCTCAACTCTTGGGCCCATTATTAATACGAAATTATTGTGAAACCAAAACCCAAATTATTAGCCCATGCACTCTAATGATCCAAATAGCTCTATGTGTGCGACCCAATAGGCTCTTACCACGTTGGCAATGATCATAAATCACATTTATGATCATAAGCAATGAGCGGTGTCTAGCAACACATCATTGCTACCCAAGTGACAAGATTGTCGATGATTCAACTAAACCTTTATGATCATCACCAATATATGCCATTGTCCCTTTGTCCAAGATATCAAGACTAAGCACGAGACATGGAATGTGTCACTCTCATATAGCCCAATCTTTGGTTTCTTGATTACCGAGTAGACCAACTTAAACTGATGACATTGATATCGTATATCAAGTCATCTGAGCATGGCCATGCAATTTTCTAAGTCTTACTCTATCAAGGGGCCCGAAGATATCACTCCCGTTACATAGGAGGGACAAATCCCATCTTGATCATACAAATCCCTCCACATGATATGTGACATACCCAATGACCTACTTCAAGTTCACTCAGTTACGAGCAACAAAGGAAAGTATCAAAGTATGTGACTCACATGTAGGGAACCTTGATGATCTTAGGTCGAAGGACTACATATACCATGATCACTATGAGAATTACTTATGACACTCATATAACGATCCATGTAGTGTTCTCATGGTGGGTCGGTCAAGTACACAAGTTCTCCAACTTGTACCCATATGTAGACTACATATCTCATATTAGTCTCCACATATGCTAGTCGTTATGTATTATTGCAACCCGCTCCACAATAATACTAGACCAGGGACGTTTAAGAATATCATTATTCTAGGGTTACAATTATGTTTGTTAAGTTACGCAGAAACAAAACAACAAACATAATTGCTGGATTAATGCCTTAATAAAATATCATGACTCAATGTGCAAAAATACAATCATCTCATGATTGGCTTTTGGGCACAACACTAACAGGTAAATATGCAAAAAAGAGAGATTTCCAACGCAAAGAATAATCAAATTGAATCCAAGACAGATGGTCCTTTTCAAATTGTGAAGAAGATAGATGACAATACCTACAACCTTGATTTGTCAGGTGAGTATAATATAGGTAAAACCATTAATGTTTCTAATCTTTATTTGTTTGACAATGTAGATTTGGGGTTGAATCTTTATAAGGAATGAGGAGTTGATAAAAGCACTACAAGCATATCAAAGGACCTTCTAAGGATGAGAAGTGGGCCCATTACAAGAAAGAGAGCAAAGGAGCTTGGGATGACAATGCAATGATTGATTGAGCAATATTTCGATGAAAGATCAAGCTAGAAATGCCAATGGAACACTAGTGCACATTTTTTTATAATGAAGATCTAGGTGCACCCTAGTCCACAAGTATACCTAAGGAGCATACACCCTAGAGCTCCATGGACCCCAAGACATAACCATGGGCTGAGAAGACCTGGAGCTAGGCCACATCATACCTGTGCCCCTAGAGCACCCAAAAGCCCTTGGTGTGCACCTTGTGTGCCCTAATGAGCTCCATCCTTATCCCCCTGAACATACTAGACCATTGCAGCCATTTGCACATGGTTTGCATATGTTTAAGCCAATGGGCATATTTGGACTAGTTTACGGTAGAATTGGAGTGCAAAGTTTGCTAAAATTGTGTTTTGTGGGTGTTTGTGATAGTTTAGGACTTCTAGCACTTTGCAGTTCTTTTTCCTTTCTAGTTAGTTTTTTTCAAACTTTTAAGGGCTAGGATATACTTATAATGACCGAACATATCATTGTAAACATCCAGATTGCTTTGATAATGATATTGCTAGAGAAAGTATTCTTTCTTTGGTTCTATGTAAATTTAACTTGGTGCACAAGGGACTATCTGATCTTTGTGTGACAAGTCTTCTATCCAGCCTTGTTTTTCTGTGTTTGTGAAGCTAAACGTTGTTTCTTGGGCATTTCCTAAGTCTACTCACATGAGTAGATCCAAAACATTCATCTAGATACTAATGGAAAACAATTCCTTCTCTAATACAAGTAATATAAGCTCCTGAGACCACTACAATAATTCTAATCTATTTTTTGACTAATAAAGTTTTATGCTTCTAAACCTTTGGCTTGACCAAGTATAAAGTTCATTGATTTTGAAAGGTAAATTTTGGATAATCTGCATGAAACTATCTTTATTTTACTCTTTGAACTTGTTTCTAGGATATTTTTTTCTTTTAGCTTTCTTTGCAATGATCAAGCTCTTCGCTACACACCACCACCATAAGGAAGCTAGAAACCTTCTTCTCTGAGATTCAGAGTGGGTTGCTATCACCTTATATCGAGTAAATAGAGCCAATGGTCCCAAACCTTTAATTCAAGTTGCAAATTGGTCCCTCACTATCATTCTATTCTTTGCATTTTGGTCCCTGGACCAAGGAAGACACAGTATTTAACTTGCCTATTAACTATGAGAAAATTATCATACACTTTAATAGGCTGTTCGTTTCATTTTAATGTGGCCAAGTTAACGCAATTTTCCAACATGGTTTAGGTAAAAGTTGTGAAGTCTATGTAAGTCCACCAATTTGGACATCCAACTGTAAAAAGATTACATTGTATATCCTTGCTGTCATCAACTCTCTCATCATCCACCACCTCCATAACCTCTAGCAGTTTGTCAATGCTTCATTGTCTATGATCGAACCCATTGCTTCCCACCAGCTTGTCTCTTTTCGGCACACCCCAGTGGATAGCCACCGTTCCCCTAACAGGTTTCCTTTGCTCAGCTACGGCATGCAAAAACCAGTTCCCCTTGCTTGGAGCACCCATCAGCACCTCTGCGTAGACCCACGGTGTACCGATCCTAGCCCCTCAATCTAATCACCCCGATTCAGCGATGGTAGGCCTCCTATTGCTTCGATCGAATGATTTGTCCCTACTGTTGCTCTTTTTTATTTGTTTCCCAATTAGTGAAATTGGAGGTGGGATGAGGCTGGGACTCGTGAATTAGAGGAGTAGGATGGTGTTGGTACACGTTCACTTAAGTAGGGCAATTTCTGGGCTGAGCATCACGGCAGAGGAGAGCTGCGGATGGCGAACCATTGACAAGCCAGGGTGAGAGAAGCTAGTTAACCAGTTTTGACTATAAATAAGTGCAACTTTAGTGGCAAATAATGATCCTTTTTAAAAGCTAAACTGTACCCAGTGAGCCCTGAAACTATGCACCTATGTGTACAAACACTTACTTAACACCGTTAAGTTTCCGTTAGTTTTAAGTATAAATGGTAATTTTTACTTCTTAGGATAAGCCACATTTAATTAGGATAATTATGGAATATATTAAACTTATTCAATTTTTTAACTATGGGAAAGTTTTAAATTTGAATTCATTTGAAAAGAAAATCTAATGAAACAAATAAATATAATATGATAAATATGGTAATTATTTAAAAACAAGTGAATTGTATTAAATTCTTTAGGCTATGTATTATACTATATGTGAAATAAATTAAACTAGAAGTCAAATGTATTAATCTATGCGACAAATTATTCACACAAGAAAATGACATTGCCACGAAAAAAAATAAAACAACTAAACTAATCATCACACCGGTATCATACTCAATATCATCATAGCCATCAACTGGATGGGAAATGTATGTAACTTGAAGTGAAATGTATTAAACTGTGTGAGATATGTATTAAACTGTAAGTGAATTGTATTAATCTCTGCGGGATGTGTTAAACTAGAAATGAAATGTATTAAACTGTGTAGAATATGTATTAAACTGGAAGTGAATTGTATTAAACTATGTGGGCTATATGTATGTAACTTGAAGTGAAATATATTAAACTGTATGGGATATGTATTAAATTGTAAGTGAATTGTATTAATCTATGTGGGATGTGTTAAACTGGAAATGAAAATGTATTAAACTGTGTAGAATATGTATTAAACTGGAATTGAAATGTATTAAACTAGAAGTCAAATGTATTAATCTATGTGGCAAAACCATCACATGAGAAAATGACATTACCACAAAAAAATAAAAACACAAAAACTCATCATCACCACCAGTACCATAATCAAGCTGTCGAGGAGGCTCTTGAGGAGCAAGATGGATCCCGGTGTTGGCAGCGCTACTGTGGCAGCGGCAACAGCGTCGGTGCCGATGAACATACCAGACTGGCCAAAGATTCTGCAGGGAGAGTATGGTGAGCATCTCGGGCGGGGGAGGAAGGAGAGCGTCGGCGAGGATGACGACGGAGAGGAAGGGAGGGTTCCGCCTCACGAGTATCTGGCGTGGCGATGGGGGGCATCGTCCTCGGTGCATGAAGGGATCAGAAGGACGTTGAAGGGGAGAGATTTGAGAAGAGTTAGAAATGTGATTTGGAAGAAAACTGGTTTTGAAGATTAGATCGAAAAAAACTTCTCGATCGTTTGATTGAAGCCTGTCTGGAAATTTCAAGTTGAAAACAATTTCGAATTTTGCGAGAATGTGAAGCAACCGGTTAAATGTATTTTGAAAATTACAGGAATTAAATGGTAGGTACTAAATTTACTAATTTATAAAAGGAAACTTAGTGATAATTATTCTAATTAGTACCCAATTAAATCTTACACACTTAAACGCACAAAACCTATCATAAATGGTCCAAATTAAATGGGAATTGGGTCCAATTTCACGCCATCCACTGAGAGCACATACACTTATGTGCATGTCAGATTTTCGCGTACCCAGTCTAATAACACATTAATTTGGCCGAATTAAATTGTAACAAACTGGCCCTAAATTTATTGCAAGACAACTAGTTCATTAACTGTCATGAATTACCTGATATTAAATTTTTAAATTATAATTTAAACTGTTCGATAATTATTTTTTCATATATTCAAACAGTGTCATAATTTTCTAATAGTTAATGAAAAAATTAAATTATAAGTTTTTCTTCTCTGTAAATCAAATTTTTATGCCTACCTAGGAATAAAGACAAATATACGATGAATGATAAAGGTTTGGGATGAATCTATATTAAAATAAATGCTGGGGGATCGATTTACAATGAGAGTTAAAGGTTTGGGATCAATTGTGCTTTTTACCCACCTTATATCACTTGTCTGAGGCAAAGTCTAGTAAGGATGGTGGACTACTATTTTTAAAACCTAGGGTAGAGGCTGAAATTGATTAGAGAGGGCCTAGAGGATTGTAGTTTTCCTTGTTACTTTTATAATTTTTTTATCAACTGCATTATACCGGGATAAAAAAGCATTTAACAACATATTCCACCCATTTAATGGTGTAGTTGTGATATTTACAAAATTCGGAGACTGTTATTGGTGCTTTGGTCATGCTTGTTAACTTTAGTTGCTCAATTGAGAAAAATAAAAGCTGTGTGAATGAGTGGTTTATTTAGTATTTTTTGGTAGTTAATCTATCTCGGATACTTTTTGATCACTTAATATCTGACTTCTTTTACAATATCACTTCTCTCACTACATCACGCTCGCCATCTTCGCCCGGCTATGTTCCTGGTTGAACTACCAAGTTTTGTGTAGTCATTCTTCTTTTTCTTTTTTGAGGTGGAATTTTATATCATTCATCTAACTCCTTTAAATCTGTGAATATGACATTATCCACTTAGAGTCAATTAATTTTAATTTAATTTAATTTAATTAAAAATAATTATTTTTTTTATTTTTGCATCTTATTTGTCCTAAATCAATTCTATTTAAAAGCTAATATTATTCAGGTTTAATACTTCATTAAAAATATAATTTTTATAGTCTTATTAAATTTTTAATTTTTTTTCTTTTTAATGCCCAAATATATAAAAACTTGTACAACTTTAATAACTTAATAAAAATTTATTTTCAAACAAATTACTTCATCTATATAATATTACTTTAAATTATATTAATTTAAATTAAAATGAATTGATTCTTAATCACTTCTTCTTCGGTCAAGATTCTTGGGGCGTACAACCATAAGAGCATTGAGGGGTGGTAGAAGGCTGCTGTTATGTTATGCGAGGTCGTCGGACCTCGAAAGCAGCAGCACAATTAATGAAGTCATTATTGTTAACTTCGGATTTAAGTTAAAAATGCAACTTTGGGTGGCTTGGATTAGGATTGGGTAACCACCGCCAACAATGGCATAGTAATTATTGATTATTTATTAAGGAGGGGAAGCCCAGGAAGTGGATCCACTTCGAACCCTACAGCTACTGCTGTCGGTGGGGTTCCTCCAATGTTATAGCCTATAGTAATTGCTTCAATTCGCAAGGACGTCCCGCTTTTACAAATTAATATCGGAGTCAAAAGAATTCTCAGTTGCAATGAAGTATAAGAACTGATATCGAGTGTATTTCCTAATTGATATGATACTCCAATTTTTGTTTTTCGGTGTTGATTGATGTGAAACATGTGTGGAAGAAGGCTTGGATCTAACCAAACGAAGCAAACTTAAGAAGAAAGATCAAAATCACGTCAACTTTAATTAAAAGGTCATAACTTTTGCCATGGTGATTCTACTATAATTGTTTTATCAAAAAGGAATTTTATGCTTTACAAACATTATCAGGCTTTGTTTCTACGGCGACTTTTTTCAAGCCCTAACAATGACATTTAGTGAGTCAATACACTACAATAGAAAATTTAAATTCGAAACCGTCAAATTGGTCACCAAATGCTTAGTTTTCACATTTTGGCGATCGAAAAAGTTAATCACCAATCAATCTTCAAAAAATTTGGTCACTAGAGGGCGGTGGTTTTTCTATTCTGGTCAGTGGGCATTGACTAAAAAGTTGGTAGCCTAACAGCCACAAACACATGAACGCCAAATACCCATCGCTTCTGATGCCCAGCAGCATCTTCGTCATGTGACATTGTGACTTCAGGAGGGGCTTCCTGAGAGGGAGAACGTCTGGTGCAAAGGTTTCCTAGAGGAGCGTGCCTGAAATGGTCAGAGAAGAGGGTTAGGAGGTCCCCGGAGTGTTCCTCAGGGGAAGAGCCTCCGATGCCCAAGTCAGTGTTCTGAGAGGAGATAGGGGAGGAACACTAGGAGGTTAGATGGCCTTGCCTGTGTGTGTGCTTTTTCAGGGAGAGAGGGTCCGATCCTTTGCCAAGTTCTGTTTCCTGGTATTTATAGAGGTGCCCAGCCCGTTCAGATCGTAACACGTGTTCGGTTGGATGAGATCCGTATTTCCGGGCGTAGGGGGCAGGTAGCCGTTTTGTAGGCTCCTCGGGCCTGAGACCGAGACAGGTCGTGACAGGACTTGGACAGCGTTGGCACATCAGACCGCCGTTCCAGGCGGTGT
Organism: Aquilaria yunnanensis; assembly: GCA_039654915.1. NCBI lineage: Eukaryota > Viridiplantae > Streptophyta > Magnoliopsida > Malvales > Thymelaeaceae > Aquilaria > Aquilaria yunnanensis. The sequence continues at coordinate 61,482,666 of CM077593.1, forward strand.
GTAGCGCCTGTGGGCGACATGTTAGAGGCTTCCTAAATGCTCCTGCCGTATTCCCGAGGTCCTCTTGGCAAGGTCGTCCTTTGGTACGGACGTCCTTCTTCGGGAGACATACCCGCAGTTCGGGGAGTTCCCTGGTTTGGGGGTACCGCCTTCAGGGGGATTCTTCTCCTGCTTGGGATAGCTGGACCTTCGCCTCCGAAGGCGATCCGTTTGGTCCCCCGAGGGAGCTGGTAACGTCCTTGAAGTCCCTGGCGTATTAGCCGAAGTCCCGAGTTCGAGGCGTCTTGACTTCGCTCCTTCCGAGGTCAATGACAGTGCCTCTTTCAGCTGACATCAGGCTCTCCGGCTATATTTTTGGCAAGAGGTGTGTACTGAGAGGGATGGTAGCCCTTCGGCTATCACAAGCCCCCTTCAGAAAGCCGAAGTGGAAACTTCAGCTTGTCGTCTTTCGGAGGGCGGCCTCCGGGCCCTCGGGTGTAATACCTGTGCCGAAGATGCACCTTTTGTCCGAAGACACAGGCAGTTTGACCATAGCTTGCCTTTTGGCATCTTCGAGGTAACCCACTTCTTTTTTTCTTTTCTGCAGGTCTGTGACACGTCACGTCTCATGACTGGTCATGTCAGTCCAGAGCGCCACGCCCGGGATTTATGGGTGTCAGAAGGCGTGCTCCTCGTTTGGTGCACCGGCTGACACGTGGCATGCTGTCATTGGCGGGAGCCGCATTGGTCATGGCAGGCACGCCTTTTGGGGCATAAGGGGGCAGTTATGGCAACTGTTCGCCTTCGCGGAGCACTTATGGCGTCAGTTCCCCTAACCCCCCTCGGCCTATATATACCCTACTCCGTCATAGTCTTCTTTTGCTTCTGCTTTTGCTTTCCTTCTGCTCTCAGCTGCTTTTGTGTTTTCTCTTGTTTGTTCCGGCGGTGCTTTTGACGGAGTGTTTTTCCGGCAACTTTTTCGCAACGGCGGCTTCAAACCCAGATTTCGGCAAAACGTTCGGTGGGTTTTGATTCCCTTTCTGTGCTTTTTCAAAGCTTTTCCGAACTCGTTTTTTCTTCCCCGAAGTCCCTTTTTTCTTTGAAAATGTCTTCGTCAACTCTTCTTTCACCGGCTTTCCCTGTGCCCGAGAGCTGGCAACCCCTTACTCAGCACCTTTGCTGTTCTACTTCAGAAAAATTGGAGAAGTTGACCAAAAAAATTTTTCTTCCTTCTTACGTCACCACCAGGCTTCCTGGCCCTCAAACACTCTGCTTTATGAACGCCCAGGACGAGGTTACCATTTTTCGTGCCCAACTGAAGGCCGGACTTCGGTATCCTCCTTCGAAGGTGATTTGCGACTTCTGTAAATTTCATGGCATTGCCGTAAATCAACTTCCCCCGAACTCGTACTGCTACTTCAACGCCTTCCTTTGTATGTGCGGCGTTTTCAAAATAAAACCCCACTTTGTCCTTTTTATGCAGTACTACAAGCTCTATTTGGTCCCGAAGGGTGGCTTTTACTTTATGCTACCTTGGGGATCGGGGAGCAAAAAGTTTATGTTCACCTTCGCTACCAAGGATAGTTGGAGAGGGTGGCAAAGAAAATTTTTCTTTCTGAAGATGGAGGAGGCCTGGTCATACGTTCCGACCAAGTGGGTGCAGGGAAAGCTGGAGACTGATGTCGTAGACCCAAAGAGGCTGCTGACCCATGAGTTGGCGGCCAGATTTGCGGACTTCGACAGACAGATCCGGGCTGTTTCTGACTGGGATTCCGAGGTCCCTTTGTGCTCCCTCTACCCCTTCCCCATCATGTGGAGGCTAATGACCGAAAAGGTCCTTCGGGAGCTAGGGGTGGTGAAGGAGCACGAGACGGACCTCGAGATGCCAGTTCTTGCTATCGAAGGGAAGGATTCCTGGCTCGTAAAACTCCTTCGGAAGGAGGTCACTTACGAGACCTTTTGTGAGCGTAAGTTTCTTCAAAGTTCTTTTTGTTAAAGGCATGCCTTAGACTCACACTGATGTTTTCCTTTTGTTTCAGAGATGGCCGAGGATTCTGCCGCTTATTACAGGTCCCTCTTTCTTGGTCAAGCCGAGAAGGGGGAGCAGACAAAAAAGGCCGCCTCCCGAAGGCGCAAAATGACTGCTGGCAGTTGAATCCACCAATTGGTCTATTGGTGGAAGAGGGTATGAATCTTTTGGGCAAACATCGTTCAAGTTTCTAAAGTCGATGCACATTCGGAGCTTATTGCTCCCTTCTTTTGTTGCAATAACCACATTGCTTAACCGTTCAGGATACTTGACCTCCCTGTTATATCTGCGTCCAGTAAGCACTGTACTTCGGTTTTGACGAAGTTATTTTTATGGACTGAGATGCCCCGTTTCTTTTGCCGGACAGGTTTTGCTTCCGGACTTACTTTAAGGCTATGTTGTATTATGCGAGGGTCTACTCCTGGCATATCATTTGGCGAGTAGGCAAATAAGTTTTTATTCATCAGTAGAAAGGATACAAGTATTTTCTTGTCACCTTCGGCCAAGTTTTTCCCTATTCGGGTATTTCGGCCTGGGACAAGTTCCACTTCTTCCACTTCCATTTCTACCTTCGCAGGGTCTTCTGCCTCTCCCTCTTTTGGCTTTCCGTCTGGGAAAGCCTCTGCCTCTATGGTTTGTGCAGAGTTGGTTGCTGGAGCTTTTCGCGCCTTGACGAACACCCTCCTTACTTCGCCCTGATCGATGAAGATTTCTGCATCTCCATCCTTGGTAGCAAAAGTGACAATTAGGTACTTTACATCAGGGCGAATGTGCAAATTTCCTTGTGTTTGTCTTCCAAGGATGGCGTTGTATGATGAAGGAACATCCATGACGATGAACCTTGCCATTGTGGAGGCAAACAGTTCGTCTGCCCCATTAACCGAGGTCCCTTTCATCATCAGGGGGAGGTCAATCCATCCGAGGACCGGCAGTTCGGATGGTCCTACCCCGAAAGTGGGCGAAGTGATAGGCTTGAGATCGGTGCTGGATATGCCCAAGCTCGGCAGCAGATGCAAGAACAGAATGTCAGCGTTTGATCCATCGTCAAGCAACACTCTCTTGACGTCCCAATTTCCTATCCTCGCCATGACTAACAGCGGATCATCATGAGGGAAAATGATGGTGGAACCATCTTTGCGGGTCAGCTTCCTCGACGGACTTTGATATTCCATAACTGCTATTTCTCTGGCCTTCCTCTTTCTCTGCGAGGAAGGGAGTCCTGTCGTGATTGTTTGTATTCTTCCCGCTGGAGGTGGCGGGCGCCTTTTTGGACTTCGGTTCCTTCGTCTATCGGAGTCGTAATCCTCGTCTTCGGCCTTTCCTTCTTCCTCCCTCCTTTCTTTCGGAGAAGGCATTCGCAGATACCGCCGAAGTTGGCCCTGCTTTATCAGTGACTCTATATATTTTTTCAATTGGAAGCAGTCTTCCGTGTCATGGCCATGGTCGCGGTGGAACTGGCAGAACTTTTTCAGGTTCTTTTTATTCTCAGCGGTCATGGCCCTCGGCCGCTGAATCTAGGTCCCCTGTCTCTCCATCGTCATGAGGATGTTGGTCCTCGTGGTATTCAGGGGTGTGAAGGCTAAGGCTTTCTTTCCTTTAAACCTTCGAGGTTGTCCTGCCTGTTCTGCCGGATACCTCGTTTGCTGGCTAGACCCTCCAGAACGGATATGCTCAGACTTCGGTCCGGCCATTCTCAGCTCCTTGGCTGTCATGTGCTATTCAACCTTTCGGTAAAATTCTCCTAGCGTGTCCGAGGGATCCTTGGAGAACTCGTAGAAGAGCTGTGAGTCCCACCGAAGGTCCCGCGTCATGGCGAGGATGCGTATTTTATGCCGAAAGTCTGGGACACTTAGGGCCTCTCTGTTGAACCTTTCGACATAATCGCGAATGGTTTCTCCATTCCTCTGCGCTATGTCGAACATCTGGACGTGCATCTTTGCCATCGTCCTGCTTCAAATGAATTGTTGGGTGAAGGCGGTGGATAGTTCCTGAAACTCCCTGATGGTTCCGGGAGCCAATGAGTTGTACCACACTGTTGCTGACCCTGTGAGGGTGACCTCAAAGCACTTGCATAGGGTGGCATCATCAGCACCATGCAACACCATGCTGCGTTTGTACTTCGTCAGATGGGCCTGTGGATCAGTCCGGCCATCATAAGTTTCTAGCCGAGGTACCCGGAAGTCACTCGGCATGGCCGCTTCGACCACCATTCGGGTGAACGGCGATTCATCCCCAACAAAAGTGTCAGATAGCCTAGCCCAGACTGGTTTCCGAGCTACCTGTTTCTCTACTCTCTCCAACCTTGTCAAGAATTTCTCCATGAGGAGCGTGCCACTGGGCCCTTCGTCCTGGTGCTCTGGGAAGGGTGACTGTCGGTGCCTCTTTGTTGACTAACTTCGGACCCGAGGGGATGGTGACCTCGCCTCGAGTGACGAGCTCCGTTGGCGAGGAGTCTTTGGCCGCTCGTACCCCCTTCGCCTCGCAGGCCGTGCGCCGAGGGGTATATTTTCTGAGGAGGATTCATCGCGCGAGTCCCCACTCCCCGAACTCCGATAGATTGACTTCGGGCTTTTCTCCTGATGGCGTACTGGCGAGGGGGGCCTTTGGGCCTGAGTCGGTTGCAGCCACCTTTGGTCTATTTGCTGTGTCACCTCAGCTACAATAGAACACTGGAAGTCGCGTAGAAAGCTCATGGTTATGACTAGAGGACGCTCTTCCTTAGGCGAGGAAGTCCCTGGTATGGTTTGCTCAGTGGCCGTTTGGACTTCAAGCGCGGATGGGGACTTCGGAAGTCCCTTGTCCTTAGAACGCCGAGTCTCCACAACGGCGACCTGAGGGTGGTTTCCCACAGACGGCGCCAAATGATGCCCAGCAGCATCTTCATCATGTGACATTGTGACTTCGGGAGGGGCTTCCTGAGAGGGAGAACGTCTGGTGCAAAGGTTTCCCAAAGGAGCGTGCCTGAAATGATCAGAGAAGAGGGTTCCGGGGAAGAGCCTTCGATGCCCATGTCAGTGTCCTGAGAGGAGATAGGGGAGAAACACTAAGAGGTTAGATGGCCTTGCCTGTGTGTGTGCTTTTTCAGGGAGAGAGGGTCTGATCCTTTGCCAAGTTCTGTTTCCTGGTATTTATAGAGGTGCCTAGCCCGTTCAGATCGTAACACGTGTTCGGTTGGATGAGATCCGTATTTCCGAGCGTAGGGGGCAGGTAGCTGTTTTGTAGGCTCCTCGGGTCTGAGACCGAGACAGGTCGTGATAGGACTTGGATGGCGTCGGCGCGTCAGACCGCCGTTCCAGGCGGTGTGTAGCGCCTGTGGGCGACATGTCAGAGGCTTCTTAAATGCTCCTGCCGTATTCCCGAGATCCTCTTGGCGATGTCGTCCTTTGGTACGGACGTCCTTCTTCAGGAGACGTACCTACAGTTCGGGGAGTTCCCTGGTTCGAGGGTATCGCCTTTGGGGGGATTCTTGTCCTGCTTGGGATAGCTGGACCTTCGCCTCCGAAGGCGATCCGTTTGGTCCCCCGAAAGAGCCGGTAACGTCCTTGAAGTCCCTGGCGTATTAGCCGAAATCCCGAGTTCGAGGCGTCTTGGCTTCGCTCCTTCCGAGGTCAATGACAGTGCCTCTTTCGGCTGACATTAGGCTCTCCGACTATATTTTTGGCAGGAGGTGTGTACTGAGAGGAATGGTAGCCCTTCCGCTATCAGCTTCTCTTTAATAACTGAAGTTTTTTTGTTAGATTTTCTTTTTAATTAACATTTCTTTTATTGTTTACTAATTTTTTATTATTATGAAGTTTCATATTTTGTTGGATCTCTGGGAAAGGAACAGAGACCTTCAACACAGGAAAAGGACAGGAACAGTTTGGCCAAGATCTTTTTTTTAGAGGAAGTTTGCCGGGAAGCAATGGCTTGCGTCTATTAATTTTTCCTCGAAGATTTGCAACTTAGTGGCTTCTTTGAGCTACTCAAAATTCGCTCAGTAAGCTTCTAATCCATAGCTTGAAGTGCTACAAGTTCAGTGGCGTGGTTTCTAACTCGACTTTCTCACCTTCCTCAAGGTTCTTTTCCTCTCGCACAACTGCTTTGACGGCCACGTCCCGGCTTCCCTCGACTCGCTATTTTTTATTGTAGAAATTCATCATTCAACATGTAGCTGCTTTTACCAGAATCTAGTTATGGTTCAAATTCTGCATCTTTTGCTCCATACAGAGCACGAAAACAAATAGTGGGAGATATGAAACTGCATAGGCTAAAAGATTGAAGGATTTGAATTTATATAGCAAAGATTCTGGAAGTTGATTGATCAATTTTGTTTCTCTTTGACTGCTAATGTGGCATTTTGAGGCAACCGATTCAACCAATGAGTGACCTATTACGTTTACTAAACTTATTCAGTAACCATTTAGTTGTCAATCCTTGTCATCAACTTCGGAAAGGCTTTTTGGTGACTGATAGGCATCCGAACAAATTCAGCCACCACTTTCAATCGGGATTCTACATCCTTGCTTTAAAAATTCGTGCATTTTAGAAATTCTATACCTTTAGGTCTATTGGTCGCATACTAGCCAATACAATATGTCGTTCGGAAACCTTTTAGTTCAATTCAACAATAATATTCGAAGGATGCAAATGCTCTTGACATGCATTACAAGTGGATTTTCGTGTTTATTTTCGTTTAAATAAATATTTAATTAGTACAATTTAGAACAGTAGTAAGGTTACAAAACTTATTAAGGAGATAATCATTTTATGTTTTAAGTTACAAAAATACACCTAACTTGAATAAATGAATGTATGGGCCAATATATAATATCATAAAGCCTATAGTATATTTAAAATATATACATTCGATTCGGTTCCACCTTAGGTTGCTTGCACATGGAATCGGAATCAACTAGAGAACGATAAGTTTTTCAATAAGTGGAACCAACCCTCAACCCATCATCAATTTACTTCTTCCCAAAATAATATAATAAAATAGTTCTTCAACTATTACATATAACTTATTTAAGACAGTGGGTTCCAAACATTACAAAAATCACCATAAAATGATTCATGGCTTTTGGTTAGCTTTTCTCAATATATATATATATATATATATATATATATTTGTGTATTAGAACTATATATTAATTGCCAACTTGACTATTGTTTATAAACAATACATTTTTTTGTTTTGCTTTTTTCTAGGTAACAATCTAATCCACATTCTAGTCCCTGCATATTTCCTTTCTTTTGTTTTAGCCACTGACGCATCTGATGATCAAGTCTTGAGATACTTGATTTACTATTCATGAATAATATTTGTTTTTCTTTTTCCTAAGTAATGGTCTAACCTCTTCCAGCACCTGCAGAGTTCCTTTCTTTCATTTTGCCCCCTAAATTATTCCATCTCAATATTAAGCCTTGAGAGACCATACAAAGGTAGTGGTGGGGTTTATAGATCTGCAAGTTTGGGGACTGCCGTAGTTACCAAAGAGGAAACAAAAAAAAAGTACAAGGAATTTCTCCAATTTTTTTGTTTCACACTTTTTTTTCTTAAAAATAATCTATTTCAGTCCCGGAGTTATCAATCTTTCTCATTTTAGTGTCTAAATTCTCTATGCTTGCCATTTCACTAATTTTTCCCTTTTTTTTTTTAATTTTTTTCTCTTTATTATATGTTAAACCTTACTACCTATATAGTATTTCCATTTTGTCTTTTTATTTCAAAATTTTTCTTTGACTTTTGTGACAATTCTTAACCATTACTTTTTATATGAAGGTTATTTCTATCTTCCAAGGGAAAACTTTGGCCATTACAACTTGTTTGATTTTGACCACGATTTGGATTGTTCTCAGACGTTGCTTTGACTTTTTGGTTAAACCCGGAACTCATACCTGTTGACACCCAATTTCGTCCGACTATTAAAAAAATTAATTAATTAAAAATTATTAACTAAAAAAAATTAATTTAACAAAAATAATATATTATTAGTTTAATGGGGGACATTTTTGTCATATGGTGTTAGTTAAAATATATATATAGGTATACATATATATCTGTATGTGTGTATTAGAAATATTAATTAATTATTAATTATTTCTTAACTAATTATTAATTAATTAAAAAAAATTAAAAATTAAAATTAAAAACAGAAAATTCCTCCCCCAGCTGAGCCTTCCTGGGGAAAGGCTGGGATATTTTTAGAAGGATCTAGGCCTCTATCATTGGAGATAAAATCTTATCTTCTCTCCCTCTCACGGGGGCACAACGGGAGCTCTCTTTCTTCCTCCCGACCTCACTCTCCCATTAAAAAATAAAAAAAAAACTCTCTTCCCTCTCCCTGAACCAACTCCCTCTCTCTCTACAGAGCTCGCCTGCTCTCGGTTTTTTTTTTTTCTCTTCTCTCAAACCCGACGTTTCTGGCCATCCACCTCGCCGCCCAAGTCACGTCTTCCCTGCCAGTCAAGCCTTCCAAGCCCTCGCGCCTCCTCTGCTGTCCGTTCGCGCCCGATCGCATCACTCCAGGCCATCCTCCATCGCACGTCTCGGCCATCGCCTGGCTCCTGCTGCGTCGCCCAACCCGTCGCATCGCCCAACTCCCTCTTTCTCACCGGAATTTTACTCTCTCCATGTTCGCCGTCATACCCTGAGGCCATCATCGTCGTGCTCCCATCAGAGCTCATCTCCAGCCGCCGCACGTTCTCCTTGAAGCCGTCCTCCGTCCCTTGCCCCGCTTCCGTTCACGCCCCCTCCCACTCTAGCCTCCTTTCCCGTCGTAGTCGTTGTCTGACGCATCATCGTTCGTCTCCGTCGCAACGCCACCGTCGCCTCCAGCCACCTCCCCCTGTGCTCCTTTGCTGCTGTGCAACAGAGGAAGAAGAAGACGCGTTTTTGCGATTTGACCAAGTCAAAATTTAAAAATTTGGAGTAAAATTCTCATTTAATCCTTAGTAATCTTTATTTATCCATCCAAGTTACTAACTTATTTTATCTTGCAGATCAATCACTGTCAACATTTTTTTTTTCTTTTTTTTTTTTATGGTTTGGCCGTGCATCAATTTAATTAATAAATTCACATAGGAATACAAGTTAGGGTGTCTATTTTTATTTTATTTTATTTTATCTTAAAATCTTTTTAATTTTAATTGAATCTATTTGATGCGTTTAAAAGATCAATTTTTGAGAATTCATTCTATGTAAAATCACAGGATTAAGAAGAAAGTGACAGCATTTGTTTATTTTCCTGGTTTAATTTTTTGAGCTCTCCTCCTTGGATATTGTTTGTTTTATTAAAATCTGCACATGAGATTGTATATAACCTTGATTTTGGATTGAAATCGGCATGATATCTGTTTGAATTGAAAAGAGCGCTTCTCTGGCTGAAGGTCACAGAGAACGAATTGGAGAAGATGACTTGAGATGGCATTTACTTAACTTTTGGATCAATAACAAAAATGGGTCCTCTAGATTACCTTTGTGATAAATTAGGCCCTAATTTTTTGGTCATTTATAGCCTAAATAATTACTAAATTGTTTGTTGGCCATGAAACTTTTCTACTTTATGTATTTCGATCATTGACTTACTTATTTGCTTTTGTTCGTTGATTAATGACGTAAATTAATTTAAGAAGTAATATTAAGCATAATTGGATCAGATAGACTTTTTCTTAATAGTTAATCTAAAATTAGTTTGAATATAATAAAAAAAATCACATTTAGGAAAATCCAGTTTGCGTGTACCGTTTATTAATTAATTAAATAATTAAATTTAAATTAATTTTCATATCCGGATGATCCGGCAGGATCTACGGTTTGGAAAATATTAACTTTTAAAATAAATAAATTAAATAAAAAGATAAAAATCCATATTTTTACGATATGGATTAAAATTTCACCAAATTCCGTGTCCAAATGACTCGGCAGAGTCCATGGTTCGGAATCAAAATCTTCCGTGTCCAAATGACTCGGTAGAGTCCATGGTTCGAAAGTATAAAATTCTATACAAATTAACTTAAAAATCCACATTTCGACTAATTCAGTTAAAATTTCTAATTTTGAAAATTAACTGAAAATTATTTAAAAGCAAAGTAAAACAAAATTAAAATCAACTAAGGTACCAATTTTGGGCGCTATAACAATATTGTTTTAGCGTAACCGTACTCCCGATCCCCGAACTCTCGCAGACCAATTTTAAGGTGACCAATCGACCTAGGTAAACGGATTGGTGGCGACTCCAGAAAACCCGACGTTGCCACAGCTTGGCGACTCCGCTGGGGACCCTGGTTAGTGAGTCAAGCCTAAAAGTTGATTTATTTTGTTCTGTTTTGTTTATTTTTATGTGGATTTATATGTTATATTTACTTATTCTAAACATGCATAATGCATTCACAAAATGAAGCTCTATACCCGAGCTTCCTCAAATCGAACACAATTCTTTCTAAGCGGAATTGGTGTTGTTGTCCTTGTGAGGCCATGGTCTCCAAGCCTTCACCGGTTTCAAAGTAGCAAAGTAGTGTATTGCCTCCTGAGACGGTTAGTCTCTGCATGGGCCCACGAAAAGCTATGACTCGAATTAATCCATTCCTTACATTAACCCTAGAGGGTAAGGAATCGGGCCGTCACTATGATTTAGTGACGGGATTCGGGAACTATCCCTTGCCTTTTTGATAAACCACCTTATGCATATAGAACTCCCCACTTAACCATAGAACTGACCATAGAATTTCTACCACTTTACCAACGCCATAAGCATATCCTTGTTATGTTGTGTTGTTACTCTACACTTTTCTTCGTATGGTTTTAACTTGTTTATCCATAATACTTCATGAGTTGTTAATTACTATTTAACTTGTTAATAACCTTATTTTTCTTTTGTTATACTTCCGTTCTGTGCAATTATTCTTCATGCATCAAAACCACGCATCAAATTATGCTAACTTTTTGGTTTTTTTAATAATAACTAGAAGTCTTGAAGTTTCACAATAGTTGATAATCAAGCTCACTCATTGCATACATCCATTACATCAATCACATGCATATAAAATTTGATAAAAATAATCTCATTGCATGTATTCCATTACATCAATCACGTGCATATAAATTTTGATAAAAAAACATAATCTCATTATGTATTGCATGCATCCATTGCATCAATCATATACATGTAAAATCTAATAAAATGAATCTCACTTTAAAAAGGTAAAATTGGACCTCAACACCGATATCCAACTCGGCTCCAAACAAGACTAATGGCAGAACAAACCGAAGGACGTCTCATAGATATAGAGTCCAAGATAGAAAATATGGCCGGAGCAATTCCCTCCTCATTACACCAAAAAATGAAATTCATTTTTGAAGGAAAGTTAATCACAGTCTTTGCTGAAGAAGGCATTCTGCTATCATTTATATCAATAGTAGTAAAGACCAAGTGACCTTCTCTTCCAAGTTGGTGTGACCCAAATCCCAAATGTAACTGAAAATTCTGTCATATTGAAACTCAAGGTCCAACAGTTGGTCGAGTCCAAGTTGCTAGGCCCGATGTGATTGGTAATTGAAAGTGAAGATTTTGAGCTGGAATTACATTAATTTTGGAAGGGCTCCAAGTCAGATCTGACCTAATAGTCCGCACACACTTTTGAATGACAGGGAATCCTTTGAATAAACTTGTATCTTTGAAAGCTTGCAAAAGTAATCTAATAGTAAAACTCTCCTAGATTTAGTCCAGAATCTGGGGTGTAGTCTTTGTTAAATGGACACCTGCTATTCTTTTTCTGGTACAACAAAAAGATGTAATGCGTGCATTCTACTACTTTCCATTTTTACACTCTTTGCTATTATACTATCCATTATAGCCATCACACTTTACTTTTCAACAACCGGTAATTCTTTTTGTTCTCTAACAAAAAGATGTTGCGTGTGCATTCTACCACTTTTTAATCCCATTATTACTTCTACACATTCTACCAATTTTTACCAAAAATTCAATTATTACACCTACACATTCTACCACTTCTTACCAAAAATTCCGTTTTTACATCCATCTCTCACTCCTTTCCATTATACTATCCATTATTGCTATCACACTTTACTTTGAAAACGATACTACTCGTGGGTGAAAATAAAAAGTTAAGGGAGATTTAATAGTGGCGATCTTGAAAGTGCTGTCAAATCTAGTAAGAAGGATTTCATATGTTGCACCCCAACTCTAAAAAAAAAAAAGAATTCATAGTGGTTATCAACATCCTTGCAAGAAGTCTGGGGTTAGCTTCCAAACAAGGTAGCTCTCATATTAAATGACTTCAGTGGCCTCCCAATTCTCACAAATGCTCAATACAAAAAAAAAAAAGATTCTCAGTTTTCCGCAACACAAATTCCAACAAAGGAAAGAAGTTCATCCCTTCCATCAAAAGCCATTAAAGGGAAAATCCAAAACAAAAAAAGAGACTCAGAGTAAACACAAGCAAGTAAGGTCACTTGAGTCATCTCATTTCAAGAGGGCTATAATCTCAGTTCTTTGCAATACAAACTCCGAAAAGAGAAATTCATCCCTTCCATCAAAAGACAACAAGGGAAAATTCAAAACCAAAAAGGACTGAGAACAAGCACGAGCAAGCAAGGCCACTTGAGTCATCTCACTTCAAGAGAGTTATCAAGTATGTCATCACCATAGCTCACAAAAAAAAAGGAAAGGGAAACAAAGAAAAAAAAATAAAAAAAAAATAAAAAAAACAAAGAAAAGAAAAGAGGCTCAAGTTAGAGCAAAAGAAAGAAAAAAAAAGTGAGCTATGGATTCTAGACTGAAAACCTGCAAAGGCGGTTTAGAACACAAAAGCAACCCTCAAACCAAGCATGCATAAAGATCACAATAGTTGGGGGGCAATAGATGAGGTCTAACTTTCTGGAAAGAGTGGCAAGTTAAGGTCATCACTATTGAGTTTTTCACCATAATCAAATTTGCTCACGAGTAGTATCAAAAGACCATTCTCCCACACCACTTAAACTTAACTTTCCTCAGACTGAACATCCTCATTCAGTTAAAAGACTATCATTGTGAATCATGCTTCTACCTTATTTAATACTGCTTACGAGTAGTATTAAAAGACCCTTCTTTCATACCACTCAAACTTAACTTTACTCAGACCTAATATTTACCTCTCGATATCATCTTCATTCAGCTAAAAGGCTATCCTTGTGAATCATGTTTATACCTTATTGTCTTGCACAGTTTATGTCTTCGAGTTGGAAAGGGAAGAATGGCAGGATATTTTAATTAAAAACAAAGACCGTAAATTACTTTGTCAAGCTTTGCAAATTGATGAAAGTTTTTCTTTAAGGCCAAACCATTATTCATTAATGTGTGTAGACTTAAAAGTGAGGATATAGCTTGAGTCTTTCTTTAAAAAGATGTGGTTCTTGTAAGAGAAATTTACGATCAAGTGCCATCACAAAGGTCTAGAAATGCTCGACCTTCTGTTAAATCAAAGGCGAGATGATACCTTTTATCCACATAAATACCATATTCAGGGGGGCAAAGTAGTCTCTACGAAGCGTAAGAAGAGTACTGCCAACAAAGAAGTTCAATAGACAATGCGGCAAGTCTTATGGATCAAAACATGAATTCAAGGAAGAGCAATCATTCAGATTATAACATGAGGATAAGTAAATGTCGGCACGGTCACAAGAAAAGGGACAATGAAACATTGAAAGTTAAGCCTTTGATAGTATGAAATCCATGACAAGGGATGAGTATTTGAAGAGATATAAAGTATGAGGCGAGCGAACATTAAAGAAATTGAGGCCAAAATTCAAGAACAAATCAAAGAAAGCGGACTTTGAAAAGAGTTGGGCTTTTGAGGCAGCGGACAAAAGCTGGAAAGCATAAAGAGATTCAATGATAGTCCAAGAAGGCCATCACAAAGAGGATCCAGTAAAACAAAGACATAAAGAACTAGATCCATACAAAAAAAAGAACCATCAATTACACATGCTTTGCATTCATGCATTTCACATCATGCATGCATGACTTTTACATGATAGGAATCAAATGGGAAACACATCCACCGCACCGTTACAGCAGTATAAGCTGAGATCTTAATGACATCAGCTCTTACCAATTGGACGCATAGCTAATACGCTGGACCCAGCCCCATCAGGAATCCAAGGATAAAGTATACAATATCATCAAAAGCCTGGCAATTGAGGCTACACCTGAAAGAACAGAATTGATGCCAGCTTAGCAGCATCCAAGATGAGTGATAGCTATCGTCAAAGATAAGGCAGACATCAAGAAATATTGTCGTTGAAAATTCGTCAAAAGCGGACAATGGATTCAATAATCAAGGACTGAATCGACGTCAGCTGGATGGAATATCTATCACATCAAAATAAAGTAGGATCCACTTTTCCGGTTAAGCGGCGGATATGGTACTCCGTGACTCTCAAGTCGGTTCTCTCAGTTGCCCATAATAACTGATCCTTTCCTCCCTCCTTTCTTTTACTTTCTCCTAGAAAATGGATCCTACTTTTTCTGCCTTGCGAAAATATTTTCCTTCTCTCCCAATGAACATCCTCAAAAAGATCTACCAAGTTCGCTGTGAACGATTAAGAGCTCTGATGCATAAAGGAATCCCTGAAGATGTGCGGTGGTTAATTGAAGCTAAGGTTCGTCTGGCAGGTGAAATCCCAGAGGCATTTGTGTCTCACATGCCTGGTGTAGGCAAAAGCTCTTATGCCAAAAAGCGAAGAGCGAGGAGACTAGGCGTCTGTCATAAATGCGGACGCTGGACCTGTAATACTAAATGTCGTTCTTTATGGATGATCTCTGATAATCGAGAAGATAAAATACGATTCATTAAGAATGGCCTGAGTAAGGACTCATTGGATGATATCCAATTGACTCTTGAGACGCATTCTTGTGGATCCGTGCAACGTGAACTTCTCGATTTATGGAGCATTTTTCATGAAGAACGAGAACGATACAGTCCCGGGAATCTGACGTTAAACGACCCTATTTGCCAGCTTGTAAGAAAACTGGATGGGAAGCAAATCCTCGACTCATAGAAGCCGTTAATCCCGTTACTGGACGTAAAACCAGTGGAAGATGTGAGCCACAGTCACAATCACTGTACATACAATTTATCATATTTAAAATTTTCCATTTTTCTTTTAATAATGTATTTGCTCCCGTAAGTGTAATCGACACGTTATCCATTTCATCGCTATAAATGCATGTTCTTCCAGTCGGTTATCTAAGTTTCCTTCAATAACTAATTTCTTTCCATCATCTCTCAAATTCTTCTCTCATCAATGGATTCTACTCTTTCTACCCTGCGAAAATACTTTCCTTCTCTTCCAATAAAAGTCCTTAAAAAGATCTACCTTGCTAGATGTGAAAGAATCAGAGTTTTTACACGCAAAGGCATTCCCGATAATGTGCAGTGGATAATTGAAGCTAAGGTCCGTTTGGCGGGTGAAGTTCCAGATGCATTTATGCCCCGCATGCCCGGTTTAGGTAAAAGCCGTTATGCCAAAAGGCGAAGAGCAGAGAGACTAGGCGTGTGTTATAAATGTGGGCGATGGAATTGTAATACTAAATGTCGCTCTTTAGGATACATCTCCATAAATCGTGAAGATAAAAGAAAATTCATTAAGAATGGCCTGCGTAAGGAATCTCTGGAAGATATCCTATTAACTTTTGAAACACATTCTTGTGAAATAGTGCAATGGGAAATTATGGATTTATGGTGGACTTTCCGTAAAGAACAGGATCGTTACAGTCTTGGAAATCTGACTTTTAATGACCCTGTTTGCCAGTTTGTGAGAAAACTATATAAGATGCAAATCACCGATTCATAGAAAGCATTGAAGCCATTACTTGACATAAATCAGTGGAAGATGAGAGCCACGGTCATGATTCCTGTACATATAAGCTGTCATTTGTCTTTTCTTTTGACAATAATGTACTTGCTTCTGTAAGTGTAATTAACGCATTATCCCTTTCATCACTATAAATATGTGTTAGTTATTTTCGTTTCCTACAATCACTAATTTCTTTCTTTGCCTCCTTCATCAATGGAGTCTTCTCTTTCCGCCCTACGAAAGTATTTTCCTTCCTTCCCAATAAATGTTCTTAAAAAGATTTATCAAGCTAAATGTGAACGATTCAGAGTATTTATGCACAAAGGCATTCCTGATAATGTGCGGTGGCTAATTGAAGCTAAGGTTCGTTCAGCTGGTGAAGTTCCAGAAGCGTTCTTTCCCCGTATGCCCGGCTTTGGTAAAAGCGCTTATGCCAAAAAAAGAAGAGCAAAGAGGCTAGGCGTTTGTCATAATTGTGGATGGTGGATTTGCGGCAATAAATGTCGTTCTCCAGGAGTGATCACCAGAAATCGTAATGATAGAATAAGATTCATTAAGAATGGCTTGCGTAAGGAATCTCTAGAAGATATTCGAGAGGTTCTTGAAGTGCATTCTTGCGGAATAGTGCAATTTGAGGTTGTTGGATTATGGATAATTTTCCAAAAAGAACGAGATCGTTACAGTCTTGGGAATCTGACCCTAAACGACCCTGTTTGCCAGTTTGTGAGAAAGCTAGATGAGATGCAAATCACCGATTCATAAAAAGCATTGAAGCCATTACTGGACGCAAAGCCAGTAGAAGACGAGGATCAAAGTCACGATTACTGTACGTGCTAGCTGTCGCTTTTGAAATTTTCCTCCCCTTTTGGTAATAATGTATCCACTCTTGACGTGAACCAAAGTCACGATTACTGTACGTGCTAGCTGTCGCTTTTGAAATTTTCCTCCCCTTTCGGCGATAATGTATCCACTCCTGACATGAGCCATAGTCACGATACTGTACATGCTAGCTGTCGCTTTTGAAATTTTCCTTCTCCTTTGGCAATAATGTACCCACTCCTGACACGGACTACTGTATATAGCTGCCACTTTTGAAATTTTCCTTCTCTTCCAACAATCACGTACCTACTCCTGACGTAAGCTACAGTAGTGACTACTGTACATGCTAGCAGCTATTTTGAAAATTTTCCTCCTCTTTTAACGATAGTGTACCCATACCTGACCAGAGTCATACTCGTGACTACTGTGAATAGCTGGCAATAATGTATCCATTCTTAAAAATAAAATTATTGCCTTATCTCTTCATCTCTATAAATATATCCTCTTTTCTCACAAGGGTAAGGATAGGAATGGAGAAAACCCCAACTCATAAATCCCAAAGTATTTGTGTATTTTCTGGGGCTTTTCCTGGAAAAGATGAAGAGTATTTAAAGGCAGCCAACCATTTGGGTAGAGTATTAGCTGAGCGAAAAATACATTTAGTTTATGGAGGAGGTAGTGTCGGATTAATGGGAGGTGTAGCATCAGCAGCATCTTTAGGAGGAAGTCAAGTTTTGGGCATCATCCCTGGACCTTTGAAATTTGTTTCTGGGGGCACGATTGGAGAAGAATTAGTGGTTAAAAATTTGCAAGAGCGTGTGTTACAAATGCTTTTAAATGCTGATGCTTTTATCGCTCTACCAGGTGGTTTTGGCACATTGGGAGAAGTCTTTCAAATTGCTTCCATGGCCCAACTTAATTTGCATAAGAAACCCATTGGGCTTTTAAATGTTAACAATTTCTTTACAGGTCTGATAGCTTTTATGGATTATGCTATGCAGAAGAATTTCATATCAAGAGTGGCACAGCGAATCATAATATCCGCAACAACTGCTAA
Source organism: Aquilaria yunnanensis (assembly GCA_039654915.1). Classification (NCBI taxonomy): domain Eukaryota; kingdom Viridiplantae; phylum Streptophyta; class Magnoliopsida; order Malvales; family Thymelaeaceae; genus Aquilaria; species Aquilaria yunnanensis. The sequence goes on from CM077593.1 coordinate 61,500,393, forward strand.
AGAATTGCTAGATAAAATACAAGCTTTTGTTCCTGAACCAGATCCAGCAATGATTCAGATAGACTGGACACGAAAGTCTTTCCCAACCAGTTCACTCCCATAATGGTCCTCTACTCACCCTGTTAAAGTATTGTGGAAGAAAGAAGCGATCTGATCCGTTTTTCTTGTCCTTTAGTTTTGTTATCAGCATTTTCTTTCGTGTTTCAGTTTTTCTTTTCAGGGAGTTTCTTTACCTTCTAGGATAGTTTCGTTCATGCTGATATTAAAACCATGGGACAATGCCTTTAGGTTGGAATGGCTGAGTAAAGAGTAATTTTTATTACTCTTGAGACGCATCCTATTAGGTCTACTAGGCATAACATTTTGGGGTAGTTAAGCTTTAACTTTATTTGGATGACATATCTCACAAGGGAATCTACATTTACTGAAGAAAATATTAGATGAACCTTGGATATTGATTCCAAACATCCGTTCCCTTTACATAATTTGTCAGTGTTATTGTCATCATCAAGATTCACTCATCTTATCGAAGTTTAAATTTTTGCACTCACCTATTATGAAAATTCACACTTTCGAAGAAAATTATTCCAATTTCAATTGCTTTCATATAAATTTCGCTCGAGGTCCTAAGGAAAGCTCCTTAGCCTCAAAATCAATTTTCATCATCGGGGTTTAAGGATGGAACCTTTGCCTCGAAAACAATCAACTTTCATCATCGGGGTTTTAAGGATGGAACCTTTGCCTCGAAAACAATCAATTTTCATCATCGGGGTTTTAAGGATAGAACCTTTGCCTCGAAAATAATCAATTTTCATCATTGGGGTTTTAAGGATGGAACCTTTACCTCGACATCAATCATTCAGTCCATCTTACAACGATAGAACATTTCCTATCGTTAGAGGTTCTAAGGACCTTTCCTTAAACCTCAAACAAACAATCAATCATTCAGTCCATCTTACAACGATAGAACCTTTCCTATCGTTAGAGGTTCTAAGGACCTTTCCTTAAACCTCAAACAAACAATCAATCATTCAGTCCATCTTACAACGATAGAACCTTTCCTATCATTAGAGGTTCTAAGGACCTTTCCTTAAACCTCAAACAAACAATCAATCATTCAGTCCATCTTACAACGATAGAACCTTTCCTATCATTAGAGGTTCTAAGGACCTTTCCTTAAACCTCAAACAAACAATCAATCATTCAGTCCATCTTACAACGATAGAACCTTTCCTATCGTTAGAGGTTCTAAGGACCTTTCCTTAAACCTCAAACAAACAATCAATCATTCAGTCCATCTTACAACGATAGAACCTTTCCTATCGTTAGAGGTTCTAAGGACCTTTCCTTAAATCTCAAACAAACAATCAATCATTCAGTCCATCTTACAACGATAGAACCTTTCCTATCGTTAGAGGTTCTAAGGACATTTCCTTAACCTCAAACAAACAATCAATCATTCAGTCCATCTTACAACGATAGAACCTTTTCTATCGTTAGAGGTTCTAAGGACCTTTCCTTAACCTCAAACAAACAATCAATCATTCAGTCCATCTTACAACGATAGAACCTTTCCTATCGTTAGAGGTTCTAAGGACCTTTCCTTAACCTCAACCAAACAATCAATCATTCAGTCCATCTTACAACGATAGAACCTTTCCTATCGTTAGAGGTTCTAAGGACCTTTACTTAAACCTCAAACAAACAATCAATCATTCAGTCCATCTTACAGCGATAGAACCTTTCCTATCGTTAGAGGTTCTAAGGACCTTTCCTTGAACCTCAAACAAACAATCAATCATTCAGTCCATCTTACACCGATAGAACCTTTCCTATCGTTAGAGGTTCTAAGGACCTTTCCTTAAACCTCAAACAAACAATCAATCATTCAGTCCATCTTACAACGATAGAACCTTTCCTATCGTTAGAGGTTCTAAGGACCTTTCCTTAAACCTCAAACAAACAATCAATCATTCAGTCCATCATACAACGATAGAACCTTTCCTATCGTTAGAGGTTCTAAGGACCTTTCCTTAACCTCAAACAAACAATCAATCATTCAGTCCATCTTACAACGATAGAACCTTTCCTATCGTTAGAGGTTCTAAGGACCTTTCCTTAACCTCAAACAAACAATCAATCATTCAGTCCATCTTACAACGATAGAACCTTTCCTATCGTTAGAGGTTCTAAGGACCTTTCCTTAACCTCAAACAAACAATCAATCATTCAGTCCATCTTACAACGATAGAACCTTTCCTATCGTTAGAGGTTCCAAGGACCTTTCCTTAACCTCAAACAAACAATCAATCATTCAGTCCATCTTACAACGATAGAACCTTTCCTATCGTTAGAGGTTCTAAGGACCTTTCCTTAACCTCAAACAAACAATCAATCGTTCAGTCCATCTTACAATGATAGAACCTTTCCTATCGTTAGAGGTTCTAAGGACCTTTCCTTAACCTCAAACAAACAATCAATCATTCAGTCCATCTTACAACGATAGAACCTTTCCTATCGTTAGAGGTTCTAAGGACCTTTCCTTAAACCTCAAACAAACAATCAATCATTCAGTCCATCTTACAAGGATAGAACCTTTCCTATCGTTAGAGGTTCTAAGGACCTTTCCTTAAACCTCAAACAAACAATCATCAATTTTCCTTCAAACGATAGGAGAGTTCCTATCGTCGAGGTTCTAAGGTAGGACCCTTAACCTCAAAATCATCAATTTTCCTTCAAACGATAGGAGAGTTCCTATCGTCGAGGTTCTAAGGTAGGACCCTTAACTTCAAAATCATCAATTTTCCTTCAAACGATAGGAGAATTCCTATCGTCGAGGTTCTAAGGTAGGACCCTTAACCTTAAAACAGTCAATTTTCCTTCAAACGATAGGAGAGTTCCTATCGTCGAGGTTCTAAGGTAGGACCCTTAACCTCAAAATCATCAATTTTCCTTCAAACGATAGGAGAGTTCCTATCGTCGAGGTTCTAAGGTAGGACCCTTAACCTCAAAACAATCAATTTTCCTTCAAACGATAGGAGAGTTCCTATCGTCGAGGTTCTAAGGTAGGACCCTTAACCTCAAAATCATCAATTTTCCTTCAAACGATACGAGAGTTCCTATCGTCGACGTTCTAAGGTAAGACCCTTAACCTCAAAACAATCAATTTTCCTTCAAACGATAGGAGAGTTCCTATCGTCGAGGTTCTAAGGTAGGGCACTTAACCTCAAAATCATCAATTTTCCTTCAAATGATAGGAGAGTTCCTATCGTCGAGGTTCTAAGGTAGGACCCTTAACCTCAAAATCATCAATTTTCCTTCAAACGATAGGAGAGTTCCTATCGTCGAGGTTCTAAGGTAGGACCCTTAACCTCAAAACAATCAATTTTCCTTCAAATGATAGGAGAGTTCCTATCGTCGAGGTTCTAAGGTAGGACCCTTAACCTCAAAATCATCAATTTTCCTTCAAACGATAGAAGAGTTCCTATCGTCGAGGTTCTAAGGTAGGACCCTTAACCTCAAAATCATCAATTTTTCTTCAAACGATAGGAGAGTTCCTATCGTCGAGGTTCTAAGGTAGGACCCTTAACCTCAAAATTATCAATTTTCATTCATCGAGGTTCTAAGGTAGGACCCTTAACCTCAAAATCATCAATTTTTCTTCAAACGATAGGAGAGTTCCTATCGTCGAGGTTCTAAGGTAGGACCCTAAACCTCAAAATCATCAATTTTCCTTCAAACGATAGGAGAGTTCCTATCGTCGAGGTTCTAAAGTAGGACCCTTAACATCAAAATTATCAAATTTTCCCTTCAATGATAGGAGAGTTCCTATCGCAGAGGCTCTAAGGAAGTTTTTTTAACCTCATGGTTTAGGCGGTGAGAAGGTTCTCAATGCCTAGCTGACCCGGACGAAATTTGGTAACGACTTTGCATACATCATGTCCCATGAAGCATGCAAAGGGGGGCAGCTGGTGACACCCAATTTCGTCCGACTATTAAAAAAATTAATTAATTAAAAATTATTAACTAAAAAAAATTAATTTAACAAAAATAATATATTATTAGTTTAATGGGGGACATTTTTGTCATATGGTGTTAGTTAAAATATATATATAGGTATACATATATATCTGTATGTGTGTATTAGAAATATTAATTAATTATTAATTATTTCTTAACTAATTATTAATTAATTAAAAAAAATTAAAAATTAAAATTAAAAACAGAAAATTCCTCCCCCAGCTGAGCCTTCCTGGGGAAAGGCTGGGATATTTTTAGAAGGCTCTAGGCCTCTATCATTGGAGATAAAATCTTATCTTCTCTCCCTCTCACGGGGGCACAACGGGAGCTCTCTTTCTTCCTCCCGACCTCACTCTCCCACTAAAAAATAAAAAAAAAAACTCTCTTCCCTCTCCCTGAACCAACTCCCTCTCTCTCTACAGAGCTCGCCTGATCTCGGTTTTTTTTTTTTTCTCTTCTCTCAAACCCGACGTTTCTGGCCGTCCACCTCGCCGCCCAAGTCACGTCTTCCCTGCCAGTCAAGCCTTCCAAGCCCTCGCGCCTCCTCTGCTGTCCGTTCGCGCCCGATCGCATCACTCCAGGCCATCCTCCATCGCACGTCTCGGCCATCGCCTGGCTCCTGCTGCGTCGCCCAACCCGTCGCATCGCCCAACTCCCTCTTTCTCACCGGAATTTTACTCTCTCCATGTTCGCCGTCATACCCTGAGGCCATCATCGTCGTGCTCCCATCAGAGCTCATCTCCAGCCGCCGCACGTTCTCCTTGAAGCCGTCCTCCGTCCCTTGCCCCGCTTCCGTTCACGCCCCCTCCCACTCTAGCCTCCTTTCCCGTCGTAGTCGTTGTCTGACGCATCATCGTTCGTCTCCGTCGCAACGCCACCGTCGCCTCCAGCCACCTCCCCCTGTGCTCCTTTGCTGCTGTGCAACAGAGGAAGAAGAAGACGCGTTTTTGCGATTTGACCAAGTCAAAATTTAAAAATTTGGAGTAAAATTCTCATTTAATCCTTAGTAATCTTTATTTATCCATCCAAGTTACTAACTTATTTTATCTTGCATATCAATCACTGTCAACATTTTTTTTTTCTTTTTTTTTTTTTATGGTTTGGCCGTGCATCAATTTAATTACTAAATTCACATAGGAATACAAGTTAGGGTGTCTATTTTTATTTTATTTTATTTTATCTTAAAATCTTTTTAATTTTAATTGAATCTATTTGATGCGTTTAAAAGATCAATGTTTGAGAATTCATTCTATGTAAAATCACAGGATTAAGAAGAAAGTGACAGCATTTGTTTATTTTCCTGGTTTAATTTTTTGAGCTCTCCTCCTTGGATATTGTTTGTTTTATTAAAATCTGCACATGAGATTGTATATAACCTTGATTTTGGATTGAAATCGGTATGATATCTGTTTGAATTGAAAAGAGCGCTTCTCTGGCTGAAGGTCACAGAGAACGAATTGGAGAAGATGACTTGAGATGGCATTTACTTAACTTTTGGATCAATAACAAAAATGGGTCCTCTAGATTACCTTTGTGATAAATTATGCCCTAATTTTTTGGTCATTTATAGCCTAAATAATTACTAAATTGTTTGTTGGCCATGAAACTTTTTTACTTTATGTATTTCGATCATTGACTTACTTATTTGCTTTTGTTCGTTGATTAATGACGTAAATTAATTTAAGAAGTAATATTAAGCATAATTGGATCAGATAGACTTTTTCTTAATAGTTAATCTAAAATTAGTTTTAATATAATAAAAAAAATCACATTTAGGAAAATTCAGTTTGCGTGTACCGTTTATTAATTAATTAAATAATTAAATTTAAATTAATTTTTATATCCGGATGATCCGGCAGGATCTACGGTTTGGAAAATATTAACTTTTAAAATAAATAAATTAAATAAAAAGATAAAAATCCATATTTTTACGATATGGATTACAATTTCACCAAATTCCGTGTCCAAATGACTCGGCAGAGTCCATGGTTCGGAATCAAAATCTTCCGTGTCCAAATGACTCGGCAGAGTCCATGGTTCGGAAGTATAAAATTCTATACAAATTAACTTAAAAATCCACATTTCGACTAATTCAGTTAAAATTTCTAATTTTGAAAATTAACTGAAAATTATTTAAAAGCAAAGTAAAACAAAATTAAAATCAACTAAGGTACCAATTTTGGGCGCTATAACAATATTGTTTAAGCGTAACCGTACTCCCGATCCCCGAACTCTCGCAGACCAATTTTAAGGTGACCAATCGACCTAGGTAAACGGATTGGTGGCGACTCCAGAAAACCCGACGTTGCCACAATACCATTTTTTGTTATTCTTTTTTCAATAGTCAAACACCACTTTTAATTACTAAAATCTCTTGCCCTTTACTATATTAATCCTAAAACATTATTATACAGAGATTACACCCTAATGTTAGGTCAGCTCTAAATTGAAATTTTTTGTTTTCATGGAAAAATTGATTTTATCAATCATTAAACCCACTTTTTATTGTTATAACTCTAATTTTTCCTCTATTCATCTCCAAAATTTATCTTTAATAACTGTATTTCAATATTTATATTAAATACTATCATATAGTAAATCTTCATAACCCCTTAACATATAAACCTCGTATAACCTAATGTGTAGTTGTGCATATATTTTAGTGGACACTGGTTCTTCCTTAGAGGGTGAGAGATGAGAGTGAGAGGAGAAAGGGATGGGAGAAAAGATTATCCATCCAAAAATCAAGAAAAGAGAAATGATAGTACATATCAAAAGAAAAAAGGAAATGATACTTTAAACTATATTCTAAAACCCATGAGGCGCTACTATTGAAACTACAGTAATGAACAGTGCCGGTACGATTTTGCCCATCCAATAACATGAACTGGTGCTTTTCTTTTTTTTTTTTTGCTGCTTCCAACTATGGTCAAACCCCTCTTTTGGTCCTAAGATGTTTCACTTCTGCCCTAATGCTCCCCAACTTTCTCCTTCTGTTGCCAGTTTTTGGTATTTAATATGAAATAACTTTAGTCAATTTTTTTGTTTTCTTGTTCTTTTACCCTTACTATATTAATGGTTAAACCATTCATTGATTAGCATAAATGCAATAAAATTTTATATTTTTTTTATGATGTGTTATTTTCTAAAGTAAAACATTGGTTACCACTAACATAGTAAACGTAAAAAGAAAAAACTCTATGATTAATGAAGTGATTTGGTCAATAATTCCTAAAATGAAAAGTGAACTTTTTTAATAAACTTTTCATCTATATTAAAAATTAAAATTTAAACTTTTCAGTGCAATATTATGTTTTACAGTATTATGTTTTGATCATAATTGATATAAGAACATAACATAGAAAAAATCTTAACAAAATTAAGATAAAAAAAAATTTTAATCAATGAACATAAATTTATGACTTAGAATTGTTAAATTATTATTATTGATATTTACTTTAATTATAAATTTATTGAAGTTATTATTATATACTAAAGATGCAACAAATTCAATGTTCAATGAACACCGAACGAAATGCTGCCGTATTTTTTTTTTTTTTCACTTTTGACCCTCTAAAGCCTGTGAGACACTACTGTTAAAACTACAGTAATGAACAGTGCCGGTACGATTTTACCCTTCCAATACCATGCGCTGTTGCTTTTTTTTTTTTTTGCTGCTTCCAACTACAGTCAAACCCCTCTTTTGGTCCTAAGATGTTTCACTTTCGCCCTAATTCTCCCCAACTTTCTCTTTCTATCGCCAGTTTTTGCTATTTAATATGAAATAACTTTAGTCAATTTTTTTGTTTTCTTGTTATTTTACCTTTACTATATTAAGGGTTAAACCATTCATTGATTAGCATAAATGCAACACAATTTTATATTTTCTTTATGATGTGTTATTTTCTAAAGTAAAACATTGGTTACCACTAACGTAGTAAAGGTAAAAAGAAAAAACTCTATGATTAATGAAGTGATTTGGTCAATAATTCCTAAAATGAAAAGTGAACTTTTTTAATAAACTTTTCATCTATATTAAAAATTAAAATTTAAACTTTTCAGTGCAATATTATATTTTACAATATTATGTTTTGATCATAATTGATATAAGAACATAACATGGAAAAAATCTTAACAAAATTAAGATAAAATAAAATTTTAATAAATGAACATAAATTTATGACTTAGAATTGTTAAATTATTATTATTGATATTTATTTTAATTATAAATTTATTGAAGTTATTACTATATACTAAAGATGGAACAAATTCAATGTTCAATGAACACTGAACGAAATGCTGCAGTTTTCTTTTTTTTCGCTTTTGACCCTCTAAAGCCTGTGAGGCGCTACTATTGAAACTACAGTAATGAACAGTGCCGGTACGATTTTGCCCTTTCCAAACCATGCGCTGCTACTTTTTTTGTTTTTTTTTTTACTGCTTCCAACAATGGTTTTGGTCCTAACATGTTTTACTTCTGCCCTAATTCTCGCCAACTTTCTCTTTCTGTCGCCAGTTTTTGGTATTTAATATGAAATAACTTTAGTCAATTTTTTTCTTTTCATTTTCTTTTACCTTTACTAAATTAATGGTTATACCATTCATTGATTAGCATAAATGCAACACAATTTTATATTTTTTTTATGATGTGTTTGTAGACATCAGAATTTAATTGGGTTAAAAAATATTAAACCCAATTTAAATTGTCTAGCCCATCTCCAAAATGATGCCCAAAATTCAAAAGTACACCAATTTTGGAGGCTACGAATTCAAGAAACTCAATTTTCTGGAGCTCAAAAGCACACAACTGGAGGTCCTGAATGAAGACTCATTATGCCATTTTGGCCAAAGTCCACTTTTGGTAAATTGGGCCTTAAAATCCAAAATGATTAAAGCCCATGATTTTGCTCAAATATTCTAGAACATTCTAGAATGCTCCATTAATTATCCTTTTAAATTAAATAAACTGGATAATTAATGAGAGATAATTATCATATTTATTTTCTCTTAAGAAAAATACAAGAGATAAATATGTGATAATTGTCAAATGTGGTTTTCTTGAACCAAACCACTTCCTTTCTACACCTATAAATAGGTCCCCAAAGCCAAAGAAGAAGGGAAAGAGGAGAAGAAGAAATTGGAGAGGCAAAAACTTAGAGAGGAAGAAAAATCTCTCTATAAGAAGTTTTCTACTGTTCTTTAAGCCGATCAAGCACAAACGCCCGGCAAAAGAAGAAATCAACTCCAAAGAAGATCAAATCCCAGTTTCAAGGCCAGATTCAAAGAACGCGGTGAGGAACGCAAAGAACGCGAAACGATGCTTCATCAAGTTCAAGTTCAGATCCGGCGGAAGCAGTGAGGAACGTGAAGAACGTGAGATAGCACTGCATCAAGTTCAAGTCCAGATCCGGTGGAAGCGGCGAGGAACGTGAAGAATTCGTTTCTGTGCTGCGGCAAGTAAAACTCCAAGGAAAGAGGCAAGAAAGCGGCGGACATTGCCCCGAAGCCCCCCAAGTCCAAGGAGTACAATAGAAATCTTACACCGAAAGAAGCAGCAAGAACCTCGATTCGTGTTTGTGCAAGACAAGTCCATAATCCGTGTTCGTGAAGAAGCCGTTCGTGTCTCCACCAAAAGCTCGAAGCATTAATAAGAGTCGATCTCCCAAAATCTCTGTTCTCAATTTTAATATTGTAATTTGTGCTACAATTAATTTCAGGGTGTAATTATTTTTACACTCGAAATTTGTGTGTACAAATTTCTGGCGACTCCGCTGGGGACATTCTCTACCACTCATCTCTCGCATCGAGAAAGTTTTGAAGAAACTCAAGTAAAGATCATGGAAGCAAAAAATGTTGTTGTCAACACCAAGAAATCTATGGCAAAGGAAAAGGAAGTCGCACCGGTCACTCGTGCAAAAGCTCGTGCTGAAGGATCTCAATTGGCGTCTCCGCTAAAGCAATTTTCTCGCAAAAGTAAGAAGGAAGGAGTTGCTGTAGAGAAGCAAGAAGTTCAGCCAACAAAAGGGAGATCCAATCCTTCAAGCCACTCCAACCACTCAAGTAGGAACAAGGAAGTGGAGGTTTCCGCCGAGAAAATAAGGGCTCACTCATCTTCCAAGACATCAATGAAAAAGGCCACTACAAGTGAAGAATCTAAAATTGGATCTGTGACTTTGCCAAAGAAAAGGTGGGCAGATTACTCTTCATCCTCGGAGTCGAACTTACCAGCCTTGGTAGCAGATTCTGGAAATCCTGATGATCGTCTTAAGCAGATGGCATTTTCCATTGAAAAGCGGATGGCAAAACTTGAAGAGAAAGATGCCCAAATTGCATTGTTGATGAGTAAATTAGAAGCTCAACATGTTTCGGGGGAAGCAACTACAAGTGGCACTAAGAAGGCTGATGATCCTACTGCTGAAAAACTCGAGAACATGGAAAAGCAGCAAAAGCAAAGTCAATATGATCGTACGGTCCTGCAAAGTGCCCTAAATGACACAGCTCAAAGGTCTGTGGCCTCATTGTCTGTGCAGCAACTTTAACACATGATCATGGATACCATTCGAGCTCAATCTGGAGTGGCTCCACAATCATCCCTAGTATATGCAAAGCCATACTCAAGGAGGATCGATGAGCTAAGGATGCCATTAGGCTATCAACCACCAAAATTCCAACAATTTGATGGCAAGGGCAATCCGAAGCAACATGTGGCTCACTTCATTGAAACCTGCAACAATGCCGGGACCTATGGTGATCTTATGGTGAAGCAATTTGTGCGGTCATTGAAAGGAGCTGCTTTTGACTGGTACACGGATATTCCTGCAGGATCCATTGATGGATGGGACCAACTCGAAAGAGAGTTTTTGTCACGTTTTTACAGCACTAGAAGGACGTTTAGCCTCCCGGAGCTGGCAGCAATCAAACAAAGGAAGGACGAGCCAGTGACAGAATACATAAAGCGATGGAGAACCAACGTCCTTAACTGCAAGGAGTGGATAAGTGAAGCCTCTTCCATCGATATGTGTGTGCAAGGGATGCACTGGGGAATACTCTATAGCTTGAAGGGAAACATGCCACATTCATTTGAAGAACTCACAACAAGGGCTCACGACCTGGAGATCCAGATTGCAAGGCATGGGAGCTATGTTCCAAGCAGTTCCTCTCAAAAGAGAGATGGCAAGAAAGACAAAGAAGAAAAGGTTGTGAAAACAAAGGGAACCATGGCTGTAGCTGCTACTCCGGCAAAAATCTCCAAAGGGAGCTCAAGTCTTGATGCTAAATTTGTGAAGGGCCAACTGGATGTAAAGAAAAGATTGACACTCAAGGAACTTGAAGCAAAACAATACCCATTTGCAGATTTGGATGTGCCGGCAATCTTGGACCAGTTGCTAGAAAGGAACTTGATAGAATTGCCAAATCCAAAGAGACCGGAGGAGGTTGGAAGGATAGATGACCCTAAGTATTGCCGATTTCACCGTATCGTTGGCCACCCCGTCGAGAAATGCTTTGTGTTGAAGGATCTTATAGTCCGCATGGAAAAGGAAGGGCATATCAAATTCAATGATTTGGAAGAACCATTGGTTTCCAATGTTGCCGAGATATGCCTTGAAGCGACTTCCCCAAGGCTCGTAGAAAAACTTGAGGATGAAGTCAAGGTCTCTACTCAAGACTTCGTAGAAAAGGAAAATACACTTACATATGGCCCAAAAGATGTTATCCCGGTGAAATTTAAAGTCGATGGCGAGGTAACAACTATTTATGCATACCCTGGTATGCCAAAATACTCTGAAAACCTAAACGCCCCAAGCTTCTATGATGTCATGATCAATGACTTAGATACATGGGAATCTTCATCTGAGTCGGAAGATGAAGTCGATGATGGATGGTCAACATTCATAAGTAAGAAAGAAAAGTATGCTTGGACAAAAAAAGTAAGCATCCCAAGTCCTTCAAGAGTGTTCGACCCGATGAGCTACCGAGCAGAGAAGCCAACTGGGTGGGGAGATTTAACAAGTTCCAGTTCGTCAGACGAGCAAGATGGTGAATGGACAATGGTGAGAGAACGAAGACAAAGAAAGAACCAACCATCATACTATCCCTTACTAGAAGCTCCAAAAGACAACAAACTAGAAGGGAGTAACTCCACAAGAATGCATCCTCAAATGCCTAGGAAATTTTGGAAGCCACTGCATCCAACAAATGCAGAATCACAATAGGCGGTTAGGAGGTCCGTGACATTGCTTGAATATTTCCCAAAGTCATATTTTATAAAACACAATGTAGAGGTAAACGCTACAGGCGTTTATGGAGATAGCGAATCAAGTCGTAGCCAAAAAGGACCCGGCAAAGTAAGCATTGGAGATAAGGTTGATGTAGTAAAGGCTGGCATCATCTCCAAACTCAAAGATCTCCCTACAACCATGACCATGAATGAGGTTCTCAAGCTACCACAAGATATTCTACTAGCCATACTTCAAGTGCTCATTGACCCAGGAGCTTATGAAGGAAATGTGTTTCACAAAAAGGTAAATGAAAAGTATGTCACCCGCATGGCTACAATATCTTCTGATGATGAAGATTTGCAGTTGGGCCGTCGTTTGCATAATCGACCTCTTTATGTAAGCGGATATATTTGTGAACACCGGATTGGGAGGATCCTAATTGATGGTGGCTCCACTGTGAATTTCATGCCTATTCGAACATTAAAGAAGGTCGGGCTATCTGTAAAGGATCTTTCAAGTAGCAAGTTGACCATCCAAGGTTTCAACCAAAAGGGGCAATGCTCTGCAGGGAAAATTCAGCTTACAATGGAGATTGAAGAATTGAAGACCTCTGTTTTGTTTCATGGTATCGACGCAAATACTTCATATGACTTGCTGCTTGGGGGTACTTGGATGCATGAAAATGGAGTTGTACCCTCAACTTGGCACCAATGCTTCAAGTATGTTGGCGATGATGGAAGCATCAAACGTGTAGTGGCAGAAACAGCCCCTTTTGACATCGAGGAAACCCATTTTGCTGACGCCAAGTTCTACCTGGAAGACTGCCAAGATACGAAGCCCAAGGCTTTCTCCATAATGCTCCCTAAAGCAAAAACCACCAAATGGAACATCCTTGCCTCGACCAGCAAACTTCGCTTTTCTAAAGAAGATGCTAGGGTGCTAAAAGAAGACATGGTCCTACCAATCTCCTCGCTCTCTAAATTAACTATGTTTGATGAACCTGCAAAGGAAACAAAGGAATTTCAAAGCTTGAAAGCAAATGCATGGTTTGGCCCTAAGGTCGAGAAATTGTTTCAAAATGCAGGATATGGTAAAGGTGAACCCCGGCAACTTGGTGATTTGGATGCAATCCTTGGAAAAATGCAGCTTGGAGAAAAGCATGGTTTAGGATATCAACCATCTAACCTTGCAAAGAATGCATCATGCAACCCGGTGATGATTCAGATTTATGAGTATAATGAAGACCAAGTAAAGTTTCAGGTTAACCGGGAGGAAAAAGAAACCCATGAGAATGTTCAAGTCTCCATATTTAAACGCTTAGGACCAAAAGCCCCTACTAATAATATACAAAGGACTTCAGTTTTTTCACGGCTCGGGCCAAATGGAGCTCATCCGAAAGCACAAACAAAGGCCAAACGCCAGAGGCAAAGGAGACAAAGGTGTCGCCACCAAACATCTCAGGAAGATGATAATCCTCAAGAGAAAGTTGCCTCCTGCAATAATGTCGCACTTGAAGGGCGAGATCAAGATGAGCCAAACATGGAAGGAGTAGTCGAGGAAATTAAGCCAAGCCCTGCGCCTGAAGCTTTTTAGGAAGGAGGGCAAGCAACTGTTGACGACTTGAAGGAACTAAATTTAGGGATGCCGGATCATCCAAAGCCAGTGTTTGTGAGCACCCTGCTGGGTCCTGAAGAAGAGGCGAGGTACTTTGAGCTACTGAAAGAATATGAAGATATCTTCGCATGGTCCTATAAGGAGATGCCCGGATTGGATCCAAAGATCGTTGTCCATCACCTTGCCGTGAAGCATGGATCCCACCCCGTCAAACAGGCTCAACGAAGATTTCGGCCAGAACTTATTCCACAAATTGAGGCTGAGGTAGATAAACTTATTGATGCAAGTTTCATTCGAGAAGTTAAGTACCCCACCTGAATTTCAAACATTGTGGTCGTGAGAAAGAAGAATGGCCAAATCAGAATCTGCATAGACTTCCGAGATTTGAATCTAGCCTGCCCAAAGGATGACTTCCCCTTGCCAATAACGGAATTAATGGTTGACTCAACAACGGGACACGAAGCTTTGTCTTTCATGGATGGGTTCTCTGGTTACAACCAAATTCGCATGAATAAAAAAGATGAGGAATTTACAGCCTTCCATACTCCAAAGGGGATTTATTGCTATAAAGTTATGCCATTTGGACTCAAGAATGCCGGTGCAACTTACCAACGAGCGATGCAAAAAATCTTTGGTGACATGTTGCACAAGAAAGTAGAATGCTATGTCGATGACTTGGTGGTGAAGACAAAAAACAAGTCAGACCACCTAAAGGACTTGCGTGACGTCTTTGACCGACTCCGCAAATACCAACTAAAAATGAATCCTCTCAAATGTGCTTTCGGTGTTACTTCTGGGAAGTTCTTAGGATTCATCGTCCGTCATCGTGGCATCGAGGTGGATCGATTAAAGATAGACGCAATCCTGAAAATGCCTGAGCCAAGTAACATTCGTGAGCTTAAAAGCCTGCAAGGAAGATTAGCATACATAAGACGGTTTATCTCCAACCTAGCAGGACGATGCCACCCGTTTAGTAGGCTCCTAAAAAAGGATATGCCTTTTATTTGGGATGATGCTTGCAAGAATGCATTTCAAAGTATAAAGGACTACCTACTCCATCCACCTATCCTTGTTGCTCCAATTCAAGGAAAGCCTTTAATATTATACATAGCTACCCAAGAACACTCATTGGGGGCACTTCTTACTCAACAAAATGATGAGGGGAAGGAAAATGCACTCTACTACTTGAGTCGAAGGCTAGTGGGGGCGGAAGGTAACTATTCTCCCATTGAGAAAATATGCCTCGCACTGATCTTTGCTATAAAAAAGCTAAGACATTACATGCTAGCCCATGTAGTCCATCTTGTGTCGAAAGCTGATCCATTGAAGTACTTGATGTCAAGACCGGTGCTTTCAGGAAGGTTGGCTAAATGGGCTCTTCTTCTGTCTGAGTTTGACATAATGTTTGTCTCACAAAAGGCAATCAAAGGACAAGCATTGGCGGACTTTCTTGCCGATCACCCTATACCAGCAGAATGTGAACTCTCAGAAGACCTGCCAGATGAGGAAGTCTTCCTTGCACAAATCATCCCGACCTGGAAGATGTTCTTTGATGGTGCATCTCGAGAATATAGAGCGGGGGCAGGTGTGGTGTTCATCTCTCCCTACAATGAAGTTTTGCCATACTCTTTCAGCTTGCTTGAGAAGTGCTCGAATAATGTAGCGGAGTACCAAGCCTTGCTAATTGGATTGGAAGCAGCCATGGACATGCAAGTCCGAGAACTGGAGATCTTTGGAGATTCTAAGTTGGTGGTCAACCAACTTCTCCAAGAATACGATGTTCGCAAACTTGAACTATTCCCTTTATTTGAATATGCAAGGCATTTACTGGACCAATTAGAGCAAGTAAACATCTATCACATTGCCCGAGGGCATAATCACCATGCTGATGCTTTAGCCAACCTGGCAGCCGTGTTAGCAGATTCAACCGAGAAAGAAGCCTCGATCCAAGTACACAAGAGATGGGTGGTCCCACAAATATTAGTCGAGAAATATGGTTGCAGTCATACTACCTCCGTCATTGAACCAAAGGAGGATTGGCGACAACCGTTTATTAATTACTTGGAACATGGTAACCTACCTGAAGACCCTCGTCGTCGAGCTGATATTCGCCGAAGAGCACCAAGGTTCATCCACTTTAAGGAGGTTCTCTATCGCCGCTCTATCGAAGGAGTCCTCCTTAGATGCCTAAGTGATGAAGAAGCGGGGCAAGTTGTGGAAGAAGCTCATTCTAGAATCTGTGGAGCTCATCAGTCTGGACCAAAACTTTACCATTGTATCAAAAGGATGGGCTATTACTGGCCAACTATGGTGAAGGATTGCATCAGCTACGCCAGGAGATGTCAAGACTGCCAATTCCATGCCAACCTCATTCATCAACCTCCGGAGCTGTTACATCCCACAGTGGCTTCTTGGCCTTTTGATGCTTCGGGGCTTGACATTGTGGGGCCAATCACTCCTAAGTCATCCGCTAGGCACTCATTCATCTTGGCCACCACTGATTATTTCTCAAAATGGGCAGAAGCTATCCCATTGAAGGAAGTCAAGAAAGAGAATGTAGTGGAATTCATCAAGATAAACATCATCTACCGATATGGAGTTCCCCGCTACATCATCACTGACAATGGAAAGCCATTCTACAATAAATTGATGGACAAACTTTGTGGCAAGTTCAAGTTTGTCCAACATAACTCATCTATGTACAACGCTGCAGCAAACGGTTTGGCAGAAGCCTTCAACAAAACGCTGTGCAACCTTTTGAAAAAGGTTGTCTCAGGATCAAAGAGAGATTGGCATGAAAAAGTTGGAGGAGCCCTTTGGGCATATCGAACAACACACAGGACTCCTACTCAAGCAACTCCATATTCCCTGGTCTATGGCGTAGAAGCAGTCCTCCCGTTGGAATGCCAAATTCCTTCCTTAAGAATAGCTCTGCAAGAAGGATTGACCAATGAGGAAAATGCCAAGTTGCGGCTAGAGGAGCTGGACGCTTTAGATGAGAAAATACTTGAAGCTCAGCAACGCTTAGAGTGCTATCAAGCTCGCATGGCAAAAGCCTTCAACAAGAAGGTGCGCCCGAGGATTTTTCAAGTTGGGGACCTAGTGTTAGCCATTAGAAGACCAATCATCACGACGAAGCGCGCCGGAGGAAAGTTCGTGTCAAAGTGGGATGGCCCGTATGTTGTGACAGAAGTCTACACCAACGGTGTTTACAAGATAGTGGACAAGGACGGTTTAAGAATCGGCCCCATCAATGGGAAGTTCTTGAAGAAGTTTTATGCATGAAGACTCAGGGGCATGCTCCTTGTCACAAGAGCCTAAACTGTATGACAAAACAAAAAAAAAAAATTCTACAAAAAAAAATGTAATACTCCTGGCCCGCACGAGTATAAACTGTGTACGGCAAAATCTTCAAAACAAAAATGTAATACTCCTGGCCCGCACGAGTATAAACTATGTACGGCAAAATCTTCAAAACAAAAATGTAATACTCTTGGCCCGCACGAGTATAAACTGTGAACGGCTAAATCAAATAAAATTTTTTTCCCTTTTGAGCTATGTTTTACTTGTCACTTAGTTCAAAAACATCCTTATTATTAAGGTGGGGATGTTATTTATTGGGAATAAGTAGGACGATGAGACTCAAAAAAAGTAAATAAATAAATAAAAGAGATATCTTCATTGCATTCCGGAATCCTGCTACAGCCTACCTAATCCTTAAAAAAAGGGAAAGGAAAGTAAAGCTACATAGAAATGGTGGCCCAACACCCAGAAAAAATGTCTAAAAGCTCTTTCTCAAGTTCTTGCCTCCGTCGATTTACTGCTTCAATCCTAGATCCCCCTGCAGCTAAGCGATCTTTGATTTCTTCGCGCCTTGCATCCAAGGAACTAAGTGCTTCAAGAGATTTCTGACTCTTATCGCGGAACATATCAATGGCAGTTGATGAATCAGCTACTTGCTGTTGAAGCTTCTCTATCTGGGCATTAACATTCTTTATGATATTAACATGTGAATCTATCTTCTCAGCAAAATTCGCCGCTCGTGAAGTATGAATGCTAGATTTCGCTTCAATAGAAGCAAGCTCCCTCTAATTCAGCTTTGGGTCCAATGACTGCATGGCTTCCTGCCTCTGTGAAAGGTACACCTCAGTTCCTTGAAGTAGCGAATCCTTCTTTTCAAGTAAATGAGAGCAATCCACAAACAAACATTTTGTCAGAAGGTTGGGAATTTCATCCCTCTTGCAATGCCACCAATCTCATAGTGAAGAAAATCCATTTTGCAAAGCAGCATCACCTTCCTTCTTCAAGTAGTCTATGAGGCCACGGTAAATAATCTCCTTAATGAGGTCCACTGAAGCAAACGACTCCTTTGGCATGCTGGAAGCACAAGAGAATATTGGCACAATTTGTGAGTTTCCCTTCAGAAGAGGAGGCATCGGGACTGCATCGATGGTGGGTGCCTTGCATGGAGAAGCTATGACTTGGCCATTCGACACAACTTCCACTTCATCTTTCTCGTTTGAATTATCTTCTATGGGGCGATCAGATAAACCATCTAGAGCTTCAATCGTCTCAATACCATGCGCCAGGTCTTCTTCAGAGAGAAGGTGTTTTGATTCCGGTACATCAGGGAAGACTGTAACAAGGAGAAGATTAGACAAAGAAACAATTTTTCTTAATCAAAACAGAAGGAAGATACTTACCCTTATTAAGAGACTTCAGGGACATGCCAAAACTGTTCCCTATGCTTCGACAAGAATAAGAACATTTGTTACTTGAAGCTTGCACGCTGGGTTACGGCAAAAGCTACTCACGAGGTTTCAACATGATCCTCTTTCCTGTAGGAGCCACTAATGATCCCGTCACCGGATGCTTCTTTGGATCTAGGCTTTGTGTTAGCCACTCCGGGGTAGTCCAGTTATGGTGCCAAAACTGTGCATTTAAACTCCCAGGATTGGTAATGTTCTGTAGGCCATCAGAACACTACCCTTAGTGTGCATACCCAAGTGGCCCTCTTGGGCACTATGTAAATACAAGCATATTGGTCAAACCATCACACACATATTCGCATTTCATGAACACCATGGCAGCAAAGAAGGAAAACACTAGCACAATTCTTAGTTTTGGCTTCCACACATTAGGCAATCTTGTTAAGTTCTAGTGGCCAGCTACTGTACCTGTAACTTCCACTAATAAACTGTATCATTCTAGCCCCATACCCCCCTTTTTTATTTGCTCCATTATGAAGTAGAGACTTAGATAAAACCAGGGAATTTTTTTTTACATCAATAGCCCACCTATGGACCAAGCTATGGATTTTTTAAGTTGGTTACAAAATTCTGACCAAATGAACAGTAACTCATCCAATTTTGCAGCGTCATATCTTTGGCTACAAGGATCCAAATCCAGAAATTCCAAATTCCAGTTCAGCCTCTAGATGTTCTCTATCTGTGGTCAAAATTTCATACCAAGATTCATTATACACAGGGAGATATTAAAGTTTAGGTACATGGTCGAAATTCTGGCAACTTTGGGACCATTTTTTCCATACAATTTTTCCAAACCATGCAAACACTTCATTCACAAGGGGAAAGCACTCCAAGGCTATCCCATACATGTCCAATACACATATTAATTACATTCTCTTGCATCTAGCAACTTTATGTGGCCAAAACAGAATTTACAAGTAAGCAGCCTATCATTCACACTTAGGCAGCTTTGCACCACATCACTTACATAGCCAAAACATTACTCAAATGTTCACATACTTGTCTCATTTTACATACACTACATGTACATGCATACATTCACTACAATATGGTCTTAACTCAGCTAAATACGCACCCTAGGTTACAGGAGGTCCTGAGACACAATGGACTCCAAAAACAGGATGCTGGACAGCTGCTGCACAACAGAATAAGTACCACCATTAAAAATACCAAATGTGCTCCTAAAATCACCAAAATTTCCAGATAATAACTAGACATATGGAAGTTCATGTACCTGAAATTTCAGATCAAAACTCAAACCAAAAAGGTTATTTTGAAGGTGATCTTTCTGCTGGACCTGAAATGACAGAATTGAGGGGAGTAAGTTTCATTGAGAAACTTAGTAAGGGTAACACTTGGATTCACTAGGCAATGTGACCATCATTAAAACCTGAATCCAAAGACACTAAAACACAAAAACCACAATGCATATATACAAGATATAGCAACCAAATGCAGCAGCCAAACACAAACAACAAACACATGAAATGTGGCAGCAACATATACCATAGGTTAGTCCGTAAAACATGTAATAAACTTAACCAAATCACTATGGCAGCCCTCCTCAAGCTAATGCTTGGTCTTAGGAGGATTTTAACACTAGTTAGTACTAACTTTTGGGCTCTAGAAACCCAGAAATTCGCTGCCATCACTGTGCACTTCACACTAGGTCACAAAACCTTCAATAAGTGCACTCCCCTCACTAAGCTTGGTTCATCAAGCACATGGCTCTCTTCCAAGCTTAGCCCTAGCTCCATGGATGTTTGAAAATTTTAGAAAACAACCCATGAGAGCAAGAGAACCCTTACCTTGATGGGTATGCTGAAATTGGAGCTTGATCCTAGGTGCACTAAAGCAATAGCACCAACTAGCTTCCAATTGTGCTTCCTTGACTTCAGTTGCAAGTAGTTTTGAGTTTGAAGGTATGGTGGCTATAGAGGAAGTGTGGAGGAGATGGCTGGCTTTATTTTTTCTGGTGGAGGCCGAAATTTAGAGAGCAAAGGTGGTCTTGACTACTTAAATAGTCAAAAGTACACTAAACACACTTAAGTAGTCTTAACCTTGTCTTATGTCATTTTCCTTGCTACAAGACTATGGTTTCTTAGTCTTATTCTCTTAGCCCACATTTGACCATCCTTATCTTCCTTTAGCAGCCCTCCTTATGTGGGCTAACCCCACAAAACTTCCATTTGACTTAAGTCATAGACATACACATCTTAAGGCCTACATTAGAACACTTAGGTCCTTTATCCCTTTTTGTGTTTTCTTTGTCCTTAGTTGTCTTCCATAAGCAATTGGGTCCTCCAATAGCACTTTCGTACCATTCATATCCTTCCCATAACTCTCCAAATCTCTTTTGTGAAAGTTTTGCAATTGAGTACCCGAATTTCCAAAACCTTACAAAAAAGTCCATAGGTTGCTTGACAAACAAGCAATCCTTAAGGCTTTTCTTGGGGACCAACTTACCAACTTGGACCACTTTTAAGGAGGTGTTGATCATGCCTTTTACCCCCCACGCTTTAAACACTATGGTGAGAATTACACAATATAATGGTTTTTAGCCATTATGACACACTTGTAATTCTCCCATTTTATGAGGTGGTAACAATCCTCCCCCCCTTAAAAATTTTGGTCCTCCAAAATAGCGCTTAGCTTCGGGTATTCTTCAGGATACCTTTCCATAAGGTCTTTTTCAGTTTCCCAGGTTGCTTCTCTTTCAGAGTGGTGTGACCACTGAACTTTAACCATGGGAATATGTTTGTTTCTTAACCTTCTGGTATCCTTGGCTAAGATAGCTATAGGTTTCTCTTCATATGTCAAGTTAGGTTCCAACTGTATGTCTTCCACTACAATAGTATGCTTTGTGTCCAGTAGACACTTCTTAAGCATACTGATATTAAAAACATTATAAACACTTGACATGCTTGGCGGTAGAGCTAACCTGTATGCTACCTTTCCAACTCTATCCAAGATCTCATAAGGACCGATGTATCTTGGAGCTAACTTGGTTCTTTTACCAAATCTGACAGTGCCTTTGGTTGGTGCAACTTTCAGCCAAACATTGTCACCAACCTCAAATTCCAAGTCTCTCCTTCTTTTGTTGACATAGGCTGTGGTCCTTTCATTGGCTGCTTTTAATCTTTCTTGAATCTTCTTGATTTTAGCAGTAGTCTCTTCAATAATTTCGGGACCCAACTCTAGACTGTCTGAGGCTCCCACCCAACAGTGGGGTGTCATGCACCTTTTTCCATATAATGCTTCATAAGGTGCCATGCCAATGGTGCTTTGGTAACTATTGTTATATGAGAATTCCACCAATGGCAAGTGTTGGTCCCATTCACCTTTGAAATCCAACACACAGCTCCTGAGCATGTCTTCCAGTATCTGTATCACCTTTTTAGATTGCCCATCTGTCTGAGGATGATAAGCAGTACTCAGGTGGATTTTGGTTCCTAGTGCTTTATGAAAAGCACTCCAAAATTGAGCTGTAAATCTTGGATCTCTATCAGATATAATGGAGTCTGGCACTCCATGTAGTCTCACTATCTCCTGGACATACATCTAGGCTAACTTATCCAAGGAGTCTGTGAGTTTCATAGGTAAGAAGTGGGAACATTTGGTTAGCCTATCCACAATGACCCAGATTGTATCATGGCTTAGTCTGGTCATAGCAACCCAGTCAAAAACTCCATGGTTATGTTGCTCCACTTCCTCACTGGTATAGGTAGAGTCTGTAGGGTACCAGCTGGCTTCTGGTGCTCTACCTTTACCCTCTGGCATGTGGCACATTTGGAGACATAAGTAGCTATGTCTCTCTTCATATGTGGCCACCAGAAGTGAGTCTTCAAATCTTTATACATTTTCTCACTTCCTGGATGGATGTTCAACTTGCTTGTGTGAGCTTCTTCAAGTATTTCATCCCTGAGCTTTGCTTCTTTAGGGACATATATTCGGTCCTTGAAGTACAGTAATCCTTGCTTATAGGCAAAGGATTGATACAAGGAACCTTTTTCCTCTCCTGAGATCTTTTTCAGATCAGGATCTGTGTCCTGTGCCTTTTTGGCTTCTTCAATCCATCCATACTGAATTGTCAATGTGTAAATTTTGGCCTCCTCCCACTTATGCCATTTATGCCATAGGCATAGCAGACTATTTTGCTCATCATGATTAGCTAAGGATCCTCCTTTCAAAAGTCCTGTGTACTTCCTGCTCAAGGCATCTGCTACTAGATTGCCTTTGCCCTCTGTGTGCTGTATACTGCAGTCATAGTCCTTGATGTACTCTAACCATCTCCTTTGCCTCATGTTCAACTCTTTCTGAGTGAACAAGTACTTTAGGCTCTTATGGTCAGTGTAGATCACAAAGGAACTACCCATCAAGTAATGCCTCCATTGCTTTAGAGCAAAAATCACTGCTCCCAGTTCTAGGTCATGGGTATAATTTTGCTCATGGGGTCTTAACTGCCTTGACCCATAAGCAATGACATTTCTGTCTTGCATAAGCACACAACCTAACCCAAATCTAGATGCATCTGTATATATGATGTAGGGCTTACTTGGATCAGGAAGAATCAACACTGGAGCTTTAATCAACCTTTGCTTGAGCTCCTGGAAACTATTTTCATACTTCTCAGTCCACTCAAATCTTTGACCCTTCTTGGTCAGATGAGTAAGAACTGAGGCAATCATGGAAAAGCCTGATACAAATCTCCTGTAGTATCCAGCTAATCCTAGGAAACTTCTTATTTCCTTCACAGTCTTTGGTCTTTCCCACTCTTGCACTGCCTTGACCTTTTCAGGGTCTGCCTTAAGGCCTTGTGCATCTATGATGTGTCCTAGGAAAGACACTTCCCT
Source organism: Aquilaria yunnanensis (assembly GCA_039654915.1). Classification (NCBI taxonomy): domain Eukaryota; kingdom Viridiplantae; phylum Streptophyta; class Magnoliopsida; order Malvales; family Thymelaeaceae; genus Aquilaria; species Aquilaria yunnanensis. Next base: position 61,523,868 of record CM077593.1, read on the forward strand.
TATCCAGAATTCACACTTGGATAACTTGGCATAAAGCTGATGCTGCAACAAAGTCTTTAAGACAATCTTCAGATGATGTTCATGTTCATTTTCATCCTTGGAATACACTAGGATGTCATCAATGAACACAACCACAAATTTTTCCAGATGTGGTCTGAACACCCTGTTCATCAAGTCCATAAAAGCAGCTGGGGCATTAGTCAAACCAAATGGCATGACTGTGTACTCATAATGCCCATATCTGGTCCTGAATGCAGTCTTAGGAATATCTTCTTCCTTTACTCTCAACTGGAAGTATCCAGATCTCAAATCTATCTTGGAGAAGATCTTAGCTCCCTTGAGTTGATCAAACAGATCCTCAATCCTAGGGAGTGGATACTTGTTCTTGATAGTCACTGCATTAAGCTTCCTGTAGTCAATGCATAGTCTCAAAGATCCATCCTTCTTTTTCACAAAGAGAACAGGAGCTCCCCATGGTGAAACACTTGGCCTTATGAACCCTTTTTCAAGAAGTTCATCAAGTTGTTTCTTGAGCTCATTCATCTCTGTGATTGGCATTCTGTAAGGAGGTATGGATATTGGACTAGCTTCTGGTTGCAACTTGATTTCAAATTCAATCTCCCTTTGTGGAGGAATACCTGGCAGGTCTTTAGGAAAGACTTGTGAAAAGTCTCTCATTATAGGTATTCTGTCCACTTCCTTATTGTTGGGTTTCGGGAGCCAAACAGCGTAGCGGAATTTAACCGAAACCCTCCAGGATCCAAGTGAAACGGGGTAAACCGGGTGTTCGAAAATTTCATACCTAATTTTCGATTGAGATCTCTCACTCAACTGTAGAGTCGAATCACAAAACCTGAACAGTTGACGTGTTCAGGCTCTCTATGGTATCCACACGAGCCTCTCGGGATCACCACGCTTCCACCACGTCCCGGCAGATGCGTTTCACTTGCGCTCGCAGTGCTAGCTTGCGTCCTCCAAGGAATTGCAAGAGAAGAGTGTGGCTGTCCTTTTGGGAGGCTAGGGCAAGGAGACCTGCGAATTTCTCACTTAAAAGTTGTATTTATAGTGAGACTCAACTTCCAGGCCTAATGGGTTTCAAAGCCCTAATCCAATTAGGATTTAATTTCGGGCTTAATAATGGCTCAACTCCTTGGCCCATTATTAATACGAAATTAAAGTGAAACCATAACCCAAATAATTAGCCCATGCACTCTAATGATCCAAATAGCTCTATGTGTGCGACCCAATAGGCTCTTGCCATGTTGGCAATGATCATAAATCACATTTATGATCATAAGCAATGAGCGGTGTCTAGCAACACATCATTGCTACCCAAGTGACAAGATTGTCGGTGAATCGACTAAACCTTTATGATCATCACCGATATATGCCATTGTCCCTTTGTCCAAGATATCAAGACTAAGCACGAGACATGGAATGTGTCACTCTCGTATAGCCCAATCTTTGGTTTCTTGATTACCGAGTAGACCAACTTAAACTGACGACATTGATATCATATATCAACTCATCGGAGCATGGCCATGCATTTTCTAAGTCTCACTCTATCAAGGGGCCCAAAGATATCACTCCCGTTACATAGGAGGGACAAATCCCATCTTGATCATACAAATCCCTCTGCATGATATGTGACATACCCAATGACCTCCTTCAAGTTCACTCAGTTACGAGCAACAAAGGAAAGTATCAAAGTATGTGACTCACATGTAGGGAACGTTGATGATCTTAGGTCGAAGGACTACATATACCATGATCACTATGAGAATCACTTATGACACTCATATAACGATCCATGAAGTGTTCTCATGGTGGGTCGGTCCAGTACACAAGTTCTCCAACTTGTACCCATATGTAGACTACATATCTCATATTAGTCTCCACATATGCTAGTCATTATGTATTATTGCAACCCGCTCCACAATAATACTATACTAGGGACGTTTAAGAATATCATTATTCTAGGGTTACAATTATGTTTATTACGTTACGCAGAAACAAAACAACAAACAAAATTGCTGGATTAATGCCTCAATAAAATATCATGACTCAATGTGCAAAAATACAATCATCTCATGATTGGCTTTTTGGGCACAATACTAACACTTATCACAGTGCAATTCATTCAATGCATAACAGTAATCATGCTCAGAAATCACAGGTATCTCATCTAATACCTCTAGCTCCATGCCATGCATTTCATACACTAATTCCTTAGAATTCACTAATGCATGCACTTCACCATCAGGCAATGTGATTTCCCTCTTAGCACAATCAATTCTTATGTTATGCATAGCAAGCCAATTCATACCCAGCACTAAATCATACTTAGGAATGTCCAACACTAGCAGATTAGTCATAACCTTAGTCTTTCCTACTACTAGCTCACAATCCTTAGCTAGGTCATTAGTGAAAAGACATTGACTACCTGCTGTTTTCACTAAGGATATCCTAGGCATGATTTCAGTAGGCAATTTCATGGCATCAACAAATTTCCTAGCCACTATAGACACAGATGTACCAGTATCAAATAGAATACTAACATGCATACCATTAAGGTAAATGTTACCTCTTAGTGCTCCTCCCTACTCTGATGTCTCTGGCCTCTCTACTTGGAAGACTCTACCAGCTCTCTGCACTGGACGGCGAGGCACTGGAGGAACTGGCCTTTGCTGTCCCACCCTTGGTGCTCCTCTTCTAGGTCCTGCCCCAATAGGTCTTACTGGACCTTGGTCTCTGGCCTCCTTTGAACCTGTGGGCAGTCTTTGATCCAATGATCCATGGATCCACATCTTAGACACGCTTGGGTATCAAAGTAGCAAGGTTTCTTTCCATGAAACCTCCTACACTTAGGGCACCTTAGGCCGGGGAACTTCCCCTTAACCTTGCCCTCACCAACCAAAATGGGAACTCTTGGCAATTCCCTTGCCATGTGGCGGCTTCTTTTGCTTGCCTCCTGCCTGACTACTTTCCCCCGGTCCACTGGGAAAGTACTTAGTCTCATACTCCTCTTGCTCTACTAATAGAGCTTTCTGCACTGCTTCATAGTATGTAACTGCTCCAAAAGGTCTAACAGCCTTTCTAATGTCTGACTTTAGGCCTCTGACAAATCGTTTGGCCTTCAATTCCTCCAGTCCATGATACTGAGGAGCATACCTCACCAACTGATTGAATTTCTGCTCATACTCTAGGACACTGAGGTTGTCCTGCCTTAGAGCATCAAATTCAGCTTGCTTCATATCCTTGATGGCATCACTGATGTACTGTTCCTGGAACAGCTGTGTGAACTCTGGCCAGCTCATCTCAATATCTCTTCCTGGCCTTCTGCCCTTCTGGAAAGCATATCTGTCTCTAGTGTTTCTCCACCACATCTCTGCACTGCCTACCAAGTTGTAAGTAGCCAGTGACACCTTCTTGGTGGCGCTGAGTGGCATCCTCTCAAACATCTTTTCTATGAAGATTAACCACTCCTCAGCTCTCTCTCGCCCAGCACTTCCATCAAACTGTGGAGTTCTTAGGCCTTGGAACCTCTCCAACAGTCTAACCTCATCTAGGCCCTCTAGATCGTCTGATCTATGTCTCCTAGATCTATGAGAGTCCTCTATATGGTTATGCTCTCTATGATCTCTCTGCCTTCTCCTGGATCTTCTCTCATGGCCTTCCTCAATCTCATTCCTAGTGCAGGAATGGTCATAGACTGAGGGATTGGTCCTGGACACCTGACCAATCTCAAATCTTACTCTTCTACCTCTTGGATTTCTCCTATCCTCATCTTCCACCTCAATAGTCTCATCATTTGTGTCTTCTAAGCTTCCAGAAGGAACATATTCAGATGTGTTCCTAGTATCCTCTTCTGGTTGTTGCTGTGCATCCTGAACTAGTACTACTGGAGCTACTTGGACTCCCTGCTGTTGTCCTTGAATCAGCCTCATTAAGTTTTCATTGATTAGAGCTAAGTTCCTCTGAAGCTCTAACCAAACATAAGGCACTTCAGGGTTTGCTACCCCCTGTTGCCCCTGATTCCCTCTATTCTGCCCATTTCCTTGTTGCCTAGAATCAGTAGGAGGCCTTCGGGGAGGTTCCCCTCTCCTTGTGGCAACCATGTTTACTTCCTGCATTGATGATCCATCATAGAGCACATATACAGATCATAGGTATTTCAATGGTACTTGACACTAGCAGCTGACCAAACTGAGTTAATATATGTAGATGCATGCAATGCAAATATATGCTATGTACATGTATAAACCATGCTCTGATACCAACTTCTGTTACCCACTCCGGGGTAGTCCAGTTATGGTGCCAAAACTGTGCATTTAAACTCCCAGGATTGGTAATGTTCTGTAGGCCATCAGAACACTACCCTTAGTGTGCATACCCAAGTGGCCCTCTTGGGCACTATGTAAATACACGCATATTGGTCAAACCATCACACACATATTCGCATTTCATGAACACCATGGCAGCAAAGAAGGAAAACACTAGCACAAGTCTTAGTTTTGGCTTCCACACATTAGGCAATCTTGTTAAGTTCTAGTGGCCAGCTACTGTACCTGTAACTTCCACTAATAAACTGTATCATTCTAGCCTCATACCCCCCTTTTTTATTTGCTCCATTATGAAGTAGAGACTTAGAGAAAACCAGGAAATTTTTTTTTACATCAATAGCCCACCTATGGACCAAGCTATGGATTTTTTAAGTTGGTTACAAAATTCTGACCAAATGAACAGTAACTCATCCAATTTTGAAGCATCATATCTTTGGCTACAAGGATCCAAATCCATAAATTCCAAATTCCAGTTCAGCCTCTAGATGTTCTCTATCTGTGGTCAAAATTTCATACCAAGATTCATTATACACAGGGAGATATTAAAGTTTAGGTACATGGTCGAAATTCTGGCAACTTTGGGACCATTTTTTCCATACAATTTTTCCAAACCATGCAAACACTTCATTCACAAGGGGAAAGCACTCCAAGGCTATCCCATACATGTCCAATACACATATTAATTACATTCTCTTGCATCTAGCAACTTTATGTGGCCAAAACAGAATTTACAAGTAAGCAGCCTATCATTCACACTTAGGCAGCTTTGCACCACATCACTTACATAGCCAAAACATTACTCAAATGTTCACATACTTGTCTCCTTTTACATACACTACATGTACATGCATACATTCACTACAATATAGTCTTAACTCAGCTAAATACGCACCCTAGGTTACAGGAGGTCCTGAGACACAATGGACTCCAAAAACAGGATGCTGGACAGCTGCTGCACAACAGAATAAGTACCACCATTAAAAATACCAAATGTGCTCCTAAAATCACCAAACTTTCCAGATAATAACTAGACATATGGAAGTTCATGTACCTGAAATTTCAGATCAAAACTCAAACCAAAAAGGTTATTTTGAAGGTGATCTTTCTGCTGGACCTGAAATGACAGAATTGAGGGGAGTAAGTTTCATTAAGAAACTTAGTAAGGGTAACACTTGGATTCACTAGGCAATGTGACCATCATTAAAACCTGCATCCAAAGACACTAAAACACAAAAACCACAATGCATATATACAAGATATAGCAACCAAATGCAGCAGCCAAACACAAACAACAAACACATGAAATGTGGCAGCAACATATACCATAGGTTAGTCCGTAAAACATGTAATAAACTTAACCAAATCACTATGGCAGCCCTCCTCAAGCTAATGCTTGGTCTTAGGAGGATTTTAACACTAGTTAGTACTAACTTTTGGGCTCTAGAAACCCAGAAATTCGCTGCCATCACTGTGCACTTCACACTAGGTCACAAAACCTTCAATAAGTGCACTCCCCTCACTAAGCTTGGTTCATCAAGCACATGGCTCTCTTCCAATCTTAGCCCTAGCTCCATGGATGTTTGAAAATTTCAGAAAACATCCCATGAGAGCAAGAGAACCCTTACCTTGATGGGTATGCTGAAATTGGAGCTTGATCCTAGGTGCACTAAAGCAATAGCACCAACTAGCTTCCAATTGTGCTTCCTTGACTTCAGTTGTAAGTAGTTTTGAGTTTGAAGGTATGGTGGCTATAGAGGAAGTGTGGAGGAGATGGCTGGCTTTATTTTTTCTGGTGGAGGCCGAAATTTAGAGAGCAAAGGTGGTCTTGACTACTTAAATAGTCAAAAGTACACTAAACACACTTAAGTAGTCTTAACCTTGTCTTATGTCATTTTCCTTGCTACAAGACTATGGTTTCTTAGTCTTAATCTCTTAGCCCACATTTGACCATCCTTATCTTCCTTTAGCAGCCCTCCTTATGTGGGCTAACCCCACAAAACTTCCATTTGACTTAAGTCGTAGACATACACATCTTAAGGCCTACATTAGAACACTTAGGTCCTTTATGCCTTTTTGTGTTTTCTTTATCCTTAGTTGTCTTCCATAAGCAATTTGGTCCTCCAATAGCACTTTCGTACCATTCATATCCTTCCCATAACTCTCCAAATCTCTTTTGTGAAAGTTTTGCAATTAAGTACCCGAATTTCCAAAACCTTACAAAAAAGTCCATAGGTTGCTTGACAAACAAGCAATCCTTAAGGCTTTTCTTGGGGACCAACTTACCAACTTGGAACACTTTTAAGGAGGTGTTGATCATGCCTTTTACCCCCCACGCTTTAAACACTATGGTGAGAATTACACAATATAATGGTTTTTAGCCATTATGACACACTTGTAATTCTCCCATTTTATGAGGTGGTAACACTTTGCTCCTTAACTAAGGATGGTGGAGCTTTGACAAGAGATAACTCGAAGCTTGGTTTCTCGCTCTCCAACAATACAGAAATTGGAATTTTCTCCAAAGTAGGAAGTACCTCACTTTTCCACCAATTTGTATAGCTCAGGTCAACTTGCAGGCCAATGGTGGAAGAAAACTTGGGGATGTGGAATTTAGCACCTGTACCAATCTGACTCAAAGACAACCACGCTTCATATAAGGATTCAAGCCGAGAAGAAAGAGTAGTGAGCTTTGGGTTGCCAGGAAGCCTCTGAAGAAAGCCATGCTGCCGAGCAAACCGATGAGGATTATAGTACTCCGAGATAAAGGTATTGTTCCGACGATATGTCAAGTACCCGGGACGGAGGCTTATCATGAACTCTGCGGTATCTTGCCCTCTTTTCCCATCATCAGCACGCTCCCCTGGATTTATTGAAACCGGCATAGGATTCCATGAGAAATCATGAGACAAAAGTCCATCACGTAGTAAAGACCTACAGTTAGCAGCAAAATCTTCCCAATGTTGATAGGCATTTAAGGTTCCACGAATTTTCTGGATCAAAGGACGAGGCAAATCTTTGCTCACGGTGTCATAAACTCCTCGTGGAAAATGCAAACCAGCCCAAGCATAAAGGAAATGACCAGGAAATGCCACTTTCACCCCTGCCAAGATCATGAGACTCTCCTTCAAGCTGCCCAGTCTCAGAGAGCCCTCTATAAATGCATGCCAGGATAGGAGGTACCAAACTAAAGGTGACTCCCTATGCCATCTTTGATGCAGCTTTGAAAGTTCCAGGTCGTAAGTCATCATTGAAAGGGAGAACGTAGTGGCAAAGCCATAAAGCCAAGTAAGCAGCAATTTTGAGCTCATCACGAAATTTTGGAGAAATAGGACACCCAAGCTTAGGGAAAGCCGGTGAATCAAATGGAAAATCAGACTTTTGGGAAGCCATCATAAATGGTCTCTTGATTTGCGGACTTTTAGTGCATCGGCCGCTTCGATCATACTTCACTTGAGTCGCCACCTGGTATTGCTTAGAGGCACGAGGATTGGGCATAGGATCCTTCACTTTAAACCAAAAATCAATCCAATCAACATGTGAAAACCTATCTTTGTTCTTGCTAGAAGCAAATCTCTGAGAAAGCCTTGAAGAGGTACATACAAGTCTCCGGCAAGCCACCTGTAGTACGATCCATGAGCTCAGTGTAGTTTGGCACAACCTCTTCATAATACTCTCCCTGAATGGAAAGGCCGCTGATCTCACGCAACTCCCAAAGCGACTTGCTGATTTCACCTTCTGAAGTGATGAAAGTATTTCTGCCAGGAGACCAAGCCTCAACCAAAGCACGATACATCCCATTCGGCCGATGGTAGTCAAAACGCGCAGCTCCAACGGCAGAAGCTAAGTCAGTAAGCTCGTTCACCCGCCGCAAACCACAAGTATCGACAGTCCATTCCCTGAAACCATGCAAATACTAAATCTCAGCTCTTGAATCAAGGGAAGAACCCCACTTCAGTTGATGACAGGAAATGAGCTCAGCTACATGCGGCCTTGCAACATCATGAACATTCACATGAGATAGGGGAAAGCACAAGGATGGTCGACGATCTGGCAAGACAACATCTCCAGGAACCATATCCTTCTCCAAGGGATACTCACTAAGCCTCGGCATGCTCGGTTCTTCAACACGGTGTAAGTGCTCCACGGCATAAGGACCAACAGACGGATAGCGAATGACAAGCGTAATTGGGCCAACATCACCTCCAGAATGCGGCTTCACGATGGCCTTTGGAAGTATCAAATACTTACCATCATTAGACTCAGCAATCCAATCAATCTTCACCGGCCTAGAAGCTGGTACAACTTCTGAACGCACTTTTGGGGCGGCCATCTTGCAACAAAGTATCTGACTTGGAGAAGAAACTTGACGTAGCAGCAATAGCAACAACGATCACTCCACAGCAAAAGGACTTAGGTGGTCCGTGATCCAAAAAGAGGCACAAAGACAAGGCTGAAAAGATTCGTCTTAAAACCTAAAAGGTTCGTCTATGCCCTCGGGATCCGGAAAGATCGGGAAATCCAAAATCAAAGTTTGGAGACGATCTATACCTAAGCCCTCACACCTCCACAGCACCAAAAAGTCACCCGGAAGCCCTGAAAAAAAAAAAAAGTCAGCTAAAAAAACAAAAAGAGGAAAGACGAACTCCGCCGAAAAAAAAAAAAAACAGTTCCGGCAAATTTTGCAGACATCTCCAGCAAAGGCCAAAAAAAAAACAGAGAGACAGAGAGAGAGAGAGTCAGCTCCAGCAAAAGAGAGAAAAAAAAAAAAAAAAAAAGAGATGAACACCAGCAAAGGCCGAAAAAAAGGAAAAAAAACAAAGCACAAAGGCTGAAAAAAAAAAAGGGGGGGGGGGGGGGTGTAGGGGGAACTCCAGCGAAGGCACGAAAAAAAAAAAAAATTGGCAAACAACAAGCTCACGCATTCCTGGTTGGTGGCTGGCAGCATGTATGTAGGCGTGGAAAAGTCAAAACACACGATTGAAGCAAGACACGTGCAAAGCAACATGAGCATGGAAATCAAAAGAAAACAGAGCTTTTAAGAGATATGGGAAAAAATCAAAACCGTGGTAAAAAGAAAAAAAAAAAAAAAAGACGGACGCACTTTAGCTTGAAAAATAGCTTGGCTTGTCCGACTGCGCCCAGAAAAGAGAAAAGAGAGGAAAAAAAAAAAAAAAAGAAAATAAGGTATCAGGCAATGAAGCCAAGAGCCGGAGAAAGAAAACACCACGAAAAGAAAAAGAGAAGAAAGAAAAACAAACGTACCTGGTCGGTTGAAGAATCATGACAGGTGATACCTGAATTTATAATCTCCCTTAGTTTTGTTCAATTGGGTTTGTAAAATCTAATTGAACTAGGAGATTAAATTCTAATAAAATTAAAGTTCTGCTCTTAATTCATGTATCTGTCATAAAGGGGAAGGCAAATTCAACTCTTATATCAAGTCAAGTTCATTTGATGTTGGAACTCAAATCAAATATTATTTCCTACTCAAATTAGAAATATATCTCATGGAGGAGACCAAAGTTAGTGCAACCAGGGACATGCCCTATGACGAATTCCTTCTCACATCTTGAAGGACACAACAAATTTTCTCATAAAAAAAAAAATAAAGATTGAGGGGGCATTTGTAGACATCAAAATTTAATTGGGTTAAAAAATATTAAACCCAATTTAAATTTTCTAGCCCATCTCCAAAATGATGCCCAAAATTCAAAAGTACACCAATTTTGGATGCTACGAATTCAAGAAACTCAATTTTCGGGAGCCCAAAAGCACACAACTGGAGGTCCTGAATAAAGACTCATTATGCCATTTTGGCCAAAGTTCACTTTTTACAAATTGGGCCATAAAATCCAAAATGATTAAAGCCCATGATTTTGCTCAAATATTCTAGAACATTCTAGAATCCTCCATTAATTATCCTTTTAAATTAAATAAACTGGATAATTAATGAGAGATAATTATCGTATTTATTTTCTCTTAAGAAAAATACAAGAGATAAATATATGATAATTGTCAAATGTGGTTCTCTTGAACCAAACCACTTCCTTTCTACACCTATAAATAAGTTCCCAAAGCCAAAGAAGAAGGGGGGAGAGGAGAAGAAGAAATTGGAGAGGTAAAAACTTAGAGAGGAAGAAAAATCTCTCTATAAAAAGTTTTCTCCTGTTCTTCAAGCCGACCAAGCACAAACGCCCGGCGAAAGAAGAAATCAACTCCAAAGAAGATCAAATCCCAGTTTCAAGGCCATATTCAAAGAACGCGGTGAGGAACGCAAAGAACGCGAAACGATGCTTCATCAAGTTCAAGTTCAGATCCGGCGGAAGCAATGAGGAACGTGAAGAACGCGAGATAGCACTGCACCAAGTTCAAGTCCAGATCCGGTGGAAGCGGCGAGGAACGTGAAGAATTCATTTTTGTGCTGCGGCAAGTCAAACTCTAAGGAAAGAGGCTAGAAAGCGGCGGACATTGCCCCGAAGCCCCTAAGTCCAAGGAGTACAATAGAAATCTTACACCGAAAGAAGCGGTAAGAACCTTGGTTCGTGTTTGTGCAAGACAAGTCCAGAATCCGTGTTCGTGAAGAAGCCGTTCGTGTCTCCACCAAAAGCTCGAAGCGTTAATCAGAGGATTATGCACGTGAGAAGCACACTAGAGAGTCGATCTCCCAAAATCTCTGTTTTCAATTTTAATACTGTAATTTGTGCTACAATTAATTTCAGGGTGTAATTTTTTACACGCGAAATTTGTGCGTACAGTGTTATTTCTAAAGTAAAACATTGGTTACCACTAACGTAGTAAAGGTAAAAAGAAAAAACTCTATGATTAATGAAGTGATTTGGTCAATAATTCCTAAAATGAAAAGTGAACTTTTTTAAATAAACTTTTCATCTATATTAAAAATTAAAATTTAAACTTTTCAGTGCAATATTATGTTTTACAGTATTTTGTTCTGATCATAATTGACATAAGAACATAACATAGAAAAAATCTTAACAAAATTAAGATAAAATAAAATTTTAATCAATGAACATAAATTTATGACTTAGAATTGTTAAATTATTATTATTGATATTTATTTTAATTATAAATTTATTGAAGTTATTACTATATACTAAAGATGGAACAAATTCAATATTGAATGAACACTGAACGAAATGCTGCTGTTTTTTTTTTTCGCTTTTGACCCTCTAAAGCTTGTGAGGCGCTATTGTTGAAACTACAGTAATGAACAGTGCCGGTACGATTTTGACCTTCCAATACCATGCGCTACTGCTTTTTTTTTTTTTTTTTGCAGCTTCCAGCTATGGTCAAACCTCTCTTTTGGTCTTAACATGTTTCACTTCTGCCCTAATGCTCCCCAACATTCTCTTTCTGTCGCCGGTTTTTGGTATTTAATATGAAATAACTTTAGTCAATTTTTTTGTTTTCTTTTTCTTTTACCTTTACTATATTAATGGTTAAACCATTCATTGATTAGCATAAATGCAACACAATTTTATATTTTTTTTATGATGTGTTATTTTCTAAAGTAAAACATTGGTTAGCACTAACGTAGTAAAGGTAAAAGAAAAAACTCTATGATTAATTAAGTGATTTGGTCAATAATTCCTAAAATGAAAAGTGAACTTTTTTAATAAACTTTTCCTCTATATTAAAAATTAAAATTTAAACTTTTCGGTGCAATATTATATTTTACAGTATTATGTTTTCATGATAATTGATATGAGAACATAACATGGAAAAAATCTTAAAAAAATTAAGATAATATAAAATTTTAATCAATGAACATAAATTTATGACTTAGAATTGTTAAATTATTATTATTGATATTTATCTAAATTATAAATTTATTGAAGTTATTACTATATACTAAAGATGGAACAAATTCAATGTTCAATGAACACTGAATGAAATGCTGCAGTTTTTTTTTTTTTGCTTTTGACCCTCTAAAGCCTGTGAGGCGCTACTGTTAAAACTACAGTAATGAACCGTGCCGGTACGATTTTGCCCTTCCAATACCATGCCCTGCTGCTTTTTTTATTTTTTTTTGCAACTTCCAACTATGGTCAAACCCCATTTCGGTCCTAAGATATTTCACTTCTGCCCTAATGCTCCCCAACTTTCTCTTTCTGTCGCCAGTTTTTGTTATTTAATATGAAATAACTTTAGTCAATTTTTTTGTTTTCTTTTTCTTTTAGCTTTACTATATTAATAGTTAAACCATTCATTGATTAGCATAAATGCAACACAATTTTATATTTTTTTTATGATGTGTTATTTTCTAAAGTAAAACATTGGTTACCACTAACGTAGTAAAGGTAAAAAGAAAAAACTCTATGATTAATGAAGTGATTTATTCAATAATTCCTAAAATGAAAAGTGAACTTTTTTAATAAACTTTTCATCTATATTAAAAATCAAAATTTAAACTTTTCAGTGCAATATTATGTTTTACAGTATTATGTTTTGATCATAGTTGATATGAGAACATAACATGGAAAAAATCTTAACCAAATTAAGATAAAATAAAATTTTAATCAATGAACAAAAATTTATGACTTAGAATTGTTAAATTATTATTATTGATATTTATTTTAATTATAAATTTATTGAAGTTATTACTATATACTAAAGATGGAACAAATTCAATGTTCAATGAACAATGAACGAAATGCTGCAGTTTTTTTTTTTTTCGCTTTTGACCCTCTAAAGCCTGTGAGGCGCTACTATTGAAACTATAGTAATGAACAGTGCCAATACGATTTTGCCCTTCCAATACCATGCGCTGCTGTTTTTTTTTTTTTTTTTTGCTGCTTCCAGCTATGGTCAAACCCCTCTTTTGGTCATAAGATGTTTCACTTCTGCCCTAATGCTCCCCAACATTCTCTTTCTGTCGCCAGTTTTTGGTATTTAATATGAAATAACTTTAGTCAATTTTTTTGTTTTCTTTTTCTTTTACCTTTACTATATTAATGGTTAAACCATTCATTGATTAGTATAAATGCAACAGAATTTTATATTTTTTTTTATGATGTGTTATTTTCTAAAGTAAAACATTGGTTACCACTAACGTAGTAAAGGTAAAAAGAAAAAACTCTATGATTAATGAACTGATTTGGTCAATAATTCCTAAAATGAAACGTGAACTTTTTTAAATAAACTTTTTATCTATATTAAAAATTAAAATTTAAACTTTTCAGTGCAATATTATGTTTTACAGTATTATGTTTTGATCATTATTGATATAACAACATAACTTGGAAAAAATCTTAACAAAATTAAGATAAAATAAAATTTTAATCAATGAACGTAGATTTATGACTTAGAATTGTTAAATTATTATTATTGATATTTATTTTAATTATAAATTTATTGAAGTTATTACTATATACTAAAGATGGAACAAATTCAATGTTCAGTGAACACTGAACGAAATGCTACCGTTTTTTTTTTCGCTTTTGACCCTCTAAAGCCTGTGAGGCGCTACTGTTGAAACTACAGTAATGAACAGTGCCGGTACGATTTTGCCCTTACTATTGAAACTACAGTAATGAACAGTGCCAGTATGATTTTGCCCTTCCAATACCATGCCCTACTGCTTTTTTTTTCTTTTTGCTACTTCCAACTATGGTCAAACCCCTCTTTTGGTCCTAAGATGTTTCACTTCTTCCCTAATGCTCCCTAACTTTCTCTTTCTCTTGCCAATTTTTGGTATTTAATATGAAATAACTTTAGTCAATTTTTTTGTTTTCTTTTTCTTTTACATTTACTATATTAATGATTAAACCATTCATTGATTAGCATAATTGCAACACAATTTTTAATTTTTTTTATGATGTGTTATTTTCTAAAGTAAAACATTGGTAACCACTAACGTAGTAAAGGGAAAAAGAAAAAGCTCTATGATTACGAAAGTGATTTGGTCAATAATTCCTAAAATGAAAAGTGAACTTTTTTAAATAAACTTTTCATCTATATTAAAAATTAAAATTTAAACTTTTCAGTGCAATATTATGTTTTACAGTATTATGTTTTGATCGTAATTGGTATAAGAACATAACATGGAAAAAATCTTAACAAAATCAAGATAAAATAAAATTTTAATCAATGAACATAAATTTATGACTTAGAATTGTTAAATTATTATTATTGATATTTATTTTAATTATAAATTTATTGAAGTTATTACTATATACTAAAGATGGAACAAATTCAATGCTCAATGAACACTGAATGAAATGCTGTCATTTTTTTTTCGCTTTTGACCCTCTAAAGCCTGTGAGGCGCTACTGTTGAAACTACAGTAATGAACAGTGCCGGTACGATTTTGCCCTTTGAATACCATGGCCTGCTGCTTTTTTTTTTTTTTTTTGCTGCTTCCAACTATGGTCAATCCCCTCTTTTGGTCCTAAGATGAGTCACTTCTGCCCTAATGCTCCCCAACTTTCTCTTTCTGTCGCCAGTTTTTGGTATTTAATATGAAATAACTTTAGTCAATTTTTTTGTTTTCTTTTTCTTGTACCTTTACTATATTTATGGTTAAACCATTCCTTGATTAGCATAAATGCAACACAATTTTATATTTTTTTTATGTTGTGTTATTTTCTAAAGTAAAACATTGGTTACCATTAACGTAGTAAAGGTAAAAAGAAAAAACTCTATGATTAATGAAGTGATTTGGTCAATAATTCCTAGAATAAAAAGTGACATTTTTTAAATAAACTTTTCATCTATATTAAAATTTTAAATTTAAACTTTTCAGTGCAATATTATGTTTTACAGTATTTTGTTTTGACCATAATTGATATAAGAACATAACATGGAAAAAATCTTAACAAAATTAAGATAAAATAAAATTTTAATCAATGAACATAAATTTATGACTTAGAATTGTTAAATTATTATTATTGATATTTATTTTAATTATAAATTTATTGAAGTTATTCCTATATACTAAAGATGGAACAAATTCAATGTTCAATGAACACTGAACGAAACGTTGCCCTTTTTTTTTTTCGCGTTTTACCTTTAAGGGTCAAACCCCTATTTCAGTCTGTAGATGTTCTAACCTTGCCATTTTGGACCCCAAACATCTATTTCTGATGATCAGGTCCCTCAATTTAAACAGCATTTACCCATAAACGATGCCTCTTTTTTTTCCCACTTTTGTGTCTGTTTATGACAAATTATTCTAAATCTATGAACCCGCTGCAACGCGCGGGTCAATGAACCTCGTTTTATCCTAAAACTTGAGATTTTTTTTATTGAAGTTATAAAATTTTTTGCCTTCCCAAGTGAGTTGTAAGCTTTTTATCTCTGTAAATGGTTGGTCCTAGAACCTTTTGTTATATATTTGACTTAGAGAAAAGAGGTTTTCATCTTTTTAGTATTCAAAAGCATTATACAAGTTAACAGGAAAAAAGAAAACTTATTTTTGCACATTCTCGTTCTTATTGTTGAATCCCAGTAAAATCCCAAAATGTATCCTTTGGTCTTATGAAATCATTCTGGACCATAATACACAAATTCTGGTCTATTGGTCCCGAACTTTCTTATCCTTTAATCAGGTTCCTACTTCTCAGTTAAATCCCAAACTCAGTCATTAGATCCTCATGCATAGACTTTTATAATCATTGCCATCTTTTTTTTTCAAATTAATCGCCTAATTACTACTTTGAAAAGTTACCAATTGTTATTCATTTTAATTTAATTGTTGATAAGAAGTTTTCTATGGTGACACACACACTTCAGTACCTAAACAATTTTCACTTAGGGGTGTCAACAAGTCAAACTTTTATTAGGTATCTTGACCTTGAGCTAGATTTGAGGCTTTATGAACTAAGCTTTATCAAGCTCAAGTTGAAAAATGAGTTGAATACCTTAACAAGTCAAGCTCAAGCCTAATGATATTCAGTCCATGAACTTATCAAGCCAAATAAGGCCTATGAAAATTAGAGCTATATAGTAATCCCTCCTAAAGTAAACAAGATTGCATGTTCTCCCTTCACGTCCCAAACTGGTTGAAAAATAACCATTATATATGGGAATAATTACAATTTACCCCATAAAGTCAAGTGATACTTACATATAACCCTTTAAGCTTTAAAAAGTTACATTTAGCCCTTTATATTGATGAGCCTATCTGGCTTCAACATAAGGTCAAACCTAAATTATGGTACTGTTTCTTATTAATCTAGAGCTTGGGTAGCATCGTTAACTTATCAAACCAAGGTTGAGCCTAGTAGGGTCAAGCTCAGCAGAGCTCATTTATTGCCCTATTTTTGTCGTTGATTGTTTTTTTTGTTCCATGTAGGTGTACAATCACTCTAGTCCTAGGTTCTGATCCCTTGTTGTTTTGGTCCCTAAATTTTATTCTTTTCTCTCGTTTATTTGAATGAGGCGTTAGTCAAATTCAAAACCATTTCATTTTATAAGTAATTAAATATTATTATTGATAGCCGAGGTGCGCATCACCCTCCGAACCCATAGGTTCGGACAAAGCACCAACCTCGAAGAAGAAACCACCCGCCACAGAAAAAAGGATGTTCGACCTTGGCAAATCCGACTTTGGCAATTCTCCATTCCAAGAGACAACAGTGCCAGCCTCGGGGGGACGATTAAGCCATCCTCGGAAGTAGGGGTGTCCTTGAGGAAGGTCACCCTCGGGAAATATACTCCTGCAATACTAAGGAAACCTCGGAAGACGAGTCCTTCTTCGAAGAGGTCTTTTCTACTAAAAGGGACCTCGGCAGTATGACATGAAACAATTAAGGAGCCTCTGACACATCCCTGACACGCCACTCCCGGACACGTTCTGACACGCTACTGTTAGTGTTGTGCCCAAAAGGCCAATCATGAGATGATTGTATTTTTGCACATTGACTCATGATATTTTATTGAGGCATTAATCCAGCAATTTTGTTTCTTGTTTTCTTTTTGTGTAACGTAATAAACATAATTGTAACCCTAGAATAATGATATTCTTAAACGTCCCTAGTCTAGTATTATTGTGGAGCGGGTTGCAATAATACATAATGACTAGCATATGTGGAGACTAATATGAGATATGTAGTCTACATATGGGTACAAGTTGGAGAACTTGTGTACTGGACCGACCCACCATGAGAACACTTCATGGATCATTATATGAGTGTCATAAGTGATTCTCATAGTGATCATGGTATATGTAGTCCTTCGACCTAAGATCATCAAGGTTCCCTACATGTGAGTCACATACTTTGATACTTTCCTTTGTTGCTCGTAACTGAGTGAACTTGAAGGAGGTCATTGGGTATGTCACATATCATGCGGAGGGATTTGTATGATCAAGATGGGATTTGTCCCTCCTATGTAACGGGAGTGATATCTTTGGGCCCCTTGATAGAGTGAGACTTAGAAAATGCATGGCCATACTCCGATGAGTTGATATATGATATCAATATCGTCAGTTTAAGTTGGTCTACTCGGTAATCAAGAAACCAAAGATTGGGCTATACGAGAGTGACACATTCCATGTCTCGTGCTTAGTCTTGATATCTTGGACAAAGGGACAATGGCATATATCGGTGATGAGTTTAGTCGATTCACCGACAATCTTGTCACTTGGGTAACAATGATGTGTTGCTAGACACCGCTCATTGCTTATGATCATAAATGTGATTTATGATCATTGCCAACATGGCAAGAGCCTATTGGGTCGCACACATAGAGCTATTTGGATCATTAGAGTGCATGGGCTAATTATTTGGGTTATGGTTTCACTTTAATTTCGTATTAATAATGGGCCAAGGAGTTGACCATTATTAAGCCCGAAATTAAATCCTAATTGGATTAGGGCTTTGAAACCCATTAGGCCTGGAAGTTGAGTCTCATTATAAATACAAATTTTAAGTGAGAAATTCACAGGTCTCCTTGCCCTAGCCTCCCAAAAGGACAGCCACACTCTTCTCTTGCAATTCCTTGGAGGACGCAAGCTAGCACTGCGAGCGCAAGAGAAACGCATCTACCGCGACGTGGTGGAAGCGTGGTGATCTCGAGAGGCACGTGTGGATACCATAGAGAGCCTGAACACGTCAACTGTTCAGGTTTTGTGATTCGACTCTATAGTTGAGTGAGAGATCTCAACCGAAAATTAGGTATGAAATTTTCGAACACCCGGTTTACCCCGTTTCACTTGGATCCTGAAGGGTTTCGGTTAAATTCCGCTGCGCTGTTTGGCTCCCGAAACCCAACAGCTACTTGCAGGGACGCTCTTGCACGCAACTCTCGGGTCACCTAGGCTCCTAGCCCTACGGCCTATGACCGGATGGGTGTCCTCTCATCCCCCGAAGACGTGGATCGCATCCCACCGAACACGTGTCACGATCTGGGAAGGCCACAAGAGGGGAACTACTACTGTTCGCCCCTCTATAAACATCCGGAAAACAACCCAGGTAAGGAAAGAAGTCTTGGGCGCACGAAAGACCGTACTTCTTTTCTATCTATTACCTCCATATCTCCCAAATACTGACTTGGGCGTCAGAGGCTCCTCCCCGGAAACACACCCCGGGGACCTCTTAACCTCTGTCTTCTGAGCATTTTAGGTACCCTCCCCTGGGAAACCTTCTCCTCAGGTGCTCTCCTCCGTCGGAAGTCCCCCTCGCTCCTACCATGCTACATGACGAAACTGCCACCGGGCACCATTTGGCGCCGTCTGTGAGAACTCTTTCCCATGTCGCCGTCGTAGAGACTCGGCGCTCAGAGAACAAAGGGATTCCAAGATCCTCCCCTGCGCTCGAGGCTCAGCCGGCGACCACCCCGCCTGTGGCAGAGACTTTTGTGCCGGAGGACGACCGCCTTGTAACGGTGACGATGAGCTTCCTACGAGATTTTGAACGCTCCATCGTCGCCGAATTAACTCAACAGCTTGATCAGAGGTTGCCCTAACCTCCTCTCGCCTGGAGGGCCTCGCCCCCGGCTACTCGTCGGGAAAAGGGTTCCAGGTCCACCCACCGAAGTTTAGGAAGTGGGGACTCCCTTGATGCCTCCTCAACAGAAAACAAACCCGTTAAGGTACGGCCTACCAGAAGGGGACCCCCAAAAGAGACTAGGGCCTCTTACCAATGGAGTGCATCCCCTCATCAAAGGTCCCAGTCTCCTCACTGTCAAAGTCGCTCCCCGAGGAGGAGAAGAAGTTCGCCATTACCGGCGACCACACGGCAACAAGGAGAAGTCAACACGACTGTCCTCATGGAGAAAATCCTGGGAAGACTGGAGAAGGTTGAGAGGCAACTCTCCCGAAAGCCAGTCTGGTCCAAGCTATCAGACTCTTACACCGGAGAAGAGTCACCTTTCGTGCGTGAAGTGGTGGAGGCGCCCATGCCCAGCGATTTCAGGGTACCTCGCCTAGAAACTTATGACGTGCGAAGTGACCCTCAGGCGCACCTGACAAAGTGTAAGCGAAGCATGGTACTCCATGGCGCAGATGACGCTACACTCTGCAAGTGCTTCAAAGTAACACTTTCGAGTCCAGCAACGGCATGGTACAATTCTCTGGCCCACGGAAGCTTGTTGAGCTTTCAAGAGCTATCCACTGCCTTCACCCAGCAGTTTATCGGTAGTAGGCCAACCGCCAAAATGCCAGTACAAATGTTCGACATAGCCCAGCGAGGTGGGGAGACCATCCGCGACTTTGTTGAAAGGTTCAATCGAGAGGCGCTGAGCATGCCCGACTTTCGGCCAGAAATTCACATTCTCGCAACGATTAGAGGACTTCGAAGGGACTCCCAACTATTCTACGAGTTTTCAAAGGATCCCCCAGAGACCCTCGGGGAGTTTTACAGAAGGGCCGAACAGCATATGACGGCCAAGGAGCTTAGGATGGGAGGACCAAAAGGAGAGCACCCTCGCGCCGAAGGGACCAGCCATCAGACTCGACATCAGAATGAGGGAGAAACGCCCCGAAAACAGAGGGGGAAAAGGCTGATGACATTCACCCCTTGAACACTACAAGAGCTAGCATCCTCATGGCGCTAGAAAGGAAAGGAACCACAGTTCCAAGGCCAAAGGCCATGACCTTGGAGAACAAGAGGAACATGAAGAAATTCTATCAATACCACCGAGACCATGGCCATGACACTGAGGATTGTTTTCAGCTAAAGAAATATATTTAGTCCCTAATCAAACAGGGCCAACTTCATCGGTACTTGCGGATGCCTTCCCCAAAAGGAAGGAAAGAAGAGCAGAGGAGAGAGGACGACGAAGAGTATGACTCGGACCTACGTCAGGACCGAAGTCCTCGAAACAACCTACCACCATCAGCGGGGGTTATCCAAACCATCACTACTGGGATACCCTCGGTCGAAAGGAAGAAGAAGATAAGAGAAATCTCCGTAATGGAGTACGGGGACTCGTCAAGAAGGCTCGCCCGTAGGGACGGATCTACGGTAAAGTTCCCCCATGACGACCCACTCCTTGTCACGGCAAGAATAGGAAACTGGGATGTCAAAAGGGTACTCCTCGATGACGGTTCAAACACCGATGTCATCTTTTCCCACCTACTGCCTAAGTTGGGCATTCCGAAGGAGGATCTCAGCTCAGTCAGCTCCCCCACCTTCGGCGTTGGACCTTCCGAACTTCCGGTCCTCGGATATGTCGACCTGCCTCTGATGCTAAAAGGAGTCTCACCTCATAGCCAGGAAGAGTTAATTGCCTCTGTTAAGACAAGATTTATTGTCATAGACGTGCCATCGACTTACAATGTTATCCTCGGAAGGCAGACTCAGGGTAACTTCCACATCCGGCCGGACGTAAAGTACTTAACGGTCACCTTCGCAACCAAAGACGGAGACGTGGAAATCTTCATTGACCAAGCCGAAGTCAGAAAGGTCTTCACAAGGGCTAGACAAAGCCCAGCAAATATCCAAGTACAGACTTCGGCACAAGAAAAAGCAGTCACAAAGGACGGGGGAACAATAGAGGAGGAAACTGAAAGCCTCGAAAAAGCGGAAACAAAGGACGTAGAATTAATCCCAGGCCGAAACACCAGAATCGGGAAAAAACTGGCCGAGGATGACAAAAAGAGGCTTGTATCCTTCTTGTTTATGAACAAAGATCTATTTGCCTACTCGCCGAAAGATATGCCCGGGGTCGACCCTGGCGTAATTCACCACAATCTTAAAGTACGGCCAAACGCCAGACCAGTTCGGCAGAAAAAATGAAGTCTATCAACTCATAAGAATTCCTTCGTTAAAGCCGAAGTCAACCGCCTCATCGAGGCTGGGGTAATAAGAGAAGTAAAATACCCTGAATGGCTTAGCAACGTCGTTATCACCACAAAGGAAGGAAGTGAGAAGCTCCGAATGTGCATCGACTTCCGAAATTTAAATGATGCATGCCCAAAGGATTCTTATCCTCTGCCAGCCATAGATCAGCTGGTAGATGCAACCGCCGAATACGGGCTTCTGAGGTTCCTTGATGCCTTTAGTGGATATCATCAAATTCAGATGAATCCCGAAGATGAAGAAAAAACAGCCTTCATCACAGCGACAGGCACCTACTGCTACGTCAGAATGCCTTTTGGGCTTAAAAATGCAGGGGCCACCTATCAAAGGCTGATGAACAAGATATTCGATGCCCAGATTGGAAGAAACATGGAAGTATACGTCAATGATATGATAGTCAAGAGTAAAATGCATGGTAATCATATCACCGACCTCGCCGAAACCTTCCAACGACTTCGGGAGTACGGCATATGTCTCAATTCCGAGAAACGTGTATTCGGGGTAAGTGCAGGAATGTTGCTTGGTTTCATGGTATTAGAAAGGCGAATAGATGCCAACCCTGAGAAAATCAAAACCCTGCTGAATTCCCGAACACCTACATCCATCAAAGACATATAAAGGCTCACTGGAAAAATCACTTCCCTTAGTAGATTCATCTCCGGGTATGGCAACCGGCATCAGCCATTCTTCAAAGTACTCACCAAACCCCCCGAAGGTGAGGATGCCCCTGGAACACGGGAGCATCTATGGAACTCGGAATGCCATAAAGCTTGGGACGAGCTTAAGGACTACCTCACCAAACTGCCAACACTCTGACAAACTCAGGAAGGAGAGCCCCTCATCCTCTATCTCGTAGTAACTGAAAAAATGGTGAGTTCGGTGCTAGTAAAAGAAGAAGGTGGGAGGCAATGGCCAGTATACTATGTGAGCAAGTCCCTACATGGCACCGAGATCAGGTACCCATTGCTCCAAAAAGCCATCTACGCCTTAGTACTCGCGGGCAGAAGGTTGCGACCTTACTTCCAAGGACACGCTATCACTGTCCGAAGTAATCTGCCTCTATGCGACGTGATGAAAAGAGTAGAACATTCTGGGAGACTATCGAAATGGTGTATCGAACTTGGAGAGTACGACATTACTTACGAGCCAAGAAGGGCAATAAAAGCTCAGGCCCTGGCGGACTTCATTGTCGAAATCCAAGAAATAGAGAATGCCGAAACCACTGAGGAAGACTGAACAAGGGTTAACGCAGAATGGAAGCTCTTTGTCGATGGAGCATCAGGCGTAGAACACTAGGGCGCTGGAATAGTCCTTCGGGGACCCGAAGGCATGCAAGCCACCAAGGCAATCAAATTCGGTTTTGATGTTACCAATAACATCGCCGAATATGAGGCCCTTATAGCAGGACTAAAACTAGCCAAAAAAGTTGGCATAAAAGACCTCCTGGCTCACAGTGACTCACAAATAGTAGTTCGGCAGACGAAGGGGGAATACGCGGAAAAAGATCCAACCTTGGCAAAATATCAGGACCTCATCAAAAAACTCATTGGTGAGTTTGATTCGGTACAAATAGAAAACGTACCCCGAAGTGATAATGTTCAAGCTGACTCCTTGGCCAAATCTAAGGAACCCAGCGAGGTACTGAAGCAACCTAGCACAAAACTGATGTGCATAGCAACCTCAGGGGAAGGATGGCGAGATCCCATCAGGAAGTATCTAGCAACTTCAGAACTCCCTGAAGACCCTAAAGAGGCCGCAAAAATATGGAAGCGCTCGGGAAGGTACTTCCTCATTGGAGAAGAGCTATACAAGCAAGGGTACGCGAGCCCCCTGCAAAAATGTGTAGGCGAAGATGATGTCAGAACAATACTTGAAGAAGTCCACGAAGGAGCGTGTGGCTCCCATATAGGAATAGACGCCCTTGCTGGGGTACTACTCTGCCAAGGTTACTTTTGGCCTACCTTGAGGAAAGACGCAAGGCAGTTCGTCCGAAGATGTGACAATTGCCAAAGGCATGCCAACATCCAATAGTTACCTTCGGAAAGAATAAACTCAGCAGATTATCCTTGCCCCTTCGCCGTATGGGGCATTGACCTCATTGGACCTCTTCCAAACGCTCCCGGGGGAGTAAAATTCTGCATAGTCGCAGTAGACTACTTCACCAAGTGGGTTAAAGCGGAGCCACTGGCATCAATCTCGGTGAAGGATGCCCAAAAGTTCGTATGGAAGAATATTATATGCCGATTTGGCATACCGAGGGTAATAGTGGCCGACAATGGAACTCAGTTCACAGACAGAGGTTTCCAGGAATTCGTGACCGACCTTGGCATAAAAATGCATTTTGCTCCAGTAGCCCACCCTCAAAGTAACAGCCAGGTCAAAGTATCCAACAGGACAATAAAAGATGGCTTGAAGAAGAGGCTAAAAGAGGTAAAAGGGTAATGGCCAGGAGAGCTCCCAAGCGTGCTGTAGAGCTACCGTATGACTCCCCGAAGAGCTACGGGGGAAACCCCTTTCTTGCTCGTATACGGGACAGAGGCCATTATCCCCATTGAGGTCATACAACCTTCGATAAGAATACAAGTATTCGACAAAGGAGGAAATAATCTCGGCTTGAGGACAAAACTAGACCTAGCCGAGGAACATCGCGAAATGGCCAAACTAAGGAGGAAAGCTTTCCAACAAAGAATCGCTCACGCTGCTAACATATGCGTAAGAAGAAAAGAAATCAAAAAAGGTGACCTTGTTTTCCGAAAGGCTCAATTTGAGCCGCGAAAGCCATCACAAGGGGTACTTTGGGCAAACTGGAGTGGACCTTATTTGGTCCTCGACGAAGTCCGCCCCGGGGTCTACAAATTGGGCGATACCGAGGGAGTAGAGTTGAAAAACACTTGGCATTCTGACTCTATGAAAAAATTCTATACTTAGACATTTTTTCAGAAGGAAAACTTGTAACTACTCCTCCCCGAAGTCGTCAATGAAAATACAAGGCGAATATGGTCGTGCTACTAAAGGAGGGTTCCTTAATGTTTATTAACTCTGCGATGGAGTCTAAAACCGCGGCCAAGAATACGGGAAAAGTTTAAGATGACTCTTTGCGAAGTATAGGCGCGGACGTTTGCCAAAAATATATACTTAGAATTACACTAACTTCTGAAGAATCGTATTCGGAAGGAAGAATGGAGATTGAAGAAAAAATCTTCATTAAAAATCTCAGGGCAAAGTACAAAGGAGCAGGACTACAAAAAAGAAAGAAGAATCCTAAGGCTGAGCAAGTGCATTCGACGTCTCTTCGGCATCATCGTCTTCAATTTGCTCAGTTAGGGCCACGGGCTCGGCAGGTGGAACATTGAGAAACTCCGGCTTAGACCATGTCCCCTTGGGCTCTTCAGGAAAATCCAGAGCGGACAGGTGGGAGAGGTCGAGCTCAGGATACCAAAGAAGGACCTGATGACGCGCCAAGCAAAAGCTGTCTTGGTAAGACACCTTCGTCATCTGGTCAGACTGATCCTTCCCGGATCTCATGGCTGACAACTCGGCCGTAAGCTTAGCAATCTTCCCCTCTAGCTTCTTCTTCTTCTTGCTTTTTGCCTCCTTCTTCAAAGAGTCGACCTCGGCCTGAAGCTCGGCATTCAAAGCAAGCGCCTTCGTCAAGTTCTCGCCATCTTGAGCGTTCGCCTTCCGAAGGGCCTCGTTCTCTGAAGAAAGAACAGCGCACTTTGAGCCGAGGTCCTCGACCTTGGCTGTGAAGTCAAGAAGGAGTTCTTGTTTGCTCGCTGCAAGTTCGGCACGAAGATTCACAACGTCCTCCCTGACAATCTTGTTGAGCTCGCCATATTTGAGGACGTTCTTGGCACAAAACTCCTTCATTTTGCGCAAAGAATCTTCGGACCGAGAGCGGGATTCCGTTTGCTTCGCCGCCCAGGCGCGGAAGTACCTGCTGTACGCCAAAAGCTGCAAAAAGGGGGCCCCGAATGAATATCAGAAGAATGATAAAAGCCTAGAAGGAAATTTTTTCTAAGTAAAAGGGAACAAAGGACTACCTGGGCGGCATGCTTAGTCATCATCGCGAGGAGGATCTCTTTGTTAGGACATTTGGTGACGAGGGACTGGAATGTAGCATTTGTTATCATCCTCGTCACCATCTGGGGAGCCATCAGCTGGCTATCCTCAGAGAACAAATTCATGTCCTCTGTGAAAGTCCAAAAGGGCTCCCTCGGCACCTTATCCTGCGGGATCCGCTTGTCCCGAAGAGTCCTCCGACGGGCGTGAGTCTCCATCCAGGGAGCAGCAGGCAGGTCCTCTGCAATATTACGCCGAAGTTCCATCAGCACGTCATCCCTTAGCCATTCATCCATGAAATCGTAGATGCGAAAAATACTAAGATTTGTAGAGGAATGGCTAAGGAACCAACCTGGTGGAACTTCAGCGACGTCATCCTCAGACTTGCCTTCCCGGACTTCGCCAGGTACATTCTTTCCCTTCTTCCTTCTACTTTCTTCGAGCTCCTGAGCAGACCTTTGCTCGGCCGGAGTCTCGGAAGTAAGAACGGGGCTGAGGGTCGCCCCAAGAAGGGCAAGTTCGGAAGGAAGGTCCACAGAGGTCGGAGAAAGAGCAGGGGATTGCTCTTGCACCTCGACAATGACTTTGGGAGGAGGAGTAGCAGCCTTAACCTTCTTGGACTTAGAAGGCCCGCCGCTGGTCGTCTTCTTCCTCTTGGAAGGCGCTTTCTTGCGCGTCTGCTCCCCCCTCTCGGCCTAACCGAGGAAAAGGGACTTGTAGAAGTCAGCCGATTGATCGCCCATCTCTGCAAAAGGACAAGACATCAGTGTAAGTCCAAAAGGGTGAATAGATATCAAACCCTTTGCAAAGTGACTTACTCTCGGCAAAAAACTCATATGAAATTTCACCCCGAAGGAGCATGACTATCCAAGCCTTCTTCCCCGGAAGAACGGGCACGGGCATACCAGGGTCACTTTTATACGCATTCACCACTCCCAGTTCCTGAAGGACCTCCTCGGTCAAGAGGTCCTACTTGATGGGAAAAGGGTAAAATGAATGCGGAGGGACCTCAGGGTCCCAGTCTGCCACAGGTCGAATAAGTCTATCGAACTTATCGAACTCGGCAAGCAGCACTGGAGTTAGGAGCTTCTGAGGATCGACGACGTCAATCTTTAGGGTCTCCGAAGCCCATCTGATCGGCACGTGCCTCCAAGACTCAGGGACTTGAAAAAAGAAAAACTTCTTCTACCACCCTCGCCAGCTGTCCTTGTTGTCGAAGGTAAAGGTAAACTTCTTACTCCCGCACCCTCGGGGAAGCAGGAAGTAAAAGCCAACTTTCGGGACCGGGTGGAGTTTGTAATACTGCATGAAGAAAAGAAAGTGGAGGTTTATCTTAAATACCCCACACATGCAGAGGAAATAGTTGAAGTAAGAATAAGAATTTGGAGGGAGTTGATTCACGGCAATCCCGTGGAACTTACAGAATTCGCATATCATGCGATGAGGGGGATACCGAAGACCGACCTTTAACTGAGCACGGTAAACGGTGATTTCATCCGAATGGGCATGAAAACCATACGAACCCTGAAGAGGTAACCTCGGGACTACATAAGAGGGAAGGTAATACTTCCCTATCCACTTCGTCATCTTCTCCGAAGTGGTACAGCAAGGATGAGACTTGAGAGGGAGAAAGCTCTCTAGAAGAGGCCGGACAGTCATCAACGGGGTCGGGTCCGACATTTTTCGGAAGAAAAGGAGGACAACTTCGGGAGATAAGGAATAAGGGGAAAAAAGTAATTCAGAAAAACAACCTCGGAAGGAAAAGCACTACGAAGGGGAACACCCACCCAAAGCTTTGCCGAAAGTTAGAGTTCCTGAATGCCGCCGTAAAAGTTGCCGAAAATCGCCCCGCTGTAGAAACCGCCGTTGGAAGAAGGAAAAAGACAAAAGAAAGCTCTAGAGTAGATGAGAGCAAAGGCAAAGAGTGAGGCAAAAATGAGGCGAAAGGTGCTTATATAGACCGAAGAGGGTAAATGAAACGTCGTCATTATTATCCCTCGAAGACGCAACGGCCTCATTATTACTCCTCGAAGGTGAAGAGACGCCGTTAGTGTGACCGGCATAACTATTTCGCCATCCACTAGCGACCACGTGTCAGCCAATGCGAAGACCTAGGGCACGCCCCTCTGACATCGCGAAAACCCAGGCACGCTTATCCATAACTAACATGTCTGACCAAAGGATGTGACGGTTCACAAACCCGCAGCAGGAAAATGAAAAAAAAGTCACACGTGCCTCGAGGATGCCCAAAGAACTAGGGAAGGATACCTAGGCTATGAAAGGTCTTATGGAGAAAAGCAATTTCTTGAGTAGAGCTCCGACCACGAGCTTGGCAAAAAAGCCTTCCTAGGAGCATAAAGCCGAGGTCTCCGCTTCGACTTCTTAGGAAGGGGCATGTGATAGTCGAGGTGCCCATCATCCTCCGAACCCATTGCTTCGGACAAAGCACCAACCTCAGAGAAGAAACCACCCGCCACGGAAAGAAGGATGTTCGACCTTGGCAAATCCGACCTCGGCAATTCTCTGTTCTAGGAGACGATAGTGCCAGCCTCGGGGGGACGATTAAGCCATCCTCGGAAGTAGGGGTGTCCTTGAGGAAGGTCACCCTCGGGAAATATACTCCTGCGATACTAAGGAAACCTCGGAAGACGAGTCCTTCTCCGAAGAGGTCTCTTCTACCAAAAGGGACCTCAGCAATATGACATGAAGCAATTAAGGAGCCTCTGACACATCCCTGACACGCCACTCTCGGACACGTTCTGACACGCCGCTTGCAGGGACGCTCTTGCACGCCACTCTCGGGTCACCTAGGCTTCTAGCCCTACAGCCTATGACCGGTGGGTGTCCTCTCATCCCCCGAAGACATGGATCGCATCCCATCGAATACGTGTCACGCTCTGGGACGGCCACAAGAGGGGAACTATTACTGTTCGCCCCTCTATAAACATCTGGGAAACACCCCAGGTAAGGAAGGAAGTCTTGGGCACACGAAAGACCGTACTTCTCTGCTATCTATTACCTCCATATCTCCCAAATACTGATTTGGGCGTCAGAGGCTCCTCCCCGGAAACACACCCCGGGGACCTCCTAACCTCTGTCTTCTGAGCATTTCAGGTACCCTCCCCTGGGAAAACTTCTCCTCAAGTGCTCTCCTCCGCCGGAAGTCCCCCCCGCTCCTACCATGCTACATGACGAAACTGCCACCGGGCACCAATTATTGAGATTTTTCTAGACTATCAATCGATTTCCAGCACAAGGCCCATTGTTAAGTTGGCATATAGCAATTTAAAATCTTAATATTAACTAATAGTTACTTATGGATGGAATTTTTAGCAATGTGTCTAAGTTTGTATCAAAGAGATAAAACAAAGAAGAAACTTTGAAAAAAATGTATAAGTTAAAAATTTTGCGCTAAAATAATAGAAATGTAGAAAGAAGATTAGGAAACTAGATTGTTTGCACAAATTTTGTGTGTAAAAATTATGCATTGAAATTAATTAGAGCAGAAATTACAAAAAAAAAATTAAAAATAGAGATTTTGGGGGAAAGACTATCAAGCGTGTTTCTCACATGCACAATTGTCTAATTAACATTTCAAGCTTTTGATAGAGACATGGATGGCTTCTTCGAGGACACGAACTCCGGACTTTATCTTCTGTACACACAAACTGATGTTCCTCGCCGCTTCTTTCGGTTTGGGACTTTCTGTCGTACTCCTTGAACTTGTGGGCTTCCAGCAATATTCACCGCTTTCTCCAGTGGCGGAGCCACGTTCACGTGAGAGGGGGCAATTGCCCCCACTGAATTTTGGCGAAATTACACATTTAGTATTATATCTTTAATAAAATTTCTAATTTGACCCCATAAATTTTAATGTTTACATCTATATATTATAAAAAAATTATCATTGCCCCCACTGACAATTTTTTCTTGCTCCGCCCTTGGCTTTCTTGCTACTTTTATTTGGAGTTTGACTTGATGCAGCACAGAAATGAATCCTTTAAGTTCCTTACCGCTTCCGCCAGATTTGAACTTGAAAGTAATGTAACACCGTCCCGTGTTCCTTATTGCGTTCCTCAAATATGACCTTCAAACTGAGATTTGATCTTTATTGGACTTGATTTCTCCTCTCGCTGAGCATTTCTGCTTAATCTGCTTGAAGAGCTAGGAAGATAGCTTTTTATAGAGAAATTTTTCTTCTCCCTGGTTCTACTTCTTCTCCAATATTTTATTTTTGTTTCGTTCTTTAGCCTAGGGGGCCTATTTATAGGTGTAAAGAAGAGGTGGTTTACTTCAAGAAAACCGCATGTGATAATTATCCCATATTTATCTCTATATTTATCTCAAGAGAAAATAAATATAATAATTGTCTCCATTTAATTATCCTAAGTATTTAATTTAAAAAGATAATTAATGGAACATTATAGAATATTCTAGAATATTTGAGCTAAATAATTGGTATGCATGAGCTTTAATCATTTTGGTTTTTGAGACCCAATTTGCCAAAAATAGACTTTGGCTAAGATAGCTTAACACGTCATCATTCGGAGCCTTTGGTTGCATACTTTTAAGCTCCAAAAATTGGGTTTCCTTAACTTAAAGTTTCCGAAATTGATGAGCTTTTGAATTTTCGACATCATTTTTTAAGTGGATTAGATAATTTAAGTTGAGTTTAATTTATTTTTGACCCAATTTAAATTTAATGTCTACAAATGCCCCCTCAAAATTATTTATTTATACACCCTTTTATAGTGTAGTAAATAAAATAATCTTAATTTTTTTTTCGGACAATTACTGTTGCCATTTCCAATTTCGTTGGAGTGGGAAAATTCTTTCTCTGCGTGGCTTTGGCGACAAGCAATTAATTAGGTTGAAGATGCTATGAAAATTCCTTTGCTTCCAACTATGTTTGTGTTTTGTCTCGTTCTCACCCCAATTCATATGGGATTCAGCTGCTTGCTAAAATAATTCCCACTTTGCATGGGAATTGATTACTTTGGTATTTTTATTGAGCTTGGCTCCCTAGACAAGTGACAATTGCTTGAGTAAAAAATAGAGCTTCAAATTCAAATGTTTGATCTCCAAGTTCAATTAGATTTTGCAAACCCAATGGGAACAAATCGGCAGCTAGAAATTTAGCACTCATCCACAGCAATTCTCCCATCCGATAGGTACGCTTTATCTTTTCTTCTTCTTTTTTTTTTCCTGGTGCTTTCCTTCTTCATTGTTACTGACTTTAACGTCCGTTTTCCTTTTCTCCTTTGCTTTTTTTTTTTCCCTTGCAGTCAGACAGGCCCCTTCCTCTCTGTTCAAGACTAAAGTGCACACTTTTTGCAAGGGGTATTTATTTTCTCCCAGGTGTCTTTTCTTTTTTCCTAGTCAAAGCCTTTTGTCGCTATGTACCAAATTGTTTATGTTTCCTATTGCATGTGCTGGGACGTACCGCAGCGGCCATCAAAGAAAATGATAAAAAATAAAACAGTATCGTGTAAAAAATTTTTACTGATTACCTACTATTTTCAATTGTAAATGTAAATAAGTTTAGTTTATAAAAGGAATAACATGCAAAAAGATAAAATAATGTGTAATAATATATTTAAAAAATTCAATAAATATAATTGTGAACATGTTAGTTAGTGGTAAATAATTTAGATAGAAGTAAGAAAAATGGTATTAAATCGTGGTAAATACTTTGAGAGAAAGAGAGTTCATGTGATGAGTTTAATTTAAGGTGAGATAAAAGTAAAAAAAAATAGTATTAAATAATTTGAGAGAAATAACAGTATGTATTAATAGAATAAGAAGATGGTGGGTTGAATGAAAAAAAAGAATGAAAATTAATGTGAGAAATTTGATTTCATATGGAGAAGTGAATTAATGTAGGAGTAGTAATTTTGTTTAATGGTAAAAGGCAGTTAATAAAGCCAATGCAGGTAAATTAAAGTAAATTAATGTTGATGACCACATTTCAGCACTTTTAAGATTTTTCATATTGTTTTCGTATCTAATCAAACTTTACAAAATATTGATATGATTGGTTTATTATTTTTTTAATCAATTTTTTAGGACTTTTATCAATTTCTTTTGTTTATCGCATTTTTTTTACTATAAATCATTTTTTTATCACTTTTATTAAACCGTTATCGCCTTTAAAATAATATTATGGCCTTTCTAAAAATTTTATCCAGTTTTAAAATTTTACCATGTTTTAAATAATATTATCACTTTTTTAAAATTTTTTATCACCTTTTCATAATTTTAATCGTCTTTTACTAAATTTAATAGCTTTTTAAATTTTTTCCCTTTTAAAAATGTTCCAAATAATATTATCACCTTTTTAAAAAAAATTTCACCTTTTCATAAATTTTAGCGTCTTTTCCTAAATTTTTATCATTTTTTACCCTTTTTTTTCAAATTTTAATCATTTTTTTAAAAGCATTGTCGCCTTTTATAGATGTTTATCACCTTTTTATATGCTTTAAGGGTTAATGACAACATCCCCTAGGGTCTAATCTAACTTACAATTTACCCCCTATCTTTAAAAACTAATACTTTACCCCGACTTCATTTGTAGTGTTTTACAACAACTCCTGACA
This sequence comes from Aquilaria yunnanensis, assembly GCA_039654915.1. Taxonomy (NCBI): domain Eukaryota; kingdom Viridiplantae; phylum Streptophyta; class Magnoliopsida; order Malvales; family Thymelaeaceae; genus Aquilaria; species Aquilaria yunnanensis. The sequence continues at coordinate 61,556,130 of CM077593.1, forward strand.
TCCAAAATTCAAACATCTGATAACTAAATTTCATTAATTTTAAGATTTTTCATATTTGTTTCTTTGGTAATTGAGCTTAAAAAAATATTAAAATGATTTTTACATAAAAAAAAATGGATATACAAGAATGAATAAGTTAACCACTAATTGAGCAGTTTATTTTCTAGGGAATGTGGTTCAAAAAGTGGCCCCTAAATACATATCAGCGGTATAAATTCTAGGTAAAGTGGTTAAAAAACTGGCCCCTAAGTATATACCAGTAGTTTAAACTCAGACCTCTCAAATTGAACCATAAAACCCTACAATTTATACCATAAAAAAATGCAGTTCATATTATAGCTTCCAAAAAGGTCACCACAAATGCAGCAGTTGCAGAAAGTGGATCCTCAAATTAAACCACAGAAAAGCGGTTAACATTCTGGCCCAAAAGTACATCACAGAAAAGCGGTTAACATTCTTGCCCCAAAAAGTCAACCACTAATTTAGGAGTTTATTTTCTAGGGAATGTGATTCACAAAGTGGCCCTAAATACATACAAGTGGTATAAATTCTAGGTAAAGAGGTTAAAAAACTAGCCCCAAAACATGTACCAGCGGTTTCAATTCAGGCATCTAAAATTGAACCACAAAACCTCACAATTTCTACCAGAAAACAATGCGGTTTATATTATGGCCCATAAAAAACTCAGCACAAATGCAGCGGTTGTAGAAAGTGGCCCCTCAAATTAGACCACAAGGCCCAGAAAGCACATCACAGAAAAGCGGTTAACATTCTGGCTCCAAAAAGTCAACCACTAATTTAGCGGTTTATTTTTTGGGGAATGTGGTTCATAAAGTGGCCCCTAAATACATATTAGTGGTATAAATTTTAAGCAAAACGGTTAAAAAACTAGCCCCTAAACGTGTACTAGCATTTTCGACTCAGACCCATTAAATTGAACCACAAAACCCTACAATTTATACCACAAAAAAATGCGGTTCATATTATGGCCCATAAAAAGCTTATCACAAATGTAGCGGTTGCACAAAGTAGCCCCTCAAATTAAACCATAAGGGCTCAGAAACTGCACCGCATAAAAGTGGTTAATATTCTGACCCCAAAAATTCAACCACTAATTTAGCACTTTATTTTCTAGGTAATGTAGTTCACAAAGTGACCCCTAAATGCATATCAACGGTATAAGTTATGGGTAAAGCAGTTAAAAAACTGGCCCCTAAATGTGTAGCAGCAGTATAAATTCTGGGTAAAGCGGTTAAAAAAGATTTAAAATTAAAAAAGTCAATAATAATTTAAAAAAGTGATAAATATTTTAAGAAAGTATTAAAACCCAAAAGAAAGTGATATAATTTGTCAAATATGAGATAATAATTAATAAAAGGTGATCAAAAATTAAAAAAGGCTATAATGATTAAAAAAAGTGATAAAATTTTAAAAAGGTGATAAAAAAATGTGATAAATATGAAAAAAAGTGATAAAATACAAATTGGAAAAACCCACTAATATTGTTTAAAAAAGAAAAATAAAAGTAGAAAAGTTTTGAAGAATTTTAAAAAGGTGATAAAAATTATAAATAGTCGATAAGAATTAGTAATAGGCAATTAAAAATTAAAAAAAATGATAATAATTCAAAAAAGGAATAAAGATTTTAGAAAGGTGATAAAAAAACAAAAAAGTGAAAAATATATAAAAAAAAGTGATAAAATAAATAATTGGTGAGACGCATTAATATTATTTAAAAAAGCAAAAGAAAAGTATAAAACGGTTAAAGAATTTTAAAAAATGGATAAAAATTGTAAATAGTCGATAATAATTATTAATAGGTGAGCACAAATTTAAAAAGGCTATAATAATTCAATAAAAAAGCAAACCGTTGTAGAACTCTGATTGTAAATCAGAATAATTGTGCTTAAAAATTAGGTAACCTAAAGTTAAACAACTAACACTAAAATTATAAACCAGTAACTCTGTGTTTTACAATTAAATATGTGGTTTCTAATAAGGGGTGTTGAATATACACAACATATTTAGTTATTTAAAATCACAAGTCCGCTGTTATATAAAAAAATGGACAATAAATATAAAAAATTGACAAGATAGCATAAAAAATGTTTAAAAACCAATAAAGATGATAAAAAATTTAAGGCAAACATAAATTTTGCAAAAAGAAAAAAAAATGAAAATGAGCCAGAAAAAGTGATTACTTTTACGTGAAAATAATTGATTATTAGTTTATCGACTTTTTACTTTCATTATCACCTTTTTTTGTCAATTGTCGCCTATACAGCATTCCATCTCTTTTCTTATAAATTAATCATTTTGTCTATATTTATCTTGTTCATCGCCTTTATATGTAACATAACGCTAACTCTTCATCGCCTTTTTATTAGTAATAAAAACATCTCATTAACGAAAAAAGTAACTTAGTAAAAACAAAAGTGATTTAGTCCAAACAAATTCGTTTTAGTTACAAAGGCTCTTACTTTTAACTCTTCTACTACGCAGTTGGCAAACCTTCAAAATTTAAAATTCATAAATAAATTAACTATCACTATTGAGCAAGTCTTTCACAAACTCTTTCTAATTCACATATCCTCCCTTTATAATTTTACCTATAATTGACACTTACATTCTTTTCTCACATGACTATATTAATCTTATATATGTTGAAATACAAATATGGAAAAGATGAACTTAAAATTTTTGAACTTCTACTTCCACACTTACTCCCCTCCACCTATCTATCTTGATTAGTTGTATTTAGTCCCTCTTTCTAACAAACACAAACTACTACTCCTACATTAATTCACTTCTCCATATTAATTCAAATTTCTTACATTAATCCTCATTTATTTTTCATTTCACCCACCATCTTCTTATTTTATTAATATATGATGTTCCTTCTCTCAACTTCTTTAAACTTTTTTTTTTTTTTACTTTTATCTCACATTAAATCAAACTCATGACATTTCCTCTCTTTCCCTCAAACAATTTAATACAATTTTTCTTATTTCTACCTAAACTATTTACCACTAATAAATTTTTTAATATAATATTACAAATTATTTTATCTGTCTAATCTTTATTTCCTTTATAAACAAAACTTATCATTACATTTACAACCGAAACAAACCAGTTAACGAGTACAACTTTTTTATAACTTACTTTTTATTTTTGAAAACCATGTTACTAAATATGTAATACTAGTAGATAAAATAGAAAATATGATGATAAATAAATTTTTAAAAAAGGAAATAAGTTACAACCATTTTGATATATATTATTAAATAATTTATTGAATGTTGAAATTAAAAAATAATTAAATTTGGTGAACTAATAATTACATTTAATAAAAAGCATTTCAAAAATAGAAAAAGCATTTAGGGGAAAAAACAATGTTTGTTAGAGAAAAAAACGCATTTAGTTAGAGAAAAAGACGTTACCACCGTTTTAACTTGGGCTAAAATGACACTTTCATGTGTAAAACTTTTAGTATTTTATCAACATAGTCCTAAAACTTATGAAGTTTCTAATTGAGTACTAAAAAATGTTTCAGAAGATAAAATTAGTGGTTGACATTTCAGGGTCAGAATGTTAACTGTTTTTCTGTAGTGCACTTTCTAGGCCCTTGGGATTTAATTTGAGAGGTCACTTTTTGCAACCGCTGCATTTGTGGTAAGGTTTTTTGGGGCCATAATATAAATTGTATGTTTTGTGGTATAAATTGTGGGGTTTTGTGGTTCATTTTGAGAAGTCTGATTCGAAACCGCTGGTACACGGTTAGGGGCTTGTTTTTAACCGCTTTACCCATAATTTATACTGCTAGTATGTATTTAGGGGCCACTCTGTAAACCACATTCCCTAGAAAATTACTCGCTAAATTAGTGGTTGACTTATTCATTTTTGTATATCCATTTTTTTTCATGTAAAATGATTTTAATATCTTTTGAAGCTCAATTTCCTACGAAAAAAATATGAAAAATATTAAAATTAATAAAATTTAGTTATCAGATGTTTCAATTTTGGATGTCAGGAGTTGTTGTAAAACATTACAAATGAAGTTAGGGTAAAGTATTAGTTTTTAAAGATTAGAGGTAAAGTGTAAGTTACATTAGACCACAGGGGGATATTGTCATTAACCCTTAAAGGATATGAAAAGACGATAAACACCTATAAAAGGCAACAATAGTTTAAAAAAAATGATAAAAATTTGAAAAAAGCATAAAAAATGATAAAAATTATAAACATTTTTAAAAAAAGAAAAAAATTTAGGAAAAGATGTTAAAATTTGTGAAAAGGTGAAATTTTTCTTTAAAAGGCGATAATATTTTTTAAAATATTTTAAAAAGAGATAAAATTTAAAAAGCTATTAAATTCAATTAAAGGCGACAAAAAGTATGAAAAGGTGATAAAATTTTTAAAAAGGTGATAATATTATTTAAAACACGATAAAATTTTAAAAAAGGATAAAATTTAAAAAGCTATAAAATTTTTAAAAAGACTATAATATTATTTTAAAGGCGATAATGGTTTAATAAAAGCAATAAAAATGAAAAAAAAGTGATTTACAGTAAAAAAAGGTGATAAATAGAACAAAATTGATAAAAGTCCTAAAAAAGTGATTAACAAAATAAAAACTAAGTATATTAGTATTTCTTAAAGTTCAATTAGTTACGAAAAAAATATGAAAAATCTTGAAAGTACTCAGTTGGTTTAATTTATCCACATTGGCTGCATTAACTCCCTCTTACCAACAAATACAACTACTATTCCTACATTAATTCACTTCTTCATATTAAATCAAATTTCTCACATGAATTCTTATTCCTTTTTTTTCATTCTACCCACCATCTTCTTATTATGTTAATACATACTGCTATTTCTCTCAAATTATTTAATACAATTTTTTTTAGTTTTATCTCATCTTAAATCAAACTTATCACATTAACTCTCTTTCTCACAAAGTATTTACCACTATTTAATACAATTTTTTCTTACTTCTATCTAAATTATTTACCACTAACATGTTAATAATTATATTTATTGAATTCTTTTAAATATAATATTACATATTATTTTATCTTTCTACACTTTATTCCCTTTATAAACTAAATTTATTTACATTTACAACCGAAAGAAACACGTAACCTGTAAAAATGTATTACATGCTTTTATTTTCTTTTTTGTCATTTTCTTCAATAGTTACTGTGGCAAGTTGCCACAGCGGCATTGTAGAATCTCCCGTTTTGCTTTATGCATTAATGTGCTGATTTCTTTTCTTTATTCCTTGTCTTTTGCCACATGTACATAACTTGAAAAATGCTTTTTACTAGCCACCATAAATACGCACTTCAACCCAAACGTGGTTTACCTGTTTTGCCACCTCTGTTGTCCTATTGTTCTATTTCTTTTATGTCCGAAATTGACCTAGCTCTTATTTTTTTTCGTAGTTAGCTGATTCACACCTGACAGTATTGCTAAACCTCCAAGTTGTAATTGTTGTGTTAAGGGATGCTGCACGTAATGCCATATTCCCATGCCTTTTGTTTACTTTTACCTTTTGAATAAGGAGAGCTAACAAGATTATTAAACTTTTATCTCTTCTTTGTTTTAGGGCTCCTTGGATTGCTCAAGTCCATGACTTTTAGTACCATGGAGGTCTAAGGGCTCAGGTATAGATCATCTCTAAACTTTGATTTTGCAATTTTTGATATTTCTGGGTCTCGAGGGCGTAAACGAACCTTTTAGGTTTTAAGGTGTATCTTTTCAGCCTTGTCTTTCTGCCTCTTTTGGATTACGGACTGCCTAAGTCTTTTTGTTGTGGAGTTATCATCATTGCTTTTGTTGCTACATCAAGTTTCTTTTCCTAGTAGGATATTTTATTGCAAGATGGCTACCCCAAATGTGCACTCAGAAGTTGTACAAGCTTCCAAGCTTGTGAAGATTGACTGGATTACTGAACCTGGAGATGAACAGTATTTGATACTTCTAAAGGCCATCGTGAAGAAATGTTCTGAACGAGATGCTGGTCCACTTAAGCTCAACGTTCACTATCCTTCCGTTGGTTCCTATGCCATGGAGTAGCTAGACCGAGTTGAGGAATTAGGCATGCTGAGGCTTGGTGAGTATCATTTAGAGAAGGATATAGTTCTTGGAGATGTTATCTTGCTCGATCATCGACCGTCTTTCTGTTTTCCCTTATCCCATGTGAATGTTCATGACGTTCCAATGCTGTATGTTTCAAAGCTTATTTCCTATCACCAACTGAAGTGGGGTTCTTCCCTTAATTCAAGAGGTGAGATTCAATATTTGTATGCCTTCAAGGAGTGGACAATTGACCCTTGTGATTTGCTGTGGGTGAACGAGCTTAATGACTTAGTGTTTTCACTACCATTGGTCGAATGGGTTGTATCGTGCTTTGGTTGAGGCTTGGTCTCCCAGCAGGAATACTTTCATCACTTTAGAAGTTGGAATTGGCATATTGCTCTAGAAGTTGTGTGAGATCAATGGCCTTTCCATCCAGGGAGAGTATTATGAAAAGGTTGTGCAAAGCTATGTAGAGCTCGTGAATTGTACTGTAGATGGCTTGCTGGAGACACGTATGTACCTCTTCAGGGCTTTTTCAGAGATTGCTTCTAGAAAGAACAATGACATTCTTTCTTATGCTGACTGTCCTAGCATGCATTTATAAGGGGCTTTCTGAGATTGGGCAACTTGAGAGAGAGTCTCGTGATCTTGGAAGGGTGAAAGTAGCATTTCCTGGTCATTTCCTTTATGCTTGGGCCGGCTTACATTTTCCATAAGGAGTTTATGAAACTATAAGCAAAGATTTTCCTCGTCCTCTGATCCAGTAGATTCGTGGAACCTTAAATGCTTATCAACATTGGAAAGATTCCACTGCTGACTGTAGGTCGTTGCTACATGGTGGACTTTTATGTCATGATTTCTCATGAAATCCTATGCTAGTTACAGTGAATCCAATGGAGCATGTTGATGATGGGAAAAAAGGGTAAGATACATCATAGTTCATGATAAGCCTCTGTCCTGGGTACTTGAAATATCGTCATAATAATGCTTTACTCTCAGACCACTACAATCCTCAGCAGCTTGCTCGATAGTGTGGTTTTCTTCAGAGGCTTCCTGGTAACCCGAAGTTCTCTACTCTTCCTTCTCAGCTTGACTCATTGTACAATGCATGGTTGTCTTTAACTCAGATTGGCATAAGTGTTTAGTTCCACATCCCTAAATTATCTTCTACCATTGGCTTATAAGTTGACCTGAGCTATATAAATTGGTGGAAAAATGAGGTACTCCCTACTTTGGAAAAAATTCCAATTTCTACATTGTTGGAGAGTGAGAAACCTAGCATCGAGTTATCTCTTGTCAAAGTTCCACCAACCTTAGTTAAGGAGCAAAGCCTAGATCCAAAGAAGCGTCTAACAACAAGAATATCAACGGCCCCTATAGGAAAGATGATTAAGTTGAAACCTCGTTAGTAGCTTTATCCATAACCTAGTGTGCAAGCTTCAAATAACAAATGTTCTTCCCCTTGTCAAAGCTTAGGGAATAGCCTTGGCATGTCCTCGACGTCTCTTAATACAGGTAAGTATTTCCCTTTTCTTTTAATTTACAATTTTTTTCATTGTTTATTTTAGTCTGTTGCCACTCTGAGTGCTTCTATACAATGATTAGATTTAGTGAGCTCAAGTCCTAGACAATACATGTCCTGTAGGCCAAGCAAAACATGCTCACTATATTTATCCAAGTGGCCCTCTTGGACTTTATGCAAATATATGATATTGGTCTTACCATCACACACATATTCACATACAATTTCATCTGGAAGTAATGATTACAGTCAAATTCTTTATTCCTAGCTAGTATGGAATTTGACTAAAATCCCCAAGTGCATGTATAATCATATGCACGCTTGGTGCTATTGGTGCCCATTATTCATGTGTCCAAATTTTGATACTATGTCCAAGTCAAATTCTACCCATGTCTTCCTGTGCCATAAAGGTCTTAAACCCTTTAATATACTTAAACATTGATAGGGAAATAGGTTTGAGACATTAAATCCATCTAAGATTGCCATTATGGATTTTACACTCAACCAGGTAAAATTGACCACATGAACAATACACAGCAAAATTAGCCTACTTTGACATGCCATAACTATTGCTACAAGGCACCAAATCCAGTGATTTAAAAGGGAAATTATTCATACTTAAGTACTATAAATGTGGTCAAAATTTCATATTGAAACTCATTAAGTACATAAAGTTATGGCTATTGGAGTACAAGGTGCCAAATTTGCGCAACTACTGACTGTAATGCCCATACAAAATTTTTTAAAATTCATACACTTCATTTACAGGTATAAAACCAAGATGGGCAGTTCCATACATGTATTAGACACATGTGGAAACCATTCTCCTGGATTTTAAGTCATTACATAAGCATCAAACACCATTCTTTTCAAAACAGTCCATAAGAACCAATATGGACAGATTTACACACATACGTCAAACTACACTCCATTGATCCATATATCATTCACACAATGTACATACAGGATACCCAACTCATTTTCATTCATTTATGCACTACATACATTCCATAACTTAGTTAATATGTACACTAAGCTTCTTGGAGCACTTAAAAAGCACTAAGCACTCCAGAAACTGGAAGGGACCAGCTACTGCGTAAGCCAAAAAGTACCATTACTAAAAATAGCTAATGTGCTCCAAAAATCATGAAAATTTCCATTTTACAACCAAACATATGGACATTAATATGCATGAAATTTCATAGAGAAATTAAATTGACAACTATTAGTTTGAATGCTCTTTTTCAGGTGCTCTTGAAATGGATAGAAAGGGGGTAAGTTTCTTGAATGAAACTTAGTAAGGGCCTATCAATAAAATCTTGAAACTCTAGTCATATATCTAAAATGGAAAGACACTAAAACACAAAAATATAGTACAAATACACAATCAAAGCTATCCAAATGCACAAACAACACAACTACAAACAAATGTAATGCTTCCAGCAATAAACATATTAGGGTTAGTTCATAAACAATCAAATAAACATTATGTAATCACTATCCTAGCCTTCCTCAAGCTAATTCTTGGTGTTAGGAGGTTAATTAGTCTTAGTTTGTACTAAATTGTCTCTAGAAACCCTAAATTTTACTTCCATAATAGAGCACCAAAGATGTAGGGCTGAAACCCTAGGTGCAATTTCCCCCTTAACCTAAACTTGGTTCATCAAGCTCTTGGCTCTTTTCCAAGCTTAGGGTCTTAGCTTCATGGATGTTTGGGCATCAATATTGAAGAGTGAATAGCTATGAAACCTAGATAAAACCTTTACCTTGGGCTGTGAAGGCTGATTATAACAAGTGTTGCACAATAAACCCAAAATCTAGGGTTTTTCTTGTTCTTGGTGCATCCGATTGCCTTCCTTTGTAATTTCCTGAGAGCTTGAGCTATGGTGGCTATGGAAGCTTATGGAGGAGCTGAGGATGGAGGTTGTGGCTGGTTATGGCCAAAATGTCCAAGGAAAAGCAAGAAAGTCACGATATTTTCTTGGTTTGATTAGTTTAACCTTAACCTTCACTTAGGTCACTATAAGTACACCTTAAGCAAAGACTTTTTGGCTAATCTTTAGCCCACCTTTTTGACCTTAGAAGGTGGAAATAAAAAGGTCAGGTTAATGCTAGATATGGCCATCTTTAACCCTTGTCAAAGATCATCCTATCCTTAAGTTATTTTTGTGAACAATTGTAAACCTAGTTGTCCTAGGTTCTTGAAAAATAGACTTTGTTTCCTTTATGCAATTTAGTCTCCAAAAAAATGCTTCCATACCATTCAAATCCATTTTAAACCCCTCTTTTAAAGTTGTACAATTGAGTACCCATGTTTTGAAATCTTACAAGAAAGTCCGTGGGTTACTTGTTAAGCAAGTAATCCTTTAAGGTTTTCTTGAGAGTCAAGTAACCATTGTGTGGAAATTTTTAAGGAAGTGTAGATTACACACTTTTCCCTTCACATTCCATTCACTTTATACTGTAATTTTCACATTTGTTGAGGTGGTAATATTTCTCCCCCCTTAAAAATTTTGGTCCTTCAAAATTGCCCTTAGCTTGGGGTACTCACCTAGATACCTTTCTAGGATTTCTTTCTTAGTTTCCCATGTTGCCTCTCTTTTAGAATGGTTTGGCCATTGTATTTTAAGCATGGGAACCAGTTTATTCTTTAGCCTTCTAGTACCTTTAGCTAAGATAGCTATAGGTTTCTCTTCATATGTCAGATTAGTCTTTAATTGTATGTCTTCTACTACTATAGCTTGCTTTGTGTCCAATAGGCACTTCAAGTATACTAACATGGAAAACATTATGGACACTTGACATACTTGATGGTAGAGCTAACCTATAAGCCACCTTACCAACTCTATCCAATATCTCATAAGGACCAATGTACCTTGGAGCTAGTTTACTTCTTTTGCCAAACCTAGGAGTGCCTTTTGTTGATGCTACTTTGAGCCACACTTTATCACCAACATCAAACTCCAAGTCTCTTATTCTTTTGTTCACATAAGCAGTGGTCCTTTCATTGGCTATCCTTAACCTTTCCTATATCTTTTTGATTTTCCTTGTCATTTCTTCAATAATCTCAGGACCCAACTCAAGCCTATTTGAGGCTTCTACCCAACAATGGGTTGTCATGCACCTTTTCCCATAAACTGCTTCATAAGGTGCCATGCCAGTGCTGTTTTGATAACTATTATTGTGAGAAAATTCCACCAAAGGTAATTTTTGGTCCCATGCTCCTTTGAATTCCAAGATACAACTCCTGAGCATGTTTTCAAGTATCTAAATCATCCTCTTAATCTGTCCATCTGTCTAAGGGTGGTATGCAGTGCTCAGGTGGATTTTGGTTCCTAGTGCTTTGTGAAATGCACTCCAAAATCTAGTTGTAATCCTTAGATCTTTGTCTGGCACTATGGAGTCTGGCACTACATACAACCTTACTATCTCCTTGATGTACATTTGTGCTAACTTTTCTAGTGAGTCTGCAATCTTCATTGGCAATAAGTAGGCACACTTGGTTAGCCTATCCACAATGGCCCAGATTGTGTCATACCTTAATTTGCTCATAGGCAACCCAGTTAAAAATTCCATAGTGATGTTACCCCATTTCTTTACTAGAATGGGTAGAGTCTGTAATGTTCGTGCTGGCTTTTAATGCTCTTCCTTTATTCTTTGGCATGTGGCACATTTAGAGACATATGTGGCTACATCCTTCTTCATGTTTGGCAACCAGAAATGTGTTTTCAAGTCTTTCTACATCTTCTCACTTCTAGGATGGATATTTAGTTTACTAATGTGAGCTTCCTCAAGTATCTCATTTTCTAGTTCTTGCTCACTAGGCACATATATTCTGTCCTTGAAGTGCAGTAGTTCTTGCTTGCAGGTCAAGGATTCATACAAGGACCCATTGTCTTCTCTTGAAATCTTCTTCAAATTTGGGTCTACTTCTTGTGTCTTTTGTTAGCACCTCACAAAATGAGAGAATTACAAGTGTGTCATAATGGCTAAAAACCATTATATTGTGTAATTCTCACAATAGTGATTGAAGTGTGGGGGGTGAAACGCATGATCAACACCTCCTTAAAAGTGTTCCAAGTTGGTAACTTGGCACCCAAGAAAATCCTAAAGGATTGCTTGTTTGTCAAGCAACCTATGGACTTTTTTGTAAGGTTTTGGAAATTCGGGTACTTAATTGCAAAACTCTCAAGAAAGAGACTTGAAGAGTTATGGGAAGGATATAAATGGTATGAAAGTGCTATTTGGAGGACCAAATTACTCATGGAAGAAAATTTTGGACAAAGGAAACACTAAAGGCAATAAGGACCTAAATGTCCTAGTGTAAACCTTAAGGTGTTCAAGCTTTTGACTTAAGTCTAAGGGTGGAATTGTGGGGTTATCCCACCATGGGCGGGGGGGGGGGGGGGCAGCCAAGACTTGATAATTAGTCAAAAATGTTGGGCACATGTGTACCAATGAGTTTAAGACAAAGAAACCATAATTAGTGAGAAGGAAAATGACATAAAGCAAGGTTAAGCTTGTTAAGTGTGTTTTGGTGCCCTTAAGCTAAGTTTTAAGGCCATTTAAGTGGCCAAATCACTTATCCCACTCTCATTTTCATCCTCCCCCAGCCCAAGAACACAGCCATACTTCCTCCATAGCCACCACACCTTCAAACTTGTAATTGATTGAAATTGAAGGCAAAAGGAAGCAATTGGAAGCAAACTAAAACTATTTCTTGGATACTTCAAGGATCAAGCTTGATTTTTGGCCTACCCACTTTGGTAAGGATTCTCTTGCTCTCATGGATTGTTTTATGAAATTTTCAAACATCCATGGAGCTAGGGCTAAGCTTGGAAGAAAGCCATGAGCTTGATGAACCAAGCTTAGTGAGGGGAGTGCAATTATTGAAGGTTTTGTGACCTAGTGTGAAGTGCACAAAGATGGCAGTAAAATGAGGGTTTCTAGAGCCCAAAGTTAGTACTAACTACTGTTAAAATCCTCCTAATACCAAGCATTAGCTTGAGGAGGGCTGCCATAGTGATTTGGTTATGTTTATTATGTGTTTTATGGACTAATCTATGGTTATTGTTGCTGCTGCATTTCATGTGTTTGTTGGTTGTCAATGGCTACTGCATTTGGTTCCTGTATCTTGTATATATGCATTGTGGTTTTTGTGTTTTAGTTTCTTTGGATGAAGGTTTTAATGAGGGTCACATTGCCTACTGAATCCAAGTGTTACCCTTACTAAGTTTCTCAATGAAACTTACTCCTCTCAATTCTGTCATTTCAGGTCCAGCTGAAAGATCACATTCAAACTGATCTTTGTGGTTTCAGTTTTGATCTGAAATTTCAGGTACATGAACGTCCGTATGCCTACTTGTGATCTGAAAATTTTGGTGATTTTAGGAGCGCATTTGGTATTTTTAATGGTAGTACTTATTGTGTTGTGCAGCAGCTGTCCAACATCCTGTTTTTGGAGTCCATTGTGTCTCAGGACCTCCTGTAACCTAGGGTGTGTATTTAGGTGAGTTAAGACCATTATGTAGTGCATGTATGAATTTACATGTAGTGTATGTAAAATGAGACAAGTATGTGAACATTTGAGTAATGTTTTGGCTATGTAAGTGATGTGGTGCAAAGCTGCCTAAGTGTGAATGATGGGCTGCTTACTTGTAAATTCTGTTTTGGCCACATAAAGTTGTTAAAAGAAATGGAATGTAATTCCTATGTGTAATGGAAATATATGGGATAGCCTTGGAGGGATTTCCCCTTGTGAATGAAGTGTTTGCATGGTTTGGAAAAATTGTATGGGCAAAATGGTCCAAAAGTTGCCAGAATTTTGACTCTGGACCGAAAGTTTAATATCTCCCTGTGTAGAATGAATCTTGGTATGAAATTTTGACCACACCTAGAGGACATCTATAGGGTTAACTGTGGTTTTGAATTTATGGATTTAGAGCCCTGTAGCCAAAGATATGACATTGAAAAGTGGGCTGAGTTACTGTTCATTTGGTCAGAATTTTGTAACCAACTTAAAAAATCCATAACTTGGTCCATAGGTGGGCTATTGATGTAAAAAAGAATTCCTTGGTTTAATCTAAGTCTCTAATTGATAATGGAGTAAATAAAATATGGGGTTATGTGGCTAGAATGATACAGTTTATTAGTGGAAGTTACAGGTGCAGTGGCTGGTCACTAGAACCTAACAAGATTGCCTAATGTGTGGTAGCCAAGATTAAGACTTGTGCTAGTGTTTTCCTTCTTTGCTACCATGGTGTTCATGAAATGTGAATATGTGTGTGATGGTTGGACCAATATGCATGTGTTTACATAGTGCCCAAGAGGGCCACTTGGGTATGCACACTAAGGGTAGTGTTCTGATGGCCTATAGAACATTACCAATCTTGGGAGTTGAAATGCACAATTTTGGCACCATAATTGGACTACCCTGGAGTGGGTAACATCTTTCTTATCTCCTTAATCAAGCCAAAATGAATAGTTAATGTATTGACTTATGCTTTTTCCCATTGTTGCCACTTATGCGAAATGCATAGAAAAATATTCTCCTCATTGGTATATGCCGAAGATCCACCTTTTAGCAACCCAGTGTATTTCCTACTTAAGGCATCTGCCACTAATTTGCCTTTTCCCTTAGTATAATCAATGCTACAGTCATAGTCTTTAATATACTCCAACCACCTTCTTTGTCTCATGTTCAACTCTTTCTGAGTGAACAAGTACTTTAGGCTTTTATGGTCAGTATATATCACAAATGAGCTTCCCTTTAGGTAATGCCTCCATTACTTTAAGGCAAAGATCACTGCAGCAAGTTCTAGGTCATGGGTAGGGTAATTTTGCTCATGGGGTTTCAACTGCCTTGACCCATAAACAATCACATTCCTTTCCTACATCAACACACATCCTAACTCAGATCTAGATGCATCTATATAAATGATGTAGGGTTTGCCTGGATTAGGTAGGATTAACACTGGAGCTTGAATTAATTTGTTCTTTAGCTCCTGAAAATTCTTTTCACATTTTTGAGTCCACTCAAACTTTTGACCCTTCCTGATTAGTTGAGTAAGAAATGAAGTAATCATAAAAAATTTTGATACAAATCTCCTATAATTGCCTGTCAATCCTAGGAAACTTCTGGTTTTTTTTATAGTCTTTGGTCTTTCCCACTCTTGCACAGCCTTGACCTTTTCAGGGTTTGCTCTAAGACCTTGTGCATTAATAATGTGTCCTAGGAAATACACTTATTTTAACCAAAATTGGCACTTGGAAAATTTAGCATACAGTTGATTGTCCAATAATTTGTTCAAGACAACTTTTAAGTGATGCTCACGTTCATTTTCATCCTTGGAATACACTAGGATGTCATCAATGAACACCACTACAAACTTGTCCAAGTATGGTCTAAACACATGGTTCATTAAGTCCATTAATGCAGCAAGGGCGTGACTGTGTACTCATAATATCCATATCTTGCTCTGAATGTTATCTTGGGTATATCCTCCTCTTTTAACCTTAACTAAAAGTACCCAGATCTCAAATCAATCTTAGAGAATATCTTTGCTCCCTTGAGTTGATCAAATAGATCCTTAATCCTAAGGAGTGGATACTTCTTCTTGAAGGTCATAGCATTCAATTTTCTATAATCAATGCACAATCTCAATGATCCATCCTTCTTTTTCACAAACAGTACTGGAACTCCCTACGGTGAAACACTTGGTCTTATGAACCCCTTTTCAAGAAGTTCACCAAATTATTTCTTGAGCTTGATCATCTCTATGATTGGCATTCTGTAAGGAGGTATGGATACTGGTGTAGCTCCAGGCTATAGTTTAATCCCAAATTCAATGTCTCTTGGAGGAAGAATACCTGGAAGATCTTTAGGAAAGACTTGTGGATAGTATTTCACTACAAGTATCCTACTAACTTCTTCCTCAATTTCAACATCATTCAATGCATAGTATTCATCTTAAAAAATCACAAGAATCTCATTTAACACTTCTAGTTCCATGGCATGCCATTTCATACACTAATTCCTTAGAATTCACCAATGCATGCACTTCATTACTAGGCAATGTGATTTCTCTTTTAGTGCAATTAATCTTTATACCATGCATAGCCAACCAATTCATACACAGAAAAATATCATATTGTGGAATATGAAACACTAGCAGATCAGTCATAATCTTTGTCTTTCCTAATTCTAGCTCATAGTTTTTAGCTAGTTCATTAGTGAAAAGACATTGACTACCTGCTGTTCTTATTAATGATATGTTAGGCATGAATTCAATATGTAATTTCATAGATTTAGCTGACTTCCTAGCCACAATGGACATTGGGGCACGAGTATTAAACAATGTACTAATCTGGCAGCTGGCATATTACGCCTATACTGGTCTTGCTTGTTTTGCCCTCTTCTTTGGACCAAAGGGCAGTTTTTGATCCAGTAATCCAAAGAACCACATCTGAGACTTGCTTGTGTCTCAAAGTGACATGGCTTCTTACCATGGAATTTCTTGCATCGAGGACACCTTGGGCCAACAAACTCATTCTTGGCCTTGCCATCCATAGTAGGTTTTCCAACTTTGGCAGTGTCCTTATCTTTCATTAACTACTACAGTCTTCGAACCTAGTTGATCTCTCCTAGTCCACTAGGAAACCATTTAATTTCATACTCATCCCCACCAGTAAAGCCTTCTGAACAGCACCATGATAAGTAATGGCATTGAAAGGCTTAACAGCTCTCCTAATATCTGGTTTTAGATCTCTGACAAACCTTTTTGCTTTAAGTTCTTCCAACCCGTGGTATTATGGTGATTACCCCACAAGTTGGTTGAACTTGTGATTGTATTCTAGAACACTGAGGTTGTGTTGTTTTAGTGCATCAAACTTAGTCTGTTTTAGGTCTTTAATGGCATCACTTATGTTACCTCATCACAAAATGGGAGAATTACAAGTGTGTCATAACAGGTAAAAACCATTATATTGTGTAATTCTCAGTATAATGGTTGAAGTGTAAGGGGTAAAAGGCATGATCAACACCTCCTTAAAAGTGTTCCAAGTTGGTAACTTGGCCACCCAAGAAAAGCCTAAAGGACTGCTTGTTTGTCAAGCAACCTATGGACTTTTTTGTAAGGTTTTGGAAATTTGGGTACTCAATTGCAAAACTCTCAAGAAAGAGCCTTGGAGAGTTATGGGAATGATATAAATGGTATGAAAGTACTATTGGAGGACCAAATTACTCATGGAAGAAAACTTTGGACAAAGGAAACACTAAAGGCACTAAGGACCTAAATGTCCTAGTGTAAACCTTAAGGTGTTCAAGCTTTTGACTTAAGTCTAAGGGTGGAATTGTGGGGTTATCCCACCACGGGGGAGGCAGCCAAGACTTGATAATTAGTCAAAAATGTTGGGCACATGTGTACCAATGAGTTTAAGGCAAAGAAACCATAATTAGTGAGAAAGAAAATGACATAAAGCAAGGTTAAGCTTGTTAAGTGTGTTTTGTGCCCTTAAGCTCATTTAAGGCCATTTAAGTGGCCAAATCAGTTATCCCTCTCTCATTTTCATCCTGCCCCAACCCAAGAAGACAGCCATACTTCCTCCATATCCACCACACCTTCAAACTTGCAATTGATTGAAATTGAAGGCAAAAGGAAGCAATTGGAAGCAAACTAGAGCTATTTTTTGGATACTTCAAGGATCAAGCCTGATTTTCGGCCTACCCACTTTGGTAAGGGTTTTCTTGCTCTCATGGGTTGTTTTCTGCAATTTTCAAACATCCGTGGAGCCTGGCTCAATGAGTGTAGGTACAAGTCTTTGTGAATATGCAAGCTCATATGGTTATGTTGCTTGTAGGTTTTGTGAGTAGATAGTGGGACAAGTCTAGGGTTATGGACATGTGCTCCTTAGCCTATGTGATGTGGTTTGCTCTTATGGCCATGAGTTTGATGGTTGGGCTTATACTGCAAACCATAGTTTTAATTTATGTGATGTTAGTGGCTTTCTGGTATGTTTAGGTACATAGTTTTGTGAACTTCTCCTCTTGAATTTTAGGGCATTGTTTTAATGCCCCTGCCTGTTACCAAGGTTATGTATTGAGTGGTTGTGCTTATCATGTATGTGCACATTAGGTGAACCTTCGTGAGAAGAGATGACTTTAGGTTTTGTGTTGGTATTGGTATGATTCCAATTTGCGCATGTAGCCAAGTGCCATTGTGAAATGTATGGATGTTCTTGGTGATGTGTTATTCTTATGTAGTTTTGAATGTGTGCATATGTGTGGAATGGCTTGTGTAAACTTAGCTGAATGTATCTAGTTAACCTCATTTGCATCTGAAAATGGTTTTCAAAACTTGAGAATGGGCATCTTGGTTGACATGAATGGTATGCACACTTTATATGCACAAGAGCACATTAATTGAAAAGTTGTATGAGAAGCTTGCTTGTGGCACAAGTTTGACATAAGGTCAGATTAGTAGGCTCTTGGGTGCTGACCAGTGTCCAACCCATGCTTGTAGGTGTGTGTGTGTGACCTAGTGCCCCTAGGTGTTACCACCTCACAAAAATGGGAGAATTACAAGTATGACATAATGGCTAAAAGCCATTATATTATGTAATTCTCTTCATAGTGATTGAAGTATGAGGGGTAAAAGGTATAATGAACACCTCCTTAAAAAGTGTTCCAAGTTGGTAACTTGGCCCCCAAGAAAAGCCTTAAGAATTGATTGTTTGTTAAGCAACCTATGGACTTTTTTGTAAGGTTTTAAAAATTTGGGCACTTAATTGTAAAACTTTCACAAAAGAGCTTTGGAGAGTTATGAGAAGAATATGAATGGTATGAAAGTGCTATTGGAGGACTAAATTGCCCATGAAAGACAAGTTTGGACAAAGGAAACACTAAAGGCATTAAGGACCTAAATGTCTTAGTGTAAACCATAAGATGTTCAAGCTTTTGACTTAAGTCAAATGGAGTAATTTGGACTTTTCCCACATAGGGAGGGGCAGGTATGGCTTGTAAGTGGGCCAAAAATGTTGGGCATATGTGTACCAATGAGTTTAAGATAAAGAAACCATAATTAGTGAGAAGGAAAATGACATAAAGTAAGGTTAAGCTTGTTAAGTGTGTTTTGTGCACTTAAGCTCATTTAAGCCCATTCAAGTGGCCAATTTGCTTATCTCTATCCCATTTTCGGCCTCCTCCATCCCAAGAACACAGCCACACTTCCTCCATAGCCACCACACCTTCAAACTTGCAATTGATTGAAATTGAAAGTAAGAAAGGGCAATTGGAAGCCATTTGGTGCTAAGACTTGAGTGCACCTAGGATCAATCTCCAATTTTGGCATACACTCAAGGTAAGGGTTCTCTTGCTCTCATGAGTTGTTTTCTGTATTTTCAAGAAACCATGGAGTTAGGGCTAAGCTTGGAAGAGAGCCATGAGCTTGATGAACCAAGCTTAGTAAGGGGAGTGCACTTATTGATAGTTTTGTGACCTAGTGTGAAGCGCACAATGATGGTAGTGAAATGAGGGTTTCTAGAGCCCAAAGTTAGTACTAAGTAGTGTTAAAATCCTCCTAAGACCAAGCATTAGCTTGAGGAGGACTGCCATAGTGATTTATTTATGTTTATTGCATGTTTTATGGACTAACCTATGGTTGTTCTTGCTGTCGTATTTCATGTGTTCGATGGTTGTGAATGGTTGCCGCATTTTGGTTGCTATATCTTGTATATATACATTGTGATTTTTTGTTTTAGTGTCTTTGGATGCAAGTTGGTCACATTGCCTATTGAATCCAAGTGTTACCCTTACTAAGTTTCTCAATGAAACTTACTCCCCTCAATTCTATCATTTCAGGTCCAGCTGAAAGATCACCTTCAAACTAGCCTTTGTAGTTTGAGTTTTGCCCTGAATTTTTTGATACTTAAACTTCCATATGTCTAGTGGTGATCTGGAAAGTTCTGTGATTTTAGGAGCACATTTGGTATTTTAGTGATGGTGCTTATTGTGGTATGCAGCAGCTGTCCAGCATCCTATTTCTGGAGTTCATTGTATCTCAGGCACTCCTATAACCTAGGGTATACATTTAGCTTAGTTATTGTGTAGTGCATGTATGCAGGTACATGTAGTGTACATAAAATGAGACAAGTATGTGAACATTTGAGTAATGTTTTGGCTATGTTTGTGATGTGGTGCAATGCTACCTAAGTGTGAATGTTAGGCTGCTTACTTGTAAATTCTATTTTGGCCACATAAAGTTGGTAGATGCAAGAGGATGTAATTCCTATGTGTATTGGACATGTATGGAATAGCCTTAAAGGGCTTTTCCTTTGTGAATGAAGTATTTGCACACTTATGAAATTTTATATGGGTAAAATGGTCATAAAGTGATTGGAAATTTGACTATTCACTTAAATTTCTATAACTCCCTGTGTAGAATGAATCTTGGTATGAAAGTTTGACCACTCCTAGAGGACATCTGGAGGTTTAACTGGGATTTAAAATTTTGGAATTTGGAGCCCTGTAGCCAAAGATATGACATTACAAATTTGGCTAAATTACTGTTCATTTTGTCAGAATTTTGTAACCAACTTAAAAAATCCATAATTTGGTCCATAGGTGGGCTATTGATGTAAAAAAAAAATTTCTTGGTTTTCTCTAAGTCTCTAATTCATAATGGAGCAAAGAAAACATGGGGTTACATGGCTAGAATGATATAGTTTGTTAGTGGAAGTTACAGGTGCAGTGGCTGGTCACTAGAACTTAACAAGATTGCCTAATTTGTGGTAGCGAAGATTAAGGCTTGTGCTAGTGTTTTCCTTCTTTGCTGCCATGGTGCGCATGAAATGTGAATATGTATGTGATGGTTGGACCAATATGCATGTATTTACATAGTGCCCAAGAGCCCACTTGAGTATGCACACTAAGGGTAGTGTTTTGATGGCCTACAGAATATTACCAATCCTGAGAGTCTAAATGCACAATTTTGGCACCATAATTCGACTACCTTGGAGTGGGTAACACTAGGTGCTTGGTAGGTACCATATAAGCCCACCTAGTTGGGTAAGGTGCAATTAGGGTAGTCCTGTGTGGAGCATGACAGACAGGCCCGTGCCACTTGGCCAATCTCAGACCTAATCTTCTACCTCTAGGATGTTTTCTATCCTCATCTTCTTCAAATTCTTGATCTTTATTTGTTTCAAAAGAAACATGCATTGGGTTATTGCTAACAACTTCCTAGTTTTGCTCCTATGGTAATGGTTGTCCTACATAGACTCATTATCGTTGAGCTTGCAGTAGCCTTACTAAGTTTTCATTTATCTAGGCCAGATTTCTTTGTAGTTTGACCCACACCTGTGGTACGTTCATTTCAGGTGGTGGGTTTTCTACTCCTTGAACACTTGGTTGGTATTGTACACCCCTTCCATTTCTATTGGCCAGTGTTTGCTTACTATAAGGTCTTAAGGGTCCCCAATCCCCTCTCTTTGTGGCTACCATTTTCCTATTTCATGATCAATTGAAGAGCAACAGTATATACTGTACATTAGGTACTTAACACTAGCAGCTAACCTAACTAAGTTCTATGTATGTAACTTTGTGATGGGTTTCGGGAGCCAAACAGAGCAGCAGAATTTAACCAAAACCCTCCAGGATCCAAATGAAATAGGGTAAACCGGGTGTTCAAAAATTTTCATACCTAATTTTCGGTTGAGATCTCTCACTCAACTGTAGAGTTGAATCACAAAACCTGAACAGTTGACGTGTTCAGGCTCTCTATGGTATCCACACGAGCCTCTCGGGATCACCACGCTTCCACCACATCCTGGCAGATGCGTTTCTCTTGCGCTCGCAGTGCTAGCTTGCGTCCTCCAAGGAATTGCAAGAGAAGAGTGCGGCTGTCCTTTTGGGAGGCTAGGGCAAGGAGACCTGCGAATTTCTCACTAGAAGTTGTATTTATAATGAGACTCAACTTCCAGGCCTAATGGGTTTCAAAGCCATAATCCAATTAGGATTTAATTTCGGGCTTAATAATGGCTCAACTCTTGGGCCCATTATTAATAGGAAATTAAAGTGAAACCATAACCCAAATAATTAGCCCATGCACTCTAATGATCCAAATAGTTCTATGTGTGCGACCCAATAGGCTCTTATCACGTTGGCAATGATCATAAATCACATTTATGATCATAAGCAATAAGCGGTGTCTAGCAACACATCATTGCTACCCAAGTGACAAGATTGTCGATGATTCGACTAAACCTTTATGATCATCACCGATATATGCCATTGTCCCTTTGTCCAAGATATCAAGACTAAGCACGAGACATGGAATGTGTCACTCTCATATAGCCCAATCTTTGGTTTCTTGATTATCGAGTAGACTAACTTAAACTGATGACATTGATATTGTATATCAACTCATCCGAGCATGGCCATGCATTTTCTAAGTCTCACTCTATCAAAGGGCCCGAAGATATCACTCCCGTTACATAGGAGGGACAAATCCCATCTTGATCATAAAAATCCCTCCGCATGATATGTGACGTACCCAATGACCTCCTTCAAGTTCACTCAGTTACGAGCAACAGAGGAAAGTATCAAAGTATTTGACTCACATGTAGGGAACCTTGATGATCATAGGTCGAAGGACTACATATACCATGACCACTATGAGAATCACTTATGACACTCATATAATGATCCATGTAGTGTTCTCATGGTGGGTCGGTCCAGTACACAAGTTCTCCAACTTGTACCCATATGTAGACTACATATCTCATATTAGTCTCTACATATGCTAGTCCTTATGTATTATTGTAACCCGCTCCACAATAATACTAGACCAGGGATGTTTAAGAATATCATTATTCTAGGGTTACAATTATGTTTGTTAAGTTACGCAGAAACAAAGCAACAAATATAATTGCTGGATTAATGCCTTAATAAAATATCATGACTCAATGTGCAAAAATACAATCATCTCATGATTGGCTTTTTGGGCACAACACTAACACTTTGTGCATGCATGATGCAGCTATATGTAAGTCTAATTCAAACCATGCTCTAATACCAACTGTTGTTACAACTCTGAGTGCTTCTGTACAGTGATTAGATTTAGTGAGTTTGAGTCCCAAACAATACATGTCTTGTAGGCCAACCAGAACATGCTCGCTATATTTATCCAAGTGGCCCACTTGGACTTTATGCAAATATATGTATATTAGTCCAACCATCACACACATATTCACATACAATTTCATCCGGAAGGAATGACGATAGTCAAATTCTTTATTCCTGGCCAATATGGAATTTGACTAAAATCCCCAGGTGCATATACAATCATATGCACACTTGGTGCTTTTGGTGCCTATTATTCATGTGTCCAAACTTTCATACCATGTCCAAGTCAAATTCTACCAATGTCCTCTTATGCCCTAAAGGTTTTAAACAATTTAATACACTTAAAAATTTAAAGGGAAATATGATTGAGACATTAAATCCATCTAAGATTTCCATTATGGATTTTACACTCAACCGGGTAAAATTGACCATATGAACAGTACCTAGCAAAATTAGCCAACTTTGACATGCCATAACTCTTGCTACAAGCCACCAAATCCAGTGATTCAAAAGAGAAATTCTTCATCATGAAGTATTCTATGGATGGTCAAAATTTCATAGCCAAACTCACTAAGTAAAAAAGAGTTATGGCTATTGGAGTACAGGGTACCAAATTTGAACAACTAGTGACCATAATGCCCATACAAAACCACCATGGCTAGTTCCATACATGTCTTAGACATATGGAGAAACCATTACCCTGGATTTTAAGACATTACATAAGCTTCAAACACCATACTCTTCAAAATAGTCCATAAGAACCAATATGGACAGATTTACACACACACTTCAGACTACAATCCATTGATCCATATATCATTCACACAATGTATGTGCAACATACCCAATTCATTTACATGCATTTATAGACTACATATATGCCATAACTTATTTAATACACACACTAAGCTTCTTGGAGAACATCAAAAGGACTAAGCACTCTAGAAACTTGAAGGGACTAGTTGCTGCGTAAGGGCGAAAGTACCATTACTAAAAATAGATAATGTGATACAAAAATCATGAAAATTTCTAGTTTACAACTAAACATATGGTAGTTAATATAACTAAAATTTCACAGATGAATTCAAATGATAGATATTAGTATGATTGCTCTTTTTCAGGTGCTCCTCAAATGGATAGAAAGGGTGTAAGTTTCTTGAATGAAATCTAGTAAGTGCTTATCAATAAAATCTTCAAACTCTAGTCATATACATGAAATCCAAAGACTCTAAAACACAAAAATATAGAACAAATACATAAGCAGAGCCATCCAAATGCACAAACAACATAGCAACAAACAAATGTAATGCTGGCGCAATAAACACATTAGGGTTAGTTCATAAACAATCAAATAAACATTACGTAATCACTATGGCAGCTCTCCTCAAGCTAGTGCTTGGTCTTAGGAGTTTAATTGGTTTTATTTAGTACTAAGTTGGGCTCTATAAACCCTAAATTTCACTGCCATAATAGAGCACCAAAGATGTAAAGCTGAAACCCTAGGTGCAATTTCCCCCTTAACCTAAACTTGGTTCATCAAGCTCTTGGCTATCTTCCAAGCTTAGGGTCTTAGCTTTATGGATGTTTGGGAATCGTATTAAATAGTAAAAAGCCATGAAACCCAGATAAAACCCTTACCTTAGGCTTTGAAGGTTGATTATAACAAGTATTGCACAATAAACCCAGAAGCTAGGGTTTTTCTTGTTCTTGGTGCATTCGATTGCCTTCCTTTGTGATTTCTGGAGAGCTTGAGATATGGTGGCTGTGGAAGCTTATGGAGGAGCTAAGGATCAAGGGTGCGGCTAGTTATGGCTGAAATGTCCAACGAAAAGCAAGAAAGTCAAGATATTTTCTTGGTTTGATTAGTTTAACTTTCACTCTCACTTAGGTCATTATAAGTATGCCTTAAGCAAAGACTTTTTGGCTAATCTTTAGTCCACATTTTTTTACCTTAGAAGCTGGAAATAAAAGGTGTTACCACCTCACAAAATGGGAGAATTACAAGTGTGTCATAATGGCTAAAAACCATTATATTGTGTAATTCTCACAATAGTGATTGAAGTGTGGGGGGTGAAACGCATGATCAACACCTCCTTAAAAGTGTTCCAAGTTGGTAACTTGGCCCCCAAGAAAGGCCTAAAGGATTGCTTGTTTGTCAAGCAACCTATAGACTTTTTTGTAAGGTTTTGGAAATTCGGGTACTTAATTGCAAAACTCTCAAGAAAGAGACTTGGAGAGTTATGGGAAGGATATAAATGGTATGAAAGTGCTATTGGAGGACCAAATTAATCATGGAAGACAAGTTTGGACAAAGGAAATACTAAAGGCAATAAGGACCTAAATGTCCTCGTGTAAACCTTAAGGTGTTCAAGCTTTTGACTCAAGTCTAAGGGTGGAATTGTGGGGTTATCCCACCATGGGGGAGGCAGCCAAGACTTGATAATTAGTCAAAAATGTTGGGCACATGTGTACCAATGAGTTTAAGACAAAGAAACCATAATTAGTGAGAAAGAAAATGACATAAAGCAAGGTTAAGCTTGTTAAGTGTGTTTTGTGCCCTTAAGCTCATTTAAGGCCATTTAAGTGGCCAAATCAGTTATCCCTCTCTCATTTTCGTCCTGCCCCAGCCCAAGAACATAGCCATACTTCTTCCATAGTGACCACACCTTAAAACCTGCAATTGATTGAAATTGAAGGCAAAAGGAAGCAATTGGGAGCAAACTAGAGGAATTTCTTGGATACTTCAAGGATCAAGCTTGATTTTCGGCCTACGCACTTTGGTAAGGGTTATGTTGCTCTCATGGGTTGTTTTCTATATTTTCAAGCTACCATGGAGCTAGGGCTAAGCTTGGAAGAGAGCCATGGGCTTGATGAACCATGCTTAGTGAGGGGAGTGCACTTATTGAAGGTTTTATGACCTATTGTCAAGTGCACAAAGATGGCAGTGAAATGAGGGTTTCTACAGCCCAAAGTTAGTACTAACTAGTTTTAAAATCCTCATAAGACCAAGCATTAGCTTGAGAAGGGCTTCCATAGTGATTTATTTAAGTTTATTACATGTTTTACGGACTAATCTATGGTTATTGTTGCTGCTGCATTTCATGTGTTTTTGTTTGTTTTTGGCTGCTGCATTTGGTTGCTATATCTTGTATATATGCATTGTGGTTTTTGTGTTTTAGTGTCTTTGGATGCAGCTTTTAATGATGGTTACATTGCCTATTGAATCCAAGTGCTACCCTTACTTAGTTTCTCAATGAAACTTACTCCCCTCAATTCTGTCATTTCAGGTCCAGCTGAAAGATCACCTTCAAACTAATATTTGTGGTTTTATTTTTAATCTGAAATTTCAGGTAGATGAACTTTCATATGTCTTGTTATGATATGGAAGGTTTGGTGATTTTAGGAGCACATTTGGTATTTTTAATGGTGGTACTTATTGTGTTGTGCAGCAGCTGTCCAGCATCCTGTTCTGGAGTCCATTGTGTGTCAGGCACTCCTGTAACTTAAGGTGAAATTTAGCTGAGTTAAGACCATTATGTAGTCCATGTTTGTATGTACATGTAGTATATGTAAAATGAGACAAGTATGTGAACATTTTTGTAATGTTTTGGCTATGTAAGTGATGTGGTGCAAAGCTGCTTAAGTGTGAATGATGAGCTGCTTACTTGTAAATTCTGTTTTGGCCACATAAAGTTATTAAAAGAAAGTTAATTTAATGCCTATGTGTAATGGACATATATGGGATAGCCTTGGAGGGCTTTCCCCTTGTGAATGAAGTGTTTGCATGGTTTGGAAAAATTGTATGGGCAAAATGGTCCAAAAGTTGCCAGAATTTTGACTCTGGACCTACAGTTTAATATCTCCTTGTGTAGAATGAATCTGAATATGAAATTATGAACACAACTAGAGGACATCTAGAGGGTTAATTGGGATTTATAATTTTTGGATTTAGAGACCTGTAGCCAAAGATATGATGTTGCAAAGTTGGCTGAGTTACTGTTGATTTGGTCAGAATTTTGTAACCAACTTAAAAAATCCATAACTTGGTCCATAGGTGGGCTATTGATGTAAAAAAAAATTCCTTGGTTTTATATAAGTCTATACTTGATAAGAGAGCAAATAAAATACAGAGTTACATGGCTAGAATGATACAGTTTATTAGTGGAAGTTACAGGTGTAGTGGCTGGTCACTAGAACTTAACAAGATTGCCTAAAGTGTGGTAGCCAAGATTAAGACTTGTGCTACTGTTTTCCTTCTTTTCTGCCATAGTGTGCATGAAATGTGGATATGTGTGTGATGGTTGGAGCAATATGCATGTGTTTACATAGTGCCCAAGAGAGCCACTTGGGTATGCACACTAAGGGTAGTGTTTTGATGGCCTACAGAACATTACCAATCCTGAGAGTCTAAATGCACAATTTTGGCTCCATAATTGGACTACCCTAGAGTGGGTAATAAAAGGCCAGGTTAATGCTAGAAATGACCATCTTTAACCCTTGTCAAAGATCTTCCCATCCTTAAGTTATTTTTGTAAATAATTGTGAACCTAGTTGTCCTAGGTTCTTGAATAATAGACTTTGTTTCATTTATCCAATTTAGCCTCCAAAAAAATGCTTCCGTACCATTGAAATCCTTTTAAAACCCCTATTTTGAAGTTGTACAATTGAGTACCCAAGTTTTGAAATCTGACAATAAAGTCCATAGGTTACTTGTTAACCAAGTAATCCCTTAAGGTTTTCTTGAGGGTCAAGTAACCATTCTGTGGAAATTTTTAAGGAGGTGTAGATTACACACTTTACCTTTCCTATTCCATTCATTATGGGGAAAATCATGGTGGATAATGGTTTATAACCATTATGCATTTATATTGTAATTTTCCCATTTGTTGAGGTGGTAACATAGTCAGTCTAATCTTCTCTTAGTTACGATTTTCCCTAATGTACTAGAATGACAACACCTTCTTTCTGAAGAGGACTTAGCACATGGAATTAAAAAGATTGGAGCTCTAGATGGTTTATCTAATTGTCCCGTTGAAGATAATTTAATTGACAAAGATTAAGTGCAAGTTGTGTCAAGTGGCCAAGTCATTGCTTCCCTGTGCAAGGCACCTATTGTTGATACAGTCTCAATGCCCCTTCCTTTGAATGGAAACTCACAAACTGCACCAATAATCTCTTGTGCTTCCGGTATGCCAAATGAGTCTTTTGCTTCAGTAGATGTTGTTAAAGAGATTCTTTACTGTGGTCTTATAGACTACTTGAAGAAGGAAGGTGATGGTGCTTTGAAAAATGGGTTTTCTTCACTATAATATTGGTGGCATTGCAAGAAGAATGAAATTTCAAAGCTTATGACCAAATGTTTCTTTGTGGATTGCTCCCTTTTATTTGAAAGGATGGATCATCTACTAAAAGAAACTAAGGTGTACCTTTTATAGCGGCAAGATGCCATGTAGTTGTTGGACCTAGAGGTGAATTAGAGGGAGCATGCTTCTATTGAGGTAGAATCTGGCATTCATACTTCACGGGTAACAACTTTTGCTATGAGGATAGATTCACATGCTAACGTGATGGAGAATGTTAGTGACCAAATAGAGATTCACTTGCTAATGCCATGGAGAATGTTAATGCCCAAATAGAAAAGCTACAATAGCAAAAGGCTAATTTATCAACTGCAATTGATATATTCCAAGATGAGGGTCAGAAATCTCTCGAAGCACTTAGTTTTTTGGATCCAAGCCATAAAGAAATCAAAGATCACTTAGCTGCAAGGGAATAAAGGATTGAAGTAATAAATTGACAAAGGCAAGAACTTGAGAAGGCGCTTTTAGACATTTTTTGCTGAGGTTGGGCCACCATTTCCATGTAGCTTTATTTTCCTTTCTTTAGGATTAGGTAGACTGTGGTAGGATTCTGGAATGGAATGAAGACTTTTCTTTTCTTTTTGAATCTTATCATCTTACTTAATTCCAACCTTCTACCAACACTCCCAACCTTAATAACAAAGATGTACTTGAACTAAGCGACAAGCAAAACATAGCTCAAAAAGAAAACTTTCATTTGATTTAGTCGTTCCTAGTTTATACTTGTGCAGACTAGGAGTATTACATTTTTTTTTTGTTTTGAGGATTTCACCATACACAGTTTATTCTCGTGTAGGCCAGGATTATTACATTTTTTTGTTTTGAGGAATTTTCCATACACAGTTTATACTCGTGCAAGCTAGGAGTATTACATTTTTATTTTTGAGGATTTTGTCACACATAGTTTATACTCATTAGGGCCAGGAGTATTACATTTTTTTTCTTTTTTTTTTTCATACAGTTTAGGATTTTGTGACAAGGAGCATGCCCCCAAATCATCATGTGTAGAACTTCTTCAAGAAATTCCTGTTGATGGGGCTGATTCTTAAGTCATCCTTGTCCACTACCTTGTAAGCACCATTGGTGTAGACTTCAGTCACCATGTACGGGCCATCCCACTTTGGCACAAAGTTTCCCCCAGTGTGCCTCATCATGATGATTAGTCTCCTAATGGCTAACAATAGGTCTCCAACTTGAAATGTCCTTAGGCGCAGATTCTTGTAGAAAGCTTTTGCCATGCAAGCTTGATAGCACTCTAAGCATTATTGAGCTTCAAGTGACATGACCCTTGTGGGCCTACCCAAGAAGCCTATGGGAACTTGTACCACATTAGTCGTAATTGGCTAAATGATTACGTGCGCACTAGTTAAAACCATTATGCTTCTAGTTATTTAATCCTACTATGCAATCATGCATGAGTTTATGCTTTGACTTAATCAATAAAATAAAGAAATGGTACTTGAAACATTGCCATGGCATATTTTAACAGAAACCAAAAACCAAAATTATCAAAGCATTCAAATCAATTAAGTGGAATTAACTACACAATCAATTGTGTGCAAGCATCCAAATAAAAGTAGACTATGGTCACACCCAAGAGCGACTCTAGAGTAAATTACTCAACATGACCATTAGAGGCAAACTAGTGTATCAGAACTATACACTGAATGACTGTACTGAGATCTAGAACCAAGCTTCCACCTTAGAGAAAACTCCCAGTGGCAAGCTTCATAAGCCCTCCCTTGTGCTTCACTATCCTCTATAGGCCAAAAAGACAATTGTAGTTAGTACCATAACTTAACCAACAAGTAACCCATAAACTAGAATCATAAAGATTCAAATAAACTAAATACCTGCTTACAAGCCTAGCTCAACAACCCTCAACGGTTGCTGGCTCAACGACACCTAAATCTGCACAACAAAAAGTAGGGGAGTAAGAATCAAAGATTCTCAGTAAGGGGTCTTCAACATGCAAGAAAAATCCTGAGGACTCATTATATGAGAACATATGTAACCTGCTGTGAGCTCATACAGCCTGAGGGTCTAATATATTCATATACCTAGGTCCCTTGAGACCTCTCATCATCCTAGTCCTTCTCACGGGGCATCACTCCATGCCTAGCGAGTTCTGGCCACTAACTCGTTCCTTGCAAGCCTTAGCTTACTAATTGACACAATGATGTAGCCTTCCCTTATTTCTTGTATAGGTGAACATGGTGGATGCTCCTTGCTTGCGCTTTAAGAAATCCACTAGGTGTACTAGGCATCCATATAGTGCCTCAAGTCCTTAGACTTGACTAGGTCACTTGTGTACTATGCCTCCACCCATTTAACCCACCAAGGATGCACTAGGCTTTCACTTGTACCTGAAGGCACGGCTTGGCTAGGCAACAAGTGCACTAAGCCTTCATCCATGGTGCTTCCCTATCCACCATTACTTGGTTCACACTAGTGGAGTAGTAATGATCATGGTTGGAGTCATTCACTAGGTTCTTTAGAACCCCCAACTAGGTGCACTAAGGTTTTCACATCGAAGCCTTAAATCCAAAGTCTCAACTAGCTTTTGATGGTACTAAACCTTGCACCCAACTAATGGTGCTTTATCGTGGCCAAACATGCGTTTAAAACTTACTTTCACTTTGAGTTGAAATAAATTTAAAACTAGGCCATTTTAAGTGTAGTGAAGGCATGGAGGTGATAGTACTCCCTCTTAGCTTCACGTGGAATCTTGAATCATCTCAATCAGACACCTGAGCAAAAAGTTATGAAGAAAACAAAACCGGGTTTCAATGTTATCTCAGTGACACGTTGCCACAATTGTTCACGTTTTGCCAATTTCGGAGGCATTGGCGATGCATCGTGGGAACCTGTATTAATTGGTGACACATCACCAAACCTATGAAATGCCAATAAAACTTTGAGTTTTGCATCTACGAACTTTGAACACCATCCAAACATATCAAACATGCATGGATAGCCTTCAAACTTCACACACATGTAGTGCACGTTGCAAAGACCATAATGCACCATTCAAACCAATCCTATGGTGTCCATAAACACCACACAAATCCTCAGAAACTCACTAGTCCAACATGTTCATCACCATCCACCAACTAATGTCATTCATCAAACTACTTGAATTTAACAACCAAATGAGCTAAGAATGGCATCAATTATGCTTGAATCATAAATCCCTTACCTCAATTACATAAGAACTAGCAAGAATCAAGCACCAAAAGCTTCAAGCTTCAAGCGCAAGGCTCCACTAATGTTTCCTATGGTTCCAAGCAAATTCAACTTATAAGGCACCAATTCAAGCTTATTCTAACTAGAACTAAGCTCATGGAAGCCCGAGAAACCAAGAACAATCAAAGAACAACATGTCCTAGCCAAATTTAGAGCTTACCTAGCTCAAAAATGTGATTTTGAGCTCAAACCAAGCAAACCATGCAAAAACAAGCTCTTTTCCACTTAGGTTCTTCATGAAACTATGATTCCCACCAAGAATTGATGTTTTGGGTGAGATTTGGCTATGGAATTTGAGAGAAGGAGGAGAGCTACGGGTTTGCGAGGTCAGGGAAGATGAATAGTAACTGCCAAAATCTTCAAAATGGTTTGAATAGTTAACTTTTCACTTAAACCCTTCAACTTCTTTAGTTTTGCCAAAAAGACCCCTATGCTCAAATAGTGCCATAAGATTTGGCAGTTTAGCCCAACTCCTTGGTTTCTTGTCACTTAGGTCCAAAAGATCAATTTATGAGCTTAAATACCAAACTTATCACCTTGGGGTACAAAATGACCATTTTGCCCTTAATGACACTTAGGTGCCAAATTAAACTAGGAACCATCTATCCTTTAGATAACTTACTTGATCATGCTAATTCACCTTTAATCAAGGCATTTAAACTATGGATTTGTGAACTTACCTTACCCATTGAGCGTTACGCTAGGAGGGCTATAGCATTCTCCCCACCTTGGAGAATTTGGCCCTCCAAATTTAATCTCCCCACCTTAAGTCACTATACTAGTAGTGGATGAGAAGAAGTCCTGGTTGGTCATGCTTCTTCGGGGCGAACTGTCATATTCAGCCCTTGTAAAGAGTAAGGTTCTTTCCAAATTGTTATTTAGGATTTCTCTATACTTACACTAGTATTTTTATCTTTGTAACAGATGGGTGATAAATCAGCAGCTTTCTACAATAGCCTTTTCTTTGGCCAAGCTAAGAAAGGGGAGTAGAAGAGGCCCCAAAAAGGAAGAAGGGGCCAACTAGGCAGTCTTTGGCCCCGAACACCAAAAAGGTGAAGGAGAATCACTCCTCCCCCAAAGACCATCCGGTGGATCCTGACCATTCCACCGAGGGTGTGGATCATCCTCAAGAGGCAGTGGTCTTATTTGTCCCGCTGAGCCTTGATGCTGCTATAGAGGCCCTGGGGACCTCACTGGGGGAGATTTTGACTGAAAAGTTAGCGGAACGATGAAGGAAGAAGGGCAATGAGATTCCAGTTGAGGTCCTTGACGTTATTGCCTCTAACAAAGAGGACGCCGAACTTCCACCAGGTTTGTCTCTTAGTCATTCATTTATGAATTTTAGCTTTTTTGACATTTTAGACTTTGTCGATGAATGGCTAAGAGATGATGTGAAAAAGGAACTTCCAAGCAATTTTGCAGAGGAACGGGCCAAGTTGAAGTGGATGATGGACTACCTTTGGAGAAGGGCTATTTGGGATTCATAGATCCTGAAGGATAAAGTGCCGAGGGAACCCTTCTGGACATTCACCGAAGACATGGACCTATTTTTAGAGGATTGCCAGAAGATGGTCCCACAGATGGCGAGGGTCATCATCACAAGTACCACCTTTTAGACCTTGACCGAGGACTGCCCGAATAAGGAAATCCTTGTCGCTCGGATTTCTGAGCATGCTGCTCAAGTAATCTTTAGCCCTCAGATACTTGGAAAAGTTTTGGGTTTGTGAGTTGCCTGTAACTTACATTTTTTCTCTTTGTAGATGTTAACGTATGGGGGCTATCTTCAGGCTTGGGTGACCAAGCAATCTTCCATCTAAAGTTAGCCGGAGGAGAGCTTGGCCAAGGCCAAGGAGATGTTTACGAGCTCAACAAGATCGCCAAAGAGGACTTGTCCAAGCTTTAATAAGAAGTGCTGGAGACCTAGAGGGGGCTCCTTGATGAGTGCTCCTCCAAAATATTTGACCTTGGAGCGAAGGTTGTGGAATTGAGCTTAGTGGGGGAGGTCCTTCGAAAGGAAAAGAAGGAAGCCATAGCCAATTTCACCAAGGCACTAGAAATCAACGTTGAGCTCCTTGCCAAAATTGATTGGCTGAAGAAGAAGAAGAAGAAGGCAGAAAAGGAGATGGAGGTGCTGAAGAAGGAGGTGGAGCATCTGAAAGCGGAGAAGGCTAGAGTAGAAGAGACAGCGAAGTGCTCATTTCGAGATGGTTTCTGCTTTGCTCGCCATCAGATGCTCTTACGATTTCCCGACCTGGACATCTCCTTCCTAAGAGCCCTTGATATACTCAAAGGACCATCCTCGCCGTGGTCCAAGATGGAGTCCTTCAACCTGCCAGAGCTTCCTTTTTCGGTTGAAGATGCTGATGATGATGAGGATGATGTCAAGAATGCAGATGTCGAGGAGCTTAAAGATGGGCAAAATAACCGCTAGGGCTCAGTTTTTGTGTGTATATATATATTATTTTTTTTTGTACTTTTTACTTTTTAATGGAATTGCCCTTATTTCTCAAAAGTTTAGGTAAGTCCTTGATTAGCACTATCTTCGGAAGGTATTGCATGCCCACAAACTTTTCTATTGACTCACCACCTTCGACTTATCCACCACATTCAGCTAACTTACTATTCTTGATGAAAATACTATCAAAGATTCAAAACCATGGCCATCCTTTTTGGAGAGTTGTGAATATTTTCCAAAGTGTTTTAGAATAGAATTCAAGCAACATTTTTGGGAAACTTGCTATGCAAAAGATCACTTAGGTACGTTCAGGATCAACCATATTTAGTTAACCTCATTTGGTAAAACTTGTACAATATCACTAAGATACTTTTGGAAGCAACCAAATTCGGCTAGCTTCATTCGGTAAAACATTGTACAATATCACTAAGATACTTTCAGGAGCAACCATATTCAGGATCACCATATTCGGCTTCCCATAATAAGGCTTATTCGTTGGAAATTTTTTAAGTGTAGAATTTTTTCAAAGAGTCTGAATGCAATGTGTTTTTCAACTATTCTCCTTCAGTATTTCCAAGTTTATAGACTCCTGGCCAAATTTCTTTGAGGACCAAATACTGTCTTTCCTAATTTGCCTGAAGTACCTCATGAGATGGTCTTCAGGATTCCAGTTCACCCTTTCGAAGAACAAGGTCTCCTTTCTTAATCCCTTTAGGTTTGACATGCAAGTTCACAGCAATGGCTACCCTTTGCTGAAAGGCTTTTCTTCTAAGTTCAGCCATATCCCTATGCCCATCAATCATAGCTAACTTGGTTCTTAAACCAAGGTTGTTCCTTCTTCGTTGAACACCTGTACTCTAATAAACAGTTGTACGACTTCGACAAGGATAATGGCCTTAGTGCCGAATATGAGTGAGAAAGGTGTTTCACCAGTAACTTTTCTAGGAGTTGTCTAATAACTCCACAGTACATTCGAGAGTTCTCTAGGCCATTTTCCCTTGGATTTTTTTAACCTCTTCTTTAAACCATTTTTATTGTCTTATTGGCACCTAAACTTGTCCATTGTTTTGAGGATGGGGAATTGGGGCGAAGTGTAATTTTATGCCGAGGTTGGTGGTAAATTCCTAAAATCCTCTATCAATGAATTAGGAACCATTATCTGCTACTATCACCCTCAGAACACCAAATCTGCATATGATGTTTTTCCAGACAAACTTCTGAATGTCCTTTGCCAAAATTGTTGCCAGAGGCTCTACTCAATCCACTTGGTGAAATAACCTACTGTAACTATGCAAACCTTCATTCCTCTAGAAGCCATCAGGAGAGGACCAATGAGGTCAATACCTCAAACAGCGAAGGGACAAGGATAGTTAGCCGACGTTATCCCCTCCGAGGGTACTATTTGGATAGATGCATGTTGCTGCTACTTATTGCATTTTTTGACAAATTGCCTTGTGTCCTTCCTTAAAGTAAGCCAAAAATACCCTTGCCGAGATACTACCCTAGCAAGGGCGTCAGTCCCGATGTGAGATCCACAAGCTCCTTCATGGACTTCTGTGAGAATTGCTTCAATGTCCTCTTCACTGATGCATCTTTGTAGTGGATTGGCGTACCTTTGTCGGTACAATTCTTCCCTGATTAGGAAGTATCTACTCGAGCGCTTTCATACCTTTGTGGCTTCTAGAAGGTCTTCAAGTAATCTCAAAGTCGTGAGATATTTTTTGATATGATCCTTCCATCCTTTGTCCAAGGTTGCGATGGCCATTATTGCTATGCTTGGGTGATCAAATACTTCGTTGGACTATTTTGATTAGGCCAAGGTTTTTGCTTCCACATTATCTCATTGGGGTATGTTTTCTATTTGTAACCTACCGAACTCTTGGATAAGCCCTTTTACAAGATTATGGTATTTAGCCAAGTTCGGGTCTTTTGCCTCGTAGTCCCCTATCATCTACCAGACCACTAGCTGGGAATCACTGTGGGCCTTCAGGTTTCTCACACCAACCCTTTTTGCCAATCACAAGCCTATTATGAGGGCTTCATATTCGGCAAAGTTATTAGTGACATTGAAACCAAATCTAATGGCCTTCAAAGCTTTCATACCTTCAGGTCCATGGAGAATTACTCTGGCTCCCTAGTGTGCAAATCCTGAGGCACCATTGATGAATAATGTCCACTCACGTTCATCATTTCTGAGGTTCCCTGGAGTCCCTTCGGTTTTAGGTACTTCAGCAATGAATTCTGCCAGCGTTTGGGCCTTTATTGCCCTTCTTGGTTCATAAGTGATGTTGTACTTACTGAGCTCGATGCACCACTTTGATAATCATCCAGAGTGGTCTACCTTCCTCATCAAATCCCTAAGAGGTAAGTTACTTTGCATTGTGATGGGATGTCCTTAGAAGGAAGGCCAAAGTCTCCTGCCTGCCAGTGCTATGGCTTATATGGCTTTATGTAATAGAGGATACCTAACTTCGGCACCATATAGGGATTTGCTTACATAGTACGCCGGCCACTGCTTCCATACTTCTTCCTTTACTAGAACTGAACTTATAGCTTTCTTAGTTACTGTAAGGTAGAGGATGAGTGGTTCTCCTTGCCTCAGTTGCCGGAGTGTTGGAAAATGGGTCAAGTAACTTTTCAGCTCTTCCCATGCCTTCTGGCACTCTTCATTCCAAGGGTGTTCCTTGGTTCCTAAGTAGCCATCAATTTTGGCTGCTTTCATAAGTACTTTAGAGAACGATCGGCACTGATCTTCATATCTGGATATGAACTTGCTGAGGTAAATTATTCTTTCAGTGAGCCTTTGTATGTCCTTTGTTGTCGTCGGAGTTTGGAATGCCAGTAGGGCATCGACATTTTTAGGGTTAGCATTTATACCTCTTTTAGATACCATAAAGCTGAGGATTTCCTTCCTGTTACCCCGAATACGCATTTTTCAGGTTAATAAGTTTTCAAAGTTCCTAAGTTGTTGAAAGGTCTCTTGTAAGTCTGTGACATGATTGCTAGGTACTTTCATTTTAATAATCATGTCATTGACGTATACTTCCACATTTCTCCCGATCTAGGAATTGAACACCTCGTTCATCAGCCTTTGATATGTCGCTCTAGCAATTTTGAGGCCGAAGGGCATTCTAACGTAACAGTATGTCCTGACTTTAGTAAGAAATGCTATTTTTTCCTCATCTTTAGGACTCATAAAAATTTGGTGATAGCCGCTGAAGGCATCTAGGAAGCTTAATAGCCTATACTCAGCCATAGAGTCGACCAGGTGATCTATTGAATGGAGGGGATATGAGTCATTAGGACAAGCGTCGTTGATATTTTGGAAGTCAACACACATTCGGAGCTTACTACTTCCTTCCTTGGTGGCAACAACGACATTGCTAAGCCACTTGGGATATTTGACTTCCCTTATCACTCTGGTTTCCAAGAGTCTTTGAACATTTTCTTTGATGAAGTGCTTCTTTTGAGTTGAAAGGTTGCGTTTTTTCTACTGAATGGGCTTTGAGTCAAGTCGCATCTTAAGGTAGTGTTGGGCTATGCCTGGATTCACTCCGGGCATATCCTTTAGCGAGTAGGCAAAAAGATCTTTGTTCATTATCAGAAAAAATACAAGTTTTTCTTTTTCCCCTTAGGCCAATTGTTTCCCAACTCGGTTACTTCTGCCTGGGACTAGTTCTATATCCTTGATTTCTATTTTCTCACCATCTTTTTCTTTTTTCCTATGGCTTTTTCAGGAGCGGTACCCTTTTCCCCGATTGTCTGTGCATGGACATTGGGGGGACTCATTCTTACTTTGACAAACACCTTCTTGACCTCAGCTTGGTCAATGAATATCTCTGTGTCTCCTTCTTTGGCTTCGAAAGTGACTGTCAGGTATTTGACGTCTGTTCAAAGATGGAGATTGCCCTACATCTGCCTTCTGATGATGGCATTGTATGATGATGATACATCTATGACTATGAGTCTTTCCATAGAGGATGCGAAGAGCTCTTCTCCCATTTCGGCCAAAATGCCTTTTAGCATAGGTGGGAGATCAACCCATCCGAGTACGGGAAGTTTGATTGGTCTTACTTTGAATGTGGGAGATGTCATTGGCTTAAGATCATTCTCTATTATGCCTAGTTTTGGCAACACATGGGCGAAGAGGACGTTGACATTTGAGCCATCATCTAGGAGCACCCTTTTGACATCGCAGTTTCCTATCCTTGCCATAATCAGGAAAGGGTCGTCATGGGCAAACTTCATTGTAAACCCACCTTCCGAACAAGCTTATTTGTTGGGTTATCAAATTCTATAATTGTAATTTCCTGAGCCTTCCTTTTCCTTTCAGCTAAGGGTATTCAAGTTGTGATTGTCTGGATTATACCTACTTGAGGTGGTAGGTGCTTCTTGGGACTTCGGTTCTAATGTCAGCCAGGATCATAGTCCTCATCCTTTCATTTCATATCTTATTCATTTCATTCTTAGGCTTTGGGCGACGGTATCCACAAGTAGCAATGAAGTTGCCCTTGCATGATCAAAGATTCGATATACTTTCTTAGTTGAAAGCAATCCTCGGTATTGTGCCTGTGGTCCTGATGAAATTGGTAGAATTTCTTTATGTTCTTCTTGTTGTCCCAGGTCATGGCCTTCGGACGTTGGATTACAGTTCCTTGCCTTTCTAGGGCCATCAGGATGTTCATTCTTGTAGTGTTTAGGGGCGTGAATGATACTGGCCTCTTCCCTTTTGCTTTCTGAGGTATGTCCCCTCCCTCAGCAAAATACTGAGGTTGGTGACCCTGACCCTTGGAGTGATTATGGTCAAACTTTAGGCCGTCTATCCTTAGCTCCTCCATTGTCATGTGTTGCTCGGCACTTTGGTAGAATTCCCTGAGGGTGTCAGGAGGATCCTTAGAGAATTCATAGAAGAGCTGTGAGTCCCTCCTTAGCCCTTGATCATAGCAAGGATTCAAATTTCAAGGCAGAAGTCTGGCACACTGAGAGCTTATCGGTTAAACCTCTCGACATAGTACCGAATGGTCTCCCTATTCTTTTGGGCTATGTCAAACGTTTGGACCAGCATCTTCACCATTGGTCTACTCCAGATAAGTTGCTGGGTGAAGGCGATGGACAACTCTTGGAAACCAATTATGGTTCCTTGTGCCAGGAAGTTGTACCACGTAGTTGCCGGTCCTGATAGAGTGACTTTGAAACATTTGTAGAGGGTGGCATTATCGGCACTATGCAATACCATGCTTCTCTTGTACTTCGTCAGATGGGCCTATGGATCGTTGGACCCATCATATGCCTCTAGAAGTGGTACTAAAAAATTACTAGGCATTGGTGCCTCTACAATAATACGGATAAAGGGGGACTTTTCTCCAGTGAAGGTCTCCGATAGCCTTGACCAAATAGACTTCGAGAGACCTATTTTTCCACCTTCTCCAACCTCTATAGGATCTTCTCGACCAGGACAGTAGTGCCCTAGTCTCTTTGCTGCTTGGGAATTGTTGGCAGGAGAGAATAATGTCATTTTCTCAATGAGTAACTTTGTTGACATGGGAATAGGGACTTTTCATTTGAGGATAGACTTCACCGGCAGGAGGTTCTAGGCTCTTTCAACCTTGCTCCCATAGCGCATGATCCCTAGGACTGTATGTTCTTCATTGAGGACTCTTCATTAGGGCTTCTACTACCGAAGCTCTGACGAGGTGATTTATGACTTTTCCATGGATGGGAGTCTGGAGAAGGTGCCCTTCTTAATGCTGCTTGTGACCACCTTTGGTCGAGTTGTTTTGTCATTTCAGCCATGATAAAGTGTTGAAAGTTGCATAGAAAACCCATTGTGACCATCAGAGGACGCTCATCCTCCGGGAGGGAAG
Source organism: Aquilaria yunnanensis (assembly GCA_039654915.1). Taxonomy (NCBI): domain Eukaryota; kingdom Viridiplantae; phylum Streptophyta; class Magnoliopsida; order Malvales; family Thymelaeaceae; genus Aquilaria; species Aquilaria yunnanensis. Next base: position 61,595,782 of record CM077593.1, read on the forward strand.
TCTCTGCTGCAAGCTATTCAGTCGTTGTTTTGGTCTTCGGTACAGGCTAAGACCTCGGGAGCCCTTTGTCCTTTGAATGCCAAGTCTCCACAATAGCAACTTTGGGGTGGTTTCCTACAGATGGTGCCAAATGATGCCCAATGACATCTTTGTTGTATGGCATGCTGGGCTTGAGAGAGAGACTTCCGGTGAGAAGGTATTTGCAAGACCTTAAAGAATGTGGGTTACGAGCTCCTCGGAGTGTGTTTTCGGGGAAGGAGCCTTCAACGCCCTAGTCAGTATACAGGAGAAAAGTTGCTAAGAGCAAAGAGTAAGAAAGAGAATGTCTTGTGTGTTATTGCCTAGGAGCCTCCTAAGTATTTATAGGAGGTTGAGAGGAAGGGGGCCTTTATGCCCAGCCTGACCAAACCAGGACATGTGTTCGGCTGGATCTGGTCCATACCTCCAATGAGGGGAATCTCCAGCTAGCAACAGGTAGTTTCGGGCAAAGGGTAGAGGTGTGTACAAGGCTTCTTGTTAAAGATCCCTCAACTGTATTTGTCATTTCCCCATACGACCCCTTCAGGGATCTAGGACCACTTTGGACAGGAATCTCAACTGAAGGTGACTGGCGAAGGCCCTTCGATTGGGTGGACCTATCTTCGGGAGACATTTCTTCTGTCAAGGATGATAAACCTATGTTCTCAAGGTTAGTAATGTACCTTCCAGATGAAGGTAAGGAACTCTTTTTCGGAGTTGGCTGCATATACCTCCAAGGGTGGTGCAGAGAATTCTCCCAAGGTTGGTTGTATGAATTCTCAAGGGTGGTGTCAGGTCTACTAATAAGAAGATTTTGTGGGTGATAGCCCTTCAGCTATCAGCCGTGTTCCAAGTAATTACTAAATGGTTGTTTCCAATCCTCATTTGATTTAATGATGGAGATAGTATGACTACCCCCATCCTCTTCAACTAACATTTATGGTAATAGCCATCTCTTGTATACTTGGACTGAGGCTTCATGTTCAGTTGAATTTGTTAAAATGGCTGCTAGGTTGGCTAAGGCATCAGCTTGTCTGTTGTGCCCCCAAGCAACATGATGGATGCTTATTTGATCTAACTACTCAACCAAGTACCTTGCATATATGAAGAAAGGGAGTAGCTTAGTCTTCTGGACATCGTATTCTTGGAGAAGTTGATTGACCACTAGCTTAAAGTCTCTAAAAATTTCTAATTCTTTGATTCATATGTCTATGGCTGCTTCCAATCCAATTAGCAAGGCTTGGTACTCTACGACTTTATTCGAGCACTTTTCAAGTAAGGTAAAGGAGTATCGCATAATTTCATTATGGAGAAAGGCGAACACAACACCTGCCCAAGCTTCATATTCTCGAGATACACCATCGAAGAACATTTTCCAAGACAGGGTGACTTGTTCAAAGAGAACTTCCTCATCTAGTAAGTCCTCTAGGAGTTCCCATTTTGCCAGTATTGGGTGATTAGCCAAGAAGTCTATCAATGCTTGCCCTTTGATTGCCTTTTAAGAGATGAATACTAAAGAAGAGCCCATTTGGCTAGTATTCATAAAAGCACCGATTTTGACATCAAGTACTTAAGTGGATCAACCTTTGAGACAAGATAGACTATGTGGGTTTGCATGTAATGCCTTAGCTTATTTGGACGAAAAATCAGTGTAAGGTAGATATTCTTAATAGGGGAAGAGTTAGACTCTGCCTCCACTAGTCTTTAACTCAAGTAATAGAGTGCATTTTCTTGTCCTTTGTCATTTTGTTGAGCGAGAAGTGCCCCTAAAGAGTGTTCTTGGGCAGCTATGTATAATATTTGAGGCTTTCCTTGAATCGGAGCAGTAAGAATGGGTCGATAGAGTAGGTAGTCCTTTATGCTTTGAAATGAATTTTTGTAGGCATCATCCTAGATAAAAGGCATATCCTTTTTTATGAGCCTACTAAATAGATGGCATCGTCCTACAAGGTTGGAGGTAAATCGCCCTATGTATGCTAATTTTCTTTCTAAGCTCTTAACCTTGCGAGTGTTTCTTAGTTTAGGCATTTTTAGGATTGCATCTATCTTTGATTGGTTCACCTTGATGCCATGATGACAGACAATCAATCCTAACAACTTTCCAGAAATAACACCAAAAGCACACTTGAGAAGATTCATCTTTAGTTGGTATTTGCAAAGTCAGTCAAAGAAATCATGCAAGTCCCTTAGGTGCTTCGGCCTACTCTTTGTTTTCACGACCAGGTCATCGACATAGTATTCCACTTTCTTGTACAACATATCATTGAAGATTCCTTGCTTTGCCTGTTGGTAGGTTGCACTAGCACTCTTGAGTCCAAACGGCATGACATTATAGTAATACATCCCCTTTGGAGTATGAAAGGCTATAAGCTCTTTATCTTTCGGATCCATGTGAATTTGGTTGTAACCAAAGAACCCATCCATGAAAAGTAAAGCTTCATTCCCCATAATTTCATCAACCATTAAATCTGTTATGGGCAAGGGGAAGTCATCCTTTGGGCAACCTAGATTTAGATCCCAAAAGTCTATATAGATTATGATTGGGCCATTCTTTTTCCTCACTACCACAATATTAGAAATCCATGTAGGGTACTTAACTTTCAAAATAAAACCAGCATCGATAAGCTTATCTACTTCAGCTTTGATTTGTGGGATAAGTTCTAGCCAAAATCTTCGTTGAGCCTATTTGACGGGGCAAGAGCAATAACTAACAGTGAGGTGATGGACAACGATCCAATCTGAGCATCCTTTTATAGGACCACACAAAGACATCGTCGTATTCTTTCAGTAACTTAAATAACTTTGCCTTCTCTTCAAGACTCAATAGGGCACTCATGAACACTAGCTTTGGATGATTCATTGTCCCCAAGTTTAGTTCCGTCAAGTCATCAATGGTTGCTTGCACCCCTTCCTCAAAGGCTTCAGGTGCAAGGCTCAATTTAGTTTCATTCAGTGCTTCCCCCATGGCTGACTAATCTTGATTTCACTTGTCAAGTGTGACATTATTGCATGAGGCTACTTCCTCTTACGAATCATCACCTTTGTGAGATGCTTGCCAGTGATGTTTTGTCTTCTTTACTTTTTGTGCTTGGTCTTTACTTGTGCTTTTAGAAAAGCTCTCTTTGGTCCAAGTCATGCAAAAATAGAGGTCCTTCATATATTACTAGTAGGGGCTTTTGGTCCTAAGTGTTTGAATACAAAGATTTGAACGTTCTCATGGGTTTCCTTCTCCTATTGGTTAACATGCTGCTCTACTTGGTCTTTATCATACTCATAGATTTGGATCATCACCAGGTTGCATGAAGCATTTTTTATGAGATCAGAAGGTTGATATCCAAAACCACGCCTTTCTCCAAGGATTGCATCAAAATCACCAAGTTGCCAGTGTTTTCCTTTGCCATATCCTACCTTTTAAAACAAAATTTCAACCTCTAGACCAAACCACACATTTGCTTTAAAATTTTGAAATTCTTCCATTTTCTTTGTAAGTTCACCAAACACAGCTAATTTAGGGAGTAAAGAAATTAGTAGGACTAAGACTTTTTCTAGCACTTTGGCATCTTCCTTTGGGAAGCGAGGTTTACCGGCTAAGGCAGGGATGTTTTCTTTTGTGTTTTCCATTTTATGGAGCATTTGGAGAAAGTTTTGGGCTTTGTGTCTTAGATGTCCTCCAAGTAGAACTTGGCATCAGCAAAATGGGTTTCTTCTATGTCAAAAAAAGCAGTTTTTACCATGACATGGTTGATAATTCCATTACTATCAACATACTTGAAGCATTGCTGCCAAGTTAATGGTACAGCCTCATTTTCATGCATCCAAGTTTGCCCAAGCAGCAAGTCATATGAAGTATTTGTGTCAAAAACATGGAACAAAGCATAGGCCTTTAACTCTTCTATCTCCATTGTAAGTTGGACTTTTCCTGTAGAGCATTGGCCCTTTTGGTTAAAGCCTTGGATAACCAACTTAATATTCGAAAGATCCTTTGTACATAATCCAACTTTTTCATGATTCAAACAAGCATGATGCTCACAACGGGCCTACCATCAATTAAGATCTTCCTAACCTAGTGTTCGTGATTATATCCACTTACGTAAAGAGGTTGATTATGCGAGCGATGCCCTAACTACAAGTCTTCTTCATTAAAAGTGATTGTAGCCATGCAGGTGACATTTCTATCATTTGTTCTATTGTGGAACACCTTTCCTTCATATGCCCTCGGTTCAACGAGCACTTCAAGTAAGACTAGCCAAACATCTTATGATAGCTTGAGAACTTTACTTACGGTCTTGCTTCCAGGAAAATCTTTAAGTTTAGAGATGATGCCAGCGTTTACAACATTAAATTATTCTCTGATGCTTTACTTTTCTTAACCCCTTTTGGCTACCACTTGATTTGTTATCTCTATGAATGGCTATGGTATTTACTTCCATATTTTGTTTTGTAAAGTATGATTTTGGGAAGTAATCAAGTAGTGCCACAAACCTCCTAACCACATGTGATGGCTCTTTATCCATCAGATGTGGTAGTCTTCAGACTTTCCTCGACATTTTAAAATGCATTTTTATGGAGCCATATTTGTTTAATCTTTCCCGCACTTTATCTTTTAGAGCTTTTAGCAAGGCATGCTGTAGTGGTTGATTTTTCTTTCATCTTCGGCCTCTTACTAGTGTCCATTCATTTTCTTACTAATCCAATGAACTGGAACTTATTAGATCTCCACACCTAGCTGGCTTTTTGGCTTGGTAGCTCATTGAGTTGAATATTTTTAAAGGACTTTGGATGCTTACTGATAGCCAAACGCTATCGCCTCTATCTGGCCGAACTCCCTGCCACAATGATGGCCAGAAGAAGCTGGCGCTACCCGAGAAAAGGTGCGATCAGGCACCTCGGGAGATAGCCGAAGAGCTCCGAGCCCGGCACGCCAGGAAGCCCCGAGGACACTACTCGCCCCCCAAGGTTGTGAACATATCGCCTTCGGAAAAGCGGCACCAGACATAGCGAGCCGAACATGATATCCCCGAAGGCGGAACTCCCTGAAACTGGGAACCCCCGAACTGAGGGCTTGTTTCCCGAAGAGGGCCTGTCCGAACTAGAGGACGACCTCACCCAAGGACCTCGGGAGTACGGCAGGAGCATTTATGGAAGCATTTAAGGAAGCCTCTGACACGTCCTTTCGCAGACGTCATAAAGTCGCCTGAATAGGCGCTCTGACATACGGACGCCATTAGAATCACATCATGGCCCATCTCAGCACGTGGCTCAGGACAACTTGCTACCAGTTATCTGTCTCTTACGCCCAGAAACTCAGGGAACATCCGACCGAACACGTGTCGTGATCTGAACGGGCTAGGCACTCCTTTAAATACCAGGAATTAATACTTGGCAGGAGGCTGGTTGGTTGGCCAAACACGGCTCCCACACTCTGAGAAAGCTATCAGGCGAGACCCTTCAGCCCTTTGTGCTATTTCCTCTGCCTTTTCTCAGCCACCACTGACTTGGGCGTCGGAGGCTCCCCCCCCGGAAAAACACTCCGGGGGCCTCCTAACCCTTTGTTTCTGAGCTTTCAGGCATTCCCCTTCGTGCTGTCCATTCCACCAGGCGTTCTTCCTCCCAGAAGTCTCTCCACCAGTCACCATGACTATAAACGATGAGGCCCCTGGCCATCATTTGGCGCCGTCTGTGGGAACCCGCTTTGAGATCGCCGTCGTTGAGACTCGGCGTTCTAAGGACAAGAGGCTCTCGAAGTCCCCGTCCGCGCCTGAGATACAACTGGCCGCTGAGCAAACACTCCCAGGGACTTCTGCGCCTGAGGAAGACCACCCTCTGGTAATCACCATGAGCTTCTTGAGGGACTTTCAGCGTTCGGTCGTGTCTGAAATGACCCAGCGGATCGACCGAAGGTGGCCACAGCAAGCACAGGCCCAGAGACCCCCCTCACCGACACGCCCTCGGGAGAAAAACCCCAAGTCTACACATCGCAGTTCGGGGAGTGGAGACCCTCGCAGAGAATCATCCACAGAAAATATAGCCTTCGGGAAACGGCCTGTGGGACGAACCGGGTCCGAGCGACCGAGAGTCTCACAGCGAAGCAGTTCGTCGCCCGAGATGAGGTCCTTGTCCCCTCAGCGCTGAACTCACCCCCCGAAGAGGCGCTGGCGATCTCGATTTCCTGAAGAAGGCCCTAGCGCCACAGTGCTGATGGAGAGGATACTAGCACGGCTGGACAGAGTTGAGAAACAAGTGGCCAGAAAACCCGTTTGGGCTAGACTCTCGAGAACGTGCTGCGAAGATGACTCGCCATTTATTCAGGCCGTTGTTGAGGCAGCCATGCCAGGTGACTTCAAAGTACCTCGGCTGGAGATTTATGATGGCCGTATTGATCCACAGGCCCATTTGACGAAGTACAGACGCAGCATGATAATACACGGTGCTGACGACGCTACCATGTGCAAGTGCTTCGAAGTCACCCTCACAGGGCCAGCCACGGCGTGGTACAATTCCTTGCCTTCAAGAACCATCACTGAGTTCCAGGAGTTGTCCACAGGCTTCACCCAACAGTTCATCGGGAGCCGACCTACGGCGAAGATGCCTGTTCAGATGTTCGACATAGAGCAGAGGAATGGAGAAACCATCCGAGACTATGTCGAAAGATTCAACAGGGAAGCTCTGAGCGTCCCAGACTTCAGGCCCGAAATCCGCATTCTTGCCATGACACGAGGCCTTCGGTGAGACTCACAGCTGTTCTACGAGTTCTCAAAAGACCCCCCGGAGACCCTCGGAGAATTTTACCGAAGAGCAGAACAGCACATGACCGCCGAAGAACTAAGAATGGCTGGGCCGAAGTCTGATCATCACCACCCCGAAGAGTCCAGTCAACAAGCTCGGCATCCTACCGAATACGCAGGACGACCTCGGAGGATGCAAGGAAAGAAAACTCAAAATTTCACACCATTGAGCACTTCACGGACCAACATTCTCATGGCGCTGGAAAGGCAAGGGACGTAGATTCGGCGACCAAGGGCCATGACCGCCGATAATAAGAAGAATGCGAAGAAGTTTTGCCAGTTTCATCGCGACCACGGTCATGACACCGAAGACTGCTTCCAGCTGAAGAAGTACATAGAGTCGCTGATAAAAAATGGCCAACTTCGGAAATACCTGAGGATGCCATCCCCGAAAGGCAGAAAAATGCAGGAAGAAAGGGCCGAAGATGAGGACTATGACTCCGACAGGCGAAGAAATAGAAGTCCAAAAAAGCGCCCATCACCTCCAGCAGGGGTTATCTAGATCCATCACCACGGGGCTCCCATCCTCGGAAAGAAAGCGGAAAGCCAGAGAAATTGCAGTCATGGAGTATCAAAGTCCATCAAAGAAGCTGGCTCGCAAAGATGGCCCCACCGTCGCCTCCCCCCACGACGATCCGCTACTGATAATGGCGAGAGTAGGGAACTGGGATGTCAAAAGAGTATTGCTTGATGATGGCTCAAATGCTGACGTCTTATTCTCGCACCTGCTGCCGAGCTTGGGCATCTCCGGCAGTGAACTGAAGCCTGTCGCCTCGCCCACTTTTGGGGTTGGACCATCCGAACTCCCCGTCCTCAGATGGATCGACCTCCCGCTGATGATGAAAGGGACTTCGCTGAACAGAGCAGCTGAGTTGCACGCCTCCACAATGGCGAGATTCATCGTCATGAACGCCCCGTCCTCATACAACGCCATCCTTGGAAGGCAGACAATGAGGAACCTGCATATTCGCCCTGATGTGAAGTACTTCACTATCACATTCGCCACCAAGGATGGAGATGCAGAGGTGTTCATAGACCAAGCCGAGGTAAGAAAGGTGTTCATGAAAGCGCGAAAAGCTCCGGCAACAACCTCGCACAAACAATGGAGGCAAGGGCACCAGAAAAAGGCAAAGAAGAAGATCTCGCCAAAACAGAAATGGAAGCAATAGAGCTTGTCCCAGGTCAATCTACCCGAATAAGGAAGAGCTTGGCCGAAGGTGACAAGGAAAATCTTGTATCCTTTCTGCTGGAAAATAAAGATCTGTTTCCCTACTCGCCAAAAAATATGCCGGGGGTGAACCCTGGCATAATACAGCATAGCCTCAAAGTAAGTCCGGAAGCAAGGCCTGTGCAGCAAAAGAAACGAAGCATCTCAGCCCACGAAAGCAACTTTGTCAAAACCGAAGTCCAGCGTCTCCTAGATGCTGAGGTTATTAGGGAGGTCAAGTACCCCGAATGGTTAAGCAACGTGGTCATCGCCACAAAATAAGGTAGCAGCAAACTCCGGATGTGCATCGACCTCAGAAACTTGAACGATGCTTGTCCGAAAGACTCATACCCTCTGCCACCAATAGATTCAACTGCTGAACATGGGCTCCTAAGTTTCCTAAACGCCTTCAGTGGCTACCATCAGATAAGGATGGACCCCGAAGATGAAGAGAAGACTGCCTTCATCACCGAGGGAGGAACGTACTGCTATATCAGGATGCCATTCGGGCTCAAAAATGCAGGAGCCACCTACCAGAGGCTGATGAACAAGGTCTTCAAAGACCAAATGAGGAGAAACATGGAGGTGTATGTTGATGATATGCTAGTCAAGACCAAGTTGCCTGGCTACCACGTTGCAGATTTAGAGGAAACCTTCCAAAAGCTCAGAGCCTCCGGAAACCGCCTTAATCCTGAGAAGTGCATCTTCGGGGAGACTTCGGGAAAATTCCTTGGGTACATGGTATCCGAAAGAGGCATCGACGCTAACCCCGAGAAGATTAAGGCCCTGCTTGAATTCCGAACTCCTGGCACTGTCAAAGATGCACAGAGACTCACCGGAAGAATAACCTCTCTGAGCAGGTTTTTTGCCAGGTACGGAGATAGGTGTAGACCTTTCTCCAAAGTCCTCACAAAGGCAAAAAAAATGGAAGGCGACCTCGGAAGAAATGATCATCCTTGGGATGAAGATTGCCAAAAGGCCTGGGAAGAACTCAAAAGTCTACCTAGCCAGCCTGACGGACTCTGCGACAACCTCGGGAGGGAGAGCCCCTCGTACTATACCTCGCCGTCACAGAAAAAGCTGTGAGCTCGGTCCTCGTGAAGGAAGAAGGGTCAAAGCAATGACCGGTCTACTATGACAGCAAGTCCCTGCATGGCGCCAAAGTCAGGTACCCTTTGCTTCAAAAAGCTATATACGCCTTGGTGCTTGCAGGGAGAAGGCTGCGATCATTCGGGAAGGCTCTCCAAGTGGTGCATAGAGCATGACGAACACAAAATTACGTATGAGCCACGGAAGGCCATAAAAGCTCAAGGCGTATTATCAGGGGCCCCGAAGGCCTAGAGGTAATGAAGGCTACCAAGTTCGGCAGACGGCAGGAGATTATGGGGCGAAGGACCCAATTTTGGGAAAATATCATGAGCTAGTAGCAAGGCTCATCCAAGATCGACGTCGTACGGATCGAAAACGTACCTCGGCGGAATAACTCTGAGGCAGATTGCTTGGCAAAGTCGAAAACATATACCGAGGTGCCAGACCATTCGAGCATCTCAGTGCTGAGCATGACGACCTCGGGAACGGGAGGGAAAGACCCAATAAAAAGATAACTCGCAGAGAATTTGCTCCCCGAAGACCCCGGCGATGCTGCAAGACTGCGAAGACACTCCGAAAGCTTCTTCCTGATTGATGAAGAGTTATATCGGCAGGGATATGGGAATCCGCTGCAAAGATGTGTGGATGAAAAGGATACTGAAATGGTCCTTGAAGAAGTTCACGAAGGCATGTGTGGTTGACACATTGGAACTAGTGCCCTAGCAGCAGTGATACTCCCCCGAGGATACTTCTAGCCTACCTTGAGAAAGGACGCAAGACAGTTCGCCCGGAAATGTGGCAGCTGCCAGAGACACGCGAAAAACCAGAGGACACCCTCGGAAAAGGTAACTTCGGCAGACTATCCTTGGCCCTCCGCAGTCCGGGGTATTGGGCCACTCCCCACAGCACCCGGAGGCATGAAATTCTGCGTGGTAGCAGTAGACTATTTCTCAAAGTGGGAGGAGGCAGAACCACTAACAACTATCTCGGCAAAAGAAGTGCAGAAGTTCCCATGGAAGAACATCGTATTCAGATTTGGCATACCGAGGGTACTAGTAGCTGATAATGGATCCCAGTCCACAGACAAAGGATTCCAAAAATTAATCAGCGACCTGGGAATAAAGATGCACTTCGACCCAATAGCTCACCCCCAAAGCAATGGGCAGGTAGAAGTATCGAACAGGACCACAAATGATGGCCTGAAAAAGAGACTAAGGGAAGCCAAGGGGAATTGGCCAGGAGAACTCCAAAGTGTACTATGGAGCTACCGAACGACGCCCCGAAGAGCCGCAGGGGAAACTCCTTTCTCACTCGTCTTCGGAACAGAGGCTATTATCCCACTAGAGGTAGTTCAACCTTCAGTACGGGTGCAAGTATTTGATGAAGGTGGTAAGGACCTCGGCCTGAGAACCAATCTCGATCTTGTGGCTGAACACAGAGAAATAGCCGAGCTGAGAAGAAAAGCTTTTCAGCAAAAGAGTGACCGCGGCTGTAAACTTATGGGCCAGGCCAAAAGAAATCAAGAAGGGAGACCTCGTTCTCCGAAAGGCCGACTTCGCACCCCGAAGGCCATCCCATGCCGTACTTCGTGCGTATTGACAAGGACCCTATCTGGTTCTCAATGAAGTACGAAAAGGTGTGTACAAGCTTGGCGACGCCGAAGGCGTAGAGTTGAAGAACACTTGGCACTCAGACGCCTTGAAAAAATTCTACGCTTGAGGTTGGGCGGAGGAGTTATGTTGTACATAATGGCCTTGAGAAAAATTCTTAAGTGTACAGAAATTATGCAAAACAGAATTCCGCAGAGGTGCTCGCCATGATAAAGCGTAGATATGACTTTCCGAAAGTCCCTTGAGCCATCACGCTCGGGAAAGATGGAAAACAAAAATCTCGCAGAAGTACTCGCCATAGCCAGCGCAGAGATAAGTTCCCGAACTCCCTTGAGCGAACATGCTCGGGAAAATGGGAAGTGAAAAATCTCGTGAAAGGTTTTCCGAAGTCCCTAGAGCAAACATGCTCGGGACAACTGGAAAAACAAAAAATTTGACTGAAGGTTTCCGAAGTCCCTTGAGCAATCATGTTCGGGGTAAAATGGAAATGCAAAAGCCTGCAAAAAGACTTAGTCAAATTATTTCAGGCCTTCCAGAAAGTCTTACGAGTAAGCGCACTCGGGACAAAGGAAGGTAAAAAAGTTTCTTTATTCGCAGGTTTTCCGAAGTCTCTTGAGCGAACGTGTTCGGGACAATGGAAATGAAGAAGATCGCAAGAAAAGACTTAGCCAAAAAATCCACATTAAGAGCAAAGCTGCTTTAAAATAGAGAACTGTCCGAAGAAGGATTACAAAATAGAAGGAAAGGAAAAGGGGCCCTAAATATTGGCTAAGGGTTCGCGGCGTCCCGAGAGCCACTCGTCTGCCCGCCCTTTTCCATCACCTTCGGCGCTGGAATTGAAGGAGGAAGTTTCAGATGTTTGACCTTGGACCATTTCCACCGAGGTCCCCCAGGAATGTTTAGACCCTCTAGGAAAGAGAGGTCCAGATTTGGGAACCTCTGGAGAACCTGGTGCCGAGCAAGGCAGAAGCCGTCCTGGAACGCGACCTTGCTCATCTGATCAGACTTGTTCTTCTCAAGCTCAAGGTCGTCAAGGTCGTCCTTCAGATCCTCGACCTCCTCTTCCAGCGCCTTTTTCCGCTCCTCCCCCTTCGGCTCCTTCTTCAACGATTCGACCTCGGCTCGGAGAGCGTTATTCTCACACGTCAACGACACTATACGGCCGTCAGAACCAGCCTTGTGCTGAAGAAGATCCTCGTTGGCGGCGAGCATCCCCTTTATTTGATCACTGAGGTCAGTGATCTTCCTGGAGGAGTCCTTTTGAAGTTCTTCTTTTTCCTTCCGGAACTCCTCCCGAAGGGCAGCTACCTCTTTTTCAGCAGCCTCTTTCAGCTGATGGTTTTTGGCGGCCGACTCTACGAGTGCGGTCCTTGTCTCATTCATGGTTTGAGTGGCCGAAGTTCGAAAAGCAACCTCCCTGGCCACCCGAACTCGGAGAAAGGCGGTTTACCCGATCAGCTGCAAAAAATAAACGCAAGGTCAGTAAGAGCCAAAAACTTAGGAAAAAATTGAAGGGAAAGAGCTGTGAAGGATATACCTGAGCAGCATGCTCGGTGATCTTTGCGGCGAGGGTGTTATCCCCCGGGTGGGCCGCCGCTATAGCCCTGAAGGAGGCCTCAGTGAGCACCCCCTTCGAAATTTCCTTAGCCATTTGAGGAACGTCCTCGGAGTACATATTCATGTCCTCCGTGAACGTCCAAAAAGGCTCCTTGGGTATCTTCCCTTGCGGGATTTTGGCATCCCGAAGAGCTCGTTTCCGAGCATGATCGGCCACCCAGCCAGGGGTAGTCAACTCCCCTGCGTGATAAGAATGAGAAGGAGATTAAAGACAAAGAAGCCAATCCAGAAAAAACAGAGGAAGTACACTTTGTCTGGAAACAAACCTGGCGGAACCTCGACAACATCGTCCTCGGATTCCTCGGCCGAAATGACCTTGCCCTTCCGTTTGCGCCGCTCCTCGGCAGAAGGTACTTCTACCACTACATCAAGGAGGGCCTGTGACGTGGTAGGACTCTGAGGAGGGACGTCGGTTGAAGGGACCTCGGAAGCAGCAGCCTCAGGCTCCTCGGCAGTCTCCTCGGGATTTTCCTCTAAAGGAGCCTGGGCAGCTCTCTTTGCCCGTTTCCTCGAAGGTCCCGCGCCAGTAGACTTCCGCCTTCGGGAAGATGCCTTGTTCGTCTGATCACCCTTCTCCACCTGGCCGGTGAAAAGGGACTTGTAATAGGCGGCAGTCGCGTCGCCCATCTCTGTAAAAGGAGAGAAACATCAGCGTGAGTCCGAGGAAAGAACAGTAAAGGAGTAGAAGATAACTCACTTTCGGCAAGCGTTTCGAAAGAAATTTCCTCCTTAAGAAGCTTGACCAACCAGGAATCCTTCCCGGCGATGGCAGGAGCTGGCATCTCGAGGTCAGTCTCGTGCTCCTTTACCACCTTTAGCTCCCGAAGGACCTCTTCGGTCATCAACCTCCAGTTGATTGGAAAAGGGTAAAGGGCGAGTGGAACGACCTCAGGATCCCAGTCAGAGACAGCCCGAATGCGGGCGTCGAAATCCGCGAACAAGGAAGCTAACTCTGGGGTCAGCAGCATCCTCGGATCAGCAACGTCCACATCCAGTGTTCCCTGAGCCCATTTGGTCGGAACGTACGACCAGGCCTCGTCCATCTTCATGAAGAAAAACTTCTGTTGCCACCCCCGCCAGCTATCTTTAGTGGCGAAGGTGAACATGAATTTTTTGCCCCCGGATCCCCGAGGTAGCATGAAATAGAAGCCACCCTTCGGGACCACAGAGAGCTTGTAATACTGTATAAAAATTCTGAAATTGGGTTCTATCCCGAAGACGCCACACATGCAGAGGTAGGCGTTAAAATAGCAGAACGAGTTCGGGGGAAGCTGGTTCACAGCAATGCCATGAAATTTGCATAACTCGCACACCATCTTCGGGGGAGGATACCGAAGACCGGCCTTCAGCTGAGCTCGAAAAATGGTAACCTCCTTACTGCGGTTTGAAAAAGCATAATGGCTAGAACGAGGCAGCCTAGTATTGTCGTAAGAGGGAAGAAAGAATTTTTTCTTCCACCTCTCTAACTTTTCAGGGGTGGTACAACAAGGATGGGCTAAAAGAGGCTGCCAGCTCTCAGGAAGGGGCATTTTCGACAGAAAACGAGTTTGAAAATGGAAGAAAACAGTTTCCAGAGAAAAACTCAAAAGAACACAGGGATCAAAGCGCTCTGAAAAACAAAAACCCACCGAAAGATTTGCCAAAATCTGAGGACGCTGTCGTGAAAGTTGACTGGAAAAAAGCTCTGATTAAGGTAGCTCTGCCACAGAAAGCAAGAAAGTGCAAGAACAGGGGCAAAGCAGAGAGGAGAGCAGAAGAGAAAGCAAAAGGAACTTATGGCAGAGTGGGCTATTTATAAGCCAAAGATGGGTAACCGAAAAATCGTCAGAAGTACCCTTTGGAGGTGAACCGTCGCCGTAACTGCTCTCTGCACCTGAAAAGGCACGCCCTCTGTAACCGACACCACTCTCCTCCAATGGCAAAGTGCCACGTGTCAACCTCTGCGCGCAAATAGAGGACACGTCCTCCAAACGTCCCTAGAAAGCTGGGACACATCTTCTGACATCCCTGGAAAACTGGGATGAAACTGGGACGTGCCGCTCAGACTGACACGCTTGGCCAAACAGACCTGCAGAAACAAAGAGCAGGCCACCTTGAGGACGCCAAGAAACAGGCTATGGCCGAACAGCCCGTGACCTTCGGGCAAGAGGTGTATCTTCGGCACAGGCTCCACCTCGAAGACACCAAAGAAGAGGCCAAGGCCGAAGAGCCCGTGATCTTCGGGCAAAAGGCGCATCCTCGGAACAGGTTAAGCTTCCAAAGAAACTCCCATACACAAACCTCGGAAAGAGATGCAAAACCAAAGTCTTCACTTCGGTTTTCCAAAGGGGGGCATGTGATAGCCAAACGCTATCGCCTCTATCTGGCAGAACTCCCTGCCACAATGATGGCCAGAAGAAGCTGGCGCTACCCGAGAAAAGGTGCGATCAGGCACCTCGGGAGATAGCCGAAGAGCTCCGAGCCCGGCACGCCAGGAAGCCCCGAGGACACTACTCGCCCCCCAAGGTTGTGAACATATCGCCTTCGGAAAAGCGGCACCAGACATAGCGAGCCGAACATGATATCCCCGAAGGCGGAACTCCCTGAAACTGGGAACCCCCGAACTGAGGGCTTGTTTCCCGAAGAGGGCCTGTCCGAACTAGAGGACGACCTCACCCAAGGACCTCGGGAGTACGGCAGGAGCATTTATGGAAGCATTTAAGGAAGCCTCTGACACGTCCTTTCGCAGACGTCATAAAGTCACCTGAATAGGCGCTCTGACATACGGACGCCATCAGAATCACATCATGGCCCATCTCAGCACGTGGCTCAGGACAACTTGCTACCAGTTATTTGTCTCCTACGCCCAGAAACTCAGGGAACATCCGACCGAACACGTGTCGTGATCTGAACGGGCTAGGCACTCCTTTAAATACCAGGAATTAATACTTGGCAGGAGGCTGGTTGGTTGGCCAAACATGGCTCCCACACTCTGAGAAAGCTATCAGGCGAGACCCTTCAGCCCTTTGTGCTATTTCCTCTGCCTTTTCTCAGCCACCACTGACTTGGGCGTCGGAGGCTCCCCCCCCGGAAAAACACTCCGGGGGCCTCCTAACCCTTTGTTTCTGAGCTTTCAGGCATTCCCCTTCGTGCTGTCCATTCCACCAGGCGTTCTTCCTCCCAGAAGTCTCTCCACCAGTCACCATGACTATAAACGATGAGGCCCCTGGCCATCACTTACCATTTGACAGCAGAAGGGCTATCGCCCACGAGACCTGCTAAGTAGCCAACTTGATGCCACCCTGGGGGAGTCATAGCACTAACTCTGAATTATTCTCTGCATCACCCTCAGAAAATTATGTGGCCAACTTTGGGTAAAAGGTTTCTCACCTCCCTCGGATTTATGAAGCTACCAACCTCAGAAAAATAGATCCACCATCTTCAGCAGAGGAAAAAGCTCCCAAAGATGGTCCACTCTTCCAAAGGGACTTCCCTAGTAGCCCTCGGGGATAAGTCTCTGCCCGAACAGGTCTCACATCGCCAAAGGGGTCTTATGGAGAAACGACAAAAATGGTTAAGGAGCCTCTGACAAAGAGACCTCGCACATGCCCCAACCCTCTAGCCAGAATGGCCTACGGCCAGCTGGAGATACCTGTCTCCAAAGGTATGTACTAGATCTAGCCAAACACGTGTCATGATTTGGATAGGCTATGTAAAATAGCCTTTCCCTCCACCCTCCCATCAAAACTTAGGAAGGTCCTCGGTAAGAATAGTGGGACTCTATCTCTTTCCTACTCTCTACTCTTAACCACTATTCTCCTGTATACTGAATTGGGCGTTGGAGGCTCCTCCCCTGGAAACACACTCTGAGGAGCTCCTAACCCACTTTCTTCAAAGTCTTGCAGATATCTTCTCATTGAAAGTCTCCCCTTCAGGCCAGCATGTCACACAACGACGATGCCGCCGGGCATCACCTTTCATGTTCAAACATATTTTTCTTTCTCACTTATAAATGTTGACCATCCATCATTGACTTCATCTTCCAACTAAGATAAGGATTCCCATGTATCTAAGTCATCGACCATGACTTCATAGAAGCTTGGGGCGTTTGGCTCCTTAGAGTATTTTGGCATCTCAAGGTATGCATAAATAGTTGTCACATCACCATCAACCTCAAATTTCTCTAGGACAGCATCTTTTGGGCCATGCATTAGTACTTTAAGTGTATTTTCCTTTTATTTAAAGTCTTGAGTGGTGATATTGACTTTCTACCTGAATTTTTCCATGAACTTTGGGAAAGCCATTTCAAAGCATATCTCAGTAACATTGGCAACCAGTGGTTCGTCCAAATCATTGAATTTGATCTGCCCTTCATTTTCCATGCAGACTGTGAGATCCTTCAACACAAAGCATTTCTAGACAAGATGGCCAACGATGCGGTGGAATTGATAATACTTGGCGTCATCAACTATTCCAACCTCCTCCAGTCTCTTTGGGTTTGGCAGCTCTATCATGTTCCTTTCTAGCAACTAGTCTAAGATTGCTGGCACACCAGAATCTACAAATGGGTATTGCTTTGCTTCAAGCCTCTTGAGTGTCAATCTATTCTTCACATCCGCTTGGCCCTTCACAAATTTGGTATCAAAACTCAAGCTTCCTTTGGAGATTTTCATTGGAGTAGTAGCCACAGCCATAGTTTCCTTTACATTCACAGCTTTTTCTAACTTGTCTTTCTTGCCATCATTCTTTTGAGAGGAATTGCTTGGAATGTAACTCCCATGCCTTGTAATTTGAATTTCCAAGTTGTGGGCTATTGTTGAAACTTCCTCAAATGAGTGCAGCATTTTTCCTTCAAGCTATAGAGGATTCCCCAATGTATCCATTGCTCACAAATATCGATTGATGAGGCTTCACTTAGCGGTTCCTTTCAATTAAAGATGTTGGCTCTCTATCACTTTATGTACTCTATTGATGGGTCAACCTTCCTTTGTTTGATTGATGCCAATTTCGGGAGGCTTACCATCCTTTTTGTGATGTAGAAATGTGGTAAGAAGTCCCTTTCAAGTTGGTTCCATCCATTAATAGATCGAACATGGATATCCATGTACCAGTCAAAAGCAACTCCTTTTAATGACCAAACAAATTGTTCAACCATCTGATCACCATAAGTCCTAGCATTGTTGCAGGTTTCAACGAAGTAAGCAACAAGTTGCTACAGGGTTGCCCTTACCATGAAATTGTTGGAACTTTGGCAGTTGATAGCCCAATGGCATCCTCAGCTCAGGCATGCTCCTTCAATATGACTTTACATACACTAAGGATGATTTTGGAGCCACTCTAGATAGAGCTGACTTTACATACACTAAGGATGATTTTGGAGCCACTCTAGATAGAGCTCAAATAGTATCCATGATCATGTCTTGTAGTTGATTCATATACAATGATACCATAGACATTTAGTTTATGTCGTTCAAGGCAGTCTGTAGTATTACATCATGTTGACTTTGCTTTTGCTAAATTTCCATGTTCTTGAGCTTTTCAACAGTAGGATCAATGGTTGGCTTTGTTGTACTTGCAGTTGCTTCCCCAGGAGGATTTTGTGCTTCCAACTTGCTCATTAGCAACACAATTTGGGCATCTTTTTCTTCAAGTTTAGCCATCATGCTTTTAATGCAAAGTGCCATCTGTTCAAGATGATCCTTAGGATTTCCAAAGTCTGCAACCAAGGCTGGCAACTTTCACTCCGATGATGAAGAGTAATCTGCCCACCTTTTCTTTAGAAAAGTCACAGATCTAGATCTAGATCTAGATTCTTCACTTGTTGTGGCCTTCTTCATTGATGTCTCAGAAGATAAGTGACTCCTTGTCTTCTTAGCAGAAACTTCTACTTCTTTGTTCATTCTTGAGTGAATGGAGTGGCTTAAATGACTAGGCCTCACTTTTGTTGGTTGAACTCCTTGCATTTCCACATCAATTCCTCTTTTCTTGCTTTTATGATAACATTACTTTAGCAGAGATGCCAACTAAGATACTTCAGTATGAGCCTTTGCACAAGTGACCGGTGCGACTTCTGTTTCCATTGCTGCAAATTTCCCTATATTGATAGTAGCATTTTGGGCTTCCGGGATCTTCACTTGAGTTTATTCAAAGCTTCATTGATGCGAGAGATGAAAGTAAGAGAATGTCCCTAGTAAAGTCATATGAAATTTGTATGCACAAATTTCATGTGTAAAAAATGCACGATGAAATTAATTGCACCAAAAATTACAAAAAGAAATTGAAAAAACAGACTTTGGGGAATCAACTCTCTGGCATACTTCTCACGTGGACAATACTCTGATTAATGCGTCGAGCTTTTGGTGGAGACGCGAACGGGTTCTTCACAAACATGAACTCCGGAGTTTTTCTTGCACAAACACGGATTGATGTTTCTCACTGCTTCTTTTGGTTTGGAACTTTTCGTTGTACTCTCTGGACTTGGGGGCTTCTGACAATATGTGCCACTTTTCTTGTTATGGTTCTCCTAGTGGGAAGCATCTCCGAGGAAGGTAAATTGCTTTAAATTAAGTTTGGAACCTTAATTCAAGTTTACATAGCAAGAATAGGAAAGTTTAGCAAAGTTCACTAAGTTTCGAGAAGGTTAAGGCGCTAAATGGGGTTTAAGGGTAAAATGCTAATTTTGCATCCCAATGAGTTGGGCTAAGTCCCGAGTGGTTAAAATGAGTTTTTATATCCTAACTTTTAACTTTAACCCAAACTTAGTTGAAATAAACAAAAATTGGCCAAGAATGACTAAGGTTACCAAAAGATGGGGGTTTAAGTGTTCCATGTCTAATACTTGGGTGGCTTGGGTTTTAAACTTAGTTTATAAGATGGTAAAGTGAGGGATGGGTGCTATAACCCGAGTTGATCTTTCACACCATCATTTCTTCATCCATTGAAGCACAAAATCAAGAGTTTTTGGTGAAAAAAGGAGCCACCACAAGTATATAGGCCATTGGAAGCTTGTTTCAAGCATAAAATCAAGGTTTTGAAGCATGGAAGCATGTTTCCTTCTATCCCCTATTTTTTATACGAGGTAATCAATGTGTTCTTGATTGATTTCATATTTATTAGTTGATAGGGAGCTTGGGTTTTGGTTAGAAGTTAGTAACTTGATGTTTTCGTCCGTATTTGCTTAGAACTTAGGTTGGAGTTTGTGGAACTTGGTTGGTGCAAAAGAGTTGCATAATTCTTGCTTGATACTTGGAGTTAAGGTAAGGGATTTGTGTTTTCGAGTTCAATTAATGCTATTGGAATGAGTTTGCTTGATGAATTTGAGTAGTTCTAGCAATAACATTAGTTAGTGGGCAAGGTTGAATTATGGTGCACTATGAGGTTTGTGATGATTGGAATGATGTTATAATGCATCATAGATTGGCTTGTGATAGTTGGTTGTGATCTATGCAACATGTTTTACACATATATGAAGTTTGGAGGCTATCCAAGCATGTTTGATATGGTTGGGAAGTGTCGAAAGTTCATAGCAGCAAAACTAGCAATTTTTTGGGCTGTCGCAGGTATTGGAAACGTGTCACCAATTGTCGCTAGTACCCGTGATGTGTCACCATTTTAGGAAAAACTGGCAGAACGTTACCAACTATGGTGATGCATCGGCACAGGCAAGTTGGCGGAACATTCCAAGTATTGCTAAGAAGGTCAATGGGAGACCTAAGGGGGTTCTTAGGGTACCTTGGAGTCTAAGCATTCCAGGGGTACTCCGAGACTTTCAAAAGTCCTTTAAGACCTAGGAGTTTTCTTGAGTTTTGTCAGGTTTTATGGTTACTAGTATCATAAGCGAGAAAACTAGTTTACAAAGGATAACAACTAGGTATCACTAGCTTGGGTGAAAGGTTTAGAACCCTTGGTAGCCTAGCCATGCATTTAGCCACGAGGTTGTAAGGTGAAACCTTAGTGCACCTAGTCTACAAGATCTTTATGGCCTAGTCTACAATAGTCCTACCATAATGCCCCTGTACAACATAAATAGGAGAGGTTTAACTAGTGACTTATCACTAGTTAGGCTAGCAAGCTAAGCTTGCTAGAGGACAAGGCAATGCCTTGTAGTTCAAGGACTAGGATAAGGAAAGGTCTCAAGAGACCTAGGTATATGCATATATTAGACCCTCAAGTATGAGTTCACAGCAGGTTACATATGTTATCATATATGGAGTCCTTTGTAATTTTCTTGTAGGTACAGTGAAGACCCTTACTAAGAATTATTGAATTCTCACTCCCTAGTTATGCTGTGCAGATTCTGAAGTTGTTGGGCTGGGTAACCATTGAGGGTTATTACAGTAGTTGCTTTTTTTGAAGGTATTTCACTTGAGAATCTTTATGATTCTAGTCTACTTGGGTAACTTGTTGGTTAAGTGACAGTACTAACTATAGTCTTCCTTTGGCTGCAGAGCCTAGTAGCACGTGGACAAGGACTTTTATGACTCACCACTGGGCCTTACATCCAAGGTGAGAGTTAGTTCAAGAAGATCTCAATTGAGGCTTGTATATATCTTACTCTTAATTGCCTCAATTGTCTATGTTTTGAGGAGTCCTAGACTCTAGGGTTGCTCTTGGCTGAGGGCATTAGTCTACTTTATGTATGAATGGTCCCACATAGTTGTTATGTGTAGTAAACTCATATAAATGTTGATTTTGTATGCTTTGGCCTTTGAACTTGTTTTCATTGGAAATGTTTTAGCCAAGTCATTGTCTTACGGAATTTTGTTAATCCAAGTCAAAGCATGAAGAGTATGCATTTTGCATATTTAAAGTTAATCAACTAGTATCATGGAATTTTGATCCGCACACATGTACAACTAGCCAATTGGGACCACCATTAGACCAGCTCTCATAGGCTTGTAGGGTAGGGGCCAAGGACGGTCATGTCAGTTTCTTGCATAAGAGCTTAGAGCTCACTTTACAGATAGTGAAGGCTAAGATTAAGATTTAGTTTTGGAAGTCCATGTGCTAGAGTAGTTATTACTGACCAACATTTAGGGAATGTCATCTGGCTTTGGTTGTAGGTTGCTATGGTTGACACTAGGTCAGGAGCTTCAAGATGAGATAGAGAACCTAGTGAAGGTTCTAATGACCCAGTTATGGCAAGGCTAGATGAGATATCCAGGGTACTTCAGGGGTTAACCCAGACTATGACCCAAGTGACAGAAGGTATCACTACCATCATAATTTCATTGTCTCAAAATTATGAGGACAAAGATGTTGTCCAAGAGGAAAATGACCCATGCCAGGATCAGGAGAGGCATGCTAAGCAGCAGCAAGTGCCTAGGGCTCATGAACGGAGAAATCATGTTCATGGGAAGGAGGAGGAGCTAGAGGTTATAAAGGCTCCAAGGAGGGGAGACACCCTACATCAAATGAGGTTGTTGGAAAAGTTTAAGACCATTGACCCACTGAGTTTTGATGGGACAGGTGATCCCGATCGAGCAGAAGATTGGATATCCAGGATGAATCAACTTTTTCACTTGTGGAGGTTATGAGTTTGAGCAAAGGATGACCTTAGTACATTTCTTTTTGATAGGGAGGGCTAGTTAATGGTGGGATGATGTGTGGAGATGCCGAAAGAAAGCAATGGTACTCAACTAGAGCACAGGAAAAAGGTGCACAAGTGGTCAGATTTAGAGAAGAAATTCCAAAAGGAATATATTAGTGAACCTGTACAGGATGAAAGGAAGATCTAGTTTGAGAAACTAGTGCAAGGAGAAATGTCTGTGCGAGAGTACGAGCAGCATTATAATTCACTCATTCAGTATGCTCCTTACATGGTTGGTAATGATGAGTTGAAGGACAAGAAAATTTTTCAAGGTCTAAAACCTGTGCTTCAAAGATATATGGTATGAGTGGATAGCAGGAGTTATCGTCAGGTGGTTTAGAATGCGTTAGCCTTAGAAAGGGAATTTGAGGATTTGAGGGCACCTAGCAAAAAGGTAGAGGTTAGAACAGCTAACCTAGGGAAGAGCACTAGGAAGCGACCGATGGTTGAAGGCCAAGTCCTTTCAAGAGAAAGAAAATGGGTTTATGTCCTAACTGTAGATGATTCCATGGCATGAGGCCATGGACCTTGGGAACTGATATTTGCAATATTTGTTGTCAGAAAGGACATTGGGCGAGTGAATGCCCATGGGCTTGACCTTTGCCAAGTCTACCCTGGAACCTACCCCTTGTACCCCTTGCCATAGGAAATCAACTTGGTGTAGCTGCAGCAGCAGTTGACCCAAGGGTTTTCACCCTGACAAGTCAGGTGACCAAGAAGCCAGCCACTGTTCGAGGTAATTTTACTTTTCAGAGTGGTAGTGTTAGAGTGCTTTTTGATATAGGAGTTACTCTTTTAGTGACATCATCTACCTTGGTAGATAAGTTTAAACGGCAGGAAGATATCTCAGGCGAGTTAAGACTCATTAGAACTACAGGGAGGAGTTTTATTGTAACCAATGAAGTGGTTACTAGGTATCCCCCACAATTAGGCAACCATGATTTTTGTTGTGAGTTGTGGGTGATAGAATTGATGTCTTATGACCTAGTGTTGGGAATGGACTGGCTAAGTAAGCATAAGGAAAAAATTGACTGTGTGAATCACTCAGTTGACATCACAGATACTTAGGGAGCTAGAGTGACTTGCATAGGAGGATTAGCATCCAGTGCTAAGACTTTACATCTTAGACTTATGGATACCATCCCCACAGTCAGTGAAGAAGAGTATTATTAATTGAATAGGGTGGCCATAGAGGAGGAACTTGAAAAGATTCATGTAGCCAATTAGTTTTCTAAAGTGTTTCCAGTAGAGTTGCCTGGGTTACCACCCAAGAGGAATATTGAGTTTGTAATCCATCTTTAGCTTGGGGTTGAACATATTTCAATACCACCTTATAGAATGTTAGCTCCTAACATGGATGAGTTAAAGCAGCAGTTGGAGGAACTACTAAAGAAAGGCTTTATAAGGCCTAGTGTATCACCATGGAGAGCCCCGGTGTTATTTGTGAAGAAGAATGATGGAACTTTGAGACTATGCATCGACTATAGAAAGTTGAATGTAGTAATAGTCAAGAATAAGTATCCACTTCCTAGAATTGATGATCTGTTTGATAGACTCAGAGAAGCAACGGTGTTTTCAAGGATTGACCTCTGGTCTAGATACTTTCAGATTAGAGCTAAGGAGGAAGATATCTTGAAAACTGCCTTTAGGAGAAGGTGTCACACCCCACACAGGCCCCAGCCCATGCACACTCTGTGCCTCTCACCAACCACTACCCTGAAGGTCCAGAATACTTGGGTCTTTAAGAGTTATCATCAGAGTTTAGTTACCTAACCTTCATTAAGTAGATTATTGGGCATTCTTTTTATTGGCCTGGGAGGTGGCCCAGGATGTCCCTGCTTATTTTAGACCAAGACCTTGCAGCTTAAGCAAGCCCAACCCATTACTTGCAAAACAAGCAACACTTGCACTTTTTCCTTTAAGTGCTTAACTTGTGTGCAATCAAGTGTACTAGTCTTATGCATGGCAACAAAGAAGCCCATATCCATTTTCAAGCTTAAAAACACATACATATATGATGATGAGCATTCGGCCAAGTATAGTACACAAGGAAGCCAACATCAAAACATCATGCTGATAGTCATAAAGTCCAAAGAAACTTGGCTAACATACAGCCAACAAGTCCAACATACAAAGTCCACTAAGGCCCAAAATGCATAAGTCCAACATGGGCCCAAAAGTGCTTAAGTCCACAACTCAACAACAACTACATGGCAATCATGCCAAGGATGCAAATGGGCCCAAAACTTGCAGCCCAATTCTCACATAGCCCATATGTACACAACTACCCATAATGCTCAAAGGGTACTACAAAATGTGCACTATAGGTACAAGTCCAAAAGACCAAGTTATTGGTCTCCAAAGCCCACCAAGTCTCAAATGCCAAAAGCCCACTCAACCAACACCTCCTAGCTCAAGTCCCACAGCTAATCTCCTGCAAAACTTAATCCATTAAATTCGGCCTACATAAGACCATGGAATAAAATGCACATTTCAAGCCAAGAATTTGTTGGCACACATACCTTGGACAATAAGTAAACTTGGTACACAAAAACCAAGAAGTCCAAACAGAAGCACAATTACTCAAGCTCTTTACCCTTTCCTGAAAATTCAACCAATAAGGGCAGTGAGTTTAAAACTCAGTAAGGATTCACACAACTCCAAAGGAGTTCATATTGTTAAGCATAAGCTTAACCTCCATAATCAAGCTAGTACCTACATCCAAAGACACAAAGACAAGGAAAATACAATTTGGCCGAAGCCTATATTCAACATATATCAATAATAAGTTGGTTAGCATGCACAATCAATCAACAAAAGCACACAAACTCACACACACACCACTTCTTCAATTCGGCCATAGCCACTAGCAAGTGCTCATGTACAATTTTGCACACCATTTCTTCATGAAATCATCTCCATTCCCCTCGAGCTCTCAAGTGCTTGATGGATTGGCCAAACCCACCAAGAACTTTACACTTGCCATTCATTGATTAGCTAATCAACCCATGGAACCATTAATTCCATATTGCCCTTCAAGCATACTAACATCACTTGGCAAATCTTGACCATCAATTAGTAGCTTCAATTACTTGTCATTAATCATGGAAAATATACCAAGCACAAGTAATTCATGAATCCTTACCACACTTTTTAGCTTGAGTAAATTCGGCCTTGTTGGATTTCTTCCAAGTTAAGTTTGAAACTTCAACTTCAATGGTGTTTTGGTTAGTTTGTCCAACACAAGCTTGAATGTCTTAATCCAAGCTTCAATCTCCAAGTCCAAGTTACCTTTCATTTTCGGCCATAAACACAGCCACCATGAGTTTCACATATCATTCACATAAACTCATGAAGTCATCATTTCCATGCCAAAACACCATGAACTCACCAAGAACACTCAAGAACAAACATGCACACCATTCGGCCAACTAGTGTTCTTTGGTGGTTTAGCTTCAAACTTTCGGTCCAAGGTTCTCCTAACACAATACAGCCTTCCTTTAGTCAATATAACTCTTATTCATGGAAAACATACCATGGATTTAAGTAATCTTGAGCTTTTACCTCAAGAACAAGGCTGAAAATTCTGGACTTGCACAACCGAGCTCCAAATCAACATGCAACACCAAGAACACCAAGTAAACTTCAAGAGAACTTCATGAACATGCATGAACATATTCGGCCATGCCTTGTTCCTTCAAGAACAAGCTCAAATCTTGACGCTCAACAAGGTATCTTCAAGAGTTTTGCTGGAAATTTGGATGTACACTCAAGAACACTCAAGTTTCGGCCAAGAATCAAGATGAACAAGTGAAGAACAAGCAAGAACATGGAAGAACATGGAAGAGCTTTGTGTTTCGGCCAAGTGCTCTCCAAAACCAACAAAGGCAGCAACTAAATGACAACTCCAAGGAATGTTTGCTGCATAAGAAGGCCGCCCACTCTAGTGCACAATAAACAACAATTTTCAGCATTATTCAATGCAATATTCCAAGCATATTCTCCCAAGCACTAACCCATTTCATGTAATATATTAGTCAAGCATGGCAGCTGCATTTTTGGGTGGCGGACAAAGGCTTCCAGCCTTGGATTGATTAATCAAAGTTGGCTTAAATGCCAAGGAAATCCCCCAACTAATTTGCATGGCGCCTCCAACCCTCCATGTCTCCATACTTCCATTCTAGCCACCAAATTCAATGCAATTTCCAGCATTTCTTTTTAAATTGTTGGCCCACATGCCAAGTACACAAAATGTGGACATAATTGCATTATTATACCATATAAAATTCGTCCATCACACCATTCTTTTAGCAATAATTAATTCCATCTTCCATCATCACCAATAAACAAATCAATCATGCTCCACCATGAATAAACAATTCATATCTTTGTCCAAGGTTTACCTTATTTTAATGGCTCCACTAGGCAACTTCCAATATTTTAATAGCTCCACTAAGACTTCCAATTAATTAATTCAAGTCAAGTTGGCTGCCCATTGACCAAGAGCCACAATATTGGCTTACCTCCTCTTTAGCCATCTCACAAAATTGCATGGCTAAATTTGTCCATCCTTGGTTTGTAGTTTTAATTCCAGCACTAGTCCAAGGTTTTCAATTGAGTCTTCAAACTTTATTTCTTGCCAAGTCATACATAGTTTTTCATGTATGTGCAATTTGGCCCATAGTATTGCATAGTTCCATGTTAGTCACTAGTTACCAGTCCAGTTTGGTACTAGAACTTTATTTCATGGCATAGTTCACATAGAACTTTTGTATGTGTAATTAAAACACATAATTCACATAGTCTTGTATTCTCATCACTAAGACCATGTTCAAACAAGTCCCTCTTGTACTTAATTTCATGTCTTCATCATTCTCTTCTTGGCCATAGCCAAGTACTAACTGGTGGTCCTGACAATTCCTCCCTCCTTAAAGAATTTGGTCCTCCAAATTCCTCACCAGTCTTTCATACAATTGAGGGTACTTTTGGGCAATTTCTGGTTCAACTTCCCAGGTTGCCTCTTCAGGAGTGTGGTTACTCCACTGAACTTTAATCATAGAGATCCACCTGCTTCTCAACTTTCTGGTATCTCTGGCCAGGAATTGAGTTGGTTCTTCCTCATAAGAGAGGTTTGGTGCCACAGGCACACTAGCAGGCATTTCTATCTGCTTAGAGCTGGGAACATATTTCTTAAGTAGGCTCACATGAAACACATCATGTATGTGTCCAAGCTCTGGTGGCAATTCCAGCTGATATGCCACATTTCCCACTCTGGCCAGTATTTGAAATGGCCCAATATATCTGGGTGCCAGTTTCCCTTTCTTCCCAAATCTTATCACTCCTTTCATAGGAGAAACTTTAAGCCACACCCAGTCACCTTCCTGGAATTCCAGGTCTCTCCTCCTTTTCAGGTTAGCATAGGATTGCTGCCTGTCATTTGCAGCTTTGATCCTAGCTTGGATTAATTTGATCTTTTGAGTGGTTTCTTGGATAATTTCTGGTCCCAATTCCAGTTTATCCTCTGGCTGATGCCAGCAATGGGGAGTTATACACTTCCTACCATACAAGGCTTCATAAGGGGCCATCCCTATCACTGAGTGATAGCTATTGTTATATGAGAACTCCACAAGTGGAAGATGTACATCCCATTCACCCTGGAAATCTATGACACAACACCTTAACATGTCTTCCAGAGTTTGGATAGTTCTCTCGGTCTGCCCATCTGTTTGTGGATGGTAAGCAGAGCTAAACTTAAGCTCAGTCCCCAGTGCCTGATGTAAAGATTTCCAAAACCTAGAGACAAATCTAGGGTCTCTATCAGACACAATATCATCAGGTACCCCATGCAGTCTGACTATCTCTCTGACATAAAGCTGGGCTAACTTGTCCAGGGAGTCAGTGAGATTCATGGGAAGAAAGTGGGCTGCCTTGGTCAACCTGTCCACTATGACCCAAATGGCATTATGTTTTCTCCTTGTCAGTGGCATTCCTACCACAAAATCCATTGATAGGGATCCCCACTTTCTCTCAGGTATGGGTAAGCTTTGAAGCTTTCCCCCTGGCTTTTGGTGTTCAACTTTTACTTGCTGACACACCTCACATTTGGCTACATGAGCACTTATATCCTTCTTCAAGTATGGCCACCAAAAGTAAGCTTTGAGGGCATGGTACATTTTGGTAGCCCCTGGGTGCATACTTAGTTTACTGGAATGTGCCTCCTCCAGGATCTGAATTCTCAGATTTTCCTTTTTAGGTACATATAATCTTCCCTGGAAATGCAACATTCCTTGCTTGTAAGAAAACCCTTGGAAAAGTTCTCCTTTACTTTGCCCAGATATTAATCCCAGGTTTTCATCTTTGGCCTGAGCTTCTTTAATGAGCTCCTTCCATTCTGGGGTAATGGTGAGTACCTTAAGTAGGTCACCTTCCCAGGTTAGCCATTGACTTGCTAAACAAGTAAGGCTAAGGATTTCTGCCTTTTGTTCTATTTCTCCACCCTTGAGCACTCCTGTATAATTCCTGCTCAGGGCATCTGCCACAACATTGGCCTTTCCTGCTGTGTATTCAATCACACAGTCAAAGTCTTTCAAGTACTCTAACCATCTTCTTTGCCTCATGTTTAGGTCTTTCTGAGTGAACAAGTACTTGAGACTTTTGTGGTCTGTAAAAACTTGGAATTTATTACCAAGAAGATAGTGCCTCCATTGTTTCAAGGCAAAGACTACTGCTGCCAATTCCAGGTCATGTACTGGATATTTCTTTTCATGGGATCTTAACTGTCTAGAGCCAAAAGATATGGCTTGCTTGTCCTGCATTAGGACACATCCTAGTCCTATATGAGATGCATCAGCATACACCTCATATTCCTTTTCAGGGTCTGGGAGGACTAGTACAGGGGCTGTTGTCAGCCTTCTTTTAAGCTCTTGGAAGCTTTCTTCACACTTTGTTTCCCAGATAAATTTCTGGTTCTTCCTGATTAATTGAGTCATGGGTGCTGCTATAACAGAAAACTTTGGCACAAACCTTCTGTAATAGCCAGCCAACCCAAGGAAACTTCTTATTTCCCTCACATTCTGAGGTTGTTTCCAATTCAGGATTGAGCTCACCTTTTCAGGATCTCCAGCCAACCCTTGGTCATTAATTATGTGACCTAAAAATGCAATCTCCTTTGTCCAAAATTTGCATTTACTTAGCTTTCCATAAAGTTCATTCTCTTGGAGCAAACCAAGCACTATACTCAGATGTTCTTTGTGAGTTTCTTCGTCCTTGGAATATACCAAGATGTCATCAATGAATACAACCACAAAGTGGTCCAGGTGTGCTCTAAACACCCTCTGCATTAAATCCATAAAGAATGCAGGTGCATTTGTAAGCCCGAATGGCATTACTGTATATTCAAAGTGTCCATACCTAGTCCTGAATGCAGTCTTAGGTATGTCCTCTTCCTTGACTCTTAGCTGGAAATATCCAGATCTTAGGTCTATTTTAGAAAAGACCTTGGCTCCTTTCAACTGGTCAAACAAGTCCTCAATCCTGGGGAGAGGATACTTGTTCTTAATGGTCAAGGCATTAAGTTTTCTGTAATCTATACAGAGCCTAAGGGTTCCATCCTTTTTCTTCACAAACAGTACAGGTGCTCCCCAAGGAGACACACTGGGTCTGATGAACCCTTTCTCAAGCAGTTCATCCAACTGCTTCTTCAATTCTACCATTTCTGGCACTGCCATCCTATATGGGGCAGCGAATGCTGGAGTTGATCCAGGTACCAGTTTAATCTCAAATTCTACTTCTCTTTTGGGTGGTAATCCAGGTAAGTCAGTAGGAAACACTCCTTGAAAATTCTGGACTATAGGAATTTGTCTAAGTTCTTCAGCTGCTTCCTGGTCATTAAGTTCCAGGCACTCATGTTCATTATCCAGAGTTATTAGTTTCACTACTTCAATTTGGTGATCCATAGGCAACTCTAGTGATTTATCTAGCTGGTATGGTTTGCAACCAGGTATCACTAACTGCCTAGCATGACAGTCTATAACTGCTTTATTTCCACTGAGCCAATCCATGCCCAGTATTACACCATATTCATTGGTGTCCAGTACTAAAAATTTTGCTTTTAGTTTCTGCTTGTCTATCTGGACTTCACAATTTTCCACCATCTGGTATGTAAATAATACTTCTTTTCCAGCAGTTCTAACCACATACACATCAGTCATATGTTTTACTTCTAAGTTCATGACTTTAGCCAAGCTAGCAGATATCACAGATAATGAAGCTCCAGTATCGAACAAGGCAATAGTTAACTGGCCATTAAGGTAAATGGTACCTTTTAAGGCCCTTCTAGCCTTCTGCTGGCTAGTTTCCTTGTCCATAGATCCTGCATCAGCATCATGAGTACCAGGTATTTTCCTGGAAGTCTCCAACTGGAATATCCTACCAGGAGGTACATGTGTCCTTTTCTGGTCCTGTGCTGCTCTCTGTGCCTGCCTTCCATCCTGAAATGGCACAGGTGCCCTTTTCTGGGGCATGGAAGCTTGTCCAAATGGAACTCTGGGATTATACCTTCCCAGCATACTTCTATCTCCAATTCTTTTTGGGCAATCCTTGACCCAATGGTCTTGGGCCCCACACTTGTGGCAACCACCGGAAGCTTTATAGCATGGCTTATAGCCATGGAACTTCCCACACTTGGAGCATTGGGGACCAGGTGTCTGTGGTCCCTTCTCCTGCTTAAATTCTTTTCTGCTCCCATTATGCTCAGCCTCTTCTCTTGGCCTCTTCTGAAACTGGCCTTTCTGAACTCTGCTGCTACTCCCAGGGCCAC
The DNA here is from genome assembly GCA_039654915.1 of Aquilaria yunnanensis. NCBI lineage: Eukaryota > Viridiplantae > Streptophyta > Magnoliopsida > Malvales > Thymelaeaceae > Aquilaria > Aquilaria yunnanensis. The sequence goes on from CM077593.1 coordinate 61,626,494, forward strand.
TTCTGTACTGCTCCTGAAATTCTTGCTCCAATGCTAGTGCACTTTGCATCACAGAGTAATAGTCTCTGGCTCCAACTGCTCTGAGGATCTGCCTCAGTTCAGGTCTTAGACCCCTCACAAATCTCTTTGTCTTCAGCTCCTCCTCACCATTGTATTGGGGTGCATATCTGATCAGGCTATTAAACCTCTGCTCATACTCAAGAACACTGAGATTTCCTTGCTTTAACTGATCAAATTCTACCTGTTTCTTATCCTTTTGAGCCTCGCTCACATACTGTTGGTGGAAGACTCTGAGAAAGTCTGGCCACCTCATGGATCTTCTCATCAAAAGTGGTTTCCTGCGGTTCCTCTCCTGGTGTGTCCTCTGAACTGTTCTCCACCACAGCTCTGCATGCCCTTCCAGCCTGAATGTAGCCAGAAGTACCTTCTGAGTGGCTGTCACCTCCATTCTTTCAAAGATCTTTTCTAACTGATAAATCCAGAACTCCGCCTCATCTGGTTCACAACCACCTCTGTAGATAGGAGGTTTCAATGCCAGGAATCCCTCCAGCTGGCCCTCCTTTAATTCACTCCTTCTATGCCTTCCTCTGTTGGCAGTTGAATTTCTGGTCCTTTCTCTATATGTTCTTCCTCTGGCTGGGTGTTCAGGGAGAGGCTCAGTCCTCCTGCTGTATATATATGCATCTAGCTCCTCAAGGTCTGGGCTATCACTTTCCTCTTCAGTTTTATGCTCCTGCCTGATTTCAGACCTCATCCTCCTTGATCTGGGATGTCTTTTCTCTTCATCAGTTTCCTCTTCTGGAATACCTCCATTATTGCTGTGCTGATCCAAATCCACTGGCTCTTTGCCAGGTCTCCTTCCCACTCTTCTACCTTCTGTTTTAGAATTTTCTCCTGTTTGCACCTGTTCTGGGTTTTCCTGTACTGGAGGTTGGCCTCTAGCCAAGAGTTGCATTCCAGTCACTATCTGTGTCATTGTTACCTGTAAGTTTTCCATCATCTGTTCCATTCTGTCTTCTCTGTTTCTGCTGGGTTCAGGTATCTGGGACCTGGTATTTGGCTGTCTTGCCAAGTTATGATCATCTTGTGCATTCTGCCTTTGGGCAGTTTCATCAGGCATTTCTTGCCTGGCACTTGGCTCTCTCGCCAAGGTATGCTCTTTTTGAGCAACTTGTCTCAGGGTATTTCTTTCCCTGGTTCTAGTTCTCATTCCTGCACTTTAAAATTGCAGCCATTTATATATATCCATGTATGCATATGCATGTCTTATGTGACCCTATGTGGGAACTTGACTAGGCTAACTACTTCTCAAAACCTGCTCTGATACCACCGCAGCAGGTCTGCTCTGTCACACCCCACACAGGCCCCAGCCCATGCACACTCTGTGCCTCTCACCAACCACTACCCTGAAGGTCCAGAATACTTGGGTCTTTAAGAGTTATCATCAGAGTTTAGTTACCTAACCTTCATTAAGTAGATTATTGGGCATTCTTTTTATTGGCCTGGGAGGTGGCCCAGGATGTCCCTGCTTATTTTAGACCAAGACCTTGCAGCTTAAGCAAGCCCAACCCATTACTTGCAAAACAAGCAACACTTGCACTTTTTCCTTTAAGTGCTTAACTTGTGTGCAATCAAGTGTACTAGTCTTATGCATGGCAACAAAGAAGCCCATATCCATTTTCAAGCTTAAAAACACATACATATATGATGATGAGCATTCGGCCAAGTATAGTACACAAGGAAGCCAACATCAAAACATCATGCTGATAGTCATAAAGTCCAAAGAAACTTGGCTAACATACAGCCAACAAGTCCAACATACAAAGTCCACTAAGGCCCAAAATGCATAAGTCCAACATGGGCCCAAAAGTGCTTAAGTCCACAACTCAACAACAACTACATGGCAATCATGCCAAGGATGCAAATGGGCCCAAAACTTGCAGCCCAATTCTCACATAGCCCATATGTACACAACTACCCATAATGCTCAAAGGGTACTACAAAATGTGCACTATAGGTACAAGTCCAAAAGACCAAGTTATTGGTCTCCAAAGCCCACCAAGTCTCAAATGCCAAAAGCCCACTCAACCAACACCTCCTAGCTCAAGTCCCACAGCTAATCTCCTGCAAAACTTAATCCATTAAATTCGGCCTACATAAGACCATGGAATAAAATGCACATTTCAAGCCAAGAATTTGTTGGCACACATACCTTGGACAATAAGTAAACTTGGTACACAAAAACCAAGAAGTCCAAACAGAAGCACAATTACTCAAGCTCTTTACCCTTTCCTGAAAATTCAACCAATAAGGGCAGTGAGTTTAAAACTCAGTAAGGATTCACACAACTCCAAAGGAGTTCATATTGTTAAGCATAAGCTTAACCTCCATAATCAAGCTAGTACCTACATCCAAAGACACAAAGACAAGGAAAATACAATTTGGCCGAAGCCTATATTCAACATATATCAATAATAAGTTGGTTAGCATGCACAATCAATCAACAAAAGCACACAAACTCACACACACACCACTTCTTCAATTCGGCCATAGCCACTAGCAAGTGCTCATGTACAATTTTGCACACCATTTCTTCATGAAATCATCTCCATTCCCCTCGAGCTCTCAAGTGCTTGATGGATTGGCCAAACCCACCAAGAACTTTACACTTGCCATTCATTGATTAGCTAATCAACCCATGGAACCATTAATTCCATATTGCCCTTCAAGCATACTAACATCACTTGGCAAATCTTGACCATCAATTAGTAGCTTCAATTACTTGTCATTAATCATGGAAAATATACCAAGCACAAGTAATTCATGAATCCTTACCACACTTTTTAGCTTGAGTAAATTCGGCCTTGTTGGATTTCTTCCAAGTTAAGTTTGAAACTTCAACTTCAATGGTGTTTTGGTTAGTTTGTCCAACACAAGCTTGAATGTCTTAATCCAAGCTTCAATCTCCAAGTCCAAGTTACCTTTCATTTTCGGCCATAAACACAGCCACCATGAGTTTCACATATCATTCACATAAACTCATGAAGTCATCATTTCCATGCCAAAACACCATGAACTCACCAAGAACACTCAAGAACAAACATGCACACCATTCGGCCAACTAGTGTTCTTTGGTGGTTTAGCTTCAAACTTTCGGTCCAAGGTTCTCCTAACACAATACAGCCTTCCTTTAGTCAATATAACTCTTATTCATGGAAAACATACCATGGATTTAAGTAATCTTGAGCTTTTACCTCAAGAACAAGGCTGAAAATTCTGGACTTGCACAACCGAGCTCCAAATCAACATGCAACACCAAGAACACCAAGTAAACTTCAAGAGAACTTCATGAACATGCATGAACATATTCGGCCATGCCTTGTTCCTTCAAGAACAAGCTCAAATCTTGACGCTCAACAAGGTATCTTCAAGAGTTTTGCTGGAAATTTGGATGTACACTCAAGAACACTCAAGTTTCGGCCAAGAATCAAGATGAACAAGTGAAGAACAAGCAAGAACATGGAAGAACATGGAAGAGCTTTGTGTTTCGGCCAAGTGCTCTCCAAAACCAACAAAGGCAGCAACTAAATGACAACTCCAAGGAATGTTTGCTGCATAAGAAGGCCGCCCACTCTAGTGCACAATAAACAACAATTTTCAGCATTATTCAATGCAATATTCCAAGCATATTCTCCCAAGCACTAACCCATTTCATGTAATATATTAGTCAAGCATGGCAGCTGCATTTTTGGGTGGCGGACAAAGGCTTCCAGCCTTGGATTGATTAATCAAAGTTGGCTTAAATGCCAAGGAAATCCCCCAACTAATTTGCATGGCGCCTCCAACCCTCCATGTCTCCATACTTCCATTCTAGCCACCAAATTCAATGCAATTTCCAGCATTTCTTTTTAAATTGTTGGCCCACATGCCAAGTACACAAAATGTGGACATAATTGCATTATTATACCATATAAAATTCGTCCATCACACCATTCTTTTAGCAATAATTAATTCCATCTTCCATCATCACCAATAAACAAATCAATCATGCTCCACCATGAATAAACAATTCATATCTTTGTCCAAGGTTTACCTTATTTTAATGGCTCCACTAGGCAACTTCCAATATTTTAATAGCTCCACTAAGACTTCCAATTAATTAATTCAAGTCAAGTTGGCTGCCCATTGACCAAGAGCCACAATATTGGCTTACCTCCTCTTTAGCCATCTCACAAAATTGCATGGCTAAATTTGTCCATCCTTGGTTTGTAGTTTTAATTCCAGCACTAGTCCAAGGTTTTCAATTGAGTCTTCAAACTTTATTTCTTGCCAAGTCATACATAGTTTTTCATGTATGTGCAATTTGGCCCATAGTATTGCATAGTTCCATGTTAGTCACTAGTTACCAGTCCAGTTTGGTACTAGAACTTTATTTCATGGCATAGTTCACATAGAACTTTTGTATGTGTAATTAAAACACATAATTCACATAGTCTTGTATTCTCATCACTAAGACCATGTTCAAACAAGTCCCTCTTGTACTTAATTTCATGTCTTCATCATTCTCTTCTTGGCCATAGCCAAGTACTAACTGGTGGTCCTGACAGAAGGTATGGACACTATGAGTATACAGTTATGCCATTCAGTGTGACTAACACTCCAACAGTATTCATGGAAGCTATGAATCAAATTTTTAGACCATTTTTGGACCACTTTGTTGAAGTTTTCAGTGATGACATTTTGGTGTACTCACAATCCTCTCTAAAACATAAGGAGCACCTTAGGACAGTTTTGCAAGTGCTAAAGGATAATCAGTACTGTGCAAAGTTGTGTAAGTGTGAGTTTTCGTCCAAAAGAATTCAGTTTTTAGGGCACATCTTCAGTGCTCAGGGTCTGTCAGTTGATCCCGAAAAGGTTCATGAGGTAGCTGGGTGGAAGAGACCGACTACAGTTATAGAAGTAAGGAGTTTCTTGGGCTTGGCAAGCTGCTACAGGCGATTCATAGAGAAATTTTCTATGATAGCTACACCATTAATGACCTTGACCAAGAAAACTCAGAAGTTTGAATGGACACCGAAGTGTGAGGAAGCTTACATGGAGTTGAAGATAAGATTGACTAGTGCACCGATACTCATTTTACCAAATCCGAACAAAGCTTTTAGGGTGTACACTGATGCATTAGGTTCTGGTCTGGGGTGTGTATTGTTAGTGTTGTGCCCAAAAAGCCAATCATGAGATGATTGTATTTTTGCACATTGAGTCATGATATTTTATTAAGGCATTAATCCAGCAATTATGTTTGTTGTTTTGTTTCTGTGTAACTTAACAAACATAATTGTAACCCTAGAATAATAATATTCTCAAACGTCCCTACTCTAGTATTATTATGGAGCGGGTTGCAATAATACATAACGACTAGCATATGTGGAGACTAATATAAGATATGTAGTCTGCATATGGGTATAAGTTGGAGAACTTGTGTACTGGACCAACCCACCACGAGAACACTACATGGATCATTATATGAGTGTCATAAGTGATTCTCATAGTGATCATGGTATATGTAGTCCTTCGACCTAAGATCATCAAGGTTCCCTACATGTGAGTCACATACTTTGATACTTTCCTTTGTTGCTCGTAATTGAGTGAACTTGAAGGAGGTCATTGGGTATGTCACGTATCATGTGGAGGGATTTGTATGATGAAGATGGGATTTGTCCCTCCTATGTAACGGGAGTGATATATTCGGGCCCCTTGATAGAGTGAGACTTAGAAAATGCATGGCCATGCTCAGATGAGTTGATATACCATATCAATGTCATCAGCTTAAGTTAGTCTACTAGGTAATCAAGAAACGAAAGATTGGGCTATATGAGAGTGACACATTCCATGTCTCGTGCTTAGTCTTGATATCTTGGACAAAGGGACAATGGCATATATCGGTGATGATCATAAAGGTTTAGTCGAATCATCAACAATCTTGTCACTTGGGTAGCAATGATGTGTTGCTAGACACCGCTCATTGCTTATGATCATAAATGTGATTTATGATCATTGCCAATGTGGCAAGAGCCTATTGGGTCACACACATAGAGCTATTTGGATCATTAGAGTGCATGGGCTAATTATTTGAGTTATGGTTTCACTTTAATTTCGTATTAATAATGGGCCCAATAGTTGAACCATTATTAAGCTCAAAATTAAAGCCTAATTGGATTAGGGCTTTGAAACCTATTAGGCCTGGAAGGTAAGTCTCACTATAAATACAACTTCTAGTGAGAAATTCATAGGTCTCCTTGCCCTAACCTCCCAAAAGGACAGTCGCACTCTTCTTTTGCAATTCCTTGGAGGACGCAAGCTAGCACTACAAGCGCAAGAGAAATGCATCTACCGGGACGTGGTGGAAGTGTGGTTATCTCGAGAGGCTCGTGTGGATACCATAGAGAGCCTAAACACGTCAACTGTTCAGGTTTTGTGATTTGATTCTATAGTTGAATGAGAGATCTCAACCGAAAATTAGGTATGAAAATTTTCGAACACCTGGTTTACCCAGTTTCACTTGGATCCTAGAGGGTTTTGGTTAAATTCTGCTGCGCTGTTTGGCTCCCGAAACCCAACATGTATTGATGTAGGAGAGTCAAGTGATCATCTTTGGTTCAAGACAGTTGAGGCCTAATGAGTTGAACTACCCTGTTCATGATGTTGAGCTGGCAGCGGTATTCTTTGCAGTTAAGTTATGGAGGCATTACTTGATGGGGAGGTCATTCTGCATCTTCACCGATCATAAAAGTTTGAAGTATCTATTCATACAGAAGGATTTGAACACGAGGCAGCATTGGTGGACTGAATACATAAAAGATTATGATTGTGCAATTGAGTATTGTACAGGCAAAGGGAATGTAGTACTAGATGTGTTGAGCCGTAAGTACACGGGAGTGGTCCTATATAAGAATCTGGCTACAAATTCCTTGAGAGGAGTTTTGGGGGATTGTTTCTCAGCTTTGCATGAATTTTGGAAAAACCAAGAGAAATCCCTAGTCTACATTCTGGAAATACAATCAACTTGGTTAGTTGAGGTAAGGACACTCAAATGAAGGATCCATTGTTGAAGAAAATTTTAGGAAAAGCAAAGTTTTGTACTGTGAAGAAGGAATTCCAATACAGGGATGGAATACTACACCACAGAGATCATCTCTATGCATTAAATATGGAAGGACTTAGGCAGCAAGCCCTACAGGAGGCACATTCACCCTGGTATTAGTAAGATGTATCATGACCTGAAGACGCATTTTTGGTGGCGAGGACTTAAAAGGGATGTAAGAGGACATATGGCAAAGTGTTTGACATGCCAAATGGTTAAAGCTGAACATCAGAAACCAGTAGGCACACTTTAGAGTTTACCTCTTCCAGTGAGGAAGTGGGGTCCATTACTATTGATTTTCTAGCAGGATTGCCAAATACCTGAAGTCAGCATGATGCTGTATGGGTAGTGGTTGATTGGCTAACGAAGTCGGCACACTTTATACCTGTCAAGATCACTTATACATTGGAGAGATTGGCTCAGTTGTATCTACAGGAGATTGTAAGACTTTAGGGTACACCGGATTAGATTATATCTGATAGAGATCCTTGGTTTGTGTCACAATTTTGGAATGCTTTCAACGAGGCATTGGGAAGCAAAGTTAGTCTCAGTACCGCTTTTCATCCTCAGACTGATGGGCAGTCTGAGACTGTGATCTAAACTTTGGAGGATATGTTTGTTAGTGTTGTGCCCAAAAAGCCAATCATGAGATGATTGTATTTTTGCACATTGAGTCATGATATTTTATTAAGGCATTAATCCAGCAATTATGTTTGTTTTTTTGTTTCTGTGTAACGTAATAAACATAATTGTAACCTTAGAATAATGATATTCTTAAACGTCCCTAGTCTAGTATTATTGTGGAGCGGGTTGCAATAATACATAATGACTAGCATGTGTGGAGACTAATATGAGATATGTAGTCTACATATGGTTACAAGTTGAAGAACTTGTGTACTGGACCGACCCACCATGAGAACACTTCATGGATCGTTATATGAGTGTCATAAGTGATTCTCATAGTGATCATGGTATATGTAGTCCTTCGACCTAAGATGATCAAGGTTCCCTACATGTGAGTCACATACTTTGATACTTTCCTTTGTTGCTCGTAACTGAGTGGACTTGAAGGAGGTCATTGGGTATGTCACATATCATGCGAAGGGATTTGTATGATCAAGATGGGATTTGTCCCTCCTATGTAACGGGAGTGATATCTTCGGGCCCCTTGATAGAGTAAGACTTAGAAAAATGCATGGCCATGCTTGGATGATTGATATACGATATCAATGTCATCAGTTTAAGTTGGTCTACTAGGTAATCAAGAAACCAAAGATTGGGCTATATGAGAGTGACACATTCCATGTCTCGTGCTTAGTCTTGATATCTTGGACAAAGGGACAATGGTATATATCGGTGATGATCATAAAGGTTTAGTCGAATCATCGACAATCTTGTCACTTGGGTAGCAATGATGTGTTGCTAGACACCGCTCATTGCTTATGATCATAAATGTGATTTATGATCATTGCCAACGTGATAAGAGCCTATTGGGTCGCGCACATAGAGCTATTTGGATCATTAGAGTGCATGGGCTAATTATTTGGGTTATGGTTTCACTTTAATTTCATATTAATAATGGGCCCAATAGTTGAGCCATTATTAAGCTCGAAATTAAATCCTAATTGGATTAGGGCTTCGAAACCCATTAGGCCTGGAAGTTGAGTCTCACTATAAATACAACTTCTAGTGAGAAATTCGCAGGTCTCCTTGCCCTAGCCTCCCAAAAGGACAGCCGCACTCTTCTCTTGCAATTCCTTGGAGGACGCAAGCTAGCACTGCGAGCGGAAGAGAAACGCATCTGCCGGGACGTGGTGGAAGCATGGTGATCCCGAGAGGCTCGTGTGGATACCATAGAGAGCCTAAACACGTCAACTGTTCAGGTTTTGTGATTCGACTCTATAGTTGAGTGAGAGATCTCAACCGAAAATTAGTTATGAAAATTTTCGAACACCCGGTTTACCCCATTTCACTTGGATCCTAGAGGGTTTCGGTTAAATTCTGCTGCGCTGTTTGGCTCCCGAAACCCAACAATGTTATGTATGTGTGCTATTGATTTCAGAGGTGATTGAGATCAACATTTACCACTCATCAAGTATGCTTATAATAATAGTCATCAAACTGTTATAGGTATAGCACCATACGAGGCTTTATATGGAAGACGTTGTATGACACCGCATTATTGGGCGGACCCTACAGACAACGTAGTTATCAGTCCTAAAATCATAGCTGATACCCTAGCTAAGATAAAGTTAATCCAGAAATGGATTAAGATAGCCAATGACCGGCTGATTAAGTATGCAAATTTGAAGAGAAGATACTTGAGTTTTGAACTTCCGAACAAAGTGCTTCTCAAAGTGTCACCCATGAAAGGGGCGCCCATGAAACGGATTAAGCCAGTCTGTAGGACTGCACAATCATGTTAACTTTTCTTTTGCTAATTTTCCATGTTCTTGAGCTTTTCAATAGTAAGATCAATGGTTGGCTTTATGGCACTTGCAGTTGCTTCCCCAGGAGAATTTTGTGCTTCCAACTTGCTCATTAGCAACACAATCTGGGCATCTTTTTCTTCAAGTTTAGTCATCAAGCTTTCAGTGGAAAGCGCCATTTGTTCAAGACAATCCTTAGGATTTCCAAAGTCTGCAACCAAGGCTGGCAACTTTGACTCCGATGATGAAGAGTAATCTAGCCACCTTTTCTTTAGGAAAGTAATAGATCTAGATCTAGATTCTTCACTTGTAGTGGCCTTCCTCATTGATGTCTCAAAAGATGAGTGACTCTTTGTCTTCTCAGCAGAAACTTCTACTTTTTTGTTCATTCTTGAGTGAATGGAGTGGCTTAAATGTCTAGGCCTCACTTTTGTTGGTCGAACTCCTTGCTTTTCCACAGCAACTCCTCTTTTCTTTCTTTTATGATAAAATTACTTTAGCGAAGATGCCAATTGAGATACTTCAGTATGAGCTTTTGCACAAGTGACCGGTGCGACTTCCTTTCCCATTTCCGCAATTTTCCCCATATTGACAGCAGCACTTTGGGCTTCCAGGATCTTCACTTGAGTTTATTCAAAGCTTCCTTGATGCGAGAGATCAGACGTAGAGAATGTCTCTAGTGAAGTCACCAAAAATTTGTATGCACAAATTTCATGTGAAAAAATTACATCATGAAATTAATTGCAGCACAAATTACAAAATGGAATTAAAAATAAAGATTTTGGGGAATCAACTCTCTAGCGTGCTTCTCAAGTTTACAATACTCTGATTAATGCTTTGAGCTTTTGGTGGAGAGGTCAATGGCTTCTTCACAAACACAAACTCGAGAGTTTGTTTTGCACAAACATGGGCTAATGTTTCTTTTCTCTTCTTTTAGTTTGGGACTTTCCGTTGTACTCCTTGCAGTTAGGGGTTTCTGCCAATATTCGCCGCCTTTGTTGTGATGGCTCTACTAGTGGGAAGCATGTCCGAGGAAGGTAAATTGATCTAAATTAAGTTTGGAACCTTAATTCAAGTTTACATAGCAAGAATAGAAAGTTTAGTAAAGTTCATTAAGTTTCAAGAAGGTTAAGGCGCTAGATGAGGTTTGGGGGCAAAATGGTAATTTTTCATCTCGATGAGTCGGGCTAAGCCCCGTGTGGTTAAAATGAGTTTTATAACCTAACTTTTAACTGTCACCCAAACTTAGTTGAAATAAACCAAAACTGACCAAGAATGACTAAGTTTACCGAAAGATGGGGGTTTAAGTGTTCCATGTCTAATACCTGGGTGGCTTAGGTTTTAAACTTAGTTTATAAGATGGTAAAGTGAAGGATGGCTGTCATAACCCGAGTTCATCCTTAACACCGTCATTTCTTCATTCGTTGAAGCAGAAAATCAAGAGTTTTTGGTGAAAAAAGAGCCACCACAAGTATATAGGCCATTGGAAGCTTGTTTCAAGCATGAAATTATGGTTTGAAGCTTGGAAGCATGTTTCCTTCTATCCCCTATTTTTTATATGATGTAATCAATGTGTTCTTGATCGATTTCATGTTTATTAGTTGATAGGGAGCTTGGGTTTTGGTTAGAAATTAGTAACTCGATGTTTTGCATCCATATTTGCTCGGAACTTAGGTTGGAGTTTGTTGAACTTGGTTGGTGAAAAAGAGTTGCATAATTCTTGCTTGTTACTTGGAGTTGAGATAAGGGAGTTATCTTTCCGAGTTCAATTAATGCTATTGGAATGAGTTTGCTTGAAGAATTTAAGTAGTTCCAGCAATACCATTAATTAGTGGGCAAGGTTGAATTATGGTGGACTATGAGGTTTGTGATGATTGGAATGATGTTATAATGCATCATAGATTGGCTTGTGATAGTTGGTTATGATCTATGTAGCATGTTTTACATGTTTGTGAAGGTTGGAGGCTATCTAAGCATTTTTTGGGCTGTCACAGGTATTGGCGATGCGTTGCCAATCATCACCAATGCCCGCGATGCGTTGTTGTTATAGGAAAAACTGGCAGAGCGTTACCAACTTTGGTCACGCGTCACCACAGGCATGTTGGCTGAATTTTCCAAGTTTTGCTGGGAAAGTCTAGGGGAGACCTATGGGGGTTCTTAGGGTACCTTGGGGTCTAAGCATTCCAGGGGTACTTCGAGACTTTCAAAAGTCCTTCAAGACCTAGGAGTTTTCATGAGTTTTGTAAGGTTTTATGGTTACTTGTATCATAAGCGAGAAAACTAGTTTACAAAGGATCACAACTAGATATCACTAGCACCCTTGGTAGCCTAGCCATGGATTTAGCCACGAGTTTGTAAGGTGAAACCTTACTGCACCTAGTCTACAAGGTCTTTATGGCCTAGTCTACAATAGTCCCACTATAATGCCCCTGTACAACATAAATGCGAAAGGTTCAACTAGTGATTTATCACTAGTTAGGTTGGCATGCTAAGCTTGCTAAAGGACAAGGCAATGCCTTGTAGTTCAAGGACCAAGATGAGGAGAGGTCTCAAAGGACCTAGGTATATGCATATATTAGACCCTCAAGTATGAGCTCACAACAGGTTACATATGTTATCATATATGGAGTCCTTAGTAATTTTCTTGTAGGTACAGTGAAGACCTTTACTGAGAATTACTAAATTCTCACTCCCTAGTTATGTTGTGCAGATTCTGAAGTTGTTGGGCCGGGTAACCACTGAGGGTTATCACGGTAGTTGCTTTTGTTACAGGTATTTCACTTGAGAATTTTTATGGTTCCAGTCTACTTGGGTAACTTGTTAGTTAAGTAACAGTACTAACTACGATCTTCCTTTGGATGCAGAGCTTAGTAGCACGTGGACAGGGACTTTTGTGACTCGCCACTAGGACTTGCATCCAAGGTGGGAGTTAGTTCAAGAAGATCTCAGTTGAGGCTTGTATATATAGTATTCTTAGTTGCATCCATTGTCTATGTTTTGAGGAGTCTTAGACTCTAGGGTTGCTCTTGGCTGAAGGCGTTAGTCTACTTTATGTATGAATGCTCCCACACAGTTGTTATGTGTAGTAAACTCATATAAATGTTGATTTTATATGCTTTAGTTATTTGAACTTGTTTTCATTGGAAATGTTTTGGCGAAGTCAATGCCTTATGGAATTTTGTTAATCCAAGTCAAAGCATGAAGAGCATGCATTTTGCATATTCTAGGGTAATCAACTAGTATCACAAAATTTTAATCTGTGCATATATACAACTAGCCAATTGCAACCACCGTGAGGCCAACTTTCACAAGCTACCTGGGCATGGGCCAAGGACGGTCGTGTCATTTCTGACTTGATTCAACACAGAAACAAATCCTTCATGTTCCCTACGTTCTTCGCATTCCTCGTCACATTCTTCAAGTCTGGCCTGAAAACTAAGATTTGATCTTTCTTGGACTTGATTTCTCATTTCACTAGGCGTTTGTGCTTGATCGGCTTGAAGAGCCAGAGAAAGCTTTTCATAGAGAAATTTTTTTTCCCCCTAGTTTTGCTTCTTCTCCAATATTTTGTTCTTATTTCATTCTTTAGCCCGAGGGCCTATTTATAGGTGTAGAGAAGAGGCAGTTTAAATCAAGAAAATCACATGTGATAATTATCACATATTTATCTCTGTATTTATCTCAAGAGAAAATAAATATGATAATTGTTTCCATTTAATTATCCTAATTTTTTAATTTAAAAGGATAATTAATGAAATATTCTAGAATATTTGAGCTAAACAATGTGTATGTGTGGGCTTTAATCCTTTTGGTCTTTGAGGCCCAATTTTCCAAAAATGGACTTTGGCAAAGATAGCAAAATAAGTCTTCATTAGGGCCTTCAGTTATTTACTTTTGGGCTCCAAAAATTGGGTTTCTTGATCTTATAGTTTCCAAAATTGATAAACCTTTGAATTTTGGACATCACTTTTGAAGTGGACTAAACAATTTAAGTTGGGTTTAATTTATTTTTAACCCAATTAAATTTTGATGTCTACATGGAGTCTACATGGAGTATTCCCAAGAGTGAGTAAATATGATGTATATGAAAAGGTTACTTTTGGTTTCAGAAAATTGTCAATAATGGAAGAATATAAATTAGAGTTGTTGTCCACAATCTTTAGATACATGATTAAAGTTCATCATGAAAAACGTTGCAACTATTTGCATGTCAGATTGGTCCAAATTGCTCTAAAGCTATTAACCACAAATAACTCTATAATCAGGGCTATTAGAGATTGCAGACATAATAGGTTTTCTAAGTCTTTCTAGCAATCCTATTCTTGAAACAATCTAAGTTACATGTCTTATGACTCGTAGGTGTCATTAGCTAGTTTAGGTATAAAAACAATCTAATTAATGTCTAGGAATATTTTAGTAATTTGAGTCTCAAAATTGTCAGGTCCAGTCTAAAAGTTTGTTTGTGAGTCTTAAAATTTTGTTTAGGTATTTATTAAGTTATTTTCATTTTTAATTTTTTGCCATTTGGGTCAAAATTGATGTTGATGGTGGAATTTAGGTCTTAATTGATTTTTTTTGGTACACAGTTCTTAATAAATCAATTTACAAGAGTTTGGGCGTTAATTGAAATTTCTAAAGAGTTCTGGGCTTTACAGATCAAACTTTATTTCTTTGGGCTTAATTGGAAAATTCCACGAAGTTTTGAGCTTCACTGAAACTACTTTTTGACGTGGGCTAAAAAAGAAGCTAGAGTCAAATTATGGAACAAAGTTGTACTTAAGAGCTTTTCTAAAAATTTTAGGTTTAATTTGATCAAGATTTTATCACTAAAGGCATGTCTTGGGGTTTCAGGACTTGATTATCTATAAATATTTTTTTGCAAATCTTGATATTAGGGGTTGAAGTTGATACTTAGAGCTAACTTTTGAAACTCTACCTACTAGCCAAAAAATTGCAAACTCTTAACTTTTTAATCTTTTGCCACCACCCCTGAAACACAGCCCAATTGTCTGCTATGTTGCTCCACTGCTGCCAGTCTTCCCAGCCTGAAACCGGCAATCCATCTTGCCCCATGATACATGCATGGGTAGGAGAGTTGGTTTGTTAGTTGAAGCAGTTAAAGAATAAAAAAGATTAGTGTTGTTTCGCATCAAGTGAGATGGAGGACCACCTTGGTGGGAAACCTCTGTTTCATGAAATCGGGTTGTTACCAGATCCGATTCTTTCGTTGTTGTTTTTTGGATTTCGAATTGTAAGCATATATGAGTTGTTTTGTTGTTTCAAGAAAGTAGGGATGGCAATTGGGTGGGTCGGGTCAGGTCATTCAGGTTCGGGTCTAGTCGGGTTAACATGAATTCGGGTCCCGGTCGGGTTCAGGTCAGGTCATTTGGGTTCAGGTTGAGTTGATTTCGAGTTCGGGTTGGGTTGGGCCGGGTTTATTTGGGTTCAGGTTCACTTCAGGTAGGGTCAATTTTAGTCTCGGGTAACTTCAGGCCAATTTTCGGGTCAACCTTTATGTTCACGTGGGTTACTAGTGTGAAGTCAAAATGATTGAATCTATTCAATTTTTTAAAAAAATTTAAATCAAATAATTTGATTGTTTGTGTGATTTAATTTAATTTAAATTTTCATTTTTTAGTATATTTAATTAAAATATTCATAAAAATCTTCTTCATTATAGTTTAGTACATATTTAAGTAATTTAACATTGTTAGTAATATTTGATTGTTTTTCTAAACTCATACGCTTTAACTATAATTGTACAGATTATTCAGATCTTCACTTAGCTATCACTCAGACATACATAATGACAATTTTATTATGCCTATGTTTCAATGAATTTTCTTTGAAATTACAACGAAATGCAAATCAAGTTCATTATCAATGACTAAATTGTAAAATTTAAAAAATTTTAGGTGAACGTGCAAAGATTTCAAAAATTTTAGGATCCATGTTGTAATTATTATGGGTGACTAAAATAAATTTTTTTAAAATTTAGGTACCTTATTGCACTATACTTAAAAGTATAGGGATAAATGTTGTAATTTTAATAATTATCTATTAAGATCATTAAACTTACTAAATATAAAAATTACTTCTGTTGGAAAAATCTAGATATGAGATTCACTAAATATGGATGTTTTTCCCCAAATAAGATACTTGCAATATATAAAAGTCCTAAAGAAATAGAAGTTACTAAATATGGAAATCCTTTCTCAAAATATGAAAATTATTAAACATGAATATCTTAAAAAAAGAAATGAAACTACTAAATATAAAAGTTTCATCTCCAAATATGAGACTTACCAAATATGGAAGTACCAAAAAATAAAAGTTACTAATAACGGAAGTCACCATTCCTAAATATAAGACATACTGAATATGAAAGTCTCAAAAAATGGAAGTTACTAAATATGGAAACCTCCATATTTAGGACTGACTTAATATGAAAAATAATGAAAGAGGAAAGTTAAGGTTTAGGGTAAGGGTTAAAATCGGGTATTGTCGGGTTTAGTTATCAAGTCATCTCGGGTTCAAGTTAGGTCAGTCTCGGGTTTGGGTCATTTTTGGTTCAGGTCAATTTAGGCTCGAGTCATTTCGGGTTCGGGTATTTCGGGTTTGGGTCGTTTGGGTTCGGGTTTTCTCAGGTTTCCCTTTAATCGGGTTCGGGTTCAGGTCGAGTTGGGCATAGTCGGGTTCAGGTCATTGACTTTTTTTGTCAAATCAGGTCAAGTCGGGCTTGGCTTTGAGTGGGTTGGGCCAGGTCATCAAGTCGGGTCCGATTTTGTGCCATCCTTACAAGAGAGTAATGAGAAATTATACCTCTTCTCTCTTAACTATCTTTCTCCCATTCTAAGTTTTCAAGAGATAAACCTCTATTATCTTCATATTCGAATTCATTTCTATTCAGGATCCCTGGAATTAGAGTTCTCTTAATCACCACTTGTATCAATTGGTATTAGAGCAGCGATTCTGGAGCAGCAATGGCAGAAGGAACCCAACAAGAGTGGAAGAGAAATGTGGAACACTTCATCACGTTTTCTAAAGAGTAGGCTAAGAAACAAAGTTTTGAGCTAGTGTCTCTGAAGGAGATGGTACTGAGCTTGCATTGACCGTCCAGAGTTCCCTTGGCCATCTGACCACCATGGATGATTCTGGGATTGGGAATTCATCACCCTCAACCATTCAGACCATTCTGTCACCAATGGGAGCTGTGGATAACTTGACGTTCTCACGTCTCATTCATCTGGATTTTCCACACTTCCAAGGTGAAGACATAGATGGATGGCTATTTCGTTGTGGATAGTTCTTTACCCTGGACAATGCACCTGAATTACTGAAGGTACCCATTGCCTCCATACATCGAGAAGGAGATGTGCTTCAATGGCATCAGAGTTTCCTCAAGGTACATGGAACTGAAAACTCCCTGCTCTGGGATGAATATACTACTGCAATTCCATCTCATTTTGGGGCTGCGTATGTTGATGCAAGGTCTGGGCTTAAGAACCTTAAATAGATTGGATCAATAGCTTTATATCAGAAACAATTTGATGCTCTATTAAACAAAATTCCCCATTGCTTGCATGAGGATTTAATTGTGAGTTTATTTTTGGGAGGATTGGTAGATGAAATTCATTTTCCAATTCATATGTTACGGCCCAAAAGCTTGGTGGAAGTGCGAGGGCTAGCTAAATTGCAGGAAGCAACTAATATTGCACGAAGTAGGAATCTACCTCCTTACAAGAATCGGGGAATTTTATCAACACCATAAGTAAGGACATTCCATGTCCCTAATGCAACTTCACCTCTGATAACCAAAGGGCTATTACCCTTAAAGAACTCCCAATTGGCTTGTTGAGCACTACCCTCGGTGAGTATGTGTGGCCAACTTCAGATAAAAGGTGCCCTCACTATCCTCAAACGGAACACTGCCTGATAGCCGAAGGGTGATGGCCCCCAAGATCTCCTGATTAGCTAGCCAGAAACCACCCTCAGTGAAAGCTTAGCCCCAACCTCGGGGAACATTCATACACCACCCTCGGCAAGGTAATATGGCCAACTTCGGGAAGAGGTGTCTTTCACCGCCCTTGGATCTACAAACCTACCAAGCTCAGGAAAGTTGATCCACTATCCTCAATGGAGAAGAATATTTCCTGAAGATTACCCACATTGCAGAATGGCCTTTCCCAACAGCCCTCGAGGAAAATCTCTACCCGAAGGGGTCTCACGGATATACGACAAAAATGGTTAAGGAGCCTCTGACAAAGAGACCTCGCACACGCCCCTGCCCTCTGCCTAGAATGGCCTATGGCCTGCTGGAGGTACCTATCCCCGAAGGTACGGATCGAATCCAACCGAACACGTGTCACAATCTGAACGGGTTGTGTCAAACGGCCTCCTCCATCCACCATCTTATAAATACTTAGGAGGGACTTTGGTAAATATAGAAGAGAGAGAACCCTCCCTATTTTCCCTACTCTCTGCTCTTTACTACTACTCTCACAAATAGTGACTTGGGCGTTAGAGGCTCTTCCCCTGGAAACACATTCCAGGGAGCTCATAACTCTTGTTCTTCTGTGTGTTTCAAGCACCTTCATACCGGAAGTCTCTTCTCCAAGCCAACATGTCATACGACAAAGATGCCGCTGAGCATCATTTGGTGCCGTTTGTAGGAAGGAAAAGCTTGTATCCCTTCTATTAATGAACAAAGATTTGTTTGCCAACTCTCTGAGTGATATGCCTAGGGTGGACCTTGGTATAATTCAACATTGCCTTAAAGTGTGTTTGGTGGTGAAGCCTATTCAGCAGAAAAAACATAGCCTCCTGGCACATAAGAACAACTTTGTTAAAACTGAAGTCCAACGATTAATGAAGACGGTCATAATAAGGGAGGTCACGTACCCCGAGTGGCTCAGCAACGTCGTTGTTGCCACCAAGGAATGGAGTGATAAGCTCTGAATGTGTATCGACTTTCGAAACATAAATGATGCCTGTCTGAAGGACTTCTACCCTCTACCACCAACAGACCAATTGGTAGACTCTTCTGCCAAATACGGTCTGCTTAGCTTCCTCGATGCCTTCAGTGGGTATCACCAAATTCGGATGAATCCCGAAGATGAGGAAAAAACTGCCTTCATAACCGAGGTCGGTACCTATTGCTATGTGAGAATGCCCTTCGACCTTAAAAACACAGGAGCAATGTACCAAAGACTGATGAACAAGGTATTCAGCTCCTAAATTGGGAGAAATGTAAAAGTATATGTAGACGATATGATAGTCAAAAGTAAACAGCCTGGCAGTCATATCATAGACTTGGAGGAAACGTTCAACCAACTTCGAAAGTTTGGGATCCATCTTAACCCCAAGAAATGTGTGTTTAGGGTGATGGCTGGCAAATTACTCGAGTTTATGGTATCCGAGAGAGGTATCAATGCTAACCCAGAAAAGGTTAAGGCCATGCTAGGATTCCGAACTCCCACGACAACCAAGGATGTGCAAAGGCTTACTGGGAGAATCATGGCCCTTAGCAGGTTCATCTCCAGATATGGGGACCGGTGCTGACCGTTCTTCAAAGTGCTCACCAAAGCAACAAAGAATGAAAGCAACCTTGGCTCCAAGGAACATCCTTTGAACGAAGACTGCCAAAAGGCCTAGGATGAACTCAAGGGCTACCTAGCTCGCCTGCCGACACTTCAGTAGCCGCTAGGAGGAGAGCTTCTCATCCTCTACCTAGCCGTTACCGAAAATGCCGTAAGTTTGGTACTGGTAAGGGAGGCGGGAGGAAAAAAGTGGCCAGTATACTATGTAAGTAAGTCCTTGCACGGTTTCGAAGTTAGGTACCCTCTCCTGCAAAAGGGCATCTATGCTCTAGTGATAGCAAGCAAGAGGCTGCGGACTTACTTCCAAGGTGACCCTATCATTGTCCAAAGCAACCTACCTCTTTGAGATGTCATGAGAAAGGTAGATCACTCGGGAAGATTATCAAAGTGGTGCATTGAGCTCGGTGAATATGACATCACCTATGAGCTGAGAGGGCAATAAAGGCCCAAGTATTAGTAGACTTCATTGCCGAACTAGCAAAAACTGAAGATACCTTGGAGGACCTCAAAAATGATGAACCTGAGTGGACAATGTTTGTTGATGGAGCCTTCGGTTCTAAACATCAAGGAGCCGGAGTAATCCTCCGCGGACCCAAAGGTATAAAAGCTACAAAGGCCATCAAATTCGGATTCTATGTCACCAACAATGTCGCTGAATATGAAGCCCTTATAGCAGGCTTGTAGCTGCCAAAAGAGTAGGTGTGAGGAATTTGAAGGCCCACAGTGATTCTCAGCAAGTGGTCTGACAAATCACGGGGGACTATTGGGCAAAGGACCCAAACTTGGCAAAGTACCATGATCTCATGAAAA
The DNA here is from genome assembly GCA_039654915.1 of Aquilaria yunnanensis. Lineage (NCBI taxonomy): Eukaryota > Viridiplantae > Streptophyta > Magnoliopsida > Malvales > Thymelaeaceae > Aquilaria > Aquilaria yunnanensis. The sequence continues at coordinate 61,646,473 of CM077593.1, forward strand.
ACCTCATCTAGGAGTTTGACATGGCATATATAGAAAATGTACCGTGACAAGATAATATGGAAGCAGATATTTTGGCCAAATTGAAGAAGTCCACTGAAGTGCTATGTCAGCCAAGCATTACGGTAATGTACATAACAACCTCAAACAAAGGGTAGAAAGATCTTATCAAGAAATACCTTGTAACTTCATAGCTTCCTCGAGATTCTTTAGAAGCAGAAAAAGTACGAAAGTGCTCTGGTGGCGAATGGTGGGCCACCATCATTTCCACTGTGGGTCATGGTGAATGCGGCAGGGACTTCCGGAGGAGGGGGCGAGTCCCGACAGAAGGTGCTCTATGGGGATCACCTGTGATGGCCGACAGTATCCTCGTGTAGGAGGCACGGTGAGGCCGAGACGAACTTCCGGCATAGGAGAGAGCCCGAACAGGGGATTCCTTAGGAGGATCTGCCTGAAACACTCAGAAAACAGGGGTTAGGAGGTCCACGGAGTGATTTTCTGGGGAGGAGCCTCCGATGCCCAAGTCAGTGCTTTGGGGGGTGGAGAGGGAGTAGTGAGGAAAAAAGGCTCTTGCCTGTCGTGTTTTTCCTGAAGCCCGAAAGAAGAGAATCATCAGCCCCCTGAAGGCCGAAAGAAGAGAGTCATCAGCCCCCCTTCTCGTGACTATTCCCTTGATATATATAAAGGGGTGGACCTTTCGGATTGTGACAAATGTATGGACGGATGTCGCTCGTACTTCTGGGCGTGTGGGCCCCAGGCCGCCTGCAGGCTCCTCGGGCCACGAGTTGCGACAGGCGTAGTCCTATGTGACAGGACATGGGCAGCGGCGAGGCGTTACAGTGCATATAAGGGCGATGTGCAAGGTCTACAGGCGGAATTGTCAGAGACTCCTTGATGGCTGCTGCCGTACCTCCGAGGTCCCCCTGGTTGGTATCACGCTTCGAAGTGAGGGGCCTCTTCCCGGAGTCAGACTTGTTACTTCGGGATATTCCTTGGTTCCGAAGTTAGTCCGATCGTCCTCTCGAGGGAGGCGATATGCTAATTTACCGAGGTTGGTACTGGCGGGCTACCGAGGTCATGCACCTCAGGTGTCGGACTCCCTTGCTTCCGAGGTCCTTAGTTGTCCAGGGCGATAGCACTTTGGCTATCACATGTCCCCCTTCGGAAAGCTGAAGTGGAGACTTCGGCTAGTGGTCCTTTCTGGACTTGGTGTGTGACGTTTGCAAGGGATGCATCTCACCACCTGGGGGCATGGTTTGTTCGAACAGGTGTCACCTGTCTGCCCTTTGGTGTCCTCGAGATCCCCAACCTCTTTTCTTTTTTTTTCCATAGGCTAGTGGACCGTCATGTTTTGAAACTAGGCGTGTTAGTCTAGGGCGGTACACCCAAGTTTCCAAGATGTCAGAAAATGTGTCCTAGTTTCTCGTGACGGCCGACATGTGGCAGGTGCTGGTTGGGATGGGTATGTCTTTTCACGCGCGAGGGGCAATTATGGAGACATTTCACCTCCGCGCAACAATTATGACGCCCTTTCAGCTTCCTTCCTCGATCTGTATAAGTCTCCTCTTGTCATTCTCTTCATTTGTTCTTCTTTGCTCTCACTTTGCTCTCGTTTGTTCTTGCATCTTCGCTTGCCTTTGTCCTTTTTCTGGCGATAGTTTTTACGGTTGAGCGATTTCCGACATCTTGCACGATGGCATCCAGGAACCCTGACTTCAGCAAGACTTTTGGTGGGTTCTGACTCTAAATATCCTTCGGTTTTTGCTTTTCTTTTGGTTTCCCGAAGTCATTTTTCTTTTTTCTGAAGTCTCTTTTTTGGCCAATCATGTCTTCGCCTATTCCCGAGAGCGGGGTACCTCTTACGTCTCACCGTTGTTGCTCCACTTCTAAGAAATTAGAGAAGTGGACCACAAAATTTTTCCTTCCCCCCTACGCCACCACAAGGTTATCCCCCCTCGGTCATTTTTGTTTTATGAACCGGGACGACGAGGTTACCATTTTTTGAGCTCAACTGAAGGCCGGACTTCGGTTTCTCCCTACGAAGATGATTTGCAACTTTTTCCAATTTCATGGCAAAGCCGTGAATTAGCTTCCTCCCAACTCATACTGCTATTTCAACAATTTTCTCTGCATGTGTGGGGTCTTCGGGGTAGAACCCCATTTTATCCTGTTCATGCGGTATTACAAGCTCTATCCGGTCCCGAAGGGTGGCTTTTATTTCATGCTACCTCGGGGATCTGGGAGCAAAAAATTTATGTTCACCTTCGTTACCAAGGATAGCTGGCGAGGGTGTTGGGTTTCAGGAGCCAAACAGCGCAGCGGAATTTAACCGAAACCCTCCAGGATCCAAGTGAAACGGGGTAAACCGGGTGTTCGAAAATTTCATACCTAATTTTCGGTTGAGATCTCTCACTCAACTGTAGAGTCGAATCACAAAACCTGAACAGTTGACGTGTTCAGGCTCTCTATGGTATCCACACGAGCCTCTCGGGATCACCACGCTTCCACCACGTCCCGGCAGATGCGTTTCTCTTGCGCTCGCAGTGCTAGCTTGCGTCCTCCAAGGAATTGCAAGAGAAGAGTGCGGCTGTCCTTTTGGGAGGCTAGGGCAAGGAGACCTGCGAATTTCTCACTTAAAAGTTATATTTATAGTGAGACTCAACTTCCAGGCCTAATGGGTTTCAAAGCCCTAATCCAATTAGGATTTAATTTCTGGCTTAATAATGGCTCAACTCCTTGGCCCATTATTAATATGAAATTAAAGTGAAACCATAACCCAAATAATTAGCCCATGCACTCTAATGATCCAAATAGCTCTATGTGTGCGACCCAATAGGCTCTTGCCATGTTGGTAATGATCATAAATCACATTTATGATCATAAGCAATGAGCGGTGTCTAGCAACACATCATTGCTACCCAAGTGACAAGATTGTCGGTGAATCGACTAAACCTTTATGATCATCACCGATATATGCCATTGTCCCTTTGTCCAAGATATCAAGACTAAGCACGAGACATGGAATGTGTCACTCTCGTATAGCCCAATCTTTGGTTTCTTGATTATCGAGTAGACTAACTTAAACTGATGACATTGATATCATATATCAACTCATCGGAGCATGGCCATGCATTTTCTAAGTCTCACTCTATCAAGGGGCCCAAAGATATCACTCCCGTTACATAGGAGGGACAAATCCCATCTTGATCATACAAATCCCTCCGCATGATATGTGACATACCCAATGACCTCCTTCAAGTTCACTCAGTTACGAGCAACAAAGGAAAGTATCAAAGTATGTGACTCACATGTAGGGAACCTTGATGATCTTAGGTCGAAGGACTACATATACCATGATCACTATGAGAATCACTTATGACACTCATATAACGATCCATGAAGTGTTCTCATGGTGGGTCGGTCCAGTACACAAGTTCTCCAACTTGCACCCATATGTAGACTACATATCTCATATTAGTCTCCACATATGCTAGTCATTATGTATTATTGCAACCCGCTCCACAATAATACTAGACTAGGGACGTTTAAGAATATCATTATTCTAGGGTTACAATTATGTTTATTATGTTACGCAGAAACAAAACAACAAACAAAATTGCTGGATTAATGCCTCAATAAAATATCATGACTCAATGTGTAAAAATACAATCATCTCATGATTGGCTTTTTGGGCACAATACTAACAGAGGGTTGCAAAGGAAGTTCTTTTTCCTAAAGGTGGCGGAGGCCTGGTCGCATGGCCCGACTAAGTGGGCTCGGGGAAAGCTGGAGACGGATGTCGTGGATCCCAAGAAGTTGCTAAGTCCCGAGTTGGCGGTAAGGTTTGAGGATTTCGACAGACGTATCCGGGCTGTCGCCGACTGGGATGCCGAGGTCCCTCCATGCTCTCTCTACCCATTCCCCATCAATTGGAGGCTTATGACCGAGGAGGTCCTTCGGGAGTTGGGGGTGGTTAAGGAGCGTAAGACGGATCTCGGCATGCCAGCTCCTGTCATCGAGGGGAAGTAGTCCTGGCTAATGAAGCTCCTTCGAAGCGAGCTCACTTATGAAGCCTTTTTTGAAAGTAAGTTTCCTTTCAAAGTTTTCAGCATAAGTGCCTATCTGGACTCACATTGATGTTTTCCCTCTTTTTCAGAGATGGGCGACGAGGCTGCTGCCTACTTCAAGTCTCTCTTCCTTGGTCAGGCTGACAAGGGAGAACAAACGAAGAAAGGCGTCTCCAAGAGGTGCAAGACTACTGGGAGCGGACCGTCTTCAGTCAAGAAGGTGAAGAAGGACACCTTTCTACCCCTGGAGGATGTGGCGGAGGTCGGTGTTGACACTGCAACTTCCACCAAGCCTGAAACTCCCGCGGAGGTCGGTGGCCTAGTTACACGAAGCCTGGAACTCTCGCCAAGCCTGAAATTCCCGCGGAGGTTCCTACTAGGGTGTTAAGTGCTCTCGTTCCACTGAGTCCCACAACTTAGGTGGATCTTTTGGGCTCTTTGGCAGGTAGTCCCTCTGCAGAGGAGCTGGAGAAACGCCGAAGGGATAAAGGCAAAGATATTCCTACCGACGTGGAGGAGGTTCGGGACTCTGACGACAATGTCGCTGAGGTTGCGCCCAGTTTGTCTCTTCCCTCTTACTCACATCCTCGTAACTTGTATAGTTAAGGAGCTTTCTTTGACTTACGCCTTCAACCTTTCAGAGGGTCTGGCGCCCTCAGCTTGGATGGTTAAGCATGCCCGAAGACGGGCTCTTCGGGATTCCTACATCCCAAAAGACAAAGTCCCAAGGGAGCCGTTCTGGTCTTTCACGGAGGACATGAATCTGTTCTCCGAGGATTGTCGGGAAATGGCTCCCCAGATGGCGAGGGGCGTGCTTACTCAGGCTTCCTTCAAGTCAGTTGCCGACGAGTGTGCCACCGAGGATACCCTCGTTGCTAAAGTTTCCGAGCATGCTGCCCAGGTAGTTCTTCAGGCCTCTTCATTTTTCCTCCCACTTTTTTGTCTAAGTGTTTTGGCTTTCCTTATGTGACTTTTACTAAGTACATTCTCTTTTTTCTTTGTAGCTCCTAGGGTATAGTCGATACCTTCGAGCTTGGGCGGCAAAGCAGTCTTCGGTCTAAGCTTGGGCTGAAGATAACTTGGAGAAAGCCAAGGTCTTCTGTGTTAACTCGGTTGTGACGAACACCAAGTTGAGCCGTATGGCCAAGCAGAAGGTTGCCCAGATTCGGGAGGAGTTCTTGAAGGGCCAAGAGGATCTCTTGAAGGACTTCACCAAGAAGATGTCCGACCTTGGTGAGAAGGTTGTGAGCTTAACCTCGACCAACGAGGCCATTCAAAAGGAGAGAGAAGGAGAAGCTGCTCTTCTAACGAAGGTTATTGCCGACAAAGCTGAACTTCAAGCCAAGGTCGACTCGCTGAAGAAGGATTCGGAGAAGAAGAAGAAGATAAAGGAGCTAGAGAAGGAGGTTTCGGATCTTCAGAATGAGGCGGACGAATTAGAAATAGAAAAAGACAAAGCCGTCCAGGCGACGAAGGTTGCCTTTCAGGACGGCTTCTGCCGAGCTCATCACCAATTTCTGAAGAAATATCCAGACCTCGACTCTTCCTTCTTCACTGCCCTGGATATTCCCGAGGGTCCTCGGTGGACTTGGTCAAAAGTTGAGTTCCTCAAGTTGCCATTTGCCCCTCCTCCTGCACCGAAAGCGGCGGCCAAAGATACGGGAGCCGGAGCTTCCCATGACGCTGGGGTCCCTTAGATATTCTAGGGCCTTTGTTTTCTTATTTTTTCCATGTGTTTTTCTTCTTGTAACCTTCTCCTTGTACCAAGACCTTCTTCAATGAATTTTCCTTCATAATTTGGTTAAGTCTTTTGAGCAATTTTTTGTTTCCTCATTGTCCCGACCACTTTCGGTCAGGGGACTTCGGAGAGGTATACTTTGCTCGTTTCATCGGCCAACCTTCGGGTAAACATTCATTGTTGGTGAAGTTCCCTTAGGCAAATTTTAGCCTGCCCTCGTCGGCCGTATTCGATAGACTTCACCTTTTTTGGGCATATAACCCAACCAACTTTGGAAGGAAAACGTGACCTTCGGGAGCGTGTGCTTCCGCTTTTGTTTGGCGAGTACTTTCGGATAAGGGAAAACTTCTGTACTTAGAGAAATTTCTCTCACTTGTACACTTTCTCATCTAAAATTCTAAGTATAGAATTTCTTTAGGGCATCCGAGTGCCATGCATTTTTCAGTTTTCCCCCTTCGGTGTCGCCAAGCTTGTATACTCCCTTTCAGACCTCGTCTAGGACCAAATAAGGCCCCTTTCCCGTTTGGCCGAGGTACCCCATGGGATGATTTTCGGGGTTCAAACTCGGCCTTTCGAGGATGAGGTCTCCTTTCGTTATCCCTTTTGGTCTATCATGCAGGTTTGCGCTCATGGCCACCTTTTGCTGAAGGGCCCTTCTTCTGAGCTCGGCCATTCCTTTGTGTTCACCAACTAAGTCGGGCTTAGTTCTCAACCTGAGGTCGTTTCCTCTTTCGTCGAACACTCGTATTCTGACTGGTGGTCGTGCTACTCCAAATGGATAATGGCCTCTGTACTGGAGATAAGTGAGAAAGATGTCTCCCCCGTGGCCCCTCGGGGAGTTGTCTGATAACTCCTAGGTACAGTAGGAAGTTTTCCTGGCCATTTTCCCTTTGCTTTTCCCAACCTTTTTTATAGTCCCTCGTTCATGATTCTGTTGGCTACCCCCACCTGTCTGTTGCTCCGGGGCTGAGCTAATGGGCTAAAGTGCAATTTTACTCCGAAGTCCGTGGCAAATTCTTGGAGTCCCTTGTCCATAGACTGGGAACCATTATCGGCCATTATCACCGTCGATATGCCAAATCTGCATATCATGTTTCTCCGGACAAACTTTTGTATATCCTTTTCCGGAATGGTAGCTAGGGGTCCTGCCTCGTTTCGCTTAGTGAAGTAGTCCACTGCTACTACGTAGAACTTCACTTCTTTGGGTGCTGCCGAGAGTAGACTGGTGAGGTCTATGCCCCACACTGCAAAGGGGTAACGGTAATCTTCCGGGGCTACCCACTCCAAAGGCAGTCTTTTGGGTGCTGGCGTATCTTTGGCCCTTTTCACACTTCCTAGGCGAATTGTCTTGCACCCTTTTTGCCGATACATCTTTGTAACGGACTTTCATACCCTTGTCGGTATAATTCCTCTTTAATTAGGGAATACCGTCCGAAACATCTTCGCACATTTCATCGCTTCATGAGGATTTTCGGGACTCTTTAGTTGTGAGATACCTCTTTGTAGGATCTTTCCTCCCTCTGTTCGAGGTTGCTGCACCTAGCGTTGCCATACTTTGGATGGCCCAAGACTTTGGTAACCAGATTTGATGGCTTTGGTGGCTTTCCTGCCCTTGGGCCCCCGAGGGGCTACTCCAGCGCTCTGCTGTTCTGTGCTTGGAGTTTTCTTCGTCAGGGAGTTCCCACTCTGGGTTTACCTTCACTCGATTTCCCTCGTTGGTTTCGGCATTTTCCACTTTTGGGGTTTCGGTAATGAAGTCTGCCAGTGCCTGGGCTTTTATTGCCCTTTTAGGCTCATACGTGATGTAGCACTTTCCGAGTTCAATGCACCATTTTAACAGTCTTCCCGAATGCTCTACTCTTTTTCATGACGTCGCGCAGAGGCAAGTCACTTCGGACAGTGATAGTGTGTCCTTGGAAGTAGAGTCACAGCCTTCTACTTGCAAGTATCAAGGCGTAGACGGCCTTTTGGGGTAATGGGTAACTGACCTTGTTACCTAAAAGACGGTGACTTTTCTTCGGGTACAAAACTCCTTCGACGGGGAGGTCTGGGTCATCTTAACCCTGTTTTTCCCGTAGGTTGCATTTCGAAGGGTATGCTTCCCGTTGAGGACTCATCTCGTTAACCTTTGGTTCCCTGAACTCATGTGAGTTGATGTAGGACTCTTCTCCCGACAAGGTAGTGTTCAGGAGGGTCTTCGGCTCGAATTTAGAAGCGGCCATTTTCGGCCTAACTGCTGCGTTATTTCGACCACAACAGAGCGTGGGAATTCGCACAGGAAGGCCATGGTAATAGTTAGATGACGTGCATTCTCGGGCGGGGAAGTCCCTGTTGCAGTTGTTCAGCTGCCGATTGAACCTCTGGCGCGGATGGGGACCTCGGAAGTCCTTTGTCCTTAGAACTCTGAGTTTTGACAATGACGACCTGGGAATAGTTTCCCACAGACGGCGCCAAATGATGGCGAATGGCGGGCCAGCATCATTTCCACTGTGTGTCGTGGTGAATGCGGTAGAGACTTCCGGAGGAGGGGGCGAGTCCCGACAGAAGGTGCTCTGTGGGGATCACCTGTGATGGCTAGCAGCATCCTCGTGTGGGAGGCACGGTGAGGCCGAGACGAACTTCCGGCGTGGGAAAGAGCCCGAAAGGGGGGATTCCTCAGGAGGATCTGCCTAAAACACTCAGAAAATAGGGGTTAGGAGGTCCCCGAAGTGATTTTCCGGGGAGGAGCCTTCGACGCCCAAGTCAGTGCTTTGGGGGGTGGAGAGGGAGTAGTGAGGAAAAAAGGCTCTTGCCTGCCATGTTTTTCCTATAGGCCGAAAGAAGAGTCATTAGCCCCCTGAAGGCTGAAAGAAGAGAGTCATTAGCCCCCCTTCTCGAGACTATTCCCCTGATATATATAGAGGGGTGGACCCTTTGGATTGTGACACGTGTATGGACGGATGTCGCCCGTACTTCTGGGCGTGGGGGCCCCAAGCCGCTTGCAGGCTCCTCGGGCCACGAGCTGCGACAGGCGTAGTCCTACGTGATAGGATGTGGGCAGCGACAGGGCGACAGAGTGCATATGAGGGCGATGTGCAGGGTGTACGGACGGAATTGTCAGAGACTCCTTGATGGCTCCTGCCGTACCTCCGAGGTCCCCTTAGTTGATATCACCCTTCGGAGTGAGGGGCCTCTTCCCAGAGTCAGACTTGTTACTTCGGGATATTCCTCGGTTCCGAAGTTAGTCCAGTCGTCCTCTCAAGGGAGGCGATATGCTAATTTCCCGTGGTTGGTACTGGCGGGCTACCGAGGTCGTGCACCTCAGGTGTCGGAGTCCTTTGCTTCCGAGGTCCTTAGTTGTGCAGGGCGATAGCACTTCGGCTATCATGCTCAGGAAGATGCTTCCTGATTGGAGAAGAATTGTACTGGCCAGGGTACGCAAGTCCATTACAGAGGTGTGTCAGTGAAAAGGATGTGGAGACAGTCCTCAAAGAAGTCCATAAGGGGGCCTGTGTGTTACCACCTCACAAATTGGGAGAAGTACAAGTGTGTCATAATGGCTAAACACCATTATATTGTGTAATTCTCACCATAGTGATTGAAGTGTGGGGGGGGGGGGGTAAAAGGCATGATCAACACCTCCTTAAAAGTGTTTCAAGTTGGTAACTTGGTCCCCAAGAAAAGCCTTAAGGATTGCTTGTTTTTCAAGCAACCTATGGACTTTTTTGTAAGGTTTTGGAAATTTGGGTACTCAATTGCAAAACTGTCAAGAAAGAGACTTGGAGAGTTATGGGAAGGATATGAATGGTACAAAAGTGCTATTGGAGGACCAAATTGCTCATGGAAGACAAGTTTGGGCAAAGGAAACACTAAAGGCAATAAGGACCTAAATTTCCAAGTGTAAACCTTAAGGTGTTCAAGCTTTTGACTTAAGTCTAAGGGTGGAATTGTGGGGTTATCCCACCGTCCGGGGGGGGGGGGGCAGCCAAGACTTGATAATTAGTCAAAAATGTTGGGCACATGTGTACGAATGAGTTTAAGACAAAGAAACCATAATTAGTGAGAAGGAAAATGACATAAAGCAAGGTTAAGCTTGTTAAGTGTGTTTTGGTGCCCTTAAACTAAGTTTTAAGGCCATTTAAGTGGCCAAATCACTTATCCCACTCTCATTTTCGTCCTCCCCCAGCCCAAGAACACAGCCATACTTCCTCCATAGCCACCACACCTTCAAACTTACAATTGATTGAAATTGAAGGCAAAAGGAAGCAATTGGAAGCAAACTAGAGCTATTTCTTGCATACTTCAAGGATCAAGCTTGATTTTCGGCCTACCCACTTTGGTAAGGGTTCTCTTGTTCTCATGGACTGTTTTCTGCAATTTTCAAACATCAATGGAGCTAGGGCTAAGCTTGGAAGAGAGCCATGAGCTTGATGAACCAAGCTTAGTGAGGGGAGTGCACTTATTGAAGGTTTTGTGACCTAGTGTGAAGTGCACAATGATGGCAGTAAAGTGAGGGTTTCTAGAGCCCAAGGTTAGTACTAACTACTGTTAAAATCCTCCTAAGACCAATCATTAGCTTGAGGAGGGATGCCATAGTGATTTGGTTATGTTTATTATGTGTTTTATGGACTAACCTATGGTATATGCTGCTGCCACATTTCATGTGTTTGTTGTTTGTGTTTGGCTGCTGCATTCGGTTGCTATATCTTGTATATATGCATTGTGGTTTTTGTGTTTTAGTGTCTTTGGATGCAGGTTTGAATGAGGATCACATTACCTTAAGAAACCAAGTGTAACCCTTACTAAGTTTCTCAATGAACCTTACTCCCCTCAATTCTGTCATTTCAGGTCCAGCTGAAAGATCACCTTCAAACTAACCTTTTTGGTTTGAGTATTAATCTGAAATTTCAGGTACATGAAATTCCATATGTCTAGTTATGATCTGGAAATTTTGGTAATTTTAGGAGCAAATTTGGTATTTTTAATGGTGGTACTTACTGTGTTGTGCTGCAGCTGTCCAGCATCCTGTTTTTGGAGTCCATTGTGTCTCAGGACCTCCTGTAACCTAGGGTGCGTATTTAGCTGAGTTGAGACCATATTGTAGTGCATGTATGCATGTACATGTAGTGTATATAATATGAGACAAGTATGTGAACATTTGAGTAATGTTTTGGCTATGTAAGTGATGTGGTGAAAGGCTGCCTAAGTGTGAATGATAGGCTGCTTACTTGTAAATTCTGTTTTCGCCACATAAAGTTGCTAGATGCAAGAGAATTTAATTAATATGTGTATTGGACATGTATTGGATAGCCTTGGAGGGCTTTTCCCCTTGTGAATGAAGTGTTTGCATGGTTTGGAAAAATTGTATGGGCAAAATGGTCGAAAAGTTGGCAGAATTTCAACCATGTACCTAAAGTTTAATATCTCCTTGTGTAGAATGAATATTGGTATGAAATTTTGACCACTCCTAGAGAACATCTAGATGTTGAGCTGGAATTTTGAATTTCTGGATTTGGATCCTTGTAGCCAAATATATGACGTTGCAAAATTGGCTGAGTTACTGTTCATTTGGTCAGAATTTTGTAACCAACTTAAAAAATCCATAACTTGGTCCATAGGTGGGCTATTGATGTAAAACAAAATTCCTTGGTTTGCTCTAAGTCTCTAATTCATAATGGAGCAAATAAAATAGGGGGTATGAGGCTAGAATGATACAGTTTCTTAGTGGAAGTTACAGGTGCAGTAGCTGGCCACTAGAACTTAACATGATTGCCTAATGTGTGGAAGCCAAAACTAAGACTTGTGCTAGTGTTTTCCTTCTTTGCTGCCATGGTGTGCATGAAATGTGAATATGTGTGTGATGGTTGGACCAATATGCATGTATTTACATAGTGCCCAAGAGGGTCACTTGGGTATGCACACTAAGGGCAGTGTTCTGATGGCCTACAGAACATTACTAATCCTGGGAGTCTAAATGCACAGTTTTAGCGCCATAACTGGACTACCCCGGAGTGGGTAACACTGTGGTTCTCACCCCGGAGTGCGCCATAACTGATGCCCTTGTCGGGGTACTACTCCAACAAGGATATTTCTGGCCTACCTTGAGGAAGGATGAGAGGTAGTTTGTCCAAAAATGCGACAAATCCCAGAGACACGCTCCCATCCAGAGACTACCTCAGAAATGATAACTTCGGCAAGCTATCCTTACCCCTTTGCTGTTTGGGGTATTGACCTCATTGGGCCTCTCCCAACAGCTCTAGGAGGAGTAAAGTTCTGCATAGTCACAGTAGACTATTTCACCAAGTGGATCGAGGTAGAGCCTTTTGTAGCAATATCAACAAAGGACATACAAAGATTTGTCTGGACAAAAATCATATGTAGATTTGGGGTGCCGAGGGTGGTAGTAGCTGATAATGGTTCACAATTTACCAATAAAGGTTTCCAGGAATTCACTGCTGACCTCAGGATAAAATTGTACTTCACCCTGGTTGCCCACCCTCACTGCTAACCGAACATGGTTGTTGCCGAAGGGGTAAAAACCGAATGTGGTCGTTTCCAAAAGTGCATGAGTAAAATTGCCCAATTTGTGTCAAAGGTAGTCAACCGAACATGGTTGTGCTGAAGGTGGAAGAAAGAATACGGTTGTTCCCGAACATGGTTTGTGCCAAAGGTGGAAAAAAGAATCTGGTTGTTCTCGAACATGGCTGATTCCAAAGGCACTTAACTATGTTTTGCACAAATTAAGCTTAACCAAAGTTGATCGACCGAATATGATTGGTGCCAAAGGTACTTACCTATTCTTGAAACCCAAGTTTTCCAAAGAAGGCTGACTGAAGATGGTTGTCAAACCTTCAAAGGGACTAACTTTCTAAGTCTTTAAAAGAATAGTATGACTCATAGCAAAAGATGGTTAAAACATCGAAGGACGAAGATAGTATCTGCGGTCATATTAACATTTCATTATGAAAATTACAAAGTGTAGAACTCCCCAAAAAAAAAAGAAAGAGGGCAAGGAAAAGGAGGTGTTTATTGCTTGTCTTGCCTATCTTTGGGGTCTTTAGCATCTTTGGCTGGGTCATCTTCAGACTCGGCCTCTTCGTCCACACCAACTTCGGTCGCTGAAGGATGGGGAATAGAAAGGTTGAGAAACTCGACCCTCGACCATTTTGAAGATGGTCCTTTGGGAATGTCTAGAGCCCGCCAGGAAGAAAAGGTCAAGGTTGGGAAACTTGGACAAGACTTGGTGGTGACCAAGGCAAAAACCATCCTGATAAGAAGACTTAGTCACCTCATTGGACCTGGCCTTCGCCACCTTCAAGTCCTCCAGCTCTTTCTTAAGGACCTCGACCTTCCTCTCTAGATTTTTCTTCTTCTTCTTCTTCTCCTTCTTTAGTCGATCGACCTCAGCTTGGAGTTTAGCGTTGAGCCCCAATGTCTTCATAAGGTCAGCTACGGCTTCCTCCTTCTCCTTTTGAAAAGTCTCGTTCACCGAGGTCAACGATATCACCCTCGCCTCAAGGTCCGACACCTTGAAGGAAACATCATCCATAAGTTCACCTTTGCTCTTCAGCACTTCCTACTGAAGGTCGGCCAACTCCTCTTCGGCGATTTTATTAAGCTCACAATATTTGATGACCGAGCTGGCAAAAAGTTCCTTGGCCTTGGCCTAGCTCTCCTTCAACCAACTTTAGACCAAACATTGCTTAGCTGCCCCAGCCCAAAGGTATCCACTGTACGCCAATAGCTGCAAAAGGGGAAGATTCCGAATAAGGGTCAAAAGGCAACAAAGGCTCAGAAATTCTCTAAGTCCTAAAGGGTTAAAGTCTGCCTGGGCAACTTGTTCGCTCATACTCACAGCAAGGATCTCCTCATTTGGGCACTCCTCTATCAGGGACTGAAAGGTGGCATTCATCATAATGCCCTTCACCATCTGAGGGGCCATCTTCTGGCTTTCCTCAGAGAACAAGTCCATGTCCTCCATGAAAGTCCAAAAGGGCTCCCTCGGGACCTTGTCCCTCCAGATTTTGGAGTCTCGAACTGCCCCCTTCTGAGCGTGGTCCTCCACCAATGGAGCCTGCACTCCTTCGCCTGTAAAGTCACGCCGAAGTTCCATCAGAACGTTATCCCTTAGCCATTCGTCTATAAGGTCTAAAATACTAAAAATTCCTAAACCCATAAAGGAATGGCTAAGGGACAAACCTAGGGGAAGTTTGGCATCATCTCCCTTGGAGTTGCTGACGTTGAAGACCTCGGTAGGAATATCGTTGCCCTTTCTTCTTTGGCATTCTTGTAGTTCTTCGGTCAAAAGCTCCCTGACCGACATCCCCAATATCTTGGCAGCCGCATTGGGACTCAAAGGCGTAGAACTGATGGCCAATTTTGAAGGTGGGTTGGCACGAACGGAGTTTGATCTGCCACCTCCACTTCCCCTTCGGGCGGAGGTGGAAGGGAGTCCTCCTTGGCTTTCTTCAACTTCAACACCGAAGAAGGACCACCCAGCGCCTTCTTCCTCTTAGGCACTACCTTCTTCTTTTGCTGCTCCCCCTTCTCGGCCTGACCAAGGAAGAGACTATTGTAGAATGCTGCAGACTTATCGCCCATCTCTACGAAAAGAAAGACATCAATGTAAGTACGGAAGAGCATAAGTAACAAAAACTAGAAAGGGGCTTACTCTCTTTAAGTGCCGAGTACGTTAGTTCATTCCGAATGAGCATGACCAACCACGCTTTCATCCCATCAACCAAGGTCTTTGGCATGCCTTCGTCAGTGACATGCTCCTTGATTATCCCAAGTTCCCAAAGGACCTCTTCGGTCATAAAACTCCATCTGATGGGGAAAGGGTATAGAGAACGCGGAGGGCCTTTGGGATCCCAATTCACTACCGCCCGAATACGGCTGTCAAACTCTTCAAACTGGGACTCTAGCTCTAAGGTTAAAAGCTTCCTCGGGTCTACTACATCGATATTGAGAGTCCCTGAAGCCCATTTGGTTGGCATGTCCTTCCACTTTTCATCCACCTTCAGAAAAAAGAACTTCTTTTTCCACCGTTGCCAACTGTCCTTTGTTCCGAAGGTGAACATATATTTCTTGCTCCCAGATCCCTGAGGGAGCAAGAAGTAGAATCTGCCCTTCAGAACGGGGCAGAGTTTATAGTATTGCATGAAAAAAATAAAGTGGGGCTCTATACTAAAGATCCCACACGTACAAAGAAAAGTCTTGAAGTAAGAATAAGAGTTCGGGGGAAGTTGGTTCTTAGCTATGCCATGGAACTGGCAAAAGTCACAAACTATCTTCGGAGGAGGATACCGAAGTCTGGCCTTTAGCTGAGCCCTGAAGACAGTTACCTTGTCGGAGTGGGGAGCATAGCTAGGCATACCTGGACTAGGTAGCCTGGTGATAGCATGGGAAGGAAGGAAGAATTTAGCCGACCACTTTTCCACCTTCTCCAAACTAGCACAGCTCATATGGGAGTTGAGAGGAAGCCAACTCTCATGAACGGGATGAGATTCAACTTGGGAAGAAGACATGTTCAGAAACAAAAGACCCTAACCTCGGAAAGACAAAAAGAAAAGGAATTGAAACAAGAAAAAACAAGGAACTTCGAAAGGAAACCCACCTAGTTCGGAACGAAGACAGGCACTTCAGAAATCACACCCAACTCGCCAAAAACCACTTCGCCGCTAGCACCACCATGAAAGAAAGATGAAAGATGAGAGGAAATCAGAGAGCAAGAGGAATAGAAGTTGAGAAGTATGGAAAACTCTGAAGGAGGAAGGGTTTATATAGACCAAATGAAGTGGGTGAAGCGTCGCCATAATGACCCTTCACAGGCGAAGGGACGTAATCGATGTAACGGACACGACCATTCGCCAGTCACTTGATGACATGTGTCACCTAATGTGAGAAACAAGGGCACGCCTTCTGGCAGCTTGCAGACCTATGCAAGCCTAGCCCGAAGTGATGCGTCTACCTAGTCAAAAGATGTGATGATTCACTGGCAGGCAACTAAAAACTCAGAGGGGGAATGTTAACCCCAATCCAAAGATACTACTTTGGAAACGTCGAGAGTTCGGTCAAAGACCTTACTTCGGCCAAAAGAGGCATCTTAAACCAAAAAGGGTGCCCATGCTGAAGAAGGTGACCTTTGTCGAAATTCAACTATGCTGACTCGGATGTCTGCCATCTCCAACAAAGATTTTCACATCACTTTCACAAAGGCTTAACACCGAAGACACAACTTCGGCTTCCTAAGGGGGGCATGTGATAGCCAAAGGGCTGTTACCTTTAAAGAACTCCCAATTGGCTTGTTGAGCACTACCCTCGGTGAGTATGCGTGACCAACTTCAGATAAAGGGTGCCCTCACTATCCTCGAAAGGAACACTGCCTGATAGCCGAAGGGCGATGGCCCCCTAGATCTCCTAATTAGCTAGCCAGAAACCACCCTCGGTGAGAGCTCAGCCCCGACCTCGGGGAACACTCATACACCACCCTCGACAAGGTAATATGACCAACTTTCGGGAAAAGGTGTCTTTCACCACCCTCAGATCTACAAACCTACCAAGTCGGGAATGTTGATCCACCATCCTCAACGGAGGAGAACGTTTCTCGAAGATAACCCACATTACAAAAGGGTCTTTCCCAACAACCCTCGAGGAAAATCTCTGCCAGAAAGGGTCTCATACCTTGAAGGGGTCTCACGGATATATGAAAAAATTGGTTAAGGAGCTTCTGACAAAGAGACATCGCACATGCCCCTACCCTCTGGCCAAAACGGCCTACGGCCAGCTGGAGGTACCTATCCCCAAGGGTACAAATCGGATCCAACCGAACACGTGTCACAATCTGAACGGGCTATGTCAAACAGCCTCCTCTATCCACCCACCTATAAATACTTAAGAGGGACTTTGGTAAATATAGAAGAAAGAGAGAGAACCTTCATTATTTTCCCTACTCTATTCTCTTTACTACTACTCTCACAAATATTGACTTGGGTATCAGTGGCTGCTCCCCCGGAAACACATTCCGGTGAGCTCCTAACCCTTGCTCTTCTGAGTGTTTCAGGCACCTTCATACCGGAAGTCTCTCCTCCAAGCCAACATGTCATACGACAAGGATGCTGCTGGGCATCAACCTCTGAAGGGGATCAATCGTGGGGTGCAACAACTTACATCCAAGGAAATGGCTGAGAAAAGGGCCAAGAACGAATGTCTTTGGTGTGAAGAACCATATAGCCCTAGGCACAAATGTAAAAGAGGTCATGTGCACAAAATCAAAATTATTAATAAGGAGGGAGAAGAAGCCATTGAAAGTCTTGAAGAAGATGAGGAAATAGGGGCCACTGAAGATGAGAACGTTCCTTACATCTCTCTAAATGCCATCTCTGGAAATGTAGGGTGCCATAGTATGAAGGTGACTGGTCATGTTGGCAATAAGACAATTCAAATTCTAGTGGATTCTGGCAACTCCTGTATTCCTTGATATAATTGTGTCAAAAAATCTGGGGTGTCAGGAGGAGCAAGTATGACCTATAGGGGTGAAGGTAGCCAATGGGACCATACTAAAAAGTGTTTCCATGTGTAAAAACTTTACCTGGAAGCTCCAAAAGGTGAATTTTGAAGCCGATCTATATTTGATTCCATTTAGGGGTTATGAAATGGTTTTGGCTATCCAATGGCTGAGAACCCTTCGTGACATTAGCTGGAAGTTCGAAAAACTTCAAATGAAGTTTAAATATAAGGGATAGATGCTGGTGTCGTGAGGGGCCATGACTACTTAAGTGAATTGCTATACTGAGAAGTCAATGCACAAACTTCTATGCCACACCAACAAATGAATTTGGGGCCAAGCCTATGCCTTACAATTGATGGGGTGGATGGATGAGGAACGAAAGAACTAGGGAAATATGAGCTGCTAGGTTGTGGACGTCTTGGCAACTCAACAAGATGCGATCATGACTCAAATACGAGACTAATTTTCAGAGTTATTCAAGGACCTTGATTCTTTGCCACCCTCATGGGAGTTTGACCATAGGATTATATTGAAGGAGGGAAGTGAACTTGTGAATTTTTGTCCATATAGGTATCTAGCAAACCAAAAAGATGTGATTGAACAAATGATTGATGAAATGCTTAAGACTGGGGTGATTCGCCCCAGTAGAAGTCCCTTCTCGTCTCCTATTGTTTTGGTGAACAAGAAGGATGGGGGCTATGTATTCATTATAGGTGGCTGAACCATCTTACCATAAAGGACAAGTTTCCTATACCCATCATTAAAGAGTTGTTGGACAAACTTGGACGCGGCCATTTTTTTACGAAGCTCGACCTGCGATCGGGATATCACCAAATAAGATTGGATCCCAGGGATGTCCATAAAACTACATTCAAGAGCCATCATGGCCATTTTGAATTCATGGTCATGCCATTTGGGCTATCAAACGCGCTTTCCACCTTCCAAGCTCTCATGAATCAAATCTTTAAGGTGCAACTTAGGAAGTTTGTTCTAGTGTTCTTAGAGAATATACTTATCTACGGTGATGCTTGGGAGAAACATTTGGAACACGTGTAGCAAGTATTTTAAATCTTGAAGGGCAATTCATTATATGTTAAAATGAGCAAATGTAGTTTTGGGGTACCACAAATCAAGTACCTTGGGCATGTCATAAGCAAGGATGGTGTTGCTATTGATCCAAATAAGATAGATTCCATGAATTAATGGCCAATACCTAACACTATCAAACACTATTAAAATCTTTGGAAGGCCCAGAATCGCATAAAGTAATTGGCTGACAAGAAGCGTTCAAAAAGGACGTTTGAAATTTGAGATTAGGTCTACCTCAGGTTGAGGAAATATCGCCAACACTCCTTGAGAACTCTTCTGAGCCAAAAAATGGATGCAAAATACTGTGGCACATTTAAAATCATTACCAAGATAGGACTAGTTGTGTATAAATTGGAGCTACCAGCTAAAGCACAAGTTAACAACGTGTGTAATGTGTCTCTCTTGAAAAAGAAGGTAGGAGATGCCCTTGTCATAACGACAATGCCTGAGTTCGAGATGGACACCCCAATCAAACCCTTAGCCTTTTTAGCTCATTACCAAAGTATTGGTCCATTGGTCCATTGGTCGCATTCATCTCCAAATGATGCCACATGGGAAGATTATCAAGCATTTCAAGCCAGATTCCTAGACTTCATTGACTCTTGATGGCAAGAGTCTTTTTAAACGGGGAAGGAATGATGCATGTAGGGGCAGGAGAGTTAGTTTGTCAATTGAAGTAGTTAAAGAATAAAAAGGAACATCGTTATTTCACATCAAATTAGATGAAAGGCCATCTTGGTGGAAAACCTCTGTTTCAGGAAATTGGCTTGTTACCATATCATATTATTTCCTTGTTTTTTTGGATTTTCAATTGTAAGCATATATGAGTTGTTTCATCATTTCAAGAGTGTAATGAGAAATTATACCTCTTCTCTCTAAACTATCTTTCTCCCTTTCTAAGTTTTTAAGAGATGAACCTCTATTATCTTCATATTTGGATTCATTTCTACTCAGGATCCCTGGAATCAAAGTTCTCTTAATCACCACTTGTATCACCCCGTTGCATTGTTCCCTAGCATCTACAACCACCAGGAATGCCAAATTAGAGTAGGAGCCCTCCATGATAATCCCTGCCTCTCTCCATTATAGATCCATCGGCTTCTGCCACAGCCACAAATCATCCAATGGTCATGGGGTCACGACGACCGTCCCCTCATGACCTAGCTTACCAATTGCCACTATTGCTCCACCTTCAACGAATAGAAGAGAAGAAGCAGAGAAGTGGGTATGCAATGCGTTTCCGAATCCAACTTTGTTCAAGCTAAATCATTACCCATGAACTTGAATAAGATCTTATCTACCCGATTCTTTATAGACAAGCCCAACCTAGAATTCAACTGGGGTTGAGCCTAATTTGACCCAAAAACCCAACCTATACACACTTATGGTAGAACACACATTTAACCCTTTTTTTATGTAGTTTTGTTCATTTAGGGCGATAACCATTTTTATTTGTTTTGCAGATTGGTCTTTGTAGTTTATAGTCTTATTTTTATTATTGTTGCAATTTACCAATTGGCATATTTATAGTCGTTTATTTTGATTTGATTTTTGGTCAATTCCACAAACAATTTCTCTATTTTTTTTATTTAACTAATTTTGAGTAACTTTTTTTGAACGGCAACAATATTATTAATAGGAGAAAAAATGAAATAAAGTACTTGCCCAATAGGGAACTGGACAATGCAAAACTTGATTACATTACCTAGTTAAGTTAAATTAGAAATTGGCACATTACAAGTAATTTAGAACTGAAACAACTGGATCATTGCACTAGTCGAACCAATTAAAAGCAACCCAATTTCTTGTACCTTCCAATAACCCAAGAGAATGTTAATCTTTGGATTTTTTCCAATGTATCCTGAATGTTGATTATTTTCAAAGAGAATATATAGTTGTTCCTCCTCCTCCAAATGATCCAAGTTGAAGACCATAGAGTGGCCTCCTAAACAGAAGCTTTGCTGCGGCTGTGAAAACTTGGATGTAGCTCATGGAGAAGCTTTGTGCCACAAGATCTAGCAAGTTGCCACCATTTAAAAATCTAAACCCAAATTTTAAAAGAGATGTTGCACTTGAATTGAACATGGTTGGTCAATTTTGGTTCATTAATGCAACACGGATGAGAAACATCCTCTAGCTAAACGGCTCGCATGGTGAGATTTAATTTTCTAGGTATGATGTCTTGCAAGGATTTCCAGATAAAGACAATGATTTTGGATAGTATCAAAGCATTCCACTTGAAATTTTGAAGTTTCTGGGGAAGGCTGATGATGTAATTTTAGCTCCAAATAAAATAGCTTCGTTGAGAACGTCCGATTTTTGGCAAGGGAGCACCAAGGGTGATCCTCCACATCTGAATGCACCTGTATGACTCAAATGGTATCCATTTGTTCTTCAATTTCACCTATTTATATACCCCTTAAACCTCCTCTTCGATCACATGCCCACTGCCATTCATCATTGCACCGTACCCCTCTTTCATAAATTAAGGAGCATTTGTTAGTGGCTAATACAAATAAGCAAGAGTTACCCACCCATGTATTCTTCTAGAATGATTTTTTTGCCCAATGCCCAGCTTCCAATGGAGTAGTTCATTGCAAAGTATTAAATACCATTATTACTAGGTATAATGTACTTTGTAATTCCAAGTATATCGCATGATATACCGTGCTACATATCATTATTATTTTTATAAAAATATATTAGAATACTATTTTAAAATGAAATAAATTAAATAAAATATTTTTGCATCTTTTGATTTGTATTCTAATTTTTCTAATCACAATTTGTCAAATATAAATAATATATATATGAAAGATGATAGTTTTTATGAAAAAAAATGTTATATATAAAGAAAAATAAATATTATTAAAAAATAGCTAAATTATTGATACATGAGAAAAAAAATATAATAATAACAATAAATTATCTAATATCATATTGAGCTCCTAAGTGGCTCAAATTTTGACACTTATGTCCTGTTTTGTTATCAAATTTTGCTTTTGAGTCAAAAAGAATTCTACAAGTGAAAGTTATATTCAGTTGGCGTAACATGTTCTAGAAATTCAATTAGAGAATATTGATTAACACCATATTGTGGCTGAAAAAAATGATTATTGCCACCACATAGATTATTAGAAAATATTATAGCCAATAATGATGAACTTTCAATTAAAGATGATGACATCTACTATAGATATCCATATGATCTATACATCATGGAGTCACTATCACCAATCAAACTTATTGGGACCACTAGAGTTTTCTTTATTGTTCATTGTCATTGAGTCAAATTGACTCACAAAGTCATAGTTCCTATATTTTCCCCTCTTTTTGCAATTTCCCCATGTCCTCTCCTTATTTATCCATGATCTTCATCTTATGTAGCATGTGAAAAATCAGCTTCACATGAAAGAGGGCTCATGTAACCAGTAGAATTTTGTCTTTTAATGTCTTCAGACATAAAACTTCCTTTGCCACTAGTTGTTCTAGAATGACCTTTATCTCCACTGTCATAGCGATAACTCGAGTCTCCTTTTTCATTGTCATCACAATTGCCATCATTACTATCGTCATTGTTGTCATTATCATCATTATCGTCACCTATAACATCATTAGAATAGGGGATAAGATGGAGAAACACTCATAGTTTCCTAAGAAGACTGAAATAAACTAACCACTTTATTTGTTACAAAATCATGATCAATACTCATTTGTTGAGCATGTTTTCTAACTCATAGATATCAATTTCCTTCATTATCATCCAAATATGTTTGGATGTACTCATTGAAAAAGTAGAAATATTCATCTTCATCACCAAGTTCAACTGATATGTCAAGAAGATTTAACCAATCATCATCACTATCTTTCTCTTCCATGGCTGTCATATCTCTAAAATGAAGTTTCAAGTTCTAATAGCAGAGGAAAAGATTTTACAGACTTGTATGAGCTAATTGATTTCATTGCTTGGTATGAATTTATGAAAAAGTGCTCTGATTTCGCTCGCAAGCTAAAGAGGATGCCATTTAAGATAATATCCTTAAAGCCATATTTCTCAATGTTGGTGTATTAGTCCCATATAATTCCATCAATCAACTGCAAATCAAGTAATTTGATATAATATGTCAAAGTCGAATTGAAAAGGTATAGTAAAATGTAGTTTATTTTTATGAAAAAAATGTCACTAATTTAAATTAACTTGGTTTCAACTTTTGTCTCGCTGATATTGCATTTGCAGCACCAAATGACTTTCTGTTTCTCTAAACATCATTATCTGTTTTAATGTAAAGAATCGTTAAAAAAAAGAATACAAAAAATAAATAACATATTATATAAAATAAGCTCTCATAGTACCTTATTTTCAAATTCACCAGTTTCAAAAATAGTGTGGATCTAAATTTGAAAAAACTTCATAGATAGAATTTAGGACATATTGATTGTCTCCAAAACTATTCTAATAGTGATACTTGTGATTTAAGAAATGAGCTCAAATGGCATTTAAAAATTTATAGTACTTAGTATTTCATGATAATACAATTATAATTATTTTTTTGATAGGCAAGGAAAAAAATATTATTAAAAAAAGACTCCAGCAAAAAGCTAGAAAAGAGATGTCCAAGTTTACATCGCTTGGAACAAACAAGAAATGGACACCTATCAACAATCAAACAACAAGATGCAGATTACAGCACCAATCCTGGAGGGAGTGAATTCGCCTAGCTCTTTTTTTAGATAAGCAAAAATAAGAAAGGTGTTCAACCTAAGAGAATAAGTCCAAAGTTAAGCTCTGTTTATTGTCAAAAACTAGCTTGTTATGAGCCTTCCCATATAGACCAAAAAGTAGGATCCCAGGCAAGCTTAAAATCCAATGAGCCTAAATTTGAAGGACAGACAAACAATTACAATTATTAGCTTTTAAACGTTTGAAGTAATATAAAGGTTACCTACTGCATGAAGTGGGTGCTCTAATGTTTTGTCCCATCGTTTCTCAATAATTTTCAATACCTAATTTGTAGATTGAATAAGGCTTGTATGTTCTTTCATAAGCCAAATCGATCACAACTGATGGTTAGTCATACTTCATTACCAGTAATTTGTAGTACTTTATATAGTGGTTCGTAAATTTGACAAACTCTTCCAAGTTGATCCCAAAAAGAGTAAGTCAAGATTAAAGTCTCCACATGCATTCTAATTTGAGTTCGACTTAGTTAGTGAGTATTTCATTGATTTAATGTAAAAATTTCTTTTAGTCCTACCCCTTTCTTCAACAAGCAATCAAGTGCAATTTAATTCATAGGGAATCTAATGGAACTAGGGTATATGACATTACATTTGCAAAATGCTCTTATTTGTGAAACAAAAATTTGTCATTTTTCTCATATCCTTAATGGCTTTTTTTCACATAATTGTTCCCTGCAATTGCTTCAAACACTAGATCAATATAGAGTGCCACAAATGGGGTCCAATATAGACTGTATTTTAACAATTTTTCGCTGACTTTTTTGTAGGCACTTCCATTGTCTGTTAGAACTTACACAACAATTTATTTGCCAACTTGTTTAACAACTCATTCATCAAATCATAAATATATTTGTGATATTTGATTCTATCATGAAGTTGATGATGGATAATTTTGTTGGCCCAATCCAACCATTGCACATAATCATACAACCATATGTCTTCCACTTTTCTTTCACGTCCTTCACATATGTCGGCATCTTTGTAACTTTCATGCTAAGATATTTTGATTTGATCTCATGAGATGATAGAGGTAAAACTCCTTTTCTAGCCACTTGAATTCCTGCCACTATTATTTTAAAATAATGTGACATTGCATTTTCTGGTTGTACATTGTCATATATAAAAATTTTAGCAACCATACAATCCATTCCTTCTTTCAATAACTTCCTCTTGAAATATTCTCCAACACTTTTTTGCTTTGCACTTGACGATTAGTAATGACAATAAACTAGTCAAGCATGAGCACATGATCCTTTAACACTTTAACTGGATCTAAGCATAGAACAATTTTAGAGCTTTGTTTGCTATTACTTTTAAGACCACTTTGGTACCTTTTATTATTCTCTCTTTCTCATTCACATCTCTTTGATTCATGAACTACTTGCATGTATGCAAATTTTTCATTATATGGAATATCATGAGGGTATACAAAATTATCATCATCAACACCATCATCATCTTCTATACCAACTGATCTTCATCCCATGAGATCGGATGTCACCTTTGGTCTAATGTCTTCCATTTGTTGAGATTTTTCCATTTTATTACTAGCATACCGAGCTAAAACAACTATAATTTCCTCTTTAACCTCTAGTTGGACTTGCTCACATAGTTTACAAGTTCTACATGCACCAACATCAACTAAATGTCTCTTCAAACATGTGATTCCACCACCTTTCATGATGAGTCTCTAATAGTTGCAAATACTGCCATATGTTGTGCTAGGAATATGATCTCTATGATCCCATCCAGTATCTTTTGATCCTCTTTGGCATTGCATAATATGCAAAATAAATTCCTATAAATTAAACAACATTATGAATTTTAATTGGGAAAAAATGTACAAAAAAGGATAAAAAGAAAAAAAATGAGAGCTAAGATTAAAGACTCTGCATACCTTTCAACTTGAGAACAAATACCTTATTCCTAGCTAAGTAATATTGTTGGATTGTGCAACAACAAGCTCTAGCAATTAAAGAAATCAAATATTTTATTTGCTGTGGTGTGTTGAGACTTGAGAGATTTCAAAGTCTCATATTGTGTACGTATTACTTGGCTCTTTAGTCTTTAATTTTGCATTGAACATAGAAAGAACCAAACAAAACATAGAAAAAAAATAAAGACACAAATGAAACTAAAATGCAAGAACCAAACATGTGAGACTGAAAAGTGAGAGAAAAATTAATAAAAAAATTTTAAAAAAAACTTGCTCAGAAAGAAGCAAACAAAAGGTAGAAAGGAAATGAAGTTGGCTTGTCAAACTAAAAATAAGAAGAACAAAGCACATGAACTTAAAGAAGTAAAAAAATAAGTTACCAATTTTCTTTAGAGAGGGGGAGGGGGGGGAGAGAGAGAAAGAGAAAGAAACAACAAAATGAACGTAGTAGTTAGTTTTCCCAATCTAAAGTGAACTAAGAAAAAGAACAAAACAAACACAGTAGCATGTGAATTGAAAAGTAAAAGTTGCCTCCATGGTTTGTGCCTAGTATCATCCATTCAAGACTCAAAAGTTAGAAGACTACCCAAAAACAAAAAGAAAGCAAAAGAAAAAGAAAAAGTAAAAAAAAAAAATAAAAGTAAACATTGATGTTGAAATATGTGTATTAATTATATTTTACTATTTTACATACTTATGTACGATATTTTGATGTAAAATGACCAAAAAAATATCTCACACATGTCCATAGATAAGTAGGATGCAACGGTAAGCAATATACCATGGTATTTTGACAAAATGTACATAAAAGGTTACTAGTATGTGAAATACTGCAAAATACCATGGTATTTCAAACAAAAAAAATAAAAGAAAATATAAAAATATTTGTACCATGTGGTAAGTGGTATACAACAGTTTTAAAGACCATGGTTCATTGAACTCTAGAGCAAAACTCTCTATGCGTGTGCATGAACTTATAATGCTGCTATAAACCCAACTAACTAGTCTCCTATTCTTATCAAGATCAAACTATCTTAGGAACCATATAGGTAAGAAATTGCTTTTTCCACAAAGCTCCCTCTTCACTCCTAAATCTCCACAACTATTTCCCTAGCAAAGATATATTTTTCAGTTTTAAACTGCCCCACACTCAAAACCATATCCTCCTTGGAAGCCATTGCCTTATCCTAAGTGTTAGTGTTGTGGCCAAAAGGCCAATCATGAGATGATTGTATTTTTTGCACCTTGAGTCATGATATTTTATTAAGGCATTAATCCAGCAATTATGTTCGTTGTTTTGTTTCTGCATAACGTAATAAACAAAATTGTAACCCTAGAATAATTATATTCTTAAACGTCCCTAGTCTAGTATTATTGTGGAGCGAGTTGCAATAATACACAACGACTAGCATATGTGGAGACTAATATGAGATATGTAGTCTACATATGGGTACAAGTTGGAGAACTTGTGTACTGGACCGACCCACCATGAGAACACTTCATGGATCGTTATATGAGTGTCATAAGTGATTCTGATAGTCCTTCGATCTAAGATCATCAAGGTTCCCTACATGTGAGTCACAAACTTTGATACTTTCCTTTGTTGCTCGTAACTGAGTGAACTTGAAGGATGTCATTGGGTATGTCACATATCATGTGGAGGGATTAGTATGATCAAGATGGGATTTGTCCCTCCTATGTAACGGGAATGATATCTTCAAGCCCCTTGATAGAGTGAGACATAGAAAATGCATGGCCATGCTCGGATGAGTTGATATACAATATCAATGTCATCAGCTTAAGTTAGTCTACTCGGTAATCAAGAAACCAAAGATTGGGCTATACAAAAGTGACACATTCCATGTCTCGTGCTTAGTCTTGATATCTTGGACAAAGGGACAATGGCATATATCAGTGATGATCATAAAGGTTTAGTCGAATCGCCGACAATCTTGTCACTTGGGTAGCAATGATGTGTTGCTAGACACTGCTCATTGCTTATGATCATAAATGTGATTTATGATCATTGCCAACGTGGCAAGAGCCTATTGGGTCGCACACATAGAGCTATTTGGATCATTAGAGTGCATGGGCTAATTATTTGGGTTATGGTTTCACTTTAATTTCGTATTAATAATGGGCCCAAGAGTTGAGTCATTATTAAAACCGAAATTAAAGCCTAATTGGATTTGGGCTTTGAAACCCATTAGGCCTGGAAGTTGAGTCTCACTATAAATACAACTTTTAGTGAAAAATTCGTAGGTCTCCTTGCCCTAGCCTCCCAAAAGGACAGCCGCACTCTTCTCTTGCAATTCCTTGGAGGACGCAAGCTAGCACTGCGAGCGCAAGAGAAACGCATCTGCCAGGACGTGGTGGAACCGTGGTGATCCCGAGAGGCTCGTGTGGATACCATAGAGAGCCTGAAGACGCCAACTGTTCAGGTTTTGTGATTCGACTCTACAGTTGAGTGAGAGATCTCAACCGAAAATTAGGTATGAAAATTTTCGAACACCCGATTTACCCCGTTTCACTTGGATCCTAGAGGGTTTCGGTTGAATTCTGCTACACTGTTTGGCTCCCGAAACCCAACAATAAGATACCTAAGAAATTTTTCTACTGTCCCCAAAACCCCCCGAAAGAAATTAGTGTATAAACTTTCAAGGGAACGAATGACACTCACTCGGGCACAAAAGATCAAGAAGAAGTATAAGGGTACACTATTGAGCACCAATTTCAATAGAATCAATCTTTGTCCACCAAAAACAAATTAGATTTCCAGTGACTTGGTCATGTATTAAATCTTTCCAGCACCATGTTCCAGGAATTAGTTTTTCCCATATTGAGAGCAATTAACAATCCAATGTAGTTTGAGAAGCCAACTGGAAATCATCTAGATGCATTTCAAGATTCTCAATAGGTTATTCATGTTGATACTATCCTAGCTACCATAAAACATTATGTCATCTATGAATTGTAAGTAAGAAATCTAACTAGTGTAAATCCAATATCTAGGCCCTTGAACAAGCTTCTATCCATAGTCTCAAGCATCTTGATGTGTAGAGGTTCTAGACCAATTACATATAGGAATGGGTCTCCCTACCTCAAACCCCTCTCCATAGAGGATTCCCTTAGAGGGCTTCCATTGATTAAAACAGAGATTCTAGTTAAGTTCAAACATCTTTTTTTCTAACCCTGCCATTTGTTCCCAATATTCTTTTGTTCCTTAACCGAGTCTAAGATGATCCAACTTATCAAGTCGAATGCCTTTTTTATGTCCACTTTAAAAATCAATTTCTTTATTTACTTTGTCCTCTTCAAATGTTCAACTACTTTGTTGGCAATCAAAACTTCATCCAAAATTTGCTTTGTTTCCAAGAAGGAAGTTTGGTTTTCACTGATTCAATCATTCATCACTCCTTTCAATCTTTGAGCTAGAAGTTTAGAAATAATTTTGTGTGGGCTGCCAAATAAGCTAATGGGCTGAAATTCCATTAATCCCATAAGATTGCTTTTTTTTTCTGCACTAAAGTTGTTAATGAGGGGTTACATCCTCTTTTGATTTGACCTGACTTCTCAAAATCTTCCAGCATTATCACTGTTAGTGTTGCGCCCAAAAAGCCAATCATGAGATGATTGTATTTTTGCACATTGAGTCATGATATTTTATTGAGGCATTAATCAAGCAATTTTGTTTGTTGTTTTGTTTCTGCGTAACGTAATAAACATAATTGTAACCCTAGAATAATGATATTCTTAAACGTCCCTAGTCTAGTATTATTGTGGAGCAGGTTGCAATAATACAAAATGACTAGCATATGTGGAGACTAATATGAGATATGTAGTCTACATATGGGTACAAGTTGGAGAACTTGTGTACTGGACCGACCCACCATGAGAACACTTCATGGATCGTTATATGAGTGTCATAAGTGATTCTCATAGTGATCATGGTATACGTAGTCCTTCAACCTAAGATCATCAAGGTTCCCTACATGTGAGTCACATACTTTGATACTTTCTTTTGTTGCTCGTAACTGAGT
Organism: Aquilaria yunnanensis; assembly: GCA_039654915.1. Classification (NCBI taxonomy): domain Eukaryota; kingdom Viridiplantae; phylum Streptophyta; class Magnoliopsida; order Malvales; family Thymelaeaceae; genus Aquilaria; species Aquilaria yunnanensis. The sequence goes on from CM077593.1 coordinate 61,675,568, forward strand.
GAACTTGAAGGAGGTCATTGGGTATGTCACATATCATGCGGAGGGATTTGTACGATCAAGATGGGATTTGTCCCTCCTATGTAACGGGAGTGATATCTTTGGGCCCCTTGATAGAGTAAGACTTAGAAAATGCATGGCCATGCTCCGATGAGTTGATATATGATATCAATGTCGTCAGTTTAAGTTGGTCTACTCGGTAATCAAGAAACCAAAGATTGGGCTATATGAGAGTGACACATTCCATGTCTCGTGCTTAGTCTTGATATCTTGGACAAAGGGACAATGGCATATATCGGTGATGATCATAAAGGTTTAGTCGATTCACCGACAATCTTGTCACTTGGGTAGCAATGATGTGTTGCTAGACACCGCTCATTGCTTATGATCATAAATGTGATTTATGATCATTGCCAACATGACAAGAGCCTATTGGGTCGTACACATAGAGCTATTTGGATCATTAGAGTGCATGGGCTAATTATTTGGGTTATGGTTTCACTTTAATTTCGTATTAATAATGGGCCAAGGAGTTGAGCCATTATTAAGCCCGAAATTAAATCCTAAATGGATTAGGGCTTTGAAACCCATTAGGCCTGGAAGTTGAGTCTCACTATAAATACAACTTTTAAGTGAGAAATTCGCAGGTCTCCTTGCCCTAGCCTCCCAAAAGGACAGCCGCACTCTTCTCTTGCAATTCCTTGGAGGACGTAAGCTAGCACTGCGAGCGCAAGAGAAACGCATCTGCTGGGACGTGGTGGAAGCGTGGTGATCCCGAGAGGCTCGTGTGGATACCATAGAGAGCCTGAACACGTCAACTGTTCAGGTTTTGTGATTCGACTCTACGGTTGAATGAGAGATCTCAACCGAAAATTATGTATGAAATTTTCGAACACCCGGTTTACCCCGTTTCACTTGGATCCTGGAGGGTTTCGGTTAAATTCCGCTGCGCTGTTTGGTGCCTGAAACCCAACAATCATCACATCCTATTTGATTAGGTCCTAGTCTGATTTTAAGAAATTTAGAGTGAACCTGTCCAAAGGTTCTCTCCAAGTAATCCTCTAGTCCCCGAGAGAGAGTTCTGAATTTGATCCTTTTAAAGACTGGCTTGTATTGACAACTTTCCTTAAATAGGGACTAAAAGAATTTGAATGCTTCCATCTTGGTAAGTTCCAAGTTTTCCACCCATAAGGTAAACCATAATACTTTTGATGCTATTTTTTTTAGTCTTCCCTCTTATCGAAATGTGGAAAATTTTGGAGTTTTCATCTCTGTCCTTGATCCATCTATCTTTGGACTTTTGCATGAGCATGCATTCTTTAATCTTCGCATTCTGAGTTTGAGTCACTTAAAGTTATTTTTATTTTATTTTATTTTTGTTGACCTTTATTTGTGAATTTTTATTCTCTTGTTCCCTTTTTAAATTATTTGTTTCCTTAACACTTTTTTGTGTAGTTTAGTAGATGAGTCAATTGAGTTTTAGGAGTTTTATTAAATTAATTTGGATTTTATTTTACATTTCACTTAATGTTCATCTTTATTTGTCTAATTTAATTTTGTCATCATTTTCTTTTTAAAGTATTTGTTGAGTTTTTTAAACCATTCAAGAAACACCCTCTCTAATTCAAGGCAATTTTGATGATGCTTAACAACGAACTTTACATCACAAGAGGAATTGACCACTCTTGCTGCAACCACTTCAATCATTAACCAAGTAGGCACCTAGCTAGTCACCTAAGTCTCTTATTCACATGGATGCAATCTATGTAGCCTTTGATTTTGAATCAAACATAGGTATATAGGAAGCTTGGGAGTTCATCCTAAGTTGAAGCTCAATAAGTAAAATTATTTTGGAGTAAAGAATAACACTTTTTTGGAGTAAAGGAACAAAAATATAGACCAAATGAAAAACAATTGTGAAGGAAGTTAGGAAAAGAAGCAAATTCATTGATCATTAAAGGTTGAGGTGAGATATTTTGAGCAAAAATGGTAAAGGACGAAGAACAATTTTAACTAAAGGAACATCAATTGTGACGGGATAAAGGAACAATAATGACAAAAGGAATAATAATATTGGCTAAAAGAATAATCATTTCGAAGGGACATAGGAACAACGATATTGATCAAAGGAACAATAGTAAACAATCAAATGAAACAACAATTATTATGAGAACAACAATATTGACTAAAAGAATAACAATATAAACTAAAATCTAAGAATTGTAAATGGAACAGTAAACTCTACTGAAAGAACAACTAAAATGAAAATATTATAAATGGAACAACAAACTCAACTAAAGGAATAATAATTTGGACTGGATGAATAACAATTATGAAGGATCAACAATATCAACTAAGGGCCATTTCATTTTAAATTAAATTGGTTGCATTGTTGTGCATCATTTTTATTATAAAGTAATCATTTGTTTAAATTATCAATTGATTAAACCTTGTAATATAAGAAGTCCAAAAAGTAATTATAGAATATTTTTACTTGGAAGAAATTATTTTCAATTTATTTTTCCCTTGCGTGATAGATAAGTTAAAAATTAATAAAAAAATACTTTTATTTCATAGAAAATAATTTATTATTAAATTTTGGACTTCTTAAAGGGTAAAGTTTCAATAAATTAACAATGTGAACAAATAATTAGTTTATATAAGAATAGTGCACAATAATGCAACCAATTTAATTTAAACAAATTGGCTAAAAGAAACAATAATTTGGACTAAAGGAACAACAATATCAAGCAAATGAATAACAATTATGATAGAATAACAATATCAACCGAAGGAACAACAATTTTAAGTTGGAAGAGCAATATCAACCAAATGGACCGTAAATCATATAAAATGAGTAATAATATTAACTAAATGAACAATGACAGTTTTGATAAATTGAGGGAATTAGAAGCACGTTGGTAATCATGTAATTAGTAGGTTATTGAAGCTTGGTTAGCATGTATAGCTAGTCAAAACAAATTGTGGTTATTTTCTATATATCCGCTTTAATTGAGAGAAATCTTGGGTTTGTTAGACCAAAATCTAAGAGGGCATTCAATTTGGACATTACATAAATCTACAATACCAAAATCTCTTCTCACCTTCATTTTATAATTTATTATATTATAAAATCATTAACTAAGGAACTTATATTATTATTTCCAGATATTTCCAAAGTACAATCAAGAAAGAATCATCATTAGTTAAGGAATTTGAACATGATTTAATATATTTATAAAGCCTAAAATGTTTGAGTAAATAATTCATCATGCATTATAGCGTAAAAGAGTACACTAGTAAGTGTAAAAAATATTACCTATATTCTATAGATTAAAATTTTTTTTTCCGAACATACTCTAGCAAATTTATGAAAAATTTAGCGGTAGGTTGTGAATTTAGACTAAAAACTATCTCTACCAACCCCACATAACCACCTGTACTCTCAAAAGAAATTGCCACTTGCCAGCCTGTATTTTGGTCCGTAAAAGATTCATAATCCTTGTAATTCATGAGTTGCATATTTATTCAAGAACTTAGGTATAAAAGTTTCAACACAGGTAAACTATAAAAATTTATTTATGTTTGTAATAATCAATCTTAAAAAATAGGAAAACTTATCACTTCAATGTTAACATTAGCATAGTTATTTTTCATTTTATTTTTGTAAGTCAATTATGATGCTAATTATGAATAAGTATGAAAAAATTTTGAAATCTAAATTTAATTTTATGTGAGCAAAAACATCAATTGAGGCCATAATTGGAGGGACCCCAACCAAGAAAGAAAAAAAAGTCATCAATTGAAGTCATTCCTCTTTCAAACAAAAACAATTAAAAGAGGAAACATTTGAAAGGAAAAACATTAGTTTTCAAAAGACACTAAACATAATAATGGTAACTAAATGAAAAATTATTACACATAGGAGTTTGATTTTTTTGCCTTATATTTCTGTACATATATGTGGATAAAATATTCACTACTCAAATTAAGTTAATATGCTCAATTTTGGAACAAAAAACAAATAAAATTAGGAAAAAATAAAAAAAATACAAAAGAAACATTAAAAAGATAAGAAATAAATGAAAGAAAAAAAACCTCACAAAAGAATGATTAAAAAGTGGCACTAAGAATGATTAAAACATATTACATATATAGGACAACTAGTCTATATATTGGGCAATGTATCTGGTTTCTTTCTTCTTTACACTTCATAAATGAGCATATATTTAAATGGTATCCAAAGATTATTAACAAAAATATTATCATTTAACCAATAATATTAATAATAATAGAATCAAACCAAACTTAATTAGATTATATACCATGAACACATATATTTATCAACAAAACTCCAAGTAATAAAAGAAATAACAATTCATGTGCCTTCATCCTCTACTTGGTTTGATTCTCATTTCTAGTAAAAAAGTTCACTATAATAATTACCAAAACAATAAAATGTGATGTTGAAATATTAAGTATTAGAAAATAAAAGAACAACTATATTTACCAAAATTCAAAAATATACCATTGAGAAGGTTCAATACAATGAACATCCATGACTGATGCATTTGTGAAAGCGGTTATCTGACGATTGCGGAGTTCCATGCTGGTTAAAGAAAACAAAATTAATTATTTTGTAAACAACAAGTTATCGTGTTAATTTTTATTTTATATTAATTATACTCACATTGCTTCAATACATTCATATTCCTATAATGACAATGTGCACAGTTTTTCTTGGTGTAGAGTGTGAGGAACCAACCTAATAAATACCTAATTAATTTCTCAATTAGGCTAAATTATTATGTTGCCTAATCCAACTCTTAATTAGGCCAAAATTGTTCGTAATTTCCAGGATCTTTTGCCGAGATTCACTATGTAAATCCTAGCCATTTGCCTAGCGTTTAGTATTTACTTGAAAGTTAAGAAAAACATTGACTTAGTTCCAATAAAACATATAATTTTATTAAACTAAGATAGTGGTTTGGAGAGATTTAAAGAAAACATGAAATAAATATGTGCAGTCGCGTAAGAAAATCCTTCTTAATGTTCATCCACGCACAAATAATATATCATGCCAAACCATGGATGAAAACTACACTCATAGGAAGTAAATACTATGGCAACTCAGTATCTAAGTGTTTTGCCTATCAACCTAAGCAAGCAATGTCATGGTTGATAAGCCTAACCCGAATTAATAATAATACATGCCACAGTTATGCTAAGTCAAATTCAATACTAGTAGACCTCATACTAGCTACTACCACCGTGCTACAAATTAGTCATGACCTAAATGGTCGGTAGGCCCAATGTTGCCTGGGAGAGAAAAACCCAAGCGAGGAGCAACTCAAGAAGTCCTTGCCCGACCACCTTGCTGCATAAGGCAAATAAGTTTGGAGTTAGACTCTAACCATAAGTGCATGCAACATATGAAAAAATGAACATGTAGTGTATGCAAAATGTAATTACAAGAAACTAAAAAAATATATAAAATAATCACTGTGGATTATTTGTCTCCTGGATGATGTTATCTACACATTAACAATAAGGGTAAGTATATAAAATACTTAGTAAGGCATTCTAAAACAAACAATACATAACAACATCACACCTAATGGACCATATGTGCACACATTGCCATGCATGCATAAAACTTGCCCATAAACTATATAAGCATGCCATGAGCTCATATGGTATGGAGTATTATATAATGATCATGATATCATGCCCCTTTAGGTGCATGACTCCTCATACTTCTCACATAAGCAAGCAAGCAAGCAAACAAACAAAGAAAAACCAAACAAAATACCCATTGGTCCATTTTTCTGCCCTTGAGCATGCATCCTTGACCTTGAGCTTGCCAGCATTCGCCCTTGAGCTTGCCAGCATTCACTAGCTCAAAACTTCCTTATTGTATGTAGCAGGGTTTGACCCAATTTGGTGTATGTCCTAGTGCCCCTGGATGTATTTTGCCCCAACTTAGGACCTATGCCCCATTGGGCCGATGTGTGTGCTCATTTGTGGCCCATGTCATTTAGTAGGCTTGAGTGCCATTTGGGCCCTAGGATTTCTACCGTGGGCTCCCCCACATGGTTCATGCCGAAAGCATAACCCAAGGACCACATGGAAACCAAGGCCCTAGGGCATGCCCATACGACCTCCTAGGTGCGCACATACATGAGCCCATTGGCGTATGCACACGCGCACCCTTAGGTATGCCATTGGGAGCCCCTTTCGCATATATGGCTGCATGGCCCCCCTGGGTGCAGACATGTGCAACTTGTCATACTAAACTTACCATGCTCCTAGTTACCCCAAAACACTCATGCACCTAGGAGCCCATGCCACACATGCACAACCACGTACCGAGCTCTTGAGCTCGATCACAACACCTATAACCCCAAACCGAGGCACCCATTTTGTGCTTACCAAACCTTAAAGGTTCAGCCACACTTATCTACCAAGCACCCAATGCTTGATCCACTCACCATTTTATAGCCCATGCACCATGGACACCACCTATTGCCCAAAACTAGGAGCTAGATTTGACCTTAGTGCCACATGAGCTTTCTTTTCGCTCTATTGGTCACCCTGTGCCCTTTTTGCCCTACCATTTGTCCTAGCTTTTAGAAAGCCAAAACATGGCTGAAGGTTCCTAAAAGAAGAAGGGCTAGAACACCTTACCCTTGTGTAGATCACCACCTTGCATGCTCAAGTGTCAGGCACCAAGAGTCCTTTCCTAGTCTCATTGGAGTCCCTTAACTACATAGTAAAATAACCACTTGACCCATCAACACATTTTGAACCTAGGCGCAACATTTTTTACTACACATAAACAAGTCAAAAAGACCTCCTCACCTTGGTAGAAAATCTCAAACCAAAAGTTCTTGTCGAAGCTCTACAGTTCTCCTCCCTTTCACCAGGCTTAACCTCAACAACTAAGGGTTTTTATGATAAAAAAGGCTATTGTTTAAAGAAGAAGAACCCAAGGTCTAGTAAAATAAATTTTATCACCTCAAAATAAGTAGCCCAAAACCGTGGCCACCTCTTGGAGAAGAAAGAAACCAAACTCCTAAGCCCTCCCTTACAACAAACACACTCTCTCCTTGATTTCTCACTTATAAGCTCTTTTTTCTCTTATTTTTCTTTAATTATTTTGGTGAGTTTCTATGTTTTTGAGGGTTTAGGACATGATAAATGGGTAGAGGAAGAGAAGGAAGTGAGCTGAAGTGTTTGGAGGTGAATGAGGATGGAAAATGGGTGAATGGGTTAAAGTGGTAAAGGGTTAAGGCTTTTGCGTGGTTAGTAGAGGTGTAGGCTACTTAACTAAGGGACGCCAACATTTTTCTAAGCTCATTTCCTACCCCATAAAACAGGTTTCTTCATTTCTTAAAGTATCCAAGAGGTGCTTGGGGTTAAAGAACCTTTTAGGCCTCATAACCCGTGGTTAAAAGGAAGGCACCTTCATAAAATTCTCAAATGTCTCCATTTGCACTTAAATTCTTAGATTTTCTTTCCTCCACTTCCAACCATGTATTTTCGTACCCTTGACCAGGTTGGAATCTGGTTTCCCAGGTTTGACTCGAGTTTGACCAAGTTTGACCAACCAAAATTACCAAAATGCCATTCTTAGCTTCCAATGCAAGAAAAGTCTCAAACTTGTTCAATTTAACTCCAAACTTCACCAAATTACACAAAATGGTTTCAAATACCATTTATCACCTTCCTAGATCCTTTTTGACCATATTTGACTTGAAAATTACCATTTTTTCCTTCCTCGCTTCCTTAGCAAGAAAAGGCCAATCTTTGGTCAAACTAAGTTCGAATTTCATCGAGATGTTCATTTCACCTATAAAAGCTCAATTATTCTCTTGGTCACATTTTGACCATTGACATGCCAAATTACCAAAATGCCCCTAGTTGCCCTTGCGGTCAATTTACTGTAGATTTTTAATCCTATGAACTCTATGGACAATTTGACTCATTGACTTGACTTAAACCTAGCTTGCAAGTGTAATCTTATCAAGGATTATATAAATAAAATAAATTAATTACCTGATAAAATCAGGGTTCTCACATCCTCCCCTCTTCAGAGAATTGGTCCTCCAATTCATGCTTTAACTATAGGAATAGGCGGGGATATTGAGTCTCCATATCATGCTCTATCTCTCAAGTGGCCTCATCCCTTGAATGATTAGACCATTGCAACTTGACCATAGGTATCCACTTGGTCCTTAGCTTCCTGACTTGTCAGTTAATGAATCTAATTGGGCATTCCGCATAGGTCAAGTCATCGCTCATTGGCTTGATAAGAGGGAGTATCACCGATTGCCCGTCAGGTGCATTGCATTTCTTTAATACACTGACATGAAACACATTATGTATGTGAACCGGGCTTGGTGGCAGTGCCAATCTATATGCAACTTTGCCAACCCATTCCAGAATCTCATAGGGTCTAATGTACCTAGGAGCTAACTTGCCCCTTTGGCCGAATCGTACTACTCCTTTCGTTGGTGAGACCTTGAGGAACACATTCTCCCCTACTTTAAGGTTCCTTTCATGCCGCTTGACATTGGCATGTGACCGCTGCCTGTCAATAGCTGCCCTTAATTGGGCTTGAATCTGTTTAATCTTGGCTGTGTTCTCCTCCATAACTTGTGGACCTACTTGGTCAACATCTGCCTTATTGGCCTAGCAATACAGTGTCATGCATCACTAGCCATACAAAGCCTCGTATGGAGCCATCTGAATCGATGCCTGATAACTATTGTTATAGGCAAATTCAATGAGTGGAAGATGGTCATCCCATTATCCTCTGAAATTTAAGGCACAACTTTGGATCATGTCCTCTAAGGTCTGGATAGTCCTCTCCAACTGTCCATCTATTTGAGGGTGATAAGTAGTACTCAAGTTTAGCTTTGACCTCATTGCCTCTTGAAAGGCATTCCAAAACCTAGAGACAAACCGTGGATCTCGATTAGATATGTTCGAATCTGGCACACCATGAAGTCGAACAATCTGTCTAATATATAGGTTTGCCAACCTTTCTAATGGATAGGTGATCTTCATCGATAGAAAATGGGCACTCTTAGTCAACCTATCCACTATGACCCATACAGCATTATGTTGTTTCCTTGTACTTGGCAAACCTACCAAGAAATCTGTAGTGATTGCCCCCACTTCCTTTCTAGAATGAGTAGGCTTTGCAAGGTACCACCCAGCTTTTGGTGTTCTACCTTTACCATCTAACAAGTAAGACATTTGGCCACATGATTCTTAATATCAACCTTGAACCTAGGACACCGAAAATGAGTTCTTTGGTCATGATACATTTTGGTGACTTCGGCGTAGATACTAAGGGGACTACTATGTGCCTTTTGGAGCACCTGCTCTCTCAACCCATTAACATTAGGCACATAAAGTCTTTTCCTAAGGAAAAGTAAACCATCCTGATTCTTATACCCTTTTCAGAAGGTTCCATGCTTAGTCTCCCCTAAAACCTCATGCATCTTAGGGTCTAACTTCTGGGCCTCTCGGACCCTATCCAACCATCCCAACTGAATTTGCAGCTCAAAGACTTGGTCAAAATCCCATCTAGACCAATACCCATATAGGGCTATAAAACTCTCAGCCTTAGGATCTCTCACTTGATCCTTAAAGACTATTACTCTAGTATACTTTTGACTGAGGGTGTCAAGCACAACATTGCCCTTCCCTGGTATGTACTCAATGGCATAATCACAATCCTTCATGTACTCTATCCACCTCCTTTGCCTCATGTTCAAACTTTCTGGGTGAATAGGTACTTAAGGCTCTTATGATTAGTATATATCTGAAAGGATCATCCTGACAGAGAATGCCTCCAAAGTTTTAAGGCAAAGACTATGAATGCTAGTTCCAGATCATGTGTAGGCTAATTTAGCTCATTTGACCTTAGTTGCCTTGAACCATAGGCCACTACTTGCCTATCTTGCATCAGTACACAACTCAAGCTTAATCCTGATGCATTTGTATAGATAGCATAGGTTTTGCCTGGGTCTGGCATTGTCAAGATTGGTGTCATGGTTAGCCTCCATTTGAGTTCCTGGAAGGCTACCTCACATTTTTTTGTCCAAACAAATTCCTATGCCTTCTTAGTCAAGGTAGTTAATGGCTTAGCTATTTGGTAGAATCCCTTAGTGAATCTTTGGAAATAGCCCGCTAGACCAAGAAAGCTCCTCACCTCGGTGGGGTTGGTGGGTTGTTTCCACTCCATCACAGCCTACACCTTCCCTTGGTCTACACTTACCCCTTTGTCACTGATCATATGACCAAGGAAGGGTATCTCCTTTGCCCAAAACTGACACTTAGATAATTTTGCATAGTACTGATTATCCTTTAGCACATGCAAAACCATCTTAAGATGTTCATCATGTTCAGTAGGAGTCTGGGAGTATATGAGTATATCATCAATGAAAACTTCCAAAAATTTATCCAAATAAGGCATGAATATCCTGTTCATTGCCTCCAAACGGCATCACTGTATACTCAAAGTGCCCATACTGCGATCGAAAATCCGTTTCATGTATGTCATCCTCCTTGACCCTGATTTAAAAGTAACGACTTCTTAGATCAATCTTTGAGAATATCTTGGCTCCTTTAAGCCTGTCAAGAAGTTCATCAATTCTTGGAAGATGGTTGTTCTTTACCGTTGCTTGATTTAGCTTTCAATAATCAGTCATCAACCTAAGAGTACCATCTCTCTTTTTAACAAATAACACCAAGGCACCCTATGGTGATACACTAGGCCTAATGAAGCCCTTCATTAACAGCCCATCTAGTTGTTCCTTCAATTCATCCATATCAGGAGCAGACATCCTATATGTAGGAATTGATATGGGCCAAGTCCCAGGTAATAAGTGAATAGAGAACCCTATCTCTCTCTTAGGTGGAAACCCTGGTAAGTCAACAGGAAAAACTTTTGGGAACCTATTGACAATTGTTATGTCCTTCAATTCCTCTGCCACTTGATCGCCATTTAGGCCATAGTACTCATCCTCATCCACAATAGGAACCACATCAATCAATCTCAACGATGTGGACTTGACACTAGTTGCCAACCCACTGTCACAAGTCACCACCTCCCCCTCTTCAGTCTTAAGGGCGATGGTTTGACTTGCATAGTCAATGTTAGCCTGGTGTCATCCTAACCAATCCATACCGAGTACCAAGCCATGCCCTACTAGCGACATCACCCAAAAGTCATAGTAAAATCTATGGTGACCTATGTCAAAGGGGCAACTCAATTCCTTTTCTTTGATGAAAGCCAAATGAGGGTATGGTATCCGAACGATCCTCATTTTGGGACCTCGATTATAACTAAAGCTAAACTATCTACTAGTCTAGTAGATATAACAAATAGTGATGCACCAGTATCAGACAATACTCCAGCACTAGTATTATTTAACATAAAAGTAGCATGTGCCGCTGGACGCCCGTCTCAGTGTGCCAGGCTGAACACTCGCTGTTGGGGTGGTCTTGGTCGGTGTGGTCCTCCTCCAGCTCCATGTTGTGCTCCTTCTGCTCGGGGTGCTTCAACTCCACCGGGTCCTCTCTGCCCTAGCTTGGGCATAGGCCTTTGGGCCACTCCTTGCCCGTCACGACGTGCTCGGGGGCAATCCCTGGTCCAGTGGTCTAATTCTCCATATGTCCAACAGCCCACGCGGTGATTCTTGGGCTGCTACTGTCATCCCAAGCAAAGGCACGGCTTTTTGCCGGGAAACTTGCCACAAGTCTTACACGGGCCCTTCCCAGACTTGGCTTTCTTAGCATTGTTGCCATCCCCTCCCGTCTCAGGGCTAGCTAGCCTTTTGCCCTAGGCCTTGGTGCCCGAGGGGTCTCCCTTATTATACCTACCCTTAACATTGGCAGGGTTCATCGATCCCTCTAACTATTATGCTTTTTGTACTACCTGAGAGTAAGTGCTAAAATCTACAACTACCATAAATTTCAACAAATGAGGCCTAAGTCCCTCCAAAAACTGAGCTATCTTAGTATGCTCTCGACCAACCAAGTATGGCGCATGGCATGCCAATGCATTGAATGTCCTGGAGTACTCGAATTATAGTCATCTCACCCCAAGTGAGTCTCTCAAAATCCTACCTCTTAAGGTCCCTAGTAGCCTCACTGATGTACTCGCCTTAGAACCTTTCAAAAAAATACTGCCAAGTCAAAGGCCTGGCTCTATACTCAGACTTACCCTCATTTTCCTCATCGAGAAGATCTTTCTCATGATTCCACCAGATTTCTGTGGCACCCTTCAAATAATAAGATGCTAGATGCAACTTAATGTCATCACTAGTCCGTAGGGTATGAAATATCTTATTCATTCAGTTCAGCCAAAACTCAACATCATTGGGTTCTCCCTTGCCACCAAAGTAAGGTGGATCCAACCCTTGGATCTGCCTAAGCATAGAAACCAATGATCCCTTCCCTTGCTGAGCCTTAATAGTAGCAAGCTTTCTATCCTGGCCATTGCCACCTCTCTGGGAAGCTGGCTCGGGATCTTGATGGGTGACCTCTTATGGCTCCTCTTCCAAATCATCAACATCCCCGAGGTCATGCTTATTCGCCCCATGATTTTGGGCCTGGGCTTGAGCTAGGGCATTTAGTGCATGTGTCAAAAGAGAGAGTGTCTCATTTTTCCAATCCACACGATCTAGCATTTGCAAGGTGAAAGCGTATAGAGCATCCAAAGTGATGCCCGGGGCATCCTGCCCAACACCTCCACCTTGACCATCTTGGCCTGCATTACTGGCCATGTTGTTCCTAGTGTGAACCATAACGAGATCTCCAAATAAAATCTCAAACACAAACAATGTAACACACAATCAAAACTCATGATCATTACTCTAACTTTGACTCTATACATAGGGCTCCTATGGTGGTCGCAACCTAGACCTTAGCCCTTAGTATAACGTAGGCTCTAACACCAACTGTCAGGAACCATCCTAATAAATACCTAATTTATTTCTCAATTAGGCTAAATTATTCTGTTGCCCAATCCAACTCTTAATTAGGTCAAAATCGTTCCTCATTTCTAAGATCTTTTGCTGAGATTTACTATGTAAATCCTAGCCACTTGCCTATGTTAGTGTTGTGCCCAAAAGCCAATCATGAGATGATTGTATTTTTGCACATTGAGTCATGATATTTTATTAAGGCATTAATCCAGCAATTATATTTGTTGTTTTGTTTCAACGTAATGTAATAAACATAATTGTAACCCTAGAATAATGATATTCTTAAACATCCCTGGTCTAGTATTACTGTGGAGCGGGTTGCACTAATACATAACGACTAGCATATGTCTACATATGGGTACAAGTTGGAGAACTTGTGTACTGGATTGACCCACCATGAGAACACTACATGGATCGTTATATGAGTGTCATAAGTGATTCTCATAGTGATCATGGTATATGTAGTCCTTCGACCTAAGATCATAAAGGTTCCCTACATGTGAGTCACATACTTTGATACTTTCCTTTGTTGCTCGTAACTGAGTGAACTTGAAGGAGGTCATTGGGTATGTCACATATCATGCGGAGGGATTTGTATGATCAAGATGGGATTTGTCCCTCCTATGTAACGGGAGTGATATCTTCGGGCCCCTTGATAGAGTAAGACTTACAAAATGTATGGCCATGCTCGAATGAGTTGATACACGATATCAATGTCATCAGTTTAAGTTGGTCCACTCGGTAATCAAGAAACCAAAGATTTTGCTATACGAGAGTGACACATTCCATGTCTCGTGCTTAGTCTTGATATCTTGGACAAAGGGACAATGGCATATATCGGTGATGATCATAAAGGTTTAGTTGAATCATCGACAATCTTGTCACTTGGGTAGCAATGATGTGTTGCTAGACACCGTTCATTGCTTATGATCATAAATGTGATTTATGATCATTGCCAACGTGATAAGAGCTTATTGGGTCACACACATAGAGCTATTTAGATCATTAGAGTGCATGGGCTAATTATTTGGGTTATGGTTTCACTTTAATTTCGTATTAATAATGGGCCCAAGAGTTGAGCCATTATTAAGCCCGAAATTAAATCCTAATTGGATTAGGGCTTTGAAACCCATTAGGCCTGGAAGTTGAGTCTCACTATAAATACAACTTCTAGTGAGAAATTCGTAGGTCTCCTTGCCCTAGCCTCCCAAAAGGACAGCCGCAGTCTTCTCTTGCAATTCCTTGGAGGACGCAAGCTAGCATTGCGAGCGCAAGAGAAACGCATCTACTGGGACGTGGTGGAAGCGTGGTGATCCCGAGAGGCTCGTGTGGATACCATAGAGAGCTTGAACACGTCAACTGTTCAGGTTTTGTGATTCGACTCTACAGTTGAGTGAGAGATCTCAACCGAAAATTATGTATGAAAATTTCTGAACACTCGGCTTACCCCGTTTCACTTGGATCCTGGAGGGTTTTGGTTAAATTCCGCTACGCTGTTTGGCTCCCGAAACCCAACAGCCTAGTGTTTAGTATTTATTTGAGAGTTAAGAAAAACATTTACTTAGTTCCAAGAAAACATGAAATAAATATGTGCGGCTGCGTAAGAAAATCATTTTTAATGTTCATGTATGCACAAAAAATATATCATGCCAAACCATGGATGAAAACTACACTCATACCAAGTAAATACTACGGCAACATAGTATCTAAGTGTTTTGCCTATCAACCTAAGCAAGTAATGTCATGGGTTGAAAAGCCTAACCCGAGTTAATAATAATACCTACCACAGTTATACTAAGTCAAATTCAATACCAGTAGACCTCATACTAGCTACTACCACCATGCTACAAAATAGTCATGACCTAAACGGTCGACAGGCCCAATTTGGCCTGGGAGAGAGAAGCCTAAGCGAGGAGCAACTCAAGAAGTCCTTGCCCGACTACCTTGCTGTATAAGGAAAATAAGTTTGGAGTTAGACTCTAACCATAAGTGCATGCAACATATGAAAAATGAACATGTAGTGTATGCAAAATGTACCTACAAGAAACTAAAAAACAAATATAAAATAATCACTGTGGATTATTTGTCTCCTGGATGATGTTATCTACACATTAACAATAAGGGTAAGTATATAAAATACTTAGTAAGGCATTTTGAAACAAACAATACATAACAACATCACACATAATGAACCATATACACACATTGCCATGCATGCACAAACCTTGCCCAAAAACTATATGAGCATGCCACGAGCTCATATGGCATGGAGTATTATATAATGATCATGATATCATGCCCCTTTAGGTGCATGACTCCTCATACTTCTCACACAAGCAAGCAAGCAGACAAACAAATAAAAAAAAATACCCATTGGTCCATTTTTTTCCCCTTAAGCATGCATCCTTACATTTGCCCTTAAGCTTGCCAGCTTTCGCTAGCTCAGAACTCCTTTATTGTACCCAGTAGGGTTCGACCCAATTTCATGTGCATCCTAGTACCCCTTGATATATTTTGCCCCATCCTGGGACCTATGCCCAATTGGGCCGATGTGTGTGCTTATTTGTGGCCCATGTCATTTAGTAGGCTTGAGTGCCATTTGGGCCTTATGGTTTCTACCGTGGGCTCCCCCATATAGGTCATGTCGAAAGCATAACCCAAGGCCCACATGGAAACCAAGCCCCTAGGGCATGCCCATATGACCTCCTAGCTGCACACAGACACAAGCCCGTAGGCATCGACACACGCCTACCCTTGGGTGTGCCATTGGGAGCCCGTTTGGCACACATGGCTGTGTGACCCCCCCTGGGCACATGCATGTGCACCTTGTCACACCGAACTCACCATGCTCCTAAGTACCCCAAAACACTCAAGCAACTAAGAGCCCATGCCACACATGCACAACCATATACCGAGCTCTTGAGCTTGATCACAACACCTATACCCCCAAACTGAGGCACCCTCTTTGTGCTTGCCAAACCTTAAAGGTTCAACCACACTTATCTACCAAGCACCCAATGCTTGATCCACACACCATTTTACAGCCCATGTACCAAGGACAGCACCCATTACCCAAAACTAGGAGCTAGGTCTGACCTTAGTGCCACATGAGCCTTATTTGGCTATACTGGTCACCCTATGCCCTTTTTTCCCTACCATTTGTCTTAGCTTTTAAAAGGTTAAAACATGGCCGAAGCTTCCCAAAAAAAGAAGGGCTAGAACACCTTACCCTTGTGTAGATCACCACCTTGCAAGCTCAAGTCTAAGGCACCAAGAGTCCTTTCCTAGTCTCATTGGAATCCCTTAACTACATAGTAAAATAACCACTTGACCCATCAACACATTTTCAGCCTGGGGGCAACGTGTTTTACTGCACATAAACAAGTCAAAAAGACCTCCTTACCGTGGTAGAAAATCTCAAATCAAAACTCCTTTTCGAAGCTCCACAGTTCTCCTCTCTCTCACCAGGCTTAACCTTAACAACCAATGGTGTTATTGATCAAAAAGGTTGTTGTTTAAAGAAGAGGAAACCAAGGTCGAGTAAAATAAACTTTCTCACCTCAAAATAAATAGCCCAAAATTGTGGCCACCTCTTTGAGAAGAAAGAAACCAAACTCTTAAGCCCTCCCTTACAACAAACACACTCTCTCCTTGATTTCTCACTTACAAGCTCTTTTTTCTCTTATTTTTCTTTAATTATTTTGGTGATTTTCTATGTTTTATGGGTTTAGGACATGGTAAATGGGTAGAGGAAGAGAATGGAGTGAGCTGGAGTGTTTGGGGATGATTGAGGATGGAAAATGGGTGAAAGGGTTAAAGTGGTCTAGGGCTAAGGCTTTTGCATGGTTAGTAGAGGTTTAGGCTACCTACCTATTGGAAAATGAAGCTCAGCAACATTTTTTTAAGCTCATTTCCTACGCCATAAATAGGTTTCTTCATTTCTTAAAGTATCCAAGAGGTGCTTGCGATAAAAGAACCTTTTAGGCCTTATAACCCTTGGTTAAAAGGAAGTTACCTTCATAAAATTCTCAAATATGTCTCCATTTGCATTTAAATTCTTAGATTTTTTCCCCCACTTCCAACCATGTATTTTCATAACCTTGACCAGATTTGAATCTAGTTTCCCATGTTTGACTCGAGTTTGACCAAGTTTGACCAACCAAAATTACCAAAATGCCCTTTTTGGCTTTTAATGCAAGAAAAGTCTCAAACTTGGTCAATTTAACTCCAAACTTCACCAAACTCCACAAAATGATTTCAAATACCATTTCTCACCTTCCTAGACCCTTTTTGACCATATTTGACATGAAAATTACTATTTTTCCATTCATCACTTCCTTAGCAAGAAAAAGCCAATCTTTGGTCAAATTGAGTTTGAGTTTCATCGAGATGTTCATTTCACCTCTAAAAGCTCAATTATATCTCTCTTGG
Source organism: Aquilaria yunnanensis (assembly GCA_039654915.1). Lineage (NCBI taxonomy): Eukaryota > Viridiplantae > Streptophyta > Magnoliopsida > Malvales > Thymelaeaceae > Aquilaria > Aquilaria yunnanensis. The sequence continues at coordinate 61,693,000 of CM077593.1, forward strand.
TCACATTTTGAGCTTTGACATGCCAAATTACCAAAATGCCCCTAGTTGCCCTTGTGGTCAATTTACCTTAGATTTTTAATCCTATGAACTTCATGGACAATTTGACTCATTGACTTTACATAAACCTAGTTTGTAAGTATAATCCTACCAAGGATTATCTAAATAAAATAAATTAATTACCTAATAAAATTAGGGTTATAACATAAAAAAGACTCATCAATTACACCAGCATCACCAATCGTTCTAAACTCTAATCCACTATGTGTGCATAACATAGACATAAGTTAAATTTTACTTTAAAATAATGACACAAATATACTCCCTCCATCCCATAAAGAATCAAACATTTCCTTGGGCTTGCAGATTAATGTGTATGTAATTTATGATACTTTTTACAATTTTTCCTATGAAACTAAAATTAAAAAAAAATCTTTTAGGGTTGTGCGTATTAAGAGTTTAAATGATGATTCAAAAAAATTCTTTTTGGGTTTTATGTAGTGAGAGTATAAATTAAGATTAAAAAATGATTTCCCATTATATTTCATTTAATTAAAGTTTAAATAAGAGTAGTAAGGTAGATTGGAAGATAAAAGTTTTCTAAAATAGGAAATATTTAGATCTTTTTGGGATTGCCTAAAAAGAAATACGCTTCATTTTTTTGGGGATGGAGGGAGTAATATTTATGTGCTCTCTAATGACAACTTGATCAATAAATGATAAAATTAATTTATTAAATAGCTTGAGATTGTGCATGGAAGTATCTGTTGTTGATTATTCTGGGTGTACAGTATAAATCATCTTTCTAAACAATGATCATACTATGGGCACCACATTGAACTGACAGAGTGCTTGTTTCACTAAACAAATTAAAGAAAAGGTTAGAATACCTAACACAATATATACACAAATAGTTAAATATAGTGTGACATATGTTTGTAATTGAAACCCATAATAGTAACGCTGTCTAGCATGTTTGACATTTAGCTACACATCAACCAAAAAATGCCTTTTCAAACTGGAACACCTTTGACACATCGAGCCATACAATAAAGTAGTAGGATGGTATTCATATAATTAGTTAATATAAATTCTTTATTCATATGCAGTATTTTTGTGGAAGAAAATCTTTGAATTACTCATACATCAGAAACACAATGTAATAAGTACACACTTTTGACTGACTAGTCCATCAGATAGGCATTTTTCATAGTAAACCTAGAGCGTATTTTCTGACAATTATACTTAGTTGAACCTTCAATATAAGTCACATACCCTTAAACATCCAAATACCAATTCAAGATTTTTTGTTCCATCAACTTTAATATCAAAATAATGTGACATGAAGTCAATAATTTGAGATAGAGACACATATTTTCATATAAAAAGATAGATGAATGTTACTTACATGACATTTATCACATTACTTTAGATGCTCACCGTGTTTCTTGACTTATACAAATCTAAAACCGGATAGCCAAACAATTGTTTAGCAATTTTGCCAAGTATAATAAAATATGTTTCAGTAGAATTGTCTGCAACCTGCAAGCTTACTTTGTATTTATATTGAAAGTATAAAAAATGAAATTACAACTCCACATAAACATAAATCATAAGCAGATGTGCTTAATTGAGATAAAATAAAAAAGTCACAGTTAGTTATAAGAACTTTTTGATACGGTTCGGTGTTACCGTGTGACGTTTGTCACAATAATACATTGGCTCCTATAGTGTTAGTTTTCTAAAGTAAATAATATATCATTCATAACACCAATTATACTTTTGATCAACATGGAGAATTGTTGCACGATACTTGAAAACCTTGTCCTACAATTAGTAGTACTTTATAATGTGACAAATATTACAAACTTGATAGCTAAAAGCTAATAAAAATAAAAAATCAAATGTACCTCCATGTGTATGGTTGAAATGTCCATTCTCAATACCTAATATTGTCAAGCAATCAATGACTTCTTCAACACGTAATTGCTGAATAATCTACTGATATTTAACCTCTATTATAATGGCAACATCGCCAATATTTTGCCTGTAAAATTTTTATGCATAGTAAACTGTTCATGTCTTATATTATTAAAAAAAATCCAAAATTATAAGTCAATGCAAAAACTTACGCCCATTTTAGATCATGAACTATTGAGACACCCAAGTTGATGAATGTTTTGGTTGCACATGTTAAGTATAAAAGGCATTTTTATAAAAATTCATTTGAACACCAATTAGTGTCAATCTTTCATAAGCTAAATATAAACTGGAATTCAAATATGAAAGTTATAGAATAGAAAGTCAAACATCTCTTAGTACTCTTACCTCTATATGGTTTCATGTATACAGATGTCATGATGAAAGTAACAAGTTCACCTTTCAGCACTCCTACCTCTATATGGTTTCATGTATGTAGATGTTATGATCAAAATAACATGTTTATCTTTTATCTTTACAATGATCTCGTAGTTAACTCTATCTCCTCACAAAACAACCTCAATTACTGCAGCACTGCAAGTATCAAAACCGCATTACATTATAGCACAAATAAAGTAGTATAAGTAAAAGAGTTCAAGAATTACATACTCATAATTCCTCAAGTATGATGTACACCTTTATGTAGTAGCATCGTTATTAATATGTTGAACAATAATAGGGGTGCATTTCCATGACTTCCTAATGATATTTGTATAGACTGTTAATATACCGTCGAGAAAATCCACATGCAAATGTGTCATATTTAACTTATAATATATTATATAAATTTTAAAATCAACATCTAAATAGAAAAAAAAATATGCAGTTAACGTTAAGAGGATGTTGTGTTTTGAAATCTAGGTCTTGAACGAGCTCAAACTTGTGTCTTGAGATCTCCAGACAATCAACAACCACTCCAGTCAAAGATGTGTACTTGGTGAACTGCTGAGTATGCCTTAATTTTGGTTTTTTATTTTGTCCTCCATGGGCTTAGTAAAGAGACATTATGCCTTGTACTCCTTATATCTCCCTTTATCCCACACTGGCTAGAAATTAAGCATTGTACTCTAGACTCCTTATATAAGAATCTTTGTGGTGGCTAATAGAATAAGTCTAAAAAGTCTAGTTAGCCACTTTAAAGAGATATTTGTAATTTGTAACTTTCTCCTTCATAATGAAGTTTTCTTTCGGCATGCCACCCAAGGCATTTCTCCATCTTGGTGTTTTTCCTTATAAATTCTCGCGTCCTTTTTACTTTGTGCTTGGATTCTAATTTGCTTCTGCTTAGTGTTATCTTTTTGGTTCTCATTCTCAATACAACCATTTCATTGTAGCCATCCTAATAAACTAGTACCCAAGTAATAATGGCTTCGGTATCAAAAAAGTTAGGTTGCAATGACCCAAGTTTAAAATTAGTCACCAAAACACGTGCCCACACTAAATAGGCTATCCTTTATGAAAAGGATAAGTAACAAGTACTTATGCCTTAAAACTTGAACCTATATATCTACATAAAACTTCCCATATTTCTTTCATGTGGGACATAGGATTGTTACAAACTCCTCCATATGTACCCAATGTCCTTATTTGGTCACTCGGATTACTTGGTCCCCTGGTCCGATAACTTCTCTAATTAGATTGATTGGCCCCTGACCAAGTAACATCTCTACTCCAAGATCAGCTCTGGTAGACAATGATGTGAACACCAGTATGCCACTTCATCCCGGTCCTAAGTCGGGCCTACTACCATCTATAACCCTAGAAACTCAGAAAAAGAAAATTACCAAATTACCCTAAAGACAAAATTTACTATCTTAGGTTCAAGGGTATTTTTTTTTATTTTTCCTATTCATTTAGAAAATCAAGGTAGTTAAAAATAAGAACCTTGATCCTTAGAGAATTCCTTTGGTGGTCACTAAGTCAAATTCCTAGCCAAAAGCTCAAAGTCATCTTTTTTCAGATAGGGGCATTTTTGTCATTTTCCAACTAAGTATTGAATTAGAAATTTAACCACACTGTTGGATTCTTCTCATGAAAATAAGTTAGAAGAACTTTCTCTCACTCAATTCTAAATTTGTTTGCTTAGGTTTCGTAAAATTTAGCCTATGCGAGTTCTCGGTTTATATTGGGTTTGTGCTTTTGTTGCATGGAATAGTTTCCCAACTAACCCTAATCACTAATTTATAAACTATGCAGCCACAACCCTTATTTGAAGTCTGAAGTTATTTTTTTTATCTCCTTATTTTTTTTTGTTATTTACCACATTCACCATTAATTATCATATTATTATTCTTTTTCTTTCTTTTTATTTTCTTCCCATTTTTCTATCTACCTATGAATATTCTTGATCTTTTCTTTTCATTTTCCATACACAATAGCCACCAAGCCACAAGGAGAAAAGTAATGCACCTATGGCTGCCATTCTTCAATTTGCCTTAATCTTTTTCTTGCTTTGGCCATATTTTTCAATCCCATTTTGTTAGTTCAATTATATAGCCTCATAATTCATCCATTATTCTTGGTATTTGTGCACTAAAGTGGAGAAGAAGGCATCACACAAAAGGATCGCCACCACACTCTTCATACCATTGCTATCTGCTTCGTCATGCTCTTTTTTGAAATAGTGTAAGTTTAGCCCCTTGGGCTTTGTTTCTATGTTATCGAAGGTATCTTAAATCGTAGTTAATTTCCTAATCATAACTAGGTCCATTAGATTGAAGGGCAACCACATCCGGACACCAAAAGCAATCCTCCACGCATCGGTGATTCCGAATTCAGTTGTGTGAGTGTAAATCCTTCCATGCCACTCATTTAATTTTTTTTTCCAGAACCTAAATTCATTAAGGGCCAATTCGTTTTGTCTAAATCAACTAACTTTTTTTTACTTTTACATCTTTTTTACCTGAAACCACTTTCATTTGAAAGCCAATGTTATATAGATGCAATAATTAATTTGAAAGTAAATTTTTAGGATATTTTTCAGTTTTTATGAATTTTTCTTTTTTAAGGCTTGAAACTAGAAAAATTCATAAAAATTTAGTAAGATTATAAAAATTGTATTTTCAATTGATTATTCCAGCTACATAATATTGGCCTTTAATTAAAATTAGTTTCAAGTAAAAAAGATGTAAAAATAAAAATACCTCATTTTGTAGTCAATTGACTAAGTTAAAACAAATACGGTGTAAATTTGTGTTCTATTTCACTTCTAGGTTTTGTTAGTGTTGTGCCCAAAAGCCAATCATGAGATGATTGTATTTTTGCACATTGAGTCATGATATTTTATTAAGACATTAATCCAGCAATTATGTTTGTTGTTTTGTTTCTGGGTAACGTAATAAACATAATTGTAACCCTAGACTAATGATATTCTTAAACGTGCCTGGCCTAGTATTATTGTGGAGCGGGTTGCAATAATACATAACGACTAGCATATGTGGAGACTAATATGAGATATGTAGTCTACATATGGGTACAAGTTGGAGAACTTGTGTACTGGATCAACCCACCATGAGAACACTACATGGATCGTTATATGAGTGTCATAAGTGATTCTCATAGTGATCATGGTATATGTAGTCCTTCGACCTAAGATCATCAGGGCTCCCTACATGTGAGTCACATAATTTGATACTTTCCTTTGTTGCTCATAACTGAGTGGACTTGAAGGAGGTCATTGGGTATGTCACATATCATGCGGAGGGATTTGTATGATCAAGATGGGATTTGTCCCTCCTATGTAACGGGAGTGATATCTTCGGGCCCCTTGATAGAGTGAGACTTACAAAATGCTTGGCCATGTTTGAATGAGTTGATATACGATATCAATGTCATCAGTTAAGTCAGTCTACTCGGTAATCAAGAAACTAAAGATTGGGCTATACGAGAGTGACACATTCCATGTCTCGTGCTTAGTCTTGATATCTTGGACAAAGGGACAATGGCATATATCGGTGATGATCATAAAGGTTTAGTCGAATTATCGACAATCTTGTCACTTGGGTAGCAATGATGTGTTGCTAGACACCGCTCATTGTTTATCATCATAAATGTAATTTATGATCATTGCCAACGTGATAAGAGCCTATTGGGTTGCACACATAGAGCTATTTAGATCATTAGAGTGCATGGGCTAATTATTTGGGTTATGGTTTCACTTCAATTTCCTATTAATAATGGGCCCAAGAGTTGAGCCATTATTAAGCTCGAAATTAAATCCTAATTGGATTAGGGCTTTGAAACCCATTAGGCCTAGAAGTTGAGTCTCACTATAAATACAACTTCTAGTGAGAAATTCGTAGGTGTCCTTGCCCTAGCCTCCCAAAAGGACAGCCGCACTCTTCTCTTGCAATTCCTTGGAGGACGAAAGCTAGCACTGCGAGCGCAAGAGAAACGCATCTACCGGGACGTGGTGGAAGCGTGGTGATCCCGAAAGGCTCGTGTGGATACCATAGAGAGCTTGAACACGTCAACTGTTCGGGTTTTGTGATTCGACTCTACAGTTGAGTGAGAGATCTCAACCGAAAATTAGGTATGAAAATTTTCGAACACCCGGTTTACCCCGTTTCACTTGGATCCTGGAGGGTTTCGGTTAAATTCCGCTGCGCTGTTTGGCTCCCGAAACCCATCAATAACTACTGTAAGAAGCAAGGTCACATTAAAGACGATTGTAACAAATTAAGGAAAAAGAATCAAAATATTGACAATGTAGGCAAGAACAAATAGAAATAGCCATTTGAGGTAGCATTGCCATTCATGAAGATGATTTTGCTTTAGTTGTTGAAGACACATTGACAGATAGTGCAAAAACTCATGTAGCACAGGTAGATAACAGTAAAAGTGGTGAATGGACCATGGATTCAGCTTGCTCATTCAATTTGGCTTCCCATAAGGATTAGTTAACACATTTGAATCAATTGATTGAGGAGTAGTAATGATGGGGAATGATGACACATGCAAGATTTTGGGCATTGGAAATATTAAAGTTTGAAAGCATTATAGGGTATTGAGGACACTATCAAACATAAGGCATGTCCCTAATATGAGGAGAAATTTAATTTCTTTGAGCACTTTGGTAGAGAATGGTTGTGAGTTTGTTGTTAAGAACACTTTGCTAAAGATCGCCAAAGGATCAATGATAGTCATGAAAGGCTAGCAAAAAGGAAAGATTTACATGTTGGATGACAAGACTGTGGAAGGCCAATCTATAGTTGTCAAGTCATCTATGTCTGATAAGGTGGTGACAAAATTATGCCACATAAGGCTCGGCCATTTGAGTGAAAATGGAATTTCTCAACTAACCAAGCAAGGGCAACTCAAAGACCAAAAGGTTAGTAAGTTAGATTTTTTCAAACATCGTTTATTTGGTAAGCAAAAGAGAATTTCTTTTATTGCTCCAGTGAAACAAAATACTAAAGAAACTCTTGATTACATCCACGCTGATGTTTGGGGGGCATCTTGTGAGGCATCTCTTGGCTGAGCTTGTTACATGGTTAGCTTTGTCATGCTCAACTTAGCCCCTGGCCCATTCGGACCCAATTACTTAACCATACAGCGGAATTCCATATAGGGGCATTTATTCCTTATCAAACATATGGACATGTTCCTAGGATATTACTAGTACTAGCTCATTAATTATTTACTTAAAGGTTCATATTGTGCTCTCGGAAACAAGCTATTACTTATGTGGAACTTGTGTGTTCATTTTGTTACTCAACTAGCCAAGCACATGCATGGCAACCAAAACCCTAAATCAATCTTTGAAAACTTTATTTATTATGTTCATATTTTTCATAATCAAGCAAACGCTTATAAACATATGATTATGCAAATTCATCATCAACATTGCTTAGGCCCAAAATGTTCATGACCACCAAAAGTCCAACAGTCCATGTTCAAGCCATTAACACTTATTATGGCCGAATATACTTAAATTCATTTTTAACACGCCTTTTTACTTAAGTACCCGAAAATGTCCACAACACTTAAAATCATAGGTTTGATTTTTAAAGTAAACCAGAAACATAGCACATGAATAATCATGGCAAGCACACATATAGAGCCTTAGAAAACATTCCACCTTAAGACTTTGTTCCCACGACTCTAGACTCCAAGTCCTACACATAAAGTCCACACTTAGTTAGCTTATTTCACAAGCAACCCATAACACATATGATACTTAGAATATTGAGCAAACACAAGTGTACACACAAACCTTTTTACCAATAGAAAGAGTATAAAATACTTTTGATCTTTCCGTTCTAGTGCTCATTTTCCTACATTAAGTGGAGAAAGGAGTGAGTAAAACTCAGTAAGGATTTTGTACAACTCATAGAGCCTAACATAGCACAAGTATATCTTGGCAAAATATAATCCAAGCACCTGCAAAGAAAACACGAAGACAAAGAAAATACAGGATATATGCATATAATAATAATTGAGGTCAGCAAGCACAACAAAAAATAAAAGCACACAAACACACACACCACTTAACACCATATTCCCATGAAGGGCAGAGCAAGCATGAGCATATTTTCTTTAATTTCGGTTAACCATTTATTAGTCCATATTAATCTAAGATCTCTTTATACTTGGGAATTGAGTTGGCCGACTCAATTCCTGGCCGTAATGCTTGCACGGAGCTAGCTAGCACAGAGTTGCCTAAGCAACAAAACATAGCCCTCTGTAGCACCTTAGGATCACATGGCATTCTTTATCCATCACCTAAGGGCACTGAATACTCAAAGAGTATAAGAATCCTTACCAAAACCTTTTGCAACTCTTGTTGCCTGAAAGCTTTTAGAAGCTTAGTTATTTGTTTCCCCTTGCTTGTTGTAACTAGAACTTGTGTCCTAGCTTAAAATCCTATAAGGGTAGAAAGTTAGCAAGCCATATTCTTTCTTGACATAACTTAAAAAAACATGGAAACATCAAGAACACTTGGTAGAACACATAATACCTCAACCAAAAAGGTATGGTCGAATCCTTTGGCTTGATTTCTTTCAAACTCCTGCTCATCTTTTCTTGAATCCACCACTTAATTCCTTGTTTTGGAAGGCCTTAGAAGCTTATTCCCAACAAGAAAGCTTTCTTCACACTCAAGAATACCAAGAACAATACTTGGCCGAAACTCCTCTTGGTTGATGACTTCCAAAAATGTCTCCTTTCTTTAATCTGATTCGTGATTCTTATTCACGGTGTTCTTAAGAGTCTGTAGACATAAAGAACACTTGGTACAAGATCAAGGATGCTCAAGAATGAGCCTTGGCCAAATTTAGAAGGAAGAACAAGTTTGTAAGAGCATTTTAGAGTTTAAGGCAAAATTTGAGAGAGAAAATGAATGAGTTTTAATGAGAGATTGTAAAGAGAGATGAAGAAGAGTTAAATCAGGAAATTGTAGTATTTTTAGGCATGTAATGGTCGTCCATATGGAGGGGAGAGTGAGTGAAATCATGTGATTCACATGGGGTGAGTGGGAGACAAATTGGAAGATTTTGGTGAAAGTTGAGAGAATTTGTCAAAAATGGAGGACAAGTAGGTGGAGGATGGAATCCTAAGTGATGAGTTGGAGGAGAGGTGGATTAAAATACTGGAAAATGGGGGGAGGTGGCAGCTATGGCATCCAATGCCTTTAAAATTGGCTAATTGCCCCCATTAGTCCCTTAATTCCTCGCATTTGGGCAATTGAGCCCAACCACTGATAGCCGAAGGGCTATTGGCCCCGAAGAACCTCACATGAGCGCGCCACTTTCGGTCGAAGCAGACATGACAAAACCCCAGCAAAGAGAGGATTACAGCACCCTCGGACATGCCGAATAGGTGTTACCGCTCAGGAAACCTATGGGACCAACTTTGGTCAGAAGGAGTCAACGCCTTTCCCGAAGGTGACCTCGCGCCGACCTCTCATGGCCAAAACCACCTCTGTATACTCTCTGGGCCACCCTCGGGGCTCACTCACAAAGTGCCACATTAGGTACCCAAGCCTGACCTCGGGAAAGTCCAACCAAAGGTGCCTCGTACAAACAGGGGACCTCCCTCCAAAGTAACTCACCTTCCAGAACGAGCTCTATACCTCAAAGGAGTTCGGTCCACCGAAAAGGCCATGTAGGTGTACGATAAAATAGCTGAGGAGTCTCTGACACACCATGCTCATACAGCCTCTGACACACTGCCCTTGTACTAAACTAGGTTCCTGGCCAGGCGGCCTATGGTCGGCTAGAAGCTCCCCCTCACCCTAAAGGTACGGACAATATCTGACCGAACACGTGTCACGATCTGGGCAGGCTGTCGGAAACGAGCTTCTCCTGTTCACCTCCTTATAAATATGTAGGAAACACCCCAGGTAAGAGGATCCAACTCTATGAAAAAATCTCTCCACTCCTTACTTATCTCTGGTACTAACTTGGGCATCGGAGACTCCTCCCCCGAAAAAACACTCCGGAGAGCTCCTGACCCTTGCCTTTCTAAGTCCTTGCAGCCCTTCTCCCATCGGAGGTTCCTCATCCAGGCGTTCTCCCACCACAAGTTCCTGCTCCAGGCTCACCATGTTGCACAATGATTGATGTCGAAGGGCTTCGACATCAACCACCAAAAGTCCCCTTTGTCCACTTGAGTCCCTTACCTTAAGTTTTCATCATTTTACTTGGCCTAAGCCAAGTTTAAATTCTGAGAGTGTCCAACACTCATCATACTCCCCGGTCCCACTTAATTTAGTGTCTCCTAAACTCAATGAGCTTAATTCCCTATTTAGGAAAAATTCTTAAGCCCTAAATCCTGATAGCCCGAGGCTTAATTACATAGGATTTTGTGGGCATTAAAACCTTTATCAATGATTTTTCCAGAAAGGTTTAGGCATATTTCTTAAAACACAACAGTGAAGCTTTTGTCACTCTGAAGTAGTGGAAGACCATGATTGAAAAGCAAACCAGAAAGTAGGTGAAATGGCTAAGGATAGATAATGATTGGGAATTATGTTCTATAGAGTTTAACCAATACTACAAGGATCAAGGAATTATTTGCTATTTAACCATTCGGACCACCCTACAGCAAAATAGGATAGTAGAACTGATGAATAAAACCTTGTTGGAAAAGGTAAGGTGATTGGGGAAGAAATTTTGGGTAGAGGCAAACTCAACAACTTGTTTCCACATAAATAGATCTCCTCATACATTTATTAGCCTAAAAACACTTGAAGAAGTTTGGTCAATTCACCAGCTAACTATGATGATATTAATGTATTTGGATGTCCAGCTTATGCATATGTGTGTGAAGGCAAGTTCAAACCTAGATCAATTAAGTGTTCTTTCTTTGATACTTTACCAGAGTTAAGGGGTGCTAGTTGTAGAATCCATAATCTTCTAAAGTTTTCACTTCTAAGAATGTTGGTTTATGATAAGAAATTCATGCTGCATCAAAAGGATGTGTTAACTGTCATGGATTCTATTAACAATGATAAGACTAAAAGTAAGATGAAGCTCCAAATACATTCTGAGATTCATGATCAACATGTCAAGGATACACAACTTGAGGTAGAGCAACAAGCCTCTATAAAGAGCATTCAGCCTTCTTATTCTATACTATTGATCATCCTCATTGTTACAATCAAGGTATACCCCGAAAGAGATTAATTGAGAAAGCAGAAATTGGTTTGGTTTGCTTTTGCAATTGCTGACGATACAAAGAGTTGTTTTGAGCCTTCTAATTATAAGGATGCAACTACCTATCCAAATTCTATTGAATGGGTTATGGTTATTCAAGAAGAGAAGGAATCATTTCAAAAGAATGATACTTGGATACTACCAAAACTAAGCAAACATAAAATGGTGTCAAGTGCAACCGGGTGCTCAAGTGGAAAGAAAGAATTCCTAAAGTTAAAGAACCAAGGTATAAAACTATACTTGTTGCAAAGGGCTTTAGCCAAGTTTTGAGAGTAAACTTTAATGGCATTTATTCACTTGTCATGAAGCATATTTGATTCAACTGTTTCTTGGTGTAGATGCATTAGATGATATTGAGCTAGAGCAACTTGATGTTAAAATAGTGCATCATAATTTAAAAGAAGTGATCTACATGCAACAACTAGAAGGTTTTCAAGATAAAGCCAAGGAGGACCATGTCTATAAACTCTAGAAGGCATTATATCATCTCAAGCAATCTCCTCAAGAATGGAATAAACATTTTGATACATTTATTTTGAATCTTGGTTTCAAGAAAAGCAGTTATGACTCATGTGTTTACATGAGACTGATTGGAATGGTTATTTCACATAATCACCACTGTTAAGTGCAGAATTTGGCATGAAAGATTTGTTGGGTTTCGGGAGCCAAACAGCACAGCGGAATTTAACCGAAACCCTCCAGGATCCAAGTGAAACGGGGTAAACCGGGTGTTCGAAAATTTCATACCTAATTTTCGGTTGAGATCTCTCACTGAACTGTAGAGTCGAATCACAAAACTTGAACAGTTGACGTGTTCAGGCTCTCTATGGTATCCACACAAGCCTCTCGGGATCACCAAGCTTCCACCACGTCCCGACAGATGTGTTTCTCTTGCGCTTGTAGTGCTAGCTTGCGTCCTCCAAGGAATTGCAAGAGAAGAGTGCGGCTGTCCTTTTGGGAGGCTAGGGCAAGGAGACCTGCGAATTTCTCACTTAAAAGTTGTATTTATAATGAGACTCAACTTCCAGGCCTAATGGGTTTCAAAGCCCTAATCCAATTAGGATTTAATTTCGGGCTTAATAATGGCTCAACTCCTTGGCCCATTATTAATACGAAATTAAAGTGAAACCATAACCCAAATAATTAGCCCATGCACTCTAATGATCCAAATAGCTCTATGTGTGCGACCCAATAGGCTCTTGCCATGTTGGCAATGATCATAAATCACATTTATGATCATAAGCAATGAGTGGTGTCTAGCAACACATCGTTGCTACCCAAGTGACAAGATTGTCGGTGAATCGACTAAACCTTTATGATCATCACCGATATATGCCATTGTCCCTTTGTCCAAGATATCAAGACTAAGCACGAGACATGGAATGTGTCACTCTCGTATAGCCCAATCTTTGGTTTCTTGATTACCGAGTAGACCAACTTAAACTGACGACATTGATATCATATATCAACTCATTGGAGCATGGCCATGCATTTTCTAAGTCTCACTCTATCAAGGGGCCCAAAGATATCACTCCCGTTACATAGGAGGGACAAATCCCATCTTGATCATACAAATCCCTCCGCATGATATGTGACATACCCAATGACCTCCTTCAAGTTCACTCAGTTACGAGCAACAATGGAAAGTATCAAAGTATGTGACTCACATGTAGGGAACCTTGATGATCTTAGGTCGAAGGACTACATATACCATGATCACTATGAGAATCACTTATGACACTCATATAATGATCCATGTAGTGTTCTCATGGTGGGTCGGTTCAGTACACAAGTTCTCCAACTTGTACCCATATGTAGACTACATATCTCATATTAGTCTCCACATATGCTAGTCATTATGTATTATTGCAACCCGCTCAACAATAATACTAGACTAGGGACATTTAAGAATATCATTATTCTAGGGTTACAATTATGTTTATTACGTTATGCAGAAACAAAACAACAAACAAAATTGCTGGATTAATGCCTATCATGACTCAATGTGCAAAAAAACAATCATCTCATGATTGGCTTTTTGGGCACAACACTAACAAGATTTAGCTGCAACGAAACACATCCTAGGCATGGAGATCAGGCATGATCGTAAGGCGAGGAAGCTTCATATTTCACACAAGGGTTATGTACATAAAATTCTAGGGAGGTTTTGGCATGTGGAAAGCCAAAATAGTTTCTACACCTCTTGTTGCACACTTCAAGATATTAACATGCCAATGTCTGACCACAAATAAAGAAATTGAAGGGATGGAGAAAACACCATATGCTAGTGCTGTTAGGAGTATTATGTACATGATGGTTCGTACATATACCAACTTAGTACATGCAGTTAGCGTTGTGAGCTGTTACGTGGCTAATCCAAGAAAGGAGCATCGACAAGCAACAAAGTGGATATTAAGGTATCTAAAATGTACATGTACAACTTGTCATGAGTTAGTGATTCTAGAGTTAGATTAGTTGGATATGTTGACTTTGATTACGGTAATCTTGACACCCGATGATTTACATCAGGTTATGTCTTGAGGTTTGGTGGTTGTGTTATGATTTGGAAAGCTTGCTTGTAAGCAATAGTTGCTTTTTCAACTACAGAAGTAGAGTTTATGGCAATCACTAAAGCGATGAAGGAGGCAGTTTGGTTTAGGAATATTTATACAAAGCTTACTTAAAGTGATCATAGACTAGAGATATATTGTGACAACAAAAGTGTTATTTTCTTAACAAAGGATAAAATGTTCCATGAGCATGCTTAACATATTGAGGTCAAATAATACTTAGTTTGTGAAGTTGTTGATAAAAGTGATATTCTCGTTATGAAGGTTAGTTGACCGAATAATTCCATTGATATGATGACAAAAGCTCTTCCTAGATCTAAGTTCCAACATTGTTTGGATTTACTAAATCTTATTTGTTGAGTATCACTTGATTAGAGGTGGTCATGAAGTTCAGAAGTGGTGGTTGCATTTCAATTTGCTCAATTTGGTTTCAAGGTAGAGTTTCATATATGTGCAACAAAATCACTGTAAGGTGGAGATTGTTGAATATGCCTCAATTTTGGTTTTTCCCTTTGTCCTACGTGGGCTTAGTAAAGAGGCATTATGCCTTATACAACTTATATCTCCCATTGTCCCACATTTGTTAGAGATTGAGTATTGTACTCTAGATTCCTTATACAAGGAGCTTTGTGATGGCCAATAGAATAAGTCCAAAAAGTCTAGTTAGCCACTTTAAAGAGCTATTTGTAGTTTGTAACTTCCTTCGTTATAGTAAAGTTTTCTTCTAGCACGTTGCTTTAGGTTTTTCCCTGTCTTTCATCGTAAATTCTTGTTTCTTTTTTACTTTGTGCTTGAGTTTTGAATTGCTTCTACTTAGTGATATCTTTGTTGGTTCTTGTTCTCAATACAACCATTTTGCCATAGTCATCCTAACATGAAGAATATTCTCAGGTCACATATAATAGGTGTGTAAGTATTAGGTGCACGAGCTACATTGAATTTTTTAACAACGTACTCACCACTTTCATCAATGACACTGCGAAACTTGTTAACATGCTCCCTTTGGATCCTTGCACATATATGGTCATTTTGCAAGAAAAATTTATAGTCACATTAAGAATACAATGGATCATGCCTATGACAATCGAAGCTTTATTTAGTTTAAAATTGTACATTTGAATCATGGACGATCATCTTTATGCTAGTGAAGCTTTGATCTCCAGTTATGACTACAACCTAAACATGTATAATATGAACATTCATATTCCAATTATACCCACCAAAAGTAAGGTGTTGGATAAAATGCTATTATTGTTGTCTTACAATGTCACAATAGTAGCTGTAGAACAAACAACATTTTTCGAGATGTAAAAACACAATAGTAATTTAATATAAATATGTAGACATCCATAATGTGTTTTTGTGTTAATGTGAAGAAATAAGATAAAATATCAATAAACCATACAAATAATCACTATAAAGAATTAATTGCTCAAGAATATCAATGATATAAGTGATCAAATACTTTTGTGTATATAATATTCTTCATGTGTGGCATATATCTCAGGTTATTATTCTGTAAGAATACATGTAACACATAATTGTCCATAGCTTAACACTGGTTCTGGAAGGTAGAGATTGACATGATTAAATGTTTGACTTTAGTTCTTATTTATCATCATTGCAAAACAAGGTTTAACGAGAAATTGTTGTAGAGAAAGATCAAAGAGTAATTGAGTGTTTGAAGAAAATATTTTGATCCATGGAATCAAACAACGACTCTTGATAGTTCTACCTATTAAGATCTCAAATTCAGTTACTCTATTAGCGATCTGAATAATAATAAGTCTCACACAATTGCACAAACCACTATCCTGATTGATGTTCTTTCACAATAAAATAGTAATCCCAACCTTCAATTCCAATACATGATTTGGAACTCTAGAAAACTTTAAACTATTAAGGTATTCAACTAGGTACAATATAGTATGCATTTCAAGATTCTTAGATGATGGGGCAATGCAATACGCACTCAAGTATTTCCTTGTATCCTCTAGGGAGAAGTTCAAATAGATGACCAATGATATCATCAACAACTTTATTTTTGGTTACAAGTATAGCCCTTTCTTTTATACTCTCTGTCATTGATTCTTGCATGTAATTCAGGATAGATATGTGAAATAACATCATCAATCGGGTTCCCACCCAATGGAATTAAGAACTTGTTAGATATTCTTGTCCAAGATGGTTCATCTTCAACATCATGTAGCTTTTACAATTGCAAACAACCTCCTTTTAGGCTCAAAATCCATTCACAAAACTATACAACTTCAAGACTTGTTAAATTCCCTAATCTTATATTTTGATCAAGAGTGTAGACACTGTAATACGACCATAATGGCAATAAAGGTATTAAAGTAGCAACAATATCACCTTGATTCCTCCAATTGATGACTAGTGAAATTTGATGGAAATCACCTCCAAGAACTACCGTTTTACCGTCAAACACCTTATTTGTAGGGACAGGACCATGTGGATAAATAATATCATGCAAAATCTAGTCTAAAGCCTTAAAAGCCTATTGATGCATCATGGGGGCCTCATCCCAAATTATTAAAGTCATCCTACACCATTGCTCTGCTAATGGCATTAATTGTCTGATATTGTAAACGGAATTCATATCTAATTTGATGAAGATTTTCAACCTTGAATGTGTAGTACAACTGCCTGGCAAAAGTAGCTCTATAATACTAGACGATGCAACAGTAAGAGCTATCTTTCCTTCTAAGAAAGCATGTGAGAGAACTATGCACCAAAGATACAACTTATTAGTACACCACTCCTATACAAAAAATTTCATCAAATCTGGAATCAATTGATCCAATAATAAGATTATAAACACATAACTAGCCTTCATTTAACCCATGAAACAAAGATGAAAGTTTAGCTTACAATGCACTGCGGTCATAATTCAATTCCTCTATCAACAATGAGTTTTCCTCAACATTTAGTGTACTGAGATATCGGTAGGGAATGTCAACAAATTCTCTCAAACTTCTATCATTCTTATTAAGAATTTTTTCAATATCATAAAGTGCATAATTGTATTTATCTGCATTTGGTAACACCAAATTAGATGACTAACCTTCTTGCTTTTGGGTTAACGTTCATCTTATTATATCTTGTATGCCATATGTATGTTAAAATTAAAATCAAGTTTCTTTTTTCATTTTCAAATAAATCAGCAGATCAACAAGTAACAAAAACCCAAATTCAAGCAAGCAAGAAGGTTAGTCTTCTAACTAATGTTCATCCTCTTATGATTTGGCACGCCATAAAATGCCATTTTTGGTATATTATCAATTTAAAACGCAACTTTGAAAAAAAAATAAGTTAAGTTTAAGTTAATGATGTAACATCGAAACTGATGTTTGATCATTACCATTGAAGGGATTTATTACACAAACTTTATTTATTTTTATATATTTTCATGGTATGGGGAAGATATTATTATCAAAATTGGTAGATAATTTTGGTAAGCCATTTAATTTGACTATATTCCAAGACTTGAAAAGTTGGTAGGTAATTTTGCTAAGCCATTTAATTTATGAATGAAAATTAATAACCCAATAAGTGGCATTATAATTAATCAATTAATTTTTTAATAGAATCCTAAAGTTAGATTTTCTATCACCATTTTTATGGTTATTTAGGAGAATATGATTGTGATAGCCAAAGTGCTATCACCCCGGTCACCTGAGGCCCCCAAAAAAGAGGAAGTCAAACTCCTGAGGTAACACAATCTTGGTAGCCCGCCAATACCAACCTCGGAGTATCACCTCTATCGGGAAGACGACCGAACCAACTTCAGGGGAGAAGGACCAGCCATCTTCTGCTGGGGAAAGCCCCCGAAGGAGTAACTTCGGAGCCAAGGAATCCCCCGAAGAACCAGTACAACCCTGGGAAAAGGCCCCTCACCCCGAAGGTGGACATCGACCAAGGGGACCTTGGAGGTACGGCAGGCGCCAGCAAGGAGTCTCTGGCTTTCCGCCGAAGTCACCTTGCACGCCGCCGTCATATGCACTCTGACACACAGCCACTGCCCACGTCCTATCACGTAGGGCTACGCTTGTCGCAGCTCACGGCCTGAGGAGCCTGCAGGCGGCTAGGGACCCCCACGCCCAGAAGTACGGATGACATCCGTCCATACACGTGTCACAATCCGAAGGGCTCACCCCCTCTTATATATATCAAAGGAATGGCCATCATTGGGGAGGCTCTCTCTCTCGCTCTTTTTTCTGCCCTCAAGAGGACACGGCAGACAAGAACCTTTGGCCCTGACTACTCCTCCTCCACCCCCCAAAGCACTGACTTGGGCGTCGGAGGCTCCTCCCCGGAAAATCACTCCGGGGACCTCCTAACCCCTGTTTTCTAAGTGTTTCAGGCAGGTCCTCCGGAGGAATCCCTCTTTCGGGCTCTCTCCCATACCAGAAGTCCTTCTCGGCCTCACCGTGCGTCCCACACATGGATGCTGCCGGCCATCACAGGTGATCCCCACAGAGCACCTTCTGCTGGGACTCACCCGTACCTCCTGAAGTCCTTGCCGGCTTTACCACGACACACAGTGATGCTGATAGCCCTCCGCCATCATTTGGCGCCGTCTGTGTGAATTACTCCCAGGTCGTCATTGTAAAAACTCGACGTTCTAAGGACAAAGGGACTTCCGAGGTCTCCGTCCGCGCCAGAGGTTCGACTGACAACTGAACAACTGCAGTAGGGGCTTCCCTGCCAGAGGACGAACGTCCTCTGGCCATTACCATGGCCTTCTTGCGCGAGTTCCCACGCGCTGTTGTGGCCGAAATGACGCAGCATTTAGACCAAAGATGGCCGTATCCAAATTCGAGCCGAAAGCCCTCCTCATTAGTACCTCATCGGGAGAAGAGTCCCATGTCAACTCACAGGAGTTCGGGGAAGTGGAGATTAACGAAATGAGTCCTCGACGGGAAGCATGCCCCTCGGAATGCGACCTACGGGAAAAACAGGGTGAAGACGAGCCAGACCTCCCTGTCGAAGAAGTTCTGCACCCGAAGAAAAGTCGCTGTCTCCTCGGCAGCAAAGTTAGATACCCATTGACACAAAAGGCCGTCTACGGCTTGGTACTTGCAGGCAGAAGGCTGCGACTTTACTTCCAAGGACACGCTATCACTGTCCGGAGTGACCCGCCTCTGCGCGACGTCATGAAAAAGAGTAGAGCATTCGGAAAGACTATCAAAATGGTGCATCGAACTCAGAGGGTACTACATCACGTATGACTCTAGAAGGGCAGTAAAAGCCCAGGCACTGGCAGACTTCATTGCCGAGAGCCTCAAAAATGGAAAATGCTGAAGCCAACGAGGGAGACCGAGTGAAGGTAGATCCAGAGTAAGAACCCCCTGCCGAAGAAATCCCAAGCGTAAAACAGCAAGGCACTGGAGTAGCCCCTCTGGGGCCCGAGGGCAAGGAGGCCACCAAAGCCATCAAATTTGGTTACCACAGTGTTGGGCCATCCGAGCATGGCAACGCTAGGTACTGTAACATCGAAAAAAGGGAGGAAAGATCCTACAAAGAGGTATCTTGCAACTAAAGAGTCCCGAAAATCCTCATAGAGCGGCAAAAAGTGCAAAGATGTTCTGGACGATATTCCCTAAATTAAGAGGAATTATACTGACAAGGGTATGAAAGTCCGTTACAGAGATGTATCGGCAAAAACGGTGCAAGACAATTCACCAAGGAAGAGTGAAAAGGGCCGAAGACACGCTAGCACAGAAAAGACTGCCTTCGGAGTGGATTACCCTGGAAGATTACCGTTGCCCCTTTGCAGTATGGGGCATAGATCTTACCGGTCCACTCCCAACAGCACCTGCAGGAGTGAAGTTCTGCACAGTAGCAGTGGACTACTTCACTAAGCGAAACAAGGCAGGATCCCTAGCAACTATTCCAGCAAAAGATATACAAAAGTTCGTCCGGAGAAACATGATATGCAGATTTGGCATATCAACGGTGATAATGGCCGATAATGGTTCCCAGTCTGTGGACAAGGGACACCAAGAATTTGCCACCGACTTCGGAATAAAATTGCACTTTGGCCCACTAGCTCAGCCCCAGAGCAACAGACGAGTGGAGGTAGCCAACAGAATTATAAACGAGGGACTATAAAAGAGGTTGGGAGAAGCAAAGGGAAAATGGCTAGGAAAACTTCCTACTGTACCTAGGAATTTTCAGATAACTCCCCAAAGGGCCACGGGGGAGACACCTTTCTTACTTATCTCCAATACAGAGGCCAATATCCATTTGAAGTAGCACGGTCACCAGTTAGAATATGAGTGTTCGACGAAAGAGGAAACGACCTCGGGTTGAGAACTAAGCTTGACCTAGTTGGTGAACACAGAGGAATGGCCGAGCTCAGAAAAAGGGCCTTTTAGCAAAAGGTGGCCACGAGCGCAAACCTGCATGATAGGCCAAAAGGAATAACTAAATGAGACCTCATCCTTCGAAAGGCCGAGTTTCAACCCCGAAAACCGTCCCATGGGGTACTTCGGCGAAACGGGAAAGGGGCCTTATTTGGTCCTAGACGAGGTTCGAAGGGGAGTATACAAGCTTGGCGACACCAAAGGAGGAAAACTGAAAAATGCATGGCACTCGGATGCCTTAAAGAAATTCTATACTTAGAATTTTAGATGAGAAAGTGTACAAGTAAGAAATTTCTCTAAGTACAGAAGTTTTCCCCTACCCAAAAGTACTCGCGAAACAAAGCTGAAGCACACGCTCCTGAAGGTCACGTTTTCCTTCCAAAGTTGGTTGGGTTATATGCCCAAAAAAGGTGAAGTCTATCAAATACGGCCAACAAGGGTAGGCAAAAATTTTCCCAAGGGAACTTCCCCAACAACGAACGTTTACCCGAAGGTTGGCCGATGAAACAAGCAAAGTATACCTCTCCGAAGTCCCCTGATCGAAAGCAGTCGAGGCAACTAGGAAACAAAAATTGCTCAAAAGACTTAACCAAATTATGAAGGAAACTTCATTGAAGAAGGTCTTGGTACAAGGAAAAGGTTACAAGAAGAAAAGCACAAAAAAAAAAGAAGAAGGCAAAGGCCCTAGATTATCTAAGGGACCCCGGCGTCATGGGAAGCTTCGGCTCCTGTGTCTTTGGCCGCCGGCTTCGGTGCAGGAGGTGGGCCAAATGGCAGGTTGAGATTCTCGACTTTTTACAAAGTCCACCGAGGAATTTCGGGAATATCCAGGGCAGCCAAGAAGGTGTTAGTGTTGTGCTCAAAAAGCCAATCATGAGATGATTGGATTTTTGCACATTGAGTCATGATATTATATTAAGGCATTAATCAAGAAATTATGTTTGTTGTTTTGTTTTTGCGTAACCTAACAAACATAATTGTAACCCTAGAATAATGATATTCTTAAATGTCCCTGGTCTAGTATTATTGTGGAGCAGGTTGCAATAATACATAACGAATAGCATATCTGGAAACTAATATGAGATATGTAGTCTACATATGGGTACAAGTTGGAGAACTTTTGTACTGGATCGACCCACCATGAGAACACTACAAGGATCGTTATATGAGTGTCATAAGTGATTCTCATAGTGATCATGGTATATGTAGTCCTTCGACCTAAGATTATCAAGGTTCCCTACATATGAGTCACATACTTTGATACTTTCCTTTGTTGCTCGTAACTGAGTGGACTTGAAGGACGTCATTTGGTATGTCACATATCATGCGGAGGGATTTGTATGATCAAGATGGGATTTGTCCCTCCTATGTAACGGGAGTGATATCTTCGGGCCCCTTGATAGAGTGAGACTTACAAAATGCATGGCCATGTTTGAATGAGTTGATATACGATATCAATGTCATCAGTTAAGTCAGTCTACTCGGTAATCAAGAAACTAAAGATTGGGCTATACGAGAGTGACACATTCCATGTCTCGTGCTTAGTCTTGATATCTTGGACAAAGGGACAATGGCATATATCGGTGATGATCATAAAGGTTTAGTCGAATTATCGACAATCTTGTCACTTGGGTAGCAATGATGTGTTGCTAGACACCGCTCATTGCTTATCATCATAAATGTAATTTATGATCATTGCCAACGTGATAAGAGCCTATTGGGTTGCACACATAGAGCTATTTGGATCATTAGAGTGCATGGGCTAATTATTTGGGTTATGGTTTCACTTCAATTTCCTATTAATAATGGGCCCAAGAGTTGAGCCATTATTGGGTCGCACACATATAGCTATTTGGATCATTAGAGTGCATGGGCTAATTATTAAGGTTATGGTTTCACTTTAATTTCGTATTAATAATGGGCCCAAGAGTTGAGCCACTGTTAAGCTTGAAATTAAATCCTAATTGGATTAGGGCTTTGAAACCCATTAGGCCTGAAAGTTGAGTCTCACTATAAATACAACTTCTAGTGAGAAATTCGTAGGTCTCCTTGCCCTAGCCTCCCAAAAGGACAGCCGCACTCTTCTCTTGCAATTCCTTGGAGGACGCAAGCTAGCACTGCGAGCGCAAGAGAAACGCATCTGCCGGGACGTGGTGGAAGCGTGGTGATCCCGAGAGGCTCGTGTGGATACCATAGAGAGCTTGAACATGTCAACTGTTCAGGTTTTTTGATTCGACTCTACAGTTGAGTGAGAGATCTCAACCGAAAATTAGGTATGAAAATTTTTGAACACCCGGTTTACCCCGTTTCACTTCGATCCTGGAGGGTTTCGGTTAAATTCCGCTGCACTGTTTGGCTCCCGAAACCCAACAGAAGGAAAGGTCGAGGTCGGGATATTTCTTAAGAAATTGGTGACTAGCTAGGCAGAAACCGTCCTGAAAGGCAACCTTCGTCGCCTGAACGGCTTTGTCTTTTTCTACGTCCAAGTCGTCCGCCTCATTCTAAAGGTCCGAAACCTCCTTCCGAAGATCCCCAACCTCCTTCTCCAACTCCTTTATCTTCTTCTCCTTCTTCGAACCCTTCTTCAGTGAGTCGACCTTGGCTTGAAGTTCGGCGTTGTCAGCAAGAGCCTTCTCTAGAAGAGCAGCTTCTTCTTCTTTCTCCTTCTGAATGGCCTCGTTGGCCGAGGTTAAGCTGACAACCTTCTCACCATGGTAGGACATCTTCTTGGAGAAATCCTTCAAGAGCTCCTCTTGGCCTTTTAAGAATTCCTCCAGCTCAACTCGGTGTTTGTCACAACTGAGTTAGCGCAGAAGACCTTGGCCTTTGCTAATTTATCTTCGGCCCAAGCTCGGACCGAAGACTGCTTTGCCGCCCAAGCTCGAAGGTATCCACTATACCCCAAGAGCTACAAAAAAGAAGGTACTTAGTGAAATTTACACAAGGAAAGCCAAAACACTTAGACAGAAAGTGGGAGGAAAAATCAAGAGGCCTGAAGAACTACCTAGACAGCATGCTAGGAAACCTTAGCGGCAAGGGTATTCTTGGAGGCACACTCCTCGGCAACTGCGTTGAAGGAAGCCTAAGTGAGCACGCCCCTCGCCATCTGCGGAGCCATTTCCCGGCAATCCTCGGAGAATAGATTCATGTCCTCCGTGAAAGACCAGAACGGCTCCCTTGGGAGTTTGTCCTTCGGGATGTAGCAATCCCGAAGAGCCCGCCTTCGGGCATGCTCAACCATCCAAGCTGAGGGCGCCAGATCCTCTGAAAAGTTGAAAGTGATAGCCAAAGGCTGTCGCCTCAATCTGGCCGAATACCCTGCCACAACAACGGCCAGAAGAACTGGCGCTTCCCGGGAATAGGTGGAATCATGCACCTCGGGAGATAGCCTGAGAGCTCCGAGCCTCGGCACGCCAGTAAAACTTGAGGACTCCATTCGCCCCCCAAGGTTGTGAACAACGCGCCTTCGGAAAAGTGGCACCAGACATTGCTGCCCGAATATGATATCCCCGAAGGCGGAACCCCCTGGAACTGGGAACCCCCGAACTGAGGGTAGGCTTCCCGAAGAGGCTCTGTCCGAACTAGAGGACGACCTCGCCCAGGGACCCCGGGAGTACGGCAGGCGCATTTAAGGAAGCATTTAAGGAAGCCTCTGACACGTCCCACCACAGACGTAAAAAGTCGCCCTGACGCGCAGACGCCATCAGAATCATATCATGGCCCGTCTCAGCACAAGGCTCGAGGCCATCTAGTTACCAACTATCTGTCCCCTACGCCCAGACGTTCAGGAGCATCCGACCGCACACGTGTCATGATCTGAACGGGCTAGGTATTCCTATATATACAGGAAATAAATACATGACAGGAGGTTGGCAGGCCGGAGATACAGCTCCCATACTCTGAGAAAAGACCAGGCGAGACTTTTCTGCCTTCCTCTTTGAGCTAGTGACTTTCTCCTTCTTCCGGCCACCACTGACTTGGGCGTCGGAGGCTCCCCCCCCGGAAAAACACTCCGGGGGCCTCCTAACCCTGTTTCCCAGTTTTCCAGGTACTCTCCTAGAGGCGATCCACCTTCCAGGCGTTCTCCCTCCTAGAAGTCTCCTCAACAGTCATCATGACTCACAACGATGAGGCCCTGGGCCATCATTTGGCGCCGTCTGTGGGAACCCGCTCGCAGATTGCCGTCGTTGAGACTCGGCGTTCTAAGGACAAGGGACTCCCAAGGTCCTCGTCCGCGCCTGAGATACAACCGGCTGCTGAGCAGACACTCCCAGAGACTTCTACGCCCGAGGAGGACCGCCCTCTGGTAATCACCATGAGCTTCTTGAGGGACTTTCAGCGCTCGGTCGTTGCTGAAATGACTCAGCAGATCGACCGAAGATGGCCACAGCAGTCGCAGGCCCAGAAACCCTCCTCATCAACACGCCCTCGGGAGAGAAGCCCCAAGTTTACACACCGCAGTTCAGAAAGTGGAGATCCTCGCGGAGAATCATCCACAGAAGATATAGCCCTCGGGAAACGGCCTGTGGGACAAACCGGGTCCAAGCGACCGAGAGTCTCACAGCGAAGCAGTTCGTCGCCTGAGGTGAGGGCCCTGACCCCTCCGCGCCGAACTCGCTCCCCGAAAAGGCGCCGTCGATCACCCTCCCGCGAAAATGGTCCTAGCGCCACTGCGCTTATGGAAAGGATATTGGCACGGCTGGACAGAGTGGAAAAGCAAGTGACCAGAAAACCCGTTTGGGACAGGCTGTCGGGGGCGTTATGCGAAGATGGCTCCCCGTTTATTCGCACCGTCGTTGAGGCAGCTATGCCAGGCGACTTCAGAGTGCCTAGGCTGGAGATCTATGATGGCCGGACTGATCCACAGGCCCATCTGACGAAGTACAGGCGGAGCATGATAATGAACGGAGCTGATGACGCTACCATGTGCAAATGCTTTGAAGTCACCCTCACGGGCCCAGCAACAGCATGGTACAATTCGTTGCCCCCAGGGACTATCACTGAGTTTCAGGAGTTGTCCACAGCCTTTACCCAGCAGTTCATTGGGAGCAGGCCGACGGCCAAAATGCCTGTACAGATGTTCGACATAGAGCAGAGAAACGGAGAGACGATCCGAGACTATGTCGAACGATTCAACAGGGAAGCACTCAGCGTCCCGGACTTCCGGCCCGAAATCCGCATCCTCGCTATGACACGGGGCCTTCGGCGTGACTCACAGCTGTTCTACGAGTTCTCAAAGGACCCCCCGGAGACCCTCGGAGAATTTTACCGAAGGGCAGAACAGCACATGACAGCCGAGGAATTGAGGATGGCGGGGCCGAAGTCTGATCATCACCGCGCCGAAGGGTCCAGCCAGCAAGCTCGGTATCTTTCTGAACACACAGGTCGACCACGGCGAATGCGAGGAAAGAAACCTCAAAGTTTCACACCCTTGAGCACGACACGGACCAACATTCTCATGGCGCTGGAAAGGCAAGGGACGCAGATTCGGCGGCCAAAGGCCATGGCCGCCGATAATAAGAAGAATGCCAAGAAGTTCTGCCAGTTTCATCGCGACCACGGTCATGACACCGAAGACTGCTTCCAGCTGAAGAAGTACATAGAGTCGCTGATCAAACAGGGCCAACTTCGCAAGTACCTGCGGATGCCCTCCCCTAAAGGCAGAAAAGAGGAGGAAGAGAGGGCCGAAAACGAGGACTATGACTCCGACAGGCGGAGAAACAGAAGTCCAAAAAGGCGCCTCCCACCTCCAGTAGGGGTCATCCAAACCATCACCACGGGGCTCCCATCCTCGGAAAGAAAGCGGAAGGCCAGAGAAATTGCTGTTATGGAGTATCAAAGTCCATCAAAGAAATTGGCTCGCAAAGATGGCTCCACTGTCGTCTTCCCCCACGACGACCCGCTGCTGATAATGGCGAGAATAGGGAACTGGGACGTCAAGAGAGTGTTGCTTGATGATGGCTCAAATGCTGACGTCCTATTCTCGCACTTACTGCCGAGCCTGGGCATCACCAGCAGCGAGCTGAAACCTGTCACCACGCCCACCTTCGGCGTTGGGCCATCCGAACTACCCGTCCTCGGATGGATCGACCTCCCTTTGATGATGAAAGGCACTTCGGTAGACGGAGCAGCTGAGTTGTACGCGTCCACAATGACAAGATTCATCGTCATGGATGTCCCGTCTTCGTACAACGCCATCCTTGGAAGGCAGACTCAGGGGAACCTGCACATTCGCCCCGATGTGAAGTACTTGACTGTCACATTCGCCACCAAGGATGGAGATGTAGAGGTCTTCATCGACCAAGCCGAGGTAAGAAAGGTGTTTGTAAAAACACGAAAGGCTCCGGCAAACAGCTCTACACAAACGGTGGAGGCAAAGGCGCAGGAGAAAGGCAAAGAAGGAGATCCCCCAGAAGCAGAAACGGAAGCAGTAGATCTTGTCCCAGGACAATCTACCCGAATAGGGAAGAGCTTGGCCAAAGGTGATAAGGAAAATCTTGTATCCTTTCTGCTAAAAAATAAAGATCTGTTTGCCTACTCGCCGAAAGACATGCCAGGAGTGAACCCTGGCATAATACAGCACAGCCTCAAAGTAAGCCCGGAAGCAAAACCTGTCAGGCAAAAGAAACGAAGCATCTCAGCCCACAAAAGCAACTTTGTGAAAACCGAAGTCCAGCGCCTATTGGATGCTGAAGTTATCAGGGAGGTCAAATACCCCGAATGGTTAAGCAACGTGGTCATCGCCACAAAAGAAGGTAGCAGCAAACTCCGGATGTGCATTGATTTCAGAAACTTGAACGATGCTTGCCCGAAAGACTCATTTCCCCTCCCGCCAATAGATCAACTGGTAGATTCAACGGCCGAATACGGGCTCCTGAGCTTCCTAGATGCCTTCAGCGGCTACCATCAGATAAGGATGGACCCGGAAGATGAAGAGAAAACTGCCTTCATCACCGAGGGAGGAATGTACTGCTATATAAGAATGCCCTTCGGGCTGAAAAATGCAGGAGCCACCTACCAGAGACTGATGAACAAGGTATTTAAAGACCAAATGGGGAGAAACATGGAAGTATATGTTGACGATATGATAGTAAAAAGCAAGCTGCCCGGCTACCACGTTGCAGATTTGGAGGAAACCTTCCAAAAGCTCAGAGCCTTCGGGATTCGCCTTAACCCCGAGAAGTGTATGTTCGGGGTGACGTCGGGAAAATTCCTTGGGTACATGGTATCCGAAAGAGGCATCGACGCCAATCCTGAGAAGATTAAGGCTCTGCTTGAGTTCCGAACTCCTGCCACAGTGAAAGACGTGCAGAGACTAACCGGAAGAATAACCTCTCTGAGCAGGTTTATTTCCAGGTACGGAGATAGGTGTCGACCTTTCTTCAAAGTCCTCACAAAGGCAGCAAAGATGGAAGGCGACCTCGGAAGAAACAATCATCTCTGGGAAGGAGATTGCCAAAAGGCCTGGGAAGAACTCAAAGTCTACCTGGCCAGCCTGCCGACTCTGCGGCAACCTCGGGAGGGAGAACCCCTCGTACTATACCTCGCCGTCACAGAAAAGGCCGTGAGCTCGGTCCTGATAAAAGAAGAAGGGCCGAAACAATGGCCGGTCTACTATGTCAGCAAGTCCCTGCATGGCGCCGAAGTCAGGTACCCTTTGCTTCAAAAAGCTATATACGCCTTGGTGCTTGCAGGAAGAAGACTACGACCATATTTCCAGGCTCACCCCATCATCGTCCGAAGTAGTCTACCACTACGGGATGTCATGAAGAGAGTTGATCATTCGGGAAGGCTCTCCAAGTGGTGCATAGAGCTTGGCGAACACGAAATCACGTATGAGCCTCGAAAGGCCATAAAAGCCCAAGCATTGGCAGATTTTATCACCGAAATACCCACCACTGAGGAGAACCACTCAGATCCGAAAGAAGGGGAGCCAGAATGGACCTTGCATGTTGACGGAGCCTCGGGGTCCGAACACCAGGGAGCTGGAATAGTTATCAGAGGACCCGAAGGCCTAGAGGTGATGAAGGCTATCAAGTTCAGCTTCAACGTCACCAATAATGTGGCTGAGTATGAAGCCCTCATAGCGGGATTACGCTTGGCCAGAAAGATTGGTGTGAGAAGCTTAAGGGCTCACAGCGATTCCCAGCTGGTAGTTCGGCAGACGGCAGGAGATTATGGGGCGAAGGACCCCATCTTGGCAAAATACCACGAGCTGGTAAGAAATCTCATCCAAGAGTTTGACGCCGTACGGATCGAAAATGTACCCCGGCGAAATAACACTGAGGCAGATTGCTTAGCAAAGTCCAAAACATACACCGAGGTGCTAGACCATCCAAGCATCTCCGTGCTAAGCGTAACGACCTCGGGAATGGGGTGGAAGGACCCCATAAAGAGATACCTCGCAGAGAATGAGCTTCCCGAAGACGCCGGCAATGCTGCAAGACTGCAAAGACGTGCCGGAAGATTCTTCCTGATTGGTGAAGAGTTATATCGGCAAGGATATGCAAATCCGCTGCAGAGATGTGTGGGCGAAGAGGATACTGAGATGGTCCTCGAAGAAGTCCACGAAGGCATGTGCGGCTCGCACGTTGGAACTGATGCCCTTGCAGCAGTGATACTCCGCCAAGGATACTTCTGGCCTACCCTGAGAAAGGACGCAAGGCAGTTCGTCCAGAAGTGCGGTAGTTGCCAGAGACATGCAAAAATCCAGAGGATACCCTCGGAAATGGTAACGTCGGCAGACTATCCTTGGCCCTTCGCAGTCTGGGGCATAGACCTCATTGGGCCACTCCCCACAGCGCCCGGAGGCGTGAAATTCTGCGTGGTAGCAGTGGACTATTTCTCAAAGTGGGTAGAGGCAGAACCACTAGCAACTATCTCGGCAAAAGAAGTGCAGAAGTTCGTGTGGAAAAACATCGTATGCAGATTTGGCATACCGAGGGTACTAGTAGCTGATAATGGATCCCAGTTCATAGACAAAGGATTCCAGGAATTCATCAGCGACCTCGGAATAAAGATGCACTTCGCCCCAGTAGCTCACCCCCAAAGCAATGGGCAGGTGGAAGTATCAAACAGGACCATAAAAGATGGCCTGAAAAAGAGACTTGGGGAAGCCAAGGGGAAATGGCCAGGAGAACTCCAAAGTGTATTGTGGAGCTACCGAACGACGCCACGAAGAGCCACAGGGGAAACTCCCTTCTCACTCGTCTTCGGAACAGAGGCCATTATCCCAATAGAGATAGTTCAGCCTTCAATACGGGTGCAAGTATTTGATGAAGGCGGAAACGACCTCGGCCTGAGAACCAAGCTCGACCTTGTCGCCGAACACAGAGAAATAGCCGAGCTGAGAAGAAAAGCTTTCCAGCAAAGAGTGGCCGCGGCTATCAACTTAAAAGCCAGGCCAAAAGAAATCAAAAAAGGAGACCTCGTTCTCCGAAAGGCCGACTTCGCACCCCGAAGGCCATCTCACGGAGTACTTCGCGCAAATTGGGAAGGACCTTATCTGGTTCTCGCCGAAGTACGAAAAGGCGTGTACAAGCTTGGCGACGCCGAAGGCGTAGAATTGAAAAACACTTGGCATTCAGATGCCTTGAAAAAATTCTACGCCTAAGGTTGAGCGGAAGAAGTATGTTGTACAAGAAATATTCTAAGTACAGAATGGTCTAGAGAAGAATGGTCTTGAGAAAAATTTTCAAGTATACCAAAATTGTCCAAGACAGATTTCCGCGAAGGTGCTCGCCACGAAAAAAGCGGTTGTGACTTCCCGAAGCCCCTTGAGCCACTATGCTCGGGAAAAATGGGAAACAAGAATCTTGCAGAGGTACTCAGCATAATCAGTGCAGAGAAAATTTTCCGAACACCCTTGAGCGAACATGCTCGGGAGAAAGGGAAAGCAAGAATCTCGCAAAAATACACGCCAAAACAAAAGCAGAGGTAATTTCCGAACACCCTTGAGCGAACGTGCTCGGGAAAAAGGGAATGAGCAATCTCGTGAAGATTTTCCTAAGTCCCTTGAGCAAATATGCTCGGGACAATAGGAAGACAGAAAAATTTGGCTAAAGATTTTCCGAAGGCCCTTGAGCGAACATGTTCGGGATAAAAGGAAACAAAAAGCCTGCAAAAGACTTAGCCAAATTTTTGCAAATTTTCCAGAAAGTCTCTTGAGCGAGCACGCTCGGGACAAAGGAAGGTAAAAAGTTTCTTTGGTTGCAGGTTTTCCGAAAGTCTCTTGAAGCGAACGTGTTCGGGACAGTGGAAATGAAGAAACTTGCAAGAAAGGACTTAGCCGAAAAGATTGTTCATTTAGAGCAAACGCTGCCTTACAAAAGAAGTGTCCAAAGAAGGAGCACGAAGGAGAAAAATAAGAGGAGCCCTAAAGCAAACTAGGGAGAGCCGGGTGGACGAAGACCAGGAAGCTTCAGATGCTCGACCCTGGACCACTGCCACCGAGGTCCCTCAGGAATATTTAGGCCCTCCAGAAAAGAGAGGTCCAAATCTGGGAACCTCTGCAGCACCTGGTGCCGAGCGAGGCAGAAGCCGTCCTGAAAGGCGACCTTGGCCATGTCGTCAGAAGTACGTTTTTGAATGCCAAGGACATTGACCTCGTCCCGCAGCTCAGCAACCTCCTCTTCGAGCTCGCTTATCCCCAGCATCTCTCCGGACTCCTTCTTCAGAGCCTCGACCTCGGCTTGAAGAGCAGTGTTCTCGTCCGTCAACCTCGACGCAAGACTGTCGGAAACAGCCTTGTCCTTGACAAGATCTTCATTGGCGGCAAGCAGCTCCTTTATTTGGTCGCCGAGGTCGGAAATCTTCCGGGAGGAGTCCTTTTCAAGTTCTTCTCTTTTCTTCGAGAACTCCTCCCGAACGGCAGCAAGTTGCTGAGAACAATCCGCTGTCAGCTGCTGGTTGCTGGCGATCACCTTCGCAAGCGAAGCCTTCGCTTCACTGAGTTCCCGCGAAGTCGCATCCTTGGAGGCAGCCTGTCTAGCCACCCGAACTCGGAGATAACCAGCGTACTCCAGCAGCTACGGCAGGGCAAAAGTCCAGGTTAGTACAAGTCTAAACACTTAGAAAATTGAGGAAAAAAGTGTAAAGACTATACCTGAGCAGCATGCTCGGTGACTTTTGCGGCGAGGGTATTATCCCCCGGGTGAGCCGCCGCAATGGCCCGGAAGGAGGCATCAGTGGTCATCCCCTTCCAAATCTCTTTGGTCATCTTCGGACAATCGTCGGAGAACAGATTCATATCCTCCGTAATTGTCCAAAAGGGCTCCAAGGGGATCTTCCCCTCAGGGATTGTGGCATCACGCAGGGCCCGTTTCCTCTCATGAATGGCCCTCCAGCCAACAGTAAGAGGCTCCCCTGAAAGTGAGAAGGAAGTTAGGAGCAAAAGAAAAATTCGCGAAAGGAAAAGGAGCTGAACTTCGGCTAAAGACATACCTGGAGGAACCTCGGAGACAGTGTCCTCGGAATCCTCGGGCCCCTCGGAAGAAAGACCCTTACCCTTCTGCCGGTACCGCTCCTCGGCGGTGGGTACTTCTACCACTACAGTGTTTCTGGGGGCCTCGAGGTCGGGAAGAGGCACCTCGGCGGAAGTAGCGGGGACCTCGGCCGGTGGAATTTCAACAAGACCAGCGTCTTCGCCAGCTTCTTCTTCCAAAAGCTCTGGCTGAGGAGACTGGAGAATTTTCCTAACTCGCTTCGCCGAGGGTCCCGCCCCTGTCGTCTTCCTTCTTCGGGAGGCCGCCTTCTTTGTCTGCTCCCCCTTCTCCACCTGGCCAGAAAAGAGGGCCTTGTAATAAGCGGCAGCCCCATCGCCCATCTCTGAAAAAGAGAAGAAATATCAGCGTAAGTCCGAGGAAAAAGTATAAAGGGATGGAAGATTACTCACTTTTGGCAAAAGTTTCGAAAGAAGTCTCCCCCTTAAGGAGCTTGACCAGCCAGGAGTCTTTCCCGGCGATGGCGGGAGCGGGCATATTGAGGTCAGTCACGTGCTCCTTAACCACTTTCAGCTCCCGAAGGACTTCTTCGGTCATCAACCTCCAGTTGATAGGAAAGGGGTAAAGAGCACGAGGAGAGACCTCGGGAGCCCAGTCAGCGACTGCCCGAATGCGGGCGTCGAAATCCGCGAACACGGAAGCCAACGGTGGGGTCAGCAGCATCCTCGGATCGACGACGTCTGCGTTCAGCACTCCCTGAGCCCACCTGGTCGGGACATCAGACCAGTTCTTATCCACCTTGAGGAAAAAGAACTTAGGCTGCCACCCCCGCCAGCTGTCCTTCGTGTCGAAGGTGAAGGTGAATTTTTTGCTCCCGGATCCCCGAGGTAGCAGGAAATAGAAGCCACCCTTCGGGACCACATAGAGCTTGTAGTACTGCATGAAAATAATGAAGTGGGGCTCTATCCCGAACACGCCACACATGCAGAGGTAGGCGTTAAAGTAGCAGTACGCGTTCGGGGGAAGCTGGTTCACAGCAATGCCATGGAATTGGCAGAACTCGCAAACCACCTTCGGGGGAGGATACCGAAGACCGGCCTTCAGTTGGGCTCGGAAGACGGTAACCTCGTCGCCACGGTTTGAAAAAGCAAAATGGCTAGAACGAGGCAGTCTGGTCACAGCGTAAGACGGAAGAAAGAATTTTTTCTTCCACCTCTCTAGTTTTTCTGGGGTGGTACAGCAAGGATGGGCCAGAAGAGGTTTCCAGCTCTCGGGAACAGGCATCGCAGACATAAAAAAGAGTTTGAGATGGAAAAGAAAATAGTTTCCAGAAAAAACTCAGAAGACGAGTTTGGAAAAAACAGCAGTTTTCCAGAAAAACTCAGAAAAACAGAGGAATCAAGTACTCTGGAAATCAAAACCCACCAAAAGATTTGCCGGAGGACGCCGTCGTGAAAGTTGGTTGGAAAAAGCTCTGATTAAAGAAGCTCCGCCACAGAAAGCAAGATAAAACGCAAGAACAGAGGGCAGAGCAGAAAAAGAGCAGAAAAACAGTAAGTGGGACTTATGATAGAATGGGCTATTTATAGGCCAAAGGTGGGTAACCGAAAAAACATCATAAGTACCCATTGGAGGCGAACCGTCGCCGTAACTGCCCGCTGCACCCGAAAAGGCGCGCCCTCTGTAAATGACGCGCCTCTCCTCCAATGGCAAGAAGCCACGTGTCAACCGCTGCGCAGAAATGGGGGACGTGCCTCCCCAAACGTGCCTGGAAAACCGGGACACGCCTCCTGATTGGGACACGTCGTTTGACATCCCTGAGAAATGGAGACGCGCCGCTCAGTCTGACACGCTTGGCCATCAGACCTGCAGAAATAAAAAAGCAGGCCACCTCGAGGACACCAAGAGACAGGCTATGGCTGAACAGCCCATGACTTTTGGGCAAGAGGTGTATCTTCGGTACAGGCTTTGCCTCGGAGACACCAAAGAAAAGGCCAAGGCCGAACAGCCCAGACCCTCGGGCAAAAGGTGCGACCTCGGAACAGGTTATGCTTCCCAAACAAGACTCCCAACGGCAACCTCGGAAAGAGATGCAAACCGAAGTCTTCACTTCGGCTTTCCAGAGGGGGGCATGTGATAGCCAAAGGCTGTCGCCTCAATCTGGCCGAATACCCTGCCACAACAACGGCCAGAAGAACTGGCGCTTCCCGGGAATAGGTGGAATCATGCACCTCGGGAGATAGCCTGAGAGCTCCGAGCCTCGGCACGCCAGTAAAACTTGAGGACTCCATTCGCCCCCCAAGGTTGTGAACAACGCGCCTTCGGAAAAGTGGCACCAGACATTGCTGCCCGAATATGATATCCCCGAAGGCGGAACCCCCTGGAACTGGGAACCCCCGAACTGAGGGTAGGCTTCCCGAAGAGGCTCTGTCCGAACTAGAGGACGACCTCGCCCAGGGACCCCGGGAGTACGGCAGGCGCATTTAAGGAAGCATTTAAGGAAGCCTCTGACACGTCCCACCACAGACGTAAAAAGTCGCCCTGACGCGCAGACGCCATCAGAATCATATCATGGCCCGTCTCAGCACAAGGCTCGAGGCCATCTAGTTACCAACTATCTGTCCCCTACGCCCAGACGTTCAGGAGCATCCGACCGCACACGTGTCATGATCTGAACGGGCTAGGTATTCCTATATATACAGGAAATAAATACATGACAGGAGGTTGGCAGGCCGGAGATACAGCTCCCATACTCTGAGAAAAGACCAGGCGAGACTTTTCTGCCTTCCTCTTTGAGCTAGTGACTTTCTCCTTCTTCCGGCCACCACTGACTTGGGCGTCGGAGGCTCCCCCCCCGGAAAAACACTCCGGGGGCCTCCTAACCCTGTTTCCCAGTTTTCCAGGTACTCTCCTAGAGGCGATCCACCTTCCAGGCGTTCTCCCTCCTAGAAGTCTCCTCAACAGTCATCATGACTCACAACGATGAGGCCCTGGGCCATCAGAAAGTGTAAGCCAGACAAAGCTGAAAGCATAAGCCAGACAAAGCTCCTTAACTATACAAATTATGAGGATACGAGTATTAAGAAGGGGTAAGAGACAAACCAGGCGCAACCTCAGCAACGTCATTCGTCGGAATCCCAGACCTCCTCCACGTCAGCAGGAATATTTTTGCCTTTATCCCTTCGGCGTTTTTCCAACTCCTCAGCAGAGGGACCCTCTGCCAAAGAGCCCAAAAGATCCACCGACGTGGTGGGACTCAATGAAGAAGGAGCAGCGACCACCCCGGCAGGAACCTCGGCTGAAGTTTCAGGCTCGGCGGGAGTTTCAGGCTTGGTGCAAGTTGCAATGTCACCACCGATGTCCGCCACATCCTCCGAGGGTGGAAGAAGGGTGTCTTTCTTTGCCTTCTTGGCCAAAGATGATCTGCTCCCAGTAGTCTTGCGCCTTTTGGAGACGCCTTTCTTCGTTTGTTCTATCTTCTCGGCCTGACCAAGGAAGAGACACTTATAGTAGGCAGCAGACTCGTTGCCCATCTCTGAAAAAGAGGGAAAACATCAATGTGAGTCCAGACAGGCACTCATGCTAAAAACTTTGAAAGGAAACTTACTTTCAAAAAAGGCTTCGTAAGTGAGCTCGCTTCGAAGGAGCTTCACTAGCCAGGACTCCTTCCCCTCAATGGCAGGAGCTAGCATGCCGAGATCCGTCTTATGCTCCTTAACCACCCCCAACTCCCGAAGGACTTCCTCGGTCATAAGCCTCCAATTGATGGGGAAGGGGTAGAGAGGGTGTGGAGGGACCTCGACATCCCAGTCGGCGAAAGCTCGGATATGTCTGTCGAAGTCCTCAAACCTCGCTGCCAACTCGGGAGTTAGCAGCTTCTTGGGATCCACGACATCCATCTCCAGCTTTCCCCGAGCCCACTTAGTCGGAACATGCGACCAGGCCTTCGCCACCTTTAGGAAGAAGAACTTCCTTTGCCACCCTCGCCAGCTATCCTTGGTAGTGAAGGTGGACATGAATTTTTTGCTCCCAGATCCCCGAGGTAGCATGAAATAAAAGCCACCCTTCGGGATCGGATAGAGCTTGTAATACTGCATGAACAGGGTAAAATGGGGATCTACCCCGAAGACCCCGCACATGCAAAGAAAGCATTAAAATAATAGTATGAGTTGGGAGGAAGCTGATTCACGGCTATGCCACGAAATTGGAAAAAGTCTCAAATCATCTTCGTAGGGGGGAAACCGAAGTCCGGCCTTCGGTTGGGCTCAAAAAACGGTGACCTCGTCATCCCGATTCATAAAAGTAAAGTGACCGAGGTGGGGTAACCTTATGGTGGCGTACGAGGGAAAGAAAAATTTAGCTGTCCACTTCTCTAACTTCTCAGAAGTGGAGCAACAAGGGTGATACATAAGAGATTGCCAACTCTTGGGAATATGCGAAGACATGGTTGGCCAAAAAAGAGACTTCGGAAAGAAGAAAAATGACTTCGGGAAACCAAAAGAAAAGCAGAAACCGAAGGATTTCTAGAGTCAGAACACACCAAAAGTCTTGCCAAAGTCAGGGTTTGTGGACGCCGTCGTAAAAAGTGGCCAGACGAAGTGCCGCCGCTAATACTGCCGCAAAAAAGGAGAGAAGGCGCAAGAGCAAACAAGAGGAAAGTGAGAGCAAAGAAAAACAAATCAAGAGTATGACAGGAGAAGGCTTATATAGATCAAGGAAGGGTAGCCGGAAGGGCATCATAATTGCTGCGCGAAGGTGAAACGTCGCCATAATTGCCCCTCGTGCACGAAAAGAAGTACCCATCCCACCCAGCACCTGCCACGTGTCGCCCGTCACGAGAAACTAGGACACATTTTTTTGACATCTTGAAAACCCGGGTGCACCGCTCCAAACTGACCCGCCTAGTTTCAAGACGTGACGGTCCACTAGCCTATGGCAGGAAAAGTAAATAGGTTGGGTATCTCAAGAACACCAAAGGGCAGACAGGTGACACCTGTCCGAAGAAAGCATATCCCCTAGGTGGCGAAGTGCCTCCCCTGCGAACGTCACACTCCGAGTCCTGAAAAGCGCCCCCAAAAGGACCACTAGCCAAAGCCTCCACTCTGGCTTTCAGAAGGGGGCATGTGATAGCCAAAGTGCTATCGCCCTGGTCACTTGAGGCCCCCGAAAAAGAGGAAGTCAAACTCCTGAGGTAACACAATCTTGGTAGGCCGCCAATACCAACCTCGGCGTATCGCCTATATCGGGAAGACGACCGAACCAACTTCGGGGGAGGACCAGCCATCTTCTGCTGGGGAAAGCCCCCCGAAGGAGTAACTTTGGAGGCAGGGAATCCCCCGAAGAACCAGTACAACCCTGGGAAAAGGCCCCTCACCCCGAAGGTGGACATCGACGAAGGGGACCTTGGAGGTACGGAAGGCGCCATCAAGGAGTCTCTGACATTCCGCCCAAGTCACCCTGCACGCCGCCCTCCTATGGAGTCTGACACGCCGCCACTACCCACGTCCTGTCACGTAGGGCTACGCTTGTCGCAGCTCATGGCCCGAGGAGCCTGCAAGCAGCTAGGGACCCCCACGCCCAGAAGTACGGATGACATCCGTCCATACATGTGTCACAATCCGGGGGGCTCACCCCCTCTTATATATATCAAGGGAATGGCCATCATTGGGGAGGCTCTCTCTCTCCCTCTTCTTTCCGCCCTCAAGAGGACACGGCAGGCAAGAACCTTTGGCCCTGACTACTCCCTCTCCACCCCCCAAAGCACTGACTTGGGCGTCGGAGGCTCCTCCCTGGAAAATCACTCCAGGGACCTCCTAACCCCTGTTTTCTAAGTGTTTCAGGCAGGTCCTCCGGAGGAATCCCTCTTTCGGGCTCTCTCCCATACCGGAAGTCCTTCTCGGCCTCACCGTGCCTCCCACACGAGGATGCTGCCGGCCATCACAGGTGATCCCCATAGAGCACCTTCTGCTGGGACTCAACCATACCTCCTGAAGTTCCTGCCGCCTTCACCACGACACACAGTGATGCTGATGGCCCTCTGCCATCAATTGTGTAATTAGAATTCGCGCGAATCCTAAAATTTTCTTTAGGCGAATACATCGTCATTATTGTAAAATTGCTTTGTTTATTTTTTCCACCCACGAATCCATGCTCTCCTAAATTTATATCACGAGAAAACTAAATATTACGTACAAGTTTCCCAACGAAAACTATTTTGGATTAATTGGTTGAAGTGAAAAAATAATATAAAGAAAAGCGATGAGAATTTTGTTTCGATTGTGATCAATTTATTTCATTAATACACGTACAATTTTCTTTCCAGATATAAGTAATTGATAGAGCAATATTCTGTGTAATTGGACAATTTTGATTGCGATTAACTCAAGAGTTTATTATTTGATAATAATAATCCGCGGAGCGGTAAATAAACAATACCAATGATAGTTTGAAAAAATTCCTAACACTAAAATATGACATACGATCCAAAATTAAATAACATAAATATTATTATCTAATTTGTTGTCCCATTTTCCTTCATTGGGAAATCATCCTCTCCAACAATCACCACATTTATTGCATTGAGACCTATTCTTGGGGGAAAATCACGATACCTGTGTGCCCTTCATCTTTTAATAATTGTTGGTCCAATTATTGGTGGTTCCTTGAAGGGGAACGTTTCTCAAATTTTCCTCTCTATTTCCTTTATTTTGGAATTACAAGTAGAAAGAGTCATATTAAAACTAACAAATAAAAGAATTAAAAAACTATATGAAATTAAGAACTTATCAATTTTAATTCTAGTTCCATTGCTTTTTTATTTCAGCTTTACATTTTCACAGAGTACCTCCTGCATCATTACGCATTTGATCAACTCTCTGCTCGCCTTCAAAATGCTCGCATAGCAATCAGTAGCTAACTCCATGATTTTTTGAGGATTGGGATAAATTAAAAAAATTTGCACTTAGGGGTTTATATAGGCGTGATTAATTGTTCAAAAATAATAATAAATCTTTAGATAATTTTTATTCCTTTTTTATGAGTAGAAATCACTTGAGATGAGACGTTCAGTTCTTATACCATGTTTATCTTATGAAATTAATTGGATTTTAATTTTTTTTCAATTTCTTATTCAAAATTTTTCTTAGAGTCAATATTTGTGGGTTTGATTATCACGTATCATTTCACTGGGGCTTCAAAGTATTGGGGATATTTTTGGTAGATCACATACACAAGATTGCAGTTAACTTACTAAAAATAGAAAGTCCGTCCTGTATCAGTGACATCTTTCACCTATTATGTGAAAAGTCCACAATGCCCATTATAGATACTCCTACTATATATATACATATGGTGGTTGATCTAAATTTAATTAGTAAGAATAATCTAAACATTGATTAGATTGATAAATCCACACCAAAACAAAGAAATGATGAACAAATAAATGAATTAATTTGAAAAAAAAAATACAACATCACATAACAATTTCAAGTTTGAGGTGTCGTTACATAATCTTTTTCTCTAGGATGATGTTTGTAACTCTTGTTTGTTGCTTTTCTTTTAGTAAATTTTTTCATTGCCATTCCAAAAAAAAAATCATCGAAGCATAAATGAAAAATTTGAAAGAAAAAATTATATGAAACTGCAAAGAACGATGGTAGGAAAAAAATTGTGCTATAAGAAACTAAAGTCAATGAGATTTTTATTAAAAAAAATCTAAATGAATAAAGCCTGCATGGCTTGTCGAAAAAAAGTGAATAAAGTTAAAAACAAAAATTGATAGGTCAAAAAATCAAAATTTTAGATTAAAGGTCAAATGTGAGTTAAAATTTGAAAGTACAGTTAATGCATATTTATGGAATTGCATTCTAAAAGTGAGGATGATTTTGGTATTTACGAAGCTAAATATGAAATGATATTCAATCGGGCTATAATTATAAAGTGAAAAATTTCTAAAGTCTCTAATAATATAATATAACATAATAGTATAATATAATATAATATAATATAAAATTAAAATTTTAACATTGTGATTTAAAATTTTTATGATTTAGACCTGATACACGGCACATGTCACACCCTTGTTCAATAGCATGTTAGGAAAATTTTAAGGAACATGGTTTGCTACACGACTATGTTACAAACCGTATTTCTCGTGTATAAGTACCTTATTGTGATTTTTGTTTTCCACTTCACATGAAACTCACTCAAACTTAAACCCTAGCTTCCTTGTATCTTGGCTAAGGTTTTCCATCAACGGAGGACTTCATTCCTAGTTCAAATTCTAGATTTTCATCCCAACTTTATTGATTTTCTCTCTCTCTTGAGGTAACTTTCCCTCTCTAAGTTTATTTGAAGTTTATGGAAGTTTTGATTGATTTTTTGTTATGTGTAGGTTATATTTGAGGTAGTTGGTTGATTTTGCACGCCCATTGACATTTGTTTCAAGTTAATTGCATGATTTTTGGAATTAGAATTTTTTGGTATTATGTTTGGAAGAAGAATGGTTGGAATTGCATGTTTGATGGATTTATTATGTCATATGTTGATTTTATGAATTCCATGAATTAAATGAATGATTATATGGTTTATGATTTATTGAGAATGCATTGGTTATCTTAATTGCATTAAGACTTCATAAATTCTAGGAATTGGTAGTTTTTTGGTGTGTTAGCATATTAGTTTCTTGCATGCCAAGAAAATATCTAATTGTGGGTTATGTTGTTTGAATTAACATGTTTGTAGTGCTTTTAGCTTCGGTTGTTAAGCTTGATCACCTTGATACCTGAAGTTAAAGCCAAATTGTTTTATATGAAGGAGTTTTATTGATTTTTGGATATAACTCTTATTCTTGGATCTATTGTTGAATATATTAGAGTATAAAGAGCTACAAACCATATAATCATTTGGCTTTAACTTTAGGTATCAAGGTGATCAAGCTTAACAACCGAAGCTAAAAGCACTACAAATATGTTAATTCAAACAACATAACGCACAATTAGACATTTTCTTGGCATGCAAGAAACTAACCTGCTAACACACCAAAAGACTACCAATTCCTAGAATTTATGAAGTCTTAATGCAATTAAGATAACCAATGCATTCTCAATAAATCATAAACCATATAATCATTCATTTAATTCATGAAATTCATAAAATCAACATATGACATAATAAATCCATCAAACATGCAATTCCAACCATTCTTCTTCCAAACATAATACCAAAAAATTCAAATTCCAAAAACCATGCAACTAACTTGAAACAAACGTCAATGGGCGTGCAAAATCAACCAACTACCTCAAATATAACCTACGCATAACAAAAATTTAATCAAAACTTCCATAAACTTCAAATAAACTTAGAGAGGGAAAGTTACCTCAAGAGAGAGAGAAAATCAATAAAGTTGGGATGAAAATCTAGAATTTAAACAAGGAATGAAGTCCTCCGATGATGGAAAACCTTAGCCGAGATGCAAGGAAGCTAGGGTTTAAGTTTGAGTGAGTTTAATGTGAAGTGGAAAACAAAAATCACAATCAGGTACTGATAGCCGAAGGGCTATCGCCTTTATCTGACCCGAACTCGGAGCATCAGGGAATGCGAGGATATTATTAGCCCCCCCGAGATACTAAACAGATCGCCTTCGGAGATGGAGAATCAGCTATTGCAAACCGAAGAGGATCTCCCCGAAGGCGGAACCTTGAATCAGGGAACTCTCTGAACTACGGGCATATTTCCCGAAGGGGCATTGTTCGCGCCAGAGGACGACCTCGTCCAGGGACTTTGGGAGTACGGCATGAGCATTTAAGGAGCCTCTGACATGTCACCCACAGACGTTACAGGCCGCCCCAAACGGCGGTCTGACACACCGACGCCATCTAGGTCCCATCATGACCTGTCTCGGTTCAATGCTCAAGAAACCTGCCACTGGCTACTTGTCCCCTACGCCCAGAAATTCAGGAAAGATCTGACCGAACACGTGTCATGATCTGAACGGGCTGAATACACCTATAAATACCAGGAAATAAACCTGGGCAAGGGATGGATCCTTGAGCAGACTCCTTTCCTTGAGAAAACACAAACAGGCAAGGCCGTTCTACTTTTCAGTGCTCCTCCCTTATTTTCTCTCAGGACACTGACTTGGGCGTCGGAGGCTCTTCCCCGGAAACACACCCCGGGGACCTCCTAACCCTCTCTTCTGAGCTTTTCAGGCGTGCTCCCCTGGGCAGTTCGGGACTCCAGGCGGTCTCCCTCTCAAGAAGTCCCTCTACAAGTCTCAATGTCACTCCACGAAGATGCTGACTGGCATCATTTGGCGCCGTCTGTGGGAACCCGCTCTGAGGTAGCCGTCATTGAAACTCGGCGTTCTAAGGACAAGGGACTCTCGAGGTCCCCGTCCGCGCCTGAGGATCAACCGGCCGCTGAGCAAACATTCCCAGGGACTTCTGCGCTCGAGGAAGACCGCCCTCTAATCATTACTATGAGCTTTCTACGAGACTTTTAGTGTTCTGTCGTAGCTGAAATGACACAGTAGGTAGACCGAAGGTGGCCACAACAAGCTCAGGCCCAAAGGCCTCCCTCACCAGGACGCCCTCAGGAGAAAAACCCCAATTCGACCCATCATAGTTCGGGAAGCGGGGACCGACGTGAAGAGTCCTCTACGGAAAACATACCCCTCGGGAAACTGCCTGCGGGACAAACAAGGTCCAAGCGACCCAAAGTCTCACAGCGAAGGAGTTCGTCGCCTGAGGCGAGGTCCCTGTCCCCTCGACGCCGAGCTCGCTCCCCGAAGAGGCGCCAGCAATCTCCCTTCCCAGGGGAAGAGCCTAACGCCACGATCCTTATGGAAATGATATTGGTGAGACTAGACAAGGTGGAGAAACAGGTAGCCCGCAAACCCGTCTGGGCTAGGCTGTCGGGAAGTTTTTGCGAGGATGAGTCCCCGTTCACCCAAACTGTAGTTGAGGCAGCCATGCCAGACGACTTCAGGGTACCTCGGCTGGAGATCTATGATGGCCGCACTGACCCAAGGGCCCATCTAACAAAGTACAGGCACAGCATGATAATGCACGAAGCCGATGATGCTACCTTGTGCAAATGTTTGGAGGTTACCCTCACAGGACCAGCAACCGCGTGGTATAACTCATTGGCTCCAGGAACCATCACGGGGTTCCAGGAGTTATCCACGGCCTTCACACAGCAATTTATTGGAAGTCGGCCAACGACGAAAATGCCTGTACAGATGTTCGACATAGAGCAAAGAAATGGAGAAACCATCCGTGACTATGTCGAAAGGTTTAACAGGGAAGCTTTGAGCGTCCTGGATTTTCGGCCCGAAATACGCATTCTCGCCATGACACGAGGCCTTCGGAGGGACTCGCAGTTATTTTATGAGTTCTCTAAGGACCCCCCGGACACCCTTGGTGAATTTTACCGAAGGGCCGAACAGCACATGACCGCCGAGGAGCTGAGAATTGGTGGGCCAAAGTCCGATCACGCCCGCTCCGAAGGGTCCAACCAGCAAACTCGGCATCCAAACGAACAGGCAGGCCGACCTCGGAGAATGCGGGGAAGGAAACTCCCAGCTTTCACACCCCTGAACACTACACGGACAAACATCCTCATGACGATGGAAAGGCAGGGGACGCAGATTCGACGGCCAAGGGCCATGACCGCTGGTAACAAGAAAAACATAAATAAGTTTTGCTAGTTTCACCGCGACCACGGCCATGACACCGAAGATTGCTTCCAACTGAAGAAGTACATAGAGTCGCTAATAAAACTGGGCCAACTTCGATGATATCTGCGGATGCCTTCCCCGAAGGGAAGAAAAGATAAGGAAGAAAAGGCCGAAGATGAGGACTATGACTCTGACAGGCGGAGAAACCGAAGTCCGAAGTGGCGCCCACAACCTCCGGCAGGAGTAATACAAACAATCACAACGGGCTCCCATCCTCAGAAAGAAAGAGGAAGGCCAGAGAAATAGCAGTCATGGAATATCAGAATCCGACAAAGAAACTGGCCCGCAGGGATGGATCCACTGTCATCTTTCCCCATGACGATCCGCTGTTGATCATGGCGAGGATAGGGAACTACGGGTCGAACGCTGACGTCCTGTTCTCGCACTTACTGCCGAACTTGGGCATATCTAGCAGCGACCTCAAGCCCGTCACCTCGCCTACTTTCGGGGTAGGACCGTCCGAACTGCCTATCCTCGGATGGATCGATCTCCCCTTGATGATGAAAGGAACTTCGGTAGAAGGGACTGCTGAACTTTA
Source organism: Aquilaria yunnanensis (assembly GCA_039654915.1). Lineage (NCBI taxonomy): Eukaryota > Viridiplantae > Streptophyta > Magnoliopsida > Malvales > Thymelaeaceae > Aquilaria > Aquilaria yunnanensis. The sequence continues at coordinate 61,737,308 of CM077593.1, forward strand.
CGCCTCCACAATAGCGAAGTTTATTGTCATGGATGTCCCTTCATCATACAACGCCATCCTTGGGAGACAGACACAGGGAAATCTTCACATTCGCCCTGATGTGAAGTACTTGACTGTCACTTTCACCACCAAGGATGGAGATGCAGAGATCTTCATAGATCAAGGCGAAGTAAGAAAGGTGTTCGTAAAGGCACGAAAAGCTCCGGCAAACAACTTCGCACAAACGATGGAGGCAAAGGCACCAGAGAAGGGCAAGGAAGGAGATCCCGCGAAAGCGGAAATGGAAACAGTAGAACTTGTCCTAGGTCAATCTACCCGAATAGGGAAGAGGTTGGCCGAAGGTGACAAGAAAAAACTTGTATCTTTTCTACTGGAAAATAAAGATCTATTTGCCTACTCGCCGAAAGATATGCCAGGGATAAACCCTAGCGTAATATAGCATAGCCTTAAAGTTAATCCCGAGGCAAAACCTATCCGGCAAAAGAAACGGAGCATCTCGGTCCATAAAAGTAACTTTGTCAAAACCGAAGTGCAGCGCTTGTTAGACGCTGGTGTCGTCAGCGAGGTCAAATACCCCGAATGGTTGAGCAATGTGGTTATTGCCACAAAAGAAGGAAGCAGTAAGCTCCGGATGTGCATCGACTTCAGAAACTTGAACGATGCTTGCCCAAAAGACTCATACCCCCTCCCACCGATAGACCAATTGGTAGACTCAACTGCCGAATATGGGCTCCTAAGTTTCTTAGACGCCTTCAGTGGGTATCATCAAATAAGGATGGACCCCGAAGATGAGGAAAAAACCACCTTCACCACCGAGGGAGGAACATACTGCTACGCCAAAATGCCCTTCGGGCTTAAAAATGCAGGAGCCACCTACCAGAGGTTGATGAGCAAGGTCTTTAACAACCAAATAGGGAGAAACATGGAAGTGTATGTCGACGATATGATAGTCAAAAGCAAGCTGCCTGACGACCACGTCGTAGATCTAAAGGAAACTTTCCACCAGCTCAGAGCCTTCGGGATCCGTCTCAATTCCGAAAAGTGCATCTTTGGAGTGACCTCAGGAAAATTCCTTGGGTACATGGTATCAGAAAGAGGCATTGATGCTAACCCAGAAAAAATCAAGGCTCTGCTCGAGTTCCGAACTCCTGCCACAATAAAGGATGTGCAGAGACTCACCGGAAGGATAACCTCTCTTAGCAGGTTTATTTCCAGGTATGGAGACAGGTGTCGACCATTCTTCAAGGTCCTCACTAAGGCAACAAAAGAGGAAAACAACCTCGGAAATAATGATCATCCTTGGAATGAAGCCTGCCAAAAGGCCTGGGAAGAACTCAAAATCTACTTAGCCAGCCTACCCACTCTTCGACAACCTCGCGAGGGAGAGCCCCTTGTGCTATACCTCGCGGTCACAGAAAAGGCTGTGAGCTCGGTCCTTGTGACAGAAGAGGGGCCGAAGCAATGGCCGGTCTACTACGTAAGCAAATCCCTGCATGGCGCCGAAATCAGGTATCCTTTGTTGCAAAAAGCTATATACGCCTTGATGCTGGCAAGGAGAAGGCTACGACCATACTTTCAGGCTCACCCTATCATCGTCCGAAGTAGTCTACCACTACGGGACATCATGAGAAAGGTTGATCATTCCGGAAGGCTCACCAAGTGGTGCATAGAGCTTGGCGAACACGACATCACTTATGAACCTCGGAAAGCCATAAAAGCTCAAGCACTGGCAGATTTCATCGCCGAAGTACCCAACAGGCTCTTACCACATTGGCAATGATCATAAATCACATTTATGATCATAAGCAATGAGCGGTGTCTAGCAACACATCATTGCTACCCAAGTGACAAGATTGTTGGTGATTTAACTAAACCTTTATGATCATCATCGATATATGCTATTGTCCCTTTGTCCAAGATATCAAGACTGAGCACGAGACATGGAATGTGTCACTCTCGTATAGCCTAATCTTTGGTTTCTTGATTACCGAGTAGACCAACTTAAACTGATGACATTGATATCGTATATCAACTCATCCAAGCATGGCCATGCATTTTCTAAGTCTCAGTCTATCAAGGGGCCCGAAGATATCACTCCCGTTACAGAGGAGGGACAAATCCCATCTTGATCATACAAATCCCTCTACATGATATGTGACATACCCAATGACCTCCTTCAAGTTCACTCAGTTACGAGCAACAAAGGAAAGTATCAAAGTATGTGACTCACATGTAGGGAACCTTGATGATCTTAGGTCGAAGGACTACATATACCATGATCACTATGAGAATCACTTATGACACTCATATAATGATCCATGTAGTGTTCTCATGGTGGGTCGGTCCAGTACACAAGTTCTTCAACTTGTACCCATATGTAGACTACATATCTCATATTAGTCTCCACATATGCTAGTCATTATGTATTATTGCAACCCGCTCCACAATAATACTAGACCAGGGACGTTTAAGAACATCATTATTCTAGGGTTACAATTATGTTTATTACAGTACGCAGAAACAGAACAACAAACATAATGCTGGATTAATGCCTTAATAAAATATCATGACTCAATGTGCAAAAAACAATCATCTGATGATTGGCTTTTTAGGCATGACACTAACATTGTCAACATGCTGTATGTTTTTGTGGTAACGGTGATGCATTATGGGAGTTGCTATTTAGAGGTGACACGTCGCCAATATTGCGAAAACCTAGAAAATTTTAGGTTTTGCTGCTATGAACTTTGGACACTTACAAAACATGTCAAACATGCTTGGTTAGCCTATAAACTTCATATGCATGTAAAACATGTCACATAGACCACAACCAACTATCACAAGCCAGCCTATGATGCATTTAAACATCATTCCAATCATCATAAATCTCCAGCATTATCTAACCTTGCCCAACAACTAATGCTATTGCTAGAATTACTTGCATTCATCAAGCAAACTCATTCAAATAGCATCAATTACGCTTGAAAATATGAATCCCTTACCTCAAATTCAGTTCACAAGCAAGATTCAAGCTACTCTTCAACACAAACCAAGTTCCACAAGTTCTACCTAAATTCCATGTAATCAAAGACATATAACACCAAGTTACTAACGCATAATCAAAACCCAAGCTTCCGAACAACTAATAAACAAGAAATCACCAAGAACACACTTGTTACCTAGTATCAAAAATAGGGGGTGGCTGGAAACATGATTCCAAGCTTCAAAAATATAAAATTCCTTTTGATCAAGCTCCCTTTAGCATATATACCCTTGGCAGCTTCAAATTTTACAAAGAAAACTTGATTTTGGGCATCAATTCATTGAAAAATGGTAAAGGGAAGGATGAACTCGGGTTTGAAGATGGAAATGGCAGTCATCCTTCACCTTGACCAAGTTTTATACCCCTTTTAAAACCAAGCCACCAAAGTACTAAAAATATTACAAATAAACCCCCTTGTTTTAGGTAGCCTTAGTCAACCTTGGTCAAATCTTGTTTATTTTAACTAAGTTTGGGCTAAAGTCAAAATTTAGGTTATAAAATCTCATTTTTAACTCCTAGGACATGGCTTGACACTTTGAAATGTAAAAATTACCATTTTACCCTGACCTCCTTTTGGTGTCATAACTCATTGGAACTTAATGAGCTTGTCTAAAATGCTTAATAGTTAACTTGAAATAAGGTATTAAACCATGAGTTTAATAAATTTTACCTCCCTCAGCTGAGTTTGCCACTAGGATGGCTGTGACACTCTCACTATAGGTATTCTGTCCATTTCCTCATCACAGTCCAATCCATTAAATGTGTAATAGTAATCATGCTCAAAAATCATAGATATCTCATCTAGTACCTCTAGTTCCATGCCATGCCTTGCATACACTTATTCTTTAGAATTCACTAATGCATGCCCTTCACCATCAGGCAATGTGATTTTTCTCTTAGCACAATAAATTCTTATGTTATGCATAGAAAGCCAATTCATACCCATTACTATATCATACTTATGAATGTCCAATGCTAGCATATTAGTGAAAACCTTAGTCTCTCCAACTACTAGCTCACAATCCTTAGCTAGCTCATTGGTGAAAAGACATTGACTACCTGTTGTTTTCACTAAGGATATACTAGGTATGATTTTAGTAGGTAAATCCATGGCATCAACCAATTTCTTAGCCATTATAGACATAGATGCACTAGTATCAAATAGAACACTAATAGGCATACATTTAGGAAAATGTTACCTCTCAGTGCTCTTCCCTGTTGTGGTATCTCTGGTTTCTCCAATTGAAACACTCTACCAGCCCTCTGCATTAGAGGCCATGGCACTAGATGAATTGGTCTCTATTGTCCCTCCCTCGGTGCTCCCTCTCTAGGTCCTACTCTAGTAGGCCTTACTAGACCTTGGTTTTCTGGCTTTCTTCCTTGACCATGTGGGCAATCCTTGATCCAATGATCCATATCACCACATCTCACACACGCCTAGGTGTCAAAGTTGTAAACTGAGTAAACTATGGCCAGGTCATAGATATACTGCTCCTAGAAAAACTAATTAAACTGTGGCCAAGTCATCTCTATGTCTCCTCCTGGCCTTCTGCCCCTCTGGACAGCATATCTATCCTTGGTGTTTCTCCACCACATCTCTGCACTACCTACTGAATTGTAAGTAGCCAGTGATAGTTTATTGAGGGAGCTACATGGCATTCCCTCAAGCATCTTCTTGAAGAAAATCAACCACTCCTTAGCCCTCTCTGGCCGAGCTTTTCCATCAAATTGTGGAGCCCTAAGTCCTTGGAACCTCTCCAATAGTCTGACCTCATCTAGGCCTTCCAGATCCTTTATTCTCTATCTCCTAGATCTATGAGGCCCCTTGTTACCCACTGCGGGGTAGTCCAATTATGGTGCTAAACTTGTGCATTTAAACCCCTAGGTTTGGTACGTCTTGTAGGCCATAAGAACAATACCCTTAGTGTACATACCCTAGTGGCACTCTTGGGTACTATGTGAATACATACATATTGGTCCAACCATTACACACATATTCACATTTCAAGTACACTATGGCAGCACCGAAGGAAAACACTAGCCCAAGTCTTAATTTGGCTACCACACATTATGCAATCTTACTAGATTCATGAGTCTAGCCACTGCACTTGAACCTTCATCCAAAAGATTGTATTAATCTAGACATGTACCCTTATGTTTTATTAATCCCATTTTCAAGTAGAGTCTTAAAAAAAACCATGAAAACTGGTTTTACATCAATACCCCACATACAGACCAAGTTATGGATTTTTGAAGTTGGTTACAAAATTCTGACAAAATAAACAGTAACTTGGCCAAATTTGCAACATCATATCTTCGGCTACAGAGCTCCAAATGATGAAATTATAAATCACATTCAAACCACTAGATGTGCTATATGTGTGGTCAAAATTGCATACTAAGATTCATTCTGTATAGGACGTTATAGTACTTAGAGTACAGGGTCAAAATTATGGTCACTTTATGACCATTTTGCCCATATGAAATTTTATAAGCATGCAAACACTTCATTCACAAGGGGTAAGCTCCTCAAGGCTATTCTATACATGTCTAAGACACCATGGAATTTTAATCCCTTGTAGTTACCATCTTTTGATAGCCAATACAAAATTTACAAATAGGTAGCCCATCTTGCACACTTAGGCAGCCTATGCATCCCATCCACATGTATAACAAAACAACTTATAATTGTTGACATACTTGTCCAAAATTTACATGCCTTACATGTACATGCATTGATGCACTACATAATATTCTTAACTCAGCTAAAACATGCACCCCAGTTACAGGAGAGCTTTAGACACAATGCACTCCAGAAACAGGGTGCTGGACAGCTGCTGCATAGTACAGTAAGCGCCATCACTAAAAATACCAAATGTACTCCTAAAATCAGCAAAACCTCTAGCTCATAGATAGATACATGAAATTTCAAGTACCTAAAATTTCATATCAAAAATGAAATGAGAAAGGTTTGTTTGAATGAGATGTATCTACAACACCTGAAATGGACAGATTTGAGGGGAGGTATGTTTCACTTGGAAACTTAGGAAGGGGCACACTTAGGTGCTTAAGGTCATATTAGCCTTGGTATTACCTACATTCAAAGCTACTAAAACCCAAGAAACACAATGCATATATCCAACAAAAAATAACCAAATGCAGCAGCCAAACACAAATATCAAACATATGTATACAGCAACAATAAGCATCATTGGTTAGTCAATTAAAAGATGCAATAAACATATGCAAATCATAATGGCAACCCTCCTCAAGCTTAAGCTTGATCTTAGGAGAGTTTTAACACTTGTTAGTACTAACTTTATGCTTTAGAAACCCCAATTTTCTCTACCATCACTGTGCACTTCACACTAAGGCTGAAACCTTCATTAAGTGCACCACCCCTTCCTCAGCTTGGTTCATCAAGCACTTGGCTCTATTCCAAGCCTAGCCCTAGCTCCATGGATGTTTTTATAATTTAGTAAGTAATCCATGAGAGCAAGATAACTCCTGACTTTGTTGGGTAGGCCGAAATTGAGCTTTATTGTAGGTGCAAAAAAGTAGTAGCACTAGTATGCCTTTAATTGTGCTCCTTGACTTTAATTGCAAGTAGTTGCAAGTTTGAAGGTATGGTGGCTATGAAGGAGTTATGGACGTGAAGGGAAACATTTCTTGTGGTTGGAAAGGGATGAATGTGGAAGGAAAAGAAGAGAATGGCTACTTAAAAGTGCTTAAGTGCACAAAACACACTTAATGAGCCTTAATCATGATTTATGTCATTTTCCTTGCTACAAGACCATTGTTTCTTAGTCTTAATTTCTTGGCCCATATTTGACTTCCTTTCCATGCTTTGGCTGGCCTTCCCTTCATGGGATAACCCTAAAATGTCTCCATTTGACTCAAGTCAAAAGCATGGACATCCATAGGCCTACACTAGGACACTTAGTCCTTAAAGCCCCTTGTGTTTTCTTTGTCCAAATTTGTCTTCCACAAGCAATTTGGTCCTCAAATAGTACTTCCATGCCATCCATATCCTTCTCATAGCTCTCCTTAGCTCTCTTTTTAGAGTTTTTCAATTGAGTACCCAAATTTCCAAAACCTTACGAAAAAGTCCATAGGATGCTTAACAAACAACCAATCCTTAAGGGTTTTCTTGGGGGCCAAGTTACCAACTTTAATCACTTTTAAGGAGGTGTTGATCATACTTTTTACCCCTAACACTTGAATCACCATGGTTTCTCTTCATATGTTAAGTTAGGTTCTAACTGTACGTCTTCCATTGTAATAGCATGCTTGGTGTCTAGTAGATAGTTCTTAAGCATACTGATGTGAAAAACATTATGAACACGTGTCATCCTCGGTGGTAGAGGTAACCTACATGCTGCCTTACCAACTTTATCCAAGATATGATAAGGACCTATATACCTTGGAGCTAACTTGGTTATTCTACCAAATCTGACAGTGCCTATGGTTGGTGCAACTTTCAGCCGAACATTGTCACCAACCACAAATTCGTAGTCCTTTCTTCTTTTATTCACATAAGTTATGGTTCTTTCATTGGCTGCCCTTAATTTTTCTTGAATCTTCTTGATCTTAGCAGTAGTCAGCCCCGTGATTTTAGGACCCAATGCTTGCCTATCTGAGGCTTGCACCCACTTTGGCCGCTCATGCCATTGGTATAGCAGACTATTCTGCTCATCATGATCAGCTATGGATCCTCCTTTTAGAAGACCCGTGTACTTCCTGCTCAAGACATCTACTAACAGATTGCTTTTTCCCTCAGTGTACTATATACTATAGTCATATTCCTTAACGTATTATAACCATATCTTTTGCCTCATGTACAACTCTTTCTAAGTGAACAAGTACTTTAGGCTCTTGTGGTCATTGTAGATGACAAAAGAAGTACCCATCAAGTAATGCCTCTACTACTTCAAAGTGAAAGTCACTACTGCCAGCTCTAGGCCATGGGAAGGATAATTTTTGCTCAAGGGGACTTAACTACCTTGACCCATAAGCAATGACATTTCTATCTTGCATAAGTACACAACCTAACCAAGTTCTAGATGCATCTGCATAGATGATGCAGGGCTTGCTCGGAATAGGAAGAAGAAATACTAGAGTTTCAATCAACCTCTTCTTGAGCTCCTGGAAACTCTTGTCATATTTCTCAGTCCACTCAAACCTTTGACCCTTTTTGCTCAGATGAGTAAGAGCTAAGGCAATCATGGAGAAGCCTAATACAAATCTTCTGTAGTATCCAGCTAATCATAGGAAACTCCTGATTTCCTTTACAGTCTTTGGTGTTTCCCACTCTTGCACTGCCTTGACCTTTTCAGGGTTTATCTTAAGGCCTTGTGCATCTATAATGTGTCCTAGGAAAGACACTTCTCTCATCTAGAATTGGCAATTAGATAGCTTGGCATAAATCTGATGATCCAACAAAGTCTTTAAGACAATCTTTAGGTGATGCTCATGTTCATTTTCATCCTTGGAATACACTAGGATGTTATCAATGAACATAACCATAATTTTATCTAGATGTGGCCTGAACACCATGTTCATCAGGTCCATGAAAGTAGCTAGGGCATTAGTCAACCCAAATGGCATTACTGTGTACTCATAGTGCCCATATCTAGTCCTGAATGCTATCTTAGGAACATCCTCTTCCCTTACTCTTAACCAGAAGTATCTATATCTCAAATCTATCTTAGAGAAGATCTTAGCCCCCTTGAGCTGATCAAATAGATCCTCAATCCTAGGGAGTGGATAATTGTTCTTGGTACTAACTGCATACACTTAATGATCCATCCTTCTTCTTCACAAAGAGCACTGGAGCTCCCCACGGTGAAACACTTGGCCTTATGAACCCTTTTCAAGAAGTTCATCGAGTTGTTTCTTGAGCTTATTTATCTCTGTGATAAGCATTTTGTAAGGAGGAATGCATATTGGACTAGCTTCTGGTTGCAGCTTGATCTCAAACTCAATCTCTCTTAGTGGAGGAATACCTAGCAGGTATTTAGGAAAGTCTTGTGAAAAGTCTCTCAGTACAGGTATTCTGTCCATTTCCTCATCATAGTGCAAATCATTCAATGCGTAACAGTAATCATGCTTAGATATCACAGGTATCTCATCTAGTACCTCTAGTTCCATGCCATGCATTTCATACACTAATTCCTTAGAATTCACTAATGCATGCACTTCACCATCAGGCAATGTGATTACCCTTTTAGCACAATCAATTGCTATGTTATGCATAGCAAGACAGTTCTTACCTAGTACTATATCTTACGTAGGAATGTCTAACACTAGCAGATGAGTCATAACCTTAGCCTTTCCTACTACTAGCTCACAATCCTTAGCTAGTTTACTAGTGAAAAGACATTGACTACCTACTGTTTCGACTAAGGATATACTAGGCATGATTTCAATAGGCAAATTCATGGCATCAACCAATTTCCTAGCCATTACAGACACAGATGCACCAGTATCGAATAGAACACTAACAGGCATACCATTTAGGTAAATGTTACCTCTTAGTGCTTGTCCCTACTGTGGTGTCTCTGGATTCCCCACTTGGAATACTTTGCCAGCTCTCTACACTAAAGGCCATGGCACTGGAGGAACTGGTCCCTATTGTCCCTCCCTAGGTGCTCCCTTTCTTAGGCTTAGTTCAGTAGGCCTCACTAAGCCTTGGTATTGTGGCTTTCTTCCTTGAGCATGTGGGTACTCGTTAATCCAATGATCCATGGTATGACATCTCAGACATGCCTGGGTGTCAAAGTAGCAAGGTTTCCTTCCATGAAACTGCTTACAGTTGGGGCACCTTAGGTTAGGCAATTTTTCCTTAACCTTGCCATCACCACCTGGTTGAGAGCTCTTGGCAATTTCCTTGCCATGTGGAGGCTTCTTCTACTTGCCTACTATGTGACTACTTTCCCCAGGTCCACTGGGAAAGTATCTACTCTCATACTCCTATTGCTCTACTAATAGAGCATTCTGTACTGCCTCATAATATGTCATTGCTCCAAATGGCCTCATAGCCTTTCTGATATTTGATCCTAAGCCTTTGACAAATCTTTTGGCTTTTAACTCCTTTAATCCATGATATTAGGGAGCACATGATGTGACCCCTCATGGGCTTACTAAGGAAGCCTATGGAAACTTGTTCCACACTAGTTACAATTGGCTAATTGATTACATGCACACTAGTTAAAACCTTCATGCTTCTAGTTAATTAACCTATTATGCAATCATGCATGGTTAAATGCTTTGACTTGGATGATTAAATAGGTAATAAGACCATAAAACATTGCTATGGCATTTCATTAAAACCAAACACCAAAACTGTCAAAGCATATAAAGCATTTATGTGGTTAACTACACATAATCAACTGCATGTCAACATTCAAGCAAAAGTAAACTATGCTCACACCTAAGAGTGACTCTAAAGTACATTACTCATACATGAACATTGAAGGAAAACAAGTGTTTGGAAACTATACACTGAACAACTCTACTAAGATCCATAATTAAGCTTCCACCTTAGAGCAAAGTCCCAGTGGCAAGCCTCGAAAGCCCTCCCTTGTGCTTTACTAGCCTTTATCGGCCAAAAAATAACTGTAGTTAGTACGATAACACAACTAACAAGCAAACCACAAACTAGAATCTTAAAGTTTCAAATAAATGGTATACCTGCTCATAAGCCTAGCTCAACAACCCTTAATGGTTGCCAGCCTTACAGAAGATATCTACACAACAAAGACTAAAGGAGTGAGAATCAACGATTCTCAGTAAGGTATCCTTCAACCTACAAGAAAAATACTGTTGACAAACATATATACAATATATATGAAATCTACTATGTGCGCTTGCAGTCTGAGAGTCTAACATATGCACATACATTTGAGTCCCTTGGGACCCCACCTTTTCCTAGTATTTTCATGGGCATCACTCCGTGCCTAGTGAGTTTCGGCCCCTAACTCGCTCCTAGTATGCCTTAACTTACAGATGCATTAACTTTAAACTTCCCTTAATTGTTGTGTAGGTGAACATGGTGGATGCACCTTGCTTGAGTTCCAAGGAACTCACTAGGTGCACTAAGCCTCCACATAGTAGCTCAAGTCCTTAAACTTGCCTAGGTTACTTGTGTACTAAGCTTCCACCTTAAACCCTTACTAAGGTGCACAAGGCTTTCACTTGTCCCTCAAGTAACCTTGCTTAGGGTACAAGTGCACTAAACCTTTACTCAACGCACATACCTATCCACCATTAATTGGTTCAACCTCATGGAGTGGCAATGGTCAAGGATGGAGCCATAAATTCTAGGTTCCAGTGGAGCCTAATAGGTGAACTAAGGTTTCTACATTGGGGCCCTCAAACCTAAAGGTTTAACTAGGTTCCCGATGGTATTAAACCTCTTACCTGACTAATGATGCTCTAATGTAGCCAAGTGTCCCCTCACTTTAAGTGAATACACCATTAAACTTGGGCTAAACCATGATTGGGAAAAACATGGAAATGATAGACCTTCCTCTTAGCTTCGTGTGGAAACTTGAATTGCCTCAATTGGACACCTGAGCGAACAGTTATGGTGAAAATACTACAGCATGTCAAGGCCGTCGAGCGTTAGCACCTAGGCACCAAGAGAGGTGCCACTAATGTCACACCCCACATAGGCCCCAGCCTATGCACTCTCAGTGCCACTCACCATTCTACCCAAGAGTTATTCAAATACTCTTATGTTTAGGTGTTATTAACTACCTATTATTTTAGCTGCTGTTTGTTAGGTAGTTTTAAGTCTTATTTTCTTAAGCTGAGGGCTGGGAGGTGTCCTATGAGGCTTATGAGTTATTTAGAACAATATCCTACACCCTAAGTAGGGCCCAACCACCTACTTGCAACACAAGGCAAGGCTATAAATCAATAACTTGCAATACAAGCAAGGCATACGCTTAATCAATTAAGTGTCTAGGATGTGTGCTCATCAAGTGTGCTACTTTCATGAATGACAACCAACAAGCCCACATCTTTGTAGTTTTGAAAATCAAGGTTTCCATGCACATGTATACTAGGCCAAACAAAGTATCTGAACAGGTTTCTTCATGAAACATAACCATGAACTAAAAAACTTAACATAACTTGGCACATAAGCATCCAACATATGTACATACAAAACCATGTACAACAAAGGCTACATATACACACAAAATAGGCTAAGTACAAGCATCACTAGCCTGGAAGCATTCCAAGGATGCTACAAGTCCAAAATATAGCCAAGGTTAAGTTTTACAAGCTAAGTTCCCTTACTCCCCGAGAAGATACCTAAGTGTGCAATACAGCAGCACACACTGAAGCACCAACCCAATGACCATGTTCATGGTCATGAAAGTGAACACTACAATCAGAGCCATAGTCCTCACATCCATCCTACACCTAGACTGGTCCCACAACTACACAAGCCTGCAAAACTTAGAATATAAGTTTCGGCCTTAATCCATAAGACTTGTAATGCAAGTAATCAAGCCAAGATTAAGTTGGCACATAGCTTGAGCAATAAGTGTACTACCTAGCACACAAACTGGCAACTCAAGCAAACTACTCAAGCTGTATATCCTTTCCTGAAACAAGAAATATATGGGCAATGAGTAACAATTACTCAGTAGGGATTCACAACTCAAATGACTTATACTGAGCCTATTTAGTTAAGTCCAAGACTTAACCTCCTCAAGCTTGCTTGTCCTACAAGAAAGACATGAAAACACCAAGATACAAGGCATATAATACATATTCAATATATATAAGCTTAAACACTATCTACATTGGATTAGCACACACAAATATAAATCAAACAAGCACATATCTCACACACACACCACAATGTTCATTCGGTTGAAATATTCACCCGAATGAATTATTCGCTCGGTTGAAAAACCACTAGCAAGCACACATCAAATCCTTGCACTTTAAGCCTTCCAATTCCCCTCCAATCCACTAGAGCTCCAAGTTCACTAGTAAGTTGGCCTAACTTACTAAGAACTTTATGCGCTTGCCATTAAACCTTGACTAGCTAGCCAATTAACATAAAATCGAATATCCTCAATATGCCCATCTAGCAAACTAAGATCATATAGCAATATATAACCATCACTTAGCCACCATTATTACTTGATCATGGAAGAAGTACCAAGAATTCAAGTAAAACGTGAAACCCTACCTTCTCAAACACAAGCATGAGTTCTCGGTTGAGTGTGTCTCTAAGCTTCCAATCCAAGGTTGCCTAGCATAATGAGACCATCACTGAGCCATTCTAATCACTTGATCATGGCCATTTACCAAGAATTTCAAGTGAATCATGAGCCTTACCTCAAATTGAACTTAAATATCTCTCGGCCGAACCTTGTTCTTCACCTTTGACCTTTCAATTTGGAGTTTAAGGTCACCTACCTCCAAAATTGAAGACTCCAAGCTTGGTTTCGAGTTCAAGCTTCACTTTCACCTTAATTTGGCATCAATTTCGGCAGCAATTCTTCATGAACACCAAGAACATGCAAAGCCTTTTGGAATGCTTTAAGTTTCGGTCAACAAACCAAAACACAATCAAGAACCGAAAAAATTTGTTTATTTTACTTAATGGGGAACATGGCAGCTGGCCATGGACATTTGTCCAAGAAGATGGTCTAATGCTCTATTTAGTCTCATACTATTTTGCATGGTTCACTTCACCTCTCAAGAATCCATGGCTTTACTTTAGTCACTAAAATGCATGTTCATTTCGGCATAAATCTTGATTCATGGCTTTCATTGCCAAGCATTAATCAAAATGGCTGAAAATGGTCATTATCCCATGAAATTTTGGCCAATTACCAATACATTAGCTATTACTTAACTAAGTGATTTATGGCATGGTGGAAGACATAATCATAACAGGCCATCATGATGCCGGGCTTTGGGATGTGCGGAGTTAGCATTTGATACGGTCCGGCTAGGCAGACCCAGCATCTCCACTGTGTGCAGTGGTGTAGGCAGCAGGGGGTCCTGGTGGTTCAAGGAGGTATCCTGAGAGGGTCACCTTAAGTGGTGGCCGGCAGCTTCTTGGTACCGTGGTTGGTGAGGATGGGAAAGAGTTCCGGTATAGGAGAGAGTACAGAGAGGAGATCCTTCAGGGAAACCTAGCTAACACTCAGAAAACAGGGGTTAGGAGGTCCCCGGGGTGGTTTTCCTGGGGGGAACCTCCGACGCCCAAGTCAGTGCTCCGAGAAAGAGAGATACTCAGTAATAAGCACAAGGGACTCTTGCCTGGTCGTGTCTTTCTGAGGGCTGAAGGGAGAGTATTCAGGCGGAGGAAGGAGAGCATCCTCCTGTCGTTTTGGTCCTCCGGGCGGAGAACCTCCTGCCTGTGACCATTTCCCTGGTCTATAAGGGAGGAGGTGATCCCTTTAGATTGTGACACGTGTATGGACGGATGGTGTTCGTACTTTTGGGCGTGGAGGACCCTAGTCATCTACAGGCTCCTCGGGGCACGAGCCGTAGTAGGTGTAGCCCTGTATGACAGGACGTATGCTGCGATGGAGTGTTAGAGTGTGTTTGGGGGTGGCGTGTCGGACACGTATATGAGCAGAGTGTCAAAGACTCCTTGATGGCTCTTCCCGTACAACCGAGGTCCCTTTGGTTGATGTCTCACTTCGGGGTGATGGGTCCTTTTCCGGAGTCGGGTTGGAACTTCGGTGCCTACGCCTTCGGGAGCTTTCTCCCGTATGGGGTGGTTGGTCTTTCTCCCCCAAAGCTGGTTCGGTCGCCCTCCCGAAGGAGGCGCTACACTGGCTTCCGTAGTTGGCATTTGTTGATGTACCGATGTCATGTGCCTCAGGTGTATGACTTCCTTCACTCCGGAGTCCTTTTTGAGGTCGTATGCCTCAGGTGTCTGGTGCCCTCTTTCCCATGATCAGCAGGTGGTCAGGGCGATACTAATTTAGCTATCACATGCCCCCCTTGGAAAGGCCGAAGTACAGACTTCGGCAAGTAGCCCTTTTGGTGTCCGTCAATCGCTCAATTGGCAGTTTTGACAGGACGACCTCGTGGACTCCCGGAGGTCCACGTGGTAGTATGTCCATTTCGGTCGAACAGGGCGGCACGGAGCCTTGAACCCTGGACCTCATGGATTTACACTCGAAGTATGATGTCGGTTGGGGAGGTGCTTCCCCTCCTAGGTGATAAGCCTTGTTCGGACAGATGTCATCTATCCATCCTTCGGTGCTCCTCAAGATACCCAACTTGTTTATTTTTCCCGCCATAGGCTAGTGAACCGTCGTGTCTTGAAACTAGTTGTGCCAGGCTCGAGCAACGTGCCCAGGTTTTTCTGAATGTTAGAAAATGTGTCCTAGTTTCTCGTGACGGGCGACATGTGGCAGGCGTCAGCTGGGATGGGCACGCCTTTTCACGGGAGGGGCCATTATGGCGACGCTTCACTTTTCACGTAGCATTTATGATGCCCTTTTGGCTGCCCTTCCTCGATCTATATAAGCCTTCCTTCTGTCATACTCTTTATTTGTGTTTCTTTGCTCTCATTTTGGTCTGTGCCTTTTTCTCCTCTTTTGTGGCAGTTTTAGTGGCGGAGCGATTTCCGGTGATTTTTTACGACGGCGTCCTCAAACCCAGGTTTCGGCAAGACTTTTGATGGGTTCTGATTTCTAGAGTTCCTTCAGTTTCTGCTTTTATTTTTGTTTCCCGAAGTCATTTTTTGGTCAACCATGCCTGTTCCGGAGAGCTGGCAACCTCTTATGTCTCACCCTTGTCGCACCACTCCTGAAAGATTAGAAAAATGGAAGACCAAAATTTTCCTTCCCTCGTATGCCATCACAAGGTTACCTCGCCTTAGCCAGTTTAGCTTTATGAATCGAGGTGACGAGGTTACGATTTTTTTAGCCCAACTAAAGACTAGACTTCGGTTTCCTCCTACGAAGATGATTTGTGACTTTTGGCAATTTCATGGCATAGCCGTGAATCAGCTTCCTCCTAACTCATTTTGCTATTTCAACGCCTTTCTCTGCATGTGCTGGATCTTCAGGGTAGAACCCCATTTCATCCTATTCATGCAGTACTATAAGCTCTATCCGGTTCTGGAGGGTGGCTTTTATTTCATGCTGCCTAGGGGATCTGGGAGCAATAAATTTATGTTCACCTTCACTACCAAGGATAGCTGGCGAGGGTGGAAAAAGAAGTTCTTCTTCCTGAAGGTGGCAGAGGCCTAGTCGCACGTCTCTACTAAATGGGCTCGGGGAAAGCTGGAGGTGGATGTCATGGATCCCAGGTAGCTGCTAACTCCTGAGTTGGCGGCGAGGTTTGGGGACTTTGACAGATGAATTCATGCTGTCGCCGACTGGGATGCTGAGGTCCCTTCACGCTCTCTCTACCCTTTCCCGATCATGTGGAAACTCATGACCGAGGATGTCCTTCGGGAGTTGGGGGTAGTTACAGAGCACAAGATGAATCTCAGAATGCTAGCTCCTACTACCGAAGGGAAGAACTCTTGGCTGGTGAAGCTCCTTCGAAGCGAGTTTACTTACGAAGCCTTTTTTGAAAGTAAGTTTCTTTCAAAGTTTTTTCAGCCTAAGTGCCTGTGGACTTACACTGATTTCTTCCCTCTTTTTCAGAGATGGGCGACGTGTCTACCACCTACTACAGGTCACTCTTCCTTGGTCAGGCCGAGAAGGGAGAACAAAAGAAGAGGCGCAAGGCTTCTGGGAGCAGATCATCTTCGGCCAAGAAGGCCAAGAAGGACATCGCTCTTCCCCCTCCGGAGGACGTTTCGGAAGTCATCGATGTCATTGCTACTTCCACCAAGGTTGGTGATTGATGGCCAGGGGCCTCATCGTTTATAGTCATGGTGACTGGTGGAGAGACTTCTGGGAGGAAGAACGCCTGGTGGAATGGATAGCCTGAAGGAGAGTGCCTGAAAGCTCAGAAACAAAGGGTTAGGAGGCCCCCGGAGTGTCTTTCCGGGGGGGGAGCCTTCAACGCCCAAGTCAGTGGTGGCTGAGAAAAGGCAGAGGAAATAGCACAAAGGGCTGAAGAGTCTCGCCTGGTAGTTTTCTCAGAGTGTCGGAGCAGTGTTTGGCCAACCAACCAGCCTCCTGCCAAGTATTAATTCCTGGTATTTATAGGAGCGCCTAGCCCGTTCAGATCACGACACGTGTTCGGTCGGATGTTCCCTAAGTTTCTGGGCGTAGGAGACAGATAACTGGTAGCAGGTTGTCCTGAGCCACGTGCTGAGATGGGCCATGATGTGATTCTGATGGCGTCCGTATGTCAGAGCGCTTATTCAGGCGACTTTATGACGTCTGCGAAAGGACGTGTCAGAGGCTTCCTTAAATGCTTCCATAAATGCTTTTGCGTACTCCCGAGGTCCCTCGGTGAGGTCGTCCTCTAGTTCGGATAGAGCCTCTTCGGGAAACAAGCCCTCAGTTCGGGGGTTCCCAGTTTCAGGGAGTTCCGCCTTCGGGGATATCATGTTCGGCTCGCTATGTCTGGTGCCGCTTTTCCGAAGGCGATATGTTAACAACCTTGGGGGGCGAGTAGTGTCCTCGGGGTTTCCTGGCGTGCCGGGCTCGGAGCTCTTCGGCTAACTCCCGAGGTGCCTGATCGCACCTTTTCTCGGGTAGCGCCAGCTTCTTCTGGCCATCATTGTGGTAGGGAGTTCGGCCAGATAGAGGCGATAGCGTTTGGCTATCACATGCCCCCCTTTGGAAAGCCGAAGTGAAGACTTCGGTTTTGCATCTCTTTCCGAGGTTGTGTATGGGAGTTTCTTTGGAAGCTTAACCTGTTCCGAGGATGCGCCTTTTGCCCGAAGATCATGGGCTCTTCGGCCTTGGCCTGTTCTTTGGTGTCTTCGAGGTGGAGCCTGTGCCGAAGATACACCTCTTGCCCGAAGGTCATGGGCTATTCGGCCATAGCCTGTTTCTTGGCGTCCTTGAGGTGGCCTGCTCTTTGTTTTTGCAGGTCTGTTTGGCCAAGCGTGTCAGTCTGAGCAGTGCGTCCCAGTTTCGTCCCAGTTTTCCAGGGATGTCAGAAGACGTGTCCCAGCTTTCAAGGGACGTTTGGAGGATGTGTCCCCCATTTGCGCGCAGCGGTTGACACATGGCACTTTGCCATTGGAGGAGAGTCACGTCGGTTCCAGAGGGCGTGCCTTTTTAGGTGCAGAGAGCAGTTACGGCGACGGTTCGCCTCCAAAGGGTACTTATGACGATGTTTCGGTTACCCATCTCTGGCTTATAAATAGCCCACTCTACCATAAGTTCCTTTTGCTTTCTCTTCTGCTCTTCTCTCTGCTTTGCCCCTGTTCTTGCACTTTCTTGCTTTCTGTGGCGGAGCTACCTTAATCAGAGCTTTTTTCCAGCCAGCTTTCACGACGGCGTCCTCAGATGTTGGCAAATCTTTCGGTGGGTTTTTGTTTTTCAGAGCGCTTTGATCCCTGTGTTCTTTTGAGTTTTTCTTTGGAAACTGTTTTCTTCCATTTTCAAACTCGTTTTATGTAGAAAATGCCCCTTCCTGAGAGCTGGCAGCCTCTTTTAGCCCATCCTTGTTGTACCACCCCTGAAAAGTTAGAGAGGTGAAAGAAAAAATTCTTTCTTCCCTCTTACGCCATTACTAGGCTGCCTCGTTCTAGCCATTATGCTTTTTCAAACCGCAGTAAGGAGGTTACCGTTTTCCGAGCCCAGCTGAAGGCGGCTCTTCAGTATCCTCCCCCGAAGATGGTGTGCGAGTTCTGCAAATTTCATGGCATTGCTGTGAACCAGCTTCCCCCGAACTCGTTCTGCTATTTTAATGCCTACCTCTGCATGTGTGGCGTCTTCGGGATAGAACCCAATTTTAGAATCTTTATGCAGTATTACAAGCTCTCTGTGGTCCCGAAGGGTGGCTTCTATTTCATGCTACCTCGGGGATCCGGGGGCAAGAAATTCATGTTCACCTTCGCCACTAAAGATAGCTGGCGGGGGTGGCAACAGAAGTTTTTCTTCATGAAGATGGATGAGGCCTGGTCGTACGTTCCGACCAAATAGGCTTAGGGAACACTGGATGTGGACGTTGCTGATCCGAGGATGCTGCTGACCCCAGAGTTAGCTTCCTTGTTCACGGATTTCGACGCCCGCATTCGGGCTGTCTCTAACTGGGATCCCGAGGTCGTTCCGCTCGCCCTTTACACTTTTCCAATCAACTGGAGGTTGATGACCGAAGAGGTCCTTCGGGAGCTAAAGGTGGTAAAGGAGCACGAGACTGACCTCGAGATGCCAGCTCCTGCCATCGCCGGGAAGGATTCCTGGTTGGTCAAGCTTCTTAAGGAGGAAATTTCTTTCGAAGCGCTTGCCGAAAGTGAGTTATCTTCTACTCCTTTACTGTTCTTTCCTCGGATTCACGCTGATGTTTCTCTCCTTTTTCAGAGATGGGCGACGCGACTGCCGCCTATTACAAGTCCCTTTTCACCGGCCAGGTGGAGAAGGGCGATCAGACGAACAAGGCGTCTTCCCGAAGGCGGAAGTCTACTGCCGCGGGACCTTCGAGGAAACGAGCAAAGAGAGCTGCCCAGGCTCCTCTAGAGGAAAATCCCGAGGAGACTGCCGAGGAGCCTGGGGCAGCTGAGATTCCGGAGTCTGAGGCTGCTGCTTCCGAGGTCCCTTCAACCGACGTCCCTCCTCAGCGTCCTACCACGTCACAGGCCCTCCTTGATGTAGTGGTAGAAGTACCTTCTGCCGAGGAGCGGCGCAAGCGGAAGGGCAAGGGCATTTCGGCCGAGGACTCCGAGGACGATATTGTCGAGGTTCCGCTAGGTTTGTTTCCAGACACAGTGTACTTCCTTTGTTTTTTCTGGATTGGCTTCTTTGTCTTTAATCTCCTTCTCATTCTTATCACGCAGGGGAGTTGACTACCCCTGGCTGGGTGGCCGATCATGCTCGGAAACGAGCTCTTCGGGATGCCAAAATCCTGCAAGGGAAGATACCCAAGGAGCCTTTTTGGACGTTCACGGAGGACATGAATATGTACTCCGAGGACGTTCCTCAAATGGCTAAGGAAATTTCGAAGGGGGTGCTCACCGAGGCCTCCTTCAAGGCTATAGCGGCGGCCCACCCGGGGGATAACACCCTCGCCGCAAAGATCACCGAGCATGCTGCTCAGGTATATCCTTCACAGCTCTTTCCCCTCAATTTTTTCCTAAGTGTTTGGCTCTTACTGACCTTGCGTTTATTTTTTTGCAGCTGATGGGATACACCGCCTTTCTCCAAGTTCGGGTGGCCAGGGAGGCTGCTTTTCGAACTTCGGCCACTCGAACCATGAATGAGATGAGGACCGCACTCGCGGAGTCGGTCGCCAAAAACCAGCAGCTGAAAGAGGCTGCTGAGAAAGAAGTAGCTGCCCTTCGGGAGGAGTTCCGAAAGGAAAAAGAAGAACTTCAAAAGGACTCCTCCAGGAAGATCGCTGACCTCGGTGACCAAATAAAGGGGATGCTCGCTGCCAACGAAGATCTTCTCCAGCACAAGGCTGGTTCTGACGGCCGTATAGTGTCGCTGACGTGTGAGAATAACGCTCTCCGGGCCGAGGTCGAGTCGTTGAAGAAGGAGCCGAAGGGGGAGGAGCAGATAAAGGTGTTGGAGGAGGAGGTCGCGGATCTGAAGGACGAGCTTGACGACCTCGAGCTTGAGAAGAACAAGTCTGATCAGATGAGCAAGGTCGCGTTCCAGGACGGCTTCTGCCTTGCTCGGCACCAGGTTCTCCAGAGGTTCCCAGATCTGGACCTCTTTTTTCTAGAGGGTCTAAACATTCCTAGGGGACCTCGGTGGAAATGGTCCAAGGTCGAACATCTGAAACTTCCTCCTTCCATTCTAGCGCCGAAGGTGATGGAAAAGGGTGGGCAGACGAGTGGCTCTCGGGACGCCGCGAACCCTTAACCAATTTTAGGGCCCCTTTTCCTTCCCTTCTATTTTGTAATCCTTCTTCGGGCAGTTCTTTATTTTAAAGCAGCTTTGCTCTTAATGAGGATTTTTTGGCTAAGTCTTTTCTTGCAAGTTTCTTCATTTCCATTGTTCCGAACACGTTCGCTCAAGAGACTTTGGAAAACCTGCGATTAAAGAAACTTTTTTACCTTCCCTTGTCCAGAGTGCGCTTGCTCGTAAGACTTTCTGGAAGGCCTGAAAAAATTTGACTAAGTCTTTTTGCAGGCTTTTGCATTTCCAGTTTACCCCGAACATGATTGCTCAAGGGACTTCAGAAACCTTCAGTCAAATTTTTTATTTTTCCAGTTGTCCCGAGCATGTTTGCTCCAGGGACTTCGGAAAACCTTTCGCGAGATTTTTCACTTCCCATTTTCCCGAGCATGTTCGCTCAAGGGAGTTCGGAAAATTATCTCTGCGCTGGCTATGGCGAGTACTTCTGCGAGATTTTTGTTTTCCATCTTTCCCGAGCGTGATGGCTCAAGGGACTTCGGGAAGTCATATCTACGCTTTATCATGGCAAGCACCTTTGCGGAATTCTATTTTGCATAATTTCTGTACACTTAAGAATTTTTCTCAAGAATTTTTCTCAAGGCCATTCTGTACAACATAACTCCTCCGCTCAACCTTAAGCGCAGAATTTTTTCAAGGCGTCTGAGTGCCAAGTGTTCTTCAATTCTACGCCTTCGGCGTTGCCAAGCTTGTACACGCCTTTTTCGTACTTCGTCGAGAACCAGATAGGGTCTTTCCCAGTTTGCGCGAAGTATGCCATGGGATGGCCTTCGGGGTGCGAAGTCGGCCTTTCGGAGAACGAGGTCTCCTTTCTTGATTTCTTTTGGCCTGGCCCGTAAGTTTACAGCCGCGGCCGCTCTTTGCTGAAAAGCTTTTCTTCTCAGCTCGGCTATTTCTCTGTGTTCGGCCACAAGATCGAGATTGGTTCTCAGGCCGAGGTCATTACCACCTTCATCAAATACTTGCACCCGTACTGAAGGTTGAACTGCCTCTAGTGGGATAATGGCCTCTGTTCCGAAGACGAGTGAGAAAGGAGTCTCCCCTGTGGCTCTTCGGGGCGTCGTTCGGTAGCTCCATAATACACTTTGGAGTTCTCCTGGCCATTTCCCTTTGGCTTCCCCTAGTCTCTTTTTCAGGCCATCTTTTATGGTTCTGTTCGATACTTCCACCTGCCCGTTGCTTTGGGGGTGAGCTACTGGGGCGAGGTGCATCTTTATTCCGAGGTCGCGCCTGAATTCTTGGAATCCTTTGTCTGTGAACTGGGATCCATTATCAGCTACTAGTACCCTCGGTATGCCAAATCTGCATACGATGTTCTCCCATAGGAACTTCTGCACTTCTTTTGCCGAGATAGTTGTTAGTGGTTCTACCTCTACCCACTTTGAGAAATAGTCCACTGCTACAACGCAGAATTTCACGCCTCCGGGTGCTGTGGGGAGTGGCCCAATAAGGTCTATACCCCAGACTGCGAAAGGCCAACGATAGTCTGCCGAAGTTACCATTTCCGAGGGTGTCCTCTGGATTTTCGCATGTCTCTGGCAGCTACCACATTTCCGGGCGAACTGTCTTGCGTCCTTTCTCAGGGTAGGCCAGAAGTATCCTTGGCGGAGTATCACTGCTGCCAGGGCATCAGTTCCAATGTGTGAACCACACATGCCTTCGTGAACTTCTTCAAGGACCATTTCAGTATCCTTTTCATCCACACATCTTTGCAGCGAATTCGCATATCCCTGCCGATATAACTCTTCACCAATCAGGAAGAATCTTGCGGAGCGTCTTAGCAGTCTTGCAGCATCGCCGGGGTCTTCGGGGAGCAAATTCTCTGCGAGGTATCTTTTTATTGGGTCTTTCCATCCTGTTCCCGAGGTCGTCATGCTCAGCACTGACTTGCTCGGATGGTCTAGCACCTCGGTATATGTTTTCGACTTCGCCAAGCAATCTGTCTCAGTGTTATTCCACCGAGGTACATTTTCGATCCGTACAGCGTCAAACTCTTGGATGAGCTTTGCTACTAGCTCATGATATTTTGCCAAAATTGGGTCCTTCGCCCCATAATCTCCTGCCGTCTGCCGAACTACAAGCTGGGAATCGCTGTGAGCTTTTAAGTTTCTCACGCCAATCTTTCTGGCCAAGCGCAATCCCGCTATGAGGGCTTCATACTCAGCTACTTTGTTGGTGACGCCTTGAGCTTTTATGGCCTTCCGAGGCTCATACGTAATTTCGTGTTCGCCCAGCTCTATGCACCACTTGGAGAGCCTTCCCGAATGATCTACTCTCTTCATGACATCCCGTAGCGGCAGACTATTTCGGACGATGATGGGGTGAGCCTGAAAATATGGTCGCAGCCTTCTCCCTGCAAGCACCAAGGCGTATATAGCTTTTTGAAGCAGAGGGTACCTGACTTCGGCGCCATGCAGGGACTTGCTGACATAGCAGACCGGCCATTGCTTTGACCCTTCTTCCTTCACGAGGACCGAGCTCACAGCTTTTTCTGTGACGGCGAGGTACAGTACGAGGGGCTCTCCCTCCCGAGGTTGTCGCAGAGTTGGCAGACTGGCCAGGTAGACTTTGAGTTCTTCCCAGGCCTTTTGGCAATCTTCATCCCAAGGATGATCATTTCTTCCGAGGTCACCTTCCATTTTTGTTGCCTTTGTGAGGACTTTGAAGAAAGGTCTACACCTATCTCCGTACCTGGAAATAAACCTGCTCAGTGAGGTTATTCTTCCGGTGAGTCTCTGCACATCTTTGACTGTGGCAGGAGTTCGGGGCTCAAGCAGAGCCTTAATCTTCTAGGGGTTAGCGTCGATGCCTCTTTCGGATACCATGTACCCAAGGAATTTTCCCGAGGTCATCCCGAAGATGCACTTCTCAGGATTAAGGCGGTTCCCGAAGGCTCTGAGCTTTTGGAAGGTTTCCTCTAAATCTGCAACGTGGTAGCCAGGTAGCTTGCTCTTGATTATCATATCATCAACATACAACTCCATGCTTCTCCCCATTTGGTCTTTGAAGACCTTGTTCATCAGCCTCTGGTAGGTGGCTCCTGCATTTTTGAGCCCGAATGGCATCCTGAAATAGCAGTATGTTCCTCCCTCGGTGATGAAGGCAGTTGATAGCCAAAGGCTGTCGCCTCAATCTGGCCGAATACCTTGCCACAACAATGGCCAGAAGAACTGGCGCTTCCCGGGAATAGGTGGAATCATGCACCTCGGGAGATAGCCTGAGAGCTCTGAGCCTCGGCACGCCAGTAAAACTTGAGGACTCCATTCGCCCCCCAAGGTTGTGAACAACGCGCCTTCGGAAAAGTGGCACCAGACATTGCTGCCCGAATATGATATCCCCGAAGGCGGAACCCCCTGGAACTGGAAACCCCCGAACTGAGGGTAGGCTTCCCGAAGAGGCTCTGTCCGAACTAGAGGACGACCTCGCCCAGGGACCTCGGGAGTACGGCAGGTGCATTTAAGGAAGCATTTAAGGAAGCCTCTGACACGTCCCACCACAGACGTAAAAAGTCGCCCTGACGCGCAGACGCCATCAGAATCATATCATGGCCCGTCTCAGCACAAGGCTCGAGGCCATCTAGTTACCAACTATCTGTCCCCTACGCCCAGACGTTCAGGAGCATCCGACCGCACACGTGTCATGATCTGAACGGGCTAGGTATTCCTATATATACAGGAAATAAATACTTGACAGGAGGTTGGCAGGCCGGATATACAGCTCCCACACCATGAGAAAATACCAGGCGAGACTTTTCTGCCTTTCTCTTTGAGCTAGTGACTTTCTCCTTCTTCCGGCCACCACTGACTTGGGCGTCGGAGGCTCCCCCCCCCGGAAAAACACTCCGGGGGCCTCCTAACCTTGTTTACCAGCTTTTCAGGTACTCTCCTTGGGGCGATCCACCTTCCAGGCGTTCTTCCTCCTAGAAGTCTCCTCAACAGTCATCATGACTCACAACGATGAGGCCTTAGGCCATCATTTGGCGCCGTCTGTGGGAACCCGCTCGCAGATTGCCGTCGTTGAGACTCGGCGTTCTAAGGACAAGGGACTCCCAAGGTCCTCGTCCGCGCCTGAGATACAACCGGCTGCTGAGCAGACACTCCCAGAGACTTCTACGCCCGAGGAGGACCGCCCTCTGGTAATCACCATGAGCTTCTTGAGGGACTTTCAGCGCTCGGTCGTTGCTGAAATGACTCAGCAGATCGACCGAAGATGGCCACAGCAGTCACAGGCCCAGAAACCCTCCTCATCAACACGCCCTCGGGAGAGAAGCCCCAAGTCTACACACCGCAGTTCAGAAAGTGGAGATCCTCGCGGAGAATCATCCACAGAAGATATAGCCCTCGGGAAACGGCCTGTGGGACAAACCGAGTCCAAGCGACCGAGAGTCTCACAGCGAAGCAGTTCGTCGCCCGAGGCGAGGGCCCTGACCCCTCCACGCCGAACTCGCTCCCCGAAAAGGCGCCGTCGATCTCCCTCCTGCGAAAATGGTCCTAGCGCCACTGCGCTTATGGAAAGGATATTGGCACGGCTGGACAGAGTGGAGAAGCAAGTGACCAGAAAACCCGTTTGGGACAGGCTGTCGGGGGCATTATGCGAAGATGGCTCCCCGTTTATTCACACCGTCGTTGAGGCAGCTATGCCAGGCGACTTCAGAGTGCCTAGGCTGGAGATCTATGATGGCCGGACTGATCCACAGGCCCATCTGACGAAGTACAGGCGGAGCATGATAATGCACGGAGCTAATGACGCTACCATGTGCAAATGCTTTGAAGTCACCCTCACGGGCCCAGCAACAGCATGGTACAATTCGTTGCCCCCAGG
Organism: Aquilaria yunnanensis; assembly: GCA_039654915.1. Lineage (NCBI taxonomy): Eukaryota > Viridiplantae > Streptophyta > Magnoliopsida > Malvales > Thymelaeaceae > Aquilaria > Aquilaria yunnanensis. The sequence continues at coordinate 61,763,162 of CM077593.1, forward strand.
GACTATCACTGAGTTTCAGGAGTTGTCCACAGCCTTTACCCAGCAATTCATTGGGAGCAGGCCGACGGCCAAAATGCCTGTACAGATGTTCGACATAGAGCAGAGAAACGGAGAGACGATCCGAGACTATGTCGAACGATTCAACAGGGAAGCACTCAGCGTCCCAGACTTCCGGCCCGAAATCCGCATCCTCGCTATGACACGGGGCCTCCGGCGTGACTCACAGCTGTTCTACGAGTTCTCAAAGGACCCCCCGGAGACCCTCGGAGAATTTTACCGAAGGGCAGAGCAGCACATGACAGCCGAGGAATTGAGGATGGCGGGGCCGAAGTCTGATCATCACCGCGCCGAAGGGTCCAGCCAGCAAGCTCGGCATCTTTCTGAACATACAGGTCGACCACGGCGAATGCGAGGAAAGAAACCTCAAAGTTTCACACCCTTGAGCATGACACGGACCAACATTCTCATGGCGCTGGAAAGGCAAGGGACGCAGATTCGGCGGCCAAAGGCCATGGCCGCCGATAATAAGAAGAATGCCAAGAAGTTCTGCCAGTTTCATCGCGACCACGGTCATGACACCGAAGACTGCTTCCAGCTGAAGAAGTACATAAAGTCGCTGATCAAACAGGGCCAACTTCGCAAGTACCTGCGGATGCCCTCCCCAAAGGGCAGAAAAGAGGAGGAAGAGAGGGCCGAAAACGAGGACTATGACTCCGACAGGCGGAGAAACAGAAGTCCAAAAAGGCGCCTTCCACCTCCAGTAGGGGTCATCCAAACCATCACCATGGGGCTCCCATCCTCGGAAAGAAAGCGGAAGGCCAGAGAAATTGCGGTTATGGAGTATCAAAGTCCATCAAAGAAATTGGCTCGCAAAGATGGCTCCACTGTCGTCTTCCCCCACGACGACCCGCTGCTGATAATGGCGAGAATAGGGAACTAGGACGTCAAGAGAGTGTTGCTTGATGATGGCTCAAATGCTGACGTCCTATTCTCGCACTTACTGCCGAGCTTGGGCATCTCCAGCAGCGAGCTGAAACCTGTCACCACGCCCACCTTCGGCGTTGGGCCATTCGAACAACCCGTCCTCGGATCGATCGACCTCCCTTTGATGATGAAAGGCACTTCGGTAGACGGAGCAGCTGAGTTGTACGCATCCACAATGGCAAGATTCATCGTCATGGACGTCCCGTCTTCGTACAACGCCATCCTTGGAAGGCAGACTCAGGGGAACCTGCATATTCGCCCCGATGTGAAGTACTTGACTGTCACATTCGCCACCAAGGATGGAGATGCAGAGGTCTTCATCGACCAAGCCGAGGTAAGAAAGGTGTTTGTAAAAACACGAAAGGCTCCGGCAAACAGCTCTACACAAACGGTGGAGGCAAAGGTGCAGGAGAAAGGCAAAAAAGGAGATCCCGCAGAAGCAGAAACGGAAGCAGTAGATCTTGTCCCAGGACAATCTACCCGAATAGGGAAGAGCTTGGCCAAAGGTGATAAGGAAAATCTTGTATCCTTTCTGCTAAAAAATAAAGATCTGTTTGCCTACTCGCCGAAAGACATGCCAGGAGTGAACCCTGGCATAATACAACACAGCCTCAAAGTAAGCCCGGAAGCAAAACCTATCAGGCAAAAGAAACGAAGCATCTCAGCCCACAAAAGCAACTTCGTGAAAACCGAAGTCCAGCGCCTATTGGATGCTGAAGTTATCAGGGAGGTAAAATACCCCGAATGGTTAAGCAACGTGGTCATTGCCACAAAAGAAGGTAGCAGCAAACTCCGGATGTGCATTGATTTCATAAACTTGAACGATGCTTGCCCGAAAGACTCATTTCCCCTCCCGCCAATAGATCAACTGGTAGATTCAACGGCCGAATACGGGCTCCTGAGCTTCCTAGATGCCTTCAGCGGCTACCATCAGATAAGGATGGACCCCGAAGATGAAGAGAAAACTGCCTTCATCACCGAGGGAGGAACGTACTGCTATATCAGAATGCCCTTCGGGCTGAAAAATGCAGGAGCCACCTACCAGAGACTGATGAACAAGGTCTTTAAAGACCAAATGGGGAGAAACATGGAAGTATATGTTGATGATATGATAGTAAAAAGCAAGCTGCCCGGCTACCACGTTGCAGATTTGGAGGAAACCTTCCAAAAGCTCAGAGCCTTCGGGATTCGCCTTAACCCCGAGAAGTGTATCTTCGGGGTGACGTCGGGAAAATTCCTTGGGTACATGGTATCCGAAAGAGGCATCGACGCCAATCCTGAGAAGATTAAGGCTCTGCTTGAGTTCCGAACTCCTGCCACAGTTAAAGACGTGCAGAGACTAACCGGAAGAATAACCTCTCTGAGCAGGTTTATTTCCAGGTACGGAGATAGGTGTAGACCTTTCTTCAAAGTCCTCACAAAGGCAGCAAAGATGGAAGGCGACCTCGGAAGAAACAATCATCCCTGGGATGAAGATTGCCAAAAGGCCTGGGAAGAACTCAAAGTCTACCTGGCCAGCCTGCCGACTCTGCGACAACCTCGGGAGGGAGAACCCCTCGTACTGTACCTCGCCGTCACAGAAAAGGCCGTGAGCTCGGTCCTGATAAAAGAAGAAGGGCCGAAATAATGGCCGGTCTACTACGTCAGCAAGTCCCTGCATGGCGCCGAAGTCAGGTACCCTTTGCTTCAAAAAGCTATATACGCCTTGGTGCTTGCAGGAAGAAGACTGCGACCATATTTCCAGGCTCACCCCATCATCGTCCGAAGTAGTCTACCACTACGGGATGTTATGAAGAGAGTTGATCATTCGGGAAGGCTCTCCAAGTGGTGCATAGAGCTTGGCGAACACGAAATCACGTATGAGCCTCGGAAGGCCATAAAAGCCCAAGCATTGGCAGATTTTATCGCCGAAATACCCACCACTGAGGAGAACCACTCAGATCCGAAAGAAGGTGAGCCAGAATGGACCTTGCATGTTGACGGAGCCTCGGGTTCCGAACACCAGGGAGCTGGAATAGTTATCAGAGGACCCGAAGGCCTAGAGGTGATGAAGGCTATCAAGTTCAGCTTCAACGTCACCAATAATGTGGCTGAGTATGAAGCCCTCATAGCGGGATTACGCTTGGCCAGAAAGATTGGCGTGAGAAACTTAAGGGCTCACAGCGATTCCCAGCTGGTAGTTCGGCAGACGGCAGGAGATTATGGGGCGAAGGACCCAATCTTGGCAAAATACCACGAGCTGGTAACAAAACTCATCCAAGAGTTTGACGCCGTGCGGATCGAAAATGTACCCCGGCGGAATAACACTGAGGCAGATTGCTTAGCGAAGTCCAAAACATACACCGAGGTGCTAGACCATCCAAGCATCTCCGTGCTAAGCGTAACGACCTCGGGAATGGGGTGGAAGGACCCCATAAAGAGATACCTCGCAGAGAATGAGCTTCCCGAAGACGCCGGCAATGCTGCAAGACTGCGAAGACGCGCCGGAAGATTCTTCCTGATTGGTGAAGAGTTATATCGGCAAGGATATGCAAATCCGCTGCAGAGATGTGTGGGCGAAGAGGATACTGAGATGGTCCTCGAAGAAGTCCACGAAGGCATGTGTGGCTCGCACATTGGAACTGATGCCCTTGCAGCAGTGATACTCCGCCAAGGATACTTCTGGCCTACCCTGAGAAAGGACGCAAGGCAGTTCGTCCAGAAGTGCGGTAGTTGCCAGAGACATGCAAAAATCCAGAGGATACCCTCGGAAATGGTAACGTCGGCAGACTATCCTTGGCCCTTCGCAGTCTGGGGTATAGACCTCATTGGGCCGCTCCCCACAGCGCCCGGAGGCGTGAAATTCTGCGTGGTAGCAGTGGACTATTTCTCAAAGTGGGTAGAGGCAGAACCACTAGCAACTATCTCGGCAAAAGAAGTGCAGAAGTTCGTATGGAAAAACATCGTATGCAGATTTGGCATACCGAGGGTACTAGTAGCTGATAATGGATCCCAGTTCATAGACAAAGGATTCCAGGAATTCATCAGCGACCTCGGAATAAAGATACACTTCGCCCCAGTAGCTCACCCCCAAAGCAATGGGCAGGTGGAAGTATCAAACAGGACCATAAAAGATGGCCTGAAAAAGAGACTTGGGGAAGCCAAGGGGAAATGGCCAGGAGAACTCCAAAGTGTATTGTGGAGCTACCGAACGACGCCACGAAGAGCCACAGGGGAAACTCCCTTCTCACTCGTCTTCGGAACAGAGGCCATTATCCCAATAGAGATAGTTCAGCCTTCAATACGGGTGCAAGTATTTGATGAAGGCGGAAACGACCTCGATCTGAGAACTAAGCTCGACCTTGTGGCCGAACACAGAGAAATAGCCGAGCTGAGAAGAAAAGCTTTCCAGCAAAGAGTGGCCGCGGCTATCAACTTAAAAGCCAGGCCAAAAGAAATCAAAAAAGGAGACCTCGTTCTCCGAAAGGCCGACTTTGCACCCCGAAGGCCATCTCACGGAGTACTTCGCACAAATTGGGAAGGACCTTATCTGGTTCTCGCCGAAGTACGAAAAGGCGTGTACAAGCTTGGCGACGCCGAAGGCGTAGAATTGAAAAACACTTGGCATTCAGACGCCCTGAAAAAATTCTACGCCTAAGGTTGAGCGGAAGAAATATATTGTACAAAAAATATTCTAAGTACAGGATGGTCCGGAGAAGAATGGTTTTGAGAAAATTTTTAAGTATACCAAATTGTCCAGGACAAAATTCCGCGAAGGTGCTCGCCACGAAAAAAGCAGATATGACTTCCCGAAGTCCGTTGAGCCACTATGCTCGGGAAAAATGGGAAACAAGAATCTTGCAAAAGTACTCGGCATAATCAGTGCAGAGAAAATTTTCTGAACACCCTTGAGCGAACATGCTCGCGAAAAAGGGAAAGCAAGAATCTCGCAAAAGTACACGCCAAAACAAAAGCAGAGGTAATTTCCGAACACCCTTGAGCGAGCGTGCTCGGGAAAAAGGGAATGAACAATCTCTTGAAAATTTTCCTAAGTCCCTTGAGCAAATATGCTCGGGACAATAGGAAGACAGAAAAATTTGGCTGAAGGTTTTCCGAAGGCCCTTGAGCGAACATGTTCGGGATAAAAGGAAACAAAAAGCCTGCAAAAGACTTAGCCAAATTTTTACAAACTTTCCAGAAAGTCTCTTGAGCGAGCACGCTCGGGACAAAGGAAGGTAAAAAGTTTCTTTGGTTGCAGGTTTTCCGAAAGTCTCTTGAAGCAAACGTGTTCGGGACAGTGGAAATGAAGAAACTTGCAAGAAAGGACTTAGCCGAAAAGATTGTTCATTTAGAGCAAACGCTGCCTTACAAAAGAAGTGTCCAAAGAAGGAGCACGAAGGAGAAAAATAAGAGGAGCCCTAAAACAAACTAGGGAGAGCCGGGCGGACGAAGACCAGGAAGCTTCAGATGCTCGACCTTGGACCACTGCCACCGAGGTCCCTCAGGAATATTTAGGCCCTCCAGAAAAGAGAGGTCCAAATCTGGGAACCTCTGCAGCACCTGGTGCCGAGCGAGGCAGAAGCCGTCCTGAAACGCGACCTTGGCCATGTCATCAGAAGTACGTTTTTGAACGCCAAGGACATTGACCTCGTCCCTCAGCTCAGCAACCTCCTCTTCGAGCTCGCTTATCCCCAGCGTCTCTCCGGACTCCTTCTTCAGAGCTTCGACCTCGGCTTGAAGAGCAGTGTTCTCGTCCGTCAACCTCGACGCAAGACTGTCGGAAACAGCCTTGTCCTTGACAAGATCTTCGTTGGCGGCGAGCAGCCCCTTTACTTGGTCGCCGAGGTCGGCAATCTTCCGGGAGGAGTCCTTTTCAAGTTCTTCTCTTTTCTTCGAGAACTCCTCCCGAACGGTAGCAAGTTGCTGAGAACAATCCGCTGTCAGCTGCTGGTTGCTGGCGATCACCTTCGCAAGCGAAGCCTTCACTTCACTGAGTTCCCGTGAAGTCGCATCCTTGGAGGCAGCCTGTCTGGCCACCCGAACTCGGAGATAACCAGCGTACTCCAGCAGCTACGGCAAGGCAAAAGTCCAGGTTAGTACAAGTCTAAACACTTAGAAAATTGAGGAAAAAAGTGTAAAGACTATACCTGAGCAGCATGCTCGGTGACTTTTGCGGCGAGGGTATTATCCCCCGGGTGAGCCGCCGCAATGGCCCGGAAGGAGGCGTCAGTGGTGATCCCCTTCCAAATCTCTTTTGTCATCTTCGGACAATCGTCGGAGAACAAATTCATATCCTCCGTGATTGTCCAAAAGGGCTCCAAGGGGATCTTCCCCTCAGGGATTGTGGCATCGCGCAGGGCCCGTTTCCTCTCATGAATGGCCCTCCAGCCAGCAGTAAGAGGCTCCCCTGAAAGTGAGAAGGAAGTTAGGAGCAGAAGAAAAATTCCCGAAAGGAAAAGGAGCTGAACTTCGCCTAAAGGCATACCTGGAGGAACCTCGGAGACAGTGTCCTCGGGATCCTCGGGCCCCTCGGAAGAAAGACCCTTACCCTTCTGCCGGTACCGCTCCTCGGCGGTGGGTACTTCTACCACTACAGTGTTTCTGGGGGCCTCGAGGTCGGGAGGAGGCACCTCGGCGGAAGTAGCGGGGACCTCGGCCGGTGGAATTTCAACCAGACCAGCGTCTTCGCCAGCTTCTTCTTCCAAGAGCTCTGGCTGAGAAGGCTGGAGAGCCTTCCTAGCTCGCTTCGCCGAGGGTCCCGCCCCTGTCGTCTTCCTTCTTCGGGAAGCCGCCTTCTTTGTCTACTCCCCCTTCTCCACTTGGCTAGAAAAGAGGGCCTTGTAATAAGCGGCAGCCCTATCGCCCATCTCTGAAAAAGAGAAGAAATATCAGCGTAAGTCCGAGGAAAAAGTATAAAGGGATGGAAGATTACTCACTTTCGGCAAAAGTTTCGAAAGAAGTCTCCCCCTTAAGGAGCTTGACCAGCCAGGAGTCCTTCCCGGCGATGGCGGGAGCGGGCATATTGAGGTCAGTCTCGTGCTCCTTAACCACTTTCAGCTCCCGAAGGACTTCTTCGGTCATCAACCTCCAGTTGATAGGAAAGGGGTAAAGAGCACGAGGAGAGACCTCGGGAGCCCAGTCAGCGACTGCCCGAATGCGGGCGTCGAAATCCGCGAACACGGAAGCCAACGGTGGGGTCAGCAACATCCTCGGATCAACGACGTCTGCGTTCAGCACTCCCTGAGCCCATCTGGTCGGGACACCAGACCAGTTCTTATCCACCTTGAGGAAAAAGAACTTAGGCTGCCACCCCCGCCAGCTATCCTTCGTGTCGAAGGTGAAGGTGAATTTTTTGCTCCCGGATCCCCGAGGCAGCAGAAAATAGAAGCCACCCTTCGGGACCACATAGAGCTTGTAGTACTGCATGAAAATGATGAAGTGGGGCTCTATCCCGAACACGCCACACATGCAAAGGTAGGCGTTAAAATAGCAGTACGCGTTCGAGGGAAGCTGGTTCACAGCAATGCCATGGAATTGGCAGAACTCGCAAACCACCTTCGGGGGAGGATACCGAAGTCCGGCCTTCAGTTGGGCTCGGAAGATGGTAACCTCGTCGCCACGGTTTGAAAAAGCAAAATGGCTAGAACGAGGCAGTCTGGTCACAGCGTAAGACGGAAGAAAGAATTTTTTCTTCCACCTCTCTAGTTTTTCGGGGGTGGTACAGCAAGGATGGGCCAGAAGAGGTTTCCAGCTCTCGGGAACAGGCATCGCAGACATGAAAAAGAGTTTGAGATGGAAAAGAAAATAGTTTCCAGAAAAAACTCAGAAGACGAGTTTGGAAAAAAACAACAGTTTTCCAGAAAAACTCAGAAAAATAGAGGAATCAGAGTACTCTGAAAATCAAAACCCACCAAAAGATTTGCCTGAGGACGCCGTCGTGAAAGTTGGTAGGAAAAAGCTCTGATTAAAGAAGCTCCGCCACAGAAAGCAAGATAAAACGCAAGAACAGAGGGCAGAGCAGAAAAAGAGCAGAAAAACAGTAAGTGGGACTTATGATGGAATGGGCTATTTATAGGCCAAAGGTGGGTAACCGAAAGAACATCATAAGTACCCATTGGAGGCGAACCGTTGCCGTAACTGCCCGCTGCACCCGAAAAGGCGCGCCCTCTGTAAATGACGCGCCTCTCCTCCAATGGCAAGAAGCCACGTGTCAACCGCTGCGCAGAAATGGGGGACGTGCCTCCCCAAACGTGCCTGGAAAACCGGGACACGCCTCCTGATTGGGACACGTCGTTTGACATCCCTGAGAAATGGAGACGCGCCGCTCAGTCTGACACGCTTGGCCATCAGACCTGCAGAAATAAAAAGCAAGCCACCTCGAGGACACCAAGAGACAGGCTATGGCTGAACAGCCCATGACTTTTGGGCAAGAGGTGTATCTTCGGTACAGGCTTTGCCTCGGAGACACCAAAGAATAGGCCAAGGCCGAACAGCCCAGACCCTCGGGCAAAAGGTGCGACCTCGGAACAGGTTATGCTTCCCAACAAGACTCCCAACGGCAACCTCGGAAAGAGATGCAAACCGAAGTCTTCACTTCGGCTTTCCAGAGGGGGGCATGTGATAGCCAAAGGCTGTCGCCTCAATCTGGCCGAATACCCTGCCACAACAACGGCCAGAAGAACTGGCGCTTCCCGGGAATAGGTGGAATCATGCACCTCGGGAGATAGCCTGAGAGCTCCGAGCCTCGGCACGCCAGTAAAACTTGAGGACTCCATTCGCCCCCCAAGGTTGTGAACAACGCGCCTTCGGAAAAGTGGCACCAGACATTGCTACCCGAATATGATATCCCCGAAGGCGGAACCCCCTGGAACTGGAAACCCCCGAACTGAGGGTAGGCTTCCCGAAGAGGCTTTGTCCGAACTAGAGGACGACCTCGCCCAGGGACCTCGGGAGTACGGCAGGCGCATTTAAGGAAGCATTTAAGGAAGCCTCTGACACGTCCCACCACAGACGTAAAAAGTCGCCCTGACGCGCAGACGCCATCAGAATCATATCATGGCCCGTCTCAGCACAAGGCTCGAGGCCATCTAGTTACCAACTATCTGTCCCCTACGCCCAGACGTTCAGGAGCATCCGACCGCACACGTGTCATGATCTGAACGGGCTAGGTATTCCTATATATACAGGAAATAAATACTTGACAGGAGGTTGGCAGGCCGGATATACAGCTCCCACACCCTGAGAAAATACCAGGCGAGACTTTTCTGCCTTTCTCTTTGAGCTAGTGACTTTCTCCTTCTTCCGGCCACCACTGACTTGGGCGTCGGAGGCTCCCCCCCCGAAAAAACACTCCGGGGGCCTCCTAACCCTGTTTACCAGCTTTTCAGGTACTCTCCTTGGGGCGATCCACCTTCCAGGCATTCTTCCTCCTAGAAGTCTCCTCAACAGTCATCATGACTCACAACGATGAGGCCTTAGGCCATCAGCAGTCTTCTCTTCATCTTCGGGGTCCATCCTTATCTGATGGTAGCCACTGAAGGCGTCTAGGAAACTTAGGAGCCCATATTCAGCAGTTGAATCTACCAGTTGATCTATTGGCGGCAGAGGGTATGAGTCTTTCGGGCAAGCATCGTTCAAGTTTTTGAAGTCGATGCACATCTGGAGTTTGCTGCTACCTTCTTTTGTGGCGATGACCACGTTGCTTAACCACTCAGGGTACTTGACCTCCCTGATGACTTCAGAATCTAGGAGACACTGGACTTCGGTTTTGACAAACTTACTTTGAGGCTATGCTGTATTATGCCAGGGTTCACCCCCGGCATATCTTTTGGCGAGTAGGCAAACAGATCTTTATTTTCCAGCAGAAAGGATACAAGATTTTCCTTGTCACCTTCGGCCAAGCCCTTCCCTATTCGGGTAGATTGACCTGGGACAAGCTCTATTGCTTCCATTTCTGTTTTGGCGAGATCTTCTTCTTTGCCTTTTTCTGGTGCCCTTGCCTCCATCGTTTGCGCGAGGTTGCTTGCCGGAGCTTTTCGCGCTTTTACAAACACCTTTCTTACCTCGGCTTGGTCTATGAATCCCTCTGCATCTCCATCCTTGGTGGCGAATGTGACAGTCAAGTACTTCACATCAGGGCGAATATGCAGCTTCTCCATTGTCTGCCTTCCAAGGATGGCGTTGTACGAGGACGGGACGTTCACGATGATGAATCTCGCCATTGTGGAGGCGTACAACTCAGCTGCTCCGTTCACTGAAGTCCCTTTCAACATCAGCCGGAGGTCGATCCATCTGAGGACGGGGAGTTCGGATGGCCCAACCCCAAAAGTGGGCGAGGTGACAGGCTTCAGTTCGCTGCTGGAGATGCCCAAGCTCGGCAGCAGGTGCAAGAATAGGACGTCAGCATTTGAGCCATCATCAAGCAACACTCTTTTGGCGTCCCAGTTCCCTACTCTCGCCATAATCAGTAGCGGATCGTCGTGGGGGAAGACGACGGTGGAGCCACCTTTGCGAGCCAGCTTCTTTGATGGACTTTGATACTCCATGACTGCAATTTCTCTGGCTTTCCGCTTTCTTTCCGAGCATGGGAGCCCCGTGGTGATGGTTTAGATAACCCTTGCTGGAGGTGGAGGGCGCTTTTTTGGACTTCTATTTCTCCGCCTGTCGGAGTCATAGTCCTCATCTTCGGCCCATTCTTCCTCCATTTTTCTGCCTTTCGGGGATGGCATCCTCAGGTATTTCCGAAGTTGGCCATTTTTTATCAGTGACTCTATGTACTTCTTCAACTAGAAGCAGTCTTCGGTGTCATGACCGTGGTCGCGATGAAACTGGCAGAACTTCTTTGCATTCTTCTTATTATCGGCGGTCATGGCCCTTGGTTGCCGAATCTGCATCCCTTGCCTTTCCAGCACCATGAGAATGTTGGTCCGTAAGGTGCTCAATGGTGTGAAACTTTGAGGTTTCTTTCCTTGCATCCTCCGAGGTCGTCCTGCGTATTCGGTAGGATGCCGAGCTTGTTGATTGGACTCTTCGGGGCGGTGGTGATCAGACTTCGGCCCAGCCATTCTTAGTTCTTCGGCGGTCATGTGCTGTTCTGATCTTCGGTAAAATTCTCCGAGGGTCTCCGGGGGGTCCTTTGAGAACTTGTAGAACAGCTGTGAGTCTCGCCGAAGGCCTCGTGTCATGGCAAGAATGCGGATTTCGGGCCTGAAGTCTTGGACGCTCAGAGCTTCCCTGTCGAATCTTTCGACATAGTCTCGGATGGTTTCTCCATTCCTCTGCTCTATGTCGAACATCTGCACAGGCATCTTCGCCGTAGGTCGGCTCCCGATGAACTGCTGGGTGAAGGCTGTGGACAACTACTGGAACTCAGTGATGGTTCCTGAAGGCAAGGAATTGTACCACGTCGTGGCTGGCCCTGTGAGGGTGACTTCGAAGCACTTGCACATGGTAGCGTCGTCAGCACCGTGTATTATCATGCTGCGTCTGTACTTCGTCAAATGGGCCTGTGGATCAGTACGGCCATCATAAATCTCCAACCAAGGTACTCTGAAGTCACCTGGCATGGCTGCCTCAACAACGGCCTGAATAAATGGTGAGTCATCTTCGCAGCATGTTCCCGAGAGTCTGGCCCAAACGGGTTTTCTGGCCACTTGTTTCTCCACTCTGTCCAACCGTGCTAGTATCCTCTCCATCAGCACTGTGGCACTAGGGCCTTCTTCAGGGAATGGAGATCGCCAGCGCCTCTTCGGGGGGTGAGTTCGGCGCTGAGGGGATAAGGACCTCGCCTCGGGCGACGAACTGCTTCGCTGTGAGACTCTCGGTCGCTCGGACCCGGTTTGTCCCACAGGCCGTTTCCCGAGGGCTATATTTTCTGTGGATGATTCTCCGCGAGGGTCTCCACTCCCCGAACTACGATGTGTAGACTTGGGGCTTTTCTCCCAAGGGCGTGTCGATGAGGGGGCTCTCTGGGCCTGTGCTTGTTGTGGCCACCTTCGGTCGATCTGCTGGGTCATTTCAGACACGACCGAACGCTGAAAGTCCCTCAAGAAGCTCATGGTGATTACCAGAGGGCGTTTTTCCTCAGGCGCAGAAGTCCCTGGGAGTGTTTGCTCAGCAGCCGGTTGTATCTCAAGCGCGAACGGGGACTTCGGGAGCCTCTTGTCCTTAGAACGCCGAGTCTCAACGACGGCGATCTTAGAGCGGGTTCCCACAGACGACGCCAAATGATGGCCAGGGGCCTCATCGTTTATAGTCATGGTGACTGGTGGAGAGACTTCTGGGAGGAAGAACACCTGGTGGAATGGATAGCCCGAAGGAGAGTGCCTGAAAGCTCAGAAACAAAGGGTTAGGAGGCCCCCGAAGTGTCTTTCCGGGGGGGAGCCTCCGACGCCCAACTCAGTGGTGGCTGAGAAAAGGCAGAGGAAATAGCACAAAGGGCTGAAGAGTCTCGCCTGGTAGTTTTCTCAGAGTGTCGGAGCAGTGTTTGTCCAACCAACCAGCCTCCTGCCAAGTATTAATTCCTGGTATTTATAGGAGTGCCTAGCCCGTTCAGATCACGACACGTGTTCGGTCGGATGTTCCCTGAGTTTCTGGGCGTAGGAGACAGATAGCTGGTAGCACGTTGTCCTGAGCCACGTGCTGAGATGGGCCATGATGTGATTCTGATGGCGTCCGTATGTTAGAGCGCCTATTCAGGCGACTTTATGACGTCTGTGAAAGGACGTGTCAGAGGCTTCCTTAAATGCTTCCATAAATGCTCCTGCCGTACTCCCGAGGTCCCTGGGTGAGGTCGTCCTCTAGTTCGGACAGAGCCTCTTCGGGAAACAAGCCCTCAGTTCGGGGGTTCCCAGTTTCAGGGAGTTCCGCCTTCGGGGATATCATGTTCGGCTCGCTATGTCTGGTGCCGCTTTTCCGAAGGCGATATGTTAACAACCTTGGGGGGCGAGTAGTGTCCTCGGGGTTTCCTGGCGTGCCGGGCTCGGAGCTCTTCGGCTATCTCCCGAGGTGCCTGATCGCACCTTTTCTCGGGTAGCGCCAGCTTCTTTTGGCCATCATTGTGGCAGGGAGTTCGGCCAGATAGAGGCGATAGCATTTGGCTATCAGGGATGTCATTGCAACTTCCACCAAGGTTGGTGATGTCATTGCAACTTCTACAGAGATTGCAATTTTGCCCGAGCCTGAAACTGCCGGGGGGGTTCTTGTCAAGGTGGCCGTTCCTGCCCTTCTGAGTCCCGCCATGTCGGCGGATTTGTTGGGCTCTTTGGTGGATCTTTCTGCAGAACACTTAGAAAAGTGCCGAAGGGCCAAGGGCAAACATGTTCCTGCCGACGTGGAGGAGGTCGGTGACTTTGATGACGACTGTGCCGAGGTCGTGCCAGGTTTGTCTCTTTTCCCCTCCAATCAAACTTACATTTTTTATAATCAAGGAATTTTTACCTAATTAGATGCATGTTTCTTTTTGTAGAGGATGCAGCGCCCCTGGGTTGGAAGATTGAGCACGCCCGAAGGAAGGATCTTCGGGATTCTCATGTCCCGAAGGACAAAGTCCCAAGGGAGCCATTCTGGTCTTTCACGGAGGACATGAATCTGTTCTTCGAGGATTGTCGGGAAATGGCTCCCCAAATGGCGAAGGGCGTGCTTACTCAGGCATCCTTCAAGGCAGTCGCTGAGGAGTGTGCCTTCGAGGATGCCCTTGCTGCAAAAGTTTCCCAGAATGCTGCTCAGGTAACTCTTCAGGCTCTTCACTTTTCCTTCCCACGTTTTGCCTAAGTGTTTTTGGCTTTCCTTGTGCGAATTTTGCTAAGTACCTTCTCTCTTTTTTTTGTAGCTTTTGGGGTATAGTGGATACCTCCAAGCTTGGGCAGCAAAGCAGTCTTCGGCCAGAGCTTGGGCTGAAGACAAATTGGAGAAGGCCAAAGTTTTTTGTGGCAACTAGGTGCTGACAAACACCAAGTTGAACCAAATATGCAAGGAGAAGATTGCCGGTCTTCGGGAGGAGTTCTTGAAGTGCCAAGAGGGGCTCTTGAAGGATTTTTCTAAGAAGATGTCCGACCTTGGCAACAAATTAATTAGCTAGACTTCGGCCAACGAGACCCTTCAAAATTAAAAGGAAGGGGAGTCTGCCCTCCTGGCGAAGGCAATGGCTGAAAATGCCGAACTCCAGGCCAAGGTTGACTTGCTGATGGAGGGTTCGAAGAAGAAGAAGAAAATTGAGGGAAGGAGATTTCCGACCTCCAGCAGGAGGTTTCGAATCTTCAACATGAGGCAGATGAGTTGGCTGTTGAAAGAGGCAAACCCGTCCAGACGTCCAAGGTTGCTTTTCAGGACGGCTTCTGCCTAGCTCGTCATCAGTTTCTGAAGAAGTATCTGGACCTCGTTCCTTCCTTTCTGGTTGCCCTGGATATTCCCGGGGGGCCTCGGTGGATGTGGTCAAGAGTCGAGTTCCTCAGCCTGCCGTTTCCTCCTCCTGCACCGAAGGTGGCGGCAAAAGATTCAGGAGCAGAAGCTTCCCATGACGCCGGGGTCCCTTAGATATTCTAGGACCTTTGCCTTCTTCTTTTTCTTTGTACTCTTCTTCTTGTAATCTTCTCCTTGTATCAAGACCTTCTTCAATGAATTTTCCTTTATTTTTTTTTTCGGCTAAGTCTTTTTGAGCAATTTTTGTTTCCCATTTGTCTCGACCACTTTCGGTCAAGGGACTTCGGTACTCTCTTTGCTCGTTTTCATCGGCCATTCTTCAGGAGGTCTTTCGCAGTTGATGAAGTTCCCTTAGGCAAAGTTTAGCCTACTCCTTGTCGGCCGTGTTTGGTAGACTTGCCCTCTTTTGGGCCTATAACCCAACTAACTTCCGAAGGAATAGGAGACTTTCGGGAGTCCATACTTCAGCTTTGTTAGGCGAACATTCTCAGACAGGGGAAAACTTTCTGTACTTAGACAAATTTCTGGCTTTCACCATTTCTTGTCTAGAAATTCTAAGTGTAGAATTTCTTTAAGGCACCCAAGTGCCTTGTATTTTTTGATTTTCCTTCTTCGGTGCTGCCGAGCTTGCATACTCCTTTTCAGACCTCGTTTAGAATCAAATGCCGAAGTACCCCATAGGATGGCTTTCAGGGGTTCTAATTCGGCCTTCCGGGGGCGAGGTCTTCTTTTCCTTACTCCTTTTGGCCTATCGTGCAGGTTTGCACTTATGGCCATCTTTTGCCGGAAAGGCCTGCTTTCGGGCTTGGTTCGTTGGCCATCTTTCGTCAAACATCTGTATGATGGCCGAACTACTTCAAATGGCTAGTGGCTTCTGTACTGGAGATAAGTGACAACTCCTTAGTACAATAGGGAATTCTCCTGGCCACTTTCCCTTTGCATCACTTGTAGTCCCTCTTTTGTAGCTCTTTCGACAACTCTACTTGTCTGTTGCTAGAGGGCTGAGCGAATGGGCTGAAGTGCCTTTTTATTCCAAGGTCGGTAACAGATTCTTGAAACCCTCTGTCTATAGAGTGGAAATCATTACTGGCCGGTGTCACCGTCGGTATGCCAAATCAGCATACTATGTTCTTCCGGATGAACTTTTTGTGCACCTTTTGTTGGCATGGTTGCTAGGAGTTCTGCCTTACCCCACTCAGTGAAGTAGTCATCTGTTATCATGCAGAACTTCACATCTTTGGGTGCTGTCTAGAGTGGCTCGGTGCAATCTTTCCGAGGTTATCAGCTCCGAAGGCAGTCTTCGGGTGCTGGCGTGTCTCTTGCCATTTTCACACCTCTTGGACGAATTGTCCTGCACCCATTTTACCGATATATCTTAATAACAGAATTGCGTACCTTTGCCTGTATAGCTTTTCTTTAATCAGGAAATATCGTCCGGGATGTCTTTGCACTTTCTGCCTCTTCATGAGGATTTTCGGGACTTCTTTGGTCGCGAGATTCCTCTTTGTAGGATCTTTCCGCCTTTTGTGCAAGGTTATTACACCTAGCGTGCCATGCTCAGATGGCCCAACGCTTTGGGTAATCAAATTTGATAGTCTTGGTGGCCTCCTTGCCTTCGGATTTGCGAGAGGGTATCGTAGTGCCCTAATGTTCTGCGCTTGAGGTTCCATTGACAAGGAGTTTCCACTCTGGATCTATCTTTGCTCTATCTCCCTTGTTGGTTTTAGCCTTCCCTACTTCTGGGATTTCAGCCATCTAGTCTGCCAGTGCCTTGGCGCCTACTGCCCTTCTAGGCCCATGCGCGATGTATTACTCTTTGAGTTCAATGCACCATTTTGATAGTCTTTTCCAAATGCTCTACTCTTTCTCGTGGCGTTGCGCGGAGGCGGGTCACTTCGGACAGCGGTCGTGTCCTGGGAGGTAGAGTGAGTGCCTTCTGCCCGCAAGTCAAGTCGTAAATGACCTTTCGGGGCAATGGGTTTTGACTTCGTTGCCGAGGAGATGGTGATTTTTTCCTCAGGTGCAGAACTCTTTCGGCGGGGAGGTCTGGGTCGTCGTGACCCTGCTTTTCCCATAAGTCGTACTCCGAGTAGCATGGTTCCCGCCGAGGACTCATCCTGTTGATCTTGATTTTCCCAATTCCTGTGAATTGGCATGGGATTCTCCACCTCACGAGGTACTGATGAGGAGGGCTTCGGCCCGAGTTTTTGCTGCGGCCTTCTTTGGCTTGACTACTGCGTCATTTCGACCACGCCAGGGCGTAGGAATTCGCACAGGAAGCCTATGGTAATAGTCAGAGGACGTTCATCTTCCGAGAGCGAAGTCCATGCTGCCATTATTTGGTTGCCCGTTGAATCTCTGGCGTGGACGGGGACCTCGGGAGTCCCCTCTCCTTAGAACGCCGGGCTTCATCTTTCGGCAACCTGGGAATGATTTCCCACAGACGGCGCCAGATAATGTCGGGCTTCGGGATGTGTGGTGCCAGCATCTGATGTGGTCCGGCTAGGCGGAGCCAGCATCTCCACTGTGTGCAGTGGTGCGGGCAGCAGGGGGTCTTGGAGGTGCAAGAAGGTACCCTGAGAGGGTCACCTTAAGTGGTGGCCAGCAGCTTCCTGGTACCGTGGTTGGTGAGGACGGGAAAGACTTCCAGTGTAGGAGAGAGTCCGGAGCGGAGATCCTTCAGGGAGACCTGGCTGAAACACTCAGAAAACAGGGGTTAGGAGGCTCCCGGGGTGGTTTTCAGGGGGGGAACCTCCGACACCCAAGTGAGTGCTCCGAGAAAGAGAGATACTCAGTAATAAGCACAAGGGACTCTTGCCTGGTTGTGTCTTTCTGAGGGCTGAAAGGAGAGTATTCAGGCGGAGGGAGGAGAGCGTCCCCCTGTCCTTTTGGTCCTCCGGGCAGGAGGTTCTCCTGCCTGTGACCATTTCCCTGGTCTATAAGGGAGGAGGTGATCCCTTCAGATTGTGACACGTGTATGGACGGATGGTGTTCGTACCTTTGGGCGTGGAGGCCCCTAGTCATCTACAGGCTCCTCGGGGCACGAGCTATAGTAGGTGTATGATAGCCGAAGGGCTATCGCCTTTCTCAGTACATACTTCCTGACGAAAAGATGGTCGGGAAGCCTGGCGTCACCAGAAAGAGGCACTATCACTGACCTCGGAAGGAGCGAAGTCAGATACCACGAAGTCGGGACTTCGGCTGAATACGCTAGGCGTTTTTGAAGGTATCGCCGGCTCCCTCGGGGGACCAAGCAGATCACCTTCAGGGATAAAGAACCAGCTATTGTAAACAGGAGAGAACTTCCCCGAAGGCAGAACCCTCGAACCAGGGGACTTCCCGAACTACAAGGCACAACCACCGAAGAAGGTCATCCGTACCAAAGAAGGACCTCGCCCAGAGGACCTCGGGAGTGCGACATGAGCATTTAAGGAGCCTCTGACATGTCACCCACAGGCGCTACACGCTGCCCCAAACGACGGTCTGACACGCCGACGGAGTCTAGGTCTTGTCACGGCCTGTCTCGGCTCAAGGCTCAAGGAGCCTGCAAACGGCTACTTGTCCCCTACGCCCGGAAACATAGAGAACATCCGACTGAACACGTCTCATGATCTAAACGGGCTGGGAACTCCTATAAATACCAGGGAACAGGCCTTGGCAAGGGGCCCGAATCCGACACTCTCCCCCTGAGAAAATACAAACAGGCAAGGCCGCTAAACCTCTTAGTGCTCCCCTTCTTTCACCTCTCAGGACACTGACTTGGGTGTCGGAGGTTCCTCCCCGGAAGAAGATCCCGGGGACCTCCTAACCCTTTTTTACGAGTTTTACAGGCACACTCCCCTGGGAAATCTAGGCTCCAGACGTTCTCCCTCTCAGGAAGTCCCTCCCGAAGTCACTATGTCTTCCAACAAAGATGCCTCTGGGCATCAGTGTAGCCCTGTATGACAGGACGCATGCTGCGATGGCGTGTTAGGGTGTGTTTGGGGGTGGCGTGTCGGAGACGTATATAAGCAGAGTGTCAGAGACTCCTTGATGGCTCTTACCGTACAACCGAGGTCCCTTTGGTTGATGTCTCACTTCAGGGTGATGGGTCCTTTTCTGGAGTCAGGCTGGAACTTCGGTGCCTACGCCTTCAGGGAGCTTTCTCCCGTAAGGGGTGGTTGGTTTTTCTCCGCCGAAGTTGGTTCGGTCGCCCTCCAGAAGGAGGCGCTACACTGGCTTCCGAAGCTGGCAGTTGGTGATGTACCGAGGTCGTGCGCCTCAGTTGTATGACTTCCTTCACTCCGGAGTCCTTTCCGAGGTCATATGCCTCAGGTGTCTGGCGCCCTCTTTCCCATGATCGGCAGGTGGTCAGGGCGATAGCACTTTGGCTATCACATCAAAAGTCACCAAAGGTATTGGTCTAATTCTTCATTTTTCCTTGCACTTTCTTGCATGGCGAAAATTATTTGTTTAAGTTTCATAGTTTCAATTGCATCACTAGTTCAAGTGTGCATTGTGGTCCTCCAACTTTAATTCATGCCAGACTCAACATAGTCTTCCGTTTAAGTGCACTTAAAGCACATAATTTTGTAGTCTTGCATTAACATCACTATTACCATGTTCAAATGAGTCCCTCTTGTATTTAATTGTATGTTTCTTATTTTTCTTGGCCTTAGCCAAGTACTGAAGGGTGGTCATAACAATTCCTCCATCTTTAAAGAATTTGGTCCTCCAAATTCTTCACCAGTCTAGGGTACAACTGAGGGTACTTATTGGCAATTTCCTGTTCCACTTCCCAGGTTGCCTCTTCAGGAGTTTGGTTACTCCACTGAACTTTAATCATAGAGATCCACCTGCTCCTCAATTTCCTAGTATCTCTTGCCAGGAACTGAATTGGCACTTCCTCATATGAAAGGTTTGGGGCCACAATTACACTTGTAGGTATCTCTATTTGCTTGGAATTTGGAACATATTTCTTGAGTAAGCTCACATGGAACACATTATGTATGTTACCAAGTTCTGGTGGCAAATCCAACTGATAAGCCACATTTCCAACTTTGGCCAGTATTTGATATGGCCCAACATATCTGGGTGCTAGTTTTCCCTACTTTCCAAATCTGATTACTCCCTTCATGGGAGAAACGTTGAGCCACACCCAGTCTCCTTCTTGGAATTCCAGGTGTCTTCTCCTTTTCAGGTTGGCATAGGCTTGTTGCCTATCATTTGCAGTCTTGATCCTGGCTTGGATCAGTTTTCTTTTCTCTGTAGTTTCCTTAATAATATCTGGCCCCAACTCCAGCTTGTCCTCTAGCTGATGCCAGCAATGAGGAGTAATACATCTTCTGCCATACAAGGCTTCATAAGGAGCCATTCCTATCACTGAATCATAGCCATTATTATAGGAAAACTCTATTAGTGGAATATGTACATCCTACTCACCCTGGAAGTCAATTACACAGCACCTCAACATGCCTTCCAGAGTTTGTATAGTTCTCTCTGTCTGTCCATCTGTTTGTGGACGGTAGGCAGAACTAAACTTGAGCTTAGTGCCCAATGCCTGATGTAGGGACTTCCAAAACCTAGAAACAAACCTAGGATCCCTATCTGACACTATGTCATCAGGTATTCAATGTAATCTCACTATCTCTCTTATATAGAGTTGTGATAGTTTATCCAAAGAATCAGTAAGATTCATGGGAAGGAAATGAGCTGCCTTGGTCAGTCTATCTACAACGACCCATATGGCATCATGATTCCTTCTTGTTAGTGGCATTCTCACCACAAAATCCATTGATATGGATCCCCATTTTCTCTTAGGTATGGGCAAGCTTTGCAGCTTCCCTCCTGGTTTATGGTTTTCCACCTTTACTTGTTGGCACACTTCACAACTAGCTACATGTGTGCTAATATCCTTCTTCATGTATGGCCACCAAAAATATACTCTACGAGTGTGATACATCTTTGTGGCCCCTGGATGCATGCTCAACTTACTAGAGTGAGCCTCTTCCAGAATTTGAATCCTCAGGTTGTCCTTTGCAGGTACATATAGCCTATTCTGGAAGTATAACATCCCTTGTTTAAAGGAAAAACCTTGGTACAATTCTCCCTTTTTTTGTCCAGATATCAGTTCCATATTCTCATCACCAGCTTGAGCTTGTTTGATAAGCTCCTTCCATTCTGGTGTAATGGTGACTACATTCAGTTGCTCACTTTCCTTCGCTAGCCATTGACTTGCCAAGCAAGTAAGGCTCAGGCTTTCGGCCTTATGCTCAGTTTCACCACCTTTGAGCACTACTGTGTAGCTTCTTCTTAAAGCATCTGCCACTACATTGGCCTTCCCAGCTGTGTATTCAACTACACAGTCAAAATCCTTCATGAATCTTTGTTCATAGTCCAGAACAGTGAGATCCCCTTGCTCTAGCTGATCAAACTCCACTTGCTTCGATCTTTCTGAGCCTCACTGACATATTGCTAGTGGAAAATCTGCCCATCTCATGGATCTTCTTCTAGCTGGTGGTCTCCTCTGATTTTTGTCCTGATATGCCCTCTACCTGCCCTTCACCATAACTCTGCATTTCCCTCTAGCCTGAAGGTAGCTAGAAGTACTTTCTGAGTAGATGATACATCCATTCTCTCAAAAATCTTTTCTAACTGATACACCCAAAATTTTGCTTCATCAGGGTCACTGCCACCACTGAATACTGGAGGTTTTAGTGCCAGGAACCCCTCCAGCTGGGCCTCTTTAAGTCCACCCCTTCTGGACCTCTCTTCTCTGATTTCTGTACTGCTGGGTTTATCTCTGGAGATTTTCCCTCTTGTTGTACTTTCTGTAGAAGGCTTAGTCCTCCCTGAGTAAATGTAAGCATCTAATTCTTCAATGTCTGGGCTCTCCTCATCCTCATCCTCTATCTTGGGTTCTTGCCTAACCTCTGATCTCATCCTTCTGGCCCTGGGATGTCTTCTCTCCTCATCACCATCTTATTCTTCCTGATTACCTCCAACATTACTATGCTGATCATGATTCACTGGCTCTTTGCCAGGCCTTCTCCTTCCTCTTCTACCTTCTGCTTCAAAGTTCTCTCTTGCTCCCATCTGCATCTGCTCTGGGTTTTCATGTATTGGAGGTTGGCCTCTAGCCAAGAATCTCATTCCCTTCACAATCTGTGCCATAGTTAACTGCAGTGACTCCATCATTGCTTCTATCCTGTCTGGCCTATCCCTGCTGGGTCCAGGTGGTCCAGGTACAGGTAATGTAAATCCTGCATTTGGCTCTTCGGCCACATTATGCTCAATAGTAGCTGCCTGCATCTCAAGCACCTCTGTATGCATGCCATCTCTAGGATGGGCTGTTACATCCTCTGCTTGCTTCAGGGATTCTCTTTCCCTAACTCTTGTTATCATCTTGTACTTTAAAATGCAGCTATTCACATATATCCAATAATACAAGTCTTATATAATCCTATCTGGGAACAAGTCTAGGCTAACCTTCTTTCTACATCAGAAGCTTTTCAACCTTAAGCTCTGATACCAAACAAAGCCTGTCACACCCCACACAGGCCTCAGCTTGTGCACTCTGAGTGCCACTCACCATTCTACCCAAGAGTTATTCAAATACTCATATGTTCAGGTGTTATTAAGTACCTATTATTTTAACTGCTATTTGCTAGGTAGTTTTAAGTCTTATTTTCTTAAGCTGAGGGCTGGGAGGTGTCCTAGGAGGCTTATGAGTTATTTAGAACAATATCCTGTAGCTTAAGTAAAGCCCAATGACTAACTGGCAACACAAGGCAAGGCTGCAAATCAAGAACTTGCAATACAAGCAAGGCATACACTTAATCAAGTGTGCTACTTTCATGAATGACAACCAACAAGCCCACATCTTTGTAGTTTTGAAAATCAAGGTTTCCATGCACATGTATACTCAGCCAAACAAAGTATCTGAATAGGTTTCTTCATGAAATATAACCATGAACTAAAAAACTTAACATAACTTGGCACATAAGCATCCAACATATGTACATACAAAACCATGTACAACAAAGGCTACATATACACACAAAATAGGCTAAGTACAAGCATCACTAGCCTGGAAGGATTCCAAGGAAGCTACAAGTCCAAAATATAGCCAAGGTTAAGTTTTACAAGCTAAGTTCCCTTACTCCCCGAGAAAATACCTAAGTGTGCAATACAGCAGCACACAATGAAGCACCAACCCAATGACCATGTTCATGGTCATGAAAGTGAACACTACAATCAGAGCCATAGTCCACACATCCATCCTACACCTAGATTGGTCCCACAACTACACAAGCCTGCAAAACTTAGAATATAAGTTTCGGCCTTAATCCATAAGACTTGTAATGCAAGTAATCAAGCCAAGATTGAGTTGGCACATACCTTGAGCAATAAGTGTACTACCTAGTGTTAGTGTGGTGCCCAAAATCCAATCATGAGATGATTGTATTTTTTGCACATTGAGTCATGATATTTTATTAAGGCATTAATCCAGCAATTATGTTTGTTGTTTTGTTTCTGCATAACTTAACAAACATAATTGTAACCCTAGAATAATGATATTCTTAAGCATCCCTGGTCTAGTAATATTGTGGAGCGGGTTGCAATAATACATAATGACTAGCATATGTGGAGACTAATATGAGATATGTAATCTACATATGGGTACAAGTTGGAGAATTTCTGTACTTGACCGACCCACCATGAGAACATTACATGGATCGTTACATGAGTGTCATAAGTGATTCTCATAGTGATCATGGTATATGTAGTCCTTCGACCTAAGATCATCAAGGTTCCCTACATGTGAGTCACACACTTTGATACTTTCCTTTGTTGCTCGTAACTGAGTGAACTTGAAGGAGGTTATTGGGTATGTCACATATCATGCGGAGGGATTGGTATGATTAAGATGGGATTTGTCCCTCCTATGTAACTGGAGTGATATCTTCAGGCCCCTTGATAGAGTGAGACTTAGAAAATGCATGGCCATGCTCGGATGAGTTGATATACGATATCAATGTCATTAGTTTAAGTTAGTCTACTCAGTAATCAAGAAACCAAAGATTGGGCTATACGAGAGTGACACATTCCATGTCTCGTGCTTAGTCTTGATGTCTTGGACAAAGGGACAATGGCATATAACGGTGATGATCATAAAGGTTTAGTCGAATCATTGACAATCTTGTCACTTGGGTAGCAATGATGTGTTGCTAGACACCGCTCATTGCTTATGATCATAAATGTGATTTATGATCATTGCCAACGTGATAAGAGCCTATTGGGTCGCACACATAGAGCTATTTGGATGATTAGAGTGCATGGGCTAATTATTTGGGTTATGGTTTCACTTTAATTTCGTATTAATAATGGGCCCAAGAGTTGAGCCATTATTAAGCCCGAAATTAAAGCCTAATTGGATTAGGGCTTTGAAACCTATTAGGCCTGTAAGTTGAGTCTCACTATAAATACAACTTCTAGTGAGAAATTCATAGGTCTCCTTGCCCTAGCCTCCCAAAAGGACGGCCGCACTCTTCTCTTCCAATTCCTTGGAGGACGCAAGCTAGCACTGCGAGTGCAAGAGAAACGCATCTGTTGGGACGTGGTGGAAGCGTGGTGATCCCGAAAGGCTCGTGTGGATACCATAGAGAGCTTGAACACGTCAACTGTTCAAGTTTTGTGATTCGACTCTACAGTTGAGTGAGAGATCTCAACCGAAAATTAGGTATGAAATTTTTGAACACCCGATTTACCCAGTTTCACTTGGATCCTGGAGGGTTTCGGTTAAATTCCGCTGCGCTGTTTGGCTCCCAAAACCCAACAGTGGTATCAGAGCTACTGGTGAAACCGTAAATCGGGATTGATGTTGAATCGCATGATGTTATGTGTTCGGTTTCTTTTCGGGCATGATTAATTAGATTGATTCATGTTGCATGAAACCAGAACTCGTAATGAACATATGACATATGTGAAGAAACGACACAAATTGGTTAATGAAATTAACCCAAAATTGATAGGTACGAGATACCTATATGGATTAGGATTCTTGCAATAGTTGCATTAGCTTTGTTCGGATTCGGCCTGTTCGGGCTCCGAAAGTAAGATATTTTTGGTGGCTCGAATGGAGGAATCTCGGGTGCCTACTTGCTCGAAATAGAAGATTTTGGGCTGACCGGCCAGCGGTGATGGCCTAAGGCCTCATCGTTGTGAGTCATGATGACTGTTGAGGTGACTTCTAGGAGGAAGAACGCCTGGAAGGTGGATCGCCCCAAGGAGAGTACCTGAAAAGCTGGTAAACAGGGTTAGGAGGCCCCCGGAGTGTTTTTCCGGGGGGGGAGCCTCCGACGCCCAAGTCAGTGGTGGCCGGAAGAAGGAGAAAGTCACTAGCTCAAAGAGAAAGGCAGAAAAGTCTCGCCTGGTATTTTCTCAGAGTGTGGGAGCTGTATATCCGGCCTGCCAACCTCCTGTCAAGTATTTATTTCCTGTATATATAGGAATACCTAGCCCGTTCAGATCATGACACGTGTGCGGTCGGATGCTCCTGAACGTCTGGGCGTAGGGGACAGATAGTTGGTAACTAGATGGCCTCGAGCCTTGTGCTGAGACGGGCCATGATATGATTCTGATGGCGTCTGCGCGTCAGGGCGACTTTTTACGTCTGTGGTGGGACGTGTCAGAGGCTTCCTTAAATGCTTCCTTAAATGCGCCTGCCGTACTCCCGAGGTCCCTGGGCGAGGTCGTCCTCTAGTTCGGACAGAGCTTCTTCGGGAAGCCTACCCTCAGTTCGGGGGTTCCCAGTTCCAGGGGGTTCCGCCTTCGGGGATATCATATTCGGGCAGCAATGTCTGGTGCCACTTTTCCGAAGGCGCGCTGTTCACAACCTTGGGGGGCGAATGGAGTCCTCAAGTTTTACTGGCGTGCCGAGGCTCGGAGCTCTCAGGCTATCTCCCGAGGTGCATGATTCCACCTATTCCCGGGAAGCGCCAGTTCTTCTGGCCATTGTTGTGGCAGGATTTATTTAAAGTGATCTTAATATGCTATATAACATGTTATGCATGCCTATATCCAGGTTGAATTCAAATGAACAAATATGCATGTGGCATATACATGAGTAGATAACATAAAAGTATGTTATCATGAGATCCTGAAATCTTCAATGGAAACATTCACAACTTTTTTGGAATGAAATGGAAAGCTTCACAACTTGTTTGGAATGAAATGGAAACATTCACAAGTTGTTTCGAATGATATGGAAAGCTCCACAACTTGTTTCGAATGAAATGAAAACATTCACTTCTTGTTTGGAATGAGTTGAAAACATTCACAATCTGCTTGGAATGAAATGAAAACATTCACAACATGTTTGGAATGAAATGGAAAGCTTCAGAACTTGTTTTGAATGAAATGGAAACATTCACATCTTGTTTGCAATGAAATGGAAACCTTCACAACTTGTTTAGAATGAAATGGAAAGCTTCACAACTTGTTTGGAATGAAGCGGAAAGATTCACAACATGCTTGGAATGAAGTGGAAAATGTCACAACATGTTTGGAACGAAATGGAAACATTCACAACTTGTTTGGAATGAAATTGAAACATTCACAACTCTTTTCGAATGAAATGGACAACTTCACAACTTGCTTGGAACGAAATCAAAACTTTCACAACTTGTTTTGAATGAAATGGAAACATTCAAAACTTGTTTGGAATGGAATGGAAAGGTTCACAACTTGTTTGGAATGAAATGGAAACATTCACAACTTGTTTGGAATGAAATGGAAATCTTCACAACTTGTTTGGAATGAAATGAAAACATTCACAACTTGTCTGGAATGAAATGGAAATCTTCACAACTTGTTTGGAGTGAAATGGAAACATTCACAACTTTTTTGAAATGAAATGGAAACAGTCATAATAACTTGTTTCTAATGAAATGGAAAGCTTCACAACTTGTTTGGAGTAAAAGGGAAGCATTCACAACTTGTTTGCACTGAAATGCGAAGCTTCAAAACTTGTTTCAAATGAAATGGAAACATTCACAACTTGTTTGGAATGAAATGGAAACATTCACAACTTGTTTGGAATGAAATGAAAACATTCACAACTCTTTTCGAATGAAATGGAAAGCTTCACAACTTGCTTGGAACGAAATCGAAACTTTCACGATTTGTTTGGAATGAAATGGAAACATTCACCACTTGTCTGGAATGAAATGGAAATCTTCACAACTTGTTTGGAGTGAAATGGAAACATTCACAACTTTTTTGAAATGAAATGGAAACAGTCATAATAACTTGTTTCTAATGAAATGGAAAGCTTCACAACTTGTTTGGAGTAAAAGGGAAGCATTCACAACTTGTTTGCATTGAAATGCGAAGCTTCAAAACTTGTTTCAAATGAAATGGAAACATTCACAACTTGTTTGGAATGAAATGGAAACATTCACAACTTGTTTGGAATGAAATGAAAACATTCACAACTCTTTTCGAATAAAATGGAAAGCTTCACAACTTGCTTGGAACGAAATCGAAACTTTCACGATTTTGTTTGGAATGAAATGGAAACATTCACAACTTGTTTGGAATGAATTGGAAACATTGACAACATGTTTGTAATCAAAATGGAAACCTTCACAACTAGTTTTGATTGAAATGGAAACATTCACAAGCTGTTTGAAAAGAATTTGAAAGCCCCACAACTTGATTATAATGAAATGGAAAAATTCACAACTTGCCTGTAATGAAATGGAAACCTCGACAACTTGTTCGGAGTGAACTGGAAACATTCGGAACTCGTTTGGAATGAAATGGAAACATTCACAACTTGTTTGGAATGAAATGGAAACATCCATAACGTGTTTCGAATGAAACGGAAAGCTTCACAACTTGTTTGGAATGAAACAGAAACGCTCACAACTTGTTTGGAATTAAATTGAAGCATTCCAATCTTATTTGGAATGAAATGGAAACATTCAGAACCTGTTTGTAATGAAATGGAAACATCCACAACTTGTTTGGGATGAAATGAAAACATTCACAACTTGATTGGAATGAAATGGAAAGGTTCACAACTTGCTTGGAATGAAATGTAAAGCTTCACAACTTGTTTGTAATCAAAATGGAAACCTTGACAACTTGTTTAGAATGAAATGGAAACATTCCAAACTGGTTTGGAATGCAATGGAAACATTCACACCTTGTTTGGAATGAAATGGAAACAATCACAACTTGTTTGGAATGAAATGGAAACATTCACAACTTGTTTGGAATGAAATGGAAACATTCACAACCTTTTTGGAATGAAATGGAAAGCTTCACAACTTGTTTGGAATGAAATGTAAAGCTTCACAACTTGTTTGGAATGAAATGGAAACGTTTACAACTTGTTCGGAATGAAATGGAAACATTCACAAACTGTTTCGAATGATATGGAAAGCTTCACAACTTGTTTGGAATGAAGCGGAAAGATTCACAACATGCTTGGAATGAAGTTGAAAACTTCACAACTTGTTTGGAACGAAATGGAAACATTCACAACTTGTTTGGAATGAAATGGAAACATTCACAACTCTTTTCGAATGAAATGGACAGCTTCACAACTTGCTTGGAACGAAATCAAAACTTTCACAACTTGTTTTGAATGAAATGGAAACATTCAAAACTTGTTTGGAATGAAATGGAAAGGTTCAAAACTTGTTTGGAACGAAATGGAAACATTCACAACTTGTTTGGAATGAAATGGAAACATTCAACTCTTTTCGAATGAAATGGACACCTTCACAACTTGCTTGGAACGGAATCAAAACTTTCACAACTTGTTTTGAATGAAATGGAAACATTCAAAACTTGTTTGGAATGAAATGGAAAGGTTCACAACTTGTTTGGAATGAAATGGAAACATTCACAACTTGTTTGGAATGAAATGGAAACATTCACAACGTGTTTCGAATGAAGCGGAAAGCTTCAAAACTTGTTTCGAATGAAACGGAAACGTTCACAACTTGTTTCGAATTAAATTGAAGCATTCAAAACTTGTTTGGAATGAAATGGAAACTTTCAAAACCTGTTTGTAATGAAGTGGAAACATTCACAACTTGTTTGGGATGAAATGGAAACATTCACAACTTGATTGGAATGAAATGGAAAGGTTCACAACTTGCTTGGAATGAAATGTAAAGCTTCACAACTTGTTTGTAATCAAAATGGAAACCTTGACAACTTGTTTAGAATGAAATGGAAACATGCTGGAATTCTTGGCGCACCAAGATCCTTTTAAGATAGGATTTGAGCTCATTGAGCTAACTCTAGCTTGAATAGCTATCTAAGGCAGCTAGAAGTAGCTCCTTATAGCTCAAGTTAGCTCACTTCAGCTATAAGTAGCTCAAAGTAGCTGGACTTCAGCTCAAGTTAGCTCAACTCAGCTCACTTCAGTTTCTGGTAGCTGAATGTAGCT
This sequence comes from Aquilaria yunnanensis, assembly GCA_039654915.1. Lineage (NCBI taxonomy): Eukaryota > Viridiplantae > Streptophyta > Magnoliopsida > Malvales > Thymelaeaceae > Aquilaria > Aquilaria yunnanensis. The sequence goes on from CM077593.1 coordinate 61,791,993, forward strand.
AGAGTTCAGCTCAAGTCAGCTTACTTCAGCTATAAGTAGCTCAAAGTAGCAGGACTTCAGCTCAAGTTAGCTGGAATGAAATGGAAACATTGAAAACTTGTTTGGAATGAAAAGAACACATTCACAACTTGTTTGGACTGAAATGGAAACATTTACAACCTGTTCGGAATAAAATGGAAACATTCACAACTTGTTTGTAATCAAATGGAAACATTAACAATTTGTTCGGAATGAAATGGAAAGCTTCACAACTTGTTTGGAATGAAATGGAAACAAGCATAACATGTTTTGGAATGAAATGGAAAGCTTCACAACTTGTTTGGAATGAAATGGAAACATTTACAACTTGTTTTGGAATGAAATGGAAATCTTCACAACTTGTTTGGAATGAAATGTAAACATTAACAACTCGTTTGGAATGAAATGGAAACATTCATAACTTGTTTGGAATGAAATTGAAACATTCACAACTTGCTTGGAATGAAATGGAAAGCTGCACAACTTGTTTTGAATGAAATGGAAAGCTTCACAACTTGTTTGCAATAAAATGGAAAGCTTGACAACCTGTTTGGATTGAAATGGAAACATTCACAACTTGTTTGGAATGAGATGGAAACATTCACAACTTGTTGGCGTTGGAATTCTTGGCGCACCAAGATCCTTTTAGGGTAGGATTTGAGCTCATTGAGCTAACTCTAGCTTGAATAGCTATCTAAGGCAGCTAGAAGTAGCTCCCTGCAGCTCAAGTCAGCTCACTTCAGCTATAAGTAGCTCAAAGTAGCTAGACGTCAGCTCAAGTTAGCTCAAGTCAGCTCACTTCAGCTTCTGGTAGCTGAATTTAGCTAGACTTCAGCTCAAGTCAGCTTACTTAAGCTATAAGTAGCTCAAAGTAGCAGGACTTCAGCTCAAGTTAGCTCAAGTCAGCTCACTTCAGCTTTTGGTAGTTGAGTGTAGCTGGACTTCAGTTCACTTTAGCTGAGAGCAGCTAACTCCAGCTCTAGGTCAGCTCTAGGAGCTGGACCTCAGTTCATGGTGCTTGGTTGGAGCTCAAAGGAGCTCAATGGTGCATAAGTAGTATAGTGAGCTAGCTTTGTGCCAGCTCACCTTGCTTTTAGCTCAAAACCACCAAGAGACACATCTTTTGTGTAAAGGTATGTCTCTTCATCAAAAGAGATGACTATTGGCTAAAAGAACATGTCCTTTCATCCAAAGGAAGTGTTCCTTGAGTGAATAGACATGTATTTTCGCCCATGAGGTGGTTGGGGTGGTTATTGCACCAAGAATGATGTCTTTTGACATCAAGAGACATGTATTTTTTCCCATAAGGTAGTTATGGGGTGGTTATAGGCCAAAGGAAGTGTTCCTTGGCTAAAAGACATGTATTTTCGCCATAAGGTAGTTATGGGGTGGTTATAGGCCAAAGGAAGTGTTCCTTGGCTAAAAAACATGTATTTTCGCCACCATACATGACCCTTAGCCAAAGGAAGTGTTCTTTGGCTTAAAAGACACCTTTCTTGGTGTAAAGTTGTGCCTTTTGGTCATCTATAAATAGCCTTTAGTGGCTGGCCATTTGAAGCACGAATTTGCACTCCATTTGCTCCATTTTCTTGAGAGAAAATTGTTCTCCTCCTATTTCCTTTAGAGGCCGAAATATTAAACACTCTTTGAGAGCATTGTGGGTGGATTTACATAGAGATTGTTCATCTCTATTTCAAGCTTGAAGGCACTCCTCTAAGATCAAGTTCTCCCTCAAGTTTTTTGCTAAAGATAACCAAGAAGAAAGGTGCACATCTTTTCTTGGTTTAGTAGCATGTTAGGTTTCATTTTCGTATGTTCTTAGTAGCATGCTAGGATTTATTTAACACAACTTGTATGTGATCTTGATATGTTATATAACATGTTATGCATGCCTATATCCATGTTGAACTCAAATGAACAAATATGCATGTGGCATATACATGAGTAGATAACATTAAAGTATGTTATCATAAGATCCTGAAATCTTCAATTGGTATCAGAGCCTAGGTCATGAATATGTATATGTTTCATGTAGTGAGCATGATTTAGGATCATACATATGTGTATGATTGTGATAAGGCTAATGAAGGATATGTGTATGGAGCAATGAAGGCATGTTTGCGTATTTCTAATTGAATGCTATATGCATCTCTTTTGCCATATATGAGCATGTTAGAAGTTGTTTCATACACATGTTGCTTTGTTGAGTCTTGTTGTGTAAATTGAACTAAAACATGTGAATTGCATCAATGTAGATGGCTTGTAAGAATATAGTTGCAGAATTAAACCGTGACCTCAAATTGGATGGTGAAAACTATTCAATTTGGCAACAGAAGGTCAAATTCATTTTAACTGAACAAGATACTCTTGATGTGCTCACTCAAGAGATCATGCCTCCTGCTGAGGGACAGGATAGGACTGCCTATGAGGCATTCCTAAAGAAGAACTCTATGTGTAGAGTCACTACTCCTCTCCACTATGGTGGATGAGATTATGGTGGAATTCTCCATGCTTGAGGGGGCCAAGGCCATATGGGACCCAGTCAATGCCAAGTATGGAGATATTTCTGTAGAGAAACAACGCTCAATGATTCTCAGGTTTGAGAATTATGTGAAGTGTGCTAATCACTCTATGAGTGCTCACTTGCGTGAGATGTCACTCATGATCCACCAGCTCAAGACAGCAGGGCATGTGCTCACTGATGAGCAACAAGTGCAAGCAATAACCCGTTCCTTGCCCGATGAGGAATGGCAGTTGATGAAGGTCAACTTACGCCATAACCCTCAAATAATGTCATTTGATGACATTGCTCATCACCTTCTCCTTGAGGTTGAAGTAATGGCCCTCAAGGACCATTCTAGGGCATATGTTGCCTCATCTTCTATCCAGAAGGGATGGAAGAAGAATGGTGGCAAAGGAGGGCTGGGTGATGCGAACCCCGATGGTATAAAGACCATGAAACTCGCCCAAGATGTGATTCAAGCTACAGAAGACATCAAAGAGACTAGGTTTAAAACCCCCACCCCTAATCAACCTGTGATTAGAAACGAGAAGTATAGAACTCCAAGAACACAAGCACACTTGTGCACCAAGGCAGTCCACAAAGAACCAAAGAGAAAACCTCTCCAAAGAGCAATATTATTTCGAAATTTTTCTGTATTTACATCCAGAATATGTGCCTTTATATAGGCCTAAACTAGGGTTAAAAGCTGGGAAAAATTCGCAGCCCAAGTCACCTAGGAAACCTAGTTACAAAGGACTCAAGAAAACCTAGTCAAACTAGGACTCTAACACACTTTTAACACATGTTTAAGGTGTGCAGCGAATTCCTTTTATCCAAAATGACCTGAGTCAATTCCATGGGCTAAATAACATCCTAAATAATGTACATAAAAAGGAAAATAAAATAAAATACGTTACAAAACAAGATTGGCCATAAAAACTCCAAAATAGTCTTCTTGGGTGATTCTGGCTTGTGTCTCCAACTTCAAGCTGAAATTCGAACTTGATGCAGCAATGATTTCTCAACATTCAAAGCATGAAAGTTTTAGATCTCTTTCTTAGCTTTAAAATGACACCTGAACCACATAAAACGGACATCTAAATCCAAAGAGATACCCAAAATACTGCAACTGCTTCTGAACCAGCGATAACTCGTAAATCGTGACTTTGAAGCTAAATTGGACCTCCTTATTGTGCAAACTGGGTTTCATGGTCTTCATATGATTTGTAGCTCTAGATGTTAGCTTTCCAATGAATCAATAATCACACAATTATGATCTGTTTGGTTCAATATATGATTTTTCCACCAGAACATCGCCAATCTGTCAACATCCGAGCTTGAAGTGCACTAGTGAGCTCCTTAGCCTTTTTCCTTGTCAATGGTCCACTAGAAACCTTCAGTGGGTCCTTGCCTTCCTTGGTTGTGCCTTCTTTGATCGTATCAGCTCCCCCCTCCTTAGAAGGATTTGTCCTCGAATCAAAACCTGCACTAGAAAAGGGAATTGAATCAATAACAATGAAATAATCAACACATAAGCACTTACCTTTCACACAAGAACCAATAGCATGGAATGCTTGTGTATGGAGCTTTAATCTTGTGAAAAACCTGAACCAATATCCAAATACAATGATACCTCCTGGATCAAAGACAAAGCTTGAAACAATTAGCATAAAAAATCTGAATGTTTGCACAATTTTCATCTTAACTCTAGGCATCACTTTCATTGCCTTTACCATCTCAAAAACATTATTCTCACAACAAGTAAAAGTGTAGGAATAATTTACCTTAGGGATGCTGTATGCACTCAAAACAAATGGACCTAAACTCACATAAGTGTCAAGGTCATGAAAAGCACAAGTTATGCATGTCAAGACAATACTTTGCATAGGCCATTCAACCAAACAAGAATTGAACACAATATGGCCTAAACTAATAACAAAACTAGGATGCATGAATTTCACAAAAATCCTAAGCATTTTAAATGAAACAAGAACAAACTTATTTTTGTATCTGTATGCACAACAATGCATGAAATTTGTGAATGGGATGTGATATAAAACAAAGGACTCAACATACCTCCTTAAAAAGCTGAATCTAAAACCAGAATTTTCACTCAAAATAAAAACTTTCAGGTTTGGACATAAAGCAAAAAGATCAAGACTCAAAAGTTTGTGTAATGCATGTGTCATGACAAAAAAATGCTTGCTGGAAATTAAAGATTGACACAGAAAAATGGGCTGAATATAAATGAAAATCAAAGAAGTATGAAATGCATGGGTAACAACCAATTTATGCATGCAAAATTCCAAAGAAGTAGATTTAACTTGAGACAAAACAAAACAATGTGAGATGGATGCAAAACAAACAAATTCAAAAACAAAAGACACGAAAACAGATTTTTCTTTAGAGAAACTCAAGCAATTCCAAAGATGACTTGACAAAACCAGAGAATTAGAGGCTTTAAAACCATATTTTGTCAAAGTTTCATTCTTACTTCTCTTAATCTAGTTTCATGAAAACCATTCTTCAAAATAACATTGCAAGCAAACACACATTGTTTGAGATTTTCATGCAAAAATACATCAAATCTAGGTGTTAGGAAGAAATACATTACAGTGGTTGGACTTAGTCTCCAAGTATCTTCCTTCGGTGTAGGAACCACAAAATTTTCACTGTTGCACTTCCTGGCTTCGGTTGGAGTTGCATTAATTTCATCCCCTTGAAACATAGGATAAGAAACAATGTTAGGCAAACTTTTGCATATGAAATCACTTGGACTCACCTCAAATTGTTCCTTTTCAACCTCCTTCATTGGTTTGATGCATGGGACATGGCTTAGAATATTAGGAACACCAACTTCTTGGATGGGCAGCAACTCACTTGATTCTTGTAGTTCATCGCCACTTAATTCCTGAAAAGAAGACAACACAACACTAGAAGAAGACTCCATTATGTTAGATAAAAGTATGGCTTCTCTGTAGGTCTTTCTCTCTTCACTCGGCTTGGGTTCATTGCACTCTTGTCTTCTCTCAACTTCGCACTCAATTTCTTCTCTCGGGAACTCTCCACTCTTCTTCCCCTCATGTTCACTCTTCTCACTTAATCTCTCAGTTGTTCTCTCAACTTTCCCCTCATCACTCTTGCCCTCAACTTTCCCCTCATTTACTTTTCCCTCAACCTCACTTTGATTTGATCCTCCAAGACTTGTTGTGGTGAAAGTGGAACAAGCATGATTCACTTTTCTTGTTGCAGCCGAGACAAGTCTCCTTTTGTGGTCTCCATGTTTGGCTTGGGTACTTTTCTTACATCTTTGCTCCATGCTCCTTTCCATGTGGAAATTCCTCCTTGACACATCTTGGATGCCTTGGACCTTTTGATGATCCTCTCGGCCTTGGTGGCATAATAAAGCAAATCCTCCATGTTCAAATAAGGTGCCATTTCCACTTTGTTGGCAATCTCAGGATTGAGACCATTAATGAATCTAGCAATGGTGGTCTCCTCATCCTCCATGATGTTGGCTCGGGTCAAGGTTATCTCCAAGTCTTTATGGTAGTCTTCCACACTCCTTTGGCCTTGCACTAGCTTTTGAAGCTTGAGGCGTTGATCTTTAGTGTAGTAGCTAGGCACAAATCTCCTCCTCATCAAGGCTTTAAGGGCTCTCCATGTGTGTATGGGCTCCTCCTCATTCCTTCTCCTAGAAGTAACATCCTGATTCCACCATACAAGAGCATAATTAGTGAACTTTATGGTAGCCAATTTAACCTTCTCTTTCTCGGAGTAATGATGGCAATCAAACACCATCTCAATCTTTTGTTCCCACTCCCAATATGCATCGGGATCACTCTTCCCTTGGAAGGATGGAATGGTAAACTTGTTGGAGTTGAGATTGTTGTCCTCTCTTGGCTCACACCTCCTTAGAAACCCATGGTCATGCCAAACTCTTTCTTCCTCCTCGGGTTCTTCTCTCCTTGGTCCTCTCCTTGGTTGCAAGATGGGATTTGGTTTCCTTGGCAACCTCAAATCAATGTCTTCAATCCTCCCCACAAGTTTATTGAGAGTTTCTTGAAATTCTCTCATGGTAGGCTCCTTATTGTGTCTAACTTCCATCTTTCTATCCTCCTGGCCCTCCATACTCCTGAAAATAACAAAGATCCTCACAAACACTCACCTCACGTGTTTCACTCAAAATATGAACACTCAAAACACTCAATTTGTTAATGAGATATTGCTTATTCAAAGAGTTCTCCAAAGTTCTAAGAAAACTATCCTCAAAGCACACAAGAAAACTTGAATTTTTGACGAACTATTTTGACTCCAAAAGAGGTGGGCTAAACAAGCTTTAAAAGACTCTAGGAAGCCCTTGCAATTGATGATTACAAGAACCACAAAGAAAGCTTTTTGGCTCAAAACAATGGGATAGGTTTTGGGGCGCACAACTTTCAACACTTTGAGAAAACTTCTTTTTGCAAGCTCTTTTCTTTTCTTTTCTTTTCTTTGCTCTTTCTTTTTCTTTTCTTTTCCTTCCTTTTTTTTTCCTCCTTTTTTTTTTTTCTTGCTGTTTTGATGCTAACCAAACGTTCTCCTTGAAACTCCTTGCTGCCAAAGACAAAAAGTTAAAATTCTTTTCGGCCAAGACAAGAAAACTAGTGAAATTGGCACAATTTGAAGCAACTTTTTGATACCGAAACTTCCTCAACTTGGATCCTTCTTTTTTTGGTGTTTTCTTGACTCTAGGATGCTGGAAACATTGAAAACAAGAAAGGTTAACAAGGCTGGACACGAAACAGAAAGATAAGAAATAATCAGGAACAAACAATTTGAAACCGAGAAAACTAGACAACACGGATTGACTTCTTTTTGTTGTTTTTGTGATTTTCGGACTTGAACAAGGATGGAAAAAAAGGGATAGACCTGAAACAAGACAAAAAAGGATTAAAACAGAGAATTAAAACACGAAAATTACTGGACAGAATTGAAAGAAAAATGAAGGGAAACAAGAACACAAGATATGTCCTTCAATGGAACTTGTGGCTCTGATACCAACTGATGCGAACCCCGATGGTATAAAGACCATGAAACTCACCCAAGATGTGATTCAAGCTCCACAAGACATCAAAGAGACTAGGTTTAAAACCCCCACCCCTAATCAACCTGTGATTAGAAACGAGAAGTATAGAACTCCAAGAACACAAGCACACTTGTGCACCAAGGCAGTCCACAAAGAACCAAAGAGAAAACCTCTCCAAAGAGCAATATTATTTCGAAATTTTTCTGTATTTACATCCAGAATATGTGCCTTTATATAGGCCTAAACTAGGGTTAAAAGCTGGGAAAAATTCGCAGCCCAAGTCACCTAGGAAACCTAGTTACAAAGGACTCAAGAAAACCTAGTCAAACTAGGACTCTAACACACTTTTAACACATGTTTAAGGTGTGCAGCGAATTCCTTTTATCCAAAATGACCTGAGTCAATTCCATGGGCTAAATAACATCCTAAATAATGTTCATAAAAAGGAAAATAAAATAAAATACGTTACAAAACAAGATTGGCCATAAAAACTCCAAAATAGTCTTCTTGGGTGATTCTGGCTTGTGTCTCCAACTTCAAGCTGAAATTCGAACTTGATGCAGCAATGATTTCTCAAAATTCAAAGCATGAAAGTTGTAGATCTATTTCTTAGCTTTGAAATGACACCTGAACCACACAAAACGGACATCTAAATCCAAAGCGATGCCCAAAATACTGCAACTGCTTCTGAACCAGCGATAACTCGTAAATCGCGACTTTGAAGCTAAATTGGACCTCCTTATTGTGCAAACTGGGTTTCATGGTATTCATATGATTTGTAGATCTAGATGTTAGCTTTCCAATGAATCAAGAATCACTCAATTATGATCTTTTTGGCTCAATATATGATTTTTCCACCAGAACATCGCCAATCTGTCAACATCCAGGCTTGAAGTGCACTAGTGAGGTCCTTAGCCTTTTTCCTTGTCAATGGTCCACTAGAAACCTTCAGTGGGTCCTTGCCTTCCTTGGTTGTGCCTTCTTTGATCGTATCACTGGGAAAAGACAAGGGAAAAGGTCCTACTTCCAAGAAAAAGTTCAAGAAGAAGCGGGACATAAGCAAGCTGAAGTGGTTCAAGTGAGGGAGTAAGGGACACTTTGCAAAAGATTGCAAAGGTCCGCCCAAGGTACATACAAACCCTTCTACTTCCTTTGTACATGTTGTGTCATGTACATTACTAACTGAGTGCAATTCTTTGTGGATTGTAGACTCGGGAGCAACAGACCACATAGCTCGGGACAAGTCCTGGTTCGTGGCCAACAGGAAGCTCTCAAAAGGACCTAAGCACGTTTCAGTGGGAAATGATGCCAGGCTGGAAGTGGAAGGCATAGGAACATGTAGAATTCCTATAGATATTGGATATTTGTATCTAATAGATGTATTGTATGTACCAAACATTTGTAGAAATTTGATTTCTATAAGTTGTATGTTGAAGTACAATTATTGCTTTAATTTCTTTAATAATAATGTGTCTATTATTAAAGATGGTCGAATAGTATGCACATGTTCAGTTAATAATGGGCTTTATGAGTTGAAGCCAACTAACCATTCTGTTGCAAGTCCTAGTTGCTATGTGACAGAGGTCACAAATGAAATGAGATGGCATGAGAGGTTAGGTCATATTGGTCAAGGTAGAATGCACAAGCTAGCCAAGAGTGGCTTGCTAGGTTCCCTGACCAAGGTTGTCCTTCCAAGTTGCCAATCATGCCTAGAGGGCAAAGCCACAAGAAAGCCTTTTGGCAAAGCAACTAGGAGAAGTGAGGCACTAAGTTTAGTTCACTCTGACCTATGTGGGCCAAGGAGGGTTGAATCCAGAAATGGATTTAAGTATTTCATCACATTCACAGATGTTATACTCGATTCACCCACATCTACCTACTAAGAAACAAGGCAGAGGCCTTGGCATGCTTTGAGAAGTATGTACACTTGGTTGAGAACCAAGTAGGTAAGAAGGTTAAGTCCTTGAGGCCAGATAGGGGTGGAGAGTATACATCAAATGCATTCAAGGCATTTTGTGACTTGAAGGGTATTGAGAGGGAGTTCACTCTTCCTTGGACACCCCAACAGAATGGAGTGTCTGAGAGGAAGAATAGAACTCTTATGGACATGGTACGTTCCATGATGGCAATGGCCAACTTAGACATCACTTATTGGAGTGATGCACTGCTGTGTGCAGTTCATGTCCTTAACAGAGTACCCACCAAGAATGTGAACTCTTCTCCATATGAGTTATGGAAGAAGAAAACTCCTAACCTAAGCTATTTATGCCCTTGGGATTGTTTAGCTTATGTTCACATAACGGACCATCCTTTGGGAAAGTTGGGTCCAAGAGGGAAGAGGTGTGCCTTCCTTGGTTATGCTGAACAGTTTAGGGGTTATGTGTGTTGGGTTTCGGGAGCCAAACAGCGCAGTGGAATTTAACCGAAACCTCTAGGATCCAAGTGAAATGGGGTAAACCGGGTGTTCGAAAATTTCATACCTAATTTTCGGTTGAGATCTCTCACTCAACTGTAGAGTCGAATCACAAAACCTGAACAGTTGACGTGTTTAGGCTCTCTATGGTATCCACACGAGCCTCTCGGGATCACCACGCTTCCACCACGTCTCGGCAGATGCGTTTCTCTTGCGCTCGTAGTGCTAGCTTGCGTCCTCCAAGGAATTGCAAGAGAAGAGTGCGGCTGTCCTTTTGAGAGGCTAGGGCAAGGAGACCTGCGAATTTCTCACTTAAAAGTTGTATTTATAGTGAGACTCAACTTCCAGGCCTAATGGGTTTCAAAGCCCTAATCCAATTAGGATTTAATTTCGGGCTTAATAATGGCTCAACTCCTTGGCCCATTATTAATACAAAATTAAAGTGAAACCATAACCCAAATAATTAGCCCATGCACTCTAATGATCCAAATAGCTCTATGTGTGCGACCCAATAGGCTCTTGCCATGTTGGCAATGATCATAAATCACATTTATGATCATAAGCAATGAGCGGTGTCTAGCAACACATCATTGCTACCCAAGTGACAAGATTGTCGGTGAATCGACTAAACCTTTATGATCATCACCGATATATGCCATTGTCCCTTTGTCCAAGATATCAAGACTAAGCACGAGACATGGAATGTGTCACTCTCGTATAGCCCAATCTTTGGTTTCTTGATTACCGAGTAGACTAACTTAAACTGATGACATTGATATCATATATCAACTCATCGGAGCATGGCCATGCATTTTCTAAGTCTCACTCTATCAAGGGGCCCAAAGATATCACTCCCGTTACATAGGAGGGACAAATCCCATCTTGATCATACAAATCCCTCCGCATGACATGTGACATACCCAATGACCTCCTTCAAGTTCACTCAGTTACGAGCAACAAAGGAAAGTATCAAAGTATGTGACTCACATGTAGGGAACCTTGATGATCTTAGGTCGAAGGACTACATATACCATGATCACTATGAGAATCACTTATGACACTCATATAACAATCCATGAAGTGTTCTCATGGTGGGTCGGTCCAGTACACAAGTTCTCCAACTTGTACCCATATGTAGACTACATATCTCATATTAGTCTCCACATATGCTAGTCATTATGTATTATTGCAACCCGCTCCATAATAATACTAGACTAGGGACGTTTAAGAATATCATTATTCTAGGGTTACAATTATGTTTATTACGTTACGCAGAAACAAAACAGCAAACATAATTGCTGGATTAATGCCTCAATAAAATATCATGACTCAATGTGCAAAAATACAATCATCTCATGATTGGCTTTTTTTTGGGCACAACACTAACAATGTGTTCTTGGATATAAGTCACAAAACTGGGAACATCTTTGATGCAAGGAATGCTAACTTTGTGGATGATGAGTTTCCCAAAGTTGGTGAGCGTGGTGACTTAACCTCATTAAGCCAGATCCTAGATGAGGATCAACCAAGTGACATAAGGACACTTGGGACACATGCACCTACTCTAGAGGGAGTACCTTAACCACATGGAGCAATGGCTCCAGAAATGCCTGTTGTTTTGGACCAACATGAGCAAGACCTCCAAGAGGAAGGTTTTGTTCAAGAGGGAGTTGAGGATACTCAAGAGCAAAATGTGGAGCCTCAAGAGATGGAGCATGAGTTGCCTCCATCTCAGCCACTAAAGGCTATTTATAGATGACCAAAAGGCACACCTTTACACCAAGAAAGGTATCTTTTAAGCCAAAGAACACTTCCTTTGGCTAAGGGTCATGTATGGTGGCGAAAATACATGTCTTTTAGCCAAGAAACACTTCCTTTAGCCTATAACCACCCATAACTACCTTATGGGCGAAAATACATGTCTTTTAGAGCCAAGGAACACTTCCTTTGGCCTATAACCACCCATAACTACCTTATGGGCGAAAATACATGTCTTTTAGAGCTAAGGAACACTTCTTTTGGCCTATAACCACCCCATAACTACCTTATGGCCGAATATACATGTCTTTTCACTCAAGGAACACTTCCTTTGGATGAAAGGACATGTTCTTTTAGCCAATAGTCATCTCTTTTGATGAAGAGACATACCTTTACACAAAAGATGTGTCTCTTGGTGGTTATGAGCTAAAAGCAAGGTGAGCTGGCACAAAGCTAGCTCACTATGCTACTTATGCACCATTGAGCTCCTTTGAGCTCCAACCAAGCACCATGAACTGAGGTCCAGCTCCTAGAGCTGACCTTGAGCTGGAGTTAGCTGCTCTCAGCTGAAGTGAACTGAAGTCCAGCTACACTCAGCTACCAGAAGCTGAAGTGAGCTGACTTGAGCTGACTTGAGCTAACTTGAGCTGAAGTCCAGCTACTTTGAGCCACTTATAGCTGAAGTGAGCTGACTTGAGCTGACTTGAGCTAACTTGAGTTGAAGTCTAGCTACTTTGAGCTACTTATAGCTGAAGTGAGCTGACATAAGCTAACTTGAGCTAAAGGGAGCTACTTCTAGCTGCCTTAGATAGCTGTTCAAGCTAGAGTTAGCTCAATGAGCTCAAATCCTACCTTAAAAGAATTGGTGCGCCAAGAATTCCAACAAGGGAAACATTCACAATTTGTTTGGAATGAAATAGAAACATTCACAACTTATTTGGAAGGAATTGCAAACAATCACAACTTGTTTGGAATGAAATGCAAATATTGACAGCTGGTTTGGAACGAATGGAAACTTTAACAACTTGTTTTTAATGAAATGGAAACATTCAGAACTGTTTTGGAATGAAATGGAAACATTCACAACAAGTTTAGACTAAAATGGAAACATTCACAACTTGTTTGAAATGAAATTTAATGATTTACAACTTGTTTGGAATGAAATAGAAACATTCAGAACTTGTTGGGAATGAAATGGAAAGATTCACAACTTTTTTGGAATGAAATTGAAACATTCACAACTTGTTTGGAATGAATGGAAACATTCATAACTGGTTTAGAATGAAAAGGAAATATTCACAACTTGCTTGGAATGAAATAGGAAGATTCACAACTTATTTTGAATGAAATAGAAACATTCATAACTAGTTTCGAATGAAATGGAAATATTAACAACTTGTTTGGAATCAAAATGGAAACATTCACAACTTGTTTGGAATGAATGGAAACATTCACAACTTTGTTTGGAATGAAACGGAAAGATCCACAACTAGCTAGGATTGAAATGGAAACTTTCACAACTAGTTTGGAATTAAATGGAAACATTCACAACTAGCTTGGAATTAAATGGAAACATTCACAATGATATGATCAAGGAAGGCACACATGGAGAAGGCAAGGACCCATTGAAGGTTTCTAGTGGACCTATGATAAGATCAAAGAAGGCACAACCAAGGAAGGCAAGGACCCACTGGAGGTTTCTAGTGGACCATTGACAAGGAAAAAGGCTAAGGAGCTCACTAGTGCACTTCAAGCTCGGATGTTGACAGATTGGTGATGTTCTGATAGAAAAATCATATATTGAGTTAAACAGATCAGAATTGAGTAATTCTTGATTCATTGGAAAGGTAACATCTGGAGCTACAAATCATATTCATACCATCAAAGCCAGGTTGCACGTTAAGGAGGTCCAATTTAGCTTCAAAGTCACGATTTACGAGTTATCGCTGGTTCAGAAGCAGTTGCAGTATTTTGGGCATATCTTTGGATTTAGAAGTCCATTTTGTGTGATTCAAGTGTGTTTTTGAAGCTAAGAAAGAGATCTACAACTTTCATGTTTTACATTTTGAGAAATCATGGCTGCATGAAGTTCGAATTGCAGCTTGAAGTTGAAGACACAAGCAGGAACCACCTGAGAAGACTATTTTGGGTTTTTATGCCCAATCTTGTGCTGTAACGTATCTTATTTTATTTTCCTAATTATTTACATTATTTAGGAAGTTATTTAGGCTATGGAATAGTTTTAAATCATTTTGGACAAGTGGCATACGCTGCATTCATTAAACTTGTTCAAACTAGGGATTAGAGTCCTAATTTGACGAGGATTTCCTATGTCTTTGTATCTAGGATTCCTAACGGATTTAGGCTGCGAATTTTGCCCAGATTTTAACCCTAGTTTAGGGCTATATAAAGGCACATATTCTGGATGTAAAGACATAGAAAAATTTCGAAATAATACTGCTCTTTGGAGAGGTTTTCTCTTTGGTTCTTTGTGGACTGCCTTGGTGCACAAGTGTGCTTGTGTTCTTGGAGTTCTATACTTCTCGTTTCTAATCACAGGTTGATTAGGGGTGGGGGTCTTCAAACCCAGTCTCTTTGATGTCTTGTGGAGCTTGAAAACATCTTGGGCAAGTTTCATGGTCTTTATACCATCGGGGTTCGCATCAACCTATGACAAGGAAGAAAGCTAAGGAGCTCTCAAGTGCACTACAAGGCTTTGTTTCAAGTTTCTTCATGGAGAATGGACATGAAACTTCGCAAGGAGCTGCTGGAACTTTCAAGACACCATATGGAAATGATGGACATGCTTGGTACTCAATTCTGGAGTGCTTAGACAAGTCTCAAAACAAGGACATCAAGGGCAACACTCAAAGTGCACCATTTGAGCCACCTTAAGTGTTCTTATTGCATTTTGTGTCCACAAGCTGGATTTTTGAGCTCTAACTTTCCAGACCTTCATTACCACATCTAAGATGAAGATTCATGCCACTGGAACTCAAAGATTCAAGCTTGGAGCTGAATGGGTTTTTGGGTTTAATCTTGTATTTATATTTTATTTTCGTTCAAATCCTATTTAGATACATTATTTAGGAAGTTATTTAGGCTATGGAATAGTTTTAAATCGTTTTGGACAAGTGGCATACGCTGCATTCATTAAACTTGTTCAAACTAGGAATTAGAGTCCTAATTTGACTAGGATGTCCTATGTCTTTGTATCTAGGATTCCTAAGGGATTTAGGCTGCGAATTTTGCCCAGCTTTTAACCCTAGTTTAGGCCTATATAAAGGCACATATTCTGGATGTAAACATACAGAAAAATTTCGAAATAATATTGCTCTTTGGAGAGGTTTTCTCTTTGGTTCTTTGTGGACTGCCTTGGTGCACAAGTGTGCTTGTGTTCTTGGAGTTCTATACTTCTCGTTTCTAATCACAGGTTGATTAGGGGTGGGGGTTTTACACCTAGTCTCTTTGATGTCTTGTGGAGCTTGAATCACATCTTGGGCGTGTTTCATGGTCTTTATACCATCGGGGTTTGCATCACACAACTTGTTTGGAGTGAATGGAAACATTGACAACTTGTTTTGAATGAAATGCAAACAATCAAAACTTTTTTGGAATGAATGGAAACATTCACAACTTGTTTGGAATGAAATAGAAACATTCACAAAAAGTTTAGAATGAAATGGAAATATTTAATTCTTGTTTGGAATGAACTGGAAACATTCGCAACAAGTTTAGAATGAAAGGGAACATTCACAAGTAGTTTGGAATGAAATAGAAACATTCATAACTTGTTTGGAAAGAATTGGAAACATTCACTTCCTGTTTGAAATGAAATGCAAATATTGCCAGCTAGTTTGGAATGAATGGAAACTTTAACAACTTATTTTTAATGAATTGGAAATATTCAGAACTTATTTCGAATGAAAGGGAAACATTCACAACAAGTTTAGACTAAAATGGAAACGTTCACAACTTGTTTGGAATGAAATAGAAACATTCACAACTTGTTGGGCATGAAATGGAAAGATTCACAACTTGATGCGAACCCCGATGGTATAAAGACCATGAAACGCGCCCAAGATGTGATTCAAGCTCCACAAGACATCAAAGAGACTAGGTTTAAAACCCCCACCCCTAATCAACCTGTGATTAGAAACGAGAAGTATAGAACTCCAAGAACACAAGCACACTTGTGTACCAAGGCAGTCCACAAAGAACCAAAGAGAAAACCTCTCCAAAGAGCAATATTATTTCGAAATTTTTCTGTGTATTTACATCCAGAATATGTGCCTTTATATAGGCCTAAACTAGGGTTAAAAGCTGGGCAAAATTCGCAGCCCAAGTCACCTAGGAAACCTAGTTACAAAGGACTCAAGAAAACATAGTCAAACTAGGACTCTAACACACTTTTAACACATGTTTAAGGTGTGCAGCGAATTCCTTTTATCCTAAATGACCTGAATCAATTCCATGGCCTAAATAACATCCTAAATAATGTAAATAAATATGAAAATAAAATAAAATACGTTACAAAACAAGATTGGCCATAAAAACTCCAAAATAGCCTTCTTGGGTGATTCTGGCTTGTGTCTCCAACTTCAAGCTGAAATTAGAACTTGATGCAGCAATGATTTCTCAAAATTCAAAGCATAAAAGTTGTAGATCTATTTCTTAGCTTCGAAACCACACTTGAATCACACAAAATGGACTTCTGAATCGAAAGATATTCCCAAACTACTGCAACTGCTTCTGAACCAGCGATAACTCGTAAATCGTGACTTTGAAGCTAAATTGGACCTCCTTATCGTGCAAACTGGGTTTGATGGTCTTCATATGACTTGTAGCTCCAGATGTTATCTTTCCAATGAATCAAGAATTACTCAATTCCGATATTTTTAGCTCAAGATATGATTTTTCTACCAGAACATCACCAATCTGTCAACATCCGAGCTTGAAGTGCACTAGTGAGCTCCTTAGCCTTTTTCCTTGTCAATGGTCCACTAGAAACTTTCAGTGGGTCCTTGCCTTCCTTGGTTGTGCCTTCTTTGATCGTATCACAACTTGTTTGGAATGAAATGGAAACATTCACAACTTGTTTTCAATTAAATGGAAACAACCACAACTTTTTTTGAATGAAATGGAAAAATTCATAACTTGTTTGAAATGAAATGAAAACAATCAGAACCTGTTTTGATTGAAATGGAAACATTTACAACTTGCTTCAAGTGAATGGAAACATTCACTACTGGTTTGGAATGAAAAGGAAATATTCACAACTTGTTTTGAATGAAATGGAAACATTTACAACTTGTTTGAAATGAAATGGAAAGATTCATTACTTGTTTTGAATAAATGTAAACATTCACAACTTGTTTGGTATGTAGTGGAAAATTCACATCTTGTTTGGAATGAAATGGAAAGATTCATAAACTTGTTTGGCATGAAAAGGAAAACATTCACAACTTCTTTGGAATGTATAAAAAAATTCACAACTAGTTTGGGAAGAAATGGAAACATTCACAACTTATTTGGAATGAAATGGAAACATTCACAACTTGTTTGGAATGAAATGGAAACAATCAACACTTGTTTGGAATGAATGGAAACATTAACAACTAGTTTCGAATGAAATGGAAACATTCACAACTTGTTTGGAATGAAATGGAAACATTCACAACTTGTTTGGAATGAACAGACACATTCACAACTTGTTTGGAATGAAACGAAAACATTCACAACTTGTTTGGAATGAACAGAAACATTCACAACTTGTTTGGAATGAATAGAAATATTCACAACTAGTTCGGAATGAAGGGCAACACACAAAACTTGTTTGGAATGACATGGAAACATTCACAACATGATTGGAATGAAAAGGAAACATTCAAAACTTGTTTGCAATGAATGGAAATGTTAACAACTAGTTTCGAATGAAATCTAAACATTCACAACTTGTTTGGAATGAAATAGAAACATTCATAACGTGCTTGTAATGAATGGAAACATTCACAACTTGTTTTGAATGAATTGGAAACATTTATAACTTGTTCGAAATGAAATGGAAAAATTCACAACTTGTTTGGAATGAAATGGAAACATTCAGAAATATTTTGGATTGAAAGGGAACCATTCAGAAATATTTTGGATTGAAATGGAACCATTCACAATTTGTTTGGAATGAATGGAAACAAAAACAACTAGTTTTGAATGAAATGAAAATATTCACAACTTGTTTCGATTGAACTTGAAACATTCACAACTTGTTTGGAAAGAATGGAAACATTCACAACTAGTCTTGAATGAATGGAAACAATCACAATTTCTTTGGAATGAATGGAAACATTAGCAACTAATTTTGAATGAAATGGAAACATTCAAAACTTTTTTGGAATGAATGTAAACATTGACAACTAGTTTCGAATGAAATGGAAATATTCACAACTTGTTTGGAATGAAATCGAAACATTCACAACTTGTTTGGAATGAAAAGGAAACATTCAGAACTTGTTTTGAATGACATGGAAACAGTCACAACTTATTTGGAATAAAATGGAAACAATCACAACTTGTTTGGAATGAATGGAAACAATGACAACTAATTTTGAAGGAAATGGAAATATTCAAAACTTGTTTCGAATAAAATGTATGAAGATTTCAGGATCTCAATAATAACATACTCTTATGTTATGTATATGCCACATGCATATTTCTCCTTCATTCATATTGTTTCAAAAACAATATCTAGTATGCTACTAAGATCATTCATAGAAATAAGTCCTAGCATGCTTACTAAACCAAGAAAGGATGTGTACCTTTCTTCTTGGTTGTCTATGCCGAAATAGTCAAGGAAGAACTTGATCTCAGAGGAGCACCTTGAGACTTGAATTGAGATGAACAATCTCAATGTTAATCCACCCACAATGCTCTAAGGAAGTGTCTAATATTTCGGCTCTTTAAAGGAATGAAAGAAGGAATTTTTCTCTCAAGAAAAATGGTGCAAATTGAGTGTAAAATTCGTACCATCAATGGCCAGCCACTAAAGGCTATTTATAGATGACCAAAAGGCACACCTTTACACCAAGAAAGGTGTCCTTTAAGCCAAAGAACACTTCCTTTGGCTAAGGGTCATGTATGGTGGCGAAAATACATGTCTTTTAGCCAAGGAACACTTCCTTTGGCCTATAACCACCCATAACTACCTTATGGGCGAAAATACATGTCTTTTAAGTCAAGGAACACTTCCTTTGGCCTATAACCACCCATAACTACCTTATGGGCGAAAATACATGTCTTTTAAGTCTAAAGGACATCACATTTGGTGCAATAACCACCTCAACCACCTCCATGGCCGAACATACATGTCCTTTAAAGTCAAAGGACATCACTCTTGGTGCTATAAGCACCCTATGGCCGAATATACATGTCCATTCACCCAAGGAACACTTCCTTTGGATGAAAGGACATGTTCTTTTAGCCAAGAGTTATTTCTTTTGATGAAGAGACATACCTTTACACAAAAGATGTGTCTCTTGGTGGTTTTGAGCTAAAAACAAGGTGAGCTGGCACAAAGCTAGCTCAATATGCTACTTATGCACCATTGAGCTCATTTGAGCTCCAACCTAGCACCATGAACTAAGGTCCAGCTCCAAGAACTGACCTTGAGCTGGAGTTAGCTACTTTCAGCTGAAGTAAACTGAAGTCCAGCTACACTCAGCTACCAAAAGCTGAAGTGAGCTGACTTGAGCTGAAGTCCAGCTACATTCAGCTACCATAAGCTGAAGTGAGCTGACTTGAGCTTACTTGAGCTAACTTGAGCTGAAGTCCAGCTACATTCAGCTACCATAAGCTGAAGTGAGCTGACTTGAGCTGAAGTCCAGCTACATTCAGCTACCATAAGCTGAAGTGAGCTGACTTGAGCTGACTTGAGCTAACTTGAGCTGAAGTCCAGCTACATTCAGCTACCATAAGCTGAAGTGAGCTGACTTGAGCTAACTTGAGCTAACTTGAGCTGAATTCCAGCTACTTTGAGCTACTTATAGCTGAAGTGAGCTGACTTGAGCTAAGGGGAGCTACTTCTAGCTGCCTTAGATACCTTTTCAAGCTATAGTTAGCTCAACGAGCTCAAATCCTATCTTAAAAGGATCTTGGTGCGCCAAGAATTCCAACAAACTCCCACTCGCACTAAGATGCTTTTAAAACTCCCAGCTCCCACTCAAAACAAAACTCCTTAATCCTTATAGCCGAAATAATCTAGACACTTCTACATATATAGAGTTGTGGGTGCGACCTCAAGGCACACACACTAAGTCTCTTCTATTGAGGTTGTTAGACTCTCAATAGAAGATTGTCCTCTCCTCATAGTTTGAACTTCTTCAAACTTTCCTTGAACACATCAAGTACAAGTGTGTTGCTTAAACACATCAAGCTTTCTTGAACACATCAAGTTTTTCTTGAACACATCAAGTTTTGCCTTTCAGACCCCAGACATATGATACACTTCTTAATCACAATCAGTCTCTTTCTCTGAATTTCAACTCCTTGAAATCCATGATTGTATTAAGCATTGTGTACTCATTTAAATCACAATTCAATCTATCATACTACTCACAGTAATATGTGGGCCCAAGATTGAATTTAGTGAACGTGTACCATCTTAATGTCTTTCCTTTGAGCTTCAACTACTTAGGTCAATGAATTAACATGATCACCCAAAAGGAGGATACTCCAGTCTCATTTCTCTAAGACCTTCGACAACCAATCAAAGTGATCATAATTAACTCAACTTCCTAATAGCAAGCTATAGTCACTAAGAGTCTGATTTGAAGAATCTCACACTAAGCAAGAACAGAGACAACTTGCTTAAATTCTTCTATGGTCGTATTTCATGGTCGTGGAACACTTGGAAACACATCCATTAAAGTTCCAGAATACACTTCTAAGGTGTTTTACTCATGTCACTCCCACTTGGAGTGATCTCCATTCCAATTGAGGAGTGTGTCATTTCTCCCTCTTAAAACACCATTAAGTGTACTCCTCTTAACATATAAAAGGAGGACATGTCAATAACCATGAAATTTCTCCATGTAAGCCCTTGCTTACATCTAACATAGGCTAGGATGTATGAATGGTCATACAAACTGAATGCACCAAAGCATTGAACCTTGATTACTCATAATCTAGGCGACCATGAAAGGCTAAAGTGTCATGTGTTGGAGCATGACTCCCACTTAAATGTACCATTCATTTAAGTCTTTAGCCAGTCTCATCCTTAATCTTACACAAAGATCAAGGGCGAATGACTCGTGTGAGAAAGTCATTCTCTACCTATGTTTGACATGTTCATTTGTTCGTTGTGTTTTCTAAAATTGAACTGATTATTTCATAAAATAATCTATATTATCACAAAAATAATACTTAACATGTGTGACACCAAAGAGGTGAAGTACATCCAACATTTACATTCTTCTAAGACCCATTGCTCTAACATGTCGAGCAAACACAAGTGGTGGCAATGGCTTAGTGAGAGGATCTGCCACCATCAGGTCTGTAGAAATGTACTCAATCCTAACTTCACCCTCTTCAATTGCATCCCTTACAAAGTTATATTTCATGCTAATGTGCTTGGTTTTTCCATGGTATTTGGGGTCCTTAGTATAAGCCATGGCTGCCATACTATCACTGTAGATAGTAATAGGTCTCTCAATAGAAACCTTGGACTCCAAATTCTTAAGGAAATAACCTAGCCAAAGGGCTTCTTGTACAGCTGAGGCACATGAAACAAATTCAGCCTCCATTGTGGACAATGCTGTACAAGTTTGCTTCTTACTACACCAAGTAGTAGCACCACCATTTAGCATGAAAAGATAACCAGATGTAGACTTGCTGGAGTCTCTATCCCCACCCCAATCAGCATCAGAATAGCCACGTAAACCAAGGTCTTTACCTTGGTAACAAAGCCAATAATCCTTAGTACCCTTGAGGTACCTTAGGATCCTCTTGACATTCTTCCAATGCTCCAGACCAGGGTTGGAAGAATATCGTGCTAAAAGACCAACCGCTTGGCTGATGTCTGGCCTTGTACATAACATGGCGTACATCAAGCTACCAATGGCACTTAGGTAGGGAATCTGAGCCATCTCTTCCTTCTCCTTTGGAGTCTTAGGACATAAGTCCTCTCCAATCTTGCAACCATATGCAAGAGGTGTACTCATGGGCTTTGCATTTGTTAAGTTGAACCTTGCAAGAATCTTATCAATATAAGATTCTTGAGAAAGGGCCAATAGCCTTGCCTTTCTATTCCTCAGGATCTTCACCCCTAGAATAAAGGCAGCCTCTCCCATATCCTTCATGTCAAAGGTGGAAGACAACCATCCCTTGATGGTACTTAACAATGCAAGCCTATTACTTGCAATCAGTATATCATCTACATATAGAGTCAATACTGCAAAACTAGACCCAGAAGAGTACAAGTATACACAATGGTCTTCATGCATCATCACAAAGCCATAGTTTGTGATTGCATGGTGAAACTTCAAGTACCACTGTCTTGAAGCTTGCTTAAGACCATAGATAGACTTCTTTAGTCTACATACCTTGTCCTCTTGACCCTTTTGGACGAACCCCTCAGGTTGTCTCATATATATCTCCTCACTCAATTCACCATTGAGAAAGGCGGTCTTTACATCCATCTGATGTAACTCTAAGTCTAGATTTGCCACAATGGCAAGTAATATCCTGATGGAAGTGAATTTCACAACAGGAGAGAAGGTGTCTTTGAAATCAACACCCTCCTTCTGTGTGAAACCCTTGGCCACCAACCGGGCCTTGTATCTTTCGATACTTCCATCAGAGTTCACCTTGATCTTGAGAACCCACTTGTTCCCAATTGCCTTACGGCCTAGAGGAAGATCACTTAACTCCCAAACCCCATTGAGATGCATCGAATGCAACTCATCCTTCATTGCATTTAGCCACTCTTCCCTTTGTTCACCCTCAAGAGCCTCCTCAATGTTACTTGGCTCATCTATCTCAGATGCAACCAAGTTTGCCTCACTATCCAGGATCCACCATTCTTTAGGTGGTCCAAATTTCCTCATTGATCTTCTCAATATAGGCTGAGATGGAGGCAACTCATGCTCCATCTCTTGAGGCTCAACATTTTGCCCTTCAGTATCCTCAACTCCCTCTTGAACAAAACCTTCCTCTTGGAAGTCTTGCTCATGTTGGTCCACAACAACAGGGATTTCTAGAGCCATTGCTCCACGTGGTTGAGGTACTCCCTCTAGAGTAGGTGCATGTGTCCCAAGTGTCCTTATGACACTTGGTTGACCCTCATCTAGGATCTGGCTTAATGAGGTTAAGTCACCACACTCACCAACTTTGGGGAACTCATCCTCCACAAAGTTAGCATTCCTTGCATCAAAGATGTTCCCAATTTTGTGACTTACATCCAAGAACACATAACCCCTAGATTGTTCAGCATAACCAAGGAAGGCACACTTCCTCCCTC
Source organism: Aquilaria yunnanensis (assembly GCA_039654915.1). Taxonomy (NCBI): domain Eukaryota; kingdom Viridiplantae; phylum Streptophyta; class Magnoliopsida; order Malvales; family Thymelaeaceae; genus Aquilaria; species Aquilaria yunnanensis. The sequence goes on from CM077593.1 coordinate 61,815,265, forward strand.
TTGGACCCAACTTTCCCAAAGGGTGGTCCGTTATGTGAACATAAGCTAAACAACCCCAAGGGCGTAAATAGCTTAGGTTAGGAGTTTTCTTCTTCCATAACTCATATGGAGAAGAATTCACATTCTTGGTGGGTACTCTATTAAGGACATGAACTGCACACAGCAGTGCATCACTCCAATAAGTGATGTCTAAATTGGCCTTTGCCATCATGGAACGTACCATGTCCATAAGAGTTCTATTCTTCCTCTCAGATACTCCATTCTGTTGGGGTGTCCAAGGAAGGGTGAACTCCCTCTCAATACCTTTCAAGTCACAAAATGCTTTGAATGCATTAGATGTATACTCTCCACCCCTATCTGTCCTCAAGGACTTAATCTTCTTACCTACTTGGTTCTCAACCAAGTACACATACTTCTCAAAGCATGCCAAGGCCTCTGCCTTGTTTCTGAGTAAGTAGATATGGGTGAATCGAGTATAATCATCTGTGAATGTGATGAAATACTTAAATCCATTTCTAGATTCAACCCTCATTGGCCCACACAGGTCAGAGTGAACTAAACTAAGTGCCTCACCTCTCCTAGTTGCTTTGCCAAAAGGCTTTCTTGTGGCTTTGCCTTCTAGGCATGATTGACAACTTGGAAGGACAACCTTGGTCAAGGAACCTAGCAAGCCACCCTTGGCTAGCTTGTTCATTCTATCTTGACCAATATGACCTAACCTTTCATGCCATCTCATTTCATTTGTGACCTCTGTCACATAGCAACTAGGACTTGCAACAGAATGGTCAGTTGGCTTTAACTCATAAAGCCCATTATTAACTGAACAAGTGCACACTATCTGATTATCTTTAATAATAGACACACTATTATTAAAGAAATTAAAGCAATAATTGTACTTCAACATACAACTTATAGAAATCAAATTTCTACAAATGTTTGGTACATACAATACATCTATTAGATACAAATATCCAATATCTATAGGAATTCTACATGTTCCTATGCCTTCCACTTCCAGCCTGGCATCATTTCCTACTGAAATGTGCTTAGCTCCTTTTGAGAGCTTCCTGTAGGCCACAAACCAGGACTTCTCCCGTGCTATGTGGTCTGTTGCTCCCGAGTCTACAATCCACAAAGAATTGCACTCAGTTAGTAATGTACATGACACAACATGTACAATGGAAGTAGATTCGGGTATGTATGTACCTTGGGTGGACCTTTGCAATCCTTTGCAAAGTGTCCTTTATACCCACAGTTGAAGCACTTTAGCTTGCTTATGTCCCGTTTCTTCTTGAACCTTTTCTTAGAAGCAGGAACTTTTCCCTTGCCCTTCCTTGGCCCTCCTTTTCCACCATTCTTCTTCCATCCCTTCTGGATAGAAGATGAGGCAACATATGCCTTAGAATGGTCCTTGAGGGCCATTACCTCAGCCTCAAGGAGGAGGTGACGGGCAATGTCATCAAATGACATTATTTGAGGGTTATGGCGTAAGTTGACCTTCATCAACTGCCATTCCTCATCAGGCAAGGAACGAATTATTGCTTGCACTTGTTGCTCATCAGTGAGCACATGCCCTGCCGTCTTGAGTTGGTGGATCATGCGTGACATCTCACGCAAGTGAGCACTCATAGAGTGATCAGCACGCTTCACATAATTCTCAAACCTGAGAATCATCGAGCGTTGTTTCTCTACAGAAACATCTCCATACTTGGCCTTGACAGAGTCCCATATGGCCCTGGCCCCCTCAAGCATGGAGAATTCCACCATAATCTCATCCACCATAGTGGAAAGGAGAGTGACTCTACACATAGAGTTCTTCTTTAGGAATGCCTCATAGGCAGTCTTATCCTCTCCCTCAGCAGGAGGCATGATCTCTTGAGTGAGTACATCAAGAGTATCTTGCTCAGTTAAAATGAATTTGACTTTCTGTTGCCAAATTGAATAGTTTTCACCATCCAATTTGAGGTCACGGTTTAATTCAGCAACAATATTCTTACAAGCCATCTACATTGATGCAATTCACATGTTTTAGTTCAATTTACACAACAAGACTCAACAAAGCAACATGTGTATGAAAACAACTTCTAACATGCTCATATATGGCAAAAGAGATGCATATAACATTCGATCAGAAATATATAAACATGCCTTCATTGTTTCATACACATATCCTTTATTAACCTTCATCGAAATCATACACATATGTATGATCCTAAATCATGCTCACAACATGTAACATATACATATTCATGACCTAGGCTCTGATACCAATTGAAGATTTCAGGATCTCAATAATAACATACTCTTATGTTATGTATATGCCACATGCATATTTCTCCTTCATTCATATTGTTTCAAAAACAATATCTAGTATGCTACTAAGATCATTCATAGAAATAAGTCCTAGCATGCTTACTAAACCAAGAAAGGATGTGTACCTTTCTTCTTGGTTGTCTATGCCGAAATAGTCAAGGAAGAACTTGATCTCAGAGGAGCACCTTGAGACTTGAATTGAGATGAACAATCTCAATGTTAATCCACCCACAATGCTCTAAGGAAGTGTCTAATATTTCGGCTCTTTAAAGGAATGAAAGAAGGAATTTTTCTCTCAAGAAAAATGGTGCAAATTGAGTGTAAAATTCGTACCATCAATGGCCAGCCACTAAAGGCTATTTATAGATGACCAAAAGGCACACCTTTACACCAAGAAAGGTGTCCTTTAAGCCAAAGAACACTTCCTTTGGCTAAGGGTCATGTATGGTGGCGAAAATACATGTCTTTTAGCCAAGGAACACTTCCTTTGGCCTATAACCACCCATAACTACCTTATGGGCGAAAATACATGTCTTTTAAGTCAAGGAACACTTCCTTTGGCCTATAACCACCCATAACTACCTTATGGGCGAAAATACATGTCTTTTAAGTCTAAAGGACATCACATTTGGTGCAATAACCACCTCAACCACCTCCATGGCCGAACATACATGTCCTTTAAAGTCAAAGGACATCACTCTTGGTGCTATAAGCACCCTATGGCCGAATATACATGTCCATTCACCCAAGGAACACTTCCTTTGGATGAAAGGACATGTTCTTTTAGCCAAGAGTTATTTCTTTTGATGAAGAGACATACCTTTACACAAAAGATGTGTCTCTTGGTGGTTTTGAGCTAAAAACAAGGTGAGCTGGCACAAAGCTAGCTCAATATGCTACTTATGCACCATTGAGCTCCTTTGAGCTCCAACCTAGCACCATGAACTAAGGTCCAGCTCCAAGAACTGACCTTGAGCTGGAGTTAGCTACTTTCAGCTGAAGTAAACTGAAGTCCAGCTACACTCAGCTACCAAAAGCTGAAGTGAGCTGACTTGAGCTGAAGTCCAGCTACATTCAGCTACCATAAGCTGAAGTGAGCTGACTTGAGCTTACTTGAGCTAACTTGAGCTGAAGTCCAGCTACATTCAGCTACCATAAGCTGAAGTGAGCTGACTTGAGCTGAAGTCCAGCTACATTCAGCTACCATAAGCTGAAGTGAGCTGACTTGAGCTGACTTGAGCTAACTTGAGCTGAAGTCCAGCTACATTCAGCTACCATAAGCTGAAGTGAGCTGACTTGAGCTGACTTGAGCTAACTTGAGCTGAAGTCCAGCTACTTTGAGCTACTTATAGCTGAAGTGAGCTGACTTGAGCTAAGGGGAGCTACTTCTAGCTGCCTTAGATACCTTTTCAAGCTATAGTTAGCTCAACGAGCTCAAATCCTATCTTAAAAGGATCTTGGTGCGCCAAGAATTCCAACAATGTAAACAATAATAAATTGTTTGGAATGAAATGCAAACATTCACAACTTGTTTGGAATGAAATAGAAACATTCAGAACTTGTTTCAAATGAAATGGAACCATTAACCATTTGTTTGGAATGAATGGAAAAATTAACAACTAGTTTCGAATGAAATGGAAACATTCACAACTTGTTTGGAATGAAATACAAACATTCACAACTTGTCCGGAACGAATGGAAACTTTCACAACTTGTTTGGAATGAAATGGAAACATTTATAACTTGTTTGGAATAAAATGGAAAGAATCACAACTTGTTTGGAATGAATGGAACCATTAACAACTTGCTCGGAATGAACGGAAACGTTAACAACTAGTTTCGAATGAAATGGAAATATTTGAAACTTGTCCCAAATAAAATGGAAACATCCATAACTTGCTTGGAATGAAATGGAAACATTCACAAATTTTATGGAATGAAGGAAACATTCATGACTTGTTTGGAATGAATGCAAACATGCACAACTTGTTTGGAATGATTGGAAAAATTAACAACTAGTTTCGAATGAAATGGAAACATTCACAACTTGTTTGGAATGAAATACAAACATTCACAACTTGTCCGGAACGAATGGAAACTTTCACAACTTGTTTGGAATGAAATGGAAACATTTATAACTTGTTTGGAATAAAATGGAAAGAATCACAACTTGTTTGGAATGAATGGAACCATTAACAACTTGCTTGGAATGAACGGAAACGTTAACAACTAGTTTTCGAATGAAATGGAAATATTTGAAACTTGTCCCAAATAAAATGGAAACATTCATAACTTGCTTGGAATGAAATGGAAACATTCACAAATTTTATGGAATGAATGCAAACATGCACAACTTGTTTGGAATGAAATGGAAACATTCACAACCTATTTGGAATGATTTCGAAATAGGCATAACTTGTTTGGAATGAAATGGAAACTTTCACAACTTGTTTGGAAAGAATGGAAACATTCATAACTTGTTTGGAATAATAGAAATATTGACAACAAGTTTGGAACTAAGTGGAGGCATTTTGAACTAGTTCGGAATGAAGGGACACACTCACAACTTGTGATGCGAACCCTGATGGTATAAAGACCATGAAACGCGCCCAAGATGTGATTCAAGCTCCACAAGACATCAAAGAGACTAGGTTTAAAACCCCCACCCCTAATCAACCTGTGATTAGAAACGAGAAGTATAGAACTCCAAGAACACAAGCACACTTGTGTACCAAGGCAGTCCACAAAGAACCAAAGAGAAAACCTCTCCAAAGAGCAATATTATTTCGAAATTTTTCTGTGTGTTTACATCAAGAATATGTGCCTTTATATAGGCCTAAACTAGGGTTAAAAGCTGGGCAAAATTCGCAGCCCAAGTCACCTAGGAAACCTAGTTACAAAGGACTCAAGAAAACATAGTCAAACTAGGACTCTAACACATGTTTAAGGTGTGCAGCGAATTCCTTTTATCCTAAATGACCTGAATCAATTCCATGGCCTAAATAACATCCTAAATAATGTAAATAAATACGAAAATAAAATAAAATACGTTACAAAACAAGATTGGCCATAAAAACTCCAAAATAGCCTTCTTGGGTGATTCTGGCTTGTGTCTCCAACTTCAAGCTGAAATTAGAACTTGATGCAGCAATGATTTCTCAAAATTCAAAAGCATAAAAGTTGTAGATCTATTTCTTAGCTTCTAAACCACACTTGAATCACACAAAATGGACTTCTGAATCGAAAGATATTCCCAAAATACTGCAATTGCTTCTGAACCAGCGATAACTCGTAAATCGCGACTTTGAAGCTAAATTGGACCTCCTTATCTTGCAAACTGGGTTTGATGGTCTTCATATGACTTGTAGCTCCAGATGTTATCTTTCCAATGAATCAAGAATTACTCAATTCCGATATTTTTAGCTCAAGATATGATTTTTCTACTAGAACATCACCAATCTGTCAACATCCGAGCTTGAAGTGCACTAGTGAGCTCCTTAGCCTTTTTCCTTGTCAATGGTCCACTAGAAACTTTCAGTGGGTCCTTGCCTTCCTTGGTTGTGCCTTCTTTGATCGTATCAGCTCCCCCCTCCTTAGAAGGATTCGTCCTCGAATCAAAACCTGCATTAGAAAAGGGAATTGAATCAATAACAATGAAATAATCAACACATAAGCACTTACCTTTCACATATGAACCAATAGTGTGGAATGCTTGTGTATGGAGCTTTGATCTTGTGAAAAACCTGAACCAATATCCAAATGCAATGATACCTCCTAGGTCAAAGACAAAGCTTGAAACAATTAGCACAAAAAATCTGAATGTTTGCACAATTTCCATCTTAACTCTAGGCATCACTTTCATTGCCTTTACCATCTCAAAAACATTATTCTCACAACTAGAAAAAATGTAGGAATAATTTAGCTTAGGGATACTGTATGCACTCAAAACAAATGTACCTAAACTCACACAAGTGTTATGGTTATGAGAAACACAAGTTATGCATGTCAAAACAATAGTTTGCATAGGCCATTCAACCAAACAAGAATTGAACACAATGTCGCCTAAACTAATAACCAAACTAGGATGTATGAATTTCACAAAAATCATAAGCATTTTGAATGAGACAAGAACAAACTTATTTTTGTATGTGTATGCTGTTGGAATTCTTGGCGCACCAAGATCCTTTTAAGATAGGATTTGAGCTCGTTGAGCTAACTATAGCTTGAAAAGGTATCTAAGGCAGCTAGAAGTAGCTCCCTTTAGCTCAAGTCAGCTCACTTCAGCTATAAGTAGCTCAAAGTAGCTGGACTTCAGCTCAAGTTAGCTCAAGTCAGCTCAAGTCAGCTCACTTCAGCTTATGGTAGCTGAATGTAGCTGGACTTCAGCTCAAGTTAGCTCAAGTCAGCTCACTTCAGCTTATGGTAGCTAAATGTAGCTGGACTTCAGCTCAAGTCAGCTCACTTCAGCTTATGGTAGCTGAATGTAGCTGGACTTCAGCTCAAGTTAGCTCAAGTAAGCTCAAGTCAGCTCACTTCAGCTTATGGTAGCTGAATGTAGCTGGACTTCAGCTCAAGTCAGCTCACTTCAGCTTTTGGTAGCTGAGTGTAGCTGGACTTCAGTTTACTTCAGCTGAAAGCAGCTAACTCCAGCTCAAGGTCAGTTCTTGGAGCTGGACCTTAGTTCATGGTGCTAGGTTGGAGCTCAAAGGAGCTCAATGGTGCATAAGTAGCATATTGAGCTAGCTTTGTGCCAGCTCACCTTGTTTTTAGCTCAAAACCACCAAGAGACACATCTTTTGTGTAAAGGTATGTCTCTTCATCAAAAGAAATAACTCTTGGCTAAAAGAACATGTCCTTTCATCCAAAGGAAGTGTTCCTTGGGTGAATGGACATGTATATTCGGCCATAGGGTGCTTATAGCACCAAGAGTGATGTCCTTTGACTTTAAAGGACATGTATGTTCGGCCATGGAGGTGGTTGAGGTGGTTATTGCACCAAATGTGATGTCCTTTAGACTTAAAAGACATGTATTTTCGCCCATAAGGTAGTTATGGGTGGTTATAGGCCAAAGGAAGTGTTCCTTGACTTAAAAGACATGTATTTTCGCCCATAAGGTAGTTATGGGTGGTTATAGGCCAAAGGAAGTGTTCCTTGGCTAAAAGACATGTATTTTCGCCACCATACATGACCCTTAGCCAAAGGAAGTGTTCTTTGGCTTAAAGGACACCTTTCTTGGTGTAAAGGTGTGCCTTTTGGTCATCTATAAATAGCCTTTAGTGGCTGGCCATTGAGAGTACGAATTTTACACTCAATTTGCACCATTTTTCTTGAGAGAAAAATTCCTCCTTTCATTCCTTTAAAGAGCCGAAATATTAGACACTTTCTTAGAGCATTGTGGGTGGAATTACATTGAGATTCTTCATCTCAATTCAAGCCTCAAGGCGTATCTCTAAGATCAAGTCCTTCCTTTTCCTTTTCGGCACAAGACTATCAAAAGGGAAGGTACGCATCCTTTCTTGCTTTAGTAGCATGCTAAGGATTTAAATTTTATGAATGATCTTAGTGGCATGCTAAGTTTGTTTGACTGGATAAGTATGTCTATATTCATGTTGAACTCAAATAGCATGCTAGATATTGTTTTTTGAGACAATATGTATGGAAAACTTATATGCATGTGGCATATACACAAATGAATAACATAAGAGTATGTTATTATTGAGATCCTGAAAATCTTCAATTGGTATCAGAGCCTAGGTCATGAATATGTATATGTTACATGTTGTGAGCATGATTTAGGATCATACATATGTGTATGATTTCGATGAAGGTTAATAAAGGATATGTGTATGAAACAATGAAGGCATGTTTATATATTTCTGATCGAATGTTATATGCATCTCTTTTGCCATATATGAGCATGTTAGAAGTTGTTTTCATACACATGTTGCTTTGTTGAGTCTTGTTGTGTAAATTGAACTAAAACATGTGAATTGCATCAATGTAGATGGCTTGTAAGAATATTGTTGCTGAATAAAACCGTGACCTCAAATTGGATGGTGAAAACTATTCAATTTGGCAACAGAAAGCCAAATTCATTTTAACTGAGCAAGATACTCTTGATGTACTCACTCAAGAGATCATGCCTCCTGCTGAGGGAGAGGATACGACTGCCTATGAGGCATTCCTAAAGAAGAACTCTATGTGTAGAGTCACTCTCCTTTCCACTATGGTGGATGAGATTATGGTGGAATTCTCCATGCTTGAGGGGGCCAGGGCCATATGGGACTCTGTCAAGGCCAAGTATGGAGATGTTTCTGTAGAGAAACAACGCTCGATGATTCTCAGGTTTGAGAATTATGTGAAGCGTGCTGATCACTCTATGAGTGCTCACTTGCGTGAGATGTCACGCATGATCCACCAACTCAAGACGGCAGGGCATGTGCTCACTGATGAGCAACAAGTGCAAGCAATAATTCGTTCCTTGCCTGATGAGGAATGGCAGTTGATGAAGGTCAACTTACGCCATAACCCTCAAATAATGTCATTTGATGACATTGCCCGTCACCTCCTCCTTGAGGCTGAGGTAATGGCCCTCAAGGACCATTCTAAGGCATATGTTGCCTCATCTTCTATCCAGAAGGGATGGAAGAAGAATGGTGGAAAAGGAGGGCCAAGGAAGGGCAAGGGAAAAGTTCCTGCTTCTAAGAAAAGGTTCAAGAAGAAACGGGACATAAGCAAGCTAAAGTGCTTCAACTGTGGGTATAAAGGACACTTTGCAAAGGATTGCAAAGGTCCACCCAAGGTACATACATACCCTTCTACTTCCATTGTACATGTTGTGTCATGTACATTACTAACTGAGTGCAATTCTTTGTGGATTGTAGACTCGGGAGCAACAGACCACATAGCACGGGAGAAGTCCTGGTTTGTGGCCTACAGGAAGCTCTCAAAAGGAGCTAAGCACATTTCAGTAGGAAATGATGCCAGGCTGGAAGTGGAAGGCATAGGAACATGTAGAATTCCTATAGATATTGGATATTTGTATCTAATAGATGTATTGTATGTACCAAACATTTGTAGAAATTTGATTTCTATAAGTTGTATGTTGAAGTACAATTATTGCTTTAATTTCTTTAATAATAGTGTGTCTATTATTAAAGATAATCAGATAGTGTGCACTTGTTCAGTTAATAATGGGCTTTATGAGTTAAAGCCAACTGACCATTCTGTTGCAAGTCCTAGTTGCTATGTGACAGAGGTCACAAATGAAATGAGATGGCATGAAAGGTTAGGTCATATTGGTCAAGATAGAATGAACAAGCTAGCCAAGGGTGGCTTGCTAGGTTCCTTGACCAAGGTTGTCCTTCCAAGTTGTCAATCATGCCTAGAAGGCAAAGCCACAAGAAAGCCTTTTGGCAAAGCAACTAGGAGAGGTGAGGCACTTAGTTTAGTTCACTCTGACCTGTGTGGGCCAATGAGGGTTGAATCTAGAAATGGATTTAAGTATTTCATCACATTCACAGATGATTATACTCGATTCACCCATATCTACTTACTCAGAAACAAGGCAGAGGCCTTGGCATGCTTTGAGAAGTATGTGTACTTGGTTGAGAACCAAGTAGGTAAGAAGATTAAGTCCTTGAGGACAGATAGGGGTGGAGAGTATACATCTAATGCATTCAAAGCATTTTGTGACTTGAAAGGTATTGAGAGGGAGTTCACCCTTCCTTGGACACCCCAACAGAATGGAGTATCTGAGAGGAAGAATAGAACTCTTATGGACATGGTACGTTCCATGATGGCAAAGGCCAATTTAGACATCACTTATTGGAGTGATGCACTGCTGTGTGCAGTTCATGTCCTTAATAGAGTACCCACCAAGAATGTGAATTCTTCTCCATATGAGTTATGGAAGAAGAAAACTCCTAACCTAAGCTATTTACGCCCTTGGGGTTGTTTAGCTTATGTTCACATAACGGACCACCCTTTGGGAAAGTTGGGTCCAAGAGGGAGGAAGTGTGCCTTCCTTGGTTATGCTGAACAATCTAGGGGTTATGTGTTCTTGGATGTAAGTCACAAAATTGGGAACATCTTTGATGCAAGGAATGCTAACTTTGTGGAGGATGAGTTCCCCAAAGTTGGTGAGTGTGGTGACTTAACCTCATTAAGCCAGATCCTAGATGAGGGTCAACCAAGTGTCATAAGGACACTTGGGACACATGCACCTACTCTAGAGGGAGTACCTCAACCACGTGGAGCAATGGCTCTAGAAATCCCTGTTGTTGTGGACCAACATGAGCAAGACTTCCAAGAGGAAGGTTTTGTTCAAGAGGGAGTTGAGGATACTCAAGGGCAAAATGTTGAGCCTCAAGAGATGGAGCATGAGTTGCCTCCATCTCAGCCTATATTGAGAAGATCAATGAGGAAATTTGGACCACCTAAAGAATGGTGGATCCTGGATAGTGAGGCAAACTTGGTTGCATCTGAGATAGATGAGCCAAGTAACATTGAGGAGGCTCTTGAGGGTGAACAAAGGGAAGAGTGGCTAAATGCAATGAAGGATGAGTTGCATTCGATGCATCTCAATGGGGTTTGGGAGTTAAGTGATCTTCCTCTAGGCCGTAAGGCAATTGGGAACAAGTGGGTTCTCAAGATCAAGGTGAACTCTGATGGAAGTATCGAAAGATACAAGGCCCGGTTGGTGGCCAAGGGTTTCACACAGAAGGAGGGTGTTGATTTCAAAGACACCTTCTCTCCTGTTGTGAAATTCACTTCCATCAGGATATTACTTGCCATTGTGGCAAATCTAGACTTAGAGTTACATCAGATGGATGTAAAGACCGCCTTTCTCAATGGTGAATTGAGTGAGGAGATATATATGAGACAACCTGAGGGGTTTGTCCAAAAGGGTCAAGAGGACAAGGTATGTAGACTAAAGAAGTCTATCTATGGTCTTAAGCAAGCTTCAAGACAGTGGTACTTGAAGTTTCACCATGCAATCACAAACTATGGCTTTGTGATGATGCATGAAGACCATTGTGTATACTTGTACTCTTCTGGGTCTAGTTTTGCAGTATTGACTCTATATGTAGATGATATACTGATTGCAAGTAATAGGCTTGCATTGTTAAGTACCATCAAGGGATGGTTGTCTTCCACCTTTGACATGAAGGATATGGGAGAGGCTGCCTTTATTCTAGGGGTGAAGATCCTGAGGAATAGAAAGGCAAGGCTATTGGCCCTTTCTCAAGAATCTTATATTGATAAGATTCTTGCAAGGTTCAACTTAACAAATGCAAAGCCCATGAGTACACCTCTTGCATATGGTTGCAAGATTGGAGAGGACTTATGTCCTAAGACTCCAAAGGAGAAGGAAGAGATGGCTCAGATTCCCTACCTAAGTGCCATTGGTAGCTTGATGTACGCCATGTTATGTACAAGGCCAGACATCAGCCAAGCGGTTGGTCTTTTAGCACGATATTCTTCCAACCCTGGTCTGGAGCATTGGAAGAATGTCAAGAGGATCCTAAGGTACCTCAAGGGTACTAAGGATTATTGGCTTTGTTACCAAGGTAAAGACCTTGGTTTACGTGGCTATTCTGATGCTGATTGGGGTGGGGATAGAGACTCCAGCAAGTCTACATCTGGTTATCTTTTCATGCTAAATGGTGGTGCTACTACTTGGTGTAGTAAGAAGCAAACTTGTACAGCATTGTCCACAATGGAGGCTGAATTTGTTTCATGTGCCTCAGCTGTACAAGAAGCCCTTTGGCTAGGTTATTTCCTTAAGAATTTGGAGTCCAAGGTTTCTATTGAGAGACCTATTACTATCTACAGTGATAGTATGGCAGCCATGGCTTATACTAAGGACCCCAAATACCATGGAAAAACCAAGCACATTAGCATGAAATATAACTTTGTAAGGGATGCAATTGAAGAGGGTGAAGTTAGGATTGAGTACATTTCTACAGACCTGATGGTGGCAGATCCTCTCACTAAGCCATTGCCACCACTTGTGTTTGCTCGACATGTTAGAGCAATGGGTCTTAGAAGAATGTAAATGTTGGATGTACTTCACCTCTTTGGTGTCACACATGTTAAGTATTATTTTTGTGATAATATAGATTATTTTATGAAATAATCAGTTCAATTTTAGAAAACACAACGAACAAATGAACATGTCAAACATAGGTAGAGAATGACTTTCTCACACGAGTCATTCGCCCTTGATCTTTGTGTAAGATTAAGGATGAGACTGGCTAAAGACTTAAATGAATGGTACATTTAAGTGGGAGTCATGCTCCAACACATGACACTTTAGCCTTTCATGGTCGCCTAGATTATGAGTAATCAAGGTTCAATGCTTTGGTGCATTCAGTTTGTATGACCATTCATACATCCTAGCCTATGTTAGATGTAAGCAAGGGCTTACATGGAGAAATTTCATGGTTATTGACATGTCCTCCTTTTATATGTTAAGAGGAGTACACTTAATGGTGTTTTAAGAGGGAGAAATGACACACTCCTCAATTGGAATGGAGATCACTCCAAGTGGGAGTGACATGAGTAAAACACCTTAGAAGTGTATTCTGGAACTTTAATGGATGTGTTTCCAAGTGTTCCACGACCATGAAATACGACCATAGAAGAATTTAAGCAAGTTGTCTCTGTTCTTGCTTAGTGTGAGATTCTTCAAATCAGACTCTTAGTGACTATAGCTTGCTATTAGGAAGTTGAGTTAATTATGATCACTTTGATTGGTTGTCGAAGGTCTTAGAGAAATGAGACTGGAGTATCCTCCTTTTGGGTGATCATGTTAATTCATTGACCTAAGTAGTTGAAGCTCAAAGGAAAGACATTAAGATGGTACACGTTCACTAAATTCAATCTTGGGCCCACATATTACTGTGAGTAGTATGATAGATTGAATTGTGATTTAAATGAGTACACAATGCTTAATACAATCATGGATTTCAAGGAGTTGAAATTCAGAGAAAGAGACTGATTGTGATTAAGAAGTGTATCATATGTCTGGGGTCTGAAAGGCAAAACTTGATGTGTTCAAGAAAAACTTGATGTGTTCAAGAAAGCTTGATGTGTTTAAGCAACACACTTGTACTTGATGTGTTCAAGGAAAGTTTGAAGAAGTTCAAACTATGAGGAGAGGACAATCTTCTATTGAGAGTCTAACAACCTCAATAGAAGAGACTTAGTGTGTGTGCCTTGAGGTCGCACCCACAACTCTATATATGTAGAAGTGTCTAGATTATTTCGGCTATAAGGATTAAGGAGTTTTTTTTTGAGTGGGAGCTGGGAGTTTTAAAAGCATCTTAGTGCGAGTGGGAGTTTGTTGGAATTCTTGGCGCACCAAGATCCTTTTAAGATAGGATTTGAGCTCGTTGAGCTAACTATAGCTTGAAAAGGTATCTAAGGCAGCTAGAAGTAGCTCCCCTTAGCTCAAGTCAGCTCACTTCAGCTATAAGTAGCTCAAAGTAGCTGGACTTCAGCTCAAGTTAGCTCAAGTCAGCTCAAGTCAGCTCACTTCAGCTTATGGTAGCTGAATGTAGCTGGACTTCAGCTCAAGTTAGCTCAAGTCAGCTCAAGTCAGCTCACTTCAGCTTATGGTAGCTGAATGTAGCTGGACTTCAGCTCAAGTCAGCTCACTTCAGCTTATGGTAGCTGAATGTAGCTGGACTTCAGCTCAAGTTAGCTCAAGTAAGCTCAAGTCAGCTCACTTCAGCTTATGGTAGCTGAATGTAGCTGGACTTCAGCTCAAGTCAGCTCACTTCAGCTTTTGGTAGCTGAGTGTAGCTGGACTTCAGTTTACTTCAGCTGAAAGCAGCTAACTCCAGCTCAAGGTCAGTTCTTGGAGTTGGACCTTAGTTCATGGTGCTAGGTTGGAGCTCAAAGGAGCTCAATGGTGCATAAGTAGCATATTGAGCTAGCTTTGTGCCAGCTCACCTTGTTTTTAGCTCAAAACCACCAAGAGACACATCTTTTGTGTAAAGGTATGTCTCTTCATCAAAAGAAATAACTCTTGGCTAAAAGAACATGTCCTTTCATCCAAAGGAAGTGTTCCTTGGGTGAATGGACATGTATATTCGGCCATAGGGTGCTTATAGCACCAAGAGTGATGTCCTTTGACTTTAAAGGACATGTATGTTCGGCCATGGAGGTGGTTGAGGTGGTTATTGCACCAAATGTGATGTCCTTTAGACTTAAAAGACATGTATTTTCGCCCATAAGGTAGTTATGGGTGGTTAGAGGCCAAAGGAAGTGTTCCTTGACTTAAAAGACATGTATTTTCGCCCATAAGGTAGTTATGGGTGGTTATAGGCCAAAGGAAGTGTTCCTTGGCTAAAAGACATGTATTTTCGCCACCATACATGACCCTTAGCCAAAGGAAGTGTTCTTTGGCTTAAAGGACACCTTTCTTGGTGTAAAGGTGTGCCTTTTGGTCATCTATAAATAGCCTTTAGTGGCTGGCCATTGAGAGTACGAATTTTACACTCAATTTGCACCATTTTTCTTGAGAGAAAAATTCCTCCTTTCATTCCTTTAAAGAGCCGAAATATTAGACACTTTCTTAGAGCATTGTGGGTGGAATTACATTGAGATTCTTCATCTCAATTCAAGCCTCAAGGCGTATCTCTAAGATCAAGTCCTTCCTTTTCCTTTTCGGCACAAGACTATCAAAAGGGAAGGTACGCATCCTTTCTTGCTTTAGTAGCATGCTAAGGATTTAAATTTTATGAATGATCTTAGTGGCATGCTAAGTTTGTTTGACTGGATAAGTATGTCTATATTCATGTTGAACTCAAATAGCATGCTAGATATTGTTTTTTGAGACAATATGTATGGAAAACTTATATGCATGTGGCATATACACAAATGAATAACATAAGAGTATGTTATTATTGAGATCCTGAAAATCTTCATATGCACCACAGTGCATGAAATTTGAAAATGGGGTGTGACACAAAACAAAAGACTCAACACATCTCCTTAAAAGGCTGAATTTAAATCCAGAATTTTCACTCAAAATAAAAACTTTCAAGTTTGGACATAAAGCAAAAATATCAAGACTCAAAAGTTTGTGTAATGCATGTGTCATGACAAAAAGATACTTGCTGGAAATTAAAGATTGACACAGAAAAATGGGCTGAATATAAATGGGAAACAAAGAAATATGTAATGCATGGGTAACAACCAATTTATGCATGAAAAATTCCAAAGAAGTAGCTTTAACTTGAGACAAAACAAACCAATGTGACATGGATGCAAAGCAAACAAAATCAAAAACCAAAGACACCAAAACAGATTTTTCCTCTAGAGAAACTCAAGCAATTTCAAAGATGATTTGACAAAACCAAAGAATTAGAAGCTTGTAAACCATATTTTGTCAAATTTCCATGTTTACTTCCTTCTCTTAATCTAGTTTCATGAAAACCATTTGTCAAAATAACATTTCAAGCAAACACACATTGTTTGAGATTTTCATGCAAAACTACATCAAATCTAGGTGTTAGGAAGAAATACATTACAGTGGTTGGACTTAGTCTCCAAGTATCTTCCTTTGGTGTAGGAACCACAAAATTTTCACCGTTGCACTTCCTGGCTTCGGTTGGAGTTGCATTAATTTCATCCCCTTGAAACATAGGATAAGAAACAATGTTAGGCAAACTTTTGCATATGAAATCACTTGGACTCACCTCAAATTGTTCCTTTTCAACCTCCTTCATTGGTTTGATGCATGGGACATGGCTTAGAATGTTAGGAACACCAACTTCTTGGATGGGCAGCAACTCACTTGATTCTTGTAGTTCATCGCCACTTAATTCCTGAAAAGAAGACAACACAACACTAGAAGAAGACTCCATTATGTTAGATAAAAGTATGGCTTCTCTGTAGGTCTTTCTCTCTTCACTCGGCTTGGGTTCATTGCACTCTTGTCTTCTCTCAACTTCGCACTCAATTTCTTCTCTCGGGAACTCTCCACTCTTCTTACCCTCATGTTCACTCTTCTCACTTAATCTCTCGGTTGTTCTCTCAACTTTCCCCTCATCACTCTTGCCCTCAACTTTCCCCTCATTTACTTTTCCCTCAACCTCACTTTGAATTTTTCTTTGATCCTCCAAGACTTGTTGTGGTGAAAGTGGTATAAGTATGATTGACTTTTCTTGTTGCAGCCGAGACAAGTCTCCTTTTGTGGCCTCCATGTTTGGCTTGGGCACTTCTCTCACATCTTTACTCCATGCTCCTCTCCATGTGGAAATTCCTCCTTGACACATCTTGGATGCCTTTGCTCTCTTGATGCTCCTCTCGGCCTTAATGGCATGATGAAGCAAATCCTCCATGTTGACATATGGCACCATCTCCACTTCGTTGGCAATCTCAAGATTGAGACCATTAATGAATCTAGCAATGGTGGTCTCCTCATCCTCCATGATGTTGGCTCGGGTCAAGGTCCTCTCCAAGTCTTTATGGTAGTCCTCCACACTCCTTTGGCCTTGCACTAGCTTTTGAAGCTTTAAGCGTTGATCTCTACAGTAGGAGCTAGGCACAAATCTCCTCCTCATTAAGGCTTTAAGGGCTCTCCATGAATGTATGGGCTCCTCCTCATTCCTTCTCCTAGAAGTAACATCCTGATTCCACCATACAAGAGCATAATTAGTGAACTTTATGGTAGCCAATTTAACCTTCTCTTTCTCGGAGTAATGATGGCAATCAAACACCATCTCAATCTTTTGTTCCCACTCCCAATATGCATCGGGATCACTCGTCCCTTGGAAGGGTGGAATGGTAAAGTTGATGGAGTTAAGGTTATGATCTTCTCTTGGCTCCCCCCTCCTTGGAAGCCCATGGTCATGCCAATGCCCTTTTTCCTTCTCGGGTTCTTCTCTCCTTAGGCCTTTCCTTGGTTGCAAGATGGGATTTGGTCTCCTTGGCAACCTCAAATCAATGTCCTTAATCCTCCCCACAAGTCTATTGAGAGTTTCTTGAAATTCTCCCATGGTACGCTCCTCATTGTGTCTCACTTTCACCCTCCTATCCTCCTGGCCCTCCATACTCCTGAAAATAACAAAGATCCTCACAAACACTCACCTCACGTGTTTCACTCAAAATATGAACACTCAAAACACTCAATTTGTTAGTGAGATATTGCTTATTCAAAGAGTTCTCCAAAGTTCTAAGAAAACTATCCTCAAAGCACACAAGAAAACTTGAATTTTCGAAGAACTATTTTGACTCCAAAAGAGGTGGGCTAAACAAGCTTTAAAAGACTCTAAGAAGCTCTTGCAATTGATGATCACAAGAACCACACAGAAAGCTTTTTGGCTTAAAAACAATGGGATAGGTTTTGGGGTGCAAAACTTTCAACACTTTGAGAAAACTTCTTTTTTTTGCAAGCTCTTTTCTTTTCTTTTCTTTGCTATTTCTTTTTCTTTTCTTTTCCTTCCTTTTTTTTTTTTTTTTTTGCTTGCTATTTTGATGCTAACCAAACGTTCTCCTTGAAACTCCTTGCTGCCAAAGACAAAAGGTTAGAATTCTTTTCGGCCAAGACAAGAAAACTAGTGAAATTGGCACAATTTGAAGCAACTTTTTGATACTGAAAATTCCTAAACTTGGATCCTTCTTTTTTTGAAGTTTTCTGGACTCTAAGATGCTGGAAACAATGAAAACAAAAGAGATTAATATGGCTGGACATGAAACAGAAGGATAAGAATTAGACAAGAACAAACGAATTGAAACCGAGAATACTAGGTGACACGGATTGACTTCTTTTTGTTGTTTTTGTGATTTTTGGACTTGAACAAGGATGGAACAAAAAGGACAGACCTGAAACAAGAAGAAAATAGATTAAAACAGAGAATTAAAGCACGAAATTACAGGAAAAAATTCAAGGAAAAACGAAGAGAAACAAGAACACAAAGATATGTCCTTCAATGGAACTTGTGGCTCTGATACCAACTGATGCGAACCCCGATGGTATAAAGACCATGAAACGCGCCCAAGATGTGATTCAAGCTCCACAAGACATCAAAGAGACTAGGTTTAAAACCCCCACCCCTAATCAACCTGTGATTAGAAACGAGAAGTATAGAACTCCAAGAACACAAGCACACTTGTGTACCAAGGCAGTCCACAAAGAACCAAAGAGAAAACCTCTCCAAAGAGCAATATTATTTCGAAATTTTTCTGTGTGTTTACATCCAGAATATGTGCCTTTATATAGGCCTAAACTAGGGTTAAAAGCTGGGCAAAATTCGCAGCCCAAGTCACCTAGGAAACCTAGTTACAAAGGACTCAAGAAAACATAGTCAAACTAGGACTCTAACACACTTTTAACACATGTTTAAGGTGTGCAGCGAATTCCTTTTATCCTAAATGACCTGAATCAATTCCATGGCCTAAATAACATCCTAAATAATGTAAATAAATATGAAAATAAAATAAAATACGTTACAAAACAAGATTGGCCATAAAAACTCCAAAATAGCCTTCTTGGGTGATTCTGGCTTGTGTCTCCAACTTCAAGGTGAAATTAGAACTTGATGCAGCAATGATTTCTAAAAATTCAAAGCATAAAAGTTGTAGATCTATTTCTTAGCTTCGAAACCACACTTGAATCACACAAAATGGACTTCTGAATCGAAAGATATTCCCAAAATACTGCAACTGCTTCTGAACCAGCGATAACTCGTAAATCGTGACTTTGAAGCTAAATTGGACCTCCTTATCATGCAAACTGGGTTTGATGGTCTTCATATGACTTGTAGCTCCAGATGTTATCTTTCCAATGAATCAAGAATTACTCAATTCGGATATTTTTAGCTCAAGATATGATTTTTCTACCAGAACATCACCAATCTGTCAACATCCGAGCTTGAAGTGCACTAGTGAGCTCCTTAGCCTTTTTCCTTGTCAATGGTCCACTAGAACCTTTCAGTGGGTCCTTGCCTTCCTTGGTTGTGCCTTCTTTGATCGTATCAACTTGTTTGGAATGAAATGGAAACATTCACAACTTGTTTGGAATGAAATGAAAATATTCATAACTTGTTTGGAATGAAATTGAACATTCACAACTTGCTTGGAATGAAAAGGAAACATTCAAAACTTGTTTGGAATGAACGGAAACATTAACAACTAGTTTCGAATGAAATCTAAACATTCACAACTTGTTTGGAATGAAATGGAAACATTCACAACTTGTTTGGAATGAATGGAAACATTTACACCTAGTTTCGAATGAAATGGAAACAATTATAACTTCTTTGGAATGGAATGGAAACATTCAGAACTTGTTTGGATTGAAATAGAACCATTGAGATTTTGTTTGGAATGAATGGAAACATTAACAACTTGTTTTCAATGAAATTGAAATATTCACAACTTGTTTCAATAGAAATTAAACATTCACAACCTGTTTGGAATGAATGGAAACATTCACAATTTGCTTGGAATGAATGGAAACTAGTTTCAAATGAAATTGAAACCTTCACAACTTGTTTGGAAAGACATGGAAACATGCACAACTTGTTTGGAATGAAATGGAAACATTCACAACCTCTTTGAAATGAATGGAAACAATCACAACTTGTTTGGAATGAAATGGAAACATTCACAACTTGTTTGGAATCAATGGAAACATTCACAACTTTCCTGGAAGGAATTGGAAACATTCACAACAAGTTTGGAATGAAATGGAGACATTCACAACTTATTTGGAATGAAATGGAAACATTCACAACTTGTTTGGAACGAAATAGAGACATTCACAAATTGTTTGGAATGAAGTGGAAACACATTCGCAAATGGAAATATTCACAACTAGTTTGGAATGAATAGAAACATTCACAACTTGTTTGGAATGACATAGAAACATTCACAACTAGATTGGAATGAAATGGAAACATTCAAAACTTGTTTGGAATGATTGGAAACATTAACAACTAGTTTCGAAAGGAATGGAAACATTCAAAACTTGTTTCGAAAAAAATGGAAACAGTCACAACTTTTTTGCAATGAAATGGAAACTTTCACAACTTGTTTGGAATGAAATGCTAACATTCACTACTTCTTTGGAGTGAATGGAAACATTCAGAACTTGTTTGGAATGAAATGCAAACATTCACAACTTGTTTGGAATGAAATGGACACACTCACAAATTGTTTGGAATGAAATGCAAACATTCACAACTTGTTTGGAATGAAATCGAAACAATCATAACTTGTTTGGAATGAAATGGAAACATTCACAACCTGTCTCAATTGAAATGGACATATTCACAACTCATTTGGGATGAATGGAAAGATTAACAACTAGTTTTGCATGAAATGGAAACATCAACAATTTCTTTGGAATGAAATAGAAACATTCACAACTTGTTTGGAATGAATCGAAATGTTAACAACTAGTTTTCAATGAAATGCTGACACTCAAAACTAGTTTGGAATGAATGGAACCGTTAACAAGTAGTTTCAAATGAAATGGAAACATTCACAACTTGTTTGGAATCAAATGGAAACATTCGTAACATGTTTGGAATGAAATGGAAGCATTCACAACTTGTTTGGAATGAAAGGAAACATTCACAACAAGTTCGGAATAAAATAAAGACTCGCAACTTGTTTGGAATGAATGGAAACATTCACAACTTGTTTGGAATGAATAAAAACATTCACAACTAGTTTCGGAAGAAATGGAAACATTCATAACTAGTTTGGAATGAAATGGAAACATTCACAGCTTGTTTGGAATGAAATGGAAACAATCAAAACTTGTCTGGAATGAATGGAAACATTAACAAGTTGTTTGGAATGAAATGGACACACTAACAAATTGTTTGGAATGAAATGCAAACATTCACAACTTGTTTGGAATAAAATAGAAACATTCACAACTTGTTTGGAATGATATGGAAACAATCAAAACTTGTTTCGAATGAATGGAAACATTAACAACTAGTTTCGAATGAAATGGAAACATTCACAACTTGTTTGAAATGAAATGGAAACATTCACAACCTGTTTGGAATGAACGGAAACATTCACAACTTATTTGGAATGAATAGAAATATTCACAACTAGTTTGGAATGAAGGGAAACACTCAGTCTTGTTTGGAATGACATGGAAACATTCACAACTTGCTTGGAATGAAAAGGAAACATTCAAAACTTGTTTGGAATGAATGGAAACGTTAACAACTAGTTTCGAATGAAATCTAAACATTCACAACTTGTTTGGAATGAAATAGAAACATTCATAACTTGCTTGGAATGAATGGAAACATTGATAACTTGTTTCGAATGAAATGGAAACATTTATAACTTGTTTGGTATGAAGTGGAAATGTTCACAACTTGTTTGGAATGAAATGGAAACATTCAGAAATTGTTTGGATTGAAATGGAACCATTCACAATTTGTTTGGAATGAATGGAAACTATAACAGCTAGTTTTGCATGAAATGGAATTATTCACAACTTGTTTCGAGTGAAATTGAAAGATTCACAACTTGGTTGGAATGAATGGAAACATTCACAACTTGTTTCGATTGAAATTGAAACATTCACAATTTGTTTGGAATGAATGGAAACATTAGCAACTAGTTTGGAATGAAATGGAAACATTCAGAATTTGTTTGGAATGAATGGAAACATTAGCAACTAATTTGGAATGAAATGGAAACATTCACAACTTGTTTCGATTGAAATTGAAACATTCACAACTTATTTCGAATGAATGGAAACATTCAGAATTTGTTTGGAATGAATGGAAACGTTAGCAACTAGTTTTGAATGAAATCAAAACATTCAAAACTTTTTTGGAATGAATGTAAATATTGACGACTAGCTTCAAATGAAATGGAAATATTCACAACTTGTTTGGAATGAAATGGAAACATTCACAACTTGTTTCGAATAAAATGGAAACACTCAAACTTGTTTGGAATGAAAAAGAAAGATTCAAAACTTGTTTGGAATGACATGGAAATAGTCACAACTTATTTGGAATGAAATGGAAACAATCACAACTTGTTTGGAATGAATGAAAACAATCACAACTAGTTTTGAATGAATTGGAAACATTCAATACTTGCTTCGAATGAAATGTAAACAATCATAAATTGTTTAGAATGAAATGGAAACA
Source organism: Aquilaria yunnanensis (assembly GCA_039654915.1). Classification (NCBI taxonomy): domain Eukaryota; kingdom Viridiplantae; phylum Streptophyta; class Magnoliopsida; order Malvales; family Thymelaeaceae; genus Aquilaria; species Aquilaria yunnanensis. Next base: position 61,837,731 of record CM077593.1, read on the forward strand.
TTTGCAACTTGTTTGGATTGAAACAGAAACATTCAGAACTTGTTTCAAATGAAATGGAACCATTAACAATTTGTTTGGAATGAATGGAAACATCACCAACTAGTTTCGAATGAAATGGAAACATTCACAACCTGTTTGGAATGAAATGCAAACATTCACAACTTGTCTGGAATGAGTGGAAACTTTCACAACTTGTTTGGAATGAAATGGAAACATTTGTAACATGTTTGGAAAGAAATGGAAAGAATCACAACTTGTTTGGAATGAATGGAAGCATTCGCAACTTGTTTGGAATGAACGGAACTGTTAACATTCATAACTTGTTTGGAATGAAAGGGAAGCATTCACAAATTTTATGGAATGAAAGGAAATATTCACGACTTGTTTGGAATGAATGCAAACATGCACACTTGTTTGGAATGAAATGAAAACATTCACAACCTATTTGGAATGATATCGAAACAGGCACAACTTGTTTGGAATGAAATGGAAACATTCACAACTTGTTTGGAATGAATGGAAACATTCATGACTTGGTTGGAATAATAGAAATATTGACAACTAGTTTGGAACTAAGTGGAGACATTTTGAACTAGTTCGGATTGAAATTTAAACATTCACAACCTGTTTGGAATGAATGGAAACATTCACAACTAGTTTTGAATGAATGGAAACATTAACAATTTGCTTGGAATGAATGGAAACATTAGCAACTAGTTTCGAATGAAATGGAAACCTTCACAACTTGTTTGGAATGACATGGAAACATGCACAACTTGTTTGGAATGAAATGGAAACATTCACAACTTCTTTGGAATGAGTGGAAACATTCACAACTTGTTTGGAATGAAATGGAAACATTCACAACTTGTTTCGAATTAATGGAAACATTCACAACTTGCCTGGAATGAATTGGAAACATTCACAACTTGTTTGGAATGAATAGAAATATTCACAACAAGTTTCGAATGGAATGGAGACATTCACAACTTGTGAATGAAATGGAAACATTCACAACTTGTTTGGAATGAAATGCAAACCTTCACAAGTTGTTTGGAATGAAATGGAAACATTCACAACTTGTTTGGAATGAAATGGAAACATTCACAACATGTTTGGAATGAAATGGAAACATTCACAACTTGTTTGGAATGAAATGGAAACATTCACAGCTTGTGTGGAATGAAATGGAAACATTCATAAATTGTGTGGAATTAGTGGAAACATTCACAACATGTTCGGAATCAATGCAAAAAATCATAACTTGTTTGGAAAAAGTGGATTCAATCACAACTAGTTTCGAATGAAATAGCAACATTCACAGCTTGTTCGGAATGAATTGGAGACATTCACAACTTGTTTCGAATGAATGGTAACATTCAAATTTTGTTTCGAATGAAATAGAAACATTCACAACTTTCTTCGAATGAAATGGAAATGTGCACAACCTGTTTGGAATGAAATCCAAACATTCACAACTTGTTCGGAATGAATGGAAACATTCGCAACTTGTTTGGAATGAAATGCAGAGATTCACAACTTGTTTGGAATGAATGGAAACACTCACAAGTTGTTTGGAAAGAAATGCAAACATTCACAACTTGTTTGGAGCGAAATGGAAACATTCATAACTTGTTTTGAATGAAATGGAAACATTCACAACTTGTTTGGAATCAAATGCAAACATTCACAACTTGTTTGTAATCAAATGCAAACATTCACAACTTGTGTGTAATGAAATGGAAACATTGAAAACTTGTTTGGAATGAATGTAAACATTAACAACTAGTTTCGAATGAAGTGAAAATATTCACAACTTGTTTGGAATGAAGTGGAAACATTCACAACTTGCTTGGAATGAAATGGAAACATTCACAACTTGTTTGGAATGACGTGGAAACAGTCATAACTTGTTTGTAATGAGATGGAAACAACCACAACTTATTTGGAATGAATGGAAACAATGACAACTAGTTTCAGATGAAATGGAAACATTCATAACTTGTTTGGAATGAAATAAAAACGTTCACAACCTGTTATGAATGAAATGGAAACATTTAGAACTTCTTTTGATTGAAATGTAACCATTGAGAATTTGTTTGGAATGAATGGAAACATTAACGACCAGTTTGGAATGAAATGGAAACATTCACAACTTGTTTCAAATGAAATTAAAACATTCACAACTTGTTTGGAATGAATGGAAACATTCACAACAAGTTTCGAATGAATGGAAAGATTCACAACTTGTTTGGAAAGAATGGAAACATTCAAAACTTGTTTGGAATGGAATGAGGACAATCACAACCTGTTTCAAACAAAATCGAAACTTTCACAACTTGTTTGTAGGGAAATGAAAACATTCACAATTGGTTGGAAAGAAGTGGAAACATTGAAAAATAGTTTTGAATGAATGCAATTATTCACAACTAGTTTGGATTGTAATGGAAACAATCACAACTTGTTTGGAATGAATTGAAACAATGACAACTAGTTTTGAATGAAATGGAAACATTCAAAACTTGTTTGGAAGGAAATGTAAACATTCATAAATTTTTTGGAATGAAATGGAAACATTAACAATTTGTTTCAAATGAAATGGAACCATTAACAATTTGTTTGGAATGAATGGAAACATTAACTACTAGTTTCGAATGAAATGGAAACATTCAGAACTACTTTGGAATGAATGGAAATATTCACAACATGATTGGAATGAATAGCACTAGTTTGGAATGAACGGAAACATTCCCAACTTGTTTGGAATGACATGGAAACATTCACAACTTGATTAGAATGAAATGGAAACATTCACAACTTTTTTGGAATGAATGGAAACGTTAACAACTAGATTCGAACGAAATGGAAACATTCAAAACTTTATTCGAATGAAATGGAAACATTCATAACTTGTTTGGAATGAAATCGAAATAATCACAACTTTTTTGGAATAAAAGGAAACATTCCCGACTTCTTTGGAATGAATGCAAACATTCACAACTTGTTTGGAATGACATGGAAACATGCACTACTTGTTTGTATTGAGATGGAAACATTTACAACCTATTTGGAATGATATGGAGACATTCATAAGTTGTTTCGAATGAAATGGAGAAATTCACAACTTGTTTGGAATGAATAGAAATATGGACAACTAGTTTGGAACTAAGTGGACACATTTTGAACTAGTTTGGAATGAAGGGAAACACTCACAAGTTGTTTGGAATGACACGTAAACAATCACAAATTGTTTGGAATGAAATGGAACCTTCACAACTTGTTTGGAATGAAAAGGAAATATTCAAAACTTGTTTGGAATGAATGGAAGCATTAACAACTAGTTTCGAATGAAATGTAAACATTGAAAAATTGTTTGGAATGAAATGGAAACATTCACAAGTTGTTTGGAATTAATGGAAACATTCACACCTTGTTTCGAATGAATTGGAAACATTTATAACTTGTTTCAAATGAAATGGAAACATTCACAACTTGTTTGGAATGAAATGGAAACATTCACAACTTGTTTGGATTGAAATGGAAACATTAACAACTAGTTTTGAATGAAATGGAAATATTCACAACTTGTTTCGATTGAAATTGAAACATTCAGAACTTGTTTGGAATGAATGGAAACATTCACTACTAGTTTCAAATGAATGGAAACATTCACAATTTGCTTGGAATGAATGGAAACATTAACAGCTAGCTTCAAATGAAATGGAAACATTCAGAACTCACTTAGAATGAAACGGAAACATTTAAAACTTATTTGGAACATTGACAACTAGTTTCGAATGAAATGGAAATGTTCACAACTTGTTTCGAATGGAATGGAGACATTCACAACTTGTTTGGAATGAAATGAAAACATTCACAACTTGTTTGGAATGGAAAGGAAACATTCACAACTTGTTTGGAAGGACATTGAAACAGCCACAACTTATTTGGAATGATTTGGAAACAATCAGAACTTGTTTGGAATGAATGGAAACATTCACAACCACTTTTGATACGATCAAAGAAGGCACAACCAAGGAAGGCAAGGACCCACTAAAGGTTTCTAGTGGACCATTGACAAGGAAAAAGGCTAAGGAGCTCACTAGTGCACTTCAAGCTCGGATGTTGACAGATTGGTGATGTTCTGGTAGAAAATTCATATCTTGAGCTAAACAGATCAGAATTGAGTAATTCTTGATTCATTGGAAAGCTAACATCTGGATCTTAAAATCATATGAATACCATGAAACCCATTTTGCACGATAAGGAGGTCCAACTTAGCTTCAAAGTCGCGATTTACGAGTTATCGCTGGTTCAGAAGCAGTTGCAGTATTTTGGGAATATCTTTCGATTCAGAAGTCCATTTTGTGTGATTCAAGTGTGGTTTCGAAGCCAAGAAATAGATCTACAAATTTCATGTTTTACATTTTGAGAAATCATGGCTGCATGAAGTTCGAATTGCAGCTTGAAGTTGAAGACACAAGCAGGAACCACCTGAGAAGACTATTTTGGGTTTTTATGCCCAATCTTGTGCTGTAACGTATCTTATTTTATTTTCCTAATTATTTACATTATTTAGGAAGTTATTTAGGCTATGGAATAGTTTTAAATCGTTTTGGACAAGTGGCATACGCTGCATTCATTAAACTTGTTCAAACTAGGGATTAGAGTTCTAATTTGACTAGGATTTCCTATGTCTTTGTATCTAGGATTTCTAAGGGATTTAGGCTGCGAATTTTGCCCAGCTTTTAACCCTAGTTTAGGCCTATATAAAGGCACATATTCTGGATGTAAAGATACAAAAAAATTTCGAAATAATATTGCTATTTGGAGAGGTTTTCTCTTTGGTTCTTTGTGGACTGCCTTGGTGCACAAGTGTGCTTGTGTTCTTGGAGTTCTATACTTCTCGTTTCTAATCACAGGTTGATTAGGGGTGGGGGTTTTAAACCTAGTCTCTTTGATGTCTTGTGGAGCTTGAAAAACATCTTGGGCGAGTTTCATGGTCTTTATACCATCGGGGTTCGCATCAACTTTGGAATGACATGGAAACATTCACAACCTGTTTGGAATGAATGGAAATGATAACAACTAGTTTCGAATGATATGGAAACATTAAAAACTTGTTTCGAATGAAATGAAAATATTCAAAACTTGTTTGGAATGAATGGAAACATTCACGACTTGTTTGGAATGAATGCAAACATTCACAACTTGTTTGGAATGACATGGAAACATGCACAACTTGTTTGGAATGAGTGGAAACATTCACAACTTGTTTGGAACGAAAAGAAAACATTCACAACTTGTTTGGAGTGAAATAGAGACATTCAAAACTTGTTTGGAATGAAATGGAAACACATTCGCAAATAGAAATATTCACAACTAGTTTGGAATGAATGGAAACATTCACAACTTGTTTGGCATGGCATATATGAAGATTTTAAGGATCTTATGATAACATACTTTTATGTTATCTACTCATATATATGCCACATGCATATTTGTTCATTTGAATTCAACATGGATATAGATATACATAATACTAATTCTTTAACATATTATTTATGCAGTTGATATAACATGCTATATAACATATCAATTTCACATACATGTTGTGTCAAATAAATCCTAGCATGCTACTAAGAACATTCATGTAAATAATTCAAACCTAGCATGCTACTAAACCAAGAGAGAATGTGCACCTTTCTTCTTGGTTATCTTTGGTGAAAACTTGAGGGAGAACTTGATCTTAGAGGGGCACCTTGAAGCTTGAATAGAGATGAACAATCTCTATGTAAATCCACCCACAATGCTCTCAAGAAGTGTTTAATATTTCGGCCTCTAAAGGAAATAGGAGGAGAACAATTTTCTCTCAAGAAAAATGGAGCAAATAGAGTGCAAATTCGTGCTTAAAATGGCCAGCCACTAAAGGCTATTTATAGATGACCAAAAGGCACACCTTTACACCAAGAAAGGTGTCTTTTAAGCCAAAGAACACTTCCTTTGGCTAAGGGTCATGTATGGTGGCGAAAATACATGTCTTTTAGCCAAGAAACACTTCCTTTAGCCTATAACCACCCATAACTACCTTATGGGCGAAAATACATGTCTTTTAGAGCCAAGGAACACTTCCTTTGGCCTATAACCACCCATAACTACCTTATGGGCGAAAATACATGTCTTTTAGAGCTAAGGAACACTTCTTTTGGCCTATAACCACCCCATGACTACCTTATGGCCGAATATACATGTCTTTTCACTCAAGGAACACTTCCTTTGGATGAAAGGACATGTTCTTTTAGCCAATAGTCATCTCTTTTGATGAAGAGACATACCTTTACACAAAAGATGTGTCTCTTGGTGGTTATGAGCTAAAAGCAAGGTGAGCTGGCACAAAGCTAGCTCACTATGCTACTTATGCACCATTGAGCTCCTTTGAGCTCCAACCAAGCACCATGAACTGAGGTCCAGCTCCTAGAGCTGACCTTGAGCTGGAGTTAGCTGCACTCAGCTGAAGTGAACTGAAGTCCAGCTACACTCAGCTACTAGAAGCTGAAGTGAGCTGACTTGAGCTGACTTGAGCTAATTTGAGCTGAAGTCCAGCTACTTTGAGCCACTTATAGCTGAAGTGAGCTGACTTGAGCTAACTTGAGCTGAAGTCCAGCTACTTTGAGCTACTTATAGCTGAAGTGAGCTGACTTGAGCTGAAGTCCAGCTACTCTGAGCTACTTATAGCTGCAGTGAGCTGACATAAGCTAACTTGAGCTAAAGGGAGCTACTTCTAGCTGCCTTAGATAGCTGTTCAAGCTAGAGTTAGCTCAATGAGCTCAAATCCTACCTTAAAAGGATCTTGGTGCGCCAAGAATTCCAACAATATAAACATTCACAACCTGTTTGGAATCAAATGCAAACATGCACAACTTTTTTGGAATGAAATGGAAACATTCAGAAGTTGTGTGGAATGAATTGGAAACATTCGGAAATTGTTTGGAATGAATGGAAACATTCACAACTTGTTTGGAATCAGCTGAAAAATTCACAACTTGTTTGGAAAGAATGGAATCAATCACAACTAGTTTCGAATGATATAGCAACATTCACAGCTTGTTCAGAATCAGTTGGAAACATTCACAACTTGCCTGGAATGAGGTGGAAACATTCGCAACTTGTTTCAATTGAAATGGAAACATTCACAAGTCATTTGGAATGAATGGAAAGATTAACAACTAGTTTCGAATGAAATGAAAATGTCCACAACTTGTTTGGAATGAAAGGGAAACTTTCACGACTTGTTTTCAATGAATCAAAATATTAACAACTAGTTTTCAATGAAATGAAGACACTCAAAAGTAGTTTGGAATGAGTGGAAACATTCACAACTTCTTAGGAATGAAATGGAAACATTCACAACTTGTTTGGAATGAATGGAAACATTCACAACTTGTTTGAAACGAAATGGAAACATTCACAAGTTGTTTGGAATGAATGGAAACATTCATAACTTATTTGGAATAATAGGAATATTGACAACTAGTTTGGAACTAAGTGGAGGCATTTCGAACTAGTTTGGAATGAAGGGACACACTCACAACTTGTTTGGAATGACATGGAAACATTCACAACTTGTTTGGAATGAGATGAAAACATTCATAACTTGTTTGGAATGAAATTGAACATTCACAACTTGCTTGGAATGAAAAGGAAGCATTCAAAACTTATTTTTAATGAATGGAAACATTCACAACTAGTTTTGAATGAAATCTAAACATTCACAACTTGTTTGGAATAAAATGGAAACATTCACAACTTGTTTGGAATGAAATGGAAACATTCACAACTTGTTTGGAATGAAATGGAAACATTCACAACTTGTTTGGAATGAAATGGAAACATTCACAACTTGTTTGGAATGAATGGAAACATTCACACCTAGTTTCGAATGAAATGGAAACAATTATAACTTCTTTGGAATGAAATGAAAACATTCACAACTTGTTTGGAATGGAATGGAAACATTCTAAACTTGTTTGGATTGAAATAGAACCATTCAGAAATTGTTTGGAATGAATGGAAACATTAACAACTAGTTTTGAATGAAATTGAAATATTCACAGCTTGTTGTGATCGAAATTTAAACATTCACAACCTGTTTGGAATGAATGGAAACATTCAAAACTAGTTTCGAATGAATGGAAACATTCACAATTTGCTTGGAATGAATGGAAACATTAGCAACTAGTTTCGAACGAAATGGAAACCTTCACAACTTGCTTGGAATGACGTGGAAACATGCACAACTTGTTTGGAATGAAATGGAAACATTCACACAACCTCTTTGAAATGAATGGAAACATTCATAACTTCTTTGGAATGAAATGGAAACATTCACAACTTGTTTGGAATCAATGGAAACATTCACAACTTGCCTGGAATGAATTGGAAACATTCACAACTTGTTTGGAATGAATAGAAATATTCACAACAAGTTTGGAATGAAATGGAGACATTCACAACTTATTTGGAATCAAATGGAAACATTCACAACTTGTTTGGAATGAAATAGAGACATTCACAAATTGTTTGGAATGAAATGGAAACACATTCGCAAATGGAAATATTCACAACTAGTTTGGAATGAATAGAAACATTCACAACTTGTTTGGAATGATATAGAAACATTCACAACTAGATTGGAATGAAATGGAAACATTCAAAACTTGTTTGGAATGAATGGAAACATTAACAACTAGTTTCGAAAGGAATGGAAACATTCAAAACTTGTTTCGAAAAAAATGGAAATATTCACAATTTTTTTGGAATGAAATGGAAACTTTCACAACTTGTTTGGAATGAAATGCAAACATTCACTACTTCTTTGGAGTGAATGCAAACATTCACAACTTGTTTGGAATGAAATGCAAACATTCACAACTTGTTTGGAATGAAATGGACACACTCACAAATTGTTTGGAATGAAATGGAAACATTCACAACTTGTTTGGAATGAAATGGAAACATTCACAACTGATTTGGGATGAATGCAAAGATTAACAACTAGTTTTGCATGAAATGGAAACATCAACAATTTCTTTGGAACGAAATGGAAACATTCACAACTTGTTTGGAATGAATCGAAATGTTAACAACTAGTTTTCAACGAAATGCTAACACTCAAAACTAGTTTGGAATGAATGAAAACATTCACTACTTCTTAGGAATGAAGCGGAAACAATCACAACTTGTTTGGAATGAATGGAACTGTTAACAAGTAGTTTCAAATGAAATGGAAACATTCACAACTTGTTTGTGAAGATTTCAGGATCTTATGATAACATACTTTTATGTTATCTACTCATGTATATACCACATGCATATTTGTTCATTTGAATTCAACATGGATATAGGCATGCATAACATGTTATTTAACATATCAAGATCACATACATGTTGTGTTAAATAAATCCTAGCATGCTACTAAGAACATACATAAGAAATGAAACCTAACATGCTACTAAACCAAGAAAAGATGTGCACCTTTCTTATTGGTTATCTTTGGCGAAAAAACTTGAGGGAGAACTTGATCTTAGAGGAGCGCCTTGAAGCTTGAAATAGAGATGAACAATCTCTATGTAAATCCACCCACAATGTGTTACGGCCCTTCTAGTGGGAGGTAAGGACTTTAGAATTTAGTGTAGAAGTTTAATTTAAGTTTGCCTAGCAAGAATTAAGAAGTTTGCCAAAGTTCACTAAGTTCCGACAAGAATAAAGCTCTGAACTAAGTTCAGGGGCAAAATGGTAATTTTGCACCCTGAGTGGCCGGGACGAGTCCCGAGTGTTTTAAAATGAATTTTTAGAACTTAACTTTTAACCTTAACTCAAACTCAACAAATAGACAAGGATTTAATCAAGAACTGTTAAGTTACAAAGATGGGGGACCTAATTGCACTTAACTTGAAACCTTGGTGATCTTGGTTGCTAAGTGAGGGTTTAAGAAGGGAAAGAGGGGGAGAAGCTGCCATTAACACGTTCTTAAGCTTCCCTCACTCATTTCTCTCTCAAATTGAACTTGGAATCAAGTGATCTTGGTGTCAAGAGGCGCAATTAAGGATGTTCAAGCTTGGAGAAGTGATTTTCAAGCTTGAATCCATGTTTTTGAAGCTTGGAGAGGCATTTTTCTCCATCCCCTGTTTTTGAACGAGGTATGATTCATGTTCTTGATTGAATTCGTGTTATTTGATTGATTGGAAGCTTGGGTTTTGGTTGGAAGAGGTGTTTTTGATGTTTAGGAGCTTTGTTTTGGTTTGAATTTGTGTAGAACTTTGGAAGCTTGTTTGGAAGAGGAAGGGTTCGAATTCTTGCTTGTTCTTGGTGTTAAGGTAAGGGAGAAAGTGTTTTTAAGTTGTTGGATTGCTTTTGAATTGAAATGGATTGAGAAAGTTGAGTAATTTTTGGTTATGGTGTGAAGAAACGTTTTTGGGAATTATGATGGACTAGCTAAATTCGAAGGATTGGTTTGATGCTTCTAATGCATCATAGTTTGGCTTTGATAGTTGGTTTTGTTCCTTGCAACATGTACTTCATGTGTATGAAATTTGGTAACTTTTGATGCATGTTTGCTATATGTATTTGGTTGCCAAAGTTCGTAGCAGCAAACCGCCAAATTCTGCATTTCTGCAGAATTGGCGACGCGTCGCCAATTTTAATTGGCGCCGCGTCGCCAATTCAATTTTATGTCACAGAACGTTTGTTCGCTGGCGACCAGCGTCGCCAATTAATTTTTGCCTTTGGCGACGCGGCGCCAACACAAGAAAATGGGGGGTTTGACTTTTTGCTGCGTTGACCCGACCGAGACTACGGAAGGTTCGGAACGTGCCTAAGGGTCCGAGGATCCTGATGGTACTCCGAGACTTCCGAAAGTCCCACCGGAAGTATGAGTTTTCTTGAACTGTTTGAGGTAAGTAAGTTGCTTAGGCAACAAGTAAGGAAACAAATGTTGCAATTGAACTTAATTAGCTATCAATAGCTCAGGTGAGAGGTTTAGAACCCTCGTCGGCCTAGCCGTGCGGTAGCCACGAGGCCCCGAGGCGAAACCTTGTTCATCTAGTTTACATCAAAGAGGCCCTGCGGCCTAGTCTACAAGTCCCATCATAAATTCCCCTGCATAACAACTAGGTGAGAGGTTCTATGTTTGAATGAGGCTTGCTAAGGTTCGCCCTTGAGCCATATGATAGGTTGCTAAGTGATAGCGCTTGGCCTATATTTCAGGTTGCTAAGTGATTGCGCTTGGCCTGTATATGTGTCAGGTTGCTAAGTGATTACGCTTGGCCTGATACAGAGGACTACTTGAGGAGAGGTCTACCGACCTAGTGTATATATATATAACTAGTACCCTCATGCTGTGTGAGCTCGCAGCCAGAGTCCTAGTAATTTTTCTTGCAGGTACATCGAAGACCCTTACTGAGAATGTTGAATTCTCACTCCCTGTTTGTTATGCAGAGTCTGGAGTAGCAGGACCGGATAATCGCTGAGGATTATCACGGTAGTACCTTTTTGTGTGTAAAGGTACGGTAGTTGAGAAACTTTAAGTTTCTAGCTTGCTTAAGTGTTTAGTTGGTCTGTTGGTCAGGCTGTGGTACTAACTTGCTTCTTCCTTTGGCTGCAGAGCCTAGTAGCACTTGGCAAAGGACTTGTGAGACTCGCCACTGGGACAGGAGTCCAAAGTGGGAGCTAGGATAAAGGTCTCAGCAAAGTCTTGTATTTTGATACAGTACTTTATTTTGCCTCCAGTATTTATGTTATAAAGAGTCCTTGACTCAGGGGATTGTTCTCTGGGTGAGAGCATTAGTTACTTATGTATAAATGCTTTCACGAGCGGTGTATGTGTAGTTAATCACTCAAAGGTTGATTTTGATATGCTTTGGCATTTTGTATTTATTTATATAGAATTTTACTTAGCCGGCTAAATGTCTAAATGATTAAATGTTTTATGGTTTTAATAAACCAAGTCAAAGCATAAGTGCATACATATTGCATTTCTAGGTTAATCAACTAGTAGCATTGGATTTAATCCACACACATAACCAGCTAGCCAATTACAATCCACCGTGAGACAAACGCTCACAGGGTATCCCGGGCAGGGGCACGGGGATCGTGTCAGTGTTTTTGGTATCAGAGCTAAGGGTTTTATTTCATGGATATTGGAGGCTTAGACTGAGATCTAGTAGTAAAGTCCAAGTGCTAGGAAGTTAGTACTGACCAACATCTGGTGCTGTTGTCTGGCTGTGGTTGCAGGTTATTATGGTTGATACTAGGTCTGGAACTTCGAGGGGGACTAGGGAACCTGGTGAAGGTTCTAGTGACCCAGTTGTGGCGAGGTTGGATGAGATATCCAGAGTGCTACAGAGTTTGACTGAGACTATGGCTCAGGTGGCACAGGGTATGAACACTCTTGTAACAGAGATGTTCAGAGATTATGGGGACAGAGGTGTTGCCCAGGAGGAAGTTGAGCCACAACAGGAACAGGAAAGGCATGCTGAGCAACAGCAAGTGCCTAGAGCTCAGGAACCCAGAAATCAAGTTCTTGAGGAGGTTGAGGAACCAGAGATGATGGAGGCTCCAAGGAGGGGAGACACTCCACATCAGATGAGGTTGCTGGAAAAGTTTAAGACAGTTGATCCACCTAGCTTTGATGGGACGGGAGATCCTGACAGAGCAGAGGATTGGTTGTCTGTTATGAACCGACTCTTTACTTGTGGTGGCTATGAGACAGAGCAGAGGATGGTTTTGGTACCATTCTTTCTGAGAGGGAGAGCCAGTCTTTGGTGGGACGACGTGATGGAGTTATTGAGGGAGAGTAATGGTACTCGTCCAGAGCACAAGAAAAAGGTGCTCAAGTGGACAGACTTCGAGAAGAAGTTCAGACAGGAGTATATCAGTGAAGCTGCACAGGATCAGAGGAGGATCCAGTTTGAGAATCTGACACAGGGAGAGATGTCAGTACGAGAGTATGAGCAGCGATACAACTCACTTATCCGGTATGCTCCATACATGTTGGGTATGAAGATTTTCAGGATCTCAATAATAACATACTCTTATGTTATTCACTTGTGTATATGCCACATGCATATAAGTTTTCCATACATATTGTCTCAAAATAATATCTAGCATGCTATTTGAGTTCAACATGAATATAGACATACTTATCCAGTCAAACAAACTTAGCATGCCACTAAGATCATTCATAAAACTTAAATCCTTGGCATGCTACTAAACCAAGAAAGGATGCGTACCTTCCTTCTTGATAGTCTTGTACCGGAAAAGAAAAGGAAGGACTTGATCTTAGAGATACGCCTTGAGGCTTGAATTGAGATGAAGAATCTCAATGTAATTTCACCCACAATGCTCTAAGAAAGTGTCTAATATTTCGGCTCTTTAAAGGAATGAAAGGAGGAATTTTTCTCTCAAGAAAAATGGTGCAAATTGAGTGTAAAATTCGTACTCACAATGGCCAGCCACTAAAGGCTATTTATAGATGACCAAAAGGCACACCTTTACACCAAGAAAGGTGTCCTTTAAGCCAAAGAACACTTCCTTTGGCTAAGGGTCATGTATGGTGGCGAAAATACATGTCTTTTAGCCAAGGAACACTTCCTTTGGCCTATAACCACCCATAACTACCTTATGGGCGAAAATACATGTCTTTTAAGTCAAGGAACACTTCCTTTGGCCTATAACCACCCATAACTAGCTTATGGGCGAAAATACATGTCTTTTAAGTCTAAAGGACATCACATTTGGTGCAATAACCACCTCAACCACCTCCATGGCCGAACATACATGTCCTTTAAAGTCAAAGGACATCACTCTTGGTGCTATAAGCACCCTATGGCCGAATATACATGTCCATTCACCCAAGGAACACTTCCTTTGGATGAAAGGACATGTTCTTTTAGCCAAGAGTTATTTCTTTTGATGAAGAGACATACCTTTACACAAAAGATGTGTCTCTTGGTGGTTTTGAGCTAAAAACAAGGTGAGCTGGCACAAAGCTAGCTCAATATGCTACTTATGCACCATTGAGCTCCTTTGAGCTCCAACCAAGCACCATGAACTAAGGTCCAGCTCCAAGAACTGACCTTGAGCTGGAGTTAGCTGCTTTCAGCTGAAGTAAACTGAAGTCCAGCTACACTCAGCTAGCAAAAGCTGAAGTGAGCTGACTTGAGCTGACTTGAGCTGAAGTCCAGCTACATTCAGCTACCATAAGCTGAAGTGAGCTGACTTGAGCTTACTTGAGCTAACTTGAGCTGAAGTCCAGCTACATTCAGCTACCATAAGCTGAAGTGAGCTGACTTCAGCTGACTTCAGCTGAAGTCCAGCTACATTCAGCTACCATAAGCTGAAGTGAGCTGACTTGAGCTGACTTGAGCTAAGGGGAGCTACTTCTAGCTGCCTTAGATACCTTTTCAAGCTATAGTTAGCTCAACGAGCTCAAATCCTATCTTAAAAGGATCTTGGTGCGCCAAGAATTCCAACAAACTCCCACTCGCACTAAGATGCTTTTAAAACTCCCAGCTCCCACTCAAAACAAAACTCCTTAATCCTTATAGCCGAAATAATCTAGACACTTCTACATATATAGAGTTGTGGGTGCGACCTCAAGGCACACACACTAAGTCTCTTCTATTGAGGTTGTTAGACTCTCAATAGAAGATTGTCCTCTCCTCATAGTTTGAACTTCTTCAAACTTTCCCTGAACACATCAAGTACAAGTGTGTTGCTTAAACACATCAAGCTTTCTTGAACACATCAAGTTTTTCTTGAACACATCAAGTTTTGCCTTTCAGACCCCAGACATATGATACACTTCTTAATCACAATCAGTCTCTTTCTCTGAATTTCAACTCCTTGAAATCCATGATTGTATTAAGCATTGTGTACTCATTTAAATCACAATTCAATCTATCATACTACTCATAGTAATATGTGGGCCCAAGATTGAATTTAGTGAACGTGTACCATCTTAATGTCTTTCCTTTGAGCTTCAACTACTTAGGTCAATGAATTAACATGATCACCCAAAAGGAGGATACTCCAGTTTCATTTCTCTAAGACCTTCGACAACCAATCAAAGTGATCATAATTAACTCAACTTCCTAATAGCAAGCTATAGTCACTAAGAGTCTGATTTGAAGAATCTCACACTAAGCAAGAACAGAGACAACTTGCTTAAATTCTTCTATGGTCGTATTTCATGGTCATGGAACACTTGGAAACACATCCATTAAAGTTCCAGAATACACTTCTAAGGTGTTTTACTCATGTCACTCCCACTTGGAGTGATCTCCATTCCAATTGAGGAGTGTGTCATTTCTCCCTCTTAAAACACCATTAAGTGTACTCCTCTTAACATATAAAAGGAGGACATGTCAATAACCATGAAATTTCTCCATGTAAGCCCTTGCTTACATCTAACATAGGCTAGGATGTATGAATGGTCATACAAACTGAATGCACCAAAGCATTGAACCTTGATTACTCATAATCTAGGCGACCATGAAAGGCTAAAGTGTCATGTGTTGGAGCATGACTCCCACTTAAATGTACCATTCATTTAAGTCTTTAGCCAGTCTCATCCTTAATCTTACACAAAGATCAAGGGCGAATGACTCGTGTGAGAAAGTCATTCTCTACCTATGTTTGACATGTTCATTTGTTCGTTGTGTTTTCTAAAATTGAACTGATTATTTCATAAAATAATCTATATTATCACAAAAATAATACTTAACATGTGTGACACCAAAGAGGTGAAGTACATCCAACATTTACATTCTTCTAAGACCCATTGCTCTAACATGTCGAGCAAACACAAGTGGTGGCAATGGCTTAGTGAGAGGATCTGCCACCATCAGGTCTGTAGAAATGTACTCAATCCTAACTTCACCCTCTTCAATTGCATCCCTTACAAAGTTATATTTCATGCTAATGTGCTTGGTTTTTCCATGGTATTTGGGGTCCTTAGTATAAGCCATGGCTGCCATACTATCACTGTAGATAGTAATAGGTCTCTCAATAGAAACCTTGGACTCCAAATTCTTAAGGAAATAACCTAGCCAAAGGGCTTCTTGTACAGCTGAGGCACATGAAACAAATTCAGCCTCCATTGTGGACAATGCTGTACAAGTTTGCTTCTTACTACACCAAGTAGTAGCACCACCATTTAGCATGAAAAGATAACCAGATGTAGACTTGCTGGAGTCTCTATCCCCACCCCAGTCAGCATCAGAATAGCCACGTAAACCAAGGTCTTTACCTTGGTAACAAAGCCAATAATCCTTAGTACCCTTGAGGTACCTTAGGATCCTCTTGACATTCTTCCAATGCTCCAGACCAGGGTTGGAAGAATATCGTGCTAAATGACCAACCGCTTGGCTGATGTCTGGCCTTGTACATAACATGGCGTACATCAAGCTACCAATGGCACTTAGGTAGGGAATCTGAGCCATCTCTTCCTTCTCCTTTGGAGTCTTAGGACATAAGTCCTCTCCAATCTTGCAACCATATGCAAGAGGTGTACTCATGGGCTTTGCATTTGTTAAGTTGAACCTTGCAAGAATCTTATCAATATAAGATTCTTGAGAAAGGGCCAATAGCCTTGCCTTTCTATTCCTCAGGATCTTCACCCCTAGAATAAAGGCAGCCTCTCCCATATCCTTCATGTCAAAGGTGGAAGACAACCATCCCTTGATGGTACTTAACAATGCAAGCCTATTACTTGCAATCAGTATATCATCTACATATAGAGTCAATACTGCAAAACTAGACCCAGAAGAGTACAAGTATACACAATGGTCTTCATGCATCATCACAAAGCCATAGTTTGTGATTGCATGGTGAAACTTCAAGTACCACTGTCTTGAAGCTTGCTTAAGACCATAGATAGACTTCTTTAGTCTACATACCTTGTCCTCTTGACCCTTTTGGACAAACCCCTCAGGTTGTCTCATATATATCTCCTCACTCAATTCACCATTGAGAAAGACGGTCTTTACATCCATCTGATGTAACTCTAAGTCTAGATTTACCACAATGGCAAGTAATATCCTGATGGAAGTGAATTTCACAACAGGAGAGAAGGTGTCTTTGAAATCAACACCCTCCTTCTGTGTGAAACCCTTGGCCACCAACCGGGCCTTGTATCTTTCGATACTTCCATCAGAGTTCACCTTGATCTTGAGAACCCACTTGTTCCCAAATTGCCTTACGGCCTGGAGGAAGATCACTTAACTCCCAAACCCCATTGAGATGCATCGAATGCAACTCATCCTTCATTGCATTTAGCCACTCTTCCCTTTGTTCACCCTCAAGAGCCTCCTCAATGTTACTTGGCTCATCTATCTCAGATGCAACCAAGTTTGCCTCACTATCCAGGATCCACCATTCTTTAGGTGGTCCAAATTTCCTCATTGATCTTCTCAATATAGGCTGAGATGGAGGCAACTCATGCTCTATCTCTTGAGGCTCAACATTTTGCCCTTGAGTATCCTCAACTCCCTCTTGAACAAAACCTTCCTCTTGGAAGTCTTGCTCATGTTGGTCCACAACAACAGGGATTTCTAGAGCCATTGCTCCACGTGGTTGAGGTACTCCCTCTAGAGTAGGTGCATGTGTCCCAAGTGTCCTTATGACACTTGGTTGACCCTCATCTAGGATCTGGCTTAATGAGGTTAAGTCACCACACTCACCAACTTTGGGGAACTCATCCTCCACAAAGTTAGCATTCCTTGCATCAAAGATGTTCCCAATTTTGTGACTTACATCCAAGAACACATAACCCCTAGATTGTTCAGCATAACCAAGGAAGGCACACTTCCTCCCTCTTGGACCCAACTTTCCCAAAGGGTGGTCCGTTATGTGAACATAAGCTAAACAACCCCAAGGGCGTAAATAGCTTAGGTTAGGAGTTTTCTTCTTCCATAACTCATATGGAGAAGAATTCACATTCTTGGTGGGTACTCTATTAAGGACATGAACTGCACACAGCAGTGCATCACTCCAATAAGTGATGTCTAAATTGGCCTTTGCCATCATGGAACGTACCATGTCCATAAGAGTTCTATTCTTCCTCTCAGATACTCCATTCTGTTGGGGTGTCCAAGGAAGGGTGAACTCCCTCTCAATACCTTTCAAGTCACAAAATGCTTTGAATGCATTAGATGTATACTCTCCACCCCTATCTGTCCTCAAGGACTTAATCTTCTTACCTACTTGGTTCTCAACCAAGTACACATACTTCTTAAAGCATGCCAAGGCCTCTGCCTTGTTTCTGAGTAAGTAGATATGGGTGAATCGAGTATAATCATCTGTGAATGTGATGAAATACTTAAATCCATTTCTAGATTCAACCCTCATTGGCCCACACAGGTCAGAGTGAACTAAACTAAGTGCCTCACCTCTCCTAGTTGCTTTGCCAAAAGGCTTTCTTGTGGCTTTGCCTTCTAGGCATGATTGACAACTTGGAAGGACAACCTTGGTCAAGGAACCTAGCAAGCCACCCTTGTCTAGCTTGTTCATTCTATCTTGACCAATATGACCTAACCTTTCATGCCATCTCATTTCATTTGTGACCTCTGTCACATAGCAACTAGGACTTGCAACAGAATGGTCAGTTGGCTTTAACTCATAAAGCCCATTATTAACTGAACAAGTGCACACTATCTGATTATCTTTAATAATAGACACACTATTATTAAAGAAATTAAAGCAATAATTGTACTTCAACATACAACTTATAGAAATCAAATTTCTACAAATGTTTGGTACATACAATACATCTATTAGATACAAATATCCAATATCTATAGGAATCCTACATGTTCCTATGCCTTCCACTTCCAGCCTGGCATCATTTCCTACTGAAATGTGCTTAGCTCCTTTTGAGAGCTTCCTGTAGGCCACAAACCAGGACTTCTCCCGTGCTATGTGGTCTGTTGCTCCCGAGTCTACAATCCACAAAGAATTGCACTCAGTTAGTAATGTACATGACACAACATGTACAATGGAAGTAGAAGGGTATGTATGTACCTTGGGTGGACCTTTGCAATCCTTTGCAAAGTGTCCTTTATACCCACAGTTGAAGCACTTTAGCTTGCTTATGTCCCGTTTCTTCTTGAACCTTTTCTTAGAAGCAGGAACTTTTCCATTGCCCTTCCTTGGCCCTCCTTTTCCACCATTCTTCTTCCATCCCTTCTGGATAGAAGATGAGGCAACATATGCCTTGGAATGGTCCTTGAGGGCCATTACCTAAGCCTCAAGCAGGAGGTGATGGGCAATGTCATCAAATGACATTATTTGAGGGTTATGGCGTAAGTTGACCTTCATCAACTGCCATTCCTCATCAGGCAAGGAACGAATTATTGCTTGTACTTGTTGCTCATCAATGAGCACATCAAGAGTAACTTGTTCAGTTAAAATGAATTTGACCTTTTGTTGCCAAATTGAATAGTTTTCACCATCCAATTTGAGGTCACGGTTTAATTCACCAACAATATTCTTACTAGCCATCTACATCGATGCAATTCACATGTTTTTGTTCAATTTACACAACAAGACTCAACAAAGCAACATGTGTATGAAACAACTTTTAACATGCTTATATATGGCAAAAGAGATGCATATAGCATTCGATCAGAAATGTATAAACATGCCTTCATTGCTTCATGCACACATCCTTCATTAGCCTTCATCAAAATCATACACACATGTATGATCCTAAATCACGCTCATTACATGCAACACATACATTTTCATGACCTAGGCTCTGATACCAATTGAAGATTTTCAGGATCTCAATAATAACATACTCTTATGTTATTCACTTGTGTATATGCCACATGCATATAAGTTTTCCATACATATTGTCTCAAAATAATATCTAGCATGCTATTTGAGTTCAACATGAATATAGACATACTTATCCAGTCAAACAAACTTAGCATGCCACTAAGATCATTCATAAAACTTAAATCCTTGGCATGCTACTAAACCAAGAAAGGATGCGTACCTTCCTTCTTGATAGTCTTGTACCGGAAAAGAAAAGGAAGGACTTGATCTTAGAGATACGCCTTGAGGCTTGAATTGAGATGAAGAATCTCAATGTAATTTCACCCACAATGCTCTAAGAAAGTGTCTAATATTTCGGCTCTTTAAAGGAATGAAAGGAGGAATTTTTCTCTCAAGAAAAATGGTGCAAATTGAGTGTAAAATTCGTACTCACAATGGCCAGCCACTAAAGGCTATTTATAGATGACCAAAAGGCACACCTTTACACCAAGAAAGGTGTCCTTTAAGCCAAAGAACACTTCCTTTGGCTAAGGGTCATGTATGGTGGCGAAAATACATGTCTTTTAGCCAAGGAACACTTCCTTTGGCCTATAACCACCCATAACTACCTTATGGGCGAAAATACATGTCTTTTAAGTCAAGGAACACTTCCTTTGGCCTATAACCACCCATAACTAGCTTATGGGCGAAAATACATGTCTTTTAAGTCTAAAGGACATCACATTTGGTGCAATAACCACCTCAACCACCTCCATGGCCGAACATACATGTCCTTTAAAGTCAAAGGACATCACTCTTGGTGCTATAAGCACCCTATGGCCGAATATACATGTCCATTCACCCAAGGAACACTTCCTTTGGATGAAAGGACATGTTCTTTTAGCCAAGAGTTATTTCTTTTGATGAAGAGACATACCTTTACACAAAAGATGTGTCTCTTGGTGGTTTTGAGCTAAAAACAAGGTGAGCTGGCACAAAGCTAGCTCAATATGCTACTTATGCACCATTGAGCTCCTTTGAGCTCCAACCAAGCACCATGAACTAAGGTCCAGCTCCAAGAACTGACCTTGAGCTGGAGTTAGCTGCTTTCAGCTGAAGTAAACTGAAGTCCAGCTACACTCAGCTAGCAAAAGCTGAAGTGAGCTGACTTGAGCTGACTTGAGCTGAAGTCCAGCTACATTCAGCTACCATAAGCTGAAGTGAGCTGACTTGAGCTTACTTGAGCTAACTTGAGCTGAAGTCCAGCTACATTCAGCTACCATAAGCTGAAGTGAGCTGACTTGAGCTGACTTGAGCTAAGGGGAGCTACTTCTAGCTGCCTTAGATACCTTTTCAAGCTATAGTTAGCTCAACGAGCTCAAATCCTATCTTAAAAGGATCTTGGTGCGCCAAGAATTCCAACAGGGTAATGATGAGCTGAAAGCCAAGAAGTTTTCCCAGGGCCTGAAGCCTATTTTCAGGAGGTATATGGCGACAGTTGACATCAGGAGTTATCGCCAGATGGTTCAGAAGGCATTGGCATTGGAAAGGGAATTCGAGGATTCCAGAGCACCTGTGAAAAAGGTGGAAGCTGGGCCATCTAACTTGGGGAAAAGTGCTGGAAAGCGACCAATGGTAGGGAACCAGGATCTATCTAAGAGGAGGAGGACAGGTGTGTGTCCTAGGTGCAGACGGTTCCATGGTGGAAGACCATGTACACTGGGCACAGATATTTGTAATGTCTGTGGTCAGAGAGGGCATTGGGCCAGGGACTGCCCAAGAGTTCGTTCAGTTACAGGTCCATCTTGGGTTTTACCTCCAGTACCGCTTGCTATTGGGAACCGGCCTGGAGTAGTTGCTGCAGCAGTGAACCCGAGAGTCTTCGCTTTGACGAACCAGGCGGCTAGAGAACCGCCAGCTGTACGAGGTAATTTTACTTTTCTGAGCAGTAGTGTTAGAGTGCTTTTCGATACAGGAGCTACTCTTTCAGTGATATCTTCTGCCTTGGTAGATAAGCATAGTTTACAGCGTGAAATTGCGGGTGAGTTGAGACTCATCAGGACTGCAGGGAGAGGTTTTATTGTGACCAATGAAGTGGTTACTAGGTATCCTTTGCAGTTAGGTGATCATGATTTTTGTTGTGAGTTGTGGGTGATTGAGTTGAAATCATATGACCTGGTGCTAGGAATGGATTGGTTGAGTAAGCACAAGGCACAAATTAACTGTGCGAATCACTCAGTTGACATCACTGATGCTCAAGGAGCTAGAGTGACTTGCACAGGAGGGTTGGCATCTAGTGCTAAGAGTTTACACCTTAGACTTGTAGATACCATCCCTGTAGTTGGTGAAGAGGAGTATTACTCGTTGAATGGAGTAGCTATAGAGGAGGAATTGGGGAGCATTCCTGTAGCTAATCAGTTTCCTGAGGTGTTTCCAGTGGAGTTACCTGGGTTACCACCTAGGAGGGATACTGAGTTTGCTATCCATCTGCAACCAGGGGTTGAGCCTATTTCAGTACCACCTTATAGGATGTCGGCTCCTGAGATGGATGAGTTGAAGAAGCAGTTGGAGGAACTGCTAGGGAAAGGTTTCATAAGACCGAGTGTATCACCGTGGGGAGCTCCAGTATTATTTGTGAAGAAGAAAGATGGAACTTTCAGGTTGTGCATCGATTACAGGAAGTTGAATGCAGTGACAGTTAAGAATAAGTATCCACTTCCTAGAATTGATGATTTGTTTGACAGACTCAGAGGAGCGAGAGTGTTTTCCAGGATTGATCTTCGGTCTGGGTATTTTCAGATCAGAGTTAAGGAGGAAGACATTCCGAAGACTGCCTTCAGGACAAGGTACGGGCATTATGAGTATACGGTTATGCCTTTTGGTGTGACTAATGCTCCAGCAGTGTTTATGGAAGCTATGAATCGGATCTTTAAGCCATTTCTGGATCAGTTTGTTGAGGTCTTCATCGATGATATTCTGATCTATTCACAGTCTACAGCAGAGCATGAGGAGCACCTTAGAATGGTTTTGCAAGTGCTGAAGGATAATCAGTACTATGCAAAATTTTCTAAGTGTGAATTTTGGTCCGAGAGGATTCAGTTTTTGGGGCATATTATCAGTGCTCAAGGTTTGTCAGTTGATCCTGAAAAGGTTCAAGCAGTGGTTGATTGGAAGAGACCGACTACAGTTACAGAGGTCAGGAGTTTCTTGGGTCTAGCAGGTTACTACAGACGCTTCATAGAGAAATTCTCTGTGATAGCTACGCCGTTGACAGCATTGACCAGGAAAGCTCAGAAATTTGAGTGGACACCGAAGTGTGAAGAAGCCTACATGAAGTTGAAGGAAAAGTTGACCAGTGCACCCATACTTGTGTTACCAGACCCGGACAGAGCCTTTACAGTTTATACTGATGCGTCAGGTTCAGGTTTGGGTTGTGTTCTACATCAGGACAGTCAGGTGATTGCTTATGGTTCGAGACAGCTGAGGCCTAATGAGTTGAACTACCCTGTTCATGATCTTGAGCTTGCAGCCGTGATCTTTGCACTGAAACTATGGAGACATTATTTGATGGGAAGATCGTTCAGAATCTTCACTGATCACAAGAGTTTGAAGTATTTGTTTACTCAGAAGGATCTGAACATGAGACAGCGGCGATGGATTGAGTACATTAAAGACTATGATTGTTCGATCGAGTATTGTGCTGGTAAAGGGAACGTGGTAGCAGATGCGTTGAGCCGGAAGTACACAGGAGTGATCTTGTCCAAGGATCAGGCTACAGATTCTTCAGAAGGAGCATTGAAGGATTGTTTCTTAGCTTTGCATGAATTATGGCAAAGTCGAGAAAAATCCTTAGTCTACGTTTTGGAGATTCAGACGGCTTGGTTAGCCAGAGTCAGAAAAGCTCGGTTGAAAGATCCATTGTTGAAGAAGATTTCAGGTGAAGCTAAGACTGGTGCTTTGAAGAAAGAGTTCAAGTACAAAGATGGAATACTGCATTATGGTGATCGACTCTATGTGTCGAATGTTGAGGGACTTAGGCAGCAAGTCCTACAGGAGGCACATAGCAGCACATTGAGTATTCACCCTGGTGTTAGTAAGATATATCAAGATCTGAAGACACATTTTTGGTGGCCAGGACTGAAGAGAGATGTACGAGGACATGTGGCAAAGTGTTTGACATGTCAGGTGGTGAAAGCTGAACACCAGAAACCAGCAGGCACACTTCAGAGTTTATCTCTACCAGTGAGGAAGTGGGGATCCGTTACTATGGATTTCCTAGTGGGGTTACCGACCACCCGGAGTCAGCATGATGCTATTTGGGTAGTGGTTGACAGATTGACGAAGTCGGCACACTTTATACCGATCAGAGTCACCTATACATTGGAGAGGTTGGCTCAGTTATATCTCAGGGAGATTGTGAGACTCCATGGGATACCGGATCAGATCATATCAGACAGAGATCCACGATTTACATCACGGTTCTGGAATGCTTTTCAGGAAGCATTGGGCAGTAAAGTTAGCCTCAGTACTGCTTTTCATCCACAGACTGACGGACAGTCAGAGAGGGTGATTCAGACTTTAGAGGACATGCTACGCATGTGCGTCATTGATTTCAGAGGTGATTGGGATCAGCATTTACCACTGATCGAGTTTGCCTATAATAACAGTCATCAATCTGTTATTGGAATGGCGCCCTATGAAGCTTTGTATGGGAGACGGTGTATGACACCTCATTGTTGGGCAGATCCAACAGACAGAGTGGTTATTGGACCTGAGATCATAGCTGACACTACAGCTAAGATTAAGTTGATTCAGCAGAGAATCAAAACAGCTAATGACAGACAGACTAAGTATGCAAACAGAAGAAGAAGAGAATTGAGTTTTGAGGTTGGTGACAAAGTACTTCTGAAAGTGTCGCCCATGAGAGGAGTTAGTCGTTTTGGACAGAGGGGCAAGTTAGCTCCAAGATTCATTGGACCGTATGAAGTGTTAGAGAAAGTTGGGAAAGTTGCTTATCGGTTGGCTTTACCGCCTAACCTTTCTCAAGTGCATAATGTGTTTCATGTTAGTTTACTCAGGAAGTGCACAGTTGAGCCCGGACAGGTAGTAAATCCTTCAGTGATACCCATTCAGGAGGACTTGACTTATGAAGAGAAACCAGTTCAGATTTTGGATAGGCAAGTCAAGAAACTGCGGACTAAGTGGATTCCGATGGTTAAGATCCTTTGGTCTAACCATAGTGAGGAGGAAACTACCTGGGAGACAGAGCAGGATATGCTGAAAAGATATCCTGGTGTTTTTCCAGAGTTGCAACGGAATTTGGGGGACCAAATTCCAGAAGGAGGGGAGAATGTTACGGCCCTTCTAGTGGGAGGTAAGGACTTTAGAATTTAGTGTAGAAGTTTAATTTAAGTTTGCCTAGCAAGAATTAAGAAGTTTGCCAAAGTTCACTAAGTTCCGACAAGAATAAAGCTCTGAACTAAGTTCAGGGGCAAAATGGTAATTTTGCACCCTGAGTGGCCGGGACGAGTCCCGAGTGTTTTAAAATGAATTTTTAGAACTTAACTTTTAACCTTAACTCAAACTCAACAAATAGACAAGGATTTAATCAAGAACTGTTAAGTTACAAAGATGGGGGACCTAATTGCACTTAACTTGAAACCTTGGTGATCTTGGTTGCTAAGTGAGGGTTTAAGAAGGGAAAGAGGGGGAGAAGCTGCCATTAACACGTTCTTAAGCTTCCCTCACTCATTTCTCTCTCAAATTGAACTTGGAATCAAGTGATCTTGGTGTCAAGAGGCGCAATTAAGGATGTTCAAGCTTGGAGAAGTGATTTTCAAGCTTGAATCCATGTTTTTGAAGCTTGGAGAGGCGTTTTTCTCCATCCCCTGTTTTTGAACGAGGTATGATTCATGTTCTTGATTGAATTCGTGTTATTTGATTGATTGGAAGCTTGGGTTTTGGTTGGAAGAGGTGTTTTTGATGTTTAGGAGCTTTGTTTTGGTTTGAATTTGTGTAGAACTTTGGAAGCTTGTTTGGAAGAGGAAGGGTTCGAATTCTTGCTTGTTCTTGGTGTTAAGGTAAGGGAGAAAGTGTTTTTAAGTTGTTGGATTGCTTTTGAATTGAAATGGATTGAGAAAGTTGAGTAATTTTTGGTTATGGTGTGAAGAAACGTTTTTGGGAATTATGATGGACTAGCTAAATTCGAAGGATTGGTTTGATGCTTCTAATGCATCATAGTTTGGCTTTGATAGTTGGTTTTGTTCCTTGCAACATGTACTTCATGTGTATGAAATTTGGTAACTTTTGATGCATGTTTGCTATATGTATTTGGTTGCCAAAGTTCGTAGCAGCAAACGGCCAAATTCTGCATTTCTGCAGAATTGGCGACGCGGCGCCAATTGGCCCGAAAATTGGCGACGCGTCGCCAATTCAATTTTATGTCACAGAACGTTTGTTCGCTGGCGACCAGCGTCGCCAATTCCTTTTTGCCTTTGGCGACGCGGCGCCAACACAAGAAAATGGGGGGTTTGACTTTTTGCTGCGTTGACCCGACCGAGACTACGGAAGGTTCGGAACGTGCCTAAGGGTCCGAGGATCCCGATGGTACTCCGAGACTTCCGAAAGTCCCACCGGAAGTATGAGTTTTCTTGAACTGTTTGAGGTAAGTAAGTTGCTTAGGCAACAAGTAAGGAAACAAATGTTGCAATTGAACTTAATTAGCTATCAATAGCTCAGGTGAGAGGTTTAGAACCCTCGTCGGCCTAGCCGTGCGGTAGCCACGAGGCCCCGAGGCGAAACCTTGTTCATCTAGTTTACATCAAAGAGGCCCTGCGGCCTAGTCTACAAGTCCCATCATAAATTCCCCTGCATAACAACTAGGTGAGAGGTTCTATGTTTGAATGAGGCTTGCTAAGGTTCGCCCTTGAGCCATATGATAGGTTGCTAAGTGATAGCGCTTGGCCTATATTTCAGGTTGCTAAGTGATTGCGCTTGGCCTGTATATGTGTCAGGTTGCTAAGTGATTACGCTTGGCCTGATACAGAGGACTACTTGAGGAGAGGTCTACCGACCTAGTGTATATATATATAACTAGTACCCTCATGCTGTGTGAGCTCGCAGCCAGAGTCCTAGTAATTTTTCTTGCAGGTACATCGAAGACCCTTACTGAGAATGTTGAATTCTCACTCCCTGTTTGTTATGCAGAGTCTGGAGTAGCAGGACCGGATAATCGCTGAGGATTATCACGGTAGTACCTTTTTGTGTGTAAAGGTACGGTAGTTGAGAAACTTTAAGTTTCTAGCTTGCTTAAGTGTTTAGTTGGTCTGTTGGTCAGGCTGTGGTACTAACTTGCTTCTTCCTTTGGCTGCAGAGCCTAGTAGCACTTGGCAAAGGACTTGTGAGACTCGCCACTGGGACAGGAGTCCAAAGTGGGAGCTAGGGTAAAGGTCTCAGCAAAGTCTTGTATTTTGATACAGTACTTTATTTTGCCCCCAGTATTTATGTTATAAAGAGTCCTTGACTCAGGGGATTGTTCTCTGGGTGAGAGCATTAGTTACTTATGTATAAATGCTTTCACGAGCGGTGTATGTGTAGTTAATCACTCAAAGGTTGATTTTGATATGCTTTGGCATTTTGTATTTATTTATATAGAATTTTACTTAGCCGGCTAAATGTCTAAATGATTAAATGTTTTATGGTTTTAATAAACCAAGTCAAAGCATAAGTGCATACATATTGCATTTCTAGGTTAATCAACTAGTAGCATTGGATTTAATCCACACACATAACCAGCTAGCCAATTACAATCCACCGTGAGACAAACGCTCACAGGGTATCCCGGGCAGGGGCACGGGGGTCGTGTCACAATGCTCTCAAGAAGTGTTTAATATTTTGGCCTCTAAAGGAAATAGGAGGAGAACAATTTTCTCTCAAGAAAATGGAGCAAATGGAGTGCAAATTCGTGCTTAAAAAGGCTATTTATAGATGACCAAAAGGCACACCTTTACATCAAGAAAGTTGTCTTTTAAGCAAAAGAACACTTCCTTTGGCCAAGGGTCCTATATGGTGGCGAAAATACATGTGTTTTAGCCAAGGAACACTTCCTTTGGCCTATAACCACCCCATAACTACCTTATGGCGAAAATACATGTCCCTTGAAGTCATAGTGTGACGGCCCTCGAAGCTATAAGTCTAATCAGCCAGGTAATTAGTTAATTTAATAAATTACACCTTAGATAATTTATTTGCAAGCTAAGTCTCGGTAATTTAGGGTCCAGTAATTAAAAATAAATAAAATTGATCATTTAAGCAAGCCTGGCCAAGAAGAGCATTTTGGTCATTTCACATAATGACCCATTTTTATGGCACGGTTGATTAGAGCATGAGAAAATATTAAATTTGAGGTATCACGATTTTTCGTGATTTCCGCTCTATCATCTTGAATTTGTGAATTGACTAGATTGTCTATAAGTGGTTTATATGTAATCTTGATAAACGTAGGAACAAAATGGAATATAACTAAAAGATTGGGACTGGCCGCGTATTTATATCTATGAGGAACCAGGCGCGGTATAATACCAATTTTGGTCCTTAACTTCTCAGTGTGTTACGAATAAACCCAAATTTCCTGGAGAGTACAAAGACAGCACCATGTGCGTGGCATGTGCAATTAAAGCCTACATAAGTTGGCTTCCCATTAATTGCTCGGCCATCTTCTTCCACCCTCGTCTCCAGACCACCAAAACCTCTCTTTCTATCCAAACACCATAGCTAAACCATATCCAAGCTCCAATCCATCAAATCCAAGCACAAATAAGCAAGATTTTGAAGGAAAATCAAGATTTGTGCTATCCTAAGCTAGGATTTGTTGCTTCTTGTCTGAGTAAGTTTGGTTTTATTATTTCCCCTATTTTTTAGCTACAGTTTAACTCTGTAAATTCTGGAAATTAATGTTAGACTTGGTTTTTGAGAGAAATCAAAGGTGCTCAACATGTTTGAAGGTGTTTATGAGCTTATCCATGGTTAATTTTGCTCCAATGGTGTAGTTTTCATCATCTTTGAATTTCTGGCACTATTCATGCGATTTTTATGAAATAAATCATGGCTAGGATTGTTGTTTGATATGTTTCCTAGCTTTAAGAAGTAATTTGAGATGCCAATGAGCTAAAACCCAAAAAGAACTAAGGCTGGAATTTTTGTGTAGCCGAAACCGTGAGTGTTGAGCTAAGTATGGTTTAATTCTTTTATAACCAGCCATAATTTCCTGTTCCAAGGGTTTTGTGAAGATTTTCAGGATCTCAATAATAACATACTCTTATGTTATTCATTTGTGTATATGCCACATGCATATAAGTTTTTCATACATATTGTCTCAAAAACAATATCTAGCATGCTATTTGAGTTCAACATGAATATAGACATACTTATCCAGTCAAACAAACTTAGCATGCCACTAAGATCATTCATAAAACTTAAATCCTTAGCATGCTACTAAAGCAAGAAAGGATGCGTACCTTCCTTTTTGATAGTCTTGTGCCGAAAAGGAAAAGGAAGGACTTGATCTTAGAGATACGCCTTGAGGCTTGAATTGAGATGAAGAATCTCAATATAATTCCACCCACAATGCTCTAAGAAAGTGTCTAATATTTCGGCTCTTTAAAGGAATGAAAGGAGGAATTTTTCTCTCAAGAAAAATGGTGCAAATTGAGTGTAAAATTCGTACCCACAATGGCCAGCCACTAAAGGCTATTTATAGATGACCAAAAGGCACACCTTTACACCAAGAAAGGTGTCCTTTAAGCCAAAGAACACTTCCTTTGGCTAAGGGTCATGTATGGTGGCGAAAATACATGTCTTTTAGCCAAGGAACACTTCCTTTGGCCTATAACCACCCATAACTACCTTATGGGCGAAAATACATGTCTTTTAAGTCAAGGAACACTTCCTTTGGCCTATAACCACCCATAACTACCTTATGGGCGAAAATACATGTCTTTTAAGTCTAAAGGACATCACATTTGGTGCAATAACCACCTCAACCACCTCCATGGCCGAACATACATGTCCTTTAAAGTCAAAGGACATCACTCTTGGTGCTATAAGCACCCTATGGCCGAATATACATGTCCATTCACCCAAGGAACACTTCCTTTGGATGAAAGGACATGTTCTTTTAGCCAAGAGTTATTTCTTTTGATGAAGAGACATACCTTTACACAAAAGATGTGTCTCTTGGTGGTTTTGAGCTAAAAACAAGGTGAGCTGGCACAAAGCTAGCTCAATATGCTACTTATGCACCATTGAGCTCCTTTGAGCTCCAACCTAGCACCATGAACTAAGGTCCAGCTCCAAGAACTGACCTTGAGCTGGAGTTAGTTGCTTTCAGCTGAAGTAAACTGAAGTCCAGCTACACTCAGCTACCAAAAGCTGAAGTGAGCTGACTTGAGCTGACTTGAGCTGAAGTCCAGCTACATTCAGCTACCATAAGCTGAAGTGAGCTGACTTGAGCTTACTTGAGCTAACTTGAGCTGAAATCCAGCTACATTCAGCTACCATAAGCTGAAGTGAGCTGACTTGAGCTGACTTGAGCTAACTTGAGCTGAAGTCCAGCTACTTTGAGCTACTTATAGCTGAAGTGAGCTGACTTGAGCTAAGGGGAGCTACTTCTAGCTGCCTTAGATACCTTTTCAAGCTATAGTTAGCTCAACGAGCTCAAATCCTATCTTAAAAGGATCTTGGTGCGCCAAGAATTCCAACAAACTCCCACTCGCACTAAGATGCTTTTAAAACTCCCAGCTCCCACTCAAAACAAAACTCCTTAATCCTTATAGCCGAAATAATCTAGACACTTCTACATATATAGAGTTGTGGGTGCGACCTCAAGGCACACACACTAAGTCTCTTCTATTGAGGTTGTTAGACTCTCAAAAGAAGATTGTCCTCTCCTCATAGTTTGAACTTCTTCAAACTTTCCTTGAACACATCAAGTACAAGTGTGTTGCTTAAACACATCAAGCTTTCTTGAACACATCAAGTTTTTCTTGAACACATCAAGTTTTGCCTTTCAAACCCCAGACATATGATACACTTCTTAATCACAATCAGTCTCTTTCTCTGAATTTCAACTCCTTGAAATCCATGACTGTATTAAGCATTGTGTACTCATTTAAATCACAATTCAATCTATCATACTACTCACAGTAATATGTGGGCCCAAGATTGAATTTAGTGAACGTGTACCATCTTAATGTCTTTCCTTTGAGCTTCAACTACTTAGGTCAATGAATTAACATGATCACCCAAAAGGAGGATACTCCAGTCTCATTTCTCTAAGACCTTCGACAACCAATCAAAGTGATCATAATTAACTCAACTTCCTAATAGCAAGCTATAGTCACTAAGAGTCTGATTTGAAGAATCTCACACTAAGCAAGAACAGAGACAACTTGCTTAAATTCTTCTATGGTCGTATTTCATGGTCATGGAACACTTGGAAACACATCCATTAAAGTTCCAGAATACACTTCTAAGGTGTTTTACTCATGTCACTCCCACTTGGAGTGATCTCCATTCCAATTGAGGAGTGTGTCATTTCTCCCTCTTAAAACACCATTAAGTGTACTCCTCTTAACATATAAAAGGAGGACATGTCAATAACCCTGAAATTTCTCCATGTAAGCCCTTGCTTACATCTAACATAGGCTAGGATGTATGAATGGTCATACAAACTGAATGCACCAAAGCATTGAACCTTGATTACTCATAATCTAGGCGACCATGAACGGCTAAAGTGTCATGTGTTGGAGCATGACTCCCACTTAAATGTACCATTCATTTAAGTCTTTAGCCAGTCTCATCCTTAATCTTACACAAAGATCAAGCGCGAATGACTCGTGTGAGAAAGTCATTCTCTACCTATGTTTGACATGTTCATTTGTTCGTTGTGTTTTCTAAAATTGAACTGATTATTTCATAAAATAATCTATATTATCACAAAAATAATACTTAACATGTGTGACACCAAAGAGGTGAAGTACATCCAACATTTACATTCTTCTAAGACCCATTGCTCTAACATGTCGAGCAAACACAAGTGGTGGCAATGGCTTAGTGAGAGGATCTGCCACCATCAGGTCTGTAGAAATGTACTCAATCCTAACTTCACCCTCTTCAATTGCATCCCTTACAAAGTTATATTTCATGCTAATGTGCTTGGTTTTTCCATGGTATTTGGGGTCCTTAGTATAAGCCATGGCTGCCATACTATCACTGTAGATAGTAATAGGTCTCTCAATAGAAACCTTGGACTCCAAATTCTTAAGGAAATAACCTAGCCAAAGGGCTTCTTGTACAGCTGAGGCACATGAAACAAATTCAGCCTCCATTGTGGACAATGCTGTACAAGTTTGCTTCTTACTACACCAAGTAGTAGCACCACCATTTAGCATGAAAAGATAACCAGATGTAGACTTGCTGGAGTCTCTATCCCCACCCCAGTCAGCATCAGAATAGCCACGTAAACCAAGGTCTTTACCTTGGTAACAAAGCCAATAATCCTTAGTACCCTTGAGGTACCTTAGGATCCTCTTAACATTCTTCCAATGCTCCAGACCAGGGTTGGAAGAATATCGTGCTAAAAGACCAACCGCTTGGCTGATGTCTGGCCTTGTACATAACATGGCATACATCAAGCTACCAATGGCACTTAGGTAGGGAATCTGAGCCATCTCTTCCTTCTCCTTTGGAGTCTTAGGACATAAGTCCTCTCCAATCTTGCAACCATATGCAAGAGGTGTACTCATGGGCTTTGCATTTGTTAAGTTGAACCTTGCAAGAATCTTATCAATATAAGATTCTTGAGAAAGGGCCAATAGCCTTGCCTTTCTATTCCTCAGGATCTTCACCCCTAGAATAAAGGCAGCCTCTCCCATATCCTTCATGTCAAAGGTGGAAGACAACCATCCCTTGATGGTACTTAATAATGCAAGCCTATTACTTGCAATTAGTATATCATCTACATATAGAGTCAATACTGCAAAACTAGACCCAGAAGAGTACAAGTATACACAATGGTCTTCATGCATCATCACAAAGCCATAGTTTGTGATTGCATGGTGAAACTTCAAGTACCACTGTCTTGAAGCTTGCTTAAGACCATAGATAGACTTCTTTAGTCTACATACCTTGTCCTCTTGACCCTTTTGGACAAACCCCTCAGGTTGTCTCATATATATCTCCTCACTCAATTCACCATTGAGAAAGGCGGTCTTTACATCCATCTGATGTAACTCTAAGTCTAGATTTGCCACAATGGCAAGTAATATCCTGATGGAAGTGAATTTCACAACAGGAGAGAAGGTGTCTTTGAAATCAACACCCTCCTTCTGTGTGAAACCCTTGGCCACCAACCGGGCCTTGTATCTTTCGATACTTCCATCAGAGTTCACCTTGATCTTGAGAACCCACTTGTTCCCAATTGCCTTACGGCCTAGAGGAAGATCACTTAACTCCCAAACCCCATTGAGATGCATCGAATGCAACTCATCCTTCATTGCATTTAGCCACTCTTCCCTTTGTTCACCCTCAAGAGCCTCCTCAATGTTACTTGGCTCATCTATCTCAGATGCAACCAAGTTTGCCTCACTATCCAGGATCCACCATTCTTTAGGTGGTCCAAATTTCCTCATTGATCTTCTCAATATAGGCTGAGATGGAGGCAACTCATACTCCATCTCTTGAGGCTCAACATTTTGCCCTTGAGTATCCTCAACTCCCTCTTGAACAAAACCTTCCTCTTGGAAGTCTTGCTCATGTTGGTCCACAACAACAGGGATTTCTAGAGCCATTGCTCCACGTGGTTGAGGTACTCCCTCTAGAGTAGGTGCATGTGTCCCAAGTGTCCTTATGACACTTGGTTGACCCTCATCTAGGATCTGGCTTAATGAGGTTAAGTCACCACACTCACCAACTTTGGGGAACTCATCCTCCACAAAGTTAGCATTCCTTGCATCAAAGATGTTCCCAATTTTGTGACTTACATCCAAGAACACATAACCCCTAGATTGTTCAGCATAACCAAGGAAGGCACACTTCCTCCCTCTTGGACCCAACTTTCCCAAAGGGTGGTCCGTTATGTGAACATAAGCTAAACAACCCCAAGGGCGTAAATAGCTTAGGTTAGGAGTTTTCTTCTTCCATAACTCATATGGAGAAGAATTCACATTCTTGGTGGGTACTCTATTAAGGACATGAACTGCACACAGCAGTGCATCACTCCAATAAGTGATGTCTAAATTGGCCTTTGCCATCATGGAACGTACCATGTCCATAAGAGTTCTATTCTTCCTCTCAGATACTCCATTCTGTTGGGGTGTCCAAGGAAGGGTGAACTCCCTCTCAATACCTTTCAAGTCACAAAATGCTTTGAATGCATTAGATGTATACTCTCCACCCCTATCTGTCCTCAAGGACTTAATCTTCTTACCTACTTGGTTCTCAACCAAGTACACATACTTCACAAAGCATGCCAAGGCCTCTGCCTTGTTTCTGAGTAAGTAGATATGGGTGAATCGAGTATAATCATCTGTGAATGTGATGAAATACTTAAATCCATTTCTAGATTCAACCTTCATTGGCCCACACAGGTCAGAGTGAACTAAACTAAGTGCCTCACCTCTCCTAGTTGCTTTGCCAAAAGGCTTTCTTGTGGCTTTGCCTTCTAGGCATGATTGACAACTTGGAAGGACAACCTTGGTCAAGGAACCTAGCAAGCCACCCTTGGCTAGCTTGTTCATTCTATCTTGACCAATATGACCTAACCTTTCATGCCATCTCATTTCATTTGTGACCTCTGTCACATAGCAACTAGGACTTGCAACAGAATGGTCAGTTGGCTTTAACTCATAAAGCCCATTATTAACTGAACAAGTGCACACTATCTGATTATCTTTAATAATAGACACACTATTATTAAAGAAATTAAAGCAATAATTGTACTTCAACATACAACTTATAGAAATCAAATTTCTACAAATGTTTGGTACATACAATACATCTATTAGATACAAATATCCAATATCTATAGGAATCCTACATGTTCCTATGCCTTCCACTTCCAGCCTGGCATCATTTCCTACTGAAATGTGCTTAGCTCCTTTTGAGAGCTTCCTGTAGGCCACAAACCAGGACTTCTCCCGTGCTATGTGGTCTGTTGCTCCCGAGTCTACAATCCACAAAGAATTGCACTCAGTTAGTAATGTACATGACACAACATGTACAATGGAAGTAGAAGGGTATGTATGTACCTTGGGTGGACCTTTGCAATCCTTTGCAAAGTGTCCTTTATACCCACAGTTGAAGCACTTTAGCTTGCTTATGTCCTGTTTCTTCTTGAACCTTTTCTTAGAAGCAGGAACTTTTCCCTTGCCCTTCCTTGGCCCTCCTTTTCCACCATTCTTCTTCCATCCCTTCTGGATAGAAGATGAGGCAACATATGCCTTAGAATGGTCCTTGAGGGCCATTACCTCAGCCTCAAGGAGGAGGTGACGGGCAATGTCATCAAATGACATTATTTGAGGGTTATGGCGTAAGTTGACCTTCATCAACTGCCATTCCTCATCAGGCAAGGAACGAATTATTGCTTGCACTTGTTGCTCATCAGTGAGCACATGCCCTGCCGTCTTGAGTTGGTGGATCATGCGTGACATCTCACGCAAGTGAGCACTCATAGAGTGATCAGCACGCTTCACATAATTCTCAAACCTGAGAATCATCGAGCGTTGTTTCTCTACAGAAACATCTCCATACTTGGCCTTGACAGAGTCCCATATGGCCCTGGCCCCCTCAAGCATGGAGAATTCCACCATAATCTCATCCACCATAGTGGAAAGGAGAGTGACTCTACACATAGAGTTCTTCTTTAGGAATGCCTCATAGGCAGTCTTATCCTCTCCCTCAGCAGGAGGCATGATCTCTTGAGTGAGTACATCAAGAGTATCTTGCTCAGTTAAAATGAATTTGACTTTCTGTTGCCAAATTGAATAGTTTTCACCATCCAATTTGAGGTCACGGTTTAATTCAGCAACAATATTCTTACAAGCCATCTACATTGATGCAATTCACATGTTTTAGTTCAATTTACACAACAAGACTCAACAAAGCAACATGTGTATGAAAACAACTTCTAACATGCTCATATATGGCAAAAGAGATGCATATAACATTCGATCAGAAATATATAAACATGCCTTCATTGTTTCATACACATATCCTTCATTAACCTTCATCGAAATCATACACATATGTATGATCCTAAATCATGCTCACAACATGTAACATATACATATTCATGACCTAGGCTCTGATACCAATTGAAGATTTTCAGGATCTCAATAATAACATACTCTTATGTTATTCATTTGTGTATATGCCACATGCATATAAGTTTTTCATACATATTGTCTCAAAAACAATATCTAGCATGCTATTTGAGTTCAACATGAATATAGACATACTTATCCAGTCAAACAAACTTAGCATGCCACTAAGATCATTCATAAAACTTAAATCCTTAGCATGCTACTAAAGCAAGAAAGGATGCGTACCTTCCTTTTTGATAGTCTTGTGCCGAAAAGGAAAAGGAAGGACTTGATCTTAGAGATACGCCTTGAGGCTTGAATTGAGATGAAGAATCTCAATATAATTCCACCCACAATGCTCTAAGAAAGTGTCTAATATTTCGGCTCTTTAAAGGAATGAAAGGAGGAATTTTTCTCTCAAGAAAAATGGTGCAAATTGAGTGTAAAATTCGTACTCTCAATGGCCAGCCACTAAAGGCTATTTATAGATGACCAAAAGGCACACCTTTACACCAAGAAAGGTGTCCTTTAAGCCAAAGAACACTTCCTTTGGCTAAGGGTCATGTATGGTGGCGAAAATACATGTCTTTTAGCCAAGGAACACTTCCTTTGGCCTATAACCACCCATAACTACCTTATGGGCGAAAATACATGTCTTTTAAGTCAAGGAACACTTCCTTTGGCCTATAACCACCCATAACTACCTTATGGGCGAAAATACATGTCTTTTAAGTCTAAAGGACATCACATTTGGTGCAATAACCACCTCAACCACCTCCATGGCCGAACATACATGTCCTTTAAAGTCAAAGGACATCACTCTTGGTGCTATAAGCACCCTATGGCCGAATATACATGTCCATTCACCCAAGGAACACTTCCTTTGGATGAAAGGACATGTTCTTTTAGCCAAGAGTTATTTCTTTTGATGAAGAGACATACCTTTACACAAAAGATGTGTCTCTTGGTGGTTTTGAGCTAAAAACAAGGTGAGCTGGCACAAAGCTAGCTCAATATGCTACTTATGCACCATTGAGCTCCTTTGAGCTCCAACCTAGCACCATGAACTAAGGTCCAGCTCCAAGAACTGACCTTGAGCTGGAGTTAGCTGCTTTCAGCTGAAGTAAACTGAAGTCCAGCTACACTCAGCTACCAAAAGCTGAAGTGAGCTGACTTGAGCTGACTTGAGCTGAAGTCTAGCTACATTCAGCTACCATAAGCTGAAGTGAGCTGACTTGAGCTTACTTGAGCTAACTTGAGCTGAAATCCAGCTACATTCAGCTACCATAAGCTGAAGTGAGCTGACTTGAGCTGACTTGAGCTAACTTGAGCTGAAGTCCAGCTACTCTGAGCTACTTATAGCTGAAGTGAGCTGACTTGAGCTAAGGGGAGCTACTTCTAGCTGCCTTAGATACCTTTTCAAGCTATAGTTAGCTCAACGAGCTCAAATCCTATCTTAAAAGGATCTTGGTGCGCCAAGAATTCCAACATTTTGGTAGCTCAATAAGGTTGTTTTCTTACTTATGAACTGGTATTTGAAGGCCAGGAAGTGGGAGAAAAGGTGCTGGGCAGTGAAATACACATAGAAACCATGTTGTGCATTTAAGGTGCATTAGTTAAGAGCTTGTGGAATTAATTTTGTTCCAGCTAGGAGCTGCTGGTTTTAATGGTTTAAATTAATTCTAGATGATGTTATCTTGCTTATGATTTGGTGTTTAAAAGCTAAGAAGCAAGAGAACATTTATTTGGAAGTGAATCGCCCATGAATGCCATGAATGTGCATTAAGGTGAAGTTTTGGTGTTACTGTAATTGTAGTTACTTCCAAGAATAAACTGTATTATTACAGTATTTTTGGTGGCTTTTGGGGGTAATAATCTTGCTTATACACTAGTATACAATGCATAAAAATTAAGAGAGCAAGATTTAGGTTGCTTTTATGCTATTAAAAGTGTAAAGAACCGCAAGATAGGCAAACCGGAGACAGAAAATTCTGGGCAGTTGGTGGTTGTTTCATGGGCTGTTTTCAAGTGTTAAAATTGATAAATTGTGCTTAAAATGATCAATATAGGTTCTGGGAATAAGCTACTAAAAGATGGCCTAAGTTTGGGTTGAAACCGAGACAAAAAGGCTAAGTACTTGAAGCTTGCAAATTAAGTTATCTAAGGTAAGGGTTATTTAATTTGTATGCTTATGTGTTAAATAAATTTGGCTATGATACTTGTATATCAAGTGGCTGAATTATGGATAAATTTAACAAGCATATGATTTGAGTATTGATGGCTATGTGAGAAGCTTATATGATTGGGTTTGGTAAAAAGCCAAACTATGAAGTGCATATGAAGTGTGTAAGTGCATAATTGTAAACTTATATCTATAGGCAAAATGGACCTTGATATGGTCTAATTTACGGTGAGTATGACGGGTTAGGAACCTACGATACCTAAGGTCACAATGATGGGCTAAGACCTGGATGGACCTAAGAGGGGGAGGTGTCCTTAACCACTCACGAAACCTGATAAAGGTAGCACTAACACATGCACTAAATAAGCAAATAGTTCACTTCTGTACATAAAATAAGGGATATTGACAAATACTAAGAAGCTTTCAAAGCAGTATTTGTATGGACAAGTTGGACTTGTCAATTGAAGGACAATTGAGTAAAGGAATTGTGGGAACTAGCTACTCCCATAATTATTGGCCAATAATACGAGTTCCTAGCACTATGACTTGAGCTCAAGTGCACTATGCATATATCGACATCCTTATGGATAATATGCACGGTCCTATATTGTTGATTTTCTTGCAGGTTATAACCCTTACTGAGAACTTTTGGTTCTCACATCCCTTACATATTTTGTGTGGAGATATTGGTGGACCTGGGGCTAATAACCAATAAAGAAATTGGTTGTTAGTATTTTGATACCAGAGGCAAGAAACAGGGAATACCTGAACACTGTAGTGACCCCTTTTTGATAGTGTAACTCAGGTGGGATTGGATCCCAAGATTCTCAGTGTGCAGCATATGTATAACACTTTTGTGTATGATGTATATATATGTGTGTGGAAGTTATGCCTCTGGTAAATGCTATGGAACTAGTGGTTGTGTTCCCTAGTAGCTTGTATGGATTCACGATGCATAATATTACGTTTTTGATAAATGCATGTTTGAAGTACTGGCCAGCTGCATCGATTATATCTTATTTTTATGGTCATTGACCTACAGCCATAGTAAGGCATAGTATAAAACAGTATTGCATTAAGGATTTAATCAATTAACAGACCCACTAAGGACAAATTTACATAGGCCTAACACTGAATAAGTGTAAGGTTCCTGGGGTCCTATATGACTTAAATAGGATTAAGGTTCAAGGCCTGTGACAGTGGTATCAGAGCAGGTTACCAGAGGCATAGGCATTGAGAATCTATATAATCCCTGTATGATGGTAGTAAGTAATATGTTATTAAATTTTCTGAAAATTGTGTCTGTGGATATCTTTTGGATTTGTCAGGTGTAAAATGGTGAACATTGGGAGCAACGAAGACCAAGACCCAGGGCAGGTTCAGGGTTAACTCCGGGGGAGGCCCAGATGTTGCAATTGCTTCAAGGCATCAGCCAAGCCTTGATGCAAATGAATGAGGGTATAAGTACCTTGCTACAGAGACAGGCAGTAGCAGGGCAAGCTCCGCTTGCAGGCCAGATACCACCACCACAGCCACAGCCAAATCCTGTTGGGGACCAGGCTGACTCAGGTAGCCATGCTGAGGTGCATGTTAATAGTCACCCAGTCCATGGAGGGCAGCCTGAGGTACATGACCAGCCTAGGCATGGACAGCAGCAGAAGATTGAGGGGCATAGGAAGCGAAGTATGCCAAGGCGGATGAAGATTGTTCAGAATTTCAAGTCCTTTACTCCACCTATGTTTGATGGAACTGGAGATGCCGATACTGCAGATTTTTTTCTGGACAGATTGAATACACTGTTTAAGACATTGGAGATGGATTCTCATGAAAGTGTATTGTTGGCATCCTTTCAACTAGTTGGGAGAGCAGGGTTATGGTGGAGAAGAATTCAGAGTGAGCGTGAATGATATGATCAAAGAAGGCACAACCAAGAATGGCAAGGATCCATTAAAGATAACTAGTGGACCATTGACAAGGAAGAAGGCTAATGAGCTCACTAGTGCACTTCAAGCTTGGATTTTGACAGATTGGCGATGTTCTGGTAGAAAATTCATATCTTGAGGTAAACAGATCGGAATTGAGTAATTCTTGATTCATTGGAAAGCTAACATCTGGATCTGAAAATCATATGAAGACCATAAAACCCAGTTTGCACGATAAGGAGGTCCAATTTAGCTTCAAAGTCGCGATTTATGAGTTATCGCTGGTTCAGAAGCAGTTGCAGTATTTTAGGAATATCTTTCTATTCAGAAGTCCATTTTGTGTGATTAAACTGTGGTTTCGAAGCTAAGAAAGAGATCTACAACTTTCATGTTTTACATTTTGAGAAATCATGGCTGCATGAAGTTCGAATTGCAGCTTGAAGTTGAAGACACAAGCAGGAACCTCCTGAGAAGACTATTTTGTGGTTTTTATGACCAATCTTATTTTGTAACGTATTTTATTTTATTTTCCTGTTTATTTACATTATTTAGGATTTTATTTAGGCCATGGAAGTGATTTAGGTCACTTAGGATAAATGGAATTCGCTGCACACCTTAAACATGTGTTAAAAGGGTGTAGGAATCCTAGTTTGACTAGGTTTTCTTGAGTCCTTTGTAACTAGGTTTCCTAGGTGACTTGGGCTGCGAATTTTGCCCAGATTTTTACCCTAGTTTAGGCCTATATAAAGGCACATATTCTGGATGTAAACACACAGATTATTGCCGAAATAATATTGCTCTTTGGAGAGGTTTTCTCTTTGGTTCTTGGAGGACTGCCTTGGTGCACAAGTATGCTTGTGTTCTTGGAGTTCTATACTTCTCGTTTCTAATCACAGGTTGATTAGGGGTGGGGGTCTTCAAACCCAGTCTCTTTGATGTCTTGTGGAGCTTGAAAAACATCTTGGGCGCGTTTCATGGTCTTTATACCATCGGGGTTCGCATCAGTGAAGAAGGAAATGAAGGAAGGTCAGAGTACAGGCAAAGGGTTCTGAGCTGGACTGAGTTTGAAAGGCTATTCAGAGACGAGTTCATTAGTGAAGCTGTACAGGACCGAAAGAGGAGAGAGTTCGAACAACTAACTCAGGGACAGATGAGTATTGTTGAATATGAATTCAAGTTCAGCACACTCATACGATATGTTCCCTACATGGAAGGCCATGAGGAGACTAGAGTGAAGAAGTTCTTACAGGGACTCAGGCAAGAGTTCAGGCAGCCTATTATAGCAGCAGGAGTTAGGGCTTATCATGATATGGTCCAGAGAGCCCTAGCACTAGAGGCAGACGTGATGGCCAATGGGGCTAAAAGCATTAGGACTGATGGAGATGGATCATCCAAGAAGTTAGGCATACAAAGGAGGCCGCATCTTGATACTGCTGCTGGAGAGGGCACTAGTGGCACCAAAAAG
Source organism: Aquilaria yunnanensis (assembly GCA_039654915.1). NCBI lineage: Eukaryota > Viridiplantae > Streptophyta > Magnoliopsida > Malvales > Thymelaeaceae > Aquilaria > Aquilaria yunnanensis. The sequence continues at coordinate 61,879,476 of CM077593.1, forward strand.
TTTAAGAAAGTTGGCAAGGGGCCTTGCAATATCTGTAAGAAGTTCCATAGTAATAAGCCTTGCAAGTTTGCTAGTAATGCATGTCTGATATGCAACCAGTTGGGACATTGGGCCAAGGATTGTCCCCAAAGAGGCCAAAGAACTATACCCCCGAGAGCAATACCCCCTGGACCAGCACCACCCCCCCGACAGCAAGCACCTCCTAGAGTATTTACTCTTGCTAGTCAGGTAGCTCGGCAGCCTGCAGTACCAGGTATCTTTACAGTTTCAGGACATAGTGTTAAAGTTTTGTTTGACACTGGTGCATCCATATCTGTTATTGCATCTAATGTGGTAGATAGGATAGGTATGGTACGCACAGAAATGAACACTATGAAACTGATTAAGACCCCAGTAAGACAGATAGTCCTTACGAACACTATTGTGAAAGACTGTCCTCTAGAAATTGGTGGTTGTAAAATTGACTCAGATTTATGGGTAATGGATATGCAAGTGTTTGATATTGTGTTGGGAATGGACTGGTTAAGGAAGCACCAGGCCTATATAGACTGTGCAAGTCAAAAGGTAACTTTCATAGATTCTAGAAAGGAACTTATGACTTGTACTGGTGGGCTTGGAGATGGGGTGGAAAGTTTACACCTCAAGGTACTAGAGTCTATCTCCATAGAAGATGAGGATGAATTGATGCTCTATGCCTTAAATGAGGTATCAATAGAAGAAACATTAAAGGACATACCAATAGCAAATCAGTTCCCAGAGGTATTTCCTACAGACCTTCCAGGATTACCTCCCCAACGTGATATAGAATTCTCCATTCACTTGCAACAAGGAGTTTCACCTATATCTATTCCCCCTTATAGGATGTTAGCTCCTGAGATGGATGAGCTGAAAAACCAGTTAGAGGAGTTGCTAGAAAAGGGCTTCATACGCCCAAGTGTGTCTCCATGGGGAGCACCAGTTCTTTTTGTAAAGAAGAAAGATGGTAGTTTGAGGCTTTGCATTGATTACAGGAAACTGAATGCTGTAACTGTCAAGAACAAATATCCTTTACCGAGGATAGATGACTTGTTTGACAGACTTAAAGGGGCAAAGGTGTTCTCTAAGATAGACCTTCGATCTGGATATTTCCAGATAAGGGTGAAGGAAGAGGACATACCTAAGACAACCTTTAGGACCCGATATGGACATTATGAGTACACAGTGATGCCTTTTGGTGTTACTAATGCTCCTGCAATATTCATGGATGCCATGAACAGAATTTTCAGGGCTTACTTGGATCGGTTTGTGGAAGTATTTATAGATGATATACTAGTATACTTCAAAACAGAGCAGGAACATGCTGAACATTTAATTAAAGTGTTGCAAATACTGAAGGAGAGTCATTATTATGCAAAGTTATCCAAATGTCAATTTTGGGCTAATGAAATTTCTTTCCTTGGACATGTTATCACTAGCCAAGGATTGAAAGTAGACCCAGAAAAGGTCAAGGCAGTGAAAGAATGGCCTAGACCAACTACGGTGACTGACATTAGGAGTTTCCTGGGACTGGCAGGTTACTATAGGAGATTTATTAAGAACTTCTCCAAAATAGCATTACCGATGACTATGTTGACCCGGAAGTCCCAAAAATTTGAATGGACAACAAACTGTGAAAACAGTTTTGAAGAGTTGAAGCAAAAATTGATACAAGCACCTATCCTTATTTTGCCTGACCCAGATAAAACCTTTACTATTTACACTGATGCATCTGGAACAGGACTTGGATGTGTATTGATGCAGGATCAACAAGTCATTGCATATGGGTCTAGGCAGCTAAGACCCAACGAACTAAATTATCCAGTGCATGACTTGGAACTAGCTGCAGTAGTTTTTGCCCTCAAGTCATGGAGACATTACTTGTTGGGTAGATCCTTTAAGACATATACTGACCACAAGAGCCTCAAGTACCTCTTCACACAAAAAGATTTGAACATGAGGCAAAGAAGGTGGGTTGAGTATATAAAGGACTTTGACTGTAGCATTGAGTACTGTGCAGGGAAAGGTAATGTAGTCGCTGATGCCTTGAGTAGAAGGTACACAGGCGTAGTTCTTTCAAAGGACCAAGTATCAAATACACCTGTAGAACATTTCTCAGCTTTGTATGAGAACTGGTTAGCTTGGGAAATGGCTCAAATGTACCAATCGCAGGTGGAATCAGGGTGGTTGGCTAAGGTAAAGAAAGCACAGGAAAATGACCATACTCTTAAAAAGATTAGTGGGGAAGAAAAATATGGTACACTTAGTGGAGAATTTCAATATAGAGATGGAATGTTACACTTTGGTGTTAGGCTATATGTGCCAGACATGGAGGACTTAAGGGAGCAAATCTTATAAGAAGCACATAATAGTAGGCTGAGTGTACATCCAGGTGCTGAAAAGATGTACCATGATTTAAAAACTCATTTCTGGTGGCCTGGCCTAAAGAAAGACATTAGGCAACATGTGGCAAAATGCCTCACCTATCAGATGGTGAAGGCAGAACACCAAAAACCAGCTGGAACTCTTCAGAGCTTACCCATACCTGAAAGAAAATGGGGTTCCATCATTATGGACTTTCTCGTAGGATTACCAAAGACGGGAGCCCATAATGATACTGTGTGGGTGGTTGTTGATAGGTTAACAAAATCAGCTCATTTTATACCTATCAAAGTCACCTATACTATGGATAAGCTAGCACAGACAAACCTTAAAGAGGTCGTTAGGTTACATGGTATACCTGATCAGATTGTATCTGATAGAGACCCAAGGTTTGTCTCTAAGTTTTGGACAGCCTTTCAAAGGGCATTAGGTAGTACAGTGAGCCTTAGAGGACATGCTAAGAGGGTGTGCCATGATTTTAAAGGTGAGTGGGATAAGCATTTACCATTGGTGGAGTTCGCCTATAATAACAGTTATTAAGCTGCAATAGGCATGGCACCTTATGAAGCCCTTTTATGGGAGAAGGTGTATGACTCCACATTGTTGGGCAAGCCCTACCGATAGGGTTGAGTTAGGCGCAGAAATCATAGCTGAAACCACAGCTAAAATAAAACAGATCCAAACAAGGATCAAGACAGCTTCTGATAGGCAGGAGAAGTATGCCAATATCAGAAGGAGAGAATTGGAGTTTGACATAAGGGATAAAGTACTCTTAAGGGTATCTCCTATGAAAGGTGTGATCCGATTTGGGCAAAGAAATAAGTTAGCCCCGAGGTATATTGGACCTTTTGAAATCTTAGAGAAAGTGGGTAGGGTGGCTTATAGTTTGGCATTACCACCTAACTTGTCTCACATTCACAATGTTTTCCATGTAAGTCAACTCCGAAAATGCATCATAGACTCGAGACAAGTACTGACCACTCCTGATGTGCCTATTCATGAGGATCTGACCTATGTGGAAAGACCTATACGAATCTTAGATAGGTAGGTCAGAAAGTTAAGAACCAAGTGGATCCCCATGGTGAAGATCTTGTGGTCTAACCATACAGAAGAGGAGGCTACTTGGGAGACAGAGCAGGATATATTGACCCAGTATCCTGATGATTTTGCTCAACTTAAGCAAGATTTGGAGGACCAAATAGCTTAAGAGGGGGAGAATGTGACGGCCCTCGAAGCTATAAGGTAATTAGTTAATTTAATAAATTACACCTTAGATAATTTATTTGCAAGCTAAGTCTCGGTAATTTAGGGTCCAGTAGTTAAAAATGAATAAAATTGATCATTTAAGCAAGCCTGGCCAAGAAGGGCATTTCGGTCATTTCACATAATGACCCATTTTTATGGCACGGTTGATTAGAGCATGAGAAAATATTAAATTTGAGGTATCACGATTTTTCGTGATTTCCGCTCTATCATCGTGAATTTGTGAATTGACTAGATTGTCTATAAGTGGTTTATATGTAACCGTGATAAACATAGGGACAAAATGGAATATAACTGAAAGGCTGGTACTGGCCGCGTATTTATATCTATGAAGGAACCAGGCGCGGTGTAATACCAATTTTGGTCCTTAACTTCTCAGTGTGTTACGAATAAACCCAAATTTCCTGGAGAGTACAAAGACAGCACCATGTGCGTGGCATGTGCAATTAAAGCCTACATAAGTTGGCTTCCCATTAATTGCTCGGCCATCTTCTTCCACCTTCGTCTCCAGATCACCAAAACCTCTCTTTCTATCCAAACACCATAGCTAAACCATATCCAAGCTCCAATCCATCAAATCCAAGCACAAATAAGCAAGATTTTGAAGGAAAATCAAGATTTGTGCTATCCTAAGCTAGGATTTGTTGCTTCTTGTCTGAGTAAGTTTGGTTTTATTATTTCCCCTATTTTTGAGCTACAGTTTAACTCTGTAAATTCTGGAAATTAATGTTAGACTTGGTTTTTGAGAGAAATCAAAGGTGCTCAACATGTTTGAAGGTGTTTATGAGCTTATCCATGGTTAATTTTGCTCCAATGGTGTAGTTTTCATCATCTTTGAATTTCTGGCACTATTCATGCGATTTTTTGTTGGGTTTCGGGAGCCAAACAGCGCAGCGGAATTTAACCGAAACCCTCCAGGATCCAAGTGAAACGGGGTAAACCGGGTGTTCGAAATTTTCATACCTAATTTTCGGTTGAGATCTCTCACTCAACTGTAGAGTCGAATCACAAAACCTGAACAGTTGACGTGTTCAGGCTCTCTATGGTATCCACACGAGTCTCTCGGGATCACCACGCTTCCACCACGTCCCGGCAGATGCGTTTCTCTTGCGTTCGCAGTGCTAGCTTGCGTCCTCCAAGGAATTGCAAGCGGCTGTCCTTTTGGGAGGCTAGGGCAAGGAGACCTACGAATTTCTCACTTAAAAGTTGTATTTATAGTGAAACTCAACTTCCAAGCCTAATGGGTTTCAAAGCCCTAATCCAATTAGGATTTAATTTCGGGCTTAATAATGGCTCAACTCCTTGGCCCATTATTAATACGAAATTAAAGTGAAACCATAACCCAAATAATTAGCCCATGCACTCTAATGATCCAAATAGCTCTATGTGTGCGACCCAATAGGCTCTTGCCATGTTGGCAATGATCATAAATCACATTTATGATCATAAGCAATGAGCGGTGTCTAGCAACACATCATTGCTACCCAAGTGACAAGATTGTCGGTGAATCGACTAAACCTTTATGATCATCACCGATATATGCCATTGTCCCTTTGTCCAAGATATCAAGACTAAGCACGAGACATGGAATGTGTCACTCTCGTATAGCCCAATCTTTGGTTTCTTGATTACCGAGTAGACCAACTTAAACTGACGACATTGATATCATATATCAACTCATCGGAGCATGGCCATGCATTTTCTAAGTCTCACTCTATCAAGGGGCCCAAAGATATCACTCCCGTTACATAGGAGGGACAAATCCCATCTTGATCATACAAATCCCTCCGCATGATATGTGACATACCCAATGACCTCCTTCAAGTTCACTCAGTTACGAGCAACAAAGGAAAGTATCAAAGTATGTGACTCACATGTAGGGAACCTTGCTGATCTTAGGTCGAAGGACTACATATACCATGATCACTATGAGAATCACTTATGACACTCATATAACGATCCATGAAGTGTTCTCATGGTGGGTCGGTCCAGTACACAAGTTCTCCAACTTATACCCACATGTAGACTACATATCTCATATTAGTCTCCACATATGCTAGTCATTATGTATTATTGCAACCCGCTCCACAATAATACTAGACTAGGGACGTTTAAGAATATCATTATTCTAGGGTTACAATTATGTTTATTACGTTACGCAGAAACATAACAACAAACAAAATTGCTAGATTAATGCCTCAATAAAATATCATGACTCAATGTGCAAAAATACAATCATCTCATGATTGGCTTTTGGGCACAATACTAACATTTTTATGAAATAAATCATGGCTAGGATTGTTGTTTGATATGTTTCCTAGCTTTAAGAAGTAATTTGAGATGCCAATGAGCTAAAACCCAAAAAGAACTAAGGCTGGAATTTTTGTGTAGCCGAAACCGTGAGTGTTGAGCTAAGTATGGTTTAATTCTTTTATAACCAGCCAAAATTTCCTGTTCCAAGGGTTTTCGTAGCTCAATAAGGTTGTTTTCTTACGTATGAACTGGTATTTGAAGGCCAGGAAGTGGGAGAAAAGGTGTTGGGCAGTGAAATACACATAGAAACCATGTTGTGCATTTAAGGTGCATTAGTTAAGAGCTTGTGGAATTAATTTTGTTCCAGCTAGGAGCTGCTGGTTTTAATGGTTTAAATTAATTCTAGATGATGTTATCTTGCTTATGATTTGGTGTTTAAAAGCTAAGAAGCAAGAGAACATTTATTTGGAAGTGAATCGCCCATGAATGCCATGAATGTGCAATAAGGTGAAGTTTTGGTGTTGCTGTAATTGTAGTTACTTCCAAGAATAAACTGTATTATTACAGTATTTTTGGTGGCTTTTGGAGGTAATAATCTTGCTTATACACTAGTATACAATGCATAAAAATTAAGAGAGCAAGATTTAGGTTGCTTTTATGCTATTAAAAGTGTAAAGAACCGCAAGATAGGCAAACCGGAGACAGAAAATTCTGGGCAGTTGGTGGTTGTTTCATGGGCTGTTTTCAAGTGTTAAAATTGATAAATTGTGCTTAAAATGATCAATATAGGTTCTAGGAATAAGCTACTAAAAGATGGCCTAAGTTTGGGTTGAAACCGAGACAAAAAGGCTAAGTACTTGAAGCTTGCAAATTAAGTTATCTAAGGTAAGGGTTATTTAATTTATATGCTTATGTGTTAAATAAATTTGGCTATGATACTTGTATATCAAGTGGCTGAATTATGGATAAATTTAACAAGCATATGATTTGAGTATTGATGGCTATGTGAGAAGCTTATATGATTGGGTTTGGTAAAAAGCCAAACTATGAAGTGCATATGAAGTGTGTAAGTGCATAATTGTAAACTTATATCTATAGGCAAAATGGACCTTGATATGGTCTAATTTATGGTGAGTATGACGAGTTAGGAACCTACGATACCTAAGGTCACAATGATGGGCTAAGACCTGGATGGACCTAAGAGGGGGAGGTGTCCTTAACCACTCACGAAACCTGATAAAGGTAGCACTAACACATGCACTAAATAAGCAAATAGTTCAATCCTGTACATAAAATAAGGGATATTAACAAATACTAAGAAGCTTTCAAAGCAGTATTTGTATGGACAAGTTGGACTTGTCAATTGAAGGACAATTGAGTAAAGGAATTGTGGGAACTAGCTACTCCCATAATTATTGGCCAATAATACGAGTTCCTAGCACTATGACTTGAGCTCAAGTGCACTATGTATATATCGACATCCTTATGGATAATATGCACGGTCCTATATTGTTGATTTTCTTGCAGGTTATAACCCTTACTGAGAACTTTTGGTTCTCACATCCCTTACATATTTTGTGTGCAGATACTGGTGGACCTGGGGCTAATAACCAATAACGAAACTGGTTGTTAGTATTTTGATACCAGAGGCAAGAAACAGGGAATACCTGAACACTGTAGTGACCCCTTTTTGGTAGTGTAACTCAGGTGGGATTGGATCCCAAGATTCTCAGTGTGCAGCATATGTATAACACTTTTGTGTATGATGTATATATATGTGTGTGGAAGTTATGCCTCTGGTAAATGCTATGGAACTAGTGGTTGTGTTCCCTAGTAGCTTGTATGGATTCACGATGCATAATATTATGTTTTATATAAATGCATGTTTGAAGTACTGGCCAGCTGCATCAATTATATCTTATTTTTATGGTCATTGACCTACAGCCATTGTAAGGCATAGTATAAAACATTATTGCATTAAGGATTTAATCAATTAATAGGCCCACTAAGGAGAAATTTACATAGGCCTAACACTGAATAAGTGTAAGGTTCCTGGGGTCCTATATGACTTAAATAGGATTAAGGTTCAAGGCCTGTGACACATAGGACATCACTCTTGGTGCAATAACCACCCCAACCACCCTCATGGCCGAATATACATGTCTTTTCACTCAAGGAACACTTCCTTTGGATGAAAAGATGTGTTCTTTTAGCCAATAGTCATCTCTTTTGATGAAGAGACATATCTTTACACAAAAGATGTGTCTCTTGGTGGTTTTGAGCTAAAAGCAAGATGAGCTGGCACAAAGCTAGCTCACTATGCAACTTATGCACGATTGAGCTCCTCTGATCTCCAATCAAGCTCCATGAACTAAGGTCTAGTTCCTTGAACTGACCTTGAGCTGGAGTTAGCTACTCTCAGCTGAAGTGAACTGAAGTCCAGCTACATTCAGCTACCAAAAGCTGAAGTGAGCTGACTTGAGCTAACTTGAGCTAATGTCTTGCTACTTTGACCTACTTATAGCTGAAGTGAGCTGACTTGAGTTGAAGTCCATCTACATTCAGCTACCAGAAGCTGAAGTGAGCTGACTTGAGCTGACTTGAGCTGACTTGAGCTAACTTGAGCTGAAGTCCAGCTACTTTGAGCTACTTAGAGCTGAAGTGAGCTGACTTGAGCTAAAGGGAGCTACTTTTAGATGCCTTAGATAGCCGTTCAAGCTAGAGTTAGTTCAATGAACTCAAATCCTATCTTAAAAGCATCTTGGTGTGCCAAGAATTCCAACAGTTTGGAATCAAATGGAAACATTCGCAACATGTTTCGAATGAAATAGAAGCATTCACAACTTGTTTGGAATGAAAGGAAACACTCACAACATGTCTGGAATAAAATGAAGATTCACAACTTGTTTGGAATGAATGGAAACATTGACAACTTGTTTCGAATGAACAAAAAAATTCACAACTAGTTTGGCAAGAAAAGGAAACATTCATAACTAGCTTGGAATGAAATGGAAACATTCACAACCTGTTTGGAATGAACTGGAAACAATCAAAACTTGTCTGGAATGAATGGAAAAATTAACAAGTTGTTTGGAATGAAATGGACACACTTACAAATTGTTTGTAATGAAACGCAAACATTTACAACTTGTTCGGAATGAAATGGAAACATTCACAACTTGTTTGGAATGAAATGGAAACAATCAAAACGTGTTTGGAATGAATGGAAACATTAACAACTAGTTTTGAAAGAAATGGAAACATTCACAACTTGTTTGGAATGAAATGGAAATATTCACAACCTGTTTGGAATGAACGGAAACATTCACAACTTGTTTGGAATGAAATGGAAATATTTGTTTGGATTGAATGGAAACAATAACAGCTAGTTTTGAATGAAATGGAACTACTCACAACTTGTTTGGATTGAAATTGAAACATTCACAACTTGTTTGCAATGAATGGAAACATTCACAACTTGTTTCGATTGAAATTGAAACATTCACAACTTGTTTCAAATGAATGGAAACATTCACAATTTGTTTGGAATGAATGGAAACATTAGCAACTAGTTTGGAATGAAATGGAAACATTCACAATTTGTTTGGAATGAATGGAAACATTAGCAACTAGCTTGGAATGAAATGGAAACATTCACAACTTGTTTGGAATGAATGGAAACATTCACAACTTGTTTCGATTGAAATTGAAACATTCACAACTTGTTTCGAATGAATGGAAACATTCACAATTTGTTTGGAATGAATGGAAACATTAGCAACTAGTTTTGAATGTAATGGAAACATTCAAAACTTTTTTGGAATGAATGTAAACATTGACAACTAGTTTCGAATGAAGTGGAAATATTCACAACTTGTTTGGAATGAAATGGAAAACATTCACACCTTGTTTCGAATAAAATGGAAACATTCACAACTTGTTTGGAATGAAAAGGAAACATTCAGAACTTGTTTGGAATGGCATGGAAACAGTCACAACTTATTTGGAATGAAATGGATGTTGGAATTCTTGGCGCACCAAGATCCTTTTAAGGTAGGATTTGAGCTCATTGAGCTAACTCTAGCTTGAACAGCTATCTAAGGCAGCTAGAAGTAGCTCCCTTTAGCTCAAGTTAGCTTAAGTCAGCTCACTTCAGCTATAAGTAGCTCAAAGTAGCTGGACTTCAGCTCAAGTTAGCTCAAGTCAGCTCAGGTCAGCTGACTTCAGCTATAAGTGGCTCAAAGTAGCTGGACTTCAGCTCAAGTTAGCTCAAGTCAGCTCAAGTCAGCTCACTTAAGCTTCTGGTAGTTGAGTGTAGCTGGACTTCAGTTCACTTCAGCTGAGAGCAGCTAACTCCAGCTCAAGGTCAGCTCTAGGAGCTGGACCTCAGTTCATGGTGCTTGGTAGGAGCTCAAAGGAGCTCAATGGTGCATAAGTAGCATAGTGAGCTAGCTTTGTGCCAGGTCACCTTGCTTTTAGCTCATAACCACCAAGAGACACATCTTTTGTGTAAGGGTATGTCTCTTCATCAAAAGAGATGACTATTGGCTAAAAGAACATGTCCTTTCATCCAAAGGAAGTGTTCCTTGAGTGAAAAGACATGTATATTCGGCCATAAGGTAGTTATGGGTGGTTATAGGCCAAAGGAAGTGTTCCTTGGCTCTAAAAGACATGTATTTTCGCCCATAAGGTAGTTATGGGTGGTTATAGGCTAAAGGAAGTGTTTCTTGGCTAAAAGACATGTATTTTCGCCACCATACATGACCCTTAGCCAAAGGAAGTGTTCTTTGGCTTAAAAGACACCTTTCTTGGTGTAAAGGTGTGCCTTTTGGTCATCTATAAATAGCCTTTAGTGGCTGGCCATTTTAAGCACGAATTTGTACTCTATTTGCTCCATTTTTCTTGAGAGAAAATTGTTCTCCTCCTATTTCCTTTAGAGGCCAAAATATTAAACACTTCTTGAGAGCATTGTGGGTGGATTTACATAGAGATTGTTCATCTCTATTCAAGCTTCAAGGTGCCCCTCTAAGATCAAGTTCTCCCTCAACTTTTCACCAAAGATAACCAAGAAGAAAGGTGCACATTCTCTCTTGGTTTAGTAGCATGCTAGGTTTGAATTATTTACATGAATGTTCTTAGTAGCATGCTAGGATTTATTTGACACAACATGTATGTAAAATTGATATGTTATATAGCATGTTATATCAACTGCATGAATAATATGTTAAAGAATTAGTATTATGTATATCTATATCCATGTTGAATTCAAATGAACAAATATGCATGTGGCATATATATGAGGAGATAACATAAAAGTATGTTATCATAAGATCCTGAAAATCTTCAATAGAAACAATCACAACTTGTTTGGAATGAATGGAAACAATGACAACTAGTTTTGAATGAATTAGAAACACTCAAAACTTGTTTCAAATGAAATGTAAACAATCATAGATTGTTTGGAATGAAATGGAAACATTCGTAACTTGTTTGGAATGAAACAGAAACATTCAGAACTTGTTTCAAATGAAATGGAACCATTAACAATTTGTTTGGAATGAAGGGAAACATTACCACCTAGTTTCGAATGAAATGGAAACATTCACAACTTGTTTGGAATGAAATGCAAACATTCACAACTTGTCTGGAGTGAATGGAAACTTTCACAACTTGTTTGGAATGAAATGGAAACATTTGTAACTTGTTTGGAATGAAATGGAAAGAATCACAACTTGTTTGGAATGAACGGAAATGTTAACAACTAGTTTGGAATGAAATGGAAACATTCACAACTTGTTTGGAATGAATGGAAACATTCACAACTTGTTTCGAATGAAATGGAAACATTTATAACTTGTTTGGTATGAAATGGAAATATTCACAACTTGTTTCGAATGAAATGGAAACATTCAAAAATTGTTTGGATTGAAAAGGAACCTTTAACAATTTGTTTGGAATTAATGGAAACAATAACAGCTAGTTTTAAACGAAATGGAATAATTCACTACTTGTTTTGATTGAAATTGAAACATTCACAACTTGTTTGGAATGAATGGAAACATTCACAACTTGTTTCGATTGAAATTGAAACATTCACAACTTGTTTCGAATGAATGGAAACATTTACAATTTGTTTGGAATGAATGGAAACATTAGCAACTAGTTTGGAATGAAATGGAAACATTCACAATTTGTTTGGAATGAATGGAAACATTAGCAACTAGCTTGGAATGAAATGGAAACATTCACAACCTGTTTGGAATGAATGGAAACATTCACAACTTGTTTCGATTGAAATTGAAACATTCACAAAATGTTTTGAATGAATGGAAACATTCACAATTTGTTTGGAATGAATTGAAACATTAGCAAATAGTTTTGAATGAAATGGAAACCTTCACAACTTGTTTGGAATGACATGGAAACATGCACACTCTTTGAAATGAATGGAAACATTCACAACTTGTTTGGAATCAATGGAAACATTCACAACTTGTTTGGAATCAATGGAAACATTCACAACTTGCCTGGAATGAATTGGAAACATTCACAACCTGTTTGGAATGAATAGAAATATTCACAACAAGTTTGGAATGAAATGGAGACATTCACAACTTATTTGGAATGAAATGGAAACATTCACAACTTGTTTGAAATGAAATAGACATTCACTACTTGTTTAGGAATGAAATGGAAACACATTCACAAATGGAAATATTCACAACTCGTTTGGAATGAATAGAAACATTCACAACTTGTTTCGAATGACATAGAAACATTCACAACTAGATTGGAATGAAATGGTAACATTCAAAACTTGTTTGGAATGAGTGAAAACATTAACAACTAGTTTCGAAAGGAATGGAATCATTCAAAACTTTTTTTCAAAAAAAATGGAAACAATCACAACTTTTTTGAAATGAAATGGAAACTTTCACAACTTGTTTGGAATGAAATGAAAACATTCACTATTTCTTTGGAGTGAATCGAAACATTCACAACTTGTTTGGAATGAAATGGACACACGCACAAATTGTTTGGAATGAAATGCAAACATTCACAACTTGTTTGGAATGAAATGCAAACATTCACAACTTGTTTGGAATGAAATGGAAACATTCATAACTTGTTTGGAATGAAATGGAAACATTCACAACCTGTCTCAATTGAAATGGACACATTCACAACTCATTTGGGATGAATGGAAAGATTAACAACTAGTTTTGCATGAAATGGAAACATCAACAATTTCTTTGGTATGAAATGGAAACATTCACAACTTGTTTGGAATGAATCGAAATGTTAACAACTAGTTTCCAACGAAATGCTGACACTCAAAACTAGTTTCAAATGAATGGAAGCATTCACAACTTCTTAGGAATGAAAACTTATTTGGAATGAAACGAAAACAATCACAATTTGTTTGGAATGAATGGAACTGTTAACAAGTAGTTTCAAATGAAACGGAAACATTCACAACTTGTTTGGAATCAAAAGGAAACATTCGTAACATGTTTGGAATGAATTGGAAGCATTCACAACTTGTTTGGAATGAAAGGAAACATTCACAACAAGTTCGGAATAAAATGAAGATTTCACAACTTGTTTGGAATGAGTAAAAAAATTCACAACTAGTTTGGGAAGAAATGGAAACATTCATAACTAGTTTGGAATGAAATGGAAACTTTCACAACTTGTTTGGAATGAAATGGAAACAATCAAAACTTGTCTGGAAGGAATGGAAACATTAACAAGTTGTTTGGAATGAAATGGACACACTCACAAATTGTTTAGAATGAAACGCAAACATCCGCAACTTGTTTAGAATAAAATGGAAACATTCACAACTTGTTTGGAATGAAATGGAAACAATCAAAATTTGTTTGGAATGAATGGAAACATTAACAACTAGTTTCTAATGAAATGGAAACATTCCCAACTTATTTGGAATGAAATAGCAACATTCACAACCTGTTTGGAATGAATAGAAATATTCATAACTAGTTTGGAATGAAGGGAAACACTCACAACTTGTTTGGAATGACATGGAAACATTTACAACTTGCTTGGAATGAAAAGGAAACATTCAAAACTTGTTTGGAATGAATGGAAACGTTAACAACTAGTTTCGAATGAAATCTAAACATTCACAACTTGTTTGGAATGAAATAGAAACATTCATAACTTGCTTGGAATGAATGGAAACATTCACAACTTGTTTCGAATGAAATGGAAACATTTATAACTTGTTTGGTATGAAATGGAAATATTCACAACTTGTTTGGAATGAAATGGAAACATTCAAAAATTGTTTGGATTGAAATGGAACCATTCACAATTTGTTTGCAATTAATGGAAACAATAACAGCTAGTTTTAAACGAAATGGAATAATTCACTACTTGTTTTAATTGAAATTGAAACATTCACAACTTGTTTGGAATGAATGGAAACATTCACAACTTGTTTCGATTGAAATTGAAACATTCACAACTTGTTTCGAATGAATGGAAACATTTACAATTTGTTTGGAATGAATGGAAACATTAGCAACTAGTTTGGAATGAAATGGAAACATTCACAATTTGTTTGGAATGAATGGAAACATTCACAACTTGTTTCGATTGAAATTGAAACATTCACAACATGTTTCGAATGAATGGAAACATTCACAATTTGTTTGGAATGAATGGAAACATTAGCAACTAGTTTTGAATGAAATGGAAACATTCACAACTTGTTTGGAATGAAATGGAAACATTTACAACTTGTTTGGGATGAAGTGGAAACATTCACAACTTGTTTGGAATTAAATGGAAACATTCACAACTTGTTTGGAGTGAAATGGGTTTATTCACAACTTGTTTGGAATTAAATGGAAACATTCATAACTTGTTTGGAATGAAATGGAAACATTCACAACTTGTTTCGAATAAAATGGAAACATTCACAACTTGTTTCGAATAAAATGGAAACATTCATAACTTGTTTGGAATGAAAAGGAAACATTCAGAACTTGTTTGGAATGACAAGGAAACAGTCACAACTTATTTGGAATGAAATGGAAACAATCACTAATTGTTTGGAATGAATGGAAAAAATGAAAACTAGTTTTGAATGAATTGGAAACATTCAAAGCTTGCTTTGAATGAAATGTAGACAATCATAAATTGTTTGGAATGAATGGAAACATTCGCAACTTGTTTGGAATGAAATAGAAACATTCAAAACTTGTTTCAAATGAAATGGAACCATTAACAATTTGTTTGGAATGAATGGGAAACATCACCAACTAGTTTCGAATGAAATGGAAAGATTCACAACTTGTTTGGAATGAAATGCAAACTTTCACAACCTGTTTGGAATGAATGAAAACCTTCACAACTTCTTTGGAATGAAATGGAAACATTTGTAACATGTTTGGAATGAAATGGAAAGAATCAAAACTTGTTTAGAATGAATGGAAGCATTCGCAACTTGGTTGGAATGAACAGAAATGTTAACAACTAGTTTCGAATGAAATGGAAACATTCAAAATTTCTTCTGAATAAAATGGAAACATTCATAACTTCTTTGGAATGAAATGGAAACATTCAAAAATTTTATGGAATGAAAGGAAATATTCATGACTTGTTTGGAAAGAATGCAAACATGCACAACTTGTCTGGAATCAAATGGAAACATTCACAACCTATTTGGAATGATATCGAAACAGGCACAACTTGTTTGGAATGAAATGGAAACATTAACAACTTGTTTGGAATGAATGGAAACATTCATAATTTGGTTGGAATGACATGGAAACATGCACAACTTGTTTGGAATGAAATGGAAACATTCACAACTTCTTTGGATTGAGTGGAAACATTCACAACTTCTTTGGAATGAAGTGGAAACATTCACAACTTGTTTGGAATTAATCGAAACATTCATAACTTGCCGGGAATGAATTGGAAACATTCACAACTTGTTTGGAATGAATAGAAATATTCACAACAAGTTTCAAATGAAATGGATGAAGATTTTCAGGATCTTATGATAACATACATTTATGTTATCTACTCATATATATGCCACATGCATATTTGTTCATTTGAATTCAACATGGATATAGATATAAATAATACTAATTCTTTAACATATTATTCATGCAGTTGATATAACATGCTATATAACATATCAATTTTACATACATGTTGTGTCAAATAAATCCTACATTCTACTAAGAACATTCATGTAAATAATTCAAACCTAGCATGCTACTAAACCAAGAGAGAATGTGCACCTTTCTTCTTGGTTATCTTTGGTGAAAACTTGAGGGAGAACTTGATCTTAGAGGGGCACCTTGAAGCTTGAATAGAGATGAACAATCTCTATGTAAATCCACCCACAATGCTCTCAAGAAGTGTTTAATATTTCGGCCTCTAAAGGAAATAGGAGGAGAACAATTTTCTCTCAAGAAAAATGGAGCAAATAGAGTGCAAATTCGTGCTTAAAATGGCCAGCCACTAAAGGCTATTTATAGATGACCAAAAGGCACACCTTTACACCAAGAAATGTGTCTTTTAAGCCAAAGAACACTTCCTTTGGCTAAGGGTCATGTATGGTGGCGAAAATACATGTCTTTTAGCCAAGAAACACTTCCTTTAGCCTATAACCACCCATAACTACCTTATGGGCGAAAATACATGTCTTTTAGAGCCAAGGAACACTTCCTTTAGCCTATAACCACCCATAACTACCTTATGGCCGAATATACATGTCTTTTAGAGCCAAGGAACACTTCTTTTGGCCTATAACCACCCCATAACTACCTTATGGCCGAATATACATGTCTTTTCACTCAAGGAACACTTCCTTTGGATGAAAGGACATGTTCTTTTAGCCAATAGTCATCTCTTTTGATGAAGAGACATACCTTTACACAAAAGATGTGTCTCTTGGTGGTTATGAGCTAAAAGCAAGGTGAGCTGGCGCAAAGCTAGCTCACTATGCTACTTATGCACCATTGAGCTCCTGTGAGCTCCAACCAAGCACCATGAACTGAGGTCTAGCTCCTAGAGCTGACCTTGAGCTGGAGTTAGCTGCTCTCAGCTGAAGTGAACTGAAGTCCAGCTACACTCAGCTACCAGAAGCTGAAGTGAGCTGACTTGAGCTGACTTGAGCGAACTTGAGCTGAAGTCCAGCTACTTTGAGCCACTTATAGCTGAAGTGAGCTGACTTGAGCTGACTTGAGCTAACTTGAGCTGAAGTCCAGCTACTTTGAGCTACTTATAGCTGAAGTGAGCTGACTTGAGCTGAAGTCCAGCTACTCTGAGCTACTTATAGCTACAGTGAGCTGACATAAGCTAACTTGAGCTAAAGGGAGCTACTTCTAGCTGCCTTAGATAGCTGTTCAAGCTAGAGTTAGCTCAATGAGCTCAAATCCTACCTTAAAAGGATCTTGGAGCAGCAAGAATTCCAACAAACTCCCACTCGCACTAAGATGCTTTTAAAGTTCCAGCTCCCACTCAAAACAAATTCCTTAATCCTTATAGCTGAAATAATCCAGACACTTCTACATTTATAGAGTTGTGGGTGCGACCTCAGGCACACACACTAAGTCTCTTCTATTGAGGTTGTTAGACTCTCAATAGAAGATTGTCCTCTCCTCATAGTTTGAGCTTCTTCAAACTTTCCTTTGAACACATCAAATTCAAGTGTGTTGCTTAAACACATCAAGCTTGCTTTAACACATCAAACTATGCCTCCCAGACCCCAGACATATGATACACTTCTTAATCACAATCTGTCTCTTTCTTAGAATTTCAACTCCTTGAAATCCATGATTGTATTAAGCATTGAGTACTCATTTCAATCACTTGTCATTCAATCTAGCATACTACTCACAGTAATATGTGGGCCCAAGATTGAATTTAGTGAACGTGTATCATCTTAATGTCTTTCCTTTTAGCTTCAACTACTTAGGTCAATGAGTTAACATGATTACCCAAAAGGAGGATACTCCAGTCTCATTTCTCTAAGACCTTCGACAACCAATCAAAGTAATCATAATTAACTCAACTTCCTAATAGCAAGCCATGGTCACTAAGAGTCTGATTCGAAGAATCTCACACTAAGCAAGAATAGAGACAACTTGCTTAAATTCTTCTTTGGTCGTATTTCATGGTCATGGAACACTTGGAAACACATCCATTAAAGTTCCATAATACACTTCTAAGGTGTTTTACTCATGTCACTCCCACTTGGAGTGATCTCCATTCCAATTGAGGAATGTGTCATTTCTCCCTCTTAAAACACCATTAAGTGTACTCCTCTTAACACATAAAAGGAGGACATGTCAATAACCATAAAATTTCTCCATGTAAGCCCTAGCTTACATCTAACATAGGCTAGGATGTATGAATGGTCATACAAACAGAATGCACCAAAGCATGGAATCTTGATTACACATAATCAAGGTGACCATAAAAGCTAAAGTGTCATTTGTTGGAGCATGACTCCCACTTAAATGTATCATTCACTTAAGTTTCATTTAAGTCTTTAGCCAGTCTCATCCTTAATCTTACACAAAGATCAAGGGCGGATGACTCGTGTGAGAAAGTCATCCTCTGCCTATGTTTGACATGTTCATTTGTTCGTTGTGATTCATAAAATTGAACTGAGTATTTCATAAAATACATAACATGTGTGACACCAAAGAGGTGAAGTACATCTAACATTTACAATCTTCTAAGACCCATTGCTCTAACATGTCGAGCAAATACAAGTGGTGGCAATGGTTTAGTGAGAGGATCTGCCACCATCAGTTCTGTAGAAATGTACTCAATCCTAACTTCACCCTCTTCAATTGCATCTCGCACAAAGTTATATTTCATGCTAATGTGCTTGGTCTTTCCATGGTATTTGGGGTCTTTGGTATAAGCCATGGCTGCCATACTATCACTGTAGATGGTAATAGGTTTCTCAATAGAAACCCTAGACTCCAAATTCTTAAGGAAATAACCTAGCCAAAGGGCTTCTCGTACAACTGAGGCACATGAAATAAATTCAGCCTCCATTGTGGACAAAGCTGTACAAGTTTGCTTCTTACTACACCAAGTAGTAGCCCCACCATTTAGCATGAAAAGATAACCAGATGTAGACTTGCTGGAGTCTCTATCTCCTCCCCAATCAGCAACGGAATAGCCACGTAAACCAAGGTCTTTACCTTGGTAACAAAGCCAATAATCCTTAGTACCCTTGAGGTACCTTAGGATCCTCTTGACACTTTTCCAATGCTCCAGACCAGGGTTGTAAGAATATCGTGCTAGAAGTCCAACCGCTTGGCTGATGTCTGGCCTTGTACATAACATGGCGCACATCAAGCTACCAATGGCACTTAGGTAGGGGATCTGAGCCATCTCTTCCTTTTCTTTTGGAGTCTTAGGACATAAGTCCTCTCCAATCTTGCAACCATATGCAAGAGGTGTACTCATGGGCTTTGCATTTGTTAAGTTGAACCTTGCAAGAATCTTATCAATATAAGGTTCTTAAGAAAGGGCCAATAGCCTTGCCTTTCTATCCCTCAAGATCTTAACCCCTAGGATAAAGGCAGCCTCTCCCATGCCCTTCATGTCAAAAGGTGGAAGACAACCATCCCTTGATGGTACTTAACAATGCAACCCCATTACTTGCAATTAGTATATCATCTACATATAGAGTCAATACTGCAAAACTAGACCCAGAAGAGTACAAGTATACACAATGGTCTTCATGCATCATCACAAAGCCATAGCTAGTGATTGCATGGTGAAACTTCAAGTACCACTGTCTTGAAGCTTGCTTAAGACCATAGATAGATTTCTTCAATCTACATACCTTGTCCTCTTGACCCTTTTGGACAAACCCCTCAGGTTGTCTCATATATATCTCCTCACTCAAATCACCATTGAGAAAGGCGGTCTTTACATCCATCTGATGTAACTCTAGGTCTAGATTTGCCATGATGGCAAGTAATATCCTGATGGAAGTGAATTTTACAACAGGAGAGAAGGTGTCTTTGAAATCAACACCCTCATTCTGTGTAAAACCCTTGGCCACCAAACGGGCCTTGTATCTTTCAATACTTCCATCAGAGTTCACTTGATCTTGAGAACCCACTTGTTCCCAATTGCCTTACGGCCTGGAGGAAGATCACTTAGCTCCCAAACCCCATTGAGATGCATTGAATGCAACTCATCCTTCATTGCATTTAGCCACTCTTCCCTCTGTGCACCCTCAAGAGCCTCCCTAATGTTACTTGGTTCATCTATCTCAGATGCAACCAAAATTTGACTCACTATCCAAGATCCACCATTCTTTAGGTGGTCCAAATTTCCTCATTGATCTTCTCAATGTAGGTTGAGATGGAGGCAACTCATGCTCCATCTCTTGAGGCTCAACATTTTGCTCTTGAGTATCCTCAACTCCCTCTTGAACAAAACCTTCCTCTTGGAGGTCTTGCTCATGTTGGTCCACAACAACAGGTATTTCTGGAGCCATTGCTCCATGTGGTTGAGGTACTCCCTCTAGAGTAGGTGCATGTGTCCCAGGTGTCCTGATGACACTTGGTTGATCCTCATCTAGGATCTGGCTTAATGAGGTTAAGTCACCACATTCACCAACTTTGGGAAACTCATCCTCCACAAAGTTAGCATTCCTTGCATCAAAGATGTTCCCAGTTTTGTGACTTATATCCAAGAACACATAACCCCTAGATTTTTCAGCATAACCAAGGAAGGCACACCTCCTCCCTCTTGGACCCAACTTTCCCAAAGGATGGTCCGTTATGTGAACATAAGCTAAACAACCCCAAGGGCGTCAATAGCTTAGGTTAGGAGTTTTCTTCTTCCATAACTCATATGGAGAAGAGTTCACATTCTTGGTGCGTACTCTATTGAGGACATGAACTGCACACATCAGTGCATCACTCCAATAAATGATGTCTAAGTTGGCCTTTGCCATCATGGAACGTACCATGTCCATAAGAGTTCTATTTTTTCTCTCAGACACTCCATTCTGTTGGGGTGTCCAAGGAAGAGTGAACTCCCTTTCAATACCCTTTAAGTCACAAAATGCCTTGAATGCATTTGATGTATACTCTCCACCCCTATCTATCCTGAAGGACTTAACCTTCTTACCTACTTGGTTCTCAACCAAGTGTACATACTTCTCAAAGCATGCCAAGGCCTCTGCCTTGTTTCTTAGTAGGTAGATGTGGGTGAATCGAGTGTAATCATCTGTGAATGTGATGAAATACTTAAATCCATTTCTGGATTCAACCCTCATTGGTCCACACAGGTCAGAGTGAACTAAACTTAGTGCCTCACTTCTCCTAGTTGCTTTGCCAAAAGGCTTTCTTGTGGCTTTGCCATCTAGGCATGATTGGCAACTTGGAAGGACAACCTTGGTCAAGGAACCTAGCAAGCCACTCTTGGCTAGCTTGTCCATTCTATCTTGACCAATATGACCCAACCTCTCATGCCATCTCATTTCATTTGTGACCTCTGTCACATAGCAACCAGGACTTGCAACAGAATGGTCAGTTGGCTTTAACTCATAAAGCCCATGATACGATCAAAGAAGGCACAACCAAGGAAGGCAAGAACCCATTGAAGGTTTCTAGTGGACCATTGACAAGGAAAAAGGCTAAGGAGCTCACTAGTGCACTTCAAGCTCGGATGTTGACAGATTGGTGATGTTCTGGTAGAAAAATCATATGTTGAGCTAAACAAATCAGAATTGAGTAATTCTTGATTCATTGGAAAGATAACATCTGGAGCTACAAGTCATATGAATACCATCAAACCCAGTTTTCACGTTAAGGAGGTCCAATTTAGCTTCAAAGTCGCGATTTACGAGTTATCACTGGTTCAGAAGCAGTTGCAGTATTTTGGGAATATCTTTCGATTTAGAAGTCCATTTTGTGTGATTCAAGTGTGGTTTCGAAGCTAAGAAATACATCTACAACTTTCATGTTTTACATTTTGAGAAATCATGGCTGCATCAAGTTCGAATTTCAGCTTGAAGTTGAAGACACAAGCAGGAACCACCTGAGAAGACTATTTTGGGTTTTTATGCCCAACCTTGTGCTGTAACGTATCTTATTTTATTTTCCTATTTAGATACATTATTTAGGAAGTTATTTAGGCTATGGAATAGTTTTAAATCGTTTTGGACAAGTGGCATACGCTGCATTCATTAAACTTGTTCAAACTAGGAATTAGAGTCCTAATTTGACTAGGATTTCCTATGTCTTTGTATCTAGGATTCTTAAGATATTTAGGCTGCGAATTTTGCCCAGCTTTTAACCCTAGTTTAGGCCTATATAAAGGCACATATTCTGGATGTAAACACACAGATTATTGCCGAAATAATATTGCTCTTTGGAGAGGTTTTCTCTTTGGTTCTTGGCGGACTGCCTTGGTGCACAAGTATGCTTGTGTTCTTGGAGTTCTATACTTCTTGTTTCTAGTCACAGGTTGATTAGGGGTGGGGGTCTTCAAACCCAGTCTCTTTGATGTCTTGTGGAGCTTGAAAACATCTTGGGCGAGTTTCATGGTCTTTATACCATCGGGGTTCGCATCAGCCCATTATTAACTGAACAAGTGCATACTATCTGATCATCTTTAATAATAGACACATTATTATTAAAGAATTTAAAGCAATAATTGTACTTCAACATACAACTTATAGAAATCAAATTTCTACAAATGTTTGGTACATACAATACATCTATTAGATACAAATATCCAATATCTATAGGGATTCTACATGTTCCTATGCCTTCCACTTCCAGCCTAGCATCATTTCCCACTGAAACATGCTTAGCTCCTTTTGAGAGCTTCCTGTTGGCCACAAACCAGGACTTGTCCCGAGCTATGTGGTCTGTTGCTCCCGAGTCTACAATCCACAAAGAATTGCACTCAGTTAGTAATGTACATGACACAACATGTACAATGGAGGTAGAAGGGTATGTATGTACCTTGGGTGGACCCTTGCAATCCTTTACAAGACTCAACAAAGCAACATGTGTATGAAACAACTTCTAACATGCTCATATATGGAAAAAGAGATGCATATAGCATTCGATCAGAAATACATAAACATGCCTTCATTGCTTCATACACATCTCCTTCGTTAGCCTTTATCAAAATCATACACATATGTATGATCCTAAATCATGCGTACTACATGCAACATATACATTTTCATGACCTAGGCTTTGATACCAATTGAAGATTTTCAGGATCTTATGATAACATACTTTTATGTTTTCTACTCATATATATGCCACATGCATATTTGTTCATTTGAATTCAACATGGATATAGATATACATAATACTAATTCTTTAACATATTATTCATGCAGTTGATATAACATGCTATATAACATATCAATTTTACATACATGTTGTGTCAAATAAATCCTAGCATGCTACTAAGAACATTCATGTAAATAATTCAAACCTAGCATGCTACTAAACCAAGAGAGAATGTGCACCTTTCTTCTTGGTTATCTTTGGTGAAAACTTGAGGGAGAACTTGATCTTAGAGGGGCACCTTGAAGCTTGAATAGAGATGAACAATCTCTATGTAAATCCACCCACAATGCTCTCAAGAAGTGTTTAATATTTCGGCCTCTAAAGGAAATAGGAGGAGAACAATTTTCTCTCAAGAAAATGGAGCAAATAGAGTGCAAATTCGTGCCTAAAATGGCCAGCCACTAAAGGCTATTTATAGATGACCAAAAGGCACACCTTTACACCAAGAAAGGTGTCTTTTAAGCCAAAGAACACTTCCTTTGGCTAAGGGTCATGTATGGTGGCGAAAATACATGTCTTTTAGCCAAGAAACACTTCCTTTAGCCTATAACCACCCTTAATCCCCCCGAGCTATGTGGTCTGTTGCTCCCGAGTCTACAATCCACAAAGAATTGCACTCAGTTAGTAATGTACATGACACAACATGTACAATGGAAGTAGAAGGGTATGTATGTACCTTGGGTGGACCCTTGCAATCCTTTGCAAAGTGTCCTTTATACCCACAGTTGAAGCACTTCAGCTTGCTTATGTCCCGCTTCTTTTTGAACTTTTTCTTGGAAGCAGGACCTTTTCCCTTGCCCTTCCCTGGCCCTCCTTTGCCACCACTCTTCTTCCATCCCTTCTGGATAGAGGATGAGGCAACATATGCCTTAGAATGGTCCTTGAGGGCCATCACCTCAGCCTCAAGGAGGAGGTGACCAGCAATGTCATCAAATGACATTATTTGAGGGTTATGGCGTAAGTTGACCTTCATCAACTGCCATTCCTCATTGGGCAAGGAACGGATTATTGCTTGCACTTGTTGCTCATCAGTGAGCACATGCCCTGCTGTCTTGAGTTGGTGGATCATGCGTGACATCTCACGCAAATGAGCACTCATAGAGTGATCAGCATGCTTCACATAATTCCCAAACCTGAGAATCATTGAGCGTTGTTTCTCTATAGAAACATCTCCATACTTGGCCTTGACTGAGTCCCGTATGGCCTTAGCCCCCTCAAGCATGGAGAATTCCACCATAGTCTCATCCACCATAGTGGACAAGAGAGTGACTCTACACATAGAGTTCTTCTTAAGGAATGCCTCATAGGCAGTCCTATCCTGTCCCTCAGCAGGAGGCATGATCTCTTGAGTGAGCACATCAAGAGTATCTTGCTCAGTTAAAATGAATTTGACCTTCTGTTGCCAAATTGAATAGTTTTCACCATCCAATTTGAGGTCACGGTTTAATTCTGCAACTATATTCTTACAATCCATCTACATTGATGCAATTCACATGTTTTAGTTCAATTTACACAACAAGACTCAACAAAGCAACATGTGTATGAAACAACTTCTAACATGCTCATATATGGCAAAAGAGATGCATATAGCATTCGATCAGAAATACATAAACATGTCTTCATTGCTTCATACACATATCCTTCGTTAGCCTTTATCAAAATCATACACATATGTATGATCCTAAATCATGCTTACTACATGCAACATATACATTTTCATAACCTGGCTCTGATACCAATTGAAGATTTCAGGATCTCATGATAACATACTCTTATGTTATCTACCCATGTATATGCCACAAGCATATTTGTTCATTAGAGTTCAACATGAATATAAGCAAGTATTATTTTAATTTATTTACATATTTTGTCCATTTGATATAGCATGTTAGTTTTACATACATATTCTGGCATACAAAACCTACCATGCTACTAAGAACATTCATGTAAATAATGAATGAAACCTAACATGCTACTAAACCAAGAAAGAGGTGTGCACCTTTCTTCTTGGTTATCTTTGGTGAAAAGTTGAGGAAGAACTTGATCTTAGAGGTGCACCTTGAAGCTTGAATTGAGATGAATAATCTCAATGTAATTCCACCCACAATACTCTAAAATGGTGTCTAATATTTCGGCCACTAAAAGAAAGGAAGAAGGAGATTTTTCTCTCAAGAAAAATGGAAACATTCACAACATCTTGTTTGGAATGAAATTGAAAGATTCACAACATCTTTGGAAGAAAATGGAAAGCTTCATAACTTGTTTGGAATGAAATCGAAACATTCACAACTTGTTTGGAACGAAATGGAAACATTCACAACTTGTTTGGAATGAAAAGAAAAGCTGCACAACTTGATTGGACTGAAATGAAAACAATCACAACTTCTTTGGAATGAATTGGAAACATTCACAACTTGTTTGGAATGAAATGGAAAGCTGCACAACTTGTTTGGATTGAATTGGAAAGCTGCACAACTTGTTTGGAATGAAATGGAACCATTCACAACATGTTTGGAATGAAATGCAAACTTTCACAACGTGTTTGGAATCAAATGGAAACATTCACAACTTCTTTGGAATGAAATGGAAACATTCACAACTTCTTTGGAATCAAATGAAAAGCTTCACAACTTGTTTCGAATGAAGTCGAAACAATCACAACATGTTTCGAATGAAATGGAAACATCCACAACTTGTTTGGAATGAAATGGAAAGCTGCACAACTTGTCTGGAATGAAATGGAAAGCTACACAACTTGTTAGGAATGAAATGGAAACATTCAAAACTTGTTTGAAATGAAATGGAAACATTCAAAACTTGTTTGGAATGAAATGAAAACATTCACAACTTGTTTGGAATGAAATGGAAACTTTCACAACTTGTTTGGAACGAAATGGAAACAATCACAACATATTTGGAATGAAACGGAAAGCTGCACAACATGTTTGGAATGAAACGGAAACATTCAAAACTTCTTTGGAATGAAGTGGAAACATTCACAACTTGTTTGGAATGAAATGGGAAGCTACACAACTTGTTTCAAATAAAATGGAAACAATCACAACTTCTTTGGAATGAAATGGAAACATTCAAAACTTGTTTGGAATGAAATCGAAACTTTCACAACTTGTTTGTAATGAAATGGAAACATTCACAACTTGTTTGGAATGAAACGGAAAGCTGCACAACATGTTTGGAATGAAATGGAGACACTCACAACTTCTTTGGAATGAAATCGAAACGTTCACAACTTGTTTGGAATGAAATGTAAAGCTTCACAACTTGTTTCGAATGAAATGGAAACATTCACAACATGTTTCGAAAGAAATGGAAACATTCACAACATGTTTCGAAAGAAATGGAAACATTCACAACTTGTTCAGAATGAAATGGAAACACTCAAAACTTGTTCAGAATGAAATGGAAAGAGTCAGAACTTGTTCGGAATGAAATGGGAACATTCACAACTTATTTGGAATGAAATGGAAACGTTCACAACTTGTTTTGGAATGAAATGGAAAGCTTCACAACCTGTTTTGGAATGAAATGGAAAGCCTCACAACTTGTTTCCAATGAAATGGAAAGCTTCACAACTTGTTGGGAATGAAATGGGAACATTCACAACCTATTTGGAATGAGATGGAAACATTCACAACTTGTTTTGAATGAAATGGAAACATTCAAAACTTCTTTGTAATGAAATGGAAACATTCACAACCCGTTTGGAATGAAATTGAAACATTCATAACTTGTTTCGAATGAAATGGAAACAATCACAACTTGTTTGGAATGAAATGGAATCATTCACAACTTGTTTGGAATGAATTGGAAACATTCACAACTTGTTTGGAATGAAATGGAATCATTCACAACTTGTGTTGGAATGAATTGGAAACATTCACAACTTGTTTGGAATGAAATGGAAACATTCACAACTTGTTTTGAATGAAATGGAAACATTCAAAACTTGTTTGGAATGAAATGGAAAGCTGCACAACATTTTTGGAATGAAATGGAAACATTCACAACTTCGTTGGAATGAAATGGAAACAGTCACAACTTGTTTGGAAAGAAACGGAAAGCATCACAACTTGTTTCGAATGAAATGGTAACATTCACAACTTGGTCGGAACGAAATAGAAACACTCAGAACTTGTTCGGACTGAAATGCAAACAATCACAACTTGTTTGGAATGAAATGGAAACATTCACAACATGTTCGGAATGAAATGTAAACACTCACAACTTGTTCAGAATGAAATGGAAAGCTTCACAACTTGTTCGGATTGAAATGAAACATTCACAACTTGTTTGGAATGAAATGGAAACATTCACAACTTGTTTTGGAATGAAATGGAAACATTCACGACTTGTGTGGAATGAAATGGAAACATTCACAACTTGTGTGGAATGAAATGGAAAGCTGCACAACTTGTTTGGAATGAAATGGAAAGCTCCACAACTTGTTAGGAATGAAACGGAAACATTCAAAACTTGTTTGGAATGAAAAGAAAACATTCACAACTTGTTTGGAATTAAATGGAAACAATCACAACTTATTTGGAATGAAACGGAAAGCTGCACAACATGTTTGGAATGAAACGGAAACATTCAAAACTTCTTTGGAATGAAATGGAAACATTCACAAGTTGTTTGGAATGAAACGGAAAGCTACACAACTTGTTTCGAATAAAATGGAAACAATCACAACTTGTTTGGAATGAAATGGAAACATTCACAACTTGTTTGGAATGAAATGGAAACTTTCACAACTTGTTTGTAATGAAATGGAAACATTGACAACTTGTTTGGAATGAAACGGAAAGCTGCACAACATGTTTGGAATGAAATGGAGA
This sequence comes from Aquilaria yunnanensis, assembly GCA_039654915.1. Lineage (NCBI taxonomy): Eukaryota > Viridiplantae > Streptophyta > Magnoliopsida > Malvales > Thymelaeaceae > Aquilaria > Aquilaria yunnanensis. The sequence continues at coordinate 61,907,590 of CM077593.1, forward strand.
CATTCCTAACTTCTTTAGAATGAAATCAAAACATTCACAGCTTGTTCGGAATGAAATGTAAAGCTTCACAGCTTGTTTCGAATGAAACGGAAACATTCACAACATGTTTCGAATGAAATGGAAACATTCACAACTTGTTCGAAATGAAATGGAAACACTCAGAACTTGTTCGGAATGAAATGGAATGATTCAGAACTTGTTTAGAATGAAATGGGAACATTCACAACTTGTTTGGAATAAAATGGAAATGTTCACAACCTATTTGCAGTGAAATGGAAACATTCACAACTTGTTTGGAATGAAATAGAAACATTCATAACTTGTTTGGAATGAAATGGAAAGCTGCACAACTTGTTTTGAATGAAATGGAAACATTCACAACATGTTTGGAATGAAATGGAAACATTCACAACTTGTTTGGAATGAAACGGAAAGCTGCACAACATGTTTGGAATGAAATGGAAACAATCACAACTTGTTTGGAATGAAATGGAAACATTCACAACTTGTTTGCAATGAATTGGAAACAATCACTGAAGATTTCAGGATCTTATGATCTTATGATAACATACTTTTACGTTATCTACTCATGTATATGCCACATGCATATTTGTTCATTTGAAATCAACATGGATATAGGCATGCATAACATATTATATAACATATCAAGATCACATACAAGTTGTGTTAAATAAATCCTAGCATGCTACTAAGAATATATGAAAATGAAACCTAACATGCTACTAAACCAAGAAAAGATGTGCACCTTTCTTCTTGGTTATCGTTAGCGAAAAAACTTGAGGGAGAACTTGATCATAGAGGAGTGCCTTGACGCTTGAAATAGAGATGAACAATCTCTATGTAAATCCACCCACAATGCTCTCAAGAAGTGTTTAATATTTCGGCCTCTAAAGGAAATAGGAGGAGAACAATTTTCTCTCAAGAAAATGGAGCAAATAGTGTGAAAATTCGTACTTAAAATGGCTGGCCTCTAAAGGCTATTTATAGATGACCAAAAGGCACACCTTTACACCAAGAAAGGTGTCTTTTAAGCCAAAGAACACTTCCTTTGCCCAAGGGTCATGTATGGTGGCGAAAATACATGTATTTTAGCCAAGGAACACTTCCTTTGGCCTATAACCACACCATAACTACCTTATGGCCGAATATACATGTCGCTTGAAGTCATAGGACATCACTCTTTTGATGAAGAGACATACCTTTACACAAAAGATGTGTCTCTTGGTGGTTTTGAGCTAAAGGCAAGGTGAGCTAGCACAAAGCTAGCTCACTATACTACTTATGCACCATTGAGCTCCTTTGAGCTCCAACCAAGCACCATGAACTGAGGTCTAGCTCCTAGAGCTGACCTAGAGCTGGAGTTAGCTGCTCTCAACTGAAGTGAACTGAAGTCCAGCTACACTCAGCTACCAAAAGCTGAAGTGAGCTGACTTGAGCTGACTTGAGCTAACTTGAGCTAACTTGAGCTGAAGTCCTGTTACTTTGAGCTACTTATAACTGAAGTAAGCTGACTTGAGCTGAAGTCTAGCTACATTCAGCTACCAGTAGCTGAAGTGAGCTGACTTGAGCTGAAGTCCAGCTACTTTGAGCTACTTATACCTGAAGTGAGCTGACTTGAGTTACAGGGAGCTTCTTCTAGCTGCCTTAGATAGCTATTCAAGCTAGAGTTAGCTCAATGAGCTCAAATCCTAACTTAAAAGGATCTTGGTGCGCCAAGAATTCCAACAAACTCCCGCTTGCACTAAGGTGCTTTTAAACTTCCAGGCCCCACTCAAAACAAAACTCCTTAATCCTAATAGCCGAAATGATCTAAACACTTCTACATATATAGAGTTGTGGGTGCGACCTCAGGCACACACACTAAGTATCTTCCATTGAGGTTGTTAGACTCTCAATAGAAGATTGTCCTTTCCTCAGAATTTGAACTTCTTCAAACTTTCCTTTGAACACATCAAATTCAAGTGTGTTGCTTAAACACATCAAGCTTGCTTGAAGACATCAAGTTATGCCTTTCAGACCCCAGACATATGATACACTTCTTAATCACATTCAGTCTCTTTCTTAGAATTTCAACTCCTTGAAATCCGTGATTGTATTAAGCATTGAGTACTCATTTCAATCACTTGTCATTCAATCTAGCATACTACTCACAGTAATATGTGGGCCTAAGATTCAATTTGGTGAACATGTATCATCTTAATGTCTTTCCTTTTAGCTTCAACTACTTAGGTCAATGAGTTAACATGATTACCCAAAAGGAGGATACTCCAGTCTCATTTCTCTAAGACCTTCGACAACCAATCAAAGTAATCATAATTAACTCAACTTCCTAATAGCAAGCCATAGTCACTAAGAGTCTAAATCGAAGAATCTCACACTAAGCAAGAATAGAGACAACTTGCTTAAATTCTTCTCTGGCCATATTTCATGGTCATGGAACACTTGGAAACACATCCATTAAAGTTCCATAATACACTTCTAAGGTGTTTTACTCATGTCACTCCCACTTGGAGTGATCTCCATTCCAATTGAGGAGTGTGTCATTTCTCCCTCTTAAAACACCATGAAGTGTACTCCTCTTAACACATAAAAGGGGGACATGTCAATAACCATGAAATTTCTCCATGTAAGCCTTAGCTTACATCTAACATAGGCTAGGATGTATGAATGGTCATACAAACTGAATGCACCAAAAAGTGTCATGTGTTGGAGCATGACTCCCACTTAAATGTATCATTCACTTAAGTTTCATTTAAGTCTTTAGCCAGTCTCATCCTTAAATCTTACACAAAGATCAAGGGCGGATGACTTGTGTGAAAAAGTCATCCTCTGCCTATGTTTGACATGTTCATTTGTTCGTTGTGTTTCATAAAATTGAACTGAGTATTTCATAAAATAATCGGTATTATTTCAAAGAAATACATAACATGTGTGACACCAAAGAGGTGAAGTACATCCAACATTCACAATCTTCTAAGACCCATTGCTCTAACATGTCGAGCAAATACAAGTGGTGGCAATGGCTTAGTGAGAGGATCTGCCACCATCAGGTCTGTAGAAATGTACTCAATCCTAACTTCACCCTCTTCAATTGCATCCCGCACAAAGTTATATTTCATGCTAATGTGCTTGGTTTTTCCATGCTGTTTGGGGTCCTTGGTATAAGCCATGGCCGCCATACTATCACTGTAGATAGTAATAGGTTTCTCAATAGAAACCCTGGACTCCAAATTTTTAAGGAAATAACCTAGCCAAAGGGCTTCTTGTACGGCTGAGGCACATGAAACAAATTCAGCCTCCATTATGGACAATGCTGTACAAGTTTGCTTCTTGCTACACCAAGTAGTAGCCCCACCATTTAGCATGAAAATATAACCAGATGTAGACTTGCTGGAGTCTCTATCTCCTCCCCAATCAGCATCAGAATAGCCACGTAAACCAAGGTCTTTACCTTGGTAACAAAGCCAATAATCCTTAGTACCCTTGAGGTACCTTAGGATCCTCTTGACATTCTTCCAATGCTCCAGACTAGGGTTGGAAGAATATCTTACTAGAAGTCCAACCGCTTGGCTGATGTCTGGCCTTGTACATAACATGGCATACATCAAGCTACCAATGGCACTTAGGTTGGGGACTTGAGCCATCTCTTCCTTCTCCTTTGGAGTCTTAGGACACAAGTCCTCTCCAATCTTGCAACCATATGCAAGAGGTGTACTCATGGGCTTTGCGTTTGTTAAGTTGAACCTTGCAAGAATCTTATCAATATAAGGTTCTTGAGAAAGGGCCAACAGCCTTGCCTTTCTATCCCTCAGGATTTTAACCTCTAGGATCAAGGCCGCCTCTCCCATGTCCTTCATGTCAAAGGTGGATGACAACCATCTCTTGATGGTACTTAACAACGCAAGCCCATTACTTGCAATCAGTATATCATCTACATATAGACTCAATACTGGAAAACTAGACCCAGAAGAGTACAAGTATACACAATGGTCTTCATGCATCATCACAAAGCCATAGCTTGTGATTGCATGGTGAAACTTCAAGTACCACTATCTTGAAGTTTGCTTAAGACCATAGATAGACTTCTTCAATCTACATACCTTGTCCTCTTGACCTTTTGGACAAACCCCTCAGGTTGTCTCATATATATCTTCTCACTCAAATCACCATTGAGAAAGGCGGTCTTTACATCCATCTGATATAACTCTAGGTCCAGATTTGCCACGATGGCAAGTAATATCTTGATGGAAGTGAATTTCACAACAGGAGAGAAGGTGTCTTTGAAATCAACACCCTCCTTCTGTGTAAAACCCTTGGCCACCAAACGGCCTTGTATCTTTTGATACTTCCATCAGAGTTCACCTTGATCTTGAGAACCCACTTGTTCCCAATTGCCTTACGGCCTGGAGGAAGATCACTTAGCTCCCAAACCCCATTGAGATGCATTGAATGCAACTCATCCTTCATTGCATTTAGCCACTCTTCCCTCTATGCACCCTCAAGAGCCTCCTTAATGTTACTTAGCTCATCTACCTCAGATGCAACCAAATTTGCCTCACTATCCAAGATCCACCATTCTTTAGGTGGTCCAAATTTCCTCATTGATCTTCTCAATGTAGGCTGAGATGGAGGCATCTCATTCTCCATCTCTTGAGGCTCAGCATTTTGCTCTTGAGTATCCTCAACTCCCTCTTGAACAAAACCTTCCTCTTGGAGGTCTTGCTCATGTTGGTCCACAACAACAGGCATTTCTGAAGCCATTGCTCCATGTGGTTGAGGTACTCCCTCTAGAGTAGGTGCATGTGTCCCAGGTGTCCTTATGACACTTGGTTGATCCTCATCTAGGATCTGGCTTAATGAGGTTAAGTCACCACGCTCACCAACTTTGGGGAACTCATCCTCCACAAAGTTAGCATTCCTTGCATCAAAGATGTTCCCAGTTTTGTGACTTATATCCAAGAACACATAACCCCTAGATTGTTCAGCATAACCAAGGAAGGCACACCTCCTCCCTCTTGGACCCAACTTTCCCAAAGGATGGTCCGTTATGTGAACATAAGCCAAACAACCCCAAGGGCGTAAATAGCTTAGATTAGGAGTTTTCTTCTTCCATAACTCATATGGAGAAGAGTTCACATTCTTGGTGGGTTCTCTATTAAGGACATGAACTGCACATAACAGTGCATCACTCCAATAAGTGAGCCTTTGCCATCATGGAACGTACCATGTCCATAAGAGTTCTATTCTTCCTCTCAGACACTCCATTCTATTGGGGTGTCCAAGGAAGAGTGAACTCCCTTTCAATACCCTTCAAGTCACAAAATGCCTTGAATGCATTTGATGTATACTCTCCACCCCTATCTGTCCTCAAGGACTTAACCTTCTTACCTACTTGGTTTTCAACCAAGTGTACATACTTCTCAAAGCAAGCCAAGGCCTCTGCCTTGTTTCTTGGTAGGTAGATGTGGGTGAATCGAGTGTAATCATCTGTGAATGTGATGAAATACTTGAATCCATTTCTAGATTTAACCCTCATTGGCCCACATAGGTCAGAGTGAACTAAACTTAGTGCCTCACCTCTCCTAGTTGCTTTGCCAAAAGGCTTTCTTGTGGCTTTGCCCTCTAGGCATGATTGGCAACTTGGAAGGACAACCTTGGTCAAAGAACCTAGCAAGCCACTCTTGGCTAGCTTGTCCATTCTATCTTGACCAATATGACCTAACCTCTCATGCCATCTTATTTCATTTGTGACCTTTGTCACATAGCAACTAGGACTTGCAAGAGAATGGTTAGTTGGCTTCAACTCATAAAGCCCATTATTAACTGAGCAAGTGCATACTATCTTATTATCTTTAATAATAGACACATTCTTATTAAAGAAATTAAAGCAATAATTGTACTTCAACATAGAACTTATAGAAATCAAATTTCTACAAATGTTTGGTACATAGAATACATATATTAGATACAAATATCCAATATCTATAGGAATTCTACATGTTCCTATGCCTTCCACTTCCAGCTTGGCATCATTTCCCACTGAAACGTGCTTAGCTCCTTTTGAGAGTTTCCTGTAGGCCGCAAACCAAGACTTGTCCCGGGTTATGTGGTCTGTTGCTCCCGAGTCTACAATCCACAAAGAATTGCACTCAGTTAATAATGTACATGACACAACTTGTACAAAGGAAGTAGAAGGGTATGTATGTACCTTGGGTGGACCCTTGCAGTCTTTTGCAAAGTGTCCTTTATACCCACAGTTGAAGCACTTTAGCTTGCTTTTGTCCCGCTTCTTCTTGAACCTTTTCTTGGAAGCAGGACCTTTTCCCTTGCTCTTCCCTGGCCCTCCTTTGCCACCACTCTTCTTCCATCCCTTCTGGATAGAGGATGAGGCAACATATTGATATGATCAAAGAAGGTACAACCAAGAATGGTAAGGATCCATTAAAGATAACTAGTGGACCATTGACAAGGAAGAAGGCTAATGAGCTCACTAGTGCACTTCAAGCTTGGATTTTGACAGATTGGCGATGTTCTGGTAGAAAATTCATATCTTGAGCTAAACAGATCGGAATCGAGTAATTCTTAATTCATTGGAAAGCTAACATCTGGAGCTGAAAATCATATTAAGACCATGAAACCCATTTTGCACGATAAAGAGGTCCAATTTAGCTTCAAAGTCGCGATTTACGAGTTATCGCTGGTTTAGAAGCAGTTGCAGTATTTTGGGAATATCTTTCTATTCAGAAGTTCATTTTGTGTGATTCAAGTGTGGTTTCGAAGCTAAGAAAGAGATCTACAACTTTCATGTTTTACATTTTGAGAAATCATGGCTGCATGAAGTTCGAATTGCAGCTTGAAGTTGAAGACACAAGCAGGAACCTCCTGAGAAGACTATTTTGTGGTTTTTATGGCCAATCTTATTTTGTAACGTATTTTATTTTATGTTCCTGTTTATTTACATTATTTAGGATTTTATTTAGGCCATGGAAGTGATTTAGGTCACTTAGGATAAATGGAATTCGCTGCACACCTTAAACATGTGTTAAAAGGGTGTAGGAATAATAGTTTGACTAGGTTTTCTTGAGTCCTTTGTAACTAGGTTTCCTAGGTGACTTGGGCTGCGAATTTTGCCCAGATTTTTACCCTAGTTTAGGCCTATATAAAGGCACATATTCTGGATGTAAACACACAGAAAAATTTCGAAATAATATTGCTCTTTGGAGAGGTTATCTCTTTGGTTCTTTGTGGACTGCCTTGGTGCACAAGTGTGCTTGTGTTCTTGGAGTTCTATACTTCTCGTTTCTAATCACAGGTTGATTAGGGGTGGGGGTTTTAAACCTAGTCTCTTTGATGTCTTGTGGAGCTTGAATCACATCTTGGGCGCGTTTCATGGTCTTTATACCATCGGGGTTCGCATCACATATGCCTTAGAATGGTCCTTAAGGGCCATCACCTCAGCCTCAAGCAGGAGGTGACGAGCAATGTTATCAAATGACATTATTTGAGGGTTATGGCATAAGTTGACCTTCATCAACTGCCATTCCTCAACGGGCAGGGAACGAATTATTGCTTGCACTTGTTGCTCATCAGTGAGCACGTGCCCTGCTGATACGATCAAAGAAGGCACAACTAAGGATGACAATGATCCATTGAAGATAACTAGTGGACCATTGACAAGGAAGAAGGCTAAGGAGCTCACTAGTGCAATTCAAGCTTGGATTTTGACAGATTGGCGATGTTCTGGTAGAAAAATCATATCTTGAGATAAACAGATCAGAATTGAGTAATTCTTGATTCATTAGAAAGCTAACATCTGGATATACAAATCATATGAAGACCATGAAACCAAGTTTGCACGTTAAGGAGGTCCAATTTAGCTTCAAAATTGCGATTTACGAGTTATCACTGGTTCAGAAGCAGTTGCAGTATTTTGGGCATATCTTTGGCTTTAGATGTCCGTTTTGTGTGGTTCAGGTGTCATTTCAAAGATAAGAAATAGATCTACAACTTTCATGCTTTGAATGTTGAGAAATCGTGCCTGTATCAAATTCTAAATTCAGCTTAAAGTTGAAGACACAAGCAGGAACCTCCTGAGAAGACTATTTTGGGGTTTTTATGGCCAATCTTATTTTGTAACGTATTTTATTTTAGTTTCCTATTTATTTACATTATTTAGGATGTTATTTAGGCCATGGAAGTGATTTAGGTCACTTAGGATAAATGGAATTCGCTGCACACCTTAAACATGTGTTAAAAGGGTGTAGGAATCCTAGTTTGACCAGGTTTTCTTGAGTCCTTTATAATTAGGTTTGCTAGGTGACTTGGGCTGCGAATTTTGCCCAGATTTTTACCCTAGTTTAGGCCTATATAAAGGCACATATTCTGGATGTAAACACACAGATTATTGCTGAAATAATATTGCTCTTTGGAGAGGTTTTCTCTTTGGTTCTTGGCGGACTGCCTTGGTGCACAAGATTGCTTGTCCTCTTGGAGTTCTATACTTCTCGTTTCTAATCACAGGTTGATTAGGGGTGGGGGTCTTCAAACCTAGTCTCTTTGATGTCTTGTGGAGCTTGAAAAACATCTTGGGCACGTTTCATGGTCATTATACCATTGGGGTTTACATCAGTTGGTATCAGAGCCACAAGTTCCATTGAAGGACATATCTTTGTGTTCTTGTTTCTCTGCATTTTTTCTTTAAATTTTTTCTAGTAATTTCATGTCTTAATCCTCTGTTTTAATCCTTTTTCATCTTGGTTCAAGTCTGTCCCTTTTTATTCCATCCTTGTTCAAGTCTGAAAATCACAAAACAACAAAAAGAAGTCAATCCGTGTTGTCTAGTGTTCTCGTTTCAATTTGTTTGTTCTTGTTTAATTCTTATCTTTCTGTTTCATGTCCAGCCCTATTAATCTTTCTTGTTTTCATTGTTTCCAACATTCTAGAGTCAAGAAAACAACCAAAAAAGAAGTATCCAAATTCAGGAAGTTTCGGTACAACAAAAGTTGTTTCAAAATTGTGCAAGTTTCAATAGTTTCTTGTTTTGGCCAAATTGAAAACTGACTTTTTGTCTTTGGTGTTGGAATTCTTGGCACACCAAGATCCTTTTAAGATAGGATTTGAGCTCATTGAGCTAACTCTAGCTTGAATAGCTATCTAAGGTAGCTAGAAGTAGCTCCCTGTAGCTCAAGTCAGCTCACTTCAGCTATAAGTAGCTCAAAGTAGCTGGACTTCAGATCAAGTTAGCTCAAGTCAGCTTAAGTCAGCTCATTTCAGCTTCTGGTAGCTGAATGTAGCTAGACTTCAGCTCAAGTCATCTTACTTCAGCTATAGGTAGCTCAAACTAGCAGGACTTCAGCTCAAGTTAGCTCAAGTCAGCTCAAGTCAGCTCAGTTCAGCTTTTGGTAGCTGAGTGTAGCTGGACTTCAGTTCACTTCAGCTGAGAGCAGCTAACTCCAGCTCTAGGTCAGCTCTAGGAGCTGAACCTCAGTTCATGGTGGTTGGTTGGAGCTCAAAGGAGCTCAATGGTGCATAAGTAGTATAGTGAGCTAGCTTTGTGCCAGCTCTCCTTGCTTTTAGCTCAAAACCACCAAGAGACACATCTTTTGTGTAAAGGTATGTCTCTTCATCAAAAGAGATGACTATTGGCTAAAAGAACAGGTCCTTTCATCCAAAGGAAGTGTTCCTTGAGTGAAAAGACATGTATATTCGGTCATGAGGGTGGTTGGGTGGTTATTGCACCAAGAGTGATGTCCTATGACTTCAAGGGACATGTATTTTCGCCCATAAGGTAGTTATGGGGTGGTTATAGGCTAAAGGAAGTGTTCCTTGGCTAAAAGACATGTATTTTCGCCCATAAGGTAGTTATGGGTGGTTATAGGCCAAAGGAAATGTTCCTTGGCTAAAAGACATGTATTTTCGCCACCATACATGACCCTTAGCCAAAGGAAGTGTTCTTTGGCTTAAAAGACACCTTTCTTGGTGTAAAGGTGTGCCTTTTGGTCATCTATAAACAGCCTTTAGTGGCTGGCCATTGGAAGCACGAATTTGCACTCTATTTGCTCCATTTTCTTGAGAGAAAATTGTTCTCCTCCTATTTCCATTAAAGGCCAAAATATTAAACACATCTTGAGAGCATTGTGGGAGGATTTATATAGAGATTGTTCATCTCTAGTCAAGCTTCAAGGTGCCCCTCTAAGATCAAGTTCTCCCTCAAGTTTTCACCAAAGATAACCAAGAAGAAAGGTGCACATTCTCTCTTGGTTTAGTAGCATGCTAGGTTTGAATTATTTACATGAATGTTCTTAGTAGCATGCTAGGATTTATTTGACACAACATGTATGTAAAATTGATATGTTATATAGCATGTTATATCAACTGCATGAATAATATGTTAAAGAATTAGTATTATGTATATCTATATCCATGTTGAATTCAAATGAACAAATATGCATGTGGCATATATATGAGTAGATAACATAAAAGTATGTTATCATAAGATCCTGAAAATCTTCAATTGGTATCAGAGCCTAGGTCATGAAAATGTATATGTTGCATGTAGTACGCAAGATTTAGGATCATACATATGTGTATGATTTGATAAAGGCTAACGAAGGATATGTGTATGAAGCAATGAAGGCATGTTTATGTATTTCTGATCGAATGCTATATGCATCTCTTTTGCCATATATGAGCATGTTAAAAGTTGTTTCATACACATGTTGCTTTGTTCAGTCTTGTTGTGTAAATTGAACTAAAACATGTGAATTGCATCAATGTAGATGGCTTGTAAGAATATAGTTGCAGAATTAAACCGTGACCTTAAATTGGATGGTGAAAACTATTCAATTTGGCAACAGAAGGTCAAATTCATTTTAACTGAGCAAGATACTCTTGATGTGCTCACTCAAGAGATCATGCCTCCTGCTGAGGGACAGGATAGGACTGCCTATGAGGCATTCCTTAAGAAGAAATCTATGTGTAGAGTCACTCTCCTCTCCACTATGGTGGATGAGATTATGGTGGAATTCTCCATGCTTGAGGGGGCTAAGGCCATATGGGACTCAGTCAAGGCCAAGTATGGAGATGTTTCTATAGAGAAACAACGCTCAATGATTCTCAGGTTTGAGAATTATGTGAAGCGTGCTGATCACTCTATGAGTGCTCATTTGCGTGAGATGTCACGCATGATCCACCAACTCAAGACAGCAGGGCATGTGCTCACTGATGAGCAACAAGTGCAAGCAATAATCCGTTCCTTGCCCGATGAGGAATGGCAGTTGATGAAGGTCAACTTACGCCATAACCCTCAAATAATATCATTTGATGACATTGCTCGTCACCTCCTCCTTGAGGCTGAGGTGATGGCCCTCAAGGACAATTCTAAGGCATATGTTGCCTCATCCTCTATCCAGAAGGGATGGAAGAAGAGTGGTGGCAAAGGAGGGCCAGGGAAGGGCAAGGGAAAAGGTCCTGCTTCCAATAAAAAGTTCAAAAAGAAGCGGGACATAAGCAAGCTGAAGTGCTTCAACTATGGGTATAAAGGACACTTTGCAAAGGATTGCAAGGGTCCACCCAAGGTACATACATACCCTTCTACTTCCATTGTACATGTTGTGTCATGTACATTACTAACTGAGTGCAATTCTTTGTGGATTCTAGACTCGGGAGCAACAGACCACATAGCTCAGGACAAGTCCTGGTTTGTGGCCCACAGGAAGCTCTCAAAAGGAGCTAAGCATGTTTCAGTGGGAAATGATGCTAGGCTGGAAGTGGAAGGCATAGGAACATGTAGAATTCCTATAGATATTGGATATTTGTATCTAATAGATGTATTGTATGTACCAAACATTTGTAGAAATTTGATTTCTATAAGTTGTATGTTGAAGTACAATTATTGCTTTAAATTCTTTAATAATAATGTGTCTATTATTAAAGATGATCACATAGTATGCACTTGTTCAGTTAATAATGGGCTTTATGAGTTAAAGCCAACTGACCATTCTGTTGCAAGTCCTAGTTGCTATGTGACAGAGGTCACAAATGAAATAAGATGGCATGAGAGGTTGGGTCATATTGGTGAAGATAGAATGGACAAGCTAGCCAAGAGTGGCTTGCTAGGTTCCTTGACCAAGGTTGTCCTTCCAAGTTGCCAATCATGCCTAGAGGGCAAAGCCACAAGAAAGCCTTTTGGCAAAGCAACTAGGAGAAGTGAGGCACTAAGTTTAGTTCACTCTGACCTGTGTGGGCCAATGAGGGTTGAATCCAGAAATGGATTTAAGTATTTCATCACATTCACAGATGATTACACTCGATTCACCCACATCTACCTACTAAGAAACAAGGCAGAGGCCTTGGCATGCTTTGAGAAGTATGTACACTTGGTTGAGAACCAAGTAGGTAAGAAGGTTAAGTCCTTGAGGACAGATAGGGGTGGAGAGTATACATCAAATGCATTAAAGGCATTTTGTGACTTAAAAGGTATTGAAAGGGAGTTCACTCTTCCTTGGACACCCCAACAGAATGGAGTGTCTGAGAGAAAAAATAGAACTCTTATGGACATGGTACATTCCATGATGGCAAAGGCCAACTTAGACATCATTTATTGGAGTGATGCACTGCTGTGTGCAGTTCATGTCCTCAATAGAGTACCCACCAAGAGTGTGAACTCTTCTCCATATGAGTTATGGAAGAAGAAAACTCCTAACCTAAGCTATTTACGCCCTTGGGGTTGTTTAGCTTATGTTCACATAACGGACCATCCTTTGGGAAAGTTGGGTCCAAGATGGAGGAGGTGTGCCTTCCTTGGTTATGCTGAACAATCTAGGGGTTATGTGTTCTTGGATATAAGTCACAAAACTGGGAACATCTTTGATGCAAGGAATGCTAACTTTGTGGAGGATGAGTTTCCCAAAGTTGGTGAATGTGGTGACTTAACCTCATTAAGCTAGATCCTAGATGAGGATCAACCAAGTGTCATAAGGACACCTGGGACACATGCACCTACTCTAGAGGGAGTACCTCAACCACATGGAGCAATGGCTCCAGAAATACCTGTTGTTGTGGACCACCATGAGCAAGACCTCCAAGAGGAAGGTTTTGTTCAAGAGGGAGTTGAGGATACTCAAGAGCAAAATGTTGAGCCTCAAGAGATGGAGCATGAGTTGCCTCCATCTCAACCTACATTGAGAAGATCAATGAGGAAATTTGGACCACCTAAAGAATGGTGGATCTTGGATAGTGAGGCAAATTTGGTTGCATCTGAGATAGATGAACCAAGTAACATTAAGGAGGCTCTTGAGGGTGCACAGAGGGAAGAGTGGCTAAATGCAATGAAGGATGAGTTGCATTCAATGCATCTCAATGGGGTTTGGGAGCTAAGTGATCTTCCTCCAAGCCGTAAGGCAATTGGGAATAAGTGGGTTCTCAAGATCAAGGTGAACTCTGATGGAAGTATCGAAAGATACAAGGCCCGTTTTGTGGCCAAAGGTTTTACACAGAAGGAGGGTGTTGATTTCAAAGGCACCTTCTCTCCTGTTGTAAAATTCACTTCCATCAGGATATTACTTGCCATCGTGGCAAATCTGGACCTAGAGTTAGATCAGATGGATGTAAAGACCGCCTTTCTCAATGGTGATTTGAGTGAGGAGATATATATGACACAACCTGAGGGGTTTGTCCAAAAGGGTCAAGAGGACAAGGTATGTAGACTGAAGAAGTCTATCTATGGTCTTAAGCAAGCTTCAAGACAGTGGTACTTGAAGTTTCACCATGCAATCACTAGCTATGGCTTTGTGATGATGCATGAAGACCATTGTGTATACTTGTACTCTTATGGGTCTAGTTTAGTTCACTCTGACACAACATGTATGTAAAATTGATATGTTATATAGCATGTTATATTAACTGCATGAATAATATGTTAAAGAATTAGTATTATGTATATCTATATCCATGTTGAATTCAAATGAACAAATATGCATGTGGCATATATATGAGTAGATAACATAAAAGTATGTTATCATAAGATCCTGAAAATCTTCATTTGGTAGCAAGGATCCTCAAGGAGAACGTTGTTTTAGCATCAAAATAGCAAGGAAAAAAAGAAAAAACAAAAGGAGAAAAAAAAGAGAAAAGAAAGAAGAAAGCTTGCAAGAAAAGAAGTTTTCTCAAAGTGTTGAAAGTTTTGTGCCCCAAAACCTATCCCATTGTTTTTAAGCCAAAAAGCTTTCTTTGTGGTTCTTGTAATCATCAATTGCAAGGGCTTCCTAGAGTCTTTTAAAGCTTGTTTAGCCCACCTCTTTTGGAGTCAAAATAGTTCTTCAAAAATTCAAGTTTTCTTGTGTGCTTTGAGGATAGTTTTCTTAGAACTTTTGAGAACTCTTTAAATAGCAATATCTCACTAACAAATTGAGTGTTTGAGTGTTCATCTTTTGAGTGAAACACGTGAGGTGAGTGTTTGTGAGGATCTTTGTTATTTTCAGGGGTATGGAGGGCCAGGAGGATAGGAGAATGGAAGTTAGAAACAATGATGAGCCAACCATGAACGAGTTTCAAGAAACTCTCAATAGACTTGTGGGGATGATTGAGGACATTGATTTGAGGTTGCCAAGAAGGCCTAATCCCATCTTGCAACCAAGGAGAGGTCTAAGGAGAGAAGAACCCGAGGAGGAAGAAGGAATTTGGCATGACCATGTGCTTCCAAGGAGGGGTGAGCCAAGAGAGGATAACAACCTAAATTCCATCAAGCTTACCATTCCACCTTTCCAAGGGAGGAGTGATCCCGATGCGTATTGGGAGTGGGAGCAAAAGATTGAAATGGTGTTTGATTGCCATCATTACCCCGAGGAGAAGAAGGTTAAATTGGCTACCATAAAGTTCACTAATTATGCTCTTGTATGGTGGAATCAGGATGTTATTTCTAGGAGAAGGAATAAGGAGGAGCCCATACACACATGGAGAGCCCTTAAAGCCTTGATGAGGAGGAGATTTGTGCCTAGCTACTACACTAAAGATCAACGCCTCAAGCCTCAAAAGCTTGTGCAAGGCCAAAGGAGTGTGAAGGACTACCATAAAGACTTGGAGATAACCTTGACCCGAGCCAACATCATGGAGGATGAGGAGACCACCATTGCTAGATTCTTTAATGGTCTCAATCCTGAGATTGCCAACAAAATGGAAATGGCACCTTATTTGAACATGGAGGATTTGCTTTATTATGCCACCAAGGCCAAGAGAATCATCAAAAGGTCCAAGGCATCCAAGATGTGTTAAGGAGGAATTTCCACATGGAGAGGAGCATGGAGCAAAGATGTAAGAGAAGTACCCAAGCCAAACATGAAGACCACAAAAGGAGACTTGTCTCAATCTCAACAAGAAAAGTCAATCATGCTTGTACCACTTTCACCGCAACAAGTCTTGGAGGATCAAAGAAAAATTCAAAGTGAGCTTGAGAGAAAAGAGAATGAGGGGAAAGTTGAGGGCAAGAGTGATGAGGGGAAAGCCAAGAGAACAATCGAGAGATTAAGTGAGAAGAGTGAACATGAGGGGAAGAAGAGTGGAGAGTTCCCGAGAGAAGAAATTGAGTGCGAAGTTGAGAGAAGACAAGAGTGCAATGAACCCAAGCCGAGTGAAGAGAGAAAGACCTACAAAGAAGCCATACTTTCATCTAACATAACGAAGTCTTCTTGTAGTGTTGTGTTGTCTTCTTTTCAGGACTTAAGTGGAGATAAGTTACAAGAATCAAGTGAGTTGCTGCCCATTAAAGAAGTTGGTGTTCCTAATATTCTAAGCCATGTCCCATGCATCAAACCAATGAAGGAGGTTGAAAAGGAACAATTTGAGGTGAGTCCAAGTGATTTCATATGCAAAAGTTTGCCTAACATTGTTTCTTATCCTATGTTTCAAGGGGATGAAATTAATGCAACTCCAACCGAAGCCATTATGTGCAAAGGTGAAAATTTTGTGGTTCCAAAGCAAGATACTTGGAGACTAAGTCCAACCGTTGTAATGTATTTCTTCCTTACACTTAGATATGATGTGGTTTTGCATGAAAATCTCAAAAAACATGTGTTTGCTTGCAATGTTATTTTGAAGAATGGTTTTCATGAAACTAGATTAAGAGAAGGAAGTAATCATGGAAATTTGACAAAATATGGTTTTAAGCCTTCTAATTCTTTGGTTTTGTCAAATCATATTTTGAATTCCATGAGCTTCTCTAAAGAAAAATTTGTTTTGGTGTCTTTGGTTTTTGATTTTGTTTGCTTTGCATCCATGTCACATTGTTTTGTTTTGCCTCAAGTTAAATCTACTTTTTTGGAACTTTTCATGCATAAATTGGTTGTTACACATGCAGCACATATTTCTTTGTTTCCCATTAACATTCAGCCCATTTTTGTGTGTCAACCTTTGATTTCCAGCAAGCATTTTTTTGTCATGACACATGCATTACACAAACTTTTGAGCATTGATCTTTTTGCTTTATGTCCAAACCTGAAAGTGTTTATTTTGAGTGAAAATTCTGGTTTTAAATTCAGCCTTTTAAGGAGGTATGTTGAGTCCTTTGTTTTATGTCACATCCCATTCACAAATTTCATGCATTGTTGTGCATATACATGCAAAAATAAGTTTGCTACTGAATTGGTTTTACTTAATCCTATATACTCCAATCTTGTTTCATTTAAAACACTTAGGATTTTTGTCTAATTGTTGCATCCTAGTTTTGTTATTAGTTTAGACCGCATTGTGTTCAATTCTTGTTTGCTTGAATGGCCTATGCAAACTATTGTCTTGACATGCAAAACTTGTGCTTTTCATGACCTTGACACTTATGTGAGTTTAGGTCCTTTTGTTTTGAGTGCATACAGTATCCCTAAGCTAAATTATTCCTACACTTTTTCTAGTTGTGAGAGTAATGTTTTTGAGATGGCAAAGGCAATGAAAGTGATGCCTAGAGTTAAGATGAAAATTGTGCAAACATTCAGATTTTTTGTGCTAATTGATTCTAACTTTGTTTTTGAACCTGGGGGTATCAAAATTAACATTGTGTTGGGATATTGGTTCAGGTTTTGCACAAGATTAAAGCTCCATACACAAGCATTCAATGCTATTGGTGCTTATGTGAAAGGTAAGTGCTTATGTGTTGATCATTTCATTGTTATTGATTCAATTTCCTTTTCTAATGCAGGTTTTGATTTGAGGACGAATCCTTCTAAGGAGGGGGGAGTTGATACGATCAAAGAAGGCACAACTAAGGATGACAACGATCCATTGAAGATAACTAGTGGACCATTGACAAGGAAGAAGGCTAAGGAGCTCACTAGTGCACTTCAAGCTTGGATTTTAACAGATTGGCGATGTTCTGGTAGAAAAATCATATCTTGAGCTAAATAGATTGGAATTGAGTAATTATTGATTCATTGTAAAGCTAACATCTGGATATGCAAATCATATGAAGACCATGAAACCAAGTTTGCACGTTAAGGAGGTCCAATTTAGCTTCGAAGTCGCAATTTACGAGTTATCGCTGGTTCAGAAGCAGTTGCAGTATTTTGCGAATATCTTTGGCTTTAGATGTCCGTTTTGTGTGGTTCAGGTGTCATTTCAAAGATAAGAAATAGATCTACAACTTTCATGCTTTGAATTTTGAGATATCGTGCCTGTATCAAGTTCGAATTTCAGCTTGAAGTTGAAGACACAAGTAGGAACCACCTGAGAAGACTATTTTGGGGTTTTTATGGCCAATCTTATTTTGTCACGTATTTTATTTTATGTTCCTATTTATTTACATTATTTAGGATGTTATTTAGGCCATGGAAGTGTTTGAGGTCACTTAGGATAAATGGAATTCGCTGCACACCTTAAACATGTGTTAAAAGGGTGTAGGAATCCTAGTTTGACTAGGTTTTCTTGAGTCCTTTGTAACTAGGTTTCCTAGGTGACTTGGGCTGCGAATTTTGCCCAGATTTTTACCCTAGTTTAGGCCTATATAAAGGCACATATTCTGGATGTAAACACACAGATTATTGCCGAAATAATATTGCTCTTTGGAGAGGTTTTCTCTTTGGTTCTTGGCGGACTGCCTTGGTGCACAGGTGTGCTTGTGTTCTTGGTGTTCTTATACTTCTCGTTTCTAGTCACAAGTTGATTAGGGGTGGGGGTTTCAAACCTAGTCTCTTTGATGTCTTGTGGAGATTGAAAAACATCTTCGGCACGTTTCATGGTCTTTATACCATCGGGGTTCGCATCACCTGCTGTCTTGAGTTGGTGGATCATGCGTGACATCTCACGCAAGTGAGCACTCATAGAGTGATCAGCACGCTTCACATAATTCTCAAACCTGAGAATCATTGAGCGTTGTTTCTCAACAAAAACATCTCCATACTTGGCCTTGACTGAGTCCCATATGTTGGGTTTCGGAAGCCAAACAGCGCAGCGGAATTTAATCGAAAGCCTCCAAGATCCAAGTGAAACGGGGTAAACCGGGTGTTCGAAAATTTCATACCTAATTCCAACAGTAGCTCCCTGTAGCTCAAGTCAGCTCACTTCAGCTATAAGTAGCTCAAAGTAGCTGGACCTCAGCTCAAGTTAGCTCAAGTCAGCTCACTTCAGCTTCTGGTAGCTAAATGTAGCTAGATTTCAGCTCAAGTCAGCTTACTTCAACTATAAGTAGCTCAAAGTAGCATGCCTTCAAATCAAGTTAGCTCAAGTTAGCTCAAGTCAGCTCACTTCAGCTTTTGGTAGCTGAGTGTAGCTGGACTTCAATTCACTTCAGCTAAGAGCAGCTAACTCCAGCTCTAGGTTAGCTCTAGCAGCTGGACCTCAGTTCATGGTGCTTGGTTGGAGCTCAAACGAGCTCAATGGTGCACAAGTAGTATAGTGAGCTAGCTTTGTGCCAGCTCACCTTGCTTTTAGCTCAAAACCACCAAGAGACACATTTTTTGTGTAAAGGTATGTCTCTTCATCAAAAGAGATGACTATTGGCTAAAAGAACATGTCCTTTCATCCAAAGGAAGTGTTCCTTGAGTGAATAGGCATGTATATTCGCCCATGAGGTGGTTGGGGTGGTTATTGCACCAAGAATGATGTCTTTTGACATCAAGAGACATGTGTTTTCGCCCATAAGGTAGTTATGGGGTGGTTATAGGCCAAAGGAAGTGTTCCTTGGCTAAAAGACATGTATTTTCGCCACCATACATGACCCTTAGCCAAAGGAAGTGTTCTTTGGCTTAAAAGACACCTTTCTTGGTGTAAAGGTGTGCCTTTTGGTCATCTATAAATAGCCTTTAATGGCTGGCCATTTTAAGCACGAATTTGGCACTCCATTTGCTCCATTTTCTTGAGAGAAAATTATGCTCCTCCTACTTCCTTTAGAGGCCGAAATATTAAACACCTTTTGAGAGCATTGTGGGTGGATTTACATTGAGATTGTTCATCTCAATTCAAGCCTCAAGGTGCTCCTCCAAGATCAAGTTCTTCCTCTTTTCTTCACACATAACCAAGAAGGAAGGTACACATTCTTTCTTGATTTAGTAGCATGCTAGGATTCATTCATTATTTACATGAATTTCTTAGTAGCATGCTAGGATTTGTTTACCACAATATGTATGTAAAACTAACATGCTATATCAAATGCATAAAATATCTTAAACAAATTAGAATGATGCATGCTTGTATTCATGTTGAACTCAAATGATCAAAATGCATGTGGCATGTACATGAGTAGATAACATAAAGATATGTTATCATCAGATCCTAAAATTTTCATGTTTCCATTTCATTCGACATAAGTTGTGAAGCTATCCATTTCGTTCCAAATAAGTTGTGAATATTTCGATTTCACTGCAAACAAGTTGCGAATGATTCCATTTCATTCCACCCAAGTTGTGAATGTTTCCATTTCATTCCAAACAAGTTCTAAGTGTTTCCATTTCATTCCAAACAAGTTGTGAAGCTTTCCATTTCATCCCAAACAAGTTTTGAATGTTTCCATTTCATTCCAAAACAAGTTGTGATTGTTTCCATTTCGTTCCCAACAAGTTGTGAATGTTTCCGTTTCATTCCAAACAAGCTGTGAAGCTTTCCATTTCATTCAAAACAAGTTGTGAATGTTTCCATTTCATTGCAAAACAAGTTGTGAATTCTTCCATTTCATTCCAAACAAGTTGTGAAGCTTTCCATTTCTTTTCACACAAGTTGTGAATGTTTCTTTTTCATTCCAAACAAGGTGTTACGCGTTCCATTTCATTACAAAACAAGTTGTGAATGTTTCCATCTCATTCCAAACAAGTTGTGAATGTTTCCATTTCATTCCAAACAAGTTGTGAACTTTCCATTTCATTCCGAACAAGTTGTGAGTGTTTCCATTTCATTCCGAACAAGTTTTGAATGTTTCCATTTCATTCCCAACAAGTTGTGAATGTTTCCAAATCATTCCAAACAAGTTGTACACCTTTCCATTTCATTCCGAATAAGTTGTGAGTGTTTCCATTTTGTTCCGAACAAGTTGTGAATGTTTCCAATCCATTCGAAACATGTTGTGAATGTTTCCATTTCATTCCAAGCAAGTTGTGAAGCTTTCCATTTCATTCCAGACAACTTGTGAATGTTTCCACTTCATTCCAAAGAAGTTGTGAATGTTTCCATTTCATTCCAAACATGTTGTGCAGCTTTCCATTTCATTCCAAACAAGTTGTGAATGTTTCCATTTCATTCCAAACATGTTGTGCAGCTTTCCGTTTCATTCCAAACATAGTGTGAATGTTTCCATTTCATTCCAAGCAAGTTGTGAATGTTTCCATTTCATTCCAAACAAGTTATGAAGCTTTCCACTTCATTCCAAACAACTGGTGAATGTTTCCATTTCATTTCAAACAAGTTGTGAATGTTTCCATTTCATTCAAAAGAAATTGTGAATGTTTCCATTTCATTCTAGACAAGTTACGAAGCTTTCCGTTTTATTCCAAACAAGTTCTGAAGCTTTCCATTTCATTCCAAACAAGTTTTGATGCTTTCCACTTCATTCCAAACAAGTTGTGAAGCTTTCCATTTCTTTTCGAACAAGTTGTTAATGTTTCTTTTTCATTCCAAACAAGTTGTTACGTGTTTCATTTCATTCCAAAACAAGTTGTTAATGTTTCCATCTAATTCCAAACAAGTTGTGAATGTTTCCATTTCATTCCCAACAAGTTGTGAGGCTTTCCATTTCATTCCGAACAAGTTCTGAGTGTTTCCATTTCATTCCAAATAAGTTGTGAACTTTTCCATTTCATTCCAAACAAGGTGTGCGGCTTTCCATTTCATTCCAAACAGGTTGTGAATGTTTCCATTTCATTCCAAACAAGTTGTGAAGCTTTCCAATTCATTCCAAACACATTGTGAAGCTTTCAATTTCATTCCAAACAAGTTGTGCAGCTTTTCATTTCATTGCAACCAAGTTGTGCAGCTTTCCATTTGATCCCAGACAAGTTGTGAATGTTTCAATTTCATTCCAAACAAGTTGTGAATGTTTCCATTTCATTTCAAACAAGTTGTGAATGTTTCCATTTCATTCCAAACAAGTGTGAATCTTTTCATTTCATTCCAAACAAGTTGTCAATGTTTCCATTTCATTCCAAACAAGTTGTTCAGCTTTCCATTTCATTCGAAACAAGTTGTGAATGTTTCCATTTCATTCCAAACAAGTCGTGAATTGATGCGAACCCCGATGGTATAACGACCATGAAACTCGCCCAAGATGTTTTTCAAGCTCCACATGACATCAAAGAGACTGGGTTTGAAGACCCCCACCCCTAATCAACCTGTGACTAGAAACGAGAAGTATAGAACTCCAAGAACACAAGCATACTTGTGCACCAAGGCAGTCCGCCAAGAACCAAAGAGAAAAACCTCTCCAAAGAGCAATATTATTTCGGCAATAATCTGTGTCTTTACATCCAGAATATGTGCCTTTATATAGGCCTAAACTAGGGTTAAAAGCTGGGCAAAATTCGCAGCCTAAATCCCTTAGAAATCCTAGATACAAAGACATAGGAAATCCTAGTCAAATTAGGACTCTAATCCCTAGTTTGAGCAAGTTTAATGAATGCAGCGTATGCCACTTGTCCAAAACAATTTAAAACTATTCCATAGCCTAAATAACTTCCTAAATAATGTAAATAATTAGGAAAATAAAATAAGATACGTTACAGCACAAGATTGGCCATAAAAACTCCAAAATAGTCTTCTTGGGTGATTCTGGCTTGTGTCTCCAACTTCAAGCTGAAATTCGAACTTGATGCAGCAATGATTTATCAAAATTCAAAGCATGAAAGTTGTATCTCTCTTTCTTAGCTTTGAAATGACACCAGAACCACACAAAACGGACATCTAAAGCCAAAGATATACCCAAAATACTGCAACTGCTTCTGAACCAGCGATAACTCGTAAATCGCGACTTTGAAGCTAAATTGGACCTCCTTAACGTGAAAACTGGGTTTGATGGTATTCATATGACTTGTACCTCCAGATGTTATCTTTCCAATGAATCAAGAATTACTCAATTCTGATCTGTTTAGCTCAAGATATGATTTTTCTACCAGAACATCACCAATCTGTCAACATCCGAGCTTGAAGTGCACTAGTGAGCTCCTTAGCCTTTTTCCTTGTCAAAGGTCCACTAGAAACCTTAAGTGGGTCCTTGCCTTCCTTGGTTGTGCCTTCTTTGATAGTATCATGAATGCTTCCATTTTATTCCAAACAGGTTGTGAATGTTTCCATTTCATTCCAAACAAGTTGTGAATGTTTCCATTTTATTCCAAACAAGTTGTGGATGTTTCCATTTCATTCCAAACAAGTTGTGAATGTTTACATTTCATTCAAAACAAGTTGTGCAGCTTTCCATTTTATTCCAAACAAGTTGTGATTGTTTCCATTTCTTTCCAAACAAGTTGTGAACGCTTCCATTTCTTTCCAAACAAGTTGTGAATGTTTCCATTTCATTCCAAATATGTCGTGAATGTTTCCATTTCATTCCAAACAAGTTGTGAATGTTTACATTTCACTCCAAAACAAGTTGTGAATGTTTCCCTTTCATTCCAAACAAGTTGTGATGCTTTCCATTTTTTTCAAAACAAGTTGTGAATGTTTCCATTTCATTCCAAACAAGTTTTGAATGTTTCCATTTCATTCCAAACAAGTTGTGAAGATTTCGATTTCATTCCAAACAAGTTGTGAATGTTTCCATTTTATTGCAAACAAGTTGTGAAGCTTTCCGCATTATTGCAAACCAGTTGTGAAGCTTTCCATTTCATTACAATCAAGTTGTGAATCTTTCCATTTCATTCAAAACAAGTTATGCAGCTTTGCATTTCGTTCCAAACAAGTTGTGGATATTTACATTTCATTGCAAACGGGTTGTGAATGTTTCCATTTCATTCCAAAAAAGTTACGAATGTTTCCATTTCATTCCAAACAAGTTTTCAATGTTTCCAATTCATTCCAAGCAAGTTGTAAAGGTTTCCATTTCATTCCAAACAATTTGTGATGCTTTCGATTTTGTTCCAAACAAGTTGTGAATATTTCGATTTGATTCCAAACAAGTTGTGCAGCTTTCCATTTCGTTCCAAACAAGTTGTGACTGTTTCCATTTTATTCCAGCAAGTTGTGAATGTTTCCATTTCATTCAAAACTAGTTGTGAATGTTTTCATTTCAATCCAGACAAATTGTGATGCTGTCCATTTTATTCCAAACAAGTTGTGAACATTTCGATTTCATTCCAAACAAGTTGTGCAGCTTTCCATTCATTCCAAACAAGTTGTGAATGTTTCCATTTTATTCCGGACAAGTTGTGAATCTTTCCATTTCATTCAAAACTAATTGTGAATGTTTTCATTTCATTCCAAACAATTTGTGACGCTTTCCATTTTATTTCAAACAAGTTGTGAATATTTCGATTTCATTCCAAACAGGTTGTGCAGCTTTCCATTTCATTCCAAACAAGTTGTAAATGTTTCCATTTTATTGGAGACAAGTTGTGAATGTTTCCATTTCATTCTAAACAAGTTGTGAATGTTTACATCTCATTACAAACAAGTTGTGAATGTTTCCATTTCATTCCAAACAAGTTGTGAAGCTTGTCATTTTATTGCAAACCAGTTGTGAAGCTTTCCATTTCATCCCACTCATGTTGTGAATCTTTCCATTTCATTCAAAACAAGTTGTGCAGCTTTCCATTTCTTTCCAAACAAGTTGTGGATGTTTCCATTTCGTTGCAAACAAGTTGTGAATGTTTCCATTTCATTCCAAAGAAGTTGTGAACGTTTCCGTTTGATTCCAAACAAGTTTTGAATGTTTCCCTTTCATTCCAAACAAGTTGTGAATGTTTCCATTTCATTCCAAACAAGTTGTGAATGTTTCCATTTCACTCCAAAACAAGTTGTGAATGTTCCCATTTCATTCCAAACAAGTTGTGATGTCCTTTGGCCTTAAAGGACATGCATTTTCGGCATAGGCTAGAAAAGACATGTTCTTTGGCCAAAGAGACACATCATTTCGGCCAAGACATGTCTCTTGGCCAAAGGGACATGTCTCTTAGGCCAAAGGAAGTGTTCCTTGGCCAAAGAGACATGTATTTTCGCCACTATAGATGACCCTTGGCCAAATGAAGTGTTCTTTGGCTTAAAGGACACCTTGCTTGGTGTAAAGGTGTGCCTTTTGGTCATCTATAAATAGCCTAAAGTGGCCGGCCATTTTAAGCACTCTTTGGCACTCCATTTGCTCCATTTTCTTAAGAGAAAAATCTCCTCCCTCCATTCCTTTAAATAGCCGAAATATTAGACAACTTTCTAGAGCATTGTGGGTGGATTTAAATTGAGATCGTTCAACTTAATTCAAGCCTCAAGGTGCTCCTCCAAGAGCAAAGTCTTCCTCTTTTCTCCACACATAACCAAGAACGAAGTTACACATTCTTTCTTGGTTTAGTAGCATGCTAGGTTTCATTCATTATTTACATGAATGTTCTTAGTAGCATGCTAGGATTTGTTTGCCACAATATGTATGTAAAACTAACATGCTATATGAAATGCACAAAATATGTTAAACAAATTAGAATGATGCATGCTTGTACTCATATTGAACACAAATAATCAAAATGCATGTGCCATGTACATGAGTAGATAACATAAAGATATGTTATCATGAGATCCTGAAATCTTCATCCATTTCATTCCAAACAAGTTGTGAAAGTTTCCATTTCATTCCAAAACTAGTTGTGAATGTTTCCATTTCATTCCAAACAATTTGTGATGCTTTCCATTTTATTCCAAACAAGTTGTGAATATTTCGATTTCAATCCAAACAAATTGTGAATGTTTCAATTTGATTCCAAACAAGTTGTGAAGCTTTCCATTTTATTGCAAACCAGTTGAGAAGCTTTCCATTTCATTCCATTCAAGTTGTGAATCTTTCCATTTCAATCAAAACAAGTTGTGCAGCTTTCCATTTCATTCTAAACAAGTTGTGAATGTTTCCATTTCATTCCAAAACAAGTTGTGTTTGTTTCCATTTCATTCCCAACAACTTGTGAATGTTTCCATTTCGTTCCAAACAAGTTGTGAAGCTTTCCACTTCATTCCAAACAAGTTGTGAATGTTTCCATTTCATTCCAGACAAGTTGTGAAGCTTTCCATTTCATTTCGAAACAAGTTGTGAATGTTTCCTTCTCTTTCCAAACAAGTTGTGAATGTTTCCATTTCATTCCAAAAAAGTTATGAAGCTTTCCATTTCATTCCAAAACATGTTGTGAATGTTTCCATTTCATTCCGAACAAGTTGTGAATGTTTCCATTTCATTCCAAACAAGTTCTGAAGCTTTCCATTTCATTCCGAACAAATTGGGAATGTTTCCATTTGATTCCAAACAAGTTGTGAATGTTTCCATTTCATTCCGGAAAGGTGTAAATGTTTCCATTTCATCCCAAACAAGTTGTGAATGTTTTCATTTCATTTGAAACAAGTTCTCAATGTGATGCGAACCCCGATGGTATAACGACCATGAAACTCGCCCAAGATGTTTTTGTTGGAATTCTTGGCGCACCAAGATCCTTTTAAGATAGGATTTGAGCTCGTTGAGCTAACTATAGCTTGAAAAGGTATCTAAGGCAGCTAGAAGTAGCTCCCCTTAGCTCAAGTCAGCTCAAGTCAGCTCACTTCAGCTTATGGTAGCTGAATGTAGCTGGACTTTAGCTCAAGTCAGCTCAAGTCAGCTCACTTCAGCTTATGGTAGCTGAATGTAGCTGGACTTCAGCTCAAGTTAGCTCAAGTAAGCTCAAGTCAGCTCACTTCAGCTTATGGTAGCTGAATGTAGCTGGACTTCAGCTCAAGTCAGCTCAAGTCAGCTCACTTCAGCTTTTGGTAGCTGAGTGTAGCTGGACTTCAGTTTACTTCAACTGAAAGCAGCTAACTCCAGCTCAAGGTCAGTTCTTGGAGCTGGACCTTAGTTCATGGTGCTTGGTTGGAGCTCAAAGGAGCTCAATGGTGCATAAGTAGCATATTGAGCTAGGTTTGTGCCAGCTCACCTTGTTTTTAGCTCAAAACCACCAAGAGACACATCTTTTGTGTAAAGGTATGTCTCTTCATCAAAAGAAATAACTCTTGGCTAAAAGAACATGTCCTTTCATCCAAAGGAAGTGTTCCTTGGGTGAATGGACATGTATATTCGGCCATAGGGTGCTTATAGCACCAAGAGTGATGTCCTTTGACTTTAAAGGACATGTATGTTCGGCCATGGAGGTGGTTGAGGTGGTTATTGCACCAAATGTGATGTCCTTTAGACTTAAAAGACATGTATTTTCGCCCATAAGGTAGTTATGGGTGGTTATAGGCCAAAGGAAATGTTCCTTGACTTAAAAGACATGTATTTTCGCCCATAAGGTAGTTATGGGTGGTTATAGGCCAAAGGAAGTGTTCCTTGGCTAAAAGACATGTATTTTCGCCACCATACATGACCCTTAGCCAAAGGAAGTGTTCTTTGGCTTAAAGGACACCTTTCTTGGTGTAAAGGTGTGCCTTTTGGTCATCTATAAATAGCCTTTAGTGGCTGGCCATTGTGAGTACGAATTTACACTCAATTTGCACCATTTTTCTTGAGAGAAAAATTCCTCCTTTTATTCCTTTAGAGGGCCGAAATATTAGACACTTTCTTAGAGCATTGTGGGTGGAATTACATTGAGATTGTTCATCTCAATTCAAGCCTCAAGGTGCTCCTCTAAGATCAAGTCCTTCCTTCCATTTCCGCACAAGATTATCAAGAAGGAAGGTACACATCCTTTTCTTGCTTTAGTAGCATGCTAAGGATTTAATTTTATGAATGATCTTAGTGGCATGCTAGGTGTGTTTGACAGAATATGTACGTCTATATTCACGTTGAACACAAAGAACATATATGCATATGGCATATACATGAGTAAATAACGTAAGAGTATGTTATTATTGAGATCCTGAAATCTTCAATTGGTATCAGAGCCTAGGTCATGAATATGTATATGTTACATGTTGTGAGCATGATTTAGGATCATACATATGTGTATGATTTCGATGAAGGTTAATAAAGGATATGTGTATGAAACAATGAAGGCATGTTTATATATTTCTGATCGAATGTTATATGCATCTCTTTTGCCATATATGAGCATGTTAGAAGTTGTTTTCATACACATGTTGCTTTGTTGAGTCTTGTTGTGTAAATTGAACTAAAACATGTGAATTGCATCAATGTAGATGGCTTGTAAGAATATTGTTACTGAATTAAACCGTGACCTCAAATTGGATGGTGAAAACTATTCAATTTGGCAACAGAAAGTCAAATTCATTTTAACTGAGCAAGATACTCTTGATGTACTCACTCAAGAGATCATGCCTCCTGCTGAGGGAGAGGATAAGACTGCCTATGAGGCATTCCTAAAGAAGAACTTTATGTGTAGAGTCACTCTCCTTTCCACTATGGTAGATGAGATTATGGTGGAATTCTCCATGCTTGAGGGGGCCAGGGCCATATGGGACTCTGTCAAGGCCAAGTATGGAGATGTTTCTGTAGAGAAACAACGCTCGATGATTCTCAGGTTTGAGAATTATGTGAAGCGTGCTGATCACTCTATGAGTGCTCACTTGCGTGAGATGTCACGCATGATCCACCAACTCAAGACGGCAGGGCATGTGCTCACTGATGAGCAACAAGTGCAAGCAATAATTCGTTCCTTGCCTGATGAGGAATGGCAGTTGATGAAGGTCAACTTACGCCATAACCCTCAAATAATGTCATTTGATGACATTGCCCGTCATCACCTCCTTGAGGCTGAGGTAATGGCCCTCAAGGACCATTCTAAGGCATATGTTGCCTCATCTTCTATCCAGAAGGGATGGAAGAAGAATGGTGGAAAAGGAGGGCCAAGGAAGGGCAAGGGAAAAGTTCCTGCTTCTAAGAAAAGGTTCAAGAAGAAACGGGACATAAGCAAGCTAAAGTGCTTCAACTGTGGGTATAAAGGACACTTTGCAAAGGATTGCAAAGGTCCACCCAAGGTACATACATACCCTTCTACTTCCATTGTACATGTTGTGTCATGTACATTACTAACTGAGTGCAATTCTTTGTGGATTGTAGACTCGGGAGCAACAGACCACATAGCACGGGAGAAGTCCTGGTTTGTTGCCTACAGGAAGCTCTCAAAAGGAGCGAAGCACATTTCAGTAGGAAATGATGCCAGGCTGGAAGTGGAAGGCATAGGAACATGTAGAATTCCTATAGATATTGGATATTTGTATCTAATAGATGTATTGTATGTACCAAACATTTGTAGAAATTTGATTTCTATAAGTTGTATGTTGAAGTACAATTATTGCTTTAATTTCTTTAATAATAGTGTGTCTATTATTAAAGATAATCAGATAGTGTGCACTTGTTCAGTTAATAATGGGCTTTATGAGTTAAAGCCAACTGACCATTCTGTTGCAAGTCCTAGTTGCTATGTGACAGAGGTCACAAATGAAATGAGATGGCATGAAAGGTTAGGTCATATTGGTCAAGTTAGAATGAACAAGCTAGCCAAGGGTGGCTTGCTAGGTTCCTTGACCAAGGTTGTCCTTCCAAGTTGTCAATCATGCCTAGAAGGCAAAGCCACAAGAAAGCCTTTTGGCAAAGCAACTAGGAGAGGTGAGGCACTTAGTTTAGTTCACTCTGACCTGTGTGGGCCAATGAGGGTTGAATCTAGAAATGGATTTAAGTATTTCATCACATTCACAGATGATTATACTCGATTCACCCATATCTACTTACTCAGAAACAAGGCAGAGGCCTTGGCATGCTTTGAGAAGTATGTGTACTTGGTTGAGAACCAAGTAGGTAAGAAGATTAAGTCCTTGAGGACAGATAGGGGTGGAGAGTATACATCTAATGCATTCAAAGCATTTTGTGACTTGAAAGGTATTGAGAGGGAGTTCACCCTTCCTTGGACACCCCAACAGAATGGAGTGTCTGAGAGGAAGAATAGAACTCTTATGGACATGGTACGTTCCATGATGGCAAAGGCCAATTTAGACATCACTTATTGGAGTGATGCACTGCTGTGTGCAGTTCATGTCCTTAATAGAGTACCCACCAAGAATGTGAATTCTTCTCCATATGAGTTATGGAAGAAGAAAACTCCTAACCTAAGCTATTTACGCCCTTGGGGTTGTTTAGCTTATGTTCACATAAAGGACCACCCTTTGGGAAAGTTGGGTCCAAGAGGGAGGAAGTGTGCCTTCCTTGGTTATGCTGAACAATCTAGGGGTTATGTGTTCTTGGATGTAAGTCACAAAAATTGGGAACATCTTTGATGCAAGGAATGCTAACTTTGTGGAGGATGAGTTCCCCAAAGTTGGTGAGTGTGGTGACTTAACCTCATTAAGCCAGATCCTAGATGAGGGTCAACCAAGTGTCATAAGGACACTTGGGACACATGCACCTACTCTAGAGGGAGTACCTCAACCACGTGGAGCAATGGCTCTAGAAATCCCTGTTGTTGTGGACCAACATGAGCAAGACTTCCAAGAGGAAGGTTTTGTTCAAGAGGGAGTTGAGGATACTCAAGGGCAAAATGTTGAGCCTCAAGAGATGGAGCATGAGTTGCCTCCATCTCAGCCTATATTGAGAAGATCAATGAGGAAATTTGGACCACCTAAAGAATGGTGGATCCTGGATAGTGAGGCAAACTTGGTTGCATCTGAGATAGATGAGCCAAGTAACATTGAGGAGGCTCTTGAGGGTGAACAAAGGGAAGAGTGGCTAAATGCAATGAAGGATGAGTTGCATTCGATGCACCTCAATGGGGTTTGGGAGTTAAGTGATCTTCCTCTAGGCCGTAAGGCAATTGGGAACAAGTGGGTTCTCAAGATCAAGGTGAACTCTGATGGAAGTATCGAAAGATACAAGGCCCGGTTGGTGGCCAAGGGTTTCACACAGAAGGAGGGTGTTGATTTCAAAGACACCTTCTCTCCTGTTGTGAAATTCACTTCCATCAGGATATTACTTGCCATTGTGGCAAATCTAGACTTAGAGTTACATCAGATGGATGTAAAGACCGCCTTTCTCAATGGTGAATTGAGTGAGGAGATATATATGAGACAACCTGAGGGGTTTGTCCAAAAGGGTCAAGAGGACAAGGTATGTAGACTAAAGAAGTCTATCTATGGTCTTAAGCAAGCTTCAAGACAGTGGTACTTGAAGTTTCACCATGCAATCACAAACTATGGCTTTGTGATGATGCATGAAGACCATTGTGTATACTTGTACTCTTCTGGGTCTAGTTTTGCAGTATTGACTCTATATGTAGATGATATACTGATTGCAAGTAATAGGCTTGCATTGTTAAGTACCATCAAGGGATGGTTGTCTTCCACCTTTGACATGAAGGATATGGGAGAGGCTGCCTTTATTCTAGGGGTGAAGATCCTGAGGAATAGAAAGGCAAGGCTATTGGCCCTTTCTCAAGAATCTTATATTGATAAGATTCTTGCAAGGTTCAACTTAACAAATGCAAAGCCCATGAGTACACCTCTTGCATATGGTTGCAAGATTGGAGAGGACTTATGTCCTAAGACTCCAAAGGAGAAGGAAGAGATGGCTCAGATTCCCTACCTAAGTGCCATTGGTAGCTTGATGTACGCCATGTTATGTACAAGGCCAGACATCAGCCAAGCGGTTGGTCTTTTAGCACGATATTCTTCCAACCCTGGTCTGGAGCATTGGAAGAATGTCAAGAGGATCCTAAGGTACCTCAAGGGTACTAAGGATTATTGGCTTTGTTACCAAGGTAAAGACCTTGGTTTACGTGGCTATTCTGATGCTGACTGGGGTGGGGATAGAGACTCCAGCAAGTCTACATCTGGTTATCTTTTCATGCTAAATGGTGGTGCTACTACTTGGTGTAGTAAGAAGCAAACTTGTACAGCATTGTCCACAATGGAGGCTGAATTTGTTTCATGTGCCTCAGCTGTACAAGAAGCCCTTTGGCTAGGTTATTTCCTTAAGAATTTGGAGTCCAAGGTTTCTATTGAGAGACCTATTACTATCTACAGTGATAGTATGGCAGCCATGGCTTATACTAAGGACCCCAAATACCATGGAAAAACCAAGCACATTAGCATGAAATATAACTTTGTAAGGGATGCAATTGAAGAGGGTGGAGTTAGGATTGAGTACATTTCTACAGACCTGATGGTGGCAGATCCTCTCACTAAGCCATTGCCACCACTTGTGTTTGCTCGACATGTTAGAGCAATGGGTCTTAGAAGAATGTAAATGTTGGATGTACTTCACCTCTTTGGTGTCACACATGTTAAGTATTATTTTTGTGATAATATAGATTATTTTATGAAATAATCAGTTCAATTTTAGAAAACACAACGAACAAATGAACATGTCAAACATAGGTAGAGAATGACTTTCTCACACGAGTCATTCGCCCTTGATCTTTGTGTAAGATTAAGGATGAGACTGGCTAAAGACTTAAATGAATGGTACATTTAAGTGGGAGTCATGCTCCAACACATGACACTTTAGCCTTTCATGGTCGCCTAGATTATGAGTAATCAAGGTTCAATGCTTTGGTGCATTCAGTTTGTATGACCATTCATACATCCTAGCCTATGTTAGATGTAAGCAAGGGCTTACATGGAGAAATTTCATGGTTATTGACATGTCCTCCTTTTATATGTTAAGAGGAGTACACTTAATGGTGTTTTAAGAGGGAGAAATGACACACTCCTCAATTGGAATGGAGATCACTCCAAGTGGGAGTGACATGAGTAAAACACCTTAGAAGTGTATTCTGGAACTTTAATGGATGTGTTTCCAAGTGTTCCATGACCATGAAATACGACCATAGAAGAATTTAAGCAAGTTGTCTCTGTTCTTGCTTAGTGTGAGATTCTTCAAATCAGACTCTTAGTGACTATAGCTTGCTATTAGGAAGTTGAGTTAATTATGATCACTTTGATTGGTTGTCGAAGGTCTTAGAGAAATGAGACTGGAGTATCCTCCTTTTGGGTGATCATGTTAATTCATTGACCTAAGTAGTTGAAGCTCAAAGGAAAGACATTAAGATGGTACACGTTCACTAAATTCAATCTTGGGCCCACATATTACTGTGAGTAGTATGATAGATTGAATTGTGATTTAAATGAGTACACAATGCTTAATACAATCATGGATTTCAAGGAGTTGAAATTCAGAGAAAGAGACTGATTGTGATTAAGAAGTGTATCATATGTCTGGGGTCTGAAAGGCAAAACTTGATGTGTTCAAAAAAAAAACTTGATGTGTTCAGGAAAGCTTGATGTGTTTAAGCAACACACTTGTACTTGATGTGTTCAAGGAAAGTTTGAAGAAGTTCAAACTATGAGGAGAGGACAATCTTCTATTGAGAGTCTAACAACCTCAATAGAAGAGACTTAGTGTGTGTGCCTTGAGGTCGCACCCACAACTCTATATATGTAGAAATGTCTAGATTATTTCGGCTATAAGGATTAAGGAGTTTTGTTTTGAGTGGGAGCTGGGAGTTTTAAAAGCATCTTAGTGCGAGTGGGAGTTTGTTGGAATTCTTGGCGCACCAAGATCCTTTTAAGATAGGATTTGAGCTCGTTGAGCTAACTATAGCTTGAAAAGGTATCTAAGGCAGCTAGAAGTAGCTCCCCTTAGCTCAAGTCAGCTCAAGTCAGCTCACTTCAGCTTATGGTAGCTGAATGTAGCTGGACTTCAGCTCAAGTCAGCTCAAGTCAGCTCACATCAGCTTATGGTAGCTGAATGTAGCTGGACTTCAGCTCAAGTTAGCTCAAGTAAGCTCAAGTCAGCTCACTTCAGCTTATGGTAGCTGAATGTAGCTGGACTTCAGCTCAAGTCAGCTCAAGTCAGCTCACTTCAGCTTTTGGTAGCTGAGTGTAGCTGGACTTCAGTTTACTTCAACTGAAAGCAGCTAACTCCAGCTCAAGGTCAGTTCTTGGAGCTGGACCTTAGTTCATGGTGCTTGGTTGGAGCTCAAAGGAGCTCAATGGTGCATAAGTAGCATATTGAGCTAGGTTTGTGCCAGCTCACCTTGTTTTTAGCTCAAAACCACCAAGAGACACATCTTTTGTGTAAAGGTATGTCTCTTCATCAAAAGAAATAACTCTTGGCTAAAAGAACATGTCCTTTCATCCAAAGGAAGTGTTCCTTGGGTGAATGGACATGTATATTCGGCCATAGGGTGCTTATAGCACCAAGAGTGATGTCCTTTGACTTTAAAGGACATGTATGTTCGGCCATGGAGGTGGTTGAGGTGGTTATTGCACCAAATGTGATGTCCTTTAGACTTAAAAGACATGTATTTTCGCCCATAAGGTAGTTATGGGTGGTTATAGGCCAAAGGAAGTGTTCCTTGACTTAAAAGACATGTATTTTCGCCCATAAGGTAGTTATGGGTGGTTATAGGCCAAAGGAAGTGTTCCTTGGCTAAAAGACATGTATTTTCGCCACCATACATGACCCTTAGCCAAAGGAAGTGTTCTTTGGCTTAAAGGACACCTTTCTTGGTGTAAAGGTGTGCCTTTTGGTCATCTATAAATAGCCTTTAGTGGCTGGCCATTGTGAGTACGAATTTACACTCAATTTGCACCATTTTTCTTGAGAGAAAAATTCCTCCTTTTATTCCTTTAGAGGGCCGAAATATTAGACACTTTCTTAGAGCATTGTGGGGGGAATTACATTGAGATTGTTCATCTCAATTCAAGCCTCAAGGTGCTCCTCTAAGATCAAGTCCTTCCTTCCATTTCCGCACAAGATTATCAAGAAGGAAGGTACACATCCTTTTCTTGCTTTAGTAGCATGCTAAGGATTTAATTTTATGAATGATCTTAGTGGCATGCTAGGTGTGTTTGACAGAATATGTACGTCTATATTCACGTTGAACACAAAGAACATATATGCATATGGCATATACATGAGTAAATAACGTAAGAGTATGTTATTATTGAGATCCTGAAATCTTCAGTTTTTTCAAGCTCCACAAGACATCAAAGAGACTGGGTTTGAAGACCCCCACCCCTAATCAACCTGTGACTAGAAACGAGAAGTATAGAACTCCAAGAACACAAGCACACTTGTGCACCAAGGCAGTCCACAAAGAACCAAAGAGATAACCTCTCCAAAGAGCAATATTATTTCAAAAATTTTCTGTATCTTTACATCCAGAATATGTGCCTTTATATAGGCCTAAACTAGGGTTAAAAGCTAGGTAAAATTCGCAGCCTAAATCCCTTAGGAATCCTAGATACAAAGACATAGGAAATCCTAGTCAAATTAGGACTCTAATTCCTAGTTTGAACAAGTTTAATAAATGCAGCGTATTCCACTTGCCCAAAACGATTTAAAACTATTCCATAGCCTAAATAACTTCCTAAATAATGTATTTAAATAGGATTTGAACGAAAATAAAATATAAATACAAGATTGGCCATGAAAACCCCGAAATAGTCTTCTCGGGTGGTTCCTGCTTGTGTCTTCAACTTCAAGCTGAAATTCGAACTTGATGCAGCAATGATTTCTCAAAATGCAAAGCATGAAAGTTGTAGATATCTTTCTTAGCTTCGAAACCACACTTGAATCACACAAAATGGACTTCTAAATCGAAAGATATTCCCAGAATACTGCAACTGCTTCTGAACCAGCGATAACTCGTAAATCGCGACTTTGAAGCTAAATTGGACCTCCTTAACGTGCAAACTGGGTTTGATGGTATTCATATGACTTGTACCTCCAGATGTTATCTTTCCAATGAATCAAGAATTACTCAATTATGATCTGTTTAGCTCAAGATATGATTTTTCTACCAGAACATCACCAATCTGTCAACATCCGAGCTTGAAGTGCACTAGTGAGCTCCTTAGCCTTTTTCCTTGTCAAAGGTCCACTAGAAACCTTAAGTGGGTCCTTGCCTTCCTTGGTTGTGCCTTCTTTGATAGTATCATGAATGCTTCCATTTTATTCCAAACAGGTTGTGAATGTTTCCATTTCATTCCAAACAAGTTGTGAATGTTTCCATTTTATTCCAAACAAGTTGTGGATGTTTCCATTTCATTCCAAACAAGTTGTGAATGTTTCCATTTCATTCCAAACAAGTTGTGAATGTTTCCATTTTCTTCCAAACAAGTTGTGAATGTTTCCATTTCATTTGAAACAAGTTGTGAATGATTCCATCTCATTCCAAACAAGTTGTGAATGTTTCCACTTGTCAAGCTTTCCATTTTATTGCAAAAAAGTTGTGAAGCTTTCCATTTCATTCAAAACAAGTTGTGCAGCTTTCCATTTCATTCCAAACAAGGTGTGAATTTTTCCATTTCATTCGAAACAAGTTGTGAATGTTTCCATTTCATTCTAAACAGGTTCTAAAGATTTTGAATTCATTCCAAACAAGTTGTGAATGTTTCCATTTCACTCCAAACAAGTTGTGAAGCTTTCCATTGTTGGAATTCTTGGCGCACCAAGATCCTTTTTGATGTGAACCCCGATGGTATAAAGACCATGAAACGCGCCCAAGATGTGATTCAAGCTCCACAAGACATCAAAAAGACTAGGTTTAAAACCCCCACCCCTAATCAACCTGTGATTAGAAACGAGAAGTATAGAACTCCAAGAACACAAGCACACTTGTGCACCAAGGCAGTCCACAAAGAACCAAAGAGAAAACCTCTCCAAAGAGCAATATTATTTCGAAATTTTTCTGTATCTTTACATCCAGAATATGTGCCTTTATATAGGCCTAAACTAGGGTTAAAAGCTGGGCAAAATTCGCAGCCTAAATCCCTTAGAAATCCTAGATACAAAGACATAGGAAATCCTAGTCAAATTAGGACTCTAATCCCTAGTTTGAACAAGTTTAATGAATGCAGCGTATGCCACTTGTCCAAAACAATTTAAAACTATTCCATAGCCTAAATAACTTCCTAAATAATGTAAATAATTAGGAAAATAAAATAAGATACGTTACAGCACAAGATTGGGCATAAAAACCCAAAATAGTCTTCTCAGGTGGTTCCTGCTTGTGTCTTCAACTTCAAGCTGCAATTCGAACTTCATGCAGCCATGATTTTTCAAAATGTAAAACATCAAAGTTGTAGATCTCTTTCTTAGCTTCGAAACCACACTTGAATCACACAAAATGGACTTCTGAATCGAAAGATATTCCCAAAATACTGCAACTGCTTCTGAACCAGCGATAACTCGTAAATCGGGACTTTGAAGCTAAATTGGACCTCCTTATCGTGCAAAATGGGTTTCATGGTATTCATATGATTCTCAGCTCCAGATGTTAGCTTTCCAATGAATCAAGAATTACTTAGCTTTCCAATGAATCAAGAATTACTCAATTCTAATCTGTTTAGCTCAAGATATGAATTTTCTACCAGAACATCACCAATCTGTCAACATCCGAGCTTGAAGTGCACGACTTCAGCTCAAGTTAGCTCACTTCAGCTATAAGTAGCTCAAAGTAGCTGGACTTCAGCTCAAGTTAGCTCAAGTCAGCTCACTTCAGCTATAAGTGGCTCAAAGTAGCTGGGCTTCAGCTCAAGTTGGCTCAAGTCAGCTCAAGTCAGCTCACTTCAGCTTCTGGTAGCTGAGTGTAGCTAGATTTCAGTTCACTTCAGCTGAGAGCAACTAACTCCAGCTCAAGGAGCTGGACCTCAGTTCATGGTGCTTGGTTGGAGCTCAAAGGAGCTCAATGGTGCATAAGTAGCATAGTGAGCTAGCTTTGTGCCAGCTCACCTTGCTTTTAGCTCATAACCACCAAGAGACACATCTTTTGTGTAAAGGTATGTCTCTTCATCAAAAGAGATGACTATTGGCTAAAAGAACATGTCCTTTCATCCAAAGGAAGTGTTCCTTGAGTGAAAAGACATGTATATTCGGCCATAAGGTAGTTATGGGGTGGTTATAGGCCAAAAGAAGTGTTCCTTGGCTCTAAAAGACATGTATTTTCGCCCATAAGGTAGTTATGGGTGGTTATAGGCCAAAGGAAGTGTTCCTTGGCTCTAAAAGACATGTATTTTCGCCCATAAGGTAGTTATGGGTGGTTATAGGCTAAAGGAAGTGTTTCTTGGCTAAAAGACATGTATTTTCGCCACCATACATGATCCTTAGCCAAAGGAAGTGTTCTTTGGCTTAAAAGACACCTTTCTTGGTGTAAAGGTGTGCCTTTTGGTCATCTATAAATAGCCTTTAGTGGGTGGCCATTTTAAGCACAAATTTGCACTCTATTTGCTCCATTTTCTTGAGAGAAAATTGTTCTCCTCCTATTTCCTTTAGAGGCCGAAATATTAAACACTTCTTGAGAGCATTGTGGGTGGATTTACATAGAGATTGTTCATCTCTATTCAAGCTTCAAGGTGCCCCTCTAAGATCAAGTTCTGCCTCAAGTTTTCACCAAAGATAACCAAGACGAAAGGTGCACATTCTCTCTTGGTTTAGTAGCATGCTAGGTTTGAATTATTTACATGAATGTTCTTAGTAGCATGCTAGGATTTATTTGACACAACATGTATGTAAAATTGATATGTTATATAGCATGTTATATCAACTGCATGAACAATATGTTAAAGAATTAGTATTATGTATATCTATATCCATGTTGAATTCAAATGAACAAATATGCATGTGGCATATATATGTGTAGATGACCTAAAAGTATGTTATCATAAGATCCTGAAAATCTTCATCCATTTCTTTCCAAAGAAGTTGTGAATGTTTCCATTTCATTCCAAACAAGTATTGAATGTTTCCAATTCATTCCAAGCGAGTTGTGAGTGTTCCCATTTCATTCCAAACAAGTTGTGAAGCTGTCCACTTCATTCCAAACAAGTTGTGAATGTTTTCATTCCATTCCAAACAAGTTGTGAAGCTTTCCATTTCATTCCAAACAAGTTGTGAATATTTCGATTTCATTCCAAACAACTTGTTCAGCTTTCCATTTCACTCTAAACAAGTTGTGAAGCTTTCCATTTCATTCCAAACAAGTTGTGATTGTTTTCATTTCATTCCAAACAAGTTGTGAATATTTCGATTTCATGCCAAACAAGTTGTGCAGCCTTCCATTTCATTCCAAACAAGTTGTGAAGCTTTCCATTTCATTCCAAACAAGTTGTGAATGTTTCAATTTCATTTCATAGAAGTTGTGAGAGTTCCATTTCATTCCAAACAAGTTGTGAATGTTTCCATTTCATTCCACGCAAGTTGTGCAGCTTTCCATTTCATTCCAAACAAGTTGTGAATGTTTCCATTCCATTCCAAAACTAGTTGTGAATGTTTCCATTTCCTTCCAAACAATTTGTGATGCTTTCCATTTTATTCCAAACAAGTTGTGAATGTTTCCATTTCATTCCAAACAAGTTGTGAATGTTTCATTTCATTCCAAACAAGTTGCGAACATTTCGATTTCATTCTAAATGAGTTGTGAAGCTTTCCATTTGATTCCAAACAAGTTGTGAATGTTTCCATTTCAATCCCAGCAAGTTCTGAATGTTTCCAATTCAATCGAAACAAGTTGTGAATGTTTCCATCTCGTTCCAAACAGGTTGTGCAGCTTTCCATTTTCATTCCAAAACAAATTTTGGTTGTTTCCATTTCATTCCCAACAAGTTGTGAATGTTTACATTTCGTTCCAAACAAGTTGTGAGGCTTTCCATTTTGTTTCCAAACAAGTTGTTTGTTTCCATTTCATTCCCAACAAGTTGTGAATGTTTCCATTTCATTCGAAACAAGTTGTGAATGTTTCCATCTCATTCCAAAGAAGTTGTGAATGTTTCCACTTGTCAAGCTTTCCATTTTATTGCAAACAAGTTGTGAAGCTTTCCATTTCATTCAAAACAAGTTGTGCAGCTTTACATTTCATTCCAAACAAGTTGTGAATGTTTCCATTTCATTCGAAACAAGTTGTGAATGTTTCCATTTCATTCTAAACAGGTTCTAAAGATTTTGATTTTATTCCAAACAAGTTGTCAATGTTTCCATTTCATTCCGGACAAGTTGTGAAGCTTTCCATTTCATTCCAAACAAGTTGTGAATGTTTCCATTTCATTCCGAACAAGTTGTGAATGTTTCCATTTGATTCCAAACAAGTTGTGAATGTTTCCAGTTCATTCCGAACAGGTTGTAAATGTGTCCATTTCATTCCAAACACGTTGTGAATGTTTTCATTTGACTCGAAACAAGTTGTTAATGTTTTCATTTCACTCAAAACAAGTTGTCAATGTTTCTATTTCATTCCATACAAGTTGTAAAGATTTCCATTTCATTCCAAATAAGTTGTGAACGTTTCCATTTTATTCGAACACACGTTGTGAATGTTTCCATTTTATTCCAAACAAGTTGCGAATGTTTCCATTTCAATCCAAAGAAGTTGTGAATGTTTTCATCTCATTCCAAACAAGTTGTGAATGTTTCCATTTCATTCCAAACAAGTTGTGAAGCTTTCCATTTCATTGCAAACAAGTTGTGAAGCTTTCAATTTCAATCATAACAAGTTGTGCAGCTTTCCATTTCATTCCAAACAAGTTGTGAATGTTTCCATTTCATTCCAAACAAGTTGTGAAAGTTTCCATTTCATTCCAAACAAGTTGTGAATGTTTCCATTTCATTCCAAACATGTTGTGAAAGTTTCCATTTCATTTGAAACAAGCTGTGAAGAATTCCAATTCATTCTAAACAAGTTGTGAAGCTTTCCATTTCATTCCAAAACAAGTTGTGAATGTTTCCATTTCATTCTGAACAAGTTGTAAATGTTTCCATTTCATTCCAAAACATGTTGTGAATATTTCCATTTCATTCCAAACAAACTGTGAATGTTTCCATTTCATTCCAAACAAGTTGTGATACGATCAAAGAAGGCACAACCAAGGAAGGCAAGGACCCACTGAAAGTTTCTAGTGGACCATTGACAAGGAAAAAGGCTAAGGAGCTCACTAGTGCACTTCAAGCTCGGATTTTGACAGATTGGTGATGTTCTGGTAGAAAAATCATATCCTGAGCTAAACAGATCGGAATTGAGTAATTCTTGGTTCATTGGAAAGATAACATCTAGAGCTACAAGTCATATGAAGACCATGAAACCCAGTTTGCACGATAAGGAGGTCCAATTTAGCTTCAAAGTCGCGATTTACGAGTTATCGCTGGTTTAGAAGCAGTTGCAGTATTTTAGGAATATCTTTCGATTTAGAAATCCATTTTGTGTGATTCAAGTGTGGTTTCGAAGCTAAGAAAGACATCTACAACTTTCATGTTTTACATTTTGAGAAATCATGGCTGCATCAAGTTCGAATTTCAGCTTGAAGTTGAAGACACAAGCAGGAACCACCTGAGAAGACTATTTTGGGTTTTTATGCCCAACCTTGTGCTGTAACGTATCTTATTTTATTTTCCTATTTAGATACATTATTTAGGAAGTTATTTAGGCTATGGAATAGTTTTAAATCATTTTGGACAAGTGGCATACGCTGCATTCATTAAACTTGTTCAAACTAGGAATTAGAGTCCTAATTTGACTAGGATTTCCTATGTCTTTGTATCTAGGATTCTTAAGGGATTTAGGCTGCGAATTTTGCCCAGCTTTTAACCCTAGTTTAGGCCTATATAAAGGCACATATTCTGGATGTAAACACACAGATTTATGCCGAAATAATATTGCTCTTTGGAGAGGTTTTCTCTTTGGTTCTTTGTGGACTGCCTTGGTGCACAAGTATGCTTGTGTTCTTGGAGTTCTATACTTCTCGTTTCTAGTCACAGGTTGATTAGGGGTGGGGGTCTTCAAACCCAGTCTCTTTGATGTCTTGTGGAGCTTGAAAAACATCTTGGGCGAGTTTCATGGTCTTTATACCATCGGGGTTCGCATCAAGTTGTGAAGCTTTCCATTTCATTTCGAACAAGTTGTGAATGTTTCCATTTGATTCCAAACATAGTTGTGAATGTTTCCATTTCATTCCGAACAGGTTGTAACTGTTTCCATTTCATTCGAAACAAGTTGTGAATGTTTCCATTTCATTCCAAAGAAGTTGTGAATGTTTCCATTTCATTGCAAACAAGTTGTGAATGTTTCCATTTCATTCCAAAGAAGTTGTGAATGTTTCCCTTTCATTCCAAACAAGTATTGAATGTTTCCAATTCATTCCAAGTGAGTTGTGAGTATTCCCATTTCATTCCAAATAAGTTGTGAAGCTTTCCACTTCATTCCTAAGAAGTTGTGAATGTTTTCATTCCATTCCAAACAAGTTGTGAAGCTTTCCATTTCATTCCAAACAAGTTGTGAATATTTCGATTTCATTCCAAACAAGTTGTGAAGCTTTCAATTTGATTCATAACAAGTTGTGCAGCTTTCCATTTCATTCCAAACAAGTTGTGAATGTTTCCATTTCATTCCAAACAAGTTGTGAAAGTTTCCATTTCATTCCAAACAAGTTGTGAATGTTTCCATTTCATTCCAAACAACTTGTGAATGTTTACATTTCATTCGAAACAAGCTGTGAAGAATTCCAATTCATTCTAAACAAGTTGTGAATGTTTCCAATTCATTCCAAACAAGTTGTGAAGCTTTCCATTTCATTCCAAAACAAGTTGTGAATGTTTCCATTTCATTCCGAACAAGTTGTGAATGTTTCCATTTCATTCCAAACAACTTGTGAAGCTTTCCATTTCATTCGAAAACATGTTGTGAATGTTTCCATTTCATTCCAAACAGACTGTGAATGTTTCCATTTCATTCCAAACAAGTTGTGAAGCTTTCCATTTCATTTCGAACAAGTTGTGAATGTTTCCATTTGATTCCAAACATAGTTGTGAATGTTTCCATTTCATTCTGAACAGGTTGTAACTGTTTCCATTTCATTCGAAACAAGTTGTGAATGTTTCCATTTCATTCCAAAGAAGTTGTGAATGTTTCCATTTCATTGCAAACAAGTTGTGAATGTTTCCATTTCATTGCAAACAAGTTGTGAATGTTTCCATTTCATTCCAAAGAAGTTGTGAATGTTTCCCTTTCACTCCAATCAAGTATTGAATGTTTCCAATTCATTCCAAGCGAGTTGTGAGTGTTCCCATTTCATTCCAAACAAGTTGTGAAGCTTTCCACTTCATTCCAAAGAAGTTGTGATACGATCAAAGAAGGCACAACCAAGGAAGGCAATGACCCACTGAAGGTTTCTAGTGGACCATTGACAAGGAAGAAGGCTAAGGAGCTCACTAGTGCAGTTTAAGCTTGGATTTTGACAGATTGGCGATGTTCTGGTACAAAATTCATATCTTGAGCTAACAGATCAGAATTGAGTAATTCTTGATTCATTGGAAATATAACATCTGGAGCTACAAATCATATGAATACCATCAAACCCAGTTTACACGTTAAGTAGGTCCAATTCAGCTTCAAAGTCACGATTTACGAGTTATCACTGGTTCAGAAGCAGTTGCAGTATTTTGGGTATATCTTTGGATTTAGATGTCCGTTTTGTGTGGTTTAGGTGTCATTTCAAAGCTAAGAAAGAGATCTACAACTTTTATGCTTTTCATTTTGAGAAATCATGGATGCATCAAGTTTGAATTTCAGCTTGAAGTTGAAGACACAAGCAGGAACCACCTGAGAAGACTATTTTGGAGTTTTTATGGCCAATCTTGTTTTGTAACATATTTTATTTTATTTTCATATTTATTTACATTATTTAGGATGTTATTTAGGCCATGGAATTGATTCAGGTCATTTAGGATAAAAGGAATTCGCTGCACACCTTAAACATGTGTTAAAAGTGTGTTAGAGTCCTAGTTTGACTAGGTTTTCTTGAGTCCTTTGTAACTAGGTTTCCTAGGTGACTTGGGCTGCGAATTTTGCCCAGCTTTTAACCCTAGTTTAGGCCTATATAAAGGCACATATTCTGGATGTAAACACACAGAAAAATTTTGAAATAATATTGCTCTTTGTAGAGGTTATCTCTTTGGTTCTTTGTGGACTGCCTTGGTGCACAAGTGTGCTTGTGTTCTTGGAGTTCTATACTTCTCGTTTCTAATCACAGGTTGATTAGGGGTGGGGGTCTTCAAACCCAGTCTCTTTGATGTCTTGTGGAGCTTGAAAAACATCTTGGGCGAGTTTCATGGTCGTTATGAAGATTTTCAGGATCTCAATAATAACATACTCTTATGTTGTTCATTTGTGTATATGCCACATGCATATAAGTTTTCCATACATATTGTCTCAAAAACAATATCTAGCATGCTATTTGAGTTCAACATGAATATAGACATACTTATCCAGTCAAACAAACTTAGCATGCCACTAAGATCATTCATAAAACTTAAATCCTTAGCATGCTACTAAAGCAAGAAAGGATGCGTACCTTCCTTTTTGATAGTCTTGTGCCGAAAAGGAAAAGGAAGGACTTGATCTTAGAGATACGCCTTGAGGCTTGAATTGAGATGAAGAATCTCAATGTAATTCCACCCACAATGCTCTAAGAAAGTGTCTAATATTTCGGCTCTTTAAAGGAATGAAAGGAGGAATTTTTCTCTCAAGAAAAATGGTGCAAATTGAGTGTAAAATTCGTACTCACAATGGCCAGCCACTAAAGGCTATTTATAGATGACCAAAAGGCACACCTTTACACCAAGAAAGGTGTCCTTTAAGCCAAAGAACACTTCCTTTGGCTAAGGGTCATGTATGGTGGCGAAAATACATGTCTTTTAGCCAAGGAACACTTCCTTTGGCCTATAACCACCCATAACTACCTTATGGGCGAAAATACATGTCTTTTAAGTCAAGGAACACTTCCTTTGGCCTATAACCACCCATAACTACCTTATGGGCGAAAATACATGTCTTTTAAGTCTAAAGGACATCACATTTGGTGCAATAACCACCTCAACCACCTCCATGGCCGAACATACATGTCCTTTAAAGTCAAAGGACATCACTCTTGGTGCTATAAGCACCCTATGGCCGAATATACATGTCCATTCACCCAAGGAACACTTCCTTTGGATGAAAGGACATGTTCTTTTAGCCAAGAGTTATTTCTTTTGATGAAGAGACATACCTTTACACAAAAGATGTGTCTCTTGGTGGTTTTGAGCTAAAAACAAGGTGAGCTGGCACAAAGCTAGCTCAATATGCTACTTATGCACCATTGAGCTCCTTTGAGCTCCAACCTAGCACCATGAACTAAGGTCCAGCTCCAAGAACTGACCTTGAGCTGGAGTTAGCTGCTTTCAGCTGAAGTAAACTGAAGTCCAGCTACACTCAGCTA
Organism: Aquilaria yunnanensis; assembly: GCA_039654915.1. Classification (NCBI taxonomy): domain Eukaryota; kingdom Viridiplantae; phylum Streptophyta; class Magnoliopsida; order Malvales; family Thymelaeaceae; genus Aquilaria; species Aquilaria yunnanensis. The sequence continues at coordinate 61,952,422 of CM077593.1, forward strand.
CCAAAAGCTGAAGTGAGCTGACTTGAGCTGACTTGAGCTGAAGTCCAGCTACATTCAGCTACCATAAGCTGAAGTGAGC